>OX422210.1:177792418-179089918 GCA_949130495.1 Sambucus nigra
TGATAGCATTGGCAGTCGGCGAGACACTCTCGGACATGAGGTCGACGCGTAAGGAACCTCTATCAACATCATCAGATGTTGAGACACCCTTATAGGTGAAGTTGACGTGCGAGGAACCCTCGGCGAGACATAAGGTCAAGACATCACCACTCAAAACAACTCGCAAATTACTCATTAGCTATTCTGAGAGTCATGCGCGAGGGACTGAGTTGTGTCTCGCTAATAACAGGCAGCGACGAGGAACCCTTGACAATTGATGGTAGCGAGAAACCACTTGTGATCGTGACAACAAGAGAGGAACCCCTTGGGGTCAAAGTACCAGGTGAGATACCCCTCAAGTGCGAGGGACCCGAGGCTACGAAATTCCCACACAAGGAACACTCGCCCAAATCTTATACTCGTGAGGAAATACAGAAGTCCAAATGAGCCACGACACTTGTTACGAGGCGCAAGGAAGCCGCTGATAATGAGGGTCCCTCGTCGACATGTGTCGTTATTGATACAACCAATGAAGGGTTTGTTAGGTTTTTGAAAAAGATGAAAGTTTTTTTTAAAAGGGGAACCAGCATGTGCCTAGCCTCAGACAAGGAAATCATATCCGCGAAGTGCTCAAACAAGGAACCTCCCAAATTTAAAGCCTTATACAAGGAACCAAGGTCGCGAGGAACCTCCCATTAGTAATATCCCTTGCGAGGATCCTTCAGAGGAAAGAACCCCAGACGAGGAACCCATAAGAGAGGAACCTTACTCAATGGCATGTGGGCACGAGGAACCCCAAATAAATTCAGTTCCAAGAGTGGAGCTTCTGAGCGAGGAACCCCCCCACCATTATAGGCAGTGGAGAGGTACCTGTACAAGTCCTCGCCCCAAAATTCAACCCTTCTTCAGCAGGGTTCCTTACCACTATGGTTGAAGAGATACTATGCCTAACTCTTACCAAATTTCATTTTCTTAAGAGATTGAACAACTTTCTCTAATTGCATAAAAAAAAGAAAAAACAATTATATGAGCACACACTTTGCAAGAAATACAAAGAGTGACTGCAATGAAGGAAAGGAACAGTAGTTATTTTTTGTGGCACCTGAAATTTTGTGCACGACTCATTTACCTACATTGTGTAGTGGGTACACCAGATTTATGTGTTTTTTTTTCTTAAAAGAAGGGTAGAACATCTACTAGATTAGAAGAGGACCCATGATATAAGGAACTTTTCTCATTATACTTGGGGGTATGTCCAACTGAAAAGTAAAATTATAGTGAGTAAAGCCCCTGCAGACATGATAGGACCAACAGAGGGTTATACTCGTAGTAATAATAATAATAAAAAATTCACTACAGTTATTTATTTATTTATTATTCAATACAGATTTATAGCCAAGAGAACAAGTCCTAACCTCTATTCTCAAGAAAAATTTACTTGACCAATTTTTAAAAAATAGGGAGAAGCGGGTCTACCCCCTCTCTAAACTTTTTATTTTTATAAGACAAAAATGTTCCTAAGAAAGGTTTGGAACAAGGACCATGCAGACCAAGGGAATTTTCAGTTTAAAGAAATAATTATTTCTTTACTTGTTATATATGCGAAATTTTATTTAATGTTTGTGGGAAGCAGAATGGCTAACCCCAACTCCTAGTTACTGCCTAAGAAATTAATGTGCATAATGAAATACCTCACAGTCACACGGGGTTGTGCTAAAAAGTACCCCACAGTCACATAGGGTTGAGCTAAAATTTTAATAACTTGCTCAGTTATATGAAAGTACCATGCAGTTAGAGGGGCAACTTCAAAATTTTTAACTTGCTCAGTTATATGAAAGTACCCCACAGTTAAAAGGAAAACTTCAAAATTTTAACTTGCTCAGTTATATGCAAGCACCCCACAGTTAGAGGGGAAACTTCAAAAATTTTAACTTACTAAGTTATATGCAAGTACCCCGCAGCTAGAGGGGAAGCTTCCAAAATTTAACTTGCTTAGCTCATATGCAAGTACTCCCTAGTTAGAGGGGTACCTTTAAAATTTGAACTTGCTCAGTTATATGCAAGTACCCCGCAGTTAGAGGGGCAACTTCAAAATTTTAATGTGCTTAGTTGTATGCAAGTACCCCACATATAGAGGGGTAACTTCCAAATTTTAACTTTCCCAGTTATATGAAAGTACCCCATAGTTACAGGGGCAGCTTCAAATTTTTTAACTTGATAAGTTATATGCAAGTACCCTACAGCTAGATGGGAAACTTCCAAATTTTAACTTGCTTTGTTATATGCAAGTACCCCACAGTTAGAGGGGCGTCTTGAAATTTTTTAACTTGCTTAGTTATATGCAAGTACCCCACAGCTAGAGGGGCAACTTTGAAATTTTAACTTGCTCAGTTATATGTAAGTACCCCACAGTTAGAGGGGCAACTTCAAAATTTTAACTTTCTTAGTTATATGCACGTACCCCACAGCTAGAGGGGAATCATCCAAATTTTAACTTGCTCAGTTATATGAAAGTACCCCGTAGTTAGAGGGGAAGCTTCAAAATTTTAAACTTACTCAGCTATAGGCAGCTTCAGAAAAGATAACTTGCTCATACCTCATATCGGTACCTCGCAGTTAGAAGGGACACCTCTGAAATGATAACTTTCTCATCTCATATGCAAGTACCCCCACAGTTAGAGGGGAAATTCTAGAATGATAACTTACTCAGATCATAGGCAAGTACCTAACATACTACGAGGCAGTTCAATCCTGAAGTTCTCATAGAAAGTAGAGAAACTCACAGTACTTCATGCTCCAAGGTGATAGAAGCGCTCATCATATCGAGCAACTGCCAAGTATAAATATAAGGCACGACAGTTTAGTACCTCAGGAACCAAGGGAAATGGAGCGCTCATCATATTGAGAAACTGCCAAGTATAAATATAAGTGTTGATACCAAATTTATTTTTCTGACATGGACCAATTATGTGGAGACAAGTGTCAATTTACATGGCACTCGCAAACATTTTTTGAACAACACCTTGAATCCAATGAACTCAATCTCCCTGACCAACTCAAGCGCTCCGAGAAACTCATGTATACTGAGCTACTTAGGCGGTCCGAGATACATCTCGTACAGAGCATTCATATCCGGATAATCAAGAGGATGATTGCGCATTAAATGCTCATTATTATCACACAAACGCACACGCATATTGGACAACTATGTATTATTCTTTCATTTGTACCGCCTCAAGGATATAAATACATTGTAACCTCCTCATTAGCAGGGGACTCGGAATTTCTTGGTAAACCCATTATCGAGAATTCTGCAAACAGTCAGCAATAACGCAAACAGTGGACATAGGCCATTCTTTCAAGGCTGAACCACTTTAAAAATCTTTTGCCTTGTTTATTTTTATCTGTGATTAAAGAATTAGGTCAAATCTAGTTTTTTACATCAATAGATTGACGCCGTTTGTGGGAAACGACTTTAATTATCATTTTTCACCAAAACAATTCATCACCAATGGATGATAATACTGAATCCAGTAATCGAAACGCTGGAAACCCCCCATATCCATCCACTCCTCCAAGTGTCCAAGATCAGGATGGAATAATGGCTAATCTGGCTCAGGGCCAGACCGCCATGAAAGAAACCATGCGACAACTCATGGAAACTATCCAGGGTGGAGCACCCGCCCAGTCAGGAAAACGAAGCATTCAGAGAAATACCCAATTGACTTCTTTGCGAACTAGATGAACGTCATTCCCGAAAGAATATCATTCTAGATGAACCGATTCATATCGTACTGACAGATCCAATGATCATTCTTATCATCTTGGAAGGACTTCCTCAGTACGAGCTACAGACACTCAACAAAACGTCACTCTATCTCCAGAAAGGACCAGTGCTCTTAAAAGATTGAGTAGAGTCTCTCCCTTTGATCGTTTGGGTCCTAGGAGGAATAAAATTCCCTCTAGGATGTTGTCGAGGAACTCTCAACGATCTTTTGATTTAAAGGAAGGTTCTACCCAATCCCAACCAGCTGCTCGTCCTGAAAGATTCCAAGAGGCAAATTAAACACGATCAGTTGCTCGGACCAATAAGCCCAAGGAGGGAAATGATGCATGGAATGGATCTATTCAGAGGTTGGAAAATAGACTATGGGAAATGGCTAAGGCCAAGAATACTCTACAAAGAACTTTTGTTCAAGGGATACCTTTTATCCAGGCAATTGTGTATTTTCCCACACCATCAAAGTTCAAAGCACCTGTTGTGACTCCTAAATATGATGGAAAAACCGACCCTATCCTTCATATAGAAAAATACCAAGCTGCTGTCGATATCTATGCCGTGCCAGATGAGATGAGATGCAGGGCATTTTCAGGAACACTCACTGGATCTGCTCAAATATGGTATAACAATCTTCCTCGAGGAAAGATTGTAACTTTCTTTCAACTGGCCGAGCTCTTTATTGGAAACTTCTATTTTGGATCAAACCCAGTTAAACGAGTAGCACACTTGTTAAGTGTTAGAAAAAAAGCAGGTGAGAACACCAGGGATTACATAACTTGTTTCAATAATGAGAAGCTCGAAGTTATTGATTACGAGGAAAAGACAACAATTACTGCTTTGATGAGTGGACTATTGCCAATTAAATTGTACTACACTTTGGCCAAAGATCCACCTAGAACCATGTCATAATTAATGGCAATAGCAGCCAAAATCATGAATGCCGAGGAAGCTATGGCTGCAAAGAAGAACATGGACACTAAGGAGACCAAAGTTGAGGCCAAGAAGATTGAGAAGAAGGATCAGAAGAATAATGGTGGTAACAAGCAGTCAAAAGCAAAGCAAGCATTGGAACAATTGAAGAAATTTGGAAACTATACTCCTGTGAAGGTAGATATAAACAACGTTCTGGAAGAGATCAAGAACAGCGAGGAGTTAAACTAGCCTGAAATAATGAAGACAGATCCTGACAAGAGGGATAAATCCAAATATTGCGAGTTCCATAAGGATCATGGTCATACGATAAAAAATTATATAGCTCTCCAGAATGAAATTGAAGAGCTCATCAGACGAGGAAAATTAAACAAGTATGTGGATCGCCGAAATAGTGGAAATAGAAACGATTGAGCAAGGTAAAGGTCTAGTTCTCCTTGACGAACAAAAGATGATAAGAAAAGAGATCAAAAGATGATCCAGAAGACGATCCCGATCTCCTCAAAAGACCAAGACAGCCAGAACGTGAGGTATTTTCAATTCGTTTTGGATCATTTGATTGTAATGTTATTATATGTGGAGATGCAGGAGGTGGAGACCTTACAACAGAGAGGAAATATTACCTCAATGAGGCTCAAGCTTGTTCGTATATTCAACGGATAAATATAGCTGAGGTTGATCGCCCGAGGAAGGTGAATAAAGATAAATTGGTCATCAGTTTCTCCAAGAATGACCTCGCAGGTGTGCTATATCCTTATGATGATCCATTGGTGATCAAAATGAGGATGAAGGAATTAATGATCTCAAGAGTACTGGTGGATAATGGTAGCTCGGCGGATATCATGTTCTACTCATGCTTTGACAGCTTAAATTTAATGTTGTCTCAGTTAGAGCCTTATCACAGGCCCCTCAGTTTTACAGGCGAGAAAGTTTTTCCACTTGGGACGATCAAGTTGGATATGTTCATTGGTATATGGCCTGCTTGTCGAACAGAAAGAGTGTGATTTTTTGTGATGGATAATAATGTTCAATCAGCTTACAATATCATCATGGGAAGGGTAGGATTGAAAAAGTTCGAAGCAGTACCATCTACAGTACATCAATGTTTAAAATTCCCAACCAACTTTGGAGTAGGAGTGGTGAAGGGCGACCAAAAATTGGCTCGAGAATGCTACTATTCATCTGCCGAGCAAGAAGAGCGTGAAGAATCCAGAAAGAAGACTACTACTTATTAGGTTGATGAGATAGAAGATGCAGAGAGTGAGACTTTAGACCCAAGAGATGATTCTCAGCTCGTTAAGGGTCAGGTCATGGAGGCTATTGAAAATATTTTTCTGAACGATGAGTATCCAGAACGAGCAACTCAAATTGGTGCTTCACTAGATATGTTAATAAAACAAGAGCTAATAGCATTTATAAAAAGCAGAAAACAAACTTTTGCATGGAGCCACGAAGACATGACAGGGATAGACCTAAATTTCCTATGTCACGAGCTTAATGTGAATAAGGAGATTAAGCCAGTAAAACAAAGAAGAAGAGTGTTCAGCCCCTAAAAGAACCAAGCTATACAAGAAGAAGTCGAGAAGCTCCAAAAAGCCTGTTTTATTGAGGATGTTAAATATCCTGATTGGCTAGCTAATGTGGTGATGGTGAAGAAGAAAAATAACAAATGGAGGATGTGTGTAGACTTCACCGATCTCAATAAGGCATGACCAAATGATCATTTTCCTCTGCCTTGAATTGATCAACTAGTGGATGCTACCTCGAGGCACGAATTGCTGAGTTTTATGGATACTTACTCAGGTTAAAATCAGATTAAGATAAAGCCTGAGGACAGGGAGCGTACCTCTTTTATTACCCCTAGGGGAACTTATTGTTATAATGTTATGCCTTTTGGATTGAAAAATGCAGGTGCAACATATCAGCGGTTGATGAACAAGTTGTTTGCAGAGCAAATCAGTTACAGCATGGAAGTTTATGTTGACGATATGCTGACAAAGAGCAAGAAAGCTACTGATCATCTAATTGACTTAGGCCAGACCTTTGATCAACCAGACAAATATCAAATGAAGTTGAACCCTACCAAATGCATATTCGGAGTATGAGAAGGCATGTTCCTCGAGTATATTGTCAACCAACGAGGAATTGAAGAAAACCCTGAAAAGATCAAGGCTCTATTAAGACTACGATCTCCAACGATGAAGAAGGAAGTGCAAAGTCTCACAGGGCAAGTTGCAACACTTAATAGATTTGTATCACGAGCAACTGATAGATGCCTCCCATTCTTCAAAACACTCCGAAAAACGTTTAAATGGAATGATGAATGAGAGAAGGACTTTAAAGAGTGGAAGAAATACCTAGGAGCACCTCCACCGTTGTCCAGGCCAGTGATGGGAGAAAGATTGACTTATATCTGGAAGTTTCGAAGAATGCAGTTAGCTCGGCATTGATAAGAATGGAGGATGGAGTGCAAAAACCAATTTATTACACTAGCAAGGCCTTCCGAGGAGCAGAGATCAGATATTCAAGACTGGAAAAGTTGGCAATAGCGTTGATCAAAGCGAGTAGAAGAATGAGGCCATACTTCCAAGCTCATACCATAGTTGTGTATACCGATATGCCATGAGACAAGCTCTTCATAAACAAGAGAAATCAGGGAGATTGATGTACTAGAAACTAGAACTTGGTGAATATGACATAGTTTATGAGCCTAGATCATCGCTTAAAGGGAAAGCAGTATCACATTTCATCATAGAATTCACTTATCCTAACACCTTCGAGGAGCAAAAGATGAATACCGACCAATTTATGAATGTTACACGATCTTTAAATTTAAACTCCAACCAACTTAAGTCAGTTGACGATCAAGAGGAGATGTTCGATGAGCAGCAAGAAGTGCTAAGGGAGGATATAAAGAACCAATAAATATTCCATCGAGGAACTTTATCCAATAAAAAATTTGAGAATGAAGTACCTATATGGAATCTGTATGTGGATGGCTCATCTTGCAGTACAAGCTGTGGGGCAGGGATTGTTTTAAACAGCCCAGATGAATTTGATGTGGAGTATGCTCTGTGATTTCAATTCAAGGCTTCTAATAATGGGGCTGAATATGAAGCTGTGATTGCAGGACTTAGTTTAGCAAAAACTATGGGGGCAGAGCAGGTCATTGTATTCAGTGACTAACAGTTGATCGTAAATCAAATGCTGGGAGTGTATGCAACAAAGGGAGAATTGATGATCAAGTATTATGAGAAAGCAATGGAGATTGTATCGAGCTTTAACGCAGTACAGTTAATTAGAACACCAAGATTAGAGAATTCAAGAGCAGATGCTTTAGCTCGATTAGCCTCAGCCACACCCACCGAGCTACAAAGAACAATCCCAATAAAAAATTTTAGCTAGCAGGAGCATCAACGAAGATCTGATGATGAACTTCATTGCCCTTGATTCAGAACCATCATGGATGGATCTTATCAGGGCCTATATTAAGGAGGGGTTTTTACCAACTGATAAGCTCGCAGCCAAGAAACTGAAGTTTAAAGCTGCTCGTTATGTATTAACTAATGGAATTTTATATAGACGAGGAATTATAGCAGGTCTGCAAAGATGTGTGCATCCTTCCGAGGTGAAAGATTTGATTAAAGAGGTCCATGAAGGGTCTTGTGGAACTCATGTAGTAGGTCGAACGCTTTTACAAAGAATAATGACGCAAGGATACTATTGGCCAACGATGAGGGCTGATTGTATAGCCTATGCCAAAAAATGTGACAAATGTCAACACTTCTCCTCTATTCGAAGAACTCCCCAAGCATTGTTAACACCCATCACTTCCCCTTGGCCATTTGCCATGTGGGGAATAGACTTGGTCGGGCCACTCCCAACGACCAGAGGAAGGCTCAAATACCTCATAATCGCTGTGGATTATTTTACTAAATGGGTAGAAGCTGAACCTCTTATTGATATGACTTATGATAGGGTATATCAATTTATTTGGAAGAATATCATTTGTAGATATGGTCTTCCCCATGCATTCATTACTGATCATGGAACCCAATTTGACAACGAGGAGTTCGCTGCATATTATCATCAGTTAAACATATTGAAAACCCACTCTGCACCAGGCCATCCCTAGAGCAATGGACAAACTGAGGTGACAAATAGAACGCTGCTGAATGGTTTGAAGAAAAGAATGGATAATGCGAAGGCAAATTGGATCAACGAGCTACATTCTGTGCTGTGGGATTATCGTACTACACCACGAGCAGTACCAGGAGAATCTCCATACATGCTGGGATTTGGAAGTGAAGATGTTATACCTGCCGAGCTGGGCCTCCCCACACACAGAGTGCTGAATTTCAATTCTCCTATCAGTGACTTGATGAGAAGATTAGACTTGGTTATGCTCGAGGAAGTTAGAAAAGAAGCAGTAATCAGGAATGCTGCATACCAACAATGAACAACTCTGTTCTACACGAGAGTAAAGAAATGTGATATTAAAGAAGGGGACTACGTGCTAAAGAAACTAATTCAAAAGAACAATAAACTAAAAGCTAACTGGCATGGACCCTACAGAGTAATAGAAGCTGTTCGTCCAGGAACCTACAGGATTGAAACCTTAGAAGGAGAAGAATTTAACAATGCATGGAATGCAGAACATCTACGCAAGTATTATCAGTAGTTGGGATTCCTATGTAAATGAAGTTTTCTTCAGTATGAATAAAGTGTTGAAATTTTTATCCAATTCTCTCCTTTTGATGAAATTTTTTCGGTGTATTAGTGCTACACACTACACATCAAGTTCAGAACAAAAATCCACCAACTACGGTTGGTCGGTAAAATAAAACCCCCCAACTACGGTTGGTCGGTCCACCAACTACGGTTGGTCTGTAAAATAAACCCCCCCAACTACACCCCCAACTACGGTTGGTCGGTCCACCAACTACGATTGATCGGTAAAATAAAACCCCCCAACTACGGTTGGTCGGTCCACCAACGACGGTTGGGAGGTAAAATAAAACCTCCCAACTACGGTTGGTCGACCCACCAACTACGGTTGGGCGGGAATAAAATCCACCAACTCCGGTTGGTCGGAAACAATTGGTTAAGCAATATCATGGGATAGAAGTCGTTTCATGGCTTATAATTAATAAGTGATTAGTCACTATAATAAAAAAATGAAACATAATTTCTTTACTCATGGCATATCAAATTACCACCAACTCTAAGTTGGTCGGGAAATAAAATATCACCAACTCCGGTTGATCGTCAAATAATTATCACAAACTTAGAATGGTCAACAATAAATTTTCACCAACTCCAGTTGGTCGGCAATTTAAAATAACACAGTAAATTTTTGTTTTCTTATAAGATATACATACACATTCATCAGAGAATAAAATAGATATTTTATAAAGTAATTACAAAAGAAAAATGATGTGAGAAATGTAATTCATTACAAAAACTTTTCATTCAAATAGAGAAGGATTACATATGTTGTGGAAAGTAGAAATCATTACATAAAAATCCTATTCTATTGGCTTTTTCCCTTCTGCCTTTGAAACAGGCTCTACTCTAGTAGGAGGATCATCTAAGGCATAAGGAGAATTTCTGAAGTTCAGATCTCTAAGCATCCTGACATTCATTACTGATGGCCGATCAAGTAAGTGCTCCGGGAGAGATATCTCAAAATTAGAATGAAGACTGTAGTCGCCAAGATACTCTGAGATCAGGCACTGAGGAATTGCCCGAGCAGGAATCCAACTCATGTCAAGCTTAAATGGAGGCACTGGCAAATCAAGCAACCCAGGATCATAATAGGCCCATAAATAGTGACCCTGTTCCAATTGTAGCACACCCAGGGCATTCAACCATCCTTGCTTGTACCCCTCGTTGTTTAACTGCTGGATTCGGTCATCAAGGTGGTAGAGGGATTCATTGTAACCAACCATCTAAAAATCTCTGGGCTGTTTGTGAAACTGGTAGGTTAACCTTTCCACTTGCTCGTGGAGGTTCTTCACTAAAAGTTCTTTATTCTCCAAGGCAAAATTTTGTTTGGAAAGCTACTCATTGAGGTTTAGAATTTTCTTGGACATCTCTAACAAAGTCTGATTCTTCGCCATCAATTGGAAAGCCTGATTCTACAAGGTTGCCTGTGTTCTAGATTCTTCAATAGTAACCCGAGCAGCCCTTGCTTGTCCCCGAGAAGCTCTTGCTTGTCCATGAGCAGAATAGTCCTTTTTAAGGTTTCCAATTCATCTCGCAAATTGGAATTTTCAACCTCCAGAAATGAGAAACCTTCATCGTTAATAGGGACCAAGGCTCCCGAAGAAGATGCCGCAGATTTCAATTGAGATATCTCTTCTCTCAGAACATTATTTTACTGCTCCAGCAGCTTCGCGATTTACCTATGCTCCTCGACCTCAACCCTTAGAATTTTCTCTTTCTTCTCCTAAGTAACCATGAACTTATCATATCCTTTGTCAACATTTAGTTGCTGATATTTTTTCGCGTACCCTTGATGCAAAAGGGTAGAAGATTCTTATATTGTTGTTGAAGTTCCTCGATGACACTCCAGAGATCTTCGATCATCTCATAGTAAGACACATTATTGGCAAAATCTCGGTCAAGCAGGCATTTCAAATACTGATATGCTTCAACTACTTGTTCAGAAGAATTTAAACCAAGAATGTCAACAATTTGAGCCTCGTTTAGGTCTGCATGACCAGTTGTGAAGTATTCATTACATTTCTTCATTAGTTATGTATCATGAGATGATAATAGTTCCATCCTGTCCATAAACTAGCAAAAAGAAGAGACAGAAAGAATCGATAAGAATGCAGACAGAGCAAGAAGAATAAAATGGATCGATAATAAGAGCAGAGCAAGAAAAAGGGAGTTAAGATGAACAACCAAAACTTCAAATATTATTACGTCACAAAAAGAAGTTATGGCCCAAAATTACATTCAACAAAAAAATAAAAAGGAAAGAGAAAGGTCTGAACAACTCTACACCTTCTCCTTGCTTCCTAAGACTTCCTTGGGAGGCTTGGACGAAGAAGTAGGTTGCTCGGAGGGTAGAGAAAGTTGATCGGTAGATATGTTGGTTGGCTGGGGCTGCTCGTAGCGAAGTTCAACAGTAGGGACCTGATCCCCAATCATCATTCAATACTCTTCAGAGCAAGCTTCGTCCTCTTCTTCTTCTCCAGGAGAGGGAGGAGAACCATGAACATGGCGCTGAAAAAGTTCAGAACTCTCAGAGACCTTTAACTCCTGCAGAGCAGCAATCCATCCATCCCTAAAGTATTTGAGGCTAGCAAATTCCATCTGAGAGGACATAGCATCTAGGCCTTTGTTCCAACCTTTGTCCCAGCCAGCGTTAAAGGACTTCTTAACAGAAAGTTTTCTCTTTGCCTTCTCTGAGGAAATCCTCTCAGTATGAAGTTCCTCGGTAGCCTTCATCTTCCCTTCTATCTCCTGCCTTTGATGATCAACGTCACGAAGTCTAACAACTTCCTCTTCAGCTTTTTTAATCTTATTCTCAAGCTCTTCAGTGTTCTTGAGCTTCTCCTCAAGACCTTTGTTTTTCTTCTCAAATTCTTTCATTTTCCTCTCTAACTCTTGGGAGGCCTCCATAACTTGGTCTTTGTCTTGATCGATGGACTTGAGTTTTTTTTTCCAAACCCCCTTATCTTCTTCATATTTCTGACGAGAGTCCTTTAAGGATTGAGTCAGACCTATAAAATATTCCTCCACACCGGTCGAGGAGATCGAAGCTTTAATAGCCTCATCCTTCTTCATAATAGTGTTAAAACATGTCACCGGCTGGAAAAACAAAATATTTATAAGTCAGTACAGGGACATAACATTGAAAAATGAAAGTTTAGACTAGTAATACTCAATAAAGAAATATGTTGAGCATCCAATGAAGTGACCCTGTCACGAGAAAGACTGTTTTTAATACCTTGGATCTATGGGATAATCCAAGACTTTATCGAGCTCATGGCAGAGCTCGGAGCAACAAAAGTGGGAACACCACTCCCAGCAGTTAAAGGCTGAAAGATAGATTCAACCATTTTATCTGAGGAAATTTTCTTCAACTTCCTCGCAGGAGCAGGAACATTCTTAACCAAGGATGTTGTCTTGGTTGGTGATATAACAATAACCTCACTGGGAGGAGAAACAACAACAATCTTGATCGGAGCCACTGGGGGTTTCTTGGCAACTTTCTTAGCAGCAACTGGAGGGGGTGCATCAATATTTCTTGTCCCTTCCTCTGGGACATCCAGCTTGTTTTTCCTGGCCTCTATATTGGCAGAGTCTGATTTGTCAAAAAAGGTAGGAGCTCGTCTTCTCTTCATTCTGGAACTGAGGGGAATATGTGATTCAGGGGAAGAACTCTCAGAAGCTGGTATTGGGTCGATGTCACCTATCATTGGACGAGCACTAAAAGACGAAGTGTAGCTCTTGTATTGCAATAAGTACGAGGCTAATTTGATATGTTCATCAGCAACGGTTTGGTGCAAACTCCAAATAAGTTTCAAGTGCTTCAAATTGACATCAGTTTCTTTGGGGGATTTTCTTTTTCTGTCAACTGCAAATAAACAAAAATTAAAATGTCAATGACGCATTTTATCAAACACAAAGAAAACACAATCTTAAAAATATAATAATATAAAAATAACCTATCCCATTGCCATAGGGAGGGCATCTAGGACCCTGATACACATCATTTACATTTGATGGAGAATGTTGCAAAATTTTCATAACAAACCCATGCTCGAAGTAATCCCTGTTGGCATCTGAGAGATTGACAACTAAAGCCCTATTTAAAAACCTAGTTTTCAAATAAAAAGTACTATCGCTGACAACCCATCTATAACAAAACATAATTTATGGAATTCCTCAACGGGTTCCATGAATTTGATTTAACCTATGAACTCCATTAACTATTCTCCAAGTGTTTGGCGCTGTTTTTGTAGGAACAACATAAAAAAACTGACAGAACTCCAAACATAAAGGATTTGGAGGAAAAGAAAAGCCGCATTCGGCCACAAAGAGACTGGGGAACCAATGTCCCTTAGCCAGACAAAAATAGTCAGAAGGTTCAGAAAGTTCTTCCAAAGCAACCCATGAAGGAATAGAAAAATCAGAGTGAAACTTATTAAGAGAATCAAAAAGGTAAACCATGATGAAAAAAGAAAATAAAAGATAAGAAAGAAGATCTTACAGGAAAAGGGTGAATCAGTTAACAACGAACAATGGAAGAAATGAACGCACAAGATAGAGAAGAAGTGAAAAAGTTCTAAGATGCAGATTTGAAAAAGTAAAAGACGATCGAGTTTTCTGAAGCGTTTAAATACTTTACCTCGAGAATGGAGAAAAACAATGATTACCAGGATGGACGATTGCATATTCGATGGCTAATAAGAAAAGTGCATGAAAAATGAAGTGGTTATGGAAATTCAAAATACTTTAAAAGACTGATATTGTGCATTTATAAAGGAGTTGTATACAACGAATGCTTTCCTAGAAATCATACAAACCGAAAATTTAAGCAGCAAAATGTTCCATACTTTTCTTCAACATCAAACTACGAAACATTGGGGGCTTATGTTGATACCAAATTTATTCTGCTGACAAGGACCAATTATGTGGAGACATGTGTCAATCTACATGGCACTCGCAAACATTTTTTGAACAACACCTTGACTCCGAGGAACTCAACCTCCCCGACCAACTCAGGAACTCCGAGCAAAAAGTGTTGGAACTCTATTGTACCGAGCAACTCATGTATACCGAGCTACTTAGGCGGTCTGAGCAGCTTAGGCGGTCCGAGCTGCATCTCGTACAGAGTATTCATATCCGAATAATCAAGAGGATGACTACGCATTAAATGCTTATTATTATCACACAGACGCACACGCCTATTGGACAGTTATGTATTATTCTTTCATTTGTACCGCCTCAAGGCTATAAATACATTGTAACCTCCTCATTAGCAGGGGACTCAAAATTTCTTGGTAAACCCATTATCGAGAATTCTGCAAACAGTCAGTAATAATGCAAACAGTGGACGTAGGCCATTCTTTCAAGGCTGAACCACTTTAAAAATCTTTTGTCTTGTTTATTTTTATCTGTGATTAAAGAATTAGGTCAAATCTAGTTTTTTACATCAACAATAAGATACGACAATTTTGTACCTAAGGCTCCAAGGGCACCAGAGGGCTCATAGTCTTGAGCAAGTGTCAAGTATAAATATGAGGTGAGACCGTTTAACACCTAAGGCTCCAAGGGAACCAGAGCGCTCACAGTCTTGAGAAAGTGCCAAGCATGCATATAAGGTACGACAGTTTAGTACCTAAGGCTCTAAGGGAACCAAGCACTCACAGCATTGAACAAGTGTAAAGTATAAATATAAGGTACAACAGTTTAGTACCCAGAATCCAAGGGCAATGGAGCGCTCATCATATCGAGCAACTGCCAAGTATAAGTATAAGGTATGATATTTTAGTACCTCAGGCTCCATGGGCAAGGGAGTGCTAATCATATTGAACAACTGCCAAGTATAAATATAAGGTACAACAGTTTAGTACCTAAGGCTCCAAGGGCCCCGAAGCGCTCACAGTCTTGAGCAACTGTCATGTATAAATAAAAGATCCGACAATTTAGTACTTGGGGCTTCAAGGGCATTGGAGTGCCCATAAATAAAAGGTATGACAGTTTCGTGCATAAGTCTCTCGACACTACAAGACACTTCTGAACTAGGGGGCTAATTTTGAGAAGTCCTCAACCCAGTGAATAAATAGTTAAATAGCCTGGAGTATGGAGATCCACTTAGAGTGGCTCCACCTGCCCAAGATTGCAAATTTTATAGAAAATAGCCTAGGGCGAGGGGATTAAACTTGAGCGACCCATATTTCCAAACTTGAGTCCACAAAATAAGGCCAAGGGCGAGGGACTCACCGTGAGAAACCCCTCTACCTAAGATAGAAGGCTACAATAAAAGGCCAGGGGTGAGGGACTCACCGTGAGCAACCCCTCTGCCCAATATAGAAGGATAAAGAAGAAGGCCAAGGGAGAGGGGATCATCGCGAAAAACCCCTCTGCCCAAGATAGAAGGCCAAGGGCCAGGGGATCACCACAAGCAACCCCTCTGCCCAAGATAGGAAGCCACAAAAGAAGGCCAAGGGAGAGGGGCTCACCACGAGCAACCCCTCTGCCCAAGATAGAAGGCCATAAAAGAAGGCCAAGGGTGAGGGGCTCACCTCGAGCAACCCTTCTGCCCAAGATAGAAGGCCATAGAAGAAGGCCAAGGGAGACTGTCTCACTACGAGCAACCCTTCTCCCCAAGATAGAAGGACGCAGAAGAAGGACAAGGCGAGGGACTCATCGCGAGCAACCCCCTGCCCAAGATAGAAGGCCACAAAAGAAGGCCAAGGGAGAGGGGCTCACCGTTAGCAACACCTCTGTCCAAGATAAAAGATCACAGAAGAAAGCTAAGGGCGAGGGGCTCACCGCGAGCAACCCCTATGCCCAATATAGAATGCCACAAAAGAAGGCCAAGGGAGAGGGGCTCACCGCTAACAACCCCTTTTCCCAAGATAGAAGGCCACAAAGAAGGCCAAGGGCGAGGGGCTCACCGCGACAAACCCCTCTTCCCAAGATAGAAGTCCACAGAAGAAGACCAATGGTGAGGGGCTCACCGTCAGCCACCCTTATACCTAAGAAAGAAGGCGACAGAGGAAGGACAAGGGTGAAGGGCTCACCGCGAGTAATCCCTTTACCAAATATGAAAGGCTATATAAGAAGGCCAAAGGTGAGGGGCTCACCGTGAGCAACCACTCAACCTAAGAAAAAATGCCACAGAAAAAGTCTAAAGGCCATATAAGGAGATCCACCATAGGCCTCATCTAGAAAACTTGGGATGAAGTGACAGAACATTTAATGACCCTAAGGGGAATGATAAAGGAACCCTAGGGTTCCTAAGAATAAAAAACTGAATTTATGGCATACAAACCCTTTTAGCCTACCAAACACAAAAGACTTTAGAAGAGGGGCTAATGTACAAGGGTGTCTACCTAAAAATACTTTTTATAGGTATTGAGAGGGAACCTCAACTATGTGGCAGCATAAGCCCATGTTGAGAAGGACCCCCTTCAAGGTCCCTGCAAACACTCAAGTTGAGAGAGAACCCCACCTAGGTAGCAGCAAAAGCCTATGTTGAGAGGGACCACCGCAAGGGTGCCTGCAGAAACACAAGTTGATAAGGAACCACTGTTGAGAGGGACTTCCCCCAAGGTCTCTGCAGAAACTCACGTTGAGAAGGAACTTCACTTAGATGGCGGAAGAAGCCCAAGTTAAGAGGGACCACCGCAAGGGTCCCTGCAGAAACTCAAGTTGAGAAGGAACCTTTATTGAGAGGGACTTCCCACAAGGTCTTCACATAAACTCACGTTGAGAAGGAACTTCACTTAGATGATGGTAGAAGCTTAGGTTGAGAGGTACCACCGTAAGGGTCCCTACAGAAACTTAAGTTGAGAAGAAACCGCTGTTGAGAGGGACTTCCCCCAAGGTCTCCACAGAAACTCACGTTGAGAAGGAACCTTGGACTTATTCTATGGCCTTCTACCATAGGCAACCCCTCATCATGAAAAAAAATAGAAGTACTAACACTTATTTTCTTGTACATGTTGCCTTGTTGAGCAAGCAGGGCTCAAGTAGGCCAGTGGGATCTCTTAAGAGTTTTGGCTTGGCGGTGGAGGGACAAGGTATGTTGAGTAAGCTCAATCACTTAGCACTGTAGGATTGAGATAATACTAGTAGGAAGACCCAGAAGTCACTCAAGACTACACACACCGCACACTTGGTCTCAAGTGAAGTGGTCAGCCAAAGAGCTGGATGCTCACACGGAATAAACTTTTTACAAAAAATGACTTTTTCAGAAGAGGGGTTCCTCAGGGTCCCTCTCAATAAAAATAATGATTTTAGAGGAGAGGGGTCCTTAAGGACTCCTCTCTCAAGATTTACAAAGATTGAACCACAAGCTACCATTTCAAATGATATTTACTAAATCAGATATTTTATCTTCATTAGAAGACATATTTTCTTTTTGACTTTGGTTTGCACCAGGTGGAACCTGCCTGAGGGGACAAGCTGCTACTCACAGGTAGGGACAGTAAATTACAGACCTTTTACCTCACTAACCCTCTAAGTTTTGGCGCCAAAAGTGCTAACCCAGCCCTAGTGACCAAGTATAAATAGGACCCTTAGGCAAGATAAAAAACAGATAGAAAAACTCAATAACACTATTACTCTCTCAAAATCACACCAGACACTATCTAGTATTCTCTCCCTACTCATTCTCTTAGTGATAAGTGCCTTGTTATTTCACTCTTCAACTGACAACCATCGTTCTCAGGTGTTTCCCTTGAGAAAATTACTTGTGAAAGTTCATCTTCTTACCGGGAGTGAGTTGAAGCTTGAGCTCCATTATTACCAGAAGGAGAAGGTTTCTTATGAAGCTACACCAAAAGACCTTAAAGACCTTGCAGGCAGTGTCCATTGGAGTGGGTCATGCCTCACTCTTTCCATATATTCATAGGCCCCAGTCTCACTACCCTCTTACAATAGGAATCCCCATTCCATAAGTCAAAATCATTATCATTATCTCATTCACTATGAGAATCCAAAGTATGGATTTATCACCGCTCAAGAATAACTAACAGAATGCATAAGGCATTTACGGAACCCATCAACCCTAACTCACATAACTCACAAATAAGTAAAACAACGTAGGTGATTCTCACATGTCCAGAACTATCAATATATATATGGGGAACACACATATTACCCACTCATACATATTAAATCATATAGTCACTTCCATATGGAGTTACGTCTTTCACCACTAAAACCATATCCTAGTGAACATTAACTCATAACCCATGGGATTGCATCAATAGTCATTCCACATATAAAAAGATAACTCTAAGCAAAACCACTATGCCCAAACAAGGCACATCACTCTAAAATATATAGATATTAGGCATATCGTGTTTCATTATATCCCTGATCAAATAACTACTTCAATATCTAGTATAAAATCTCCACACTCCACACATGCTCACTCGACTCATGTATTGACAAATAACATTACTGAAATAGGTTTCCTCTAATCTCATATATCTTCACGCAATATCTTCACGTGTCGATCTATATACCCCCCAAACCTATATATCATCAATTTACACCTCACACATCGTAACAATAAGTACACATAACCATACTATTTTAACATAGGTTAACTCTTAATATAGACAATATCAAAATCCCACTATCCCACGAGTGGTGGAAAGTAAAAAAATAGATGGTGACTTTAACAAGTTAAATAAATCCCATACACTTCAATCCTCACATAGTTTCACTCTCTCTATAAGGTGCTACTTCTTAAATCATGAAAAACCTACAACTATCATCCAAATGATGATAGTAATGCTAGCGACATAAAATATGCAAGCCTCAATTGAACTATCTTTGGTTCTGCACTACAATGCCCACATATCCACATTTGGGTACCTAAAAATCGTATGGACATACACTACACATCATAAAATGGAAATTCCAATTCACTCCAGGAGCTCTCCCTTTTATCTGAACTCGTTATCTCGTAACATCCTCTTTTATTTTCCCTAGTGTCTCTAATAGGGGTATTATAAGCCTTACATTTACAATTACAATCATTAATTAAAAAAATAATCTTCCTTTGAGAATATTGGAACTTACCTCTTCCTAAACCTTGTTCATAACTAATGCATCAACAACACCGCAACATGTAGGCAAACCACTCTCATAAAAAAATCTCTAATTGAGTTATCTCAAATTGAACAACAAGAAAATCAACCATCTTCTCTCCAGTTTTCACCTACTTAGATTTATAACTAAGAATTTTTAACTAAATCGAACTCATATTTTGTAACCACACAGCGAACCTACTCTTAGGTCCAATAGTTATCACAGTATCATTACCCTGAATCACAAACGGGTTTTAATAACACAAATCAACCTTGCACAAATCAGAGCATAACACAAATACCACTCTCTCATGGTAATGAACCACACATATACTCATTATCACAGTCCTCATATTTTTTCTAAAACTAAGCAATCCATTGCCTCCTTTATCTTAGGTCAAAATCTTATGAAGGCCTTCCACTAGCCTGAATTATCATCACAACCCATATTATCAAAGGTAGAACCTGAATCTCATATAGGCTCCTAAAAAATCAACTTCCTTTGTATCTTCAAAAATGAACTGAACATGAAACACATTCACTACTTATACCTCAAAACTATTTAAGTTGAAGACTTTCCCCCCAAACACGATAATTTCCATAATCATTCTCATATAAATGATCTTCATTCTCATGATCTTATATGATTGAATGCTCCTCGAGTATTGGCAACACTTAAACGGAAGTGAATGATGTTGACACACACGTCATCGCGACACCAGAGTACAAAATTCTATAAGTGGTTCTAGACACATCAAAGAGTGTTCAACAAAAAATGAAATGGACAAAATATAAATCCTAAGGACACTACAATCGGGATGTTCTGATACCAATTGTAACACCACCTATTGTTCATTCCCAATTGATAAGGATGAACATAAAATACAGGGAGTGATAAATTTTTTTATATAATTATTAGCACCAACGATAAAAAAACTACAATAAATTAAAACCATCCATTATAAAACTTAATGAAGGACGATAATAAGAATTATTGGACCCAATTAATTGAAAACTCCAATATCTGAATCCATAATATAAAAATCTATTTTTTCCAAATATCTCAATTGAAATAAAAGAATACAACAGCAACCTCCTATGATTAAAATTCCCGAATACAAATGATAGTTGAATGAAACAACAGTCCTACTCTAAGGATGATGACTGATTCTCCAATGCTGCGAGTCTGATGACTCAACCCTACTAATATTGTATATAATAATAATACCTACAGGGGAAAACATTTATAGATTTGGTTCAAGCAGTAATAATCGTGCAACTCATATATGATAAACATTCCATCTTGTCGACACTCACATACAAGAGATACTTCAATCCTCATTATAAGTGTAATAGTACAAAAATGTACCGTCCAAAGCACAACTATATGAATGTATCTATCTTTAAGAACTATGATATAACAAATTACTAACACGGGGTGAAACTGACTACTCGAGTACAAAATAAAACCTAATATTTAATCTCTTACTCACTTAAATTCTCACGATCTCATGACGTAACATTTTAATTTATGTTAACATCTTTAATTAAACGTGTTCTTAACTTAACTGTATGGTATGTGCACAATATGATCCATTACTACCCCCCATTAATGTCATCCTGAAAATAAGCTATACACAATCTCATAAGCATAGGGTCTAACTAAAAGTATCCATCACTGGAAAAATGACATATACATGTATGTAAGTCTCATAACAACCACATGAAGGTATTTACCTTCGGGGGACAGTCTTGTACTTCTATCGATAAACCCGTATGAGTCCCACACCTAATGAATTTAAACAAAATCAATACACACACATGAGAATGGGGAATAACGATAGTCACACTCTTAGGTATCCCCATACCAAGAATCCACCGATGGCCAAATCATTAACCTATCTCATCATGATGTCTAGATCGACTAAACTTATGATAAAAATATATCATCATGCAATCCCACACCACTAGACATAAGACAACTCAATCAATGGATCAGGTTGTCACATCCCTCGTCTCATGAAATGGAAACTAACTGAACATGAGATATCGACCTCCACAAAGATCATGTGACTATAGCCAAGCATGAAGTACACAGTCATAACTATTTGAATCCAACACCCTGACCAATATATTACCCACGAATAATTTTTTTGCTCACATAAGCACTATATATATATATATATATATATATATATATATAGGATAAAGCATACTCTCAAGTGTACCCAACTCATCACAATGCTCAAATTTAGGATTATCTTTTAATTAGGGTTACTATCTCTTAAAACCATATTAAACATATACTACCAAGTAGGATACCACATACTGATAAGCATACTTCAAAACGGTCCCAATACCCATCGCTAGATTGTTCATTACATTCCTAGGTTTAATATCTCTCAAACCTTATCAATATCATACATAAAACATAAAATAGGACAATGCGTACTCTCAAGCATACCCCCATTTTCCCAATCCTCAACATCGAACTATACCAAGTATCAATCTACTAGAAGCCCATACCCATGTCTCATAATTTCATTATCTACTTTTAAGTCTCGTATCAAGCTAAAAATTTAAATGCAGAAGATTATTACAAAAATTAGTTATGTAAATAAACTCCGAAACCATCCAATTTCTGCCCAAATTTCCTTTGTCGGCATAGGTCATTTGAGCAACCTTCAAACCTTATTTTAACGAAAATACACCTCTAGTTCGAATATACCCGAAACCCCTTTCAAATAAAAATACACATGTTGTTCAAACGAGATATACTCATTCGAACGAGATTGATGAGACTCGTCCCTTCGTCTCCAAAATACCAAACTCGTAGCAAATCCTTCATTAATGATTATGAAGGTTTTCCCCAACCCTTAAAACTTTTTCATACCCAACTCCAATCATAGGTTTAAGATACTAAATGATTCTTCAACTATTTAAGATTTAAAATGTCAATTAAAGGATTATTATTACAAATGACCAAGTCTAAATCCTAGTTCAATCTTTACACAATATGAGTTTAATTATACATACGATTTCAGGCCCAATCACCAAATTGACAATTGGATTCATCTTATCAAAGAAATTACATCCCAAACACGATTTCTAAATATAAAATCATATACAAAAATGAATAAATTCACGAGTCTCAACAAAACTCCAATTTTAAATCAGATTTTACTTCTAACAATGGTTTAATTCTACAACCTAATATCCAAATATAAATGTGATTAAGATAGAAGATTAAACCCCTAAACATGCTTCGAAATCCCAAATGAAACACATGACAATGAAATCATAAACAAGTTACATATTACAGAATGATAAATCAAGTGATTTCTTCCCTAAAAAGAAGAATAATTGATTCTTCCTTATGATCTTTATTCTTCCTCTCCAAAGCCCTTCCCAATTTCTCCTAACTCTACAGGGCTTCTCAAGTTTGTGTTTTGTATGTAACATTTCTAAGTTATAAGGGTTAACACCCTAAAAATAAGTCTAATCCCGTAGGCCACCAAAGACCTAATTTTGGGCCTCTAAATGAGCCCAAAAACTACCGAAACCATTTTAAATTAGCCCAAAAGCATACCTACCCCATAAGCCCAATCCAAACTAATAAAAACACATATCCGAACTTTCGTGATACTCGAGAGTCCAATCCAAATGGTAATACCTTATATACATAGTAATACTTCACATTGTAAATAAAATATACACTTAGTCAAAAATGCATAGTCTAATATCATATAATTAATATCACTAATAAGTTATTCCAAATGCACGTTACAATAATCAAATCACATGTAAAATTTAATTATCATCTAAATTGAGCATCTTTATTATTACCAATCACACAAGTAATGATTTACCAATCCCATTTATTAATTTATTTCTCACTTGATAAACAATTAATAATTCCATGAAAATACGGGGTTGTACACATTTCTTCTCAAAATTCACTTAGCTTCAAGAGTTATCTTCTCAAACTCTCTTATCATAAAAATATGGAGGAACATTTGTAAAAGGTCTTGGTTTATCATCATGACGTCTAATGAATTTCTTTTTTATTTAAGACATCTCCGAGAAAACTTTTATCTTCTCTTTCACAACTCAAAGAGCTAAAGACATTTTTCTATTAAATCTTCTTAATTTTTTAGCAAAAAGAATCCAGATGTCCTTACTATCCTTTCTATTAACAATAGGTGAAAGAGAATTATTTTGAATGATCTTTTAAAACTTTTTGATCATTTTTGTTTTTCTTTTGAAGAGTAAAATGTAACAACCCGAATTTTTTAAATGAGAATTTTTAAATTAATTTTGGAAATCGGAGAAAAATGAAATTCTGGATTTTATAAATTTTATAATTTAAAGTGTTGGTTTTTATATTTGAAAAATAAATTTTCAAACGGAATTGGAATCAGAATTAAAATGGAGTTTTAATTGAATTTTTATTATTTAGATGAGTCCTCAAAATATAAAACTCTATAAGAGTTCTCAAAACATAAAACTTTCTAGTAAAAATAATATTTTTAGAAATTCAACCGTCCGATTAAGCTGAATTTTTGTCAGCAGTCCTGTCTTGTCATTCTTTACGACATACTAAAATTTCGAATGATCTATCGGTCCGATCGTTCGTATTATTTTTTCGAGTATTTTTATTTGATTAGGACTCTAATTCATTTTGGTATATAAACATAAAGTGACGAGTTTAGATCTTTTAAAACACATTTTATCCTTCTCAAAAATCAGAATCCTCTCATCTTCTTCATCTTCTTCAACCTCTAAACCTTAGACCCATTCTACATAACTTTCAACTCAAGTTTTGTCAAGATTAACCTGATTTTCTAAAGACGCGTCAAGAACGAATCTTTGTCAAAATTTTTAGAGGAATACACATTCATGATTAGATTTTTAAACCAACTTTTATTCAGGCATGTTGACCCTATTCTTTTCCTTTATTGTTATGTGTCTTGATTGTAGCCTCCATTAAACTCATGTTTTCTAAAATAAGATATGAATATAAAGAATGAAGAGATAAATTTCGGGGCTGTTTTACATGAACAAAAAAATTAATGACACCGAATACTTATAACTGTGTATTATTTGGGTTGTGTCGGTGTAGTCGATTTTTCTATGGGCATGTGCATGTAGAGGAGCCCTTTTAAAAGTAAATTTTGATATTTCATGTGAAAACCCTTGTTTAATTTAATTTCTTGTGTTGGAAAATAAGGATCATGATAGGACTTGCATGTAGCGATTATTCTGAAAATCATAATATTTAGGTGTCTTCGATTTCCACTTTTTAAATTATATTATTTAAATGGGAATTTAGTGTTCATATGAATGTTGCTATAATTTGGAATTGTGTTACTTTATGGAAATATCTTAATATTTCGGAAAGGTTGGGTATGGTAGATAATTGGTTTTCACCTTTGTTATAGTACACTTGTTAGGTATGGGACTAGTAAGTGGGCCTTAATTACAATTTATGCTAATTAGGTATGGGACTAGTTAGTATAAGTCTATGCGGGTTATATAATTTGGGGTGGGGCGGATTTTTTATATTATACCTTCGTTGTGATAGCCTAGGATTGATATCTAGGTGGAGTGAAATTTTGTAATCATTATTTGCTTAGGATAGGACGATATTGTGTTTTGGGAACCCTTAGTTGGGACTAAAGGTTATTTTGAGGATTTTCACATCTCTTTTAAGGGTGGGGAAAACTAATGTGATTAACGAAAACAAGGAAGGTGGAATTTAATATCGCAGGACTAAAACGGATATTAAAAATTTATTGGCGATATAATGTGTCTAGGGCCGATAGTTTGAACGGGTCAGAGGACGAGTTATGTCATGTCGTGTGTGGAACCTTGTCATATCACGAGGGTCGCATGATAAAAATGGACCAGACGGTGGACTTGACAAGGGGATGGGTGCGTGTGTGGAACCTTGTCATATCGCGAGGGTCGCAGGATAAAAATGGACCAGACGACGAACTTGACAAGGGGACGAGTATTGGTAATCTTCTTCATGTTTAAATCAATTAAATTTAACATTGTGGGAAGGTGGGTTAATTAAAATCATATTGGTGCGGCTTTTATGAAAACCTTGTGGGTAATTGTGAATTTATTTATGGTGATTATTAATCTCGTAATTAAAAGATTCTATTGTTATAGTCGATATATATATTATTTTTGTCTGGGTTCAAGGACCCTATTTGAGGAGAGTAGCCGGTTTACATGCTCGAAGCTTTGGCTCTGACACATGCGTTGACTAATCCTTTTCAGGATTTTTGGGAGTTGCTGCATAGGATTCATTGGAGATCTTTTGAAGGTGCAGCTGGATTTATGTTACTGCTTTAGTAGTTGGATTTTCTCTTTCCATTCAGTCGTTTTATAAATGAGACTATTTTGGAGTTATTGGGCCTTTTTGGTTCCAAAGTTGTTTTAAGTTTTCAGTTGGATTGATTTATTTTCATTATTGAGATGTTGGGAGATTATGTGATGGATTTAATCGCATTTTGGAGCTTTATCGGGTGAATGTCATTTCATATTTGGGTTTGATTAAAACAAATTATATTGTGGATTAAAATTTTATGTCTCATATATGTCACATGCTAAGGATGGTATTTTATTTACTCACGCCCGAATTAGTTTTGGTGGCGGCCAATGCCAGAATTAGGCGGGGTGTGACATAAAATTCTCTTTCACTTTTTTCTTCTGATCATTTTTCTTGAAGTTCAATCAATCAATATTCTTCGATTCGAGTAATAAAGATAAAAATCCACTTGACATGTCAGCTTAAGAAGAAGATGAGTTGATTTTAAAATGTTTATATATGTCAGATTAATTCATCAAAGATTCAAATATCTTCTCAAGTTCTGAAAATATAATTTATATTAATATTAGTTGGCTAATTTTTGTTTCAAAATAATTGAGTAATTCAAGTCACATAGACTTGATTCAATGAGTGGTTCATGGTCATTTGAGTTAGAAACAACCTTTTAAGTGTGACACCCGCCTAATTAAATACCGGGCGATCACTACTTTATTAAATTAAAATCAAGTTGAACAGTTGGTTCATTCTTAGCATCACTGTCGTAAAAATACTTTTCCAATTTAAACACCCTAAATAATTAAGATAAGTGTCAAAACCATTTTCATACATACTTTCCAAATTTTATTTAAAGAAAAATCATTTATTTTATTAACAACATTCAATAAGTAAGAATCACACCACTTTAAATTCTGCAACATAATCCAATTAATTTAATACATTTGTTAATCGAATGTCAACGTATGAAAACTAAAGTCACACATCCAAACTGAATAAATCCCATAGTAATAATACTGGAAATAACTGAAATACAAATGTCCAATAACAACGGAATAATGGAAAGAGCTACACATGCTCAACTAGATGAAAGTGCTAAGAATGGATCCGAATGAACGAATTTGTCTAATCAAGAGACCTGCAACTCCCACCTAAGCTGCAGCGCGTTCCTTCCAAAAGATCCTAAGCAAGACGCCCCTGTGGCTGGGCACCGGTAATACATACATATATATACAAGAGAGAGAAAGAGAAAAATAAACGGGTCAGAGCCCGATAGTGTGTTTGATTTAAAATACGTTTAGCAAGTATTTAAATAGATAGAGGCCAATGCAACAACTTATTAGTGCGACACTCTCTTGAGAAATTCTCACCTCTCTTATAATGTGCATACCTATCGCACTAACCTTTCCAATGGTCTATCTCATCATATAACATGCTATCCTTTCCAAATGGATTAATTTATCTTATATTACTCGTAAGATTCAAAATTAATGATTTAATTGTTTGAAGATACTATTCAATTAGTAACCAAAGTTCTCATTTTAACCTTATAAATCAATAATGTTTTTTAGTGTCAGATTATACTTTCTCAACACAAGTATTTATAATTTGAGTTATCAACCACGTCCTACATGTCACATCACAGAAGACAGTTCCAGATTTCAGAATTTCATATATATATTAACCACTCGTAAAATATATATATAAACCATAACAACACCCTAAATAAAACAATGGTGCGGGCATACTCTACTATCCAAACCCCATATCACTCATATTAAGGGGAATACAAATTCGGAATCACTCTCGAATTGTATTAACACATATACAAACTATAGGTTCCAAGTCCCTTATGACCGTCTGAACTATCACTGCGATAGCCTGTACCAAGGATACCTATACACAAACAAAATGAGGTGAAGCATAGATTCCAAGTCTCTAAGAGGAAAGCACATACCCGCATCTCTTAGGACCGTCTGAACTATAATTCCGATAGCCTGTACCAAGGATAACTATCTTCTAGGGTACAAGTCAATATCACCCATAAAGGTCCCATCGAGATAAGACTGTCCCAGCGCGGAAACCTCAGGGATAGCAAGTAGCGTGGGCATGATTTTCACATATAGATAGTATATGCATACATAATCATATAACTATACTCATATTACCAGATCAGTAAGGGGTAAATTCTCAATTCCCATAATTACGTCATTCGCATTTATTTCTCATTATTTAGTTATCTCGTATAATTATTCACATCTTATTTTAATTTGAGGAACTTCTCAACTTACTACATAACGCACATGGATTCTATCCTCCCAAGTATAAAATTTAGTAGGTATACACATTTTTCCCAAAGTAACTCTCTTACGTGTCTCTCTCTCTTTAAATTATAAATTTACCGACCCTTATGTAGTTATCCAAAATACAATCCGTGCCCGACATCGAGGGTCCCAAAATCTATTCACATGTCCTACTGGTCTCCCCTATCTCCCATAACATTTCATTAAGGATGCCTAAGAATTTTCTCACAATAAATTGAATTTAACTCATTTAATAAGGGAAATAGGAGTCTGCCAGGAGGGATCGATCGATCGAGGTCTGGGGCTCGATCGATCGATCAAACAAGTCTGCGAAAATTACAGAATTGCAGTTACGGGTTTCCCCTACTAACATCAACAAATTCCATCTTTTCTAATCCCAATCGATCCAAAATTGATACTACTAACCCTATATCATCATAATAGGTATTTTCAACGTAAAGCATGTGGATTTCTGTCATTTAATCATGGATTTACAGCCCCAAGTTCAGACAAAATTTCAAGAACCCTAAAATTCTCTTAAACACGGTTCTAACAATTATTTCCGGAATTCTCTTCTTATACACATCATAATTTCGTGGTTTAAATTCCTCTACATGGCAAGGGTTTCCACAATTTTCAATTAGACCAATACTACATGGATTTTCCTATCATAAATCGGGGTTTTCTCCATTAAAAGTCATCTTAATTACTCCTAAACTAATATGAAAGATGCACCATCGAAAATAGCAAGATAAACAATTTCCTGGGATTTTTGACGTTCTGATTTGGCATCGAATTTGGTATGGTTGTGTTCCCCGTCTCGCGATCTACGCGTTGGCGGTGGTGGCGGTGCAAACAGTTGAGTTTCGGGCCTTGAATTTGCCTTGAGAGCTCTCTCCTTCCTCTCCTATGGCCGTCACTTGTGTTTAGAGTTTCTAACCTTAGAAGGTAACCTAGGTATCTGATATAACTCCTCTAATTTTCGTGGGTTTAATTACCCAAAAATGTAAAACGACCAAAATGCCCTCCCGGGTTACTAATTAGGCCTAAAAACGTCCCGAGACCCAAACTAAACTCCCGGGTACACTTTTCTGACTATCTCGACCCTTCCGGACGCGTTGGCACACTCAAAACAACCATCTGAACAACTTATAAAATATTCACTTTTACTAATTCACATTTAGTCCCGATACGACACAGGCGCGCCCCGAATTAAATTTCCACAATTGCCATTTTATTCACACGTGACAATATTATAAAAATAAATCTCATATATTACTATACTCATCCAGTAATATGCAACAAATAACAAATTTCCAATAATTACTAACTCTCGTCACGCTAGTAAATATTTAAAGCAACATTCCAGATTAAAATTAAATTAATTTATCTCAATTAGATTTAATAAATCCCATAATTTAAAAGCTATATAAATACGGGGTATTACATACTTCCCCCCTAATAACTGAATTTCGTCCCGAAATTCGAAAAATAAGGCCTATCCGTTAGCACAATTCTGGATATCCTTTTCCGTACACAACTAACTACACATTACGGCGCTCAATTACTATAGCCCTTTCTTCCCAGCAGTATTGTTTTACATTCTCTTTGGGCACACTTCACCTTGTGCTCCCAATCGAAAACATTCGCATAGGTCACGCCTATACGTTATAAATTTCGTTATATCACTAACATTAGGAGGTCTCACCTCACTACATGACAAATACTCGGATTTATTCATATACAAAACTCCCATTCTGAGAAAATATTATGAACATTTGATCACTCTTGCTCGCCTAAAACAGTCGTGGAATTCTACCACATTTATCGGATGTTTTCTCGACCGACCCAACAATTTTGATTACCTATTCTCCTATAAACATATGGAAGGAGAATAGTCGAGGTTCTTCCATAACAAAACCTTAATAAGTACCTTGTACGCGATAAACAGGTACGAGTGCTTCTACAGAGCATTCTTGAAATCATCGTATCAAGATTCCAAAATATCCTTCATGTGGCTCCACAAATCTTTAATCAACGTGCGCCCATTCTTTGGCTAAGGGTTATACATCCTACTCAAAACGAAATTCTTTTCTCCGATGGTTCCTGAAATCCCATATCAAAGGTGGGATTCACTAAATCTCATCCTGATTCAGAAATTTATACTGCGCCAGACCATGCACTGGCGCGATCCTTCCTTTCAAAGGAAGTCTAGGGCATACTAGTTAATATTGTAAGCCAGTCCAAAGGAATATCAATCACTTCCCTCTCGGCGACTTAATTCACATGTTCAGGATAAACCCTTGATCTTGTTTTAAGGATGGCAACTCATTCAAGAACTTAATCGGCTTTACCGACCTCTTCCAAGTTCAGGAATTTTCGATAAACACAAAATTCTTTGGTTGATTCTCCTCTTTCAACCAAACTTTACCTATGGGAGGTGCATGTAGAGACTACTCACTACGTCTCGCTAAACATCGATTCTTCCCTTGAAATGTCTCACATTAAGTGACACGTAATATGACGAAAGTTTCGACCCGTGCTCTTCTCTCCACGAAGCGCACTTCTGGATCTCTTATACTATACTAACATCATTACTCTTTGTAGGCGCAAGTCGCTCTCACTCTTGACAAATAATAATTCCGCTCCGGGTGTGCTTCATAACAATTAAATTATACTCTATTCAAGGAATACCAATCCTTGAATGGCTTCCCACAGCCTTCCAATCAAGTTAGGGCGTGCTATTTTAATTGCACACTTATGTATGGATTATCGCCCCTCATGAGACGTTTAATCCACTCTATCACTTCCACTTCGTTATACTAGTCCCACAAACATTTATTTCACACGTCTATTACCACGTCCCTTCGACTCGGACTATTTTGACTGCATCTAACCTAGATGCCCACATTTTTGCAACACCCCGTCTGCCCTGGGAGAGCGAACGGCGGCTACTCTTATATAGGACTAACTAAATTCAGCGGAATAGAAGGAATAGGGCATTCAATTTCCATGACAATAGGAGAGGAATAATAATTCTCAACCTTCCTCAGATAAGTACAAAAAAATTTCAAATTTGTACAACAACCAAAATAATTCACTAACGCTCTATTCATCAAAATGATTACAGGTTATCTCTTTTGTATAATATAAAGTTCTTTCCAGACAATCCATTCTAAAAATCATTCCAACTCTTTATTCACCTTGTGTTCTGTACGCGGTTATGACATTTGGGTACTCTCAATCACCCTAGAAATCAAAATTCTTAAATTCTCCTTATCATAGTTCCACCCCTCAACTTGTGGGGATAACTTTCAATGCTTTCCTACCACAAAAATCCAGCTCCAATGACCTTAAAACAAAATTCAACTCCCAACTTACATACATAATTACTTGATCCCATTTCTACCAGGGTACCGAACTCATGGAATAGTGACCAAACGTCTCCCTATTTCCAACCTTACGCCAAGTTTCATGCGTGGGATGTCTCGCAAAGCGAAATCCAAATAAGGAACCCCCCGATACACTACTACCTAGCATTGTTGGTTATCGAAATCTGTTAGGTCCTCCGTCCATAGTATATACCCTTTTATTCCGTCCCTTGACAGAAAAGTTACAATTTTTCCCGTAATTATGCTTAACAAAGAACGTTTCACCAATTTCATTATCGTCTCGTATTGGTTGATGGTAATTACATTCTATAAACCTCAGATACATACGATCGGAATTCTAGAAATTCCCTTCCCTAATAATAGGGGTATAACTATTAACTCCCACATCTCTAAAGGATAAATATTACAATGCACTCTTCTTATCACTAAGTCCGGAGTGCTAAACATAATACTGAGTCAAATCTTTTCGCTCAACGGTAAGTCCCGATACATACGGAATTATACTGACAAAGTCTATACAAATATTGGCATCGAATATCTCGAGCCCACTATCTCCTCTGAAGTCTCTAGGATAGATAATATAAGTGCGAGTCCAACCTTATCACAGGTAAAGCCTCGCCAAAACAAACATAAAACATGTTGCACTAATGCAACCACTCCGATAGTCTTGCAATAAATGCCTACTATCGTATAACCATTTCTATAATGTTTTAACAAAGATAATATCGTACTCATGTATCGCATCACTACAACGAGTAATCTAAAAAAAAATACGTGACACTGTTAATATACTTATCCATCCTCCGCGGATAGCACTAAAGAAAAATCCCGCTACACTAGGGAAAAATATTCACATAATGGTAACATTTATAATTATATGCATTAAAGTCGTCTCACATGCTAATCTAGCAATGAACAAAATATGGTGACTTGCTCGTGTCACATAAACACGCCGCATCCTCTAAGGATACAACCTATACTTCCATCTTGGCAATCGTCTTGACTGCACAAATGGTTTTCGGACGTAACACGTCTGCCCAAACCAAAACAAAATTATTTTTAATCGTTGCCTTTTACTAGCCACCATATTCTTGTCCGTTTTCTCATTTTGGACATATCATCATGAGCGATCTCACTCCGCACAAAATACCTCAGTACATAATCCACTTACCACCTGTCCTACTAACCAGGTTAGGATTTGTCCTCCTCTCGGACTTTAGTAACTCGATTCCTGTAAACCATCCCGATTGTTCTCTTAACTTTTCAGGCCATAAAGATCATGTTACTATCTATAATAGTACTTACTGAATTTACCATCACTTGGTAAGAATTTAACTATCTAAAGCATTTAAATGGTTTTCCTGATGGGTATCCACATCCTTTTTGTGGTGCTATACCACCATCGTTGCATTCAGTCTCATTCTCAACTAAATCCTTCGATTTCGTTAACTTCCCCCACAAATAAGCGTTATCATCTATTTTGACAAAATATGACAATGTCAACCTCTGAATCGGTCGTCCATCAGAATTTTTTCCTCGAGTATTATCAACTATTATTACAAGTTGGTCTCCCACTTGGAGTCGTTTCCTCCACTAGTATCTACCTCTTCCGATACAAAATTCGCTAACGGTTAAGATTCATATTCACGAAGGGAACCCTGACATGCCCTCTCTCAATGAGTTCAGAACCACATTTGCTTCTAATCCTGAAAAGTTAAGGAAGGAAAATACGATCAACACTGTACCTAAGGTTCTCCTATAGGCATAGCATTCCACTTCTAAAATTGGTGGTTGACTCCAACCATTATAATTTCGTCCCGAAAGCCAAGAAAATTTTTCTCTAAATTTTCACTTTTGATTTTCCACACTCCGTCCTGTATTTAATCCTTTGGATAATTTACCGCCTTTGGTAAAGACACATACAATTTTCGCGTTTCTAAAATTTCCCACTAACAGTCTCTACACGTTTTTGTAATACGTTGGATAAGTTTACCCTCTCACCTCATTTGACTATAAAAACATTTGAAAATCATTGTTGCACCTTAGTCGCCTTTCTTGTCTTGGCTTCTCGTGCCACAATGGAGGTGACCTCGACTACGGTCATCATCATCGAATATATTTCATAATCTCAACTGAGGCCTGCCTCCTAATGTACGCTTAACGGTCCTCTTCTGACATCCGTCATCGCTTGGCACACGCACACATCTGAACGAAATTAGAATTCACCAATGCATACACATTATAGCAGGAGAACGAAATCTCGTCAGAGGAATCGACAATCCTAAACATAGGTCTATATAATAAACAAAGCATCGCTGAAAGAATAATAAGCCGTACAGATCCTAAGGACACTAGAACCTGATGCTCTGATACCACCTGTGACACCCCGCCTAATTAAATACCGGGCGATCACTCCTTTATTAAATTAAAATCCAGGTGAACAGTTGATTCATTCTTAGCATCACTGCCGTAAAAATACTTTTCCAATTTAAACACCCTAAATAATTAAGCTAAGTGTCAAAACCATTTTCATACATACTTTCCAAATTTTATTTAAAGAAAAATCATTTATTTTATTAACAACATTCAATAAGTAAGAATCACACCACATTAAATTCTGTAACGTAATCCAATTAATTTAATACATTCGTCAATCGAATGCCAACGTATGAAATCTAAAGTCACACATCCAAACTGAATAAATCCCATAGTAATAATACTGGAAATAACTGAAATACAAATGTCCAATAACAAAGGAATAATGGAAAGAGATACACATGCTCAACTAGATGAAAGTACTAAGAATGGATCCGAATGAACGAAGTTGTCTAATCAAGAGACCTGCAACTCCCACCTAAGCTGCACCGCGTTCCTTCCAAAAGATCCTAAGCAAGACGCCCCTGTGGCTGGGCACCTGTAATACATACATATATATATATATAAGAGAGAGACAAGGAAAAAGAAACGGGTCAGAGCCCGATAGTGTGTTTGATTTAAAATATGTTTAGCAAGTATTTAAATTGATACAGGCCAATGCAACAACATATTAGTGCGACACTCTCTTGAGAAATTCTCACCTCTCTTCTAATGTGCATACCTATCGCACTAACCTTCCCAATGGTCTATCTCATCATATAACATGCAATCCCTTCCCAATGGATTAATTTATCATATATTACTCGTAAGATTCAAAATTAACGATTTAATTGTTTGAAGATACTATTCAATTAGTAACCAAAGTTCTCATTTTAACCTTATAAATCAATAAAGTTTTCCAGTGTCATATTATACTTTCTCAACACAAGTATTTATAATTTGAGTTATCAACCACGTCCAACATGTCACATCACAGAAGACAGTTCCAGATTTCAGAATTTCATATATATATTAACCACTCGTAAAATATATATATAAACCATAACAGCACCCTAAATAAAACTATGGTGCGGGCATACTCTACTATCCAAACCCCATATCACTCATATTAAGGGGAATACAAATTCGGAATCACTCTCGAATTGTATTAACACATATACAAACTATAGGTTCCAAGTCCCTTAGGACCGTCTGAACTATCACTGCGATAGCCTATAGCAAGGATACCTATACACAAACAAAATGAGGCGAAGCAGAGATTCCAAGTCTCTAAGAGGAAAGCACATAACCACATCTCTTAGGACCGTCTGAACTATAATTTCGATAGCCTGTACCAAGGATATCTATCTTCTAAGGTACAAGTCAATATCCCCCATAAAGGTCCCATCGAGATAAGACTGTTCCAGCGCGGAAACCTCAGGATTAGCAAGTAGCGTGGGCATGATTTTCACATATAGATAGTATATTCATACACAATCATATGACTATACTCATATTACCATATCAGTAACGGGTAAATTCTCAATTCCCATAATTACGTCATTCGCATTTATTTCTCAATATTTAGTTATCACGTATAACCATTCACATCTTATTTTAATTTCACGAACTTCTCCACTTACTACATAACGCTCATGGATTCAATCCTCCCAAGTATAAAATTCAGTAGGTATACACATTTGTCCCAAAGTAACTCTCTTACGTGTCTCTCTCTCTTTAAATTATAAATTTACCGACCCTTATGTAGTTATCCAAAATACAATCCTTGCCCGACATCGAGGGTCCCAAAATCTATTCACATGTCCTACTGGTCTCCCCTATCTCCCATAACATTTCATTAAGGATGCCTAAGAATTTTCTCACAATAAATTGAATTTAACTCATTTAATAAGGGAAATAGGAGTCTGCCAGGAGGGGTCGATCGATCGAGGTCTGGGGCTCGATCGATCGATCAAACAAGTCTGCGAAAATTACAGAATTGCAGTTACGGGTTTCCCCTACTAACATCAACAAATTCCATCTTTTCTAATCCCAATCAACCCAAAATTGACACTACTAACCCTATATCATCATAATAGGTATTTTCAACGTAAAGCATGTGGATTTCTGTCATTTAATCATGGATTTACAGCCCCAATTTCAGACAAAATCTCAAGAACCCTAAAATTCTCTTAAACATGGTTCTAACAATTATTTCCAGAATTCTCTTCTTATACACATCATAATTTCGTGGTTTAAATTCCTCTACATGGCAAGGGTTTTCACAATTTTCAATTAGAGCAATACTACATGGATTTTCCTATCATAAATCGGGTTTTACTCCATTAAAACTCATCTTAATTACTCCTAAACTAATATGAAAGATGCCCCATTGAAAATAGCAAGATAAACACTTGCCTAGGATTTTTGACCTTCTGATTTGGCGTCGAATTCGGTATGGTTGTGTTCCCCGTCTCGCGATCTACGCATTGGTGGTGGCGGCGGTGCAAACGGTTGAGTTTCGGGCCTTGAATTTGCCTTGAGAGCTCTCTCCTTCCTCTCCTTTGGCCGTCACTTGTGTTTAGAGTTTCTAACCCTAGAAGGTAACCTAGGTATCTGATATAACTCCTCTAATTTTCGTGGGTTTAATTACCCAAAAATGTAAAATGACCAAAATGCCCTCCCGGGTTACTAATTAGGCCTAAAAACGTCCCGAGACCCAAACTAAACTCCCGGGTACACTTTTCTGACTATCTCAACCCTTCCGGACGCGTTGGCATGCTCAAAATGACCATCCGAACAACTTATAAAATATTCACTTTTATTAATTTACATTTAGTCCCGATACGACACAGGCGCGCCCCGACTTAAATTTCCACAATTGCCATTTTATTCACACGTGAAAATATTATAAAAATAAATCTCATATATTACTATACTCATCCAGTAATATGCAATAAATAACAAATTTCCAATAATTACTAACTCTCGTCACGCTAGTAAATATTGAAAGCAACATTCCGAATTAAAATTAAATTAATTGATCTCAATTAGATTTAATAAATCCCATAATTTAAAAGCTATAAAAATACGGGGTATTACATTAAGATTGAAGATTTTGCAAGATTCTCATTTAATGACTTCCTTTTCCATGCATTCACATTGAAGTGAAGACTATATCCTTTTTAGTAGAGATTTTGAATTGTCAATGGCTAAACACATACACGTGCATAACTATTTTTAAAATGCGAGGATGTTACCATAGATGAAACTAGTGCTTGAAATGTTTTAAAACCTTCTCAGTGTCTTTGACAAAGAGTTTGTGACTTATCTTAAGTGTTAAACTTTTTCATGACTATTTTGAAAACTATTTTTGGCTTAGCGGTTCACATGTCTCACAATTGAGGCCATGCGCATGACTGTTATTGAAGCCCGTGCGCACATTTTGACAAGATTTACTTACATGATGAAATAATGCACCCGACCAGAACTAATCGTGCGTATGATGATGTCAGATTTTGAAAATTATCTACATGTAGGCCATTTTCCCTTACATTTGTCATGATCTGAAAACCTTATAATCAAACACACATCTGAGAGTATTTTTGAGGTTGAGAGCATTTTTCCTTTGCTTCTCTTTCAAACATCACTTGTTCCCTCCTATTTGGATAAAACTCATATCTAATCTTAACCTAGGATGCTATCAAACATATTTACCCCCTCTAGGTTTGTTATTCATTCTTACTAGAGCATATCACACAACACTTCTATTAGTATTGGAGTAAGGTGATTATTTGAATAACATTAACAAGATTGAGTTGATCCTTATCTTATTGTGTGTTTGTTATTTTTTCTCCTTGATCTAGTTTACTTGTGATTGTGTTGGAACTATGGATGATATGACACTTATGGTGAAAATTATTATGCAACACAAATAGATAAGAGAAGTGCAATCACCGAGTAAAAATAAGGAATGCAAAATGACAATCACACAACAAAGGATGTACGTGGTTCGAAAAAGATGCCTACGTCCACGGTGGTGTAGTTAGTATTATTTTTGTGTTCTCTGAAGAGTGATTACAGAGAATACAATGTGTCCTTTACCCCGGACCTAAGGTTAGTTATATACATGTTCGTTCTAGTGAGTGGGTGTGTGGGACTCCTCCATGTTTCCCATCTCCTCTTAGAGTGCCCCTTAATGGGAATGTGGGCAGAGACTAAATCATAATCGGTTTAAGGTATAAGAGGCCTGGACGTTGGGCCACTAAAATTGGGCTACTCGTCTAGGCCCGTCATTCTAATTTCAGGTACCCACAATTGCCCCTAAGTTTGTTGGGCCAAGTTTTGGGTTTAATAAACTTAAATGATTTGTCATCATGGTTGAGTCGTATATCGTGCAACTTTTCCCAAAATTTGAGGACTGATTCGGTGGCACCCGCTTCATGATTTGTGAACTATAATTAGTAACACTTCAAGGTTTTATTCAGATCAACCACTTTTGGACCGTCGTTTCAACCTTCAATATTCTTCCATTTCCTGTGAGCTCTTGCGATTCACACTCTCTTCGTCCAGTCTTCATTTTCATCTCTTTCGATCTTCTTTGTCGTTTGGGATTGTGATTCTCCATTATTCAAGTCGAACTTTCATCTTGTAAGTTTCATGTTCCCTCTCTTTGTATTTTTTCTTTGAATTTGCAGTTCCTTTAGGGTTTTTCGATGGCGAAGAGTGGTAATAGGTCGATCTCTGAGTTTAGGAAGTTTTACAACATTCTTGAGTGGGTAGAGATTGAGTGAGCCTCTCTCCCTAGAAACGTTACAGAGATAGAGGATGCCCACTGGATCCATGTCTTGCTGCTTTCCCAAGAGGGACTCACTTTTCCTCCCAACAATCTATTCTTGCATTTCTTTGGTTATTTCAACATTGTTCACGCATAGTGTTTGCACAATGTGTGGAAGATAATCAATGGTGTTCATAGAATAAACCAGTTATATTGTACCAAGTTAGGGCTCATCGAGGTCTGTTTCTGCTATTATTTTTCTCGAACTAGTTCTAGTGTTCTCTATCTAAAAGCGAGGAGTCCTGATAGGGTATTGGTAGTGAACCTACCTGATTCCCATAAGGACTATTGGCAAGAGGGCTTCCTTGCTAGAAATTGGCAGTTTTCTCCCTAGTTTGAGGGGTCGAGGGCTGACAGGTTCTGTGTTCCCTTTTATGGGGAAGAATACATAGGTAGACTTTGCTCTGTTATTTTAATTTTTATTGATTTGTGATCTTTCTGATTTTTCTCTATTTTTTCTTCAGTGAAGTCGAAGAACTTGGAACTTGCTCTTAGCGAGGTTCGCCTCTCTAAATTGGTCAAGGATTGGAATATCAGGGAGCCCTTAGCTGACGGTGAGTATCCCCGGTCCGCTGCTTTCTTGCTCGAATATAAGAACTTTGGTTCTAGTTTCATACCGAGGCCGTTGGAGAGTATCCCTGAGTTTGATACTTCTAAAGAGACAGCTGCGGATCCTATTCAGTTGGACGAGGAGGAGAGCAACTCTGAAAGAGATATTGCAGGTGGTGCTGGAGGCAATTTGGGTGAAGGGAGCTCCAGTAGTAGTAGCTCCTCTGATTCGAGGGAAGTTTATAAAGTTTAAGAATCGTCGAGCACATCCAGCAGTTCAGACGAGGAGATGGTTCCTCTAAGGATTAACTTGATTCGGGATGATGATGATGACGATCATGTGCTCCTCACTCAGAGGTCAAAAAAGCAGAAATCCAATACTGGGGCTGTAGCTACTGGCTTTCGATCTTCTACTCAGGAGCAAGAGAAGAAGAGGAGAGAAGAAGAGCAGGTGAAAGAGAGGGAGAGAAAAAAGGAGGAGGAAAGAAAGAAAGCGAAGGAGAAGAAGAGGATGGAGGAGAGAAAGAGAATAGAGAAGGAGAAAGAGGAAGAGAGGAGAAAGATGGAGTCAAGGACGAAGGCAGGGCAAGCCTTGGTCCCGGTGTCTGCTTTGCCCGAGGGGGCCTCAGTTGCCATTTCTCCTCAGTTGGCTCCTGCACTGCTCAAGAGGGAAGTTCTCCCTACGGATCGCCAGAGGGCACTGGGGTCTGATCAATTGGCCCTACAAGCTAGCCAGAGGCTAGCCTTGGTAAGATCCTTTCCATTTTTTAATTCTTTAACAAGTTTTAGATGTTTCTCCTTCTTGATCTCTTCTTTATTTCTGGTAGTTTGTGCGCTCTGGAAGTCAGGGGATCTCAGCTGGAGGATGATTTAAAGACTACTGACGCCGCCTGAGCTTCCTCTGATCTAGCCCTCATCAATTCTAATCGAGAGAGGGAGGCGGCGGTTAAGGAGCTAAACGAGCTGAGACAGGACTATGACCTGGTCTGCTCGAGCAAGATAGCTGTCGTGGAGGAGAACAAGGTTCTGACCGAGTAGTTAAAGGAGAAATAGTCCTAGGTAGCCACCATCAAGGAGGACTCATACAGCTCCGGGTGGACTTCTACTTACAAAGACGCTGAGGTTTAGATAGGTTATATCAGCCATCTGAACTTTAAGAAGGGCTGGAATAAGGCCTTCTTAGCTGCTGGTGTTGATGCTGAATCTCCTCTATTCGATGAGCATGACCTGGGTCCGAAGCTAACTGTAGACAAAGAATCCCCTACCCCAACCGCTGAGGGTGTTGATCTTACCTCTCAGACAATTCCTGCCGGTGCTTATCATGCCCAGGCGACTGAGGGCATCCCTACAGAGGGGGATGCCTCTGCTGCTGCTGACAAGGGGAAGCAGCTAGCCACCTCTGGGCAGCCTGAGGTTGCTAGTTAATCTACTTTTAGGACTATTTTTGTACTTCTATTTGTAATTTTCCCAATTTTTGCTTGATGTACTTTGACTTTTATTAATGAAATGAAAAGGCTTCTTTTTCCAGTGCATTGATTGATTTTTCTCTCCATTGCCCTTTTATGTATTGTAGTTAACTGATGTAGAAGAGTATATTCCTGCCACATCTCATTTGAGCAGGACTCTTGGTCCCAATGCCAGTACTCAGGTTCATCAGGCCTTTGTTAGGTTTTACAAATCCCTTAGGTCAAGGAATCAAAAGTATAAGGATCAGTTTGAGATTGTATCCAAGTTGAAGGACAGGCTCCAGGAGATGGGAGAGGTTGGTGCTTCAGTGCAAGAAGAGGTGGATGCGTTGAGAACAAATCTTCTCGATGCTTCTGAGATCAACCAGGTTGGTGAGATGCTTCAGAAAGAAAATGAAGCTTTAAGGAAAGAGGTCTCGCATGTTAGGGAGCACGCACTGAGCACCGGTCCTATAGTGTTGTGAGGCTCTTCATCGATGCGAGCTAGGGCTGGCTCGAGTGACGTTCCCCCTGTACTGGGAGGTTTTTTATCGACACGAGCTAGGGCTGGCTCGAGCAACATTTGCCATGTTCTGCGAGGTTCCACTGGTCCATTCATTCCGCGAGTTGGCAGGAGCCCCATGCATTCAGATAGTGAAATGGAAGAGCTCCGCAGTGATGTCCAGCGAGCATATGCGATTGTTGCTGGGCTTCAAAGGGACGTTAATCGATTGCAGCATCTGTTTAAAAAAGGACCTCGACGAGTATGGGTTGATGGTTATGACCAGGGTTGGCTGGATGCCTCGACGAGGCTGATAGAATTCGAGGAGCTCGCCTTCATCAGGGGGTGGTTGAGTGCTTTGAAGGGGATGCAGGTTCCAAGGAACTCTATGCTTTGGTATCTCCACAAAATATCTCCTTTCACTCCGATGCCCAATCCCTTCCGGAGAGATGATCAGTGGATACCCATCGATGCTATCCCTCGGCAGCTATTGGAGTCAGATGCTAACGAAGCCGAGGAAGAGTTGGCTCCGGCTCCTGATGATGATCGAAGGGCTCAAGTGGATGATTATCTCGTTCAGAGGCATCATCCCCAATGATATTTTGCCATTAGCTACTCTATGTATTTTTTGTTCTAGTGATGTTATGTTAATGTTTTGGGCGAGCTCTCCGACTTAACATGTATTGTACTTGTTGTAAATATGGTGGATTAATATAAAATTTATGTTTTGGGCTATTTTAGCCGACAAAACAAGTGTATTATATTCTTCATATTCTGGCTCCTTTATGATCTATTAATTTGTATTATCATGCTAGTGTCCTTCCAGTCCAATACACTATCCAGGTACCATTGTGCACTACTTTACCTTTTAGGTCGTGTCGTCACACTACCTTAGGCCTAAGTATGGCAATTGGTGAGGACACACCTGGTGTTGGATGCTCTATCCTATCAAGATTTTATTCAACCCAAGATAGTTTGGCGACCAGCTTTAATTTGGCCATATTGCCTAAGGATCTCCTGTAGGGCTTCATATATTGCCAGGGGAAATGCTAAGAGGTCTTTCGTGTTTCATAACGAAACCCTGAGGAGGGTGATTTCCCTGCTATGGTGTAATGGCCAATGTTCCTTTCATTTGGAAAAGATGTGTAATAAAGCTTATATAACTGTTACTCATTAGAACGCAGCCGTTAAACAGCTTTCATTAATGACAAGGAAAATGAACTAATAGCTTCACAACAAAAGCATAAAAGAAGAATCTAAAAATAGAATTTCTTGAGATTGGCTGCGTAACAGCATAAAAGAAGAATCTAAAAATACAATTTCTTGAGATTGGCTGCGTTCCATGCTCGGGGGATTTCTCTGCGTTCTATTATTTCTAAATGAGAGGCGCCTTGCAGATTATCTCTTGTTATCTTGAATAGTCCTTCCCAGTTTGTCCCTAACTTGTCGTCTGATGGTTTCACTGCCCTACCCTGGACTTTTCTTAGGACATAGTCCCCAACTCAGAATGTCCTCGGGTTGACCCTCTTATTATAGTGCCTCACGAGTTGTTGCTGATAGCTCGCCAGTTTTACTAGGGCTAGCTCTCGGCGCTCGTCGACTAGGTCGAGCTCAGCGAGCAATGTTGCATTATTATGGCCTTGGTCGACAAGGTTGGACCTCATTGTTGGCAAGCCGAATTCTAGTGGGATAATTGCTTCCATCCCATATGTCAGCAAAAATGGGGTTTCTCCCATTGCTCATCGTGGAGTGGTTCGATAGACCCATAGAATGTGCGGTAATTCATTTATCCATGCGCCTTTCGCTCGCTCCAATCATTTTCTTAATCCATCGATCACAGTCTTATTAGAAGCCTCGGCTTGGCCATTGCTTTATGGATAGGCCAACGAGCTGAAATGGTGTCTGATTCCATGTTCGTTATAGAAACTCTAAAAAGATTCGCTTTCTAACTGCGTTCCATTATCGGTGATGATGGTTCTTGGGTTGCCAAAATGGGTGATTATGTTTCTCCGTATGAACCTTATCATATCTGCATCTCGGATATTCGCTAGGTGTTCTACCTCGATCCATTTGGTGAAGTAGTCAGTCGCGACCAATAGATATTTGTGACTGTCGGTGGTGGTAGGAAGTGGTCCTACGATGTCCATCCCCCATTGGGCGAATGACCATGGGCTGGATAATGATTTTAGGTCTCTGTAAGTTTGGTGGGCCATAGGATCATGAAGCTAGCACTTCAAGCACTTGCGGATATATGTCACAGAGTCCATTTGCATATATGGCCACCAATAACCCTCCTTCATTGCTCGAAAAGCCAGGGATCTTCCTCCAATGTGGCTTCCAGAGATTCCTTCGTGAAGCTCATGTAGAACTTGCTCGACATCCTTTGGGTGAACACATTGAAGGTAGAGACCAAAAATGATCTCTTGTATAGCTTTCCCTCAGGAGATAAGTGAAAGTGAGCAGCTTTGACTCTTATTTAGTGAGCAGTCTTCTTATCATCTGGAAGCATGCCATCCTTCAAATAATCCCTTAGTGGGTTCATCCAGCTGGGTGCTAACTCAATATGGAGCACCTGCTCCACGCTTGGTAACTCGCCATCATGGTTAATGCTCGGATGAGCAAGGAAATGGATGGGGATTGTTCTTTTTAAGTCGAAATTGATTGCTGAGCTTAGGGATGCTAGGGCGTCAGCGTGGTTGTTATATCCCCTGGGGAACTGCTAGACATTAACTTCCTCAAAGTCAGCCAATAGCCTTTTTGCCAAGGCGAGTTAGGCTGCCATCCTTTCATCTTTTGCATTGTAGTCCCCACTGATCTGATTGGAGACTAACTGTGAGTCGCCAAACACCTATAGTTGCTTTCCTCCCAAAGCGTGTGCTTTTTGGACGCCGACTATCAGGGCCTCGTATTCTGCTTTATTATTGGAGGCTTCAAATCCAAGCTTAATTTCCTTCTCGAGGATTGTATTTTTTAAAGTGATAAGAACGATGCCTACGCCTTCCCCTTTTGAATTGGAGGCTCCATCAACGAATAATTTCTAGATTCCTTCCGTCGTGGGGCTCCCGTTTTGTTTGGCTGGCTGTGGTTGGGTGCAAGGCTGCTCGCCTGTGAATTCGGCTATTAAATCAGCAAGGATCGGCCCCTTGATTGCGTTCCTTGGTTAAAATTAGATATCAAATTGCTCGAGATCGACTAACCATTTAGACAGTCTACCCGATAAATCTGCCTTCCTTAGGATTGCTTTAAGGGGGTGCAATGTAAGGACGATTATAATGTGGGCTTCGAAATAGTGCTTCAGCTTCCTCGAAGCCAATACTAGTGCAAAGGTGAGCTTCTCCAGAGGTAGGTACCTCTGCTCGGCCTCAAGGAGTGTTTTTCTCGTGTAGTAAATGGGGTACTGGATTCCTGTAACTTCTCATATTAATGCAAAACTGACACTGTGGTTGGAAATGGAGAGGTACATGTATAAGGAATCTGTTTTCTGTCGTATGACGAGCAGTGGTGGAGATCTTAGGTAAGCTTTGAGCTCAACTAATGCCTGCGAGCAATCTGGATTCCACTCTACCATTTTATTCCCCTTTAGAAGATAGAAGAAAGGCTTGCATTTCTCGGAGGATTTAGAGATAAAAAGATTTAAGGCAATGAGCATGCCAGTGAGCTTCTGTACGTCCCAAATCGTTCGTGGAGGTTGTACTCTATTAATTGCATCGATCTGGTCTGGGTTGGCCTCTATGCCTCTCTTACTGACCAAGTACCCAAGAAATTTTCCTGACTGGACACCGAAAGAACACTTGCTCGTGTTAAGTTTCATTCGGTATTTCCTGAGGATTTTGAAGGTTTTTGATAGGTCTTAGAGGTGGTCTTCTCTTTTCTTAATTTTAACGAGCATGTCATCGATGTAGACCTCCATGGTGTCACCCATTTGGTCTTTGAACATCTTGGTGACCAGCCACTGGTAGGTTGCCCCTATATTTTTTAGCCCAAAGGGCATGACCTTGTAGCAGTATAACCCAACTTTGGTGATGAATGTTTTTTTTGTCTTGGTCTGGGGCATACAAAGGGATCTGATGATACCCTGAGTATGCGTACAAAAAACTCATTCGCTCGTGAGCTGTAGTGGCATCTACCAGTTGGTCAATTTTTAGGAGGGGAAACTGTCTTTAGGTTACGCTCTGTCAAGGTCAGTGAAGTCGATGCAAACTCTCCACTTCCCGTTGCTTTTTGGAATTACTACTGGGTTGGATAACCACTCGGGGAATTGTACTTCCTGTATGGATCCTGCATCTAACAATTTTTCTACTTCTTTTTCTACGGCTTTTGCCATCTCAGGTGTAGTTCGTCGTGCCTTCTGCGTGATTGGTTTGAAGATGGTATTGACGTGTAACTAATGACAAACCATACTAGGATCAATTCCAGGCAGCTCGTATGGTTCCCACGTGAAAACATCTACGTTACGTCTCTGTAGAGTTGTCAATTCCTTCTGTTCCTGGTCAGTGTGAGAAGTTCCAATCAAGAAAACTCTGCTACTGTCGCTATCATCAGCTGTAACCTCTACCAGGTCTTCGACGACCCTTTAAGATGGGAGGAGCCTGGTCTCCTCCACTCCAGGTCTTTCGTACTTTAATTGCTATTTACAAGGTATCAGACCTTCTTGTTCTTCAACTTTCTCACTGGCCTGATCGGCCTTCTTCTCTGGCCTCGGTCGGATGGCTGCTATGAAGCACCTTCTTTCCATCGCTTGATCACCGTGGATTTCCATTACTCCTCGCTCGGTTACATACTTGAGTTTCTGATGGTAGGTCGAGGAGACTGCTTTCATCGCATGGAACCATCCTCTACCGAGGATGGCTTGGTATGGCGGGTCGATGTCAACCACCAAAAACTCAATCATCTTGGAGACATTTCCCGCGCGCACTGTTAGTACAATTTTTCCCTGGGGTATAGTTATTTTTCCAGCAAATCCAACTAAAGGGAAAGTAGCTTCCTTTAGGTCGACGACGCTTAATTTCAATTTTCTGAATAAGTCGAGATATATTACCTCGGATGAGCTTCCATGGTCGACGAGCAACTTTTCGAGGTCAAAGTTGGCTATCCTGAGGGTAATGATCAAAGCATAGTGATGTAGGTTTCTCACTCCCACGAGATCTTCATCTGTGAAAACAATATGCTTATTATAGTTGACGTCCTCACCTCGTCGACGCTTTCCTAACTGTGACTTTACTGGATCGATCTGAAAAGATTGAATCACCGCTGTAAGTTTCTTTATCTCCATTCGAGATGACTTTCCCTAGATATGTCTGGCATCAGAGGCCCCATGAATTATCGCGAACTCATGTCCAACATCATCATCGAGCACGTTATAGGGTCTCACCTCTCTATTGGCAACCGCTTTCTCTGCCTTTTCTCCACGAACTCGTTCAAATGCCCGGATTGGGCTAGTTCTTCGAGGTGGGACTTAAGAGCTTTGCAATGCTAAGTTTTATGTCCTCCCTCTTTGTGAAAGGCGCATCTCAGCGCATTATTCAACTTCGAGGGATCTCCTCCCATCTTCCTGGGCCACTTGATGAATGGCTCGTCTTTGATTTTTACGATAATTTTGTAAATTAGTTCTTTAAATACGGTGTTGACCGCCTGAAATGCTTTCGACGCGTCATTGTTGCCTCCATTTTTGGTGCCATTTTTGCCCCCATTCTTTACTCCTTTCTTCTGGTTATCAGTTTTTTCACTGCCCTTGGTAGTGAGTTTAGATCGACTGTTTTTCCCTGTACTGAGGCGGGTGATATCTTCCACCTGAGTGTACTTCTCGATGCGAGCCATTAGGTCAACAATAGTCATAGCCTCTTTCTTTGTTAGGGACTGGTATAGAAGGGAGGAACTGGGTAGCCCAATTTTGAAAGAGGCCACTGCCACTTGCTTCGAGAAATCCTCGACCTCGTTGAATAACTCCGAGTACCTCTTCGCGTAGTCTCGGAGGGTCTCTGGAGGTCTTTTCTTCATTGTCAGCAAAGCATCCATCCTTTTGGGATGGGAGTTACTAGTAATGAATCGGGCCGTAAAGAGTTTGACCAGGGATTTAAAACTCCTAATGGACCGGTGGGGGAGCCTTTCGAACCATTTTTATGCCACGTCATGCAGGCTCGAGGGGAAAATTCAGCACATTAGTGCGTCCCGATGGTTCCAGAGGGTCATGGCCTGTCGGTACTGCCTGACGTGATCAATGGGACCAGTCTTACCATCATAAATTTTGAACCTTAGAATGGCAAACTTCTTTGGGGCTTCTTCGTCTTCAATTTCCCTCGAGAAAGGTAACTTCATTTAGGTTTTAAGAGCTCGCCTAGCGAGTTCTCAGGTCGATCTGGTACCGTGATGGGCAGGATGCTGGTCCATCTCCCTTCGGACCAGAATTCGTATCTTCTCGTTGCTGCGAGTAGGGATCTGTTAATGGCGAGCTTTTCGTAGCTTCTCGCGTAGGTCGTCCTCTGACTCGTCTCCCTCAATATTTTAGGATCCTTGCCTGGGGCTCCTTCCTCGGCTGCGAGACTTGCTCGCTTGAGAGCTAGGAGTGCAGTACGGACGTCTCCTGGTATCATGATGGAGCTCTTTCTCCAGTCACTCTAATATTCTTTTCAGGCGAGCATTCTCATCCTCATGTTTGCGAGAAGACTCCCTCTGCTCGTGGAGTCTTGCCTCATACGCATCAATCAGTCTAGATATCTATGTGGACCTTGCTGGTCCTTGGCTTTCTTCTGAGGCTAGCCTTTCTAAGCAATCCCTCTGATCTGAACGTCGAATTTCAGATCTAATCCTGCGAGGAACAGGTGGTTCTTGAATATCCCCTGCCTGGGGAGCATTGCTACTATGATCAAACATTTTAAACTCCTTTTTTGGCATGGGCTTTCTCAGGGAAGATAAACGTTCCCACAGATGGCGCCAATTATGGTGACAATTATTATGCAACACAAATAGATAAGAGAAGCCCAATCACCGAGTACAAATAAGGAATGCAAAATGACAATCACACAACAAAGGATGTACGTGGTTCGGCAAAGATGACTACGTCCACGGTGGTGTAGTTAGTATTATTTATGTGTTCTTCGAAGAGTGATTACAGAGAATACAATGTGTCCTTTGCCCCGAACCTAGGGTTAGTTATATACATGTTCGTTCTAGTGAGTGGGGGTGTGGGACTCCTCCATGTTTCCCATCTCCTCATAGAGTGCCCCTTAATGGGAACGTGGGCAGAGACTAAATCATAATCGGTTTAAGGTATAAGAGGCCTGGACTTTAGGCCTCTACAATTGGCTACTCATCCAGGCCCGTCATTCTAATTTCGGGTACCCACAACACTAGATTTAATTTACCTTCTAATATTAATTATTATGATGTTAAATTTATGATTTTGAGTTAAGGTGAAAGGTTAGATCAATTGAATGCTTAATTTGACAAGGATGTGGTGAAATCATCTCATTCTCAAAATAAATCGAAATCTATTGATGTCAATATGATGAACATGATGAAAATGAAAATGTCGAATTCTCGAGACAAAACAAAGATGTGTTAAATGCTCAACTTATTAAAATGAAAAAAATCTGAATGTTAAATCGCCTAATCAAGTCAAACTTTGTGAGCATTAAAAGAACCTTTTAGAGAGTTTGAAAAGACTATTCAACTTGCCAATAAAAATATAAAACCGATTGTAAATGAGAATGGTGAGTTATTGGAATTGACTTGCGCATATAAAAAAGAAACCAAACTATGAAGTTACAAAATTATTATTTGAAAATATTGACAAGTTTAATAAATGTTGATTGGAAAAAACTCACACTTTTGGAACAAGAGAAAAATGATTTGACTCTTGAATTTAAAAAGTGAAAAAATAACGTCTTATTTATGAAGATTCTAAAAGTCAAATTAAGAATAAATTTGAGTCATTTTTAAAATGAATTTGACTCATTTTAAAGTTTGAAAACAAGTCTCCTTCTTGATTTGATACATTGAGTGAATGTCCATCACATGATTCAAAGAAAACATGTTCCTTGATTTTAAAGAAAAATGGGAAGATATAAAAAAGTGAAAGAGCATGTTCATTTCAAGAAAAGGGGTTTGATTAAAAAATTTCAAGGTATCATCCTAAATAATTTTCCTGCACATTTTTTTGTAAGAAAGGACAGTTGGGATAATTTTATTTTAAATTGAGAAAAATGAAAAGAAAATGTTATTCTAGTTCATTGAGTTCCGAAATGGAAGATGATTTTATCCCCATAGATGTCTTTCATAGAAATAAGTTTATTAGACATCATGATAATAAGTCAAGATTGTTACTATATGTTCTTCTGCATTTGCGGAGTCGAAAAGTTGAGATGAGAGATCACTTGCATGGAAATGGATGCTTATTTTGAGGTAAATTTAACCAAACTTAAAATTTTTGCTACGAACAAAAGAAACTTGAAACGAGTGATTTAAGACCTGAAGAGGAAAAGAAAATTTTGAAACGAAATGTTTTGAGTCGTACATTTTGTATTGTATAAGTTTATTTTAATCAAGATTGTAAAAGCTAGGTTCATTGACAATATGAGAGACATTTTTCCATAGGAATCCCATGAGTGAAATTTGTAGTAAAATTGATGGTTTGATGGATTTACTAGTGCATTACAAAGTTGAGGTTAGACGAGAGTTTCCTATACCTAGACCTAGACACGAAACTCTAGACCTAGACACGAAACTCAATTTTTCAGGACTATACATAAGAATACTACGAGGGAACAGATATCTATACTTATAGTAGGTAAAGTTGTGTCTAAGTAAGCACCTAGACATGAGGTTGACTTAGTGGATCCTCAAAAGAGGGTTGAGAGAGGGATTCCTTTAAGGAAATTTGTGAAGAAGGAAAGTGTTACTATTCCTCACATTGTTCTCGGAGATGAACCACCCATCTCTATCTAAGTAGAAAATTTTCTTATGATGACTAGATTGTTATAGGTTTTCATTCCTAGTTCATTTTTTATTTGTGGGGGAAACAAATATTTGTGTGGGAGAGAGTTAACTTAGTATCATTTTCCATGGGTTAGTTAGATTTTTATGCATATGTTCATTTTTTATGCATTTGCTTTCTATGCATTAGTTTCTTACTAAATATGATTTTGTAAATATTCATGCATCATTATTATTTAAACATTTAAAAAAATTTTATGTCTATTATTTTTATATATTGTGATTAAGTCTTTGATTCATATTGATTTAGCTCTAATGATGATTAAAAGTGAATTATAAACCATTTAATGTATATTGTTTGATTGATTAAATTATTTGGTTGAAATTTATTTGATAAATCACGATTGAAAAATTTCTTGAAATCTATGGTATTGATTTCACACTATTTTAACATGCATATCACTTGTTTCATATGATGTTTATCATGTTGATCTTTATTTTAGTGATTAACTTGATCATGATAAAGTTCTTGAGATATTATTGGTGTTTAGTTGGTCATCCATATGTGAGATTTTATGAGTTTTGCTACTATGAATGAGTTGAAAAATGAACATTTTCTAGAGCATTGATAAGGGCTATTTCTAGAGTGATTACACCCATTTTGAAAATTAAAATATTTTTGGGTAGGTGTCATTTATGAGTATGAAAATCCAAGTGATGGAAAAATCCAAAATATGTTAAAAAATGCCATAACCCGAGAGCTTAAACTGGTATGAAAAATAAGTTAGGGCTTAGCATTTTACAAATTAAATTTTATATTTAATTGGCATTCAAAAGATTTCAATAAACACATGCTTGAGGGAGTTAATGTCTTGAAACCAGCATTTTGATATCAGAAGGATTGTAACGAAATATTTTTCTAAATGTCCGTTACAATTAACTATGTTATATACCGTTACAATCTTCGAAGAATTGAATAAGTTTTCATCGACAAAAGACGAATCCTAATTACAAGTCGTCTTCAACATTCAAGTCCAACAATATGATCTTTGGTAAGATAATGTTTTAAAGTTTCATTTACATTTCATATTAAGAGTGTTGGGATATTTTTAAAAGGAGTTTTAAAAGGCTTTTATATAAAAATATTTTTATAAATGTTTTTTATACAAAGGTTTCATTACTGTTTTAGAAAACATTATTTTTTGAAAAGGTTTGGAAAAATTTGTAAGGCAGTAAGCGGACCTGGGTTTCGACGCCAAGGTCGTTAAAGTGAGATCACCATCTCATTCGAATGACATTGAGATGTCGCGCGTATTCATTCAAACGACACGTGGATATCGCTCGAGCGAGATGGGCTTCTCGTTTGAGCGACCTGCCTTTTTGGCTGACACAATGACCTCATGCTTATCCTTTGACCGACTCAAAATTTCATAGAAAAAGGATGTCAGCCCTTTGCTTTTGGCGTGGAGAACAATTTTCAACCTTAAAGAGTTTTATCGTTTAAAAACTTTAGTTTTTTTATCTGCCCAAAATCAATAGGAAAAATATCTTTTGGCAGAAAGTTTTTCTTCAACAATATAAGGGTTCAAATATTTGTTTTGTTTACAATTCACAAAAATCTCAATTACTTTTGTGTGAGTCGTTTTGTGGAACCCAAGAACATATTTTTCTTTGGTTTATTCTTTGTGGGGAGAACTCTACAACCGGACAACTGCGTGCTATTGTTAAGGGAGTCCTTATAAAGTTCACAACTTTTGGAGAAGCCGTTTTCTTCTTCATTGCTGACCACCTAGAGTTCTTGCGGGAGATTTCAGCTGATGTTATTTCTAACCGTTGGTTTGGAGGTTTTACAAAGACACCGTGTGGTACACTTGTGGGTGATTATCAGGTTGTATGTAAGTCAATGATCTTGTAAATTCTTCAAAGTTCTAGAAATAAAAGGTTTTACCCGAAAGGGTTTTTTACCTTAACTATGTGTCACATTCTTTATCTATTTATGGTATGACACGCGCACACACATAGATGCATGTTTAGGGGCTGAATTATTTTTGTTCAAACTGACTCTAATTATATAAGTGTGCCAAAGAAGATATTTGCGAATTAATTTTAAATCGGTATCACGCACCGCAGTTAGTCACGTTTTACAAATTGGTATCAGAGATTATTTAAGCGATCACCAGTTTTCAAATTGGTATTAGAGCGGGTTATGCTAATTTATCGCATGATCTTGATTTTTCAAGGATTTTTTTTATACAATTTGACTTCTCACGTCGTCAAATTGGTATCAGAGCGGGTTACGCTAATTTATCGCGTGATCCTGATTTTTTTAAGGATTTTTTTATAAAATTTGACTTCTCACGTCGACAAATTGTTATCAGAGCCGATTCAGCTAATTTATCGCGTATTCCTATTTTCCACAAAATTTGTGTGATATTGATTTTTTTTGAAAAATCAGTGTTGTGAAAAATCGCAATTTTTCCAATGGAGCACTTATATAATCGGATGACTCCCATTGATGACACGAGCCAAAGTTTTATTGATTTTAAATAGTTTGAATTTGACGTTTGCAAAAAGAATTGATTTTTTAGAAAATTAAAATTCTCGTTTTAAATTCGCGATGGATCTTTTGCAAACGGTTCAAAATTGAAGAAATTTTTATCGTGAGAAACTTGTTTCCTTGCACCATGACTTTGTTTCTTTAAAATAGTCCAAGAAGGAGAGTGATGATAGGATTCTATTTTTAGAAAAAGAATTGGAGGACCTTAAAAATTCAATGGTTTGTGTTTGTGCCAAAGAGGATACAAATATTTTAATCAATGAGTTTGTGGCATGTGAAGAGACTTTTAGGGAAAAAAATTCTTTAATTGAGGGGGAGCGAGATAACTTTCCAGTTTTGATTGATAATTTGAAGGAGTTCCTCAAATTGGAAGAGTGTAATTCTTTGCTTGAGTAAAAAATTTTGAAGTTGAAAAATGATTTGACAGACTCAAATAGGTTTGATTGTGATGGTAATGGCTCATCTTGTTCTCATGCTTATAGTGATAAAGCCAAAACCATTATTTGTTTTAGATGGTCAGCCGTTCCCATGGACATTAGAAAAGGTCAACCCATAGGTGTCGTTCCACCCGTTTACACATGTTCATATTGTGGTAGGAAAGGTCACCTTAGGCATTTTTGTTTTGATCTTGGAAAATGTTCTAGGAAGTTTATGTCTACTGTTCCCGTGGTTCCTAAATCCCCCACATGACGTTTCACATCTATTTGGGTTAGGAAATCACTTTTAGAGGAGCTAGATTTTAGACAAGTTGATTCTCGTTTTCTTGCACATGGTTCTTCTCTTGCCATATCATATAGATGATTGTGTTTGCATGTTTGTCATACACTAGTTGTGGTTTCATGATATATATTTGTTAGTGTGTTGACATGTACTTTTGTATAAATTGTTTCGTTTGAAAAATACAAAAAGATTTTATTTTGATAAATTTTTTGAAAAATCCAAAAAGATTTTTGTATTTTGTTTGCACTGTTTATGGATGGACACTTAGGATGATCGAGTCACAACATCATTCCATATTTTCATGTGACTATTTGATAGTGTTTTGAGATAATAGGTCAATTCATCCATGTGGTTTATAATATTTGGAATCATTGAGATGTAATTAAGTGTTACTTCCTACATGTTTGACTCATGATTTCCTTTATTGCACACATGCATGGATTTGTTTGATTATTGTGCTTGTCTTATAACATGTTGGTTAGGTGTTTTCACTTCAATCCTATCCTTAAAACGAACCAAGTGCGATAAAACTTGATAAGAACGTTGTGCATGTAAGAGCCATTTGTGAGTTTGTGTGTTTTGTTTGAAAACGGTGAAGGGCTATGAAAGATTATTTTTTATCCTTTGTGATTAAGCCGCCGTCTAAATTGGACCTAAAAAATTAAGGAATTTTATTATCCGGGGTCCAAAGAGGTTTAGAAGAGCCCGAAAAAATTTATAAGAAATAAAAAGAAATTCATCCCAAAAATGGGTCATTTAGGTTTTTGCACCAATTCTCCAATGTTTGAGAATTTAGATGACCTCAAAAAGAAAATATGCTTGAGGAAGTTTGGTTGGAGAAGTAATACGGGTTTGAACGTCCTTAAAAATCTTGAAAAGGCACTAAATAGTTTTGGTCATTATTGGTGTGGAAATCACTTTGACTTTGATTTGTTGATTTGTATAAGAGGATGTCATCTAAATTCAACAATTTTTACACCTAAGGATACTTTTGATGCTCATTCGTTAGGAGTAAACATATGCATCGTGCACATATGATTGATTGAGTTTATTTACCTATCGAATGTGTTCACACCCATTCATTACGTTTTCATGACTTGGTTGTTTGAGTTTAAATCCATGGTGTGGTTTTTTCTATCCTATTTTTGTATAAAAAATAGAAAAATCCAAAAATAGTTTGTGTAGTTTTTGAGACATACCTTTACATGCGCGTAGTTCGATCCATGTTTGCATTGCACTTTATCGTTACACTCCATGTTTTGATTGTTTCTTCTTATCTGTCTATTTGGGGACATCATAAAAAGGGGGAGAAAGAATTATCATGTTATGGGGGAGTTTTTGCATTATGGGGGAGTTTTGATTTATTAATGATTATTCTTATATCATTTCAAACTCGATGCGTCACGAAGCTATTTTACTTTATCTCATGTGTGTAGGTACAGAATTGAAGATTGATATGTTGCACACCCTAATGAGAAAAGCTTTTAGAGTTTTGATGTTGAAGAAAAATTTGAGAACTTACAAAGTTTACCTTTTCAGTTTTGGGATTCATGGGTGGGTAGATTTGTATAGGTATTTGATAATTAAGATGTTTTTATGTATGTACCGGCATAGACATAGGGGGATATTTGTAAGGACATATTTTTATAAATGTCCGTCACAATTAATTATGTCATATACCGTTACAAACGTCGAAGAATTGAAGAATTTTTCATATATAAAAGATGAATCTGAATTACAAGTTGTCTTCAACATTCAAGCCCAACAATATGATCTTTGGTAAGATAATGTTATAAAGTTTCATTTACATTTCATATTAAGAGTGTTGGGATATTTTTAAAAGGAGTTTTAAAAGACTTTTATATAAAAATGTTTTCAGAAATGTTTTTTTATAAAAAGGTTTCATTACTGTTTTAGAAAACATTATTTTTTGAAAAGGTTTGGAAAATTTTGTAAGGCAGTAAGCAGACATGGGTTTCGACGCCAAGGTCGTTCAAGTGAGATCACCATCTCGTTCAAATGACATTAAGATGTGGCACGTATTCATTCGAACGACATGTGGATATCGTTCGAGCGAGATGGGCTTCTCGTTCCACCGACCTGCCTTTTTGGTTGACACGCTGACCTCATGCTTATCCTTTGACCGACTCAAAATTTCATATAAAAAGGATGTCAGCCCTTTGCTTTTGGAGTGGAGAACAGTTTTCAACCTTAAAGAGTTTTATCGTTTAAAAACTTTTGTTTTTTTTATCTGCCAAAATCAATTGGAAAAATATCTTTTGGCAGAAAGTTTTTCTCCAACAATTTAAGGGTTCAAATATTTGTTTTGTTTACAATTCACAAAAATCTCAATTACTTTTGTGTGAGTTGTTTTGTGGAACCCAAGAACATATTTTTCTTTGGTTTATTCTTTGTGGGGAGAACTCTACAACCGGACAGCTGCATGCTATTGTGGAGGGAGACTTTATAAAGCTCACAACTTGTGGAAAAGCCATTTTCTTCTTCACTGCTGACCACCAAGAGTTCTTGTGGGAGATTCTAGCTGATGTTATTTCTAACCGTTGATTTGGAGGTTTGACGAAGACACCGTGTGTTACACTTATGGGCGATTATCAGGTTGTATGTAAGTCAATGATCTTGTAAATTCTTTAAAGTTCTAGAAATAAAAGGTTTTACCCGAAAGTGTTTTTTTCCTTAACTTTGTGTCACATTCTTTATCTATTTATGGTTTGACACGCGCACACACATAGATGCATGTTTAGGGGATGAATTATTTTGGTTCAAATTGACTCTAATTATCTAAGTGTGCCAAGTTAGAAATTTGCGAATTAATTTTAAATCAGTATCACACACCGCAGTTAGTCATGTTTTACAAATTGGTATTCAAGCTTATTTAAGCAATCACCACTTTTTAATGTAATGATTATCATTTAAGCATCACTTGTAATGTTTTCATGATTTGATTATGTTTATTCATATTGATTTTGTAAACTTTATTGCCATGTGAATCATATCTTGATTAATATTACAAAATCGTAAAATATTGATTTGATGAGAATTTTATGCATTTGATGTTGAATTGATTAAATTTAAGTTAAATGTGTTTTTAATCAGGATTTAAATAAAATCTTTGTATGAAATCATTTGATCATGAGTTACTTAATCACAATCACACTTTACGCATTTTGTGTTTGCATATATATATATATATATATATATATATATATATATATATATATATATATATATATGGGGGGGTGAGAGAGAGATTGAGAGGGAGAGAGATAGAGATTTGTAGATTTTTGCTACTTGTCCAATTATATCCCAAATTAGTGCTATTAAAGTCAAATTGAATGATTTTTCATAAATTTTCATGCATTCATATCACTAGTGATCAAAGTGTTGGGATTTAGGGGGTTTAGTTAAGAAATTTTGGATATTTAAGATTTATTTAGATTATCCCATGTTTCGTTCGAATGGATTGATTTTGTATTCGTTCACACATGTCCGTATGCACGGCTATGATTCTTTACCCCGCACAGGATGCTCAATTTTCTTGGTACATGGTTTTGCTCTTGTTATCTTCTAGTTTATTTGTACTTCTGTTTTTATCACATTCTAGCTAGTATGTTGTACTCTTCTATCTAAGAGCTTTTAACTTAATTATCTTAATTATAGTGCTTATATGGTCATATGAATGACATTTGGTTTATTGTTATATCTTTGTAAGTTCTTTAGGATTATTTCCAGGCACCATTTCATGTGCTTTGTATGCCCTAGGTAGTTCGATTCTTGTGATGAAACCTTGGCTTTTGTTTGGATTGGTCCTATGTGAGACTTAGTTGAGTTTGTGAGTTGAGAATTTGCTAATCACGTTATTATCTTGCTAGTTCAATCTTTGATACACCTTGTCCTTAATAGCTTTTACTTGTCTATAATGATTTTTTGGTGTGTTTGTCTTGACTAGTTATTGATACTTTATTATTGTCATTGTCTTATATGTATGATCTCATGTCTCTATCATATGCTTTCATGATATCTCATTGCCATACACCTATAATGAATCACATGCTTCTTATGGTTTGATTTGTCATGCGTAGCTTTATGGGAGAGTGATGTTTTCTTTGGGGGAGTTGTACTTTTTATTGATATGTCACTTCATTGTGGATATACTGTCTTTGTCATGTCGCTTATTGATTGTTACTACCATGTTGATATTGTGTGATTTTATCATTGGCATCATTTGTCACAAGCATTTGATGAGGATTGTAGATTTTCTACGCATCTCTATTTCAATTGATAGTCACTTGTTGAGATCTTGATGTACATTTCCATTTATTTCTTAGGTGTTAGATATTCATACCTTATTCTTTGGTACTTAATTCTTTGATATTTGGATGCTTGTGTGTATGGGTGATGTACCTTTACCGTATATCTTTTATTGAGTTATCTTTGTTCTTATGTTACATTATGTTAGCTTTATGTATTTTTATTCTATATTGATCCCTTTTTCATTTGGTATATACATGTGTATTATCAATTGGTATACATGTTTAGGTTCTTCCATTATTATATCCATGCTTTCAATCCATGATTCGTTATATGATATCATTTTTACTAAGTTGATGCTATGATTATTTCATATCCTTATTTTTATTTTACTTCTATATATCATTCATCTTTTATTTTATTTTTATGATATTCATGCTATGATATTGTTCTTCACATGTATATATGCTCATTTGTTTCTTCCAATGTTATAGCTTGGTTGTTCACATGATTTACTAGCTTTTGTTTTGCTAGACACTCTTGGTTATGTGACTTTTCTTGTTTCCTAGCTATAACCATGTAACAACCCGTACATTTGGAGATAATTAAATTCCATAATTGGGTATAATTGGAAATTTGGAGAATTTCCCAAAATAGTAATTTTTGGGATTTTTGAGGATTTGGCGATCATCGATGGGTGATATATTTACTTTTGAGATTAAGTAAATATGTAGGAGAATTTTAATTTTATGTCGCCGTTGAGTAAAGAGACAAGAGGTAAGGTTTTAATTGGAAAACCCGCATTAATTTTATATTGGGTTAAATTAGTGAGTTGCGGTCAAGTATCTCGGATGGAAATTTTGACTGCGCGGTGAGCCCCAGAATGGCAGAGATAGTAAAAAAAGAGTGTCCGATTGTCGAAATTGAGTTTCGAGAAATTTTAGAGTAAAAGTAACTCGTAATTGAGTAAACGAGTTATTTTGGGGTTTTAAGGGTTAAAACCATTTTTCTAACAATATAAAGAGGGAAAGGGGGAGAGTAGAGAAGGAAAAGAGAGAAGAGAAAGAGGAGGAGAGAAAAAGAGGAGAAAAGGGGAGATTCCGGCCAACCTCCGCGGGATTCAACTCGGGATCGTCGGATTATATCCATGAGGCAAGTGTTTACTTGCTTTATTTACTTTTGAGCATAAATCTCATATCTTAGTTTGGTATTAATAAACCTTAAAGATTTTGGCTTGGGTTTTCGTGGATAAAACAGGTTTTCGGGAGTTAAAACGAATAAACCCCAATAATTTTTCTAATTGGAGAACTTAGGATTTAATCGAAATTAATTGTTGGTTTCGGGTTCTAGGATGTTTAGAACCCTTATTATATGTGTAGTTGTTGTTGGTTGAGGTTTTAGGGTGTCGGGTGAAGAGACAAAAGCTTGGGAGAAGCTTTAATGGCCGAAACAACTTCTCGTAGAAGAAGCTCTCCTCTATGATCGATCGATCGAGCGTGGGGGATTGATCGATCTAACCATCGATCGATCGAGGGCCATGGGTCGATTGATCGACCCTTCAGGAATTTGGAAAAAAAATTCCTATGATGAATTGGATGGGATGAATTCCAATTCTAATTGATTCGAGGTTATTTATGTGAGGAAATAAGAAATCCTTTAGGAGTAAATGATCCTCCAATTGAGGAAATTTATGAGGGCTAAGTGAGGGCTTTAAGTGTGTAACCCTAAGATGTTATTTTTTTGAGAAAATTAGATAAGTTAAGGAATTAGAATGTTGGGGTCCCTAAAATAGGGTGGGGATCCCTAAATGGTTAATTGGACGAGATGCAGTCCTTGGGTTCATAGAAATGGAAACCACAACCTCCTTAATTTAAGAGTGTTAGGGGAAGAATAATCCCCGGGATATTTTTGTGGGCTTTTAGGCCTATATAATTTATGCGTATAGGAAAACATAATTATATTTATATTGGTTGAGTAAATCCTATGAGGCGATTATGATGAAATTGAGAATGTCGATATATATTCACTTAGTGGAAAGTGGTGTGATTGGAGATATCCAACAAATCCTTAGAGATGAATAATGTATTTATTATTTATAATAGTGAGGAATACTTTGGGTATAGTGTTATGCGTATGTGAATGCATGAATATGATTCTTTGAGAGAATATTTGGTATTATTGGTCATCGCTAGATGTTATTGGCAATTATGTCCATTTATATATATTCGAGGAGGGATATATTATATATATACTATATGATTCAAGTATATATTATATGATACGGATATATATATATATGTGTGTGTGTGTGTGTGAAGCATACCCCCTCTAATGCAATCATGGGAAGTTGCACGATGAGGGTGAGCACCATGGCTCGAGGAGCAGAGTGTGGATATTCCCCACGTCATAGTCGTCCATGTTTTTATTACGTGATATACATTTTTGGGATCAGACGTGGTGGGTTGTTTTGTCTCATTGCCGGTTATGAGCTAGGACCGCCTCCCAGACGCTGTGATAAATATATTTTGACCACGAAGTAGGTGTCATTTACTCCTACCGGTGGTCCTCAGTATGCTACATGAGCCGGGCACTGGAAGATGATAGCATTGAGAGACAACATTCACAAGTTATAGATGGATGGGATGGTTATTGTACTTGTGTGATAGTACATTACTTGTGTATGAGAACAAGAATTGTATATCTCTGTAAAAGTAAAGAGATAAAAGAAATGAATATAGAATACACCTCAGTCCGGGAGACAGATCCGGATGTGTATTATGAAAATGAATATAGAGTAAACCTCAGTCCGAGAGATATATCTGGATGTGCGTTATAAAGATAAATATAGAGTAAATGAATTCTCATTCCGGGAGATATATCCGAAAGTGTAATCTGGTATGTATCTAAAAGATAAGTATGATATGTATATTATTGTCTAGTATGTATATACATTGTGTACTAAGGGTCTAATGAATCTCGATGATCAGCCTTGCCACGTAGTAGTGTATCAGTGGGGTCCTTGTTTGGATTTCGTTCTGTGAGACACCCCACGCACGAACATGGCATAATGTTGAGACTGGGGAGAAGTCTAGCCCTTAGTACTTGGAATAATTAGGGTTGTTAGCAGATTAGGTAACAGACTAGTTAGGTAGGGTAGGTTGACTAGGGTATTTTATTAGGATGCGATATGAGTGCACTATTAGAAGAGAGGTTAGGGGTATCTCATGGGAGTACGATACCAAATTTAAATATGAGATAAATCTATTTTTCTAAAAATAAAGCATTTATGCACTTGCTAAATATTTTCACAACTCGGGCTCTGACCTGTTTATGTACTTTTCCCTCTCTTGTTATATATATATATATATATATATATATATATAGGTGTCCAGACACAGGGACGCATGGATGACACTTCTTTCGAGTCAGACGCCTGCTGCAGCAGCTATGGATGCTTGTAGGTTCTCGATAGACGCTTCTATCATTGTACTCTAGATAGGAGGTACTGTATAAACATTCGGGTCAATGGCCCAATTTCATTTATTTATTCTTTTTCGCCTTTTAATGCGGCATTCGATATTGTTGTATCATATTTGAACCGAGTGTTCGGTTATTTTATTTCATTTCAGTTTCATTTATATAAACTGTGTGGATGTTTTAATTTAGTAGTTGTTTAAAAGTCTATTTAAGTAAAATTTTGACGCCAGCCTAATAGGTTATTAGTAATTAAATTGGTTTTTGACAGTGATGCTAAGAATGATCCATATGCGACTCCTGTTTTAATTTAATATAGGAGTGATCGCTCGGTATTTTATTAGGCAGGTTGTCACAAATGGTATCAGAGCATCAGGTTCTAGTGTCCTTAGGAATTTGTGCGGACGTACTACACTTTCAGCGTTGCCCTTGATTTGTTATAGAGCCTTATGATTAGGATTGTTGATTTCTATTGTGAATTTCGTTCTCCTTCCATTTCATAAGATAATGGAAATCTTTTACGTGCTCATTCGAGGTTCGTGTGCTGATCGAGGAAGGACGACCAAGGAAGGCCGTGATGAGGGCAGCAGGAGGTTGGGGCAGCTGGTAGAAGATGGGGGACTAGGACCGCAGTGGAGGTCACTCCCCTTATGGAAATTGTTAAGGATTGTTGCAACGACTACTAAAGTATAGTAGTTAGGAGCATCCAAGTACTGCTATAGTGGAAAAGTGGTACTCAAGTTGAATTATCCTATGAAGCTAAGGGTTCAAAAGGGGTCTTTGATAAGGACCATAAGTTGAAGTTGGGGTGTGCAAAGTAAGTGTGGCACTACCCAGTGGAAGTAGAAGGATCGGGATCTTGGTCTTAAAGCAGGGAATGGAAATACCTAGACGTGAAAATTATGGAAGATTTTCACTCGTAGGAGTAGGATGTTTTGCTCATAGAGGAATTTTACAGACGGTGTTAACCGCGAGTTCCTTTGGTTGATTAGGAAGGGAAGGCAGTTCTGAATTATTAAGATAAGGATCAGCTAAAGGCCGACAGTGGATAAAGAGTGATATGGAGAAGTGAACCTTGTAACGAGGTGAGGTAGGTACAATGAAGAAAGAGTCCTTCCGAGGAATATTGCTAACACTTACGAAAAAATGTGGGTGTGTTCATATGCCCCATGGGTGGACATCCACCTGGGGAATTCATTGAAATAGGGTTGTTGAAGCCGGTAGTGGAGTTTCCTTTTAACGAAGAAGTTACGAGGACTAGTAAGATGATTGTAAGGAGTGAGGCTATAGAGTCAGATGATAGTGATAACTTCATTATGGTCAGGAAGGCCAGTGATGAAAATAGTGATGTGGAGTGTGGATCCACACGGTTTGTCCTTTCCCGATAGGAGTAAAGGATAAGATTAGGGTGACCATATGGGGCATTAATTAAGGTAATTTTGGTTCAGTTAGGGAAAGTGTAATAAGTTTGGGAACCTTATGGAGTAGCCAGGGTAATTGGCAAGAACGTTTTTAGGAGTTTCACCTCAGAAGGAAGAGGTATACTTGGTGTGGCTAGATAAAGTCGCGGTGTTTGTTAGACCTAGACTCGTGTGTGTAATTTGAGCTTGTGGCAGTCTCGATAACATTATATAATGTAGGCCTGTGTGTTTTCCGCGGTAGAGGAGTTTTATTTTCTGCATTCGCTATAAAGGCGGGTGTTTATATTTTGTATATATATTTGGATTGTGATAATCATTTTATATGGATTATACGAGTATGGTAATATGGTGAGTATAATACCTTATGGTATTATCGGAGCGATAGCAGGCTAAGAATGGTAAGACTATCGTGTCCACGGTTCCAGGGTGGAACATGTTGTTGTTGCGATATCTCACCTGGAAACAGGTTGATTTTTCCTTTATTATTATGGGTCAATGGAACTTCGATGAGCAGATGTTTCATTATTATGATGTGAGTGCGTGGCGACCTTATAGATATGATTTAAGGCCCGCAGGATTTATTGTTGATCTATGAGTTTAAGCTCATTATTAATTGCGCAAGGACTTAGAGTTAGTACGAGTGCTTGGTGGTATGGCTCCTAGATAGAGACGGGAGTTCAGATCACATTTTGTTAAAAGAGGGGATGGGGTTATCCCGATTGCAAATTCGAAAATAACGGACCTCTATGATCGACGAAGTTAAGTAGTAGTGTGTTGGAGGGGGTCCGTGTTTGTATATCGCTTTGCGAGACGCTCCACGCGTGAACCTTAGCGACGTCAGGAATGGAGAGATGTTATAAGATGCGAGGATGTTGGTTTTGTTGATAAGTCATATAGTGTGAAAGAAACACTATAGACTATGAGCCATGTGATGATGGCATGCTTATAGAAATAATGTGCTATGGAAAAGCACTAAAATGTTTCTCTCACCGGAAGTATAAAGGTGAGGCAAGGTGAAAGAAATTGATTTGAGGCTTATGGCCAGGCCTTAATGAAAAGGAAAATTTCGGAAGAAAGATGTCTTGGGTAAGATGATAGTAACATCTCGATAGATATAGGTGCCCGATTAATAGGATGTTAGCGGTAGAAGAGTGTTAGTAGTTAGTGAGATAGGATTTAAGACGTCCCGCTGGTGTGCCTTAGGTCATTATATCTCAAAGACCGATCACGCGAGGGAGTAGTGTAATGGGAGGGTTCCTTGTCTGAATTTCGCTCTACGAGACATCCCACACATGAAACTGAGCAAATTTCGGAAGTTGAGAGAGGCCTTGGGCACTAGGGATACTTAGGATAATACTAGCTTTGCATGTGTTGGGCACATATTGATCGTAGGATTAGTAGAGTCTTAAGCTAGTGGATTTAGTGGTGCCGATATAAAATCATTGGTTGGGTAACCTTGAGAAGAATGGAATTTTGAGTGTTGGGAGGACCCATCTGTGAGTATTACACCGAGGAAAGGTGTATGGGCACCTTAGTAAATTGGTTGTATCGTCTAAGATAGAGAGGACGCGATTTATAGAGTTGAAGATTATGTCGTAAGGTAGTTATAAATAACATTTAAGCTGATTGAATGGAATGTCGTGAGAGTTACACAATATTTCAAGTGTATACACCCTTGAGATAGGTGGAATATGGTAAGGGACCATCGTGTTAGCACCTTTTGATTTTGGGGGTGTTAAGACGTAGTGAAAATTGTAATCCTAGGTTGGTGGTGTTGGTTGTATCTGAATTTCGAGGACGAAATTCCATTGTAAGGGGGGAAGTATGTAACAACCCCTATCTTTGGAGATAATTAAATTCCATAATTGGGTATAATTGGAAATTTGGAGAATTTCCCGAAATAGTAATTTTTGAGGATTTGACGATCGTCGATGGGTGATATATTTACTTTTGAGATTAAGTAAATATGTCGGAGTATTTTAATTTAATGTCGTCGTTGAGTAAAGCGACAAAAGGTAAAATTTTAATGGGAAAACCCGCATTAAGTTATATTGGGTTAAATTAGTGAGTTGTGGTCAAGTACCTCAGATGAAAATTTCGACTACGCGATGAGTCTTGAAATGGCCGAGATAGCCGAAAAAGAGTGTCTGATTATCGAAATTGAGTTTCGAGAAATTTTAGAGTAAAAGTAACTCGTAATTGAGTAAACGAGTCATTTTTGGGTTTTAAGGGTTATAACACTTTTTCTCCCTATATAAAGAGGGAAAGGGGGAGAGAAGAGAAGGAAAAGAGAGAATAGAGAGAGGAGGAGAGAACAAGAGGAGAAAATGGGAGATTTCGGCCAATCTCCGCGGGATTCGACTCGGGATCAACGGATTATATCCACTAGGCAAGTGTTTACTTACTTTATTTACTTTTGAGCATAAATCTCATATCGTAGTTTGGTATTAATAAACCCTAAAGATTTTGGGTTGGGTTTTCGTGGATAAAGCGAGTTCTCAGGAGTTTAAACGAATAAACCCCAATAATATTTCTAATCGAAGAACTTAGGATTTAATCGAAATTAATTGTTGGTTTCGGGTTCTAGGATGTTTAGAACCCTTATTATATGTGTAGATGTTTTTGGTTGAGGTTGTAGGGTGTCGGGTGAAGAGATAAAATCTTGGGAGAAGCTTTAATGGTCGAAATAGCTTCTTGAAGAAGAAGCTGTCCGCTATGATCGATCGATCGAGCGTGGGAGATCGATCGATCGAACCATTGATCGATCGAGGGACATGGGTAGATCGATCGACCCTTCAGGAATTTGGACAAATTTTTCCTAGGATGAATTGGATGGGATGAATTCCAATTCTAATTTATTCGAGGTTATTTATGTGAGGAAATAAGAAATCCTTTAGGAGTAAATGATCCTCCAAGTGAGGAAATTTAAGAGGGCTAAGTTAGGGCTTTAAGTGTGTAACCCTAAGATATATTTTTTTGATAAAATTAGATAACTTAATGAATTAGAATGTTGGGGTCCTTAAAATAGGGTGGGGATCCCTAAATGATTAATTGGACGAGATGTAGTCCTTAGGTTCATGGAAATGGAAATCACAACCTCCTTAATTTAAGAGTGTTAGGGGAAGAATAATCCCCGGGATATTTCTGTGGGCTTTTAGGCCTATATAATTTATGAGTATAGGAAAGCATAATTATAATGATATTGGTTGAGTAAATCCTCTGAGGCGATTATGATGAAATTGAGAATATAGATATATATTCACTTAGTGTAAAGTGGTGTGATTGGAGATATCCAACAAATCCTTAGAGATGAATAAGGTATTTTTTATTTATAAAAGTGAGGAACACTTTGGGTATAGTATCATGCGTATGTGAATGCATGAATATGATTCTTTGAGAGAATCTTTGGGATTATTGGTCATCGCTAGATGTTATTGGCAATTATGTCCATTTATATATATTCGAGGAGGAATATATGATATATATACTATGTGATTCAAGTATATATTATATGATATGGATATGGATGTATATATATCTATATGTGATGGTATGTATATATGTGAAGCATTCCCCCTCTAATTCTATCATGGGAAGTTGTGCGATGAGGGTGAGCACCCTGGCTCAAAGAGCAGAGTGTGGATATTCCTCACGTAATAGTCGTCCATGTTTTTATTATGTGATATACATTTTTGGGATGAGACATGGTGGGTATCTTTCATCTCATTGCCATTTATGAGCTATGACCGCTTCCCGGACGTTGTGATATATATATTTTGACCACGAAGTAGGTGTCATTTACTATCGGTGGTCCCCAGTATGCTACGTGAGGCGAGCATCGGAAGATGATATCATTAAGAGACAGCATCCACGAGTTGTAGCTCCGTGGGATGGTTATTATACTTGTGTGATTGTACATTACTTGTGTATGATAACAAGAATTGTATATCTCTGTAAAAGTAAAGAGATAAAAGAAATGAATATAGAATACACCTCAGTCTAGGTGATAGATCCGGATGTGTATTATGAAAATGAATATAGAGTAAACCTCAGTCCGGGAGATATATCCAGATGTGCATTATAATGATAAATATCGAGTAAATGAATTCTCATTCTGGGAGATATATCTAGAAATGTAACCTGATATGTATTTAAAATATTAGTATGATATGTATATTATTATCTAGTATGTATATATGTTGTGTACTGAGGGTCTAATGGATCTCGACAATCAGTCTTGCCACGTAGTAGTATATCAGGGGGTTCCTTGTTTTGATTTCGATTTGCGAGACACCCCACACACGAACATGGCATAGTGTTGAGACTGGGGAGAAATCTAGCCCTTAGTACTTAGAATAATTAGGGTTGTTAGCAGATTAGGTAACAGACTAGTTAGGCAGGGTAGCTTGACTAGTCTATTTTGTTAGGATGCGATAGGAGTGAACTATTAGAAGAGAGGTCAGGGGTATGTCATGGGAGTGCGATACCAAATTAAAAATGAGATAAATTTTTTTTTCTAAAAATAAAGCATTTACGCACTTGCTAAATATTTTCACAACTCTAGCTCTGACCCGTTTATCTACTTTTCCCTCTCTTGTTATATATATATATATATATATATATATATATATATATATATATATATAGGTGTCCAGACACAGGGTCGCCTAGATGACACTTCCTTCGAGTCAGACGTCTGTTGCAGCAGCTGTGGATGCATGCAGGTTCTCGATAGACGCTTCTATCATTGTACTCTAGATAGGAGGTACTTTATAAACATTCGGGCCAATGGCCCAATTGCATTTATTTATTCTTTTCTACCTTTTAGTGCAGCATTCAATATCGTTGTATCATATTTGAACCGAGTGTTTGGTTATTTTATTTCATTTCATTTTAGTTTCATTTATATAAACTATGTGGATGTTTTAATTTAGTAATTGTTTAAAAGGAGTAGTTAAGTAAAATTTTGATGCCAGCCTAAAAGGTTATTAGTAATTAAATTGGTTTTCGACAATGATGCTAAGAATGATCCATATACGACTCCTGTTTTAATTTAATATAGGACTGATCGCCCGGTATTTTATTAGGGGGGTTGTCACAATCCACTATCTAAAATATATCTTCTCTTTGACTTTACCATATAAAATAGGGGAAGAAAAATCTAGTCCTTAAGAAAAATGTCGAGAAAAATTTATTTTCGCGCCTTGTCTAATGTGTCAAAAAAGGGGTCTAAAATTTTCCTATCACTTATTAAGCCTGGTAAATTTGTTTCTGACTTTATTAAAAAGGGAGATAAATATATATGATATGGGTATTTGTTGTTTGTTTTCGATAATTGCTATATATGGGTCGCATATTTGTTACATTATCTTATTCAAAGGCTTTATCACTTTGATATCTTGTATCTTGATATTAGATGATGTTGTTGTTTCTCATGTTTGTATTTCACATGCTCGCATGAGTTAGCTTATGTTATATTTCATCTATATCTTTGATACTTTTCCAAGGATTCTCAAGCAGGGGGAGTTTCCGTTTGTGCATGCTATTGCCTGCGTAATATTGTTTCTTGTGGTTCTCGTCATCATTGGTCTTATGGATTTTTTACATTACCTTCTTACTATTTTCAATATATAGATAGTGAGGTGTGAGTCTTGTATAGGTCATAATATCATTTTGGGTTTTGGTGGTATTTTCACGGAATAGCCAAAGGGGGAGACTGAAAATGTAATTTTGTATCAATTTTATTTGTCTTATTATCATGTCAAAAAAATTAAGTCATTGATTCATTCAAGTCACATAGAATTGATTCGATGAGTAAGGCATGATCATCTGAGTCAGAATGAACCTTTGAAGATTGAATATTTTGTAAGTCCCTAATTTAAGACTTCCATTGCGATGCATTCACATTGAAGTGAAGACTATATCATTTTCATTGAAGATTGAGAATAGTTCATGGCTAAACATACATATGTGCACTATGTTTTTAAAATGTGTGAGAGTGTTAAAATTGATGAAACAAGTGATTGAAATGTTTTCAAATTGTCTTAGAGTTTTATCAAAAGATTTTGGAAATTGGATTAAGTGTTGAACTTTGTTAGGACTTTTTTGAAAACTATTTTTGGCCTAATAATTTGCATGGATGACAATTGAGACCATGCATGTGGCTCTGAATTAAGCCCGTGTGCACTGATAAGCATCCAAAAGTGTATAATTTATGCCCCGAATAGAGTCATTTTAGTCACTCATTTTAGTTAAAATTGGTCTTATGTTTGTATTTTATCATTTTTCAGGTCGATACGCAGTCGCAACGTTAAATGATGCTAAATCGAGTCAATTGCAATGCAAAAAATGGTTAAAAGCTTGCATCGAAGAAATCAAAGGAGACCGCGAAGGCTAAAGTACATTATGAGGTTACCCGGTGTGTTCCGATGCCCCAAACCATTTCCCGAACCAAACCTAAGCCTACACCGAGTCCAGACCATTTCTCGAGCCCCGTGTCTGTCGAGTTTGTACCTTTATTATTTTTCTAGATTTTTATTTTATTTTTAGGATTTATTTAGATTTATTTAGAATTTTCTACGACTTATTCTTTATTTTTCTATTTCTTTATTTTGATTTTGATTTTTATTAGTTTTTAATTTTTTAGGATTAATTTTTAGGAATTTATTTTTTAGTTATTAGATTTCATTATATATATATATATATATATTAATTTTATTAGGATTATAATTTTTAGTTTTAGTAGAGTTTTATTTTATTTCTTTTTATTTTCAAATTTTTTTATTTAGTTTGTGATATTAGTTTTTAGTTTTATTAGACTTTAATTTATTTTATTTTATTTAGGTTTAGTTTTATTTTTTTAGGTAGTATTAATTTTTAAGGGTCACAAACCAACATACAAATTAAACACACACACATTAAACACTAACTCACCCCACTACCTCCCTACTCCTCACCACACTCAATCAAACCCACTCCATCTTCTTTAAACCCCAACAACTTCACTCTCACCTCCATAACCAAACCTCCCCTTAACCCATTTGATCCAACCTCCCTTGTACCTCCAGCGCAGGACCCCCGATCTACGACCTGACCTGCGAACCAAAAAATGCAGAACCCCAAACCACCTGGGCGTCGACCCCGCGGTGACCTAAACCCGAACCCGGTGGACACCTGCCCCGAAATCGCTGGCCATTCCAACGCTAACCCGTGTGCACCTCCTGTCACATACCCAAAACCCGGACGGAAACCTCAACTCGAAAATCAAACTCGGACCTACTCGATCCCAAAAACCGCGTCCCAAAGTCCAACAATGAACCAACCCAACAGCCACTATATTCCACCAAAATCGGAGTCAATCTTTAGCCAAAAATGAGATCCCACAAAATCTTCCAAAGTGAACAAATCGTGGGTCAATAAAGAAATGGAGCATCTCATATATAAAGACTCTCATCAGCACAAAAAAAAAAAAAAACAGAGAGAGAACGTGAGAGACATAAAAAATAAAAATAAAAAGAGGGTAAAAAAAATAGTCAAAAAAAGAAGAAAAAATATAGTTTAAGGTCTAGAAAAATTTGTAGGTTCACTTTTTATTTTCAGTTTTGTAATCCAGTCAAATTTTGTGACGAGTTTGGGACGCGTGTTCATGCACACAGTTGACACAAGAAATTTTTACGTATCGTATTTCTTTCTCTTTCTCCTTAGTTTCTTGTTTGTTAATTGTGCTTGTGCTGAATTTTTAATCATGTTTGGCTAAACACCCCATTCAAGGGTGGGATGAAACGCTTATGTTGAGTGGTTTTATTTGAATAATTGCTCGTTGATTCATTCTAGGCTAATTAAATTGGGAAAAATCACACATTAATTTATGGAACGAGAGTTAATAAATTAATGGTGCAAATTAATATTTGATTTCTGGATTTCACTTAGAGATAAGTATTATTCTTAAATTAAAATATTAATTATGTGTGTGCAATTCAAAGATTCATACAAATTTTAATAAATTAATCATAGCGGATATTTTACTGAAATGAGTGTGAATCTTATTTTTTTTATATTGTGACTAATCCCGATTTAATTGCTGAAAAAGATAAAATTGAATTTAGGATTGTAACGAGAGTTAAATTTTAAATGCAATATTATTTCGAACTATTCAGTTGAATAATTAGGACTTTAAATTAATTTGACTACGCAGTGTAATCCCACCTCTTGTTTCTTCTCATAAATTCTAAACTAGATTACTATCTAAATTTTCATAGTCATTTTAGTTGCATAAATTGTCGTTTCCTCCCTTGAACATTATTTTTAAAATGTATTAAAAAAATTAAAAAATATTTTAAAAACACAAAAAGATTTTAATAAAAATTGGAATTGCAAGTTTTCACGATAACGGTTTCAACGCTAGAAATTGGATTGATACCCGAATTTACCGCGATACTAAATTTTTAACAAGTTTTGTAGGTAATTCCAGGAATTTTGATACTCGAAGTTTGACCGCAGAAACATTCCAAATCCATATCTGAAGGAATACAAATTGAGAGATATCAAATGGCGTCGTTGCTGATTTTTTGAAGATTGAAGCCCGTGAAGATTTGTAATTTTCATTTTTATTTTTATTTTTTTATTTCTTTTTAGGAGTTATTTCTTTTTCTCCCTCCTTAGACTGGTTGTTTAGGATTATTGAGGCCTTGTAATTAATTTGGGTGCATTTTGACACCGATTTATTTTTGTAATATTTATTCCAAAAACAAAAAGAAAGCGAAAAGGAAAACCGGACAAGGTAGAGAGAGGGCGTCCAAAGGAGAGGATTTAGAAGCCTCTCTACTTTGGGTCGGTAGGACTCCCGGGGATGACTGAAGTAGGTGTACTTCCCCCCGAATGACTCAACTCGGTCTTTACCCCACGCGTGTAACAACCGTGGGAAATAAACTCTTTATCACTCGCGAATCTCCTGCAAGCGAGTCAATTTTTGTGTGCTACTTGCTCCTACATGCTTTTTTATTTCGGTATCGCACTTAAATGGGATGGTTTGAGGAATAAACTTACCTAAGACCTATACCTGGTCATTACAACGAGTTGGGATTTCATCACCCACTCAATCACATATCCATTTGCTTGTTACCCGTGCTCTCACTTAAATTAAAATTAGTCAACTAGCAAGCCAAGTAGGAACAGTATTCATTATGAAACTTTCAAAACGAGACCCTCATAGGATACTCTAGTGAGTCCTTCCACACCTGCAAATCTTCATTCAACTATCTTATGACTTTTGTCTAGGGAAACTGGGTTTTAAGTGAGGCCGCCCAGTAAAACGGGTTTGTGCTTTCCACAGAGTGGTACCGGATAGTTGTGTGTTGTAGTAGCTAGTGTGGTGAGCCTTAACTAGTAAGGCTCTTGTCTCTCGGGAAGAAAGTAGGAGCACACTTTTACCAGCTAGGCCTAAGATTCCGTGATTTTCTTGCCCGCGGACTAATTAAAATTGACTACCCAATAATTTAAATTGAAGATAATAATTTGGTTATGTGCTCTTTCGGACTTGTTCCATTTGTGTACGTGTCTAAGTTGTTATTTTAGGTAGTCCAATTTTTGCTCCAACTGCCAATTTTTCCACCGTTAGTCCGGCGCCCCTTTTCCCTTTTTTCTGCATTTTTAACAAAAATCCAAAATTACAAAAATATTTTCTTTTTTTCGCCTCATTTCTTCTCACAACAAAACTCCAAAAAAAAAATTCATTTTTCCTTCCTTATTTTCCAAAAAAAAATCCAAAAAGATTTTCTTCTTTTTCGAACAACCAAAAATCCCAAAAATATTTTTTTCCTTGCTTTTATGCCAAATTGGCAGTGCATTGATCATAGATTAACATGTTCCCCTAGTACTCCATCTCTAAATTCCCTCTTAGGTGATCGTGTTCCTATCGTTGCCTTTTCTCCTCATTTTTCTGATCCATGTTCTTCTTCTTCGGAGACGCCTAGTTCTCCCACTTCCCCTGGTTCTGTTACCCCACCCATCATGGCCGACGAACGCACTTTAAGGGACTACTTTGCCCCGATTACGACCATTCCGCCTTCATGTATCGTCCTTCCGCCCACTCCGGCCTTGCAGTTTGAAATTCGCCCCGCGACTATTTGTATGTTGCCCATTTTTCATGGCCTTGAACGCGAGTCTCCTTATACTCACTTGCGGAAATTTCTCACTGTGTGCGCTACTTTTAAAAATCAAAAGTTAGATGAAGAGAATGTTCATCTTCGATTCTTTCCCTTTTCTCTTCACAATAATGCATCCACGTGGCTCCATTCCTTGCCCCCGGATTCTATTCTAACTTGGGAACAACTTGTCAAGAAGTTCATGTCTAAATTCTATCCCATGAGCAAAACAAATGAAATGCGCCAAGCAATTCAGTATTTTAAACAAAAGCCTACCGAACAGTTTTGTGAAGCATGGGGCCATTTTCAAGACTATAGTAATAGTTGCCCACATCACGGTCTCAAGAAAAGTCGCTTAGTCCCTAGTTTTTACAATGGTCTTATCCCTTCTTCTCGCACCATGAGTGAATCCATGCATAAAGGTAAGTTCATGCATTTAACTCCCACTACCGCCTATAATTTTCTCCCTGAATTAGGCGATTACTCCTAAGATTGGGAGGGTACCAATGCATTTTCGAGATCCGATCCTCCACGTGTAGGGAACACTTATGTGGTAAAAAATGATCCTGATTTTAAAACATTGCTCCACAACTTACATTCATTGACTAAAACTGTTGACACTCTCAGTTGTACTATACAACAAAATGTTACACTTTCTAAATACACAATAACTATCAATGATTCGAGTTCTTCCTCTTGGAATGTCTTTTTAAGTCAAGATCATTTAGCTCATTTGTTCCCCCTCCTGCAAGATGATCCCGAACCCACCATGGCCCAAGCATGTGCCTTTGATACCACTAGGAAACCCGTTCCCCCATCATTTGCTTACAATCCTAATAATATGAATCACCCCTATTTCTCTTATAAGTATGACCACAACTCCACTCCTGCCCAACCACAACAACATGTTGGTGGTCCCCCTGGGTTTCCACACAACCCACAATGCAACCTCGCCCTCCTATCCCGCATTGGTTTGCTCCTTACCATCAATCGCACTTTCCATCTTCCTCTGTCCCCCATGGAGGACATTCAAACAACAATAATCAGCTTGTTCCTATTTCCCCTCCTTCATATGAGTATTCACACCCTCTTAATTCTCAGCATGAGTTGGTTCCCCAATCATCTTATGCCCCTCCGACCAATTCCTCTACCTCTTCTATCGAGAATCTCCTCACTCAGTTTATGACCACTTAGACTCAAGCCCTCCAACGACTTGAGCATCTTTTCAACCAAATCGAGTCTGAACGCGAGAAAGGTCATTTTCCCAGTCAACCCATTGCTAACCCTAAGGGGAATGGCAAAGACTCGGCCTACAAGGTTGGTTCCACTTCCAATCCACCCAATTACCAAGCGGATATGAAAGCAGTGTCTCCTCTTCGCTCGGGAAAACAAGTTGATAATGGTGTTCATGCTCCCACTGATGTCCCACATCCAACCCTCCCACCTTTAGCACCTATCCCTAAGGTTACCCCACCATTTACATCCCCATCTCCCACTAAGTCTAATCGTCCTGAGAGCACCTCTGTTTATGTGCCTAAAGCACCCTTCCCTCATTGGTTGGCTCCCACTAAGAAAGCCAAGCAATTTGATAAGATCAAGAAAGTCTTTTAGAAGGTTCACATTAACATTCCCTTCCTCACCGTGATTCAACAAGTCCCCTCATATGCCAAATATTTGAAGGACTTGTGCATTGTTAAGCGTAGGACCAATGTTTTGCGTGATGATTTCCTCACTGAGCAAGCTACAACCCTTCTCTATAATAACGGTGTTGTGAAGTATAAAGACCCTGGTCATCCAACTGTCTCTTGCATGTTAGGCGATAAGTTCACTGCTAGTGCTTTACTTGGTCTTGGGGCTAGTGTTAATTTATTACCTTACTCACTCTACCTTGAGTTAGGTTTACAAAACATGAAACCTACACGAGTTACTCTTCAACTTGTTGATCGTTCTCTGAAATTACCTAAAGGTATCATTGAAGATGTTTTGGTGAAAGTTTCAAACTTTTACTATCCTATGGATTTCATCATCTTAGACACTCCTGTGCCCGACCTAACCAATACTCCTATCATATTGGGTCACCCCTTTCTGGACACTGCCAACGCCATCATCAATTTTCATGATGGGTCCATGAATCTCTCTTTTGGAAACATGATTGTAGAAGTCAATATATTCCACCTTATGCAAAAATCGTCTAATGTCGATTCTATTGATGAGGTGTGTGTGATTGACTCCTTAGTTAATGACATGTTGGACCAAACTTACCCTGTCGATCCTCTCCAACAATGTTTGGCTTATTTTGGATTCGACTTTGACATTGATTCCTCAATCTCTGAACTCAATGCCCTACTAGATTCCACTCCACTGATGGACACTTCCTCTAGGGATCCTCCTTTCGAGTCCCTCTATGTTGACACTATTCACTCTATGGATCACCTTGTTCCACCTTCTGAAGTCCCTGCCACATCAGATTCCTCCACTTTATGCACCGAGAACTCCCCAGACTCTGTTTCTGCATCTGAGTCCGATGTCACTCCTGCGTCACCTACTAGTTTGGAGCTTAAGCCCTTACCTCTCGAGTTGAAATATACTTTCTTAGGCCCCAACAACCTTCACCCTGTCATCATTGCTTATGATTTGACCCCTGTGCAAGAAGAGCAATTAGTCCACACCCTTACTCAGCATAGCACTGCTATCAGATGGACCATTTCAGACATTCACGGTGCGAACCCCAATGTTTGTAGGCATCGCATTCATTTAGAGGAGCACGCCAAGACTTCTCGTGAACCCCAACATCGACTCAACCCTGCTATGAAAGAAGTCATGCGAGCTGAGATTTTAAAATTGCTCGATGCTGGTATTATCTACTCTATCTCAGACTGTCAGTGCGTCAGTCCCATTCATGTCGTATCGAAAAAGTCTGGTGTCACCGTCATAAAAATAGTGACAATGAGCTTGTTCCCACCCATATGCAAACGAGCTGGCATATTTGCATTGATTATCGCAAGGTAAATGATGTCACTCATAAGGACCATTTTCCTCTTCCCTATATTGACCAAATGCTCAAACGGTTAGCTGGTCATGCGTATTACTGCTTCCTTAATGGCAATTCAAGATACAACCAAATTCCAATTGCCCCTGAAGACCAAGAGAAACGTACCTTCACCTATCCCTTTGGCACTTTTGCCTACTCTCGCATGCCCTTTCGCCTTTGCAATGCACCTGCGACTTTTCAACGGTGTATGATTAGCATTTTTAGCTACATGGTAGAATATTTTCTCAAAATCTTTATGGATGACTTTCTGTGTTTGGTTCTTCTTTCGATCAATGCCTTTCTCACCTCACTATGGCCCTCAAATGTTGTGAAGAAAATAAATTGGTCCTCAATTGAGAAAAATGTCATTTCATGGTAAAAAAAGGGATTGTTTTAGGTCACGTATTCTCTCGCGACGATATTGAAGTAGACAAAGAAAAAGTTAACATCATTTCCTCACTTCCCATTCCTAAGTTTGTTAAGGGCATTCGCTCCTTCTTAGGACATGCAGGCTTCTACCGTCGTTTCACCAAGGACTTTTATAAAATTAATCCACCTTTAACAACCCTTTTAACCAAAGATGTTCCCTTTGTCATTGATGACGCGTGTGTTGCTTCTTTTGAGCCCCTTAAAGCTGAGCTCACTTCTGCTCCTATCATTCAGCCTCCTAATTGGTCTTTACCTTTTGAGCTCATGTGTGACGCATCTGATTTTTCTCTAGGTGCTGTACTTGGTTAGCGGGTTGACAAGCGCCAGAACGTCATTTATTATGCTAGCAGAACCCTCCATGACGCTCAACTTCATTACACGACCACCGAAAAGGAGTTTCTAGCTGTCGTATTCACACTCGAAAAGTTTTGATCTTATTTCATTGGTTCACCTATAATCTTTTACACTGACCACGCAACTTTGAGGCACCTTCTTCAAAAGAAGGATTATAAGCCACGTTTGATACGGTGGATTCTCTTGCTTCAAGAGTTTGTCCTCGAAATTCATAATAAGAAAGGGTTCAAAATTTTTTTTGCACACCATCTCTCCCGCCTCACTGTTACGTCTACATCTGATCATGTCCCTATTTCTAAAACATTTCTCGATGAGCAACTTTTTGCTATCTCTAACTCTTCTTGGTATGCTGATATTGTTAATTTCCTTGTTACCGACCAACTTCCCAAACATTGGTAGAAACAAGAGCGTTCTAAGTTCATGGCCCAAGTGAAATTTTACTCTTGGGATGATCCCTTCCTTTTTAAGTATTGCTATGATCAAGTCATTCGCCGCTGTATTCCTGATCATGAATAGTCAAGTATGCTCTCCTTTTATCATGATGGTGCCTATGGTGGCCACTTTAGCTCCAAGAAAACTGCCACCAAAATTTTACAAAGTGCTTTCTATTAGCCCACTCTTTTTTTAGATGCCCACCAGTACTGTCAGGCTTGTGCCAAATGACAATAATCTGGGCGTATCTCTCATCGTCACATGATGCCCCTCACACCCATTCTCATCGTCGAAATCTTCGATGTATGGGGCATCGATTTCATGGGTCCTTTTCCCTAATCTCATCGATTCCAATATATTCTAGTAGAAGTTGATTATGTTTCCAAATGGATTGAAGCCATAGCTTGCCGCACGAATGACCATCGCATTGTGGTCACGTTTCTTAAGGAGTTTGTCTTTACACATTTTGGAACTCCCAAAGCTATCATTAGTGACGGGGGTAAACATTTCTATAATCGAGTCTTTGAACATCTCGTCAAAAAGTATGGTGTTACCCACAAAGTTGGACTCTCTTACCACCCTCAGACCAGTGGCCAAGTTGAAGTTTCCAATCGCGAAATCAAGGAAATCTTAGAAAAAATAGTTAATCCTAATAGGAAAGACTGGTCCTTACGCTTGAATGATGCTTTGTGGGCATACAGTACGTTTTTTAAGACTCCGATTGGAATGTCTCCTTATCTCTTGGTCTTTGGTAAACCATGCCACTTACCTGTCGAACTTGAACATCATGCTTATTGGGCTGTTAAAGCCCTTAATTTTTATATCAACGAGGTTGGCATTCATCGAAAGCTCCAACTTAATGAATTAGAGGAGATACGGTATGATGCCTATGATTTGTCCAAGAAATACAAGGACAAAATGAAGTGGATCCATGACCAAAGCATCCTCCGCAAAGTATTCCACCCTGGTTAGAAAGTGTTGTTATATAACTCCCGTTTTCATCTCTTTCTAGGGAAGTTAAAAACCCGTTGGTCTGGATCCTTTGTTGTTGAATCTGTTACTCCCTATGGTGCCATCACAGTTCAAAATCCTAAAGATGGTAGCCTATTTCAGGTCAACGGTCAACGATTGAAGCCTTTCTTAGAGCTAGGCCCCTCTCACATTTAATAAATTGACCTTGTTGACCCCATTTATGAAGACTGACTATTCAGTCTTGTTTGGGGGTGAGTTTCCTCACCCGATTTTTCTGCCAACCTGTGCTTTTCATAGTTCCTATCCTTAGGGTGATATTGGTTCGGTCTGGCTGAAGACGTTAAACTTAGCGCTACCGGGAGGAAACCCGTTGTTCATTGTTTCTGAGTATGAGTCTTATCCTGTTTGGGGGTGGTGTTTCACACCACCCAATGCTTTTCACATTCTTTATAGACTTATAAGTCTTTTTGTATCACATATGTTCTTCACGTTTTATCTATGCTCCAGAGTGCGATACATTTCACTAGTGGTTCATTATGGTACTATCTTTCCACCCTTGTGCTTTTCATTTTTATATATGGTTGTAAACATCGAGGACGATGTTCTCTTTTGTTTGGGGGTGGAAAATTTATCAAAATCGTACCTCATTTGAAATTTTTTTAGAAACAAGTGATTTTAAACATTTTGTGAAGTTAAATTTAAATTTTTATGACAAGAATTTTTTATCATCCCTCTTTTAGAAATCTCGGAATACCTATATTTGACCCAAAAATTATGCTTCTAACCTTAAATTAATTAATACCTCTTAAAAGCGTACTTGCACTATGAATTCTTAAACTCGACAATTTTCACTATCACGTTTATAATCAAAAGTTGAAGAGTAAATATATTCTCAAGAAAGCTTTAAAAGATCATTAGTGCCAACTTAAACCCATGAGATTTGAGCTTTTCACCTTTTTGAGGGTTTTTACATATCTCCGAGTAACAAGTTGACTCAATTTTCTTTGGGTACTACATTTAGTCATTGCATGATCTCATTATTTTTTCAAATTTGGTTTAATCACTGAGAATGACATTACTTTCGAGTTGTAAGAAACGGGTGTCTTGTAGTTTGTCCCGAGCACTAAAACTGATTTTTCCATAAACTTACCATTTTCCCTATCACATTATCATTCACCCATTATCATTTTCCATATTACCCTTATCCATATATCCCAAACACCATCCACCATTGCCATCATTTTTGAGAAAAAGAGTGTTTGAATTTTTTCATGTAAATTGTCTTCATTTGTGCAATGAAAAAAAAGAGAAAAAGCAAAGAAAGAAAATAAAAATTGAAAAGAAGAAAATAATATGGGATCATAAATTCAAAAGATGAAGACAATAGTCAATCAAAGTGTGTCACACTCTTCTCAAAACACTCACATCATTCATCTTCTTCATTTTTCCTTCATACCTTACATAAACCCCATTTTCACCTTTGGTAAAATGCTCGGGAAAATGAGAAGACTATATCGTGAATAACTCGACATTCTCGGCATAGTGGTTAGCATTCCTTCATGAGATCAGATTTTCTTTTATCTATCTGTCATTTCCTATTAAGTGTGTGAGACATTTGAAATTGCTTACATTTACTCACCTCCTCACACACTAGAGAGATAAACTTACCTAATTTTCATAGAATTCAATTCAGAGATATATATTCAGTGAGAATTGAAGTCAAAGCGTTGATCCTATATAGGTGATCTAAGAATTGCTCTAATGATACTTAAGATTGTTTCACACTACACATGCTGAGTTTTAGGAAGGATTACGTTTTTTTATTAAGTAATTTCATATCATATTTAGATAGTTGAATACAATGTCCCTTGAAGTCCTTTTAAAGTTGGGTTGTATAGCGTTTCATAATCTACTCGGGTACTGCATTTAAATAAGTTTTTGAATTTTGTGGGTATATCACTACAAACCCTCACGAGACACCACTCGTCCTATAGGGCAACCTATAGGTTCAACGGTTTGTTGAACATGCAAAGTTCAATCGCCAGTGCCTACGAAAGTGGCACACTTTTGGTCACTTATCTCTATTTCTCTCTATTCTTGCTCGAGGACTAGCAATGTTCCGTTTGGGGGTGGTGTGATAAGCACCCAAAAGTGTATAATTTATGCCCTGAATAGATTCATTTTAGCCACTCATTTTAGTTAAATTTGGCCTTATGTTCGTATTTTATCATTTTTCAGGTCGATACGCAGTCGCAGCGTTAAATGATACTAAATCCGGTCAATTGCGACGCAAAAAATGGTTAAAAGCTTGCATCGAAGAAATCAAAGGAGACCGCGAAGGCTAAAGTCCATTCTGAGCTTACCCGATGTGTTCTGATGCCCCAAACCATTTCCTGAATCAAACCTAAGCCTACACCGAGCCTAGACCATTCTCCAAGCCCCGTGTGTGTTGAGTTTTTACCTTTATTATTTTTCTATATTTTTATTTTATTTGTAGGATTTATTTAGATTTATTTAGAATTTTCTAGGACATATTTTCTATTTTTCTATTTATTTATTTTGATTTTGATTTTTATTAGTTTTTAATTTTTAATCTTTATTTTATTTTATTAGGCTTAATTTTTAGGAATTTATTTTTTAGTTATTAGTTTTCATTATATATATATACAAGCGTATGCCCGTGCCTGAAGGCACGACGAAATTTTCCAAAGTACGTAACGGCAAAATAGCGATAATTTTTCAAAGTACGTAATAGCGAAGCGCAAAAATTTCCAAGCGTAATTTTAAAACAATTGGCCACAATATTTCGTATTTATAGGAGTATTCACCATGCTTAACAAAAAATAGTCCAATAACATTCAAATAGTCTAAATTTATCAAATATATTCACATATAATACGAAATATACAATATTTACCATCGAATTCACATTGTGTCTCAAAAAAATAAAGTGTCAAATTTTTAAAAAAATTGGGCATAATCTCCTTTGTTTATTGGACTATCCACCCTATTTAAGGGGTAATAACAACTCCCAAAATAAAAATAAAAAATCCCAAATTAGAAGATGGGAGGTAGAAGGCCGGGAAAGAGAATATGAATTTATTCTTTCTGTGGGACTTCCTCAAAATGTTTGTGCTGGGGTGTTTGACCACCATCTGTGGGACTTCCTCAACGCATAGTGTGGCCTATTCCTGTGACAGTAGGCAGGTAAGAAAGGACGTTGTCATAACATAAGGCTAGCATTATGTATTGAAAAATGCAACAACAATGTGTGCGTGTGTGTGCTTGAGTGGGGAAGGGGGGAGGGGGATTTACCAGGTGCGGGAGTGGGAGGGTTCCCTGGGACCGTGTCGGATTGCCTCTGAGAAAAGTAGAAAAAAAGAGATAGAAAGCCGAGTGAGGTGAAATCGGGGGGGGGGGAGACAAATTTGGGGAAATGAAAATATAAGCCTTATTAATGCCAGGTTCAGATCAGCATACCTCTAGCATAATGGACACTGTAAAAAAACCATAGTGAACACCATTGAAACCACATTGAGAAGATACCTCATGTGTAACTGTGAAAATGCCAAACGAAAACTTAAATGATCAGTATGAAGTTTATCCAGGGCTACTGTTAATGCTTTAAAATAAAGAGAAGCTAAGCCAAAAATAAAGAGAAGCTAAGCCATCTTTTTTCCAAAAACAACAACCACCCGCTTAAATGATCAGTATGAAGATTGAATAAATAAATAGGTACACAATTATTGAAATAGAAAAGGTGAAATGTAAGATGGATGGTATACACACGCCACGTGCCAAATCTGTTCCCAAATGATTTATTACGCAAAATTTAAGCTTTAAAATTTAATAAGAAAATCAAATGACTTACATGAAGTTTGAGGGAGGGCTGATATCATTACGCAAAATCCCAATTTCCCTGGGAGAAACCTTCTCAGGTCCAAAGGGCTTCAACAACACAGTGAGCTCATCAAATCGCTCCTGCTGCAATAGCTGAACGCTGAACTAACCCTTCCAATGCCTTTACTTCGACAATGCAATTAAAGATATTCCACATCCATAGTATGGGACGTTGCAGAAGTTCATAGCGGAGGCCATAGGCTAGAGTGTTTATTGATTTTTTAACATATATGCTCGAGTTAAATGCCATGTCAGCAGGGTTAGCAGTCATATCAAAATTGCTAGCATGACCTGCAGGAAACAAATTTCTAGTGCTACTCAGTGCACAATATGAACACAGTGCACAAATATGAACATAATGGATAACTACACAGAATAAAAATAGTGATTTTATCTATTACATAGTACTCAACATGTTCTCATTTCCAATATTAACATAGAAAACATAAAAAGACACGAAGACAAAATCCAAAAAAAAAAAAGGTGAAGATTCTTTGGGATTATGTATAAATCTTTGGGATTGTGGATAAATCAGTAGCCGTACATAGTAAATAGTTAGCAGTAGTGAAGTTTTTCAAGATTACCATGTTCCTCCAGTTTTCCAACACTTCAAAATAGCTTGACGGTACATGAGCTTTCGAGGGGTTTTATCCTACACCTACTTAACTTTAGTCATGGTAGGTCACCTATAATCATTATGCCCAACACTTCTAAGAAAAATGTGATGCATATCTAAGAAAAATGTAACACTTACTTCTAAGAAAAATGTGATGCGTACCTAACATCTAAAACTGCAATGGCAATCAGTACCATATGGGTACACCTGCAAATAACAATCCAAAAACAACCCAATAATAAGATTCAAAATAGCATACACATTTTCCAAATGTCTGATCCGTAAGTTGGTATTCAAACTGAGTTTTTAGATTGTAATTCAGCATAACATACAAATTGAAGAACAAATGTCTGATCAATTATAAATTGTAGAACAGTGTTGTAACAGTTGTTGTAGTATAAGAGTGGTGATTTAACCTTTGGCACATGGATAATGACGGAACATGAAAAATCGGGTAATATGTATATGGAACATTTTGAAAACGTCGACAAAAGCATGGAGCATGTGAATTACCTTTAATCGAGCTTGTATACGTAATCACGCCATGTCCCTGAAATAAAAAAAAATGTGCAATAAATTATCCGACGTAAACATGACTTGCTTCCACATGTGAGAAAAAAGGGACATTTTGAAACCCGAAATTACAAAAGAGAGCTGAGAAACACCCATAGTTTAAACATACACCAATTATTGAAACCTAAATTGCAAAACGAAGCATAAAGTGAAACAAACAGAGCATACATAGGGATTTTAGGGAGAGAAACACACATTATTTCAGATCTTATTTCAAAAGAACATATATACAGAGCCCGGTCATCGACGCATCTTATGATGTTCGTTGTTCGATGTTTGTTGTTGTACAGTCGAGAAGAGGTACAGCAAAAAAAACGATGAAAGGAACAGTAAAAAGATTACCTTGTTATCGTTGCAAGAGTGTATCGGTGCAAAGTTCGTTGCCAGAGATCGTAATGAGGCAATAAATTTGAGAACATGCTATAGCATCTGTTCAAAAAAAACATTTCAAAGTTCTGTTTTATAACTGTTGTTATAACTGGTACAGAGTTCTTTTCATAAATGCTCGAGTCCATTTCAGTGTTTTTTGAGCCAGATGTTAAAACTGATGCATAAGTGTTGTTATAGTTGATGCATCACTTAAGCATCAGTTGCCTCATTATAACTGGTACCAACTAAAAAAAAATCCAGAGTTCTTTTCAGAAATGTTTGAGTCCATTTGAGAAATAGATTACTAAAAGAGCACACAGATTACTAAAAAAGCACACTAAATCAGTTAATAATATAGAGATAATTCCTAATTTGTTATTCGAAAAGCCCCCGTCAAACATTCAAAAACCCTTTTGATGTTTGAACACAAAAACCCAAAACAAAATCAAAGTTAGAAAAGGAGAAGGTTTACCTACACGGTCAAATCTGGAAAAAAAATACAATTTCTTTCATTCCAATCAAAAAATACCTACCAATATTTGACTTACTCAAAATTTATATGATGCCGCTGACCTCCCCGCGGATGCCGCTGACATGTTACACCAAAAAAGCAAAATGAGAAAGAAGTATATGAGACCAAGAGCCTAGGAATACTGGATATTAATCTTTAAAATGCAGCATAACAAAAGCAATATTTTGACTTACATCCCTATAAGAGAACCTCCGGATATACAATATTTGTTGTTGAAATCTCCTCCCCGGAGGGTAGAAGGATAGAAATGCGGTCTGCACTTGTGCAACGTGATAATGCAACATACAACTGACCGTGACTGAACACGGGGGTGCGCAAGTCAATACCAACAAACTTTACAGATTGTCCTTGAGATTTGTTCATTGTCATTGCGTAGGCCAATTTGATTGGAAATTGTCGGCGAGTCATCTTGATAAGTATTTCATTAGAGGAGGGAGTTAAAGAAATTCTCGGAATGAAGACAGTTGTGCCAAACTTATCTCCAGTCAGGATTGTGGCCTCAATTACATGTTCAGACAACTTGGTAACAATCAAGCGCGTGCCATTGCAAAGACCGTCTTTTGGCGCTATATTTCGTAGTAACATGATGGGACATCCCACTTTTAATTCCAACTTGAATAGAGGTAGCCCAGAAGGGTTCAAAGCATTTAAGAACTCATTAGGATACTGGTCAGTTATGCTCGGATTACTTTCATCCGGACATAATTTATCTGCTGCGTAGTATGTCACAGATTCTCCTGGAAAAACAGCTAGAGCAGCCATATTAATTGCATTTACATCATCATTGCGGGCTGAAAGAATCGTCCGTTCAGTTAGGTAAGAAGGCGTAACAATACCCTCCACATTCAACAACGGATATACGGCCCTCATCAACTCTTCAACATTCTGACAGCGGCGTAATGTTGAAGGCAGGAGCACAATTTCGTCAGGGCTTGAGCCAATCTGAAAAACAAAGATGTACTATTAGAACAATCTACATGAAATGCATAAATAAGTACTAATAAAGAACGTAATATTTTGAAAAAATTGTTATACCGTGGTCAAAACATTTGCAAATGCCGAAGTTTGGATGTCTGTAATGTCGAGACGCATGTTTGTGTCCAAGGTAAGAATTTTGACATCCTTCCAAAGAACTGATCGCCGTAATGATGCGGCGACAATTTCTTCGCGAACTGCTTTAGGAATGACGGGTAGGATTTGTCGAAAATCCCCCCCGAGAACAACAGTTATCCCCCCAAAAGGCTTTTGATTACTACATATATCTCGTAATGTTCGGTCAACCGCTTCAACACAAAACCGATGTTGCATTGGCACTTCATCCCAGATTATAAGTTTGGTTAGTTTAAACAACTCTGCTTGATTCGATTGCTTTGAAAACCCACAATTAGAATTTTCAAGGATGTCAAGCGGAATACAAAATGTTGAATGCGTTGTTCGACCGCCAACCAACAATAAGGAAGCAATGCCTGAAGAGGCAACCGTAATGACTACGTGGTCGAGACTTCGGCAAATTCCAGCAATTGTGTTATACAAAAAGGTCTTACCCGTTCCAGCCCCACCATTTAAAAAAAAGGTAGTACCTTTTCCTTCAAACACAGAAGTAGTAATGGCCGAGTAAGCATGCTGCTGCCCCGAATTAAGACAGTCTATATTACATTGCACGTCCGCGGTGTTTGTATCTGCTTGAAGTTGTCGATGCTCCCATATTAGCCGATTCTCTCCGGTGGTACTCCAATTTTTTAGAGGTAATGGCATTGGTGGAAAGTCGGTCAAACTTTTGCCAGACTCTTGTAGCAAATCGTTGAGAAGATACAATCCGTAATCATTGATCTCTGCATCAGTTGGAGAAGGAATTGCAAATGATCTACGGAGGTTGTGCGCGAGATCGTCACATATGTATGATGAGAATTTATCCCATAGTAATTCTGGATTTATAGGGGAACATTGGGTGAGTATAACGGCGAAAAGTCGACGAAGTTGATATCCCGTTTGCATCACCGCGGCCTCTTGCAAGCACTGAACCCATTCATTGTCATCTTCTAAAAGTCCCAGTGCAACATATGCTGACTTGAAAGAATCATGCAAGACATTATTTACGGTCCGTAAGCACTCAAATGATCGAGGTCCTTTTACCACGGTAAGAAGAAATCTCAAATAAAACCTTTCTCCTGAGTTCGGGCTAGCAAAGTACATTCTACCAATTGCAAAACCCCATTTTGAACTTCGCTTTGTCCATCTCTTAGATACCTTGTCCCACCAATAGTGTTGTGGAAATTCTTGATAAGTGAAGGCCCGCGCTTCTTCGTTGGAAGCACAATATGCAAAAAAAGCGGTTAAAGAAGTCTCTTGAGTCGAACCTCGATGAATTATGTCATCCATCGACTCATTTGGATTGAAAACAACATGATGCATGCCTGGGAGGTGAAGATCCAATCGCGTAACGGATGGTTTCTCCTGATGCATTGGATTACCAAATATTCGCCAAGCCGCTTCGGGGGGGCCAATATACCTGGCATCTAAGTATTGCTGAATTTCATCAACGCCTCCTAATACAATAGTGGTGCGATCAAATCCCTTGTATATATATTTGTGAATGTACTTGACGCATCTAAGCCCGGCACAAACTGCGACATTAATGTGGCAATTGAACATCCGACTTAAATGGGGATTATACGGCACAACATCTCGATTATCAACCTGTTTCCCATTCCCAACAGTAAAGACTCGACCATCATTACGACGTCGATATACTGGGTACCCATCTTCATCCATAGTGGTAGTGTCACAAAAATCTCTCGGGTATTTCTTTGTGCATTTACCATGTTCCATACACGGGGCTCCTGGAGACCGAACTCCGCAAGGGCCATGTACCATGCAACCCAAAATAGTTTCAAACAGGGTGGGGTCTTCTTCTAAGCTAGGAAATTTTGCACAAACTATGTTATCAACTTGGGCAGTTGTTTAAATCTTGCTTGGACCATCAAGAAAGATTAAGGCGTGCATGTGAGGTAAACCTCATTTCTGAAATTCAATTGTGAAGACGTGAGCCACCTTCTTGCCAAGTACATGGTTATTTTCAATCTCCTTCATCAAGGCCTTCCTCTTTAGTTCAAATACACGCGCCACCAAGTCTGGACGAAGAAATGCAGTTTCATTAGGCAACAATTCTTTGGTGATTTCTGGCCATTTCGGATTTGCGGTCATAGTGAAAAAAACATCGGGCTGTTGGTTGTAACGCGTTATGGCCATAGAATCTTGATAAATCTCAAACATATGTCTTGCACTACCGGTGAAAGAAGAAGGCAAAATCATTCGCCTACCAATATCTTCTGGTTGTAAACCGTTTGACATACCATCATTGAGATCCTTGTACAACTCTGCCCGAAGCCTTCCTTGATTGAGTCGGTAATAAGTTAATCGGTTTTGCTCTGTAGAAGCCTAAGCATCAACAATAAACTCTTGGAACAATTTCCCCCCTCTAAGTATTGTGGAGTACTCGGAGTCACGCTTGAACAATCGGTAGCCATAATAATTTAATTGAGTTAAGCGATCATCCTGTTCTTGAAACCGTCGGACATCCCATAATTTCATTTCGGGGTGCCAACCAAGTTCACCGTGGGGGAACAATAAGACGTAATGCAAAGGCAAATATGCTGGATGACACTCGTTAATTTGCATCAACTCATTGCCGCCTTTGAGACGAACAATAATATCACGCATGCCACTAATGTTAAAACCGTCCTCCGGTAAAATAACAGCAATCTCTTCAGACGATGGCAAGTTATACGTTCGACGGTCCTTTGAAGAACTATAATGAAGATATGCAGGTAAGTCTTGCCCCATTCTATCCATTTGATCCAAAATAGAGAAGGCTTCACGGTATTTATGAGTGAATTCATTATTCAACAACAAACACTGCTGTATGGTGTTAAGGACATCCCTCCTCAAATGTGGATTCCTATGGTGTCGAATATCTAAAGCTGCACCTGGATCATAAATGTACAATTGAGCATATGTGGCATTTAATTCATGACCCTCATCTGGCAATAAGGATCCCGTGCGATGGCGTAGCTCACCATGAATTGTAAAACTCGTGGGACCCCTCCCTGGGAGGACTCGATCATCCATTCGCACACCTAAACTAGTAAATGCATTGGCTGAATTATACTCTCTTATGTAAGCACGAAAAGACCTAGATTGGTCATCATTGCCATAAAAAAGAAGCTTTATTTCAGCAGGGGGTTCCCTAAGGGCAGGCAGTCTGATTTGGCCTTGTAGACAACACTTCCCAAACAACGGTCGTATCATAGATGAAGTTGTTAACCTTTCAGCCATCCAGTGCAAGGCATTACAATGAGGGCATTTAACATTCATAGGTCCCAACTCGTGTCTTTCGGATAAAAGTCTAGCCCGTCCTGCTCTTCTACAACCCACCTGGTATGTGATGACTTGCCTCCTTGACCTGAAATGGAGAAAGAAAGAACTTGAGTCAAGACTATCTCAAATCAACATTGGCCTTAAAATATCAAAGTAAATAGGATGTTATACCGAGTTATAGAAGGAAGCACGGATACTCTTGATGATCCAGTCGGAGCATTGTTCACCAAATCTGTCAGTGGTGGCGTAGGAAAAGAATGTGAATCTTCAAATACACTCCCACTGTGTTCATGGTTGGGATCAGAAATGATAGTAGCATCAAAATCTACGCTCAAATTTCTAGGAAGAATAGCAGGGGGCAAAACTTCAGTGTCACGGGACTGCTGCATAACTGGGCAGCATTGTTGTGGTGGGTTGGGCGGCAACGTAAGAGTTCTTGCACGTGACCTATTTGATGGTGTTGAGCGAGTCGAAGTGTGTAGTTGATTAGGACAGCTAGTGAGATCAAGTTGCAACCTCTGTGATCTTTCTCGATTACGTCGTTGTCTTTGAGCAAATGCACGGGCACTGATGGGTGGGAAGTCCTGGCACGTTGAGTAAAATTAATTAGAAGATAAGAAAACAATGCATTTGATAAATGAAGCAAATGGGGAAGAAATTTTACAGTTGGAGGATCAATTGTAAGAAAAATGTCTGATAACGGGGTGCTATCACGAAGAGGGCAACACTGTTGTAGAGGGGTGTACAGTAATGTAGAAGTGGGTGCTATCACATTAGTGCTCGTCGAAGTGGATGATTGATTAGAACAATTACTGGGATTAAGCGGCAATCTTTGTGCCCTTTCTCGATCACGTCGTAGTCTTTGAGCCAATGCACGGGCAGAAGTGGGAGGGAAGTCCTGGCACGTTGAGTAAAGTGGAGTAGAAATGTAAGAAAACAGTAAATTATTAAATAATGAAAAGAAAATGCAAAATAAAAAATAACACACCGTGGTGGGGGGGTCGTTTTCTTTCCCTTTCCCTTTCCCTTTCCCTTTCCCTTTCTCTTTATCCCAAAGTGGCTCCGTTCGTTTTCTCTTCTGAAAAAAAATAATAAATAATGTAAAGAGTTGGGTAGCAAAAGTAAAATTTATCGTGGCAAAATGTAGCAGAAGTAAAATTTACCTCTTTAAGAATCATCTCAAGTTCTGATTCATCGCGGATCACAATACCAGTGTTGATCCTACGCGCGCCTTGAATCTGTGAAAAAAATTAACGCAAATTCCATGAAAGCCCGTTGATATAATAACATAGGGAGGAAGTAGAAAGTATATTTTTCAGAGGGCGGGTTTTTTACTTACGTTGGAAAATGTAGGCTGGTTATTCATATCCAAGTCAAGTCAACTAACCGGACCGTCCGTAGGTCCTATTAAAATCGTAAAATGAGATGTTAGGGGATTATTAGTACCTAAAGTAATAGTAGTACCTAAAGCAATATTAAATCAATACATAGTAAATGGAATTTCTCACTAAAGCAATATTAGTACATAAAGCAATAATAAAGCAGTACCTAAAGCAATATTAAATATCTAAAGCAATATTAGTACATAAAGCAATAATAAAGCAGTACCTAAAGCAATATCTAAAGCAATATTAGTACCTAAAGCAATAGTAAAACAATACATATGAAATAGGAATTTCTCAACATAAACAATACATATCAAAAGAATTAAGAGCGTACAAACCCAAGATTGGAGACTTAAAGTAATAGTAGTACCTAAAGCAATATTAAATATCTAAAGCAATATTAGTACCTAAAGCAATAGTAAAGCAATACATAGTAAATGGAATTTCTCACTAAAGCAATATTAGTACATAAAGCAATAATAAAGCAGTACCTAAAGCAATATTAAATATCTAAAGCAATATTAGTACCTAAAGCAATACATATTAAATGGAATTTCTCACTAAAGCAATATTAGTACATAAAGCAATATTAAATATCTAAAGCAATAGTAAAGCAATACATATGAAATAGAAATTTCTCAACATAAACAATACATATCAAAAGAATTAAGAGCCAACATAAACAATACATATCAAAAGAATTAAGAGCGTACAAACCCAAGATTGGAGACGGGAGGCGGGAGGCGGAGCTAGAGTTGATGGAGTAGAAGCCGGCTCAAGTCAACTAACCGGACCGTCCGTAGGTCCTATTAAAATCGTAAAATGAGATGTTAGGGGATTATTAGTACCTAAAGTAATAGTAGTACCTAAAGCAATATTAAATCAATACATTGTAAATGGAATTTCTCACTAAAGCAATAATAAAGCAGTACCTAAAGAATCATCTCAAGTTTTGATTCATCGCGGATCACAATACCAGTGTTGATCCTACGCGCGTCTTGAATCTGTGAAAAAAATTAACGCAAATTCCATGAAAGCCCGTTGATATAATAACATAGGGAGGAAGTAGAAAGTATATTTTTCAGAGGGCGGGTTTTTTACTTACGTTGGAAAATGGAGGCTGGTTATCCATATCCAAGTCAAGTCAACTAACCGGACCGTCCGTAGGTCCTAAAGTAATAGTAGTACCTAAAGCAATATTAAATCAATACATAGTAAATGGAATTTCTCACTAAAGCAATAATAAAGCAGTACCTAAAGCAATATTAAATATCTAAAGCAATATTAGTACATAAAGCAATAATAAAGCAGTACCTAAAGCAATATTAAATATCTAAAGCAATATTAAGAAATACATATGAAATAGGAATTTCTCAACATAAACCCAAGATTGGAGACATAATCAGTCTTATGCCAAAATCACACCAAGAAATCAACAAAACATAAACGCACAAACCTAAATCAGTCTTATGCCAAATCGCACCAAAAACCCCAAATCCAAAATCAGTGGTATGCAAAAAAAACAAACCCGAATCACTGTTATGCCAGACCCCCAAACCCGAATCACTGTTATGCAACCTCAAAATGAAAGTGGGGATGGTGAATATTAAACATACCCGATCCAGAGGATATCTAGTGGAGCAGCGACGTGGGAACAGCGCGTGGGAGTAGCAGCGTTGGAGAGGGGGAAAGGTGGTTAGAGGCGTTGGAATGGGGAGTAGCAACGACGTGGGAGTAGTAACGTTGAAGAGGGGGAGATGGGGTTAGCAGTGTTGGAAAGGGGTGTGGGAGTAGCAGCATTGGAGAGGGGGTGTGATGGTGAAGAGGGTCACCGTGGGAGAGGGGGAAGGGGTTAGCAGCATTGGAGGTCTGAGGGAAAGCGGCTGCGATTTAGGGTTTGTGTTTGTTGGAATCGGGTTTGCAAGCGTGAGGTATTGTGAGATGTATTTTTTTTTAGTGACGGACTACTTTAATCTCAACCCTTGGATTGTACACGTGACAAAATGTAGACCTTTTGATTTTTTTTATAAGAGAACATAAGATAGCACTATTCATAACACCATTGTCCTATATTATATAGATATATATATATATTATTTTATTTTAATTTTATTTTATTAGGATAATAATTTTTAGTTTTAATAGAGTTTTATTTTATTTCATTTTATTTTCAAATTTTTTTTATTTAGTTTGTGATATTAGTTTTTAGTTTTATTAGACTTTAATTTTTTTATTTTATTTAGTTTTTTTCTTATTTTTTAAGGTAGTATTAATTTTTAAGGGTCACAAACCAAAATACAAATTAAACCCACACACATTAAACACTAACTCACACCTCTACCTCCCTACTCGTCACCACACTTATCCAAACCCACTTCATCTTCTTCAAACCCCAACAACTTCTCTCTCACCTCCATAACCAAACCTCCCCTTAACCCATTTGATCCAACCTCCCTTGTACCTCCAGCGCAGGACCCCCGATCTACGACCCGACCTGCAAACCAAAAAATGCAGAACCCCAAAACCACCTGGGCGTCGACCCGACGGTGACCTGCCCCGAACCTGGCGACGACCTTCCCCGAACCCAACGGCGACCTGCCCCGAAACTGCTGGCCATTCCAACGCCAACCCGTGTACGCCTCCTGTCCCATACCCGAAACCCAGACGAAACCTCAACCCGAAAACCAAACTCGGACCTACCCGATCCCAAAAACCACATCCCAAAGTTCAGCAACGAACCAACCCAACAGCCACTATATTCCACCAAAATCGGAGTCAATCTTTAGCTAAAAATGAGATCCCACAAAATCTTCCAAAGTGAACAAATCACAGGTCAATAAAGAAAAGGAGCATCTCATATATAAAGATGCTTATCAGCACAAAAAAAAATGAAGAAACAGAGAGAGAAAGTGAGAGACAGAAAAAAAGGGTAAAAAAAATAGTAAAAAAAAGATAAAAAATATAGTTTCAGGGCTAGGAAAATTTGTAGGTTCACCTTTTATTTTCAGTTTTGTAATCCAGTCAGATTTTGTGACGAGTTTGGGATGCGTGTTCATGTACACAGTTGACGCAAAAAATTATTGCGTATCGTATTTGTTTCTCTTTCTCCTTAGTTTCTTGTTTGTTAATTGTGATTGTGCTGAATTTTTAATACAATCTGGCTAAACACCATATTCAAGGGGTGGGATGAAAAACGTATGTTGAATTGTTTTATTTGAATAATTGTTCATTGATTCATTATAGGTGTAAGAGAGTAGTCTAATTTTGGGGAAATACTCGATTTTAGCACGTGTTTGACTTGAGCAACTTCGGTTGCGCCTACGTATCCGTTATACTCGGAATCAAAGTCAGCGTAGTTCGTGGGTTCGTACTATTCGCCGGAAAACTCATTGTGGTGGTTTTTCAGAGAGATGGGAGGTGTTGCCCCTCTTCTCAAAGAACTCATCTCAAAAACTCTCTCTAAAACCTCATAAGATAAGAAAATCACCCTCCTCTTCCAAGAAGATCCCCCTCAAATGTATGGGGGTAGGGCTTATTTATAGCAAAACCCACCAAAGTGGGTCGCCACATGTCAATTAACCCGTGGTGACACATGTCCTATTTTAAGTGGCATGTGTCCCATAACATATGTCAAAACCCTCAATACTAGAATATTTTCTAGTTAATATGTAAATAATACACAAATACGCGTGACATGTCCAACGCGCATAATAATACCTCAGTCGCATAAACACATGGACTTTTGTCAATATTAATCATCTCTAATCTCATTTAATAATTTAATGAGAGGCTTATCATTAAGCCCCTCCTACATTTGCCCCCTCGTACATATAGTTGATATATTGATGCATGTCTGAAATATATCGACTGTATGTACGAAATAATTTTTAGACAGTTTTCATATATTCGATCGACCTGTGGATCGTGGGTAATAATCTCATATCTCATTTCATCTTGATGATGTACTTTTACCTCATATATCACATTTTATGATATAATGCAATCTCATATTTTATATCTCAGTTATATGATATACATCAATTTTATATCTCATATCTTAAATCCCATTTTGCAGCTTTGATCTCATAGATTATTCCGAAGGACCTCGTTTATCATTATTTTCATATGAATGATATACACCGAGTGTTGCCCCCATTCCTATTTAAATGATCATGCATCCACATTTTTATTGCGATTGTTTGTAACTCTGCTTTCGTAAAGAGTATTATCATGAACACATAATAACTACTTCAGCATTCTCTTTTAGCATTCTCAACTACGCTTGGTGAAAGTATTATTATGGTTTACATAATAACTACTTCATTGTTCTCGATTAATCTTTTAGTACATGCACATGTTTTTGATTTATTTCATTCTCGATGAGGTTTCTTGTGCGTGTACATAATATTTGACTTGCTCAAATTACCACTTTTTAATGTATTTCGCAAACTCACACCTACGAGGTGACTTAATGGTGAGAACACATTTGTCAAGGTTTTTCACAAACTCCACCGTTAGAGGTGACTTAACAATGAAAACACACTTGTTAAGGTTCTTTCGCAAACTCCACCGTTAGAGGTGACTTAACAATGAAAACATACTTGTTAAGGTTTTTCGCAAACTCCACCGTTAGAGGTGACTTTAACAATGAAAACACACTTGTTAAGGTTTTTCGCAAACTCCACCGTTAGAGGTGACTTAACAATGAAAATATACTTGTTAAGGTTTTTCGCAAACTCCACCGTTAGAGGTGACTTAACAATGAAAACACACTTTTTAAGGTTTTTTCGCAAACTCCACCAATAACGGTGACTTAACAACGAAAACGCTTGTCAAGATTTTTGTAAAACTTCACCAATAACGGCACACCCATGACGGTGACTTAACAACGAAAACACTTGTTAAGATTTTTCATAAACTCCATCTATAATGGTGACTTAACAACGAAAACGCTTGTTAAGATTTTTATATAATCTCCACCTTATAACGGTGACTTAACAACGAAAACGTTTGTTAAGATTTTTTATATAATCTCCACCTTATAACGGTGACTTAACAACGAAAACGCTTGTTAAGATTTTTATATAATCTCCACCTTATAACGGTGACTTAACAACGAAAACGCTTGTTAAGATTTTTATATAATCTCCACCTTATAACGGTGACTTAACAACGAAAACGCTTGTTAAGATTTTTATATAATCTCCACCTTATATCGGTGACTTAACAACGAAAACGCTTGTTAAGATTTTTATATAACTTTACCCGTAACGGCGACACCCATAACGGTGACTTAACAACGAAAACACTTGTTAAGATTTTTCGTAAACTTATTCTTCTGTACCAGTTTTTTCGGGACGGGAGCCCATACCTGTCGAATGGCAAACTAGGCGCAATCTTTCGCCTGTTTCCATCAATGACCAACTTCTTCGGATGAGTCAAGTCATAACGATCGTGGTTCAACTACCGACCAATTTGATAATGTTTTTTGGAATATAATACACCTCTGTAGAAGACTTATCTCAACACTCGCAAAGTTCTCATAATATGATGTCATATCTGAAGGATGACTGACTTTGTCAATTTCTGAGTGATAACTAATTAACCCGTTTGAACTCTTTGCGAAAGAAACTGAAGAAGCTTTTGTAATGGCCTGCTTGGATGTTACTATACTCTGAAGGTTCATCAATCTAACCTTGACGTGGATGATGTCGAAGAAGCTTTAGACTACGAGTTACGTTACATCATAATATCCATTTGCCCCCTTTATTTTATTTTATCTTAAGATAAAATAAAATAAAATAAACTACATATATCCTTTACAATTCCCACCCGAAAAAGAATGAAAGTAACCTAATTATTACATTTCATGGGGTGTATCTCAAATTGTCGAGTCTTTGAACAATGATTTGATATTTGTGTCGCTCAATATTTACTCGTTCAGAAGCCTCTGCAAAATAATATCTTTCTGACACAATAATATAATATTGCAAATGGTTAGTAAAACTCAGGAAATATCTAAGTACAATTCTCATCATGCCCCCTTTATTTTATTTTTATTTTTATTTTATTTGATGTAATAAAATTTAAATAAAGTCCGGGGATATTTGTGTAATGAATCGTAACCACCCATACTCGAAGGTGTATCGTGGACAATTTAATGTCGTTTAAGCACACATCCTTTCAAACTCACGAGTGTGTAAAATATCCAGGTGAATTCTGAATTGAAGCATACTCGAGATGTTTTGTAATATATTAATCATGTTCAACATGGTCTCCAACTGAAGACATAACATTTGCAAAATGTTTTATGATAACTCGGTATTTAGATGAAGATTCATTACACAGCCTCTAACTCATTTTTATCTTTATATTTCTGCATAGTGCGTGGATATATCATGCTATTAATTCTATAGCAAATCCTAATAGTTGTATCTTAGGTGACATGGTTCATCGCATACAAAATCTCCAGATGTATCGTAAATAAATTCAAAATCGGTGCACCCTGCTCAATATATTCTAAACTCGTAGAATAACTTTTGTAAATGACATAAAATATTCGAATGTGTCCTTCATTATGCCTCTGTTATTTTTTACTTTTGAAAGATCGAACTCAAAATGGAAAGGTATCGTAAATCATATTTTGATTCTCGATCGGTATATTATGTATACACATACCAAAATAGATAGTGTCTATCAATTAATAGCTCAATATTTTTAATCATTGAACTTAAATAGGCTCATGTCATGATTTATAATATATATATATATTTTTTTTTAGAGTAACCTCAAAATAAAAAAATAAAACATCTCTAAAATCAAGAGCCTTCATGCCACTCAAAGAAGGGTGGGCACAATATAAAATATTTTAATAAAACCCATCGTGTTAATCTAGATGAGCCATCCAAAACCTCACAGTCTTAGTTTCAAAACAAACTACCAACATATAACCATTTCTAACCTTCAATTTTTTTTGAAAACACAAATGGATTTATATGCCCAACAATTTTGTCACAACTCTAAGGTTCTTCGGTTTGGGGAAACTCTCACCCTTAACCTTTTCTGCCAAAATGTTTGTGAATCAGGCGCCTATTAACGCTGGAGGTTCATCGGATGTTTCGGTTTTATCAGAATCTCATGGTGGATCGGTGAAATCTAAGATGGGTAGGGGTAATCCGTGATAACCCATGATGGTTTGAGCTCCCTCGATTCGTGCTTTTCTGGGGCAAACTTCGTCGGTTTTTAGACTGGTCAGTCAGCTCCTTTGCCGGAGCAAAGTGGAAAAGGTGTAATACGACCTGCTCAGTTCATCGTTTTTTAACGCGGGAAGAACGAGTTATGTCAACAATGGTAAGTAAGTTTTTTTTTCAAGAATTCGAAAGACCGTGGATGGATTTTTGAATCCCAAATTCTGTTGTTGATCTCGAAATAACAGGAAGCACCGGAGTAAGGAGAAAAGATAAAAAAAACTCCGTTGGAACTCATATCTCAGATGTGGATTTATTGCCCATGGCCAATCTGCTTTGTACCTCAGTCATGGTGAATCATTTCTTGGGTCTCATAATCTTGGTCAGTCATTTTTGGTTTTACAAACTAGGTAAATGGGTAGACTCGTGTTGAATCGGAGTACCCATTTGAGGTGATTCGACTCTAACTCTGTTCAGAACTTAGGGTTCGTTTTGGACCCATCTTATGCTCAATCGGAGTTCAGTTACTGTTTTCTTGTCCGAGCTCCATCTGCTCAAAAATTTTCAGAGCTCCATCGTTGTTTTGTCATGAACAGGTGTTAATCCATTATTTGCGATTTATGGTATGCCGTGGTGATTCGGTTTTGGTTCTCAGTTAAATCGGTTCCCAAAATTCATGGTAGTACACGGAGGTCTGTATATTTTATGATAAAACGATCTTGAAATCTCATGGAGAATTTCATCTTTTGATTATATAAAACGAGCTCCCTCAGATTATTGCCGTCAGTTGTGCTAATTCCCAGGTTTCGTGGTGGGTCACATATATTCCGATGAAGCTTCTCTAAAAAAAAAACAAGGTTTGTCAATCAGTTTCAATTTATAACCGTAGAAACTTATGGTGTAACGGTTCGAGATCAATCGACTCGAGGTTTCTCAGAGCAAGCTCCGTCGATTTCTATCAAAGGTATGCCAGTATAAGGTGCATCAGACTTCAATTTCTAGATGACGTACATGATGATGAGTCGACTTGGGCTGTGCAAGGTGTTTCAGCTTTGTACCCTCTAAGGTGTTTCGGATTGAATCAGTGTGGTGTGTAACCCTTATCTTACTTTATGGTGAATCGATTTTGAGTATGCCATGAATCATTTGATTATATGGTTAGGTTTGGGTTTTGAGTTTCTTCGAGCGAGTTTCTTCCGACAGGTGCTACTGTTCAATCCAAGCTTCATCGGGAAGAGGTTCATCGGAGCAAAGCTCCGTCGATTTCTACCGGAGGTAAGGTTCTTCGGAGCAAGGACATGTTAAATCTCAAAGTTTCCTCGGTTTCTGACTCCAAAAATGTGTAAATCACTAACGAGAATATTGCTGAAATAGTGTAAATCTGAAAGATTTTTTTTCAAATAGCGTACTATTGCTGAAAGTCCTACATGCCAGGAAATCTCAAAGACTTTAAATATATAAAAAAAAATCTATTCTGCGGTCAAGTTATAAAGGGTTATCCATAATTGTACGACACATTTTCTAATCAGTCTGTGACAGCCACACACACAGGCCTACTCACGTGGCCTCATCAGCTATTGTACTGTACGACCATGTGATTTTGAAAATATCACAATTTATCATAATATAAAATATTATCAACTTGCACTATTTTACTATTTACTTACAACAAGACATGACGTATTTTCTTTTAGTCAGTACTTTCTACCTTTTAGGCTGTTCAATTACGAAACACACTTAAATTGTTGCAGGCCATCAATTAATTTAATCGAGGTACATCATTATCTTTTCAAGAATGTCTCTTCATGACAACCTTTTTTCTCATTGAGTCACCTCATTGTAAATAGTTCAGGCCAAATGATCATCAAATTTTTTTCATTGAGTCACCTTATAGAGACAATTTAAGGCTCATCGGTGCATAACAATTGCATCATGTTAGCCTTCATACTTCAAAAGATAACTTTTTTTTTTTAGCCTCTCTCGTGAAAAAAACAAATATACATGAGTCTGACTAGTTTTGTCAATAAAAAATTTATGCAAAGACATATTACTCGATCTCTTATGTAAATATTAATGTCTAAAGCATACTTTCAAGATAGACATCTCAACTAATATTTACATATAAATATATCATTTTTTTTATATATATAAAGCATGAGAAATCATAAGATAGAAGTATTGGATTCCTTATCTGAAATGGAGTTGAACATTTCTTTGGTGAATGTTAGAGCAGAATGTTGATTTGTCAACTGCTTTCCTCTATCTCCGTCCACTTTTCCGTTCACGAATGAGGCGTTACATGATAAAAATCGTGAATACCTCCCCAGCAGAGTCGCCAAATGTAAGAGAGTAGTCTAATTTTGGGGAAATACTCGATTTTAGCACGTGTTTGACTTGAGCAACTTCGGTTGCGCCTACGTATCCGTTATACTCGGAATCAAAGTCAGCGTAGTTCGTGGGTTCGTACTATTCGCCGGAAAACTCATTGTGGTGGTTTTTCAGAGAGATGGGAGGTGTTGCCCCTCTTCTCAAAGAACTCATCTCAAAAACTCTCTCTAAAACCTCATAAGATAAGAAAATCACCCTCCTCTTCCAAGAAGATCCCCCTCAAATGTATGGGGGTAGGGCTTATTTATAGCAAAACCCACCAAAGTGGGTCGCCACATGTCAATTAACCCGTGGTGACACATGTCCTATTTTAAGTGGCATGTGTCCCATAACATATGTCAAAACCCTCAATACTAGAATATTTTCTAGTTAATATGTAAATAATACACAAATACGCGTGACATGTCCAACGCGCATAATAATACCTCAGTCGCATAAACACATGGACTTTTGTCAATATTAATCATCTCTAATCTCATTTAATAATTTAATGAGAGGCTTATCATTAAGCCCCTCCTACAATAGGGTACTTAAATTGGAAAAAATCACACATTAATTTATGTAACGAGAGTTAATAAATTAATGGTGCAAATTAATATTTAATTTCTGGATTTCACTTAAAGATAAGTATTATTCTTAAATTAAAATATTAATTATGTATGTGCAATTCAAAGATTCGTACAAATTTTAATAAAATAATCTTAAAGAATATTTTATTGAAATGAGTGTGAATCATATTTTTTTTATGTTGTGACCGTTCCCGATTTAATTGCTGAAAAAGATGAAATTGAATTTAGGATTGTAACGAGAGTTAAATTTTAAATTCAATATATTTCGAACTATTCAGTTGAATAATTAGGACTTTAAATTAATTTGACTACGCAGTGTAATCCCACCTCTTGTTTCTTCTCATAAATTCTAAACTTTATTACTTTCTAAATTTTCATAGTCATTTTAGTTGCGTAAATTGTCGTTTCCTCTCTTGAAAATTATTTTTAAAATATAAAAATAAAAAAAAAAAAAACATTTTAAAATAAAAAAAAAAAGATTTTAATAAAAATTGGAATTGCAAGTTTTCACGATAACGGTTTCAACGCTAGAAATTGAATTGATACCCGAATTTACCGCGATACTAAATTTTTAACAAGTTTTGTAGGTAATTCTAGGAATTTTGATACTCGAAGTTTGACCGCAGCGACATTCCAAATCCATATCAGAAGGAATACAAATAAAGAGATATCATGCACAACTATTCTAAGAATTCTACATTGGATGAAATTGGGCGCACTATCAGTTTTACCCATGCACACGACGACGTCCAATTTTGAAAATTTTCTATATGTAGGATATTTCCCCCCTATTTATCAAGATCCGAATACCTCATACCTCAAACACATACCTGAGAGTGTTTTTTAAGGTTGAGAGAATTTTTCCTTTGATTCTCTTTCCAATTTCTCTTGGTCCCTCCTATTTTGATAAAACTTCGATCTATACTTGATCTATGCCTTTGAGAGAGAATTGAGAGTGTTTTAGTTCATATTTCACATAGTCTATTCAGTTCAAATCAATCTAGCATTAAATTGTATGATCAAATACTCCTAGATCTAAAGGAGGAGGCATTCTAAGTTATTGAAGAATTTGGAGTGTGGCGCGACTTCCAGAAAAGATAATGGACTTCTTCGTTCATGGTATGGAACTTGTGGTGGATTATCATAAATAATGGGGTGAAGTTGAAAGGTTCATAGGTAAATATACAATAAAGTATGTGTGAGGGGTACCTTTTTATCCTTTGTAAAATTTCTTTTTAGGTAGAAATGAGAATTAGGGCGCATCGAGATTTTTCACCCCTTGGTGGGGGATTTTCCTTATAGACCTTGTCTTAATCTAGCTTGTGTATATTTTGATTCGTCTTCTCCAAAAGTGATCACACTTCACACATATGTAGTCTGAATCTTGTGAATTGTCGTAAACTTTATTAAGTGTTGTAGATCTAGGTTTCATTACTATATTCACTTAACATCATTTTGTGTGAGTTTTTAAATGCATTTGAAAAGGTTTTTATAAAATCAATTGGTGTTAGTTTTAAAATTGTGAATAATTTTGTGCAAGTGCAAAAAATTGACCTAGGATGCTATTAAACCTATTCACCTCCACTCTAGGTTTGTTGTTTATATTAACTAGATTAAATCACATAACACCTTCAAGTTCACTTTTAGAACATTCAAAAATAAGAATTTAATTTTTCACTTTGTCAAGTTTAACAATCAAATCACTATTTCCATGTTCAATAATCTTTAGTTTTTACCAATCAACAATTTTTAAACTATTCAATTTTCTCAACTATGAATTTTGTTTGCTCAAGGAATTGATATATTATTTTAAACTACAAATCAAGACTAATAACTCACCCTTCTCATTTTTAATTAATTTCATCTTTTGATTGCTAACTTGACGAGGCTTTTCAAACCCACTTTGAAAGGGTTTGGATCGTATTCAAAGAGTTTGATTCTAATGTCTAATTTATCATTAATTTTTTTTTTTTTTTGAGAAGTTTAGATAGTAACTCTTGATTATCTTGACTCAATGATTTGACACTTTCAAACTAATTATGTTTATCAAATTTAACGTGAAAGGAAAATCATGGCTGGGAAAGTAATTTGGACTCAACTGGTATGTCGATCAACATACCCCCCATTTTAGGAAATTTTCAACTTTTCTTCCTTTTTCTTTTTTCAAAATAAACCCGTTTTACCAAAATAACCTTTTTACAAAGATTTTCCGAAGTATCTCTTCCTTTGAAAGAACTTCCAAGAGATAATATATATTTCAAATTCTTTCTTGCTTATTCAATAAATAAACCCCTAGTAGAAAATTAAAGTGCATATAGACTAGGCCATTTAATTCAAGATAAATAAAGAAAATGAAAATTGCATCATTAAACCTAGAGAATATCTCATCCACCTTAAACCCTTTCCCTTGACCTATATAAATAGGTGCATGAATTGGGTTGAGGACAATTAGGGGATACATAGAGTTCGGGTATACTACTTGGGTAATTAACTACACTTAGGACCCATAATTAATAATTAAATGGGCTCCAAAACAAAAATTTACAAATCACATATTACTTCCCCAAATATATTTTCTTTTCCATTTAATAATATTTAAATCCACTAAATAATTTTAATTGCACTCAATCTCAAAATTATTCGAATAATGAGGTCTTGTTTGTAAAGTTAGATAGTACATAATATAATTCCACGAGCAAAGCATACGATACTCACTTGATGAAATTCAATTTGTTATTAATTGATTTTCTGCAACGTCTTATGTATTCCTTGATCTAAAACTTAAACTAATTTGAGGCTTTGCCTGATTATAGAATCTATCGGTCAGGTTTACCGGAAGAATCAAAACTTATAAGTTTATCAACGGAGTATCACAATATAGAGTATCACCCATATGTGTATTTTTCTATAATATAATTTCAAACATGTCCACAAAATGATTGTCGAACTTGCGAAGATTCTAGACTCAGTAAATTGAATCGCACTCATAGTAATCAAAGCAATAACTATGTGGATACTCAATCCTTATAACCTTTAAGATTGAGAGTTTATGCACCCTGTGAAAACATTATGAGATTGTGTAAGTCTAATATGGTCAGCGACTGGACTTAAATCTTACCCTTGTCACATTTAATAAATTTCTGATGTACTGGTAAAATCCTCTTTAAGATATTAGACAAGTTGTTGAACCATTAGACATGTTCTCATAGTCATGATAAACTACTAAGATCGTTCTTGCATCTTTATTGATGGGATGTCAGATCCCCATCAAAGTTGTGAACTATTTAATTAAACTATAACAGGAATTCTGATATTCTTTGATTAAGACGAACTCAACTCACTAGAATTTCTACTAATTTCAATTGACTACATGTATATAATATATTTAAATAAATATAAGGTATACTAAAAATATGATTCTTATTTCAAATTGAACCTTACACACTTTTATTGAAAAATAAACTTCATATATGGTTTTAAGAATAGAAACCCAACAGTCTCCCACTTAGACTTAAAACCATGTGCTAATGCATCAAACTCCAAACCCATATACTTGGCAGTCTATCGCCCTAGTTATAAAGGATTAAGTGGTTGTTATCTGATGCAACCTTAACCACAAACTTATCACCTATCTTGTTCTATCCCATGAACTAGGAAATACCTACATTTCATGTGCTTAACCCCTTTTATGGGTTTTGGGTTATCTCAAACTTGCAGTTATTCCACGACTGATATAATGCATTATAGTATCCAATTGCATTTAAGGAACCTCATCAAAGTCTCTTAGGAAGTATCCGATTCGTATAACCTCTTTAGCTGCATTGGAACTGACAATATTGTCACCCTTGTAATGGAGTCGACAAAACATGATTATTTCCCTCTCTTCCAACTAATAGCTTCACTTCCTAGAGTTAACACATATCTTGACGAAGAAAAAGTTGAATCCTTATTTAACTGAAAGCTAAGTCTTTATACCTAAAAGGCACAAGACTATCTACTAAGTGAACCAACACATAATCTTTAGTCCTTTTCAAGTTCTTGAGAATGAACTTTACTATAGTCCATTGCTCCTCACCTGGGTTAGAATAAAATTTGTTGACTATGGCAATGATATAGAATATATCTGGTCTTGTACACCACATATCATGCATGAGGTTTCCCACCGTTAAAGAATACGGTACATTCCTCATTCCCTCGATCTGATCAAGTCTTTCAGGACATTAATCCATAGATAGAGCAATTACACGCCTAAAAGTAACAAATTGTTTCTTGGAATCTCACAAGCCAAACTTTTGAGTAGACCATCGATATAAGTGACTTAGGATAATCCTAACATATTTTTATTCGATCTAGAGAAAGATTGATCATAAGGATGTGATTGTCTTGTCCTGAGTTCTTTATATTGAGCTACGTGGGTAACCACACTCTTATGTAGGACAATACACCACCTCGTTCCAGATTAAAAGAATAACATCCTCATATTTTATGATAAGTACCACCACATTTCTGTCATGCTTATTATATAAACAAGTATTATTCGGGCTTTGATCAAAATTGAAAAAAATGGTTGCTTGATCAAACTGAATACTCCAATACTATGATGTTATCGTATGTCCATAAATGATCTTGTTAAGCCTACACACTTTGATTTCTTGACTTCTTACTGTAAGTACTTTGGGTTTCATCATAAGCATTCACTCATCAAGACATTCATCCAAGAATGTGGTATTGATACTAATAAAATATTCATAAACTTTATCACAAGTATTGAAGATGAGCTTTTCTTATAGTCAATCCTATTCTTTCGGAGTAAATCCTTTTGCAACAAGACATGTCTGGAAGGTTTCCACTTTTTCATTTATCTATCATTTAACTTTTGCAGATGTACTTGCATTGGATGAGTTTTATCATATTAAAATGTCCGTGGGCTCCAAAAACTTGATTCGAATGAATTGAACCCATCTTAGAATCTGTAGTCTTTAATCAAAGCTAAAAGTCATTGTCTTAAAATTTTTCATTATAGTTACAATACCTTGATCATGAATCCTTGGGATTTTATTGAGACTTTCACTCAAAACACTAACATGTTAGGATGTCTCCTGATGCCCCCACTATGACGTGGCACCACTTATGATCTAGTATAAGTGATACGTGTTACATAATCATCAATAATACTCCCACCACCTCCAGGTAATGCATTATTGCTATTAAATTGTATTTTATCCTGTATGGGTCATGAAACAACACCGATAATATGATTCTCCATATTTTCTTGTAATATTAGCTTACTCTTGGGCATGTGTTTTATTACATAATCCTCTTGTAGTAACTGAATAGTGATACCATTAATGACCTCTATGTGCTTAGGAATATGAGATTAGCCACCATTAGTACCTTTAGGATAACTAACTGTGGGTACTTATTTTTTATTAGCCCATAAGAGTAGCCGACCAAGCCCATAAAGGCTATTCAAGTGTCCGACCCAGATTATGAGCCTTGATTATGAATTAAACTCGAGATAGGACTGAATCTATCCCCAAGAATCTCGTAGAGATATTAAAGGGATTCAGGGTCTATCGTATTGGTTACAACCACCTTCCACGAACACAATATATTGTAACCTTGGTCCGGGACATAGGGTCATGTAATGGAAACCTTCTTGAGAGATACTAAATAAAAATAGTAGACCTTTCCGCGAATGTAGGGAATTTTTCAAACCTCGTATATTATTGCGTTATGATTGTGATTGCATGTTGTTCTTAACTTTCTGGTGATTGTTTTCTCTTATTATTTATGCCGTGATTTTTTTCACCACAATTGGCATCGTTAGTGGGAAATAGACCTACGAAATCATTCATCAGTAAGAGCCAACGATGTCTCATTAGAGCAGTAACGTCCCTCAAGCAGGTGACATTCAGCATAAGTCTATCCCTCCAAGGGTAAGTTCTAAAATTCTCCATTCAAACCCTAGGCTCCATCGAGAGAGGCAAGTCTCTCGTGAAAGCCATGGGACACCCAGGTCCACATAAATTTCTAGATTAATAGATGCGTTTGAAGCCAGAATCTAAGAATGGGAGGAGTCCACATACCGACAAGAAGATGAAAATACTCTCCTAAAAAGGAAACTGGAGAGAATGGATAGAGAGCTCTAACGGAATACTAAACAATGCTTTAATAGAAATCCTAGCCCTCAGGCGAGCAATTATTGCAATCGAGTAAGAAGCCCAGGCATGGCACAGAGACGACCAAGAGGAGCAGGTCAGATAACAACCGTTCAGAACAGCTGCAACAAGATCGACGTTACAGTAATTCGGGTTGGTGTAATGATAACATAAGGAGTTTAGTTCGAAGAGAGATAGACCAGCACCCACCATATCAGGGTGCCAAATCTACGCGAGATTTAGATAGAAGAGCACTCAAAACCCAAATGAAGTCCCCTTTTTGAAGAGCAATATAAGAGGAGAAGGCCCTAAAAAGTTTGTAATCCCTAGGTTCAAGAGCTACGATGGGAAAATTGATCCCATTGATTATGTTCGGTAATATCGGTAAGCCATGACTCTATAGAGTCACAATGACGCTCTCATATGTCGAATCTTCCCCTTCAGTTTGCACGATGTGGCCTAGAAATGGTTTAAAAAGCTACCCCACAGGCCCATTAGAAATTTCAAATCCTTGGTCGAGCTATTTACAGCTCGTTTCATAACAAGTGGTTCCCACCCAAAGCAGATGGATGCGCTATTTACTATAAAAAAGAAGACACAAGAGAACCTCAAAGAATACACGAAGAGGTATTGGGAAGTATTTAATGAGATCTAGGATTGCTCAGAGAAGATCTTCGTAGCATTCTTCAAAATCGGTTTGTTGAGCTCCTACCTCCTCAACTAGTCCTTAACTAAGATGGAGGTTATATCTGTCGATGACTTATTGGTTCTTAAAAAGAAATATGCTAAAGTTAAAGATGTAACCCATCTTAATGCAGGGGATAATGGTCGCTCGAAGGATAGAAAAGGAGTGGAGAATAGTGAGCCTCGAAAGAAAAAGAACAATAATGGGGGAAAAAATGGCTCAAAGAACGGAAATAAAAGCGACTCCTCGAAGGCGTTTCAGGCCGTGAATACAGTGTTCAAGGAGATAATATACAAGATTCTTTCCAAGATTAAATATGAACCATTTATTAAGTGGCTAAAAAAATGGGAAGAGACCCCTCAAAGCGAAATAATGCACTAAGGTGTGCATTCCATAAGGAAGGCGGTCATAAGACTAAGCATTGTAAATCCCTCACATCTTATCTCGAGGAGTTGACCCAAGATAGTCATCTTAATGAGTTCATGGAAAAGAAGGTAGAAAAGGTAACAACGAATGGAGAGCAAAGGATCGATAACGTCCTCGAGGAGGATAGCTTACATGAGTTTTCACTAATCCAATGGGCATCAAACCTCAAGCAGATTCAAGGAAATGCCACTCGGATTGAAGTTAAGAAGATTACACAGTCATGCAGGCCTTTTAGATCGACCCAGCTAAAATTCAAGCTGGGAAGCATCGACGATCAAAGGACGTCGATTATAATAAGCACATTGTGTTTACTGATGAAGACTTGGTTGGGATGAGAACCCCTTATCATGATGGGCTGGTTATCACACTCTAGATAGTCAATTGAGACCTCGAGAGGTTGTTCGTTGACCAATGTACCTCATCCAAAGTGTTGTACCTGGAATTTTTTAGAAAGTTGAAGCTGAGTGTAGTCGACCTCAGGGAAGCCACTGTTCTGTTGGTAGGCTTCGCTGGACAGATTACTGTTCCTTCGGGGAATATTGTCCTATCAGTCAAGGTAGTAAAATTTCAAAAATGATTAAGTTTCTAGTAGTTAACATTGAAAACGTCGTATGCGACTGTGTGATACTGATTAAAAAATAACTCGCAAGATTCCAAGTAACCCTTATTTAATTCGAGTCTATTTAGAAACAACCCATAAACAAACAACTACGTGTGGGTGTGTGTGTCAAACCATAAATAAAGCATGCGACACAAAGTTAAGGAAAAATTCCCGCAGGGCAAAACCTTTTATTTCACTATAATAAGTAAATCGCAACTTACACAGATTACAATGAAATACAGTGACACACGAATACCCGCAGGCGTCGATCGGTGTCGTCAGCAATGAATCCACACACAGCGAACCCACATGAACCTCAGTCCAATCAACAAAGGAAGAACCACAGCACTCCTCAATGACACGCAGTCATAAAACTTTGTAGAGACTCCCTCAGCAATGACACGCAGCCCTCGGTTGCAAAGATCTCTCCACAAAGGTTTGAACAAACTAAAAAGTTGTGTTCTTGGGTTACCAAAAGATTCACAAAGGTTTGGCAATTGTGTGAATCAAAACATGAGTTTTGGGACTCAAAAATATGAAGACTAGAGTAATTTGGACTCTCAAAAACGTCTTCTAAAGTCTTGCAAAACAACTCCCCCGAAGTTGGTATTTATAGGAAAAAATATGAAGAGTCCCATGTTTTTAAAACTCTAAAATTCTATCCAGCGTACAAAAAAAAACAGCATTCTTTAAGGAATTTTCTCTATCTTCAAAAGGTCATAACTCCTTCACCGTAGCTCGGATTGAGGTGCCGTTTTTTCCAGTATCTTCGTTGCGGCGAGCTCTTCAACTTTCCAGTTGACCAGACCTTTGAACTATGGATGTAAAATTACGAAAATGCCCTTGAACACTCCTATCTTGCCTTTTTTTCACTGTTTTGACTTCCCTTGCGTACAACTTGCATTAAGTCCCTAAAATCTTGGAACGTGAAGTCGTTGAGGCAGATGTGGGACACATTAATGGAGATGTTGAATGCTTGATTCCCGGAATTCGGATAGAGGCCGTCATGTGAGATCGTGAGGTGACGTGCCAAATGTAGCGGCGTACGACATACACAAATGTAACATGTTGGACATGAGAAAAATGTCCTTACAAATCTCACCCTATGTCTATGCCGGTACATACAAAAAAATCCGAATTATCAAATATGAAATTGCCTATACAAATCTACCCTCCCATGAACCCAAAACTGGAAAAGGTACAAATGAATAGTCTTCATCGTTTGTTCTTCAAATATTCAGGAATCTCAAATCTTTTCTCATCAGGGTGTGCAATTCAGAGATCATCAATGTAGTACCTACACACATGAGATAAAGAAAAAAAATACCAAGTGACGTATCGAGTTTGAAATGAGATAAACATAGATACCAATATATGATAAGCATAAGTCAAATCTCAAAACTCCCCCAAAATTCAAACTCCCCCATAAAATGATAATTCTTTCTCCCCCTTTTTATGATGTCCCCAAATAGACAAATAAGAAGAATGAATCAAACAAGCAAAATCGGGGTGTCACGGTATACAAATCAAGGCATCAGTCAATATGGTAAACGTGCTCTTGCGAGGAGATGCTAAAAAAATCTTCGCACACTATTTTTGATTTTTCAAATTTTTCATACAAAATAAAAAAATAGATACCATTTGAAAAAAAATGTAAAACATGATCCAAAAATCACACCATGGATTTAGACTCAAACAACCAAATCATGGAAATGGAATGAATGGGTGTGAACACATTCGATAGGTAAATCAACTCAACCAATCATATGTGCACGATGCATATGTGTACCCATAACGAATGAGCATCAAAAGTATCCTTAGGTGTAAAAATTTGTTGAATTTAAATGACATCGTCTTATGCAAATCAACAAATCAAAGTCAAATGATTTCCACACCAATAACGTCCAAAACTATAAAGAGCATTTTCAAGCATATCAAGGACGTGCAAACCCGTTTTAAATTCTCCAACCAAACTCCCTCGAATATATTATCTTTTAGAGGTAATCTAAATTCTCAAACTTTGGAGAATTGGTGCAAAAACCTAAATGGCCCATAATTGGCATGAATATCTTTTTATTGCCTTTCAATTTTTTCGAGCTCTTTTAAACCTCTTTGGACCCCGGATAATAAAATTCCTCAATTTTTTAGGTCCTTTCTAACGGTGGCTTTTGCGCAAAGGATAGATAATTACCTTTCGCAGCCCCTCCCCGTTCTCAAATAAACACACAAACTCACAAAACGGTTTTTATATGCACAATTTCCTTATCAAAATTTATCGCGCTTGGTTTGTTTTAAGGACATGATTGAAGTGAAAACACCCAACCAACATGTGATAAGACAAGCACAATAATCAAACAAATCCGTGCATGTGTGCAATAAAGGAAACATGAGTCAAACATGTAGGAAGTAACACTTAATTACATCTTAATGACTCCAAACATTATAAAGTACATGGATGAATTGACCTATTGTCTCAAAACACTATCAAATAGTCACATGAAAATAATGGAATGATGTTGTGACTCGGTCATCCTAAGTGTTCATCCATAAACGGTGCAAACAAAAAATAAATTTTTTTTGGATTTTTCAATTTTTTTTTTGTCAAAATAGAATCTTTTTGTATTTTTTAAAATTTTTTCAAAACAAAAATATATACAAATATGATACATACTAGCAATAGGCAAACAATGTCATCATGAAAATCACCCTATGCTAGTAAACAAGTCAAACCTCAATCATTAGGTGCGGAGGGGTTTTCCAAAGGTGGTGACAATTTATGAAAAACCTCCATCAATTCTTGTGACGTTTTGACTAAAAACTTAACTTGCTCACCTAAATGTGCAAACTCTCTCATGTAGTCTCCGGGAGCATGTAAAGTATCATGTGTGGGTGCATGTGTGCCAGAAACACGTGTAGAAGCAAAACGTGACACATACCCCAACTTAAAGCAAAATTCCCTAAGGTGTCCTCTCCTCTTGCAATGTGAGCAAACATAAATAGGCCTAGGAACACCTCTCTCAAAAACTCTAGGACGCACTTTCCTAATAGGAATGTGACGCCTAGGTGGGTTAGGGTGAGACACATGTGAAACTGTCACTAAAGTGGGAACCGGCTCGGGTGCTAATAGGGAAGAAGAAGCACCGTCATGACTTATTCCTAACTTCTCACCTTTACCCTTAAGAACCACCTTTTCAACCTTCTTAGGTGCGTTCTCAAACTTGACTTTGACCACCCTGGCACGTTCGAGATCACTCTCGAGTTAGGATACACGTGTCGTCAGACTAGACAACGTGTCGGTCAAATCACACTTCTCCTTTCTCAAAACCTCCTTCTCTTTCTCCAAATCTAAAACCCGATGACCTAAATCCCTATTATACCTTTTTTGTTTTCAAGGTCTCGGTGTACAACTCTTTAAAAGCTTTTTGGAGATCACTTTCACTCTCACTTTCTCCCTTACTTGAAGCGCTCAAACCATCACTATCACTTTCGTGTGCACTATTGTGGGACAAGGTGGGTGTGCTCACACGACTAGAAAAAGCTACAAACTTCTCACCACTAGTCTCATCACCCTCACCTTCACTACTATCACTAAGTGTGGCGGGCATAGCTACTTTCTTTCCTTTCTTTCTAAGCCACGTAGGACACTCAAACGACTTATGTCCCTTACCCCCACATTCAAAACAAGTGACGTTCTCAAAATCTTCCTCACACTCCTCATCGGATTTATTCTCTTTTTCCCTCTCACCACTTTCTTTGGCCTTTCCTTTCTTTTTATTTTTCTCAAAAAAATTCTTTTTATTGGAAGAATTATTTTTGTTCATGTTGAGAAATTTTTTAAAATTTTTCGCAAACAAGGCCATATCATTGAAATCAAAATCTCCCTCAGAATCGGACTCACAAACTGTTTCTTTCTTTTTCTTAGAATGAGTCTTTAAAGCAATGCCATTATCCTTAGCCTTAATGGTTTTGGGAAACATATCAATCTCATAGGTTTGAAGATCTCCTACACGTTCTTCCAACTTAAGGGATTTCAAATTTCCCAAAGAGTTCAAAACAGTGACTTTAGGAATAAAGCGTTTTGGGAGAGATCTCAAAATCTTTTTAACGACACGCGTGTTATCAATCACCTCACCCAAATTAAAACATGTGTTAACAATGTCCGACAAACGTGCATAAAAATCATCAAAGCATTCGGACTCAGACATGGTGATAGTCTCAAATTGGGTGGCCAAATTTTGTAATTTTGACTCTTTAACCGCGTTCGTACCCTCATGTGTCAATTTCAAAACATCCCAAGCCTCTTTAGACGTGGTGCACGTCATAATTCGGCGAAACTCATTAGGAGAGACAGCTCCAGAAATAGCACTCAGACCACGGGAATCAAAATTGGACAATTTATAATCATCTTCAGTCCAGGCTGACACGGGTTTTAAAGTGGTGATGTTATTAACTGTGACCGTGGGAGGAGTCCAACCATTTTCGCAAAGTAACCAAACACGCTCGTCAATAGATTTTAAAATCGATTTCATACGAGCTTTTCAGTAGGCATAATTAGACCCGTCAAAAATAGGCATCTGATTATATAAGTGCTCCATAGGAAAAATTGCGATTTTTCACAAAACTGATTTAAAAAAAAATCAATATCACACGATTTTGCGGAAAATAGGAATACGCAATAAATTAGCGCAACCCGCTCTGATACCAATTTGAAAACGTCGTATGCGACTGTGTGATACTGATTAAAAAATAACTCGCAAGATTCCAAGTAACCCTTATTTAATTCGAGTCTATTTAGAAACAACCCATAAACAAACAACTACGTGTGGGTGTGGGTGTCAAACCATAAATAAAGCATGCGACACAAAGTTAAGGAAAAATCCCCGCAGGGCAAAACCTTTTATTTCACTATAATAAGTAAATCGCAACTTACACAGATTACAATGAAATACAGTGACACACGAATACCCGCAGGCGTCGGTCGGTGTCGTCAGCAATGAATCCACACACAGCGAACCCACATGAACCTCAGTCCAATCAACAAAGGAAGAACCACAGCACTCCTCAATGACACGCAGTCATAAAACTTTGTAGAGACTCCCTCAGTAATGACACGCAGCCCTCGGTTGCAAAGATCTCTCCACAAAGGTTTGAACAAACTAAAAAGTTGTGTTCTTGGGTTACCAAAAGATTCACAAAGGTTTGGCAATTGTGTGAATCAAAACATGAGTTTTGGGACTCAAAAATATGAAGACTAGAGTAATTTGGACTCTCAAAAACGTCTTCTAAAGTCTTGCAAAACAACTCCCCCGAAGTTGGTATTTATAGGAAAAAATATGAAGAGTCCCATGTTTTTAAAACTCTAAAATTCTATCCAGCGTACAAAAAAAAACAGCATTCTTTAAGGAATTTTCTCTATCTTCAAAAGGTCATAACTCCTTCACCGTAGCTCGGATTGAGGTGCCGTTTTTTCCAGTATCTTCGTTGCGGCGAGATCTTCAACTTTCCAGTTGACCAGACCTTTGAACTATGGATGTAAAATTACGAAAATGCCCTTGAACACTCCTATCTTGCCTTTTTTTCATTGTTTTGACTTCCCTTGCGTACAACTTGCATTAAGTCCCTAAAATCTTGGAACGTGAAGTCGTTGAGGCAGATGTGGGACACATTAATGGAGATGTTGAATGCTTGATTCCCGGAATTCAGATAGAGGCCGTCATGTGAGATCGTGAGGTGACGTGCCAAATGTAGCGGCGTACGACATACACAAATGTAACATGTTGGACATGAGAAAAATGTCCTTACAAACATTGAATATCCATACCACGCCATCCTCGGTAGAGGGTGGCTCCATGAAATGAAGGTCATACCATCAAAAGCTGAAGTGTATAACAGATCGAGGAGTGGTTGAGATATATGGCAACCAAGTTATGGCTATAAAATGCTTCATCATGGCCAGTTTCCCCAAGCAGGAAAGGAAAACTAATGAATCGAAGAGTAAGGAGGAAGCTTGGGAGGGGTTTCCACCCTTCAAATAGAAACTAAGGTACGCCTGGCTAGGGGTGGAGGAGACTAGGCTCCATTCCTGAGAAAGGGTTGTTGAAGACCTAGAAGAAGTTTCGACTGAAAGTATCTCGACTGAGAGAAAGTTTTTTATTGGTACTTCCTTAAGTGATTGTGAGAAGAAAGAGTTAGTTACGCTCATTCGGAGAAACTTTGATGTTTTTGCATCATTGATTGCATATTGACCCATCCTTTAAGCCAATCACACAGAAGGCTCATTGAATAGCTCCGAAGAAAGAAGAATCGATAGAGAAAGAGGTTGGGAAGATATTAAATGTAGGTTCCATATAGGAGGTTCAATTCCCTAAGTGGTTATTAAACCCGGTAGTAGTTACTATAAGCAATGGAAATTAGAGAGTTTGTATCGACTTCACCGTCCTCAATAGGGTCGGTCCTAAAGACGGTTTCCCCCTTCCAAATATTGATCAATTGGTAGACGTTATAATAGTTCATGAGAGGTTGAGCTTTTTAGACGCCTAGTGTGGATACCACCAAATCATCCTTCACGTGCCGGAAAAAGATAAAACCTCTTTCATAACCACTATTGGTTTGTATTGTTACAAGGTTATGCCTTTTGGCCATAAGAATGCAGGAGCGACTTATCAGCATCTAGTTACAAAGATGTTTAAGGAGCAAATGGGGTAGGCTATGGAGGTTTACATGGGTGACATGCTCATCAAGAGCAAGCTTAAGGATGATCACATCTCTGGCCTGGAAATGACTTTTGATATCCTCAGGAAATACCAAATGAAACTCAATGCAAGTAAGTGTTCTTCCGATGTCCAGTGAGGAAAATTCCTTGGATACCTAGTCAGCAAGAGAGGAATAGAGGCGAACCCCGACCATATTGATGCCATCAACAAAGTATATCCCCCTCAAACGATACGAGATGTACAGAATCTTATCGGAATGCTTGCCGTGCTTAATCGCTTGATTTCAAAATCCTCATAAAGATGTCAACCATTCTTTCAATTGTTGAAAAGAAACAAGGGCCTGACATGGAATGAGGACTGGTATAGAGCCTTAGAAGAGCTCAAGGCCTATATCAGAAGGCCTCCTTTGCTAGTAATTACTAGAGAAGGTAATCCTTTCTACCTTTACCTTTTTTTATCAGACCATATTGTGAGCTCCGCCTTAGTATATGAAAGAGAGGGGAACCATCATCCAATCTACTATACGAGTAAGACACTTTTGGAAGCCGAGAAGCGGTATCTACCATTGGAGAAGCTCGCCTATGCATTGGTGATAGCCTTGAGGAAGCTAAAATACTACTTTGAGGCTCATTCCATCTTCGTGGTCACTTCACACCCTCTCAAAGCTGTTTTGAGGAAAATTGACGTCTTTGACCAACTGTCAAGGTGGTCAGTCGAGCTCGAAAGATTTGACATCCACTTTCATCCAAGAATAACCATCAAGGGGAAGATTCTAGCCTATTTTATCATAGAATACATAGGATATTATCCTTCCGATCAACTAGGAACTAGTCGAATAATGGAAAACATATAAGGATACGTTGATGAATCCTCCAATATAAGGGCCAGGGGTAAGCATCGTGCTAGTAACCCCCAAAAATATGATGCTCGAGCAGGGTATCAGACTTAGATTTGAAGCCTCTACTAACAAAGCAAAGTACGAGGCATTAATAACTGACCTATGCAAAGTACAAGTGCTGGGGGTAAGGCACCTTCAAGTCTTTAGAAATTCGCAACTGGTATCCGACCAGATAAATGGTGATTTCAACATAAAATATGAAAGGATGGTAGCTTACCTCACCGTTGTAAAGAGACTCATGGATAACTGCAATCGGGTTGATGTTCATCAGTTCCCTAGGGGACTGAACAATCGTACAGATGCCTTTGTAGATCTGAGTTTTGTAATAGACTCTGAAATGTAAAGAACAATCAAAATAGACTTCCTCGTGCAACCCAGTATTTATCAAGGTACTAAATTCGAGCAAGCATCCGAGCAGGTCTTCCACATAGAAAGAGCACCAAGTTGTATGGATCCCATTATAGACTAATTACGAAGTGATACGCTACCAAGTGACAAGAGGTCGGCACATCAAATAAGAGTCAACGATGCTCTCTTTCACTTATGTCCTAATGGGAAATTATATAAGAGGTCCTTCACTGGCTCCAACCTCCAGTGTGCTCATCCGTAAGATGTCGAGAAGGTTCTGCACGAACTTCATGAGGGTATTTATGGAAGTCATACATGGGGAATGTCACTGGCCTTTCGAGCAATGAAGGAAGGATATTGGTGGCCATATATGCATAAAGATGTTGGATTCTATGTTCAAAAATGTGAAAAATGCCAAAAACACTCACCTATGGTCCACCAGCCCGCCATCGACCTCAAGTCATTGACCAATTTGTGGCCCTTTACCCAGTGGGGTTTGGACATTATATGGCCACTACCTATCGCATCAGGGAATCAAAAGTATCTGTTGGTCTCCACAAACTACTTCCTTAAGTGGACAGAGGTAGAACCACCAACGAATATTCAGGACATAGACATAACGAGATTCATATGGAATAACATCATTACCCTCTTTGACATACCCAGAACCATCATTATGGATAACGGGACCCAATTCGAAAGTCGTTTATTCCAAAGTTTTTGTAATGATCACAGGATCAGGCATTATTTCAGCTTTGTAGCACATCCCCATAGCAATGGTCAAGTGAAAGCTTCCAAAAAGATAATGATCGACGGACTAAAGAAATTCCTGGAACGGGCTTAAGTAGCTTGGGTGAACGAGCTACCTCATATGCTCTGGACCTATCGCATAACCTATAGGTGAGAAACTGGGGAAAAACCCTTTATACTCATGTAAGAAATGGAAGCAGTCATTCCTCTAGAAGTCAGGCTCCCTACCATGAGATCTAGACTGGTTGACCAAGGCCACAAGGAAGAAGCATTACTCACTGAACTTGACCTAACTGATAAGCGACAAGAATTGGCATCCTAGCAGTAGCAACTATCCAAATAATATAATCAAAAATTCAATCCGAGGAAATTCCTAGTAGGGGACTATGTCCTAAGGAAAGCACTCGATAGTGCTATGAAACAATCAGATGACAAACTGCGATGAAACTGGAAAAAAATCCTTTAAGTAGTAAGATATGACCTGCAAGGAGCCTATCACTTGGAAAGACTGGAGGCCAGGGAGATACTAAGGTCCTAGAATGCAGCCAAATTGAAGAAGTTCTACTTCTAGACTTTCTTTATCTGTGCATCATTAGTTTAAGCAAATTTTTATATACAAACTAATGTTGCTCTTCGTTTATAATTTTGGTTAATAAAACTTGATTGGAACTGGCATTTTACATGTATTGGTTGTCTCAATCATATTTTGATATGCACCATTTTCGAGTTACAGGCTTCACTCCTTTTATGAGTATAGTAGAATTCCTTGACTAGAGTAAGTTGGCTAACTTACTTTAGTCAAAGGGTCTTATAAACCAACCCCTTATGATTGAAATACAGTGTTGGGTCTATCCTAACTAAAGATAACCAAAACATATTTAGCAGGGCTGATTGGTAACCCTCCTCAAGCCTTTATCTAATAGCACAATTGGCCTCTTAGGTTGCTCCGGTAATAAATAAAGACCTACAAAGGATCCTTAGGCAACAAGCCCAACTCAGGTTGGTTGTTAACATAGATTGGCTCCAAAATCCTGATCGGGTGGATTGCCCATTAATCAGGTGCATTCTCATCATCACCCTACTTAGTCCTAAGGTAGTGTGACGACATGACCTAAAAGGTAAAGTGGACAAAATGGTATGGCTAAGACATACTGGATTGGGGGAATGATCAATTGAAGTTAAACTCTAAATAACATTTAGTGAGCTGAAGTGTCCAAAATAATTAGAGTTTACTAACTAATAAATAGAAAGCAAGAAACGCATGTTTAGTCGGCCTATACCAAAAACATAAATATTTAATTGCATTTTTTTACTAAAGAGTTACATGGTTACATGTACAATACTAAGAATCAACTAATATCTATGAAGGTTCAGGGCGGCGAGCAAGTTAATTTGCTACTCGAGCCCTCTGACCATCATCAGGATGAGGAGAAAAAATTTCCACAGCCCTCTCCAATCTTGGCTCTAGAAGCTGCCTTGGAATAGCATCTATAGGGATCCATCAGTCGTCCCTTCAAAAAGGATTTGGCTCCGAGATTGGGGGAGTGATCTCATGCCTGTACCACATGGGGGAGTTTTAGGGAACCATCAAATCCGTAATGGCACTTAACTACCCTCTAATTAAGTATAGCTACTCGACCTCTTTCAACTTTGTGGGAGCATCTACCCAGCCTCAATTATGCCATCAGCCCACACCTATCGAGGAACTTTTCAAAATAAATATTGCAGACTTGTGACGTCTCTTTAGAGTTTGGAAGAGATTATGTATGCTCGTCAAACATCACCCTTCAGCTCAGAAATCTCCCTCTAGGTACTGACATCATTAGACCTAGATCGTGGTATGTACGATGACGAGGAACCTTGGATAATTCGAGGAGTGTTGCTCGGATCATTCTCCTTAAGGTGCACGACCTCCCTTCTTAAGGTGTCATTCTCTCTCTGCAGCACCTCCCCTACCTGGATGATCTTAGATGCATCCAGAAGCTTTTCTTTCAAGGCATCCATTTCTTCCTAAACAGAAGCACTATTCTCATCCTTCTCCACAAGTCTGTCCTTTAGCCTGGTAATCACCTCGGACTGATCCTTGTTTCTTTCTCTAAGGGACTTGAAAATCTGAATGAAAGCTCGATGAGCTTGGGCACTTATGTTAGAACCAAGGATTTGTCCTAGACGTAAAATGGAAGGAATATAGTCAACAAGATCAATAAACTACAAGTAGCGAATAAATAATAACACATGAATCAGTGAATGCCAAAGTGAGATCTCTGTTATTCATCATAAAGTGGCATCTGCCAAATATAAAGTACATCGGTTGGACAAAAAGAAAAAAATACAAATATGGAAAACAAGGCCTAGTAATATAACTAGTGGTGTCAAACTGCTCGGAAGAAGCTGCCTCTTTACCCTTATCAGAAGTAGGATTATCAGCGACCTTGCCTATGCCAACACCTGATGCACCTCCTTATGCTAAGACCGTATTCGCTCCCTAGCTATTAGAAGAAACGTCAATAGTAGGGGCAGCAGGTTCCATGGTAGCGCGACTAACAGGGGCATCCTCATTTATAATGGGCTTAGGGATCGGATGGTGCTCGACGAAGAGTGGGGAGTCAGCAAAAAATCCAGTGGCGAGTAAGGCTCGATCCCATCCTTTCTTGAAGTTCACTCGATTGATGTAATCGATCTGGCCATCAGCATCTTCGTACGCTACCTCCCAGCCCTCATTGTATCCACTCTCCTAAACGATGGACTCCTATGCCTCCAGCTTCACCTCCTTTTTGGCAAACTCCTTACTTGCAGCCTCTAGTACCTCATTCTCCTCTATAGTGTCCAACTTTCCTTTAACTACCAATCTTTACCTGCATCGTCCTTCTATTGAGCAAATGAAGCTTTGTATTCTATCAGAGCTTTCTCAAAAGACTTTTGAGCCTCTTGGAAAGACCTCAGACCCTCTTCGAGCTCAAAATTCCTTCTCGGTAGTTCAGCTCAGCTGCGCAAACAAAAACTATAAAGAAATACAGAAGTTAGTAAACAGAGTAAGAGGAAATTTCAAGTTAAAGAAATAAAGAAAAGAGAATCAGCCTTACCAAAGCAAGCCCTTGAGTTGATTTCAGGGATAAGTGGTTAGGGCCACACTCGATGAGCGCTCACTATCTTTCATGAGCACTGCTTTCTCAAGCATCAGTGGGGCAAGGTGAGGGGCTACAGCCACAGAGGCTCCCTCAGCTGGAATAGCCACAGGAACTAAAGAGGCCTGTGTCTTCTTTGTCCTCTATTATCTCCTTCTCTCTTCTTCTCAACCTCTTTTTTCCTCTCCCCCTCCTCTTCTATCATTTTCTCTTTCTTTCTATCTCTCTCTCTTTTCTTCTTCTTCTTCTTCTTCTTCTTCTTCTTCTTCTTCTTCTTCTTCTTCTTCTTCTTCTTCTTCTTCTTCTTCTTATCCACCTCCTTCTCACAGGCTATTGTCTTAGAACCACCAGTAAAATGCCCAGGCTTTTACTTTTGAAACTTCAGCCTATTTGATAATAAGACATCGTCATCATCATCATCATTATCTCGAATTAGGTTATTTCTTCTTAGAGGATCCATACTTTCCTCACTGGACTCTCCTATACTGGATCCTACCTCACAGGACCCTTCCCCACTGGACCCTTCTTCACTCGATCTCTCTTTAGTAGACCCTACCTTGCCGCTACCACCTCTGCCACCTTCGTTAACACCAGTCTTTGAGCTTCTCTCCTCCTCGTTATTTAGCTCGATGGGTTCAATAGAACCTCCTTCTTCTGGGACATCAAGGTGGAGAATGGTATCCATTAAGCGAGCAAGAAAACTGGTGGTCATGTTCTTGTATCCCAATAATAAATCAACAAACCTAGGATGTTCACCCTCATCTATGGGGTCCCTTATCTCCCAAGATTTTACCAGGTCAGCATCCTAGATCTCTCGAGGAGTAGGTTCTTAGTTTTTAGACCTTACTAAAAAAGGGAAAGAGAAGAAAACATTAGAAGAAAGACACGTTAAAGTAAACGAATAAGCAATAAATAAAAAGTTTTGGTAACAACATATGTACTCCTCCCCATAAGTAGGGATCTGAGGTCTCCTGTACCTTATGCCCTCTATTTGGGGAGAAAATTGCCAGTTTCTAGCAATGAACCCTTCAGACGAGTAGTCCTTATGGGAATCAGGTAAATTTACTACTAATACCCTATCTATACTCCTCACCTTCATATATAAGAGACCCCCTCTTATGTGAGAAAAGTATAACAGTAGAAGATTTTAGCTAACCCTAAATTGGTGCGATAGAGATGATTTATTCTATGAACTCCATTAGAGATCTTCCAAATATTTAGAGAGCATTGAGTAGGATCTATGTTAAAGTATTGAAAAAATTGTAAAAAAGACGATTTGGGTGAAATGTCAAACCCCCTTGAGATAACAAGAGGACATGTATCCAATGTCCATCCTGAATATCACGAACGTTGCGGGGAATAGGGGCACACTTAATATCTACCCATTTGAGGATATTATAGCATTTTCTAAATTCATCCAGAGATTTGCTATCTATTTTCACCATGAAAAGCAATGACGAAAAGAAATTAAGAAAAAGGAGGGAACTGGAGAATTATGAAGTGAGAATCGAGATAAAAATGTTGAAAAACTTCAAATTTGTGAAGAGAAAGAGCAAGAGACAGCTTGGAAGACGAAGAGAAAGAGGAAACTTGGGAATAAAGATAATAAAAGAAGTAGAAGTGACGATAGAGTTCATTCTAAACTTGAGATTGAACTTCTCAATGATAGAGCACATTGATTGACAAAGATTTTTCGCTCAAATATCCAGTAAAATGACAATTCACATCCCTCCTAATTGTATGAACTGCAATAGTACCATCACAAGGGAGGCGGTACCTTTTTTAAAATTTATGTGCCCAATTTGTCACCCCCAAATTTTTACGGGAAATTATGGGTACCTATATTTTATTAGCCCATATGAGTATCCCAACAAGCTCATAAAGTCTATTCAAGTGTTCGGCCCAACTTATGAGCCATAATTATAAATTAAACTCTAGATAGGACTGAGTCTATCCCCAAGAATGTTAGAGAGATATTCAGGGTCTATCGTGTTGGTTACAACCACCTTCAACAAACACAATATATTATAACCCCTGGCCCAGGGCATGTAACATAGACCTTTTTGAGAGATACTTAATAAAAATAGCATAACTCTCCGTGGGCATAGACAATTTTCCGAACCACGTATATTCTTACATTGTGATTGCGATTGCATGTTGTTCTTAGATTTTTAGTGATTGTTTTCTCTTATTATTTGTGCTATGATTTTTGTCACCACACTAACAAAGAGACATACTTTTCTTTTTTATTCCAACTTCCTTGGTTCTTAATGTTGAGCACCTTCAAATCCAAATAGGTCCTAGAACTTGCACCCACTCCCCAATTCCATAGGAGTTAAAAAGACCAATTTATTTTGAACCAAATTCATAATGTATATGTTTATGTTTTAATGAAGAAATACTAACAAGAATGTTACCGTCCTTAATAACTAACCACACACCTTATCATGTCTAAAGGAGTCTTATTACTTATTTTTTGCATCACCATTTCGTAGTGTAATACTTAGTGCAAACAAATGGGATATAATTTTCACTTCTGATAAATAATTCTTACACTTTCCCAAGAGGTATAGACCTTCCATGATTAGATCATAGGGTTTATATTAGTTTACCTCACCTATGCTCCACCTTATCCATGTACATTTTGAACTAATCAAAGGTTTCAAACTTGAGGGGGAAATGAAAACATTTCTATACCTTGAGTAATATAAATAAAATTAATGAAGTACTCATAACCACCTCTTGACGGGATAGTCATGGGACCACACAAATAAAATGAACCATTTTCGACACATCTTTATCTCTATAATCTTTTGTTGTGAAAGTCATCATGGTTGTTATACTATCTAAATAAGATTCACAAACTGGAAGTGTCTACACTATCAATGAACACAGTTGCCCATTTTAAACCAGTCTTTAAATTCCTTTTAAAATAAAATAACCTATGCATAAGTGCCCAAATTGTGTTTGGTTCAGCTGAAAATAAACTTTTTCTTTAATGATTGTCCATTAATGTTTTTCATTTCAGTTCTTAGAGGTATTGGTGAGACAAACTTTATGATGTATAAATTATTTTCCAATATACTAGAACGGATAAAAGTTATCCAATTTTTTATAAAATCATTTTTTATAAAACTAGTCGTATACTTGTTCAAAACCAATTTAGAAAGGTACATAAACTTTTCTTCCAAACATAGGTATATAAAAAAATTTCCAACATTATCTTTAATGTCTAAACCAAAATTCAAAATAGATACCTTACTACTAATATTGATGGACTATTCTTATTGCCCATTATTAGTAACATTTATCTTTTAAGTAGTAGCCCATTTTCTTGGAATCTATACAACCAATTTTTGTCTTAATTTTTAGGTCCCAAATATACACATCAGGTTCCTATAGACGGATCACAAATTATTCCTTTACTTTTAATAGAAAAATAATGCCTTGTCCTTTTGTATAGTGCTAGGAAAACCAAACATGTTATTATCGATGTTCTAACTCATTATTGTGAAAACAATTGCCTTATGGCTTCTTCACTACTACTTGAGGATTATGAACTATATTAACCCCATACCGTTGCACTTGATACTTAAATTGTTTCGCATCATTTTTCCATTCGGGAAAGAAGTCGAACTCTTCTCAACAACAAACACCATACATTGGCTTCCAATGATACTCATTGTTGTATGACGAAATTGATCTGGATTTCCCCACCTATTTTTAATCCAAATAATCTATTATTAACCCAACGATGAAAATCATTTTACAAACATGATTTCTACTTGAGCACCATCAACCAACATTGATGATTACAAATTCGCATCAGTTCGTTCTCTAAAATAAAACATTTAGATACAGAACTTCCCCAGTGGGGGACCGATTATACATACCACTTAATTTAAAAGAATTATTAATTAGGAATTTTAAAATGCTGTGATTAATTCCCTTCGTTTGGGAGGAAAGACAAAGCTTGCGCAAGGAATTAATCGCATAACGTTTTTGTAATACTTATGGGAATTATGGATTAAATAAATTTATTATCCTCCTTAATTAGAAAAATGTCCAATTATATTTTCAGGCCCTGAAATTTATTTCAATTAAAACTTTTTACTTTTTAATACTAAAATTGTGGGTGAAAAAGCCCATTTTTGAAAACATAAATAATCATTGAAAAACATATTTCCCAATTAAATATGTGATAATTAACTTTTGTTTAAATTTTAACTTGTCTTCCATCTACCGTATACTAGAATAAATATCATCGAACATCCTAGTTACCTTGTAAAGTGCGATTTCTCCTTGGGAGCTTAAATTACCTCACCTTAAATTAGACAGACTTTCATATTTCAATTATATTATTTGCATAATTCAAAAAACTTATGCTAAACATAACTGAATAAACACTGTATTTTGGTTTCACAGTCAATCACAGTGACTCCATTGGGGAAGATATCATTAATTATATTTCAGTGTACGACATCGATTCATTCCTTGAAATTGAATTCTCTCGTTTAGAACTTCCCTATTGGGGAGACCAAACTTACTCACATTTAACTTCAAAAAATTATCACTTAAGAGTTTTAAGAATACCGGATACCATGATTGATTCCTTTCGTTGGGAGGAAGGAGAAAGTTGATACGAGGAACAAATCACATCACATTCTTAGAACACCAAGCCCCTATCCAACTTAATATTTTAAACTTGAGGGTATTTTTGAAAAATAGTTTGTCCAATTCTAAACCATCGAATTAAATGACCAATAATTTCCAATTACTTGTAAAAATTATATAATTTGGTCTCACTATTTTAATTTTTCAAAACTAAAATAATTTCTAGTTAAAATATAATCCATAAACCACTACTTAATGAATATCTAAACTTAATTACATCGTTAAATTCAATTTTAGAAAAGAATAAATAAATTTGATTTTCTATAAACAACGTGATCTAGGCCAGTCTAAAAATTAAATCCTTTTGTCCATAAATTGGGTGTCCCTGATTAGTTGATTAATAAACCCACAAAAGTTTAAGCAACAATTACTTGAGAGATTATAGAGATAAATAGACACAAACACAAACACATAAAATTTGATATCAAATAGAGAATTAAGTCCCCATCCATCATGGAAAATAATTCTTCCTTGAGTAGAGTCCTTTTGGGTCAAAACTCCATTGAAGAAGAGTCCATTACGAAGTTGTTATTTGTAAAAAAATGAGTCCAAAACCAACTACACCTCTTCCGCTCATGCATCTCACCCGCAGTTGTGTAGGGTTTTTCCATGGTCGCACTGAGCGAATCCACGATTACGTGTGGTCCATCCACATTTGTGGATATTTTTTATTCGTCTTCTTCCTTTGGTTTTAGGATTTTCCTTATTTATCACAATAATGTCGTTTTTACCTTACAATAGCCTTAAAAATTCCATTAAAGCACCTTTAAACTTGTTTAGAATGCCACTGAAATCCATGGATCTTCCACCACGATCAAACCCGATATAGTGAAGGATTTAAAAAAGTAAAAACTATTACATCCCTTTACAAAATCCTATAAATACATCGATTAATGCAATAATTAAACTAACCTAATTGTTACAACCAAATTGAATTTAGGAAAATTAACTACGAACTTAGTGTCCATTCGCATAACATAGAAATCATGTGACCAAGATGGAGGGAATAATAATAAACCTGCAAAACCATGTTGGTAAAAACATATACATCCATGCACATCTTTTTTAACATGTAACCTAGTGTTTTCAATGGTGGACAACATGGACCTTTTTTAATTATGATCAATCACTAACTAGGAGCTCTAATACCAATTGTTGAGGTTTGACATTATAAAAAAACTTTGTTTCCTTAAGAACTTAGATTGATCACAATTCCTAAAGTAAGCAAAGGGAATTAATTACAAAGATTAAATATAGTGTTCGGATCACGACACCTTTGTGAATCTTGTATGTGACTTGAATGGGGATAAATATTTTGTGTAGAACACGGAGAGGTTATTTTTCTTCCTCCTCCAAATTCTTGCAATAATTCCATCAATGCATTGAATCTTCTAGTATATGATCCTCCATTGTAAGATTTGTGTGTGGGCACTCTCAGAGACGAAAACTTGGTGATTGTGAGAGAAATCACTTTTCCTATCCTCACGCATTTACAAAAAAGTGAATAGTGGTTTTTCTCTCCCTATATAACTCTAGAGAAAGTACCATCCACCTTAAAAAACTTTATTGGCCTATATAAATTGGTACATGAAGTGGGCTTGGGTCAATTTGGGTTTTTAGAAGGTTTGGGCTTATTATTTTTGTGACACCCCATAAAATTTAGTAATAGATTTATCAGGACTAATACAAACTTACGGGAATTAAAAAATTGAATATCATTCTAACCATGACTAAAATAAAACAAAATGCAAAAAAATAAATAACTAAAGCACACCGTAGGCGAACCACATAACTCTGATACCAAACAAACAAACAATACCACCATCGCACAAAAACTGCATCAATATAAACCAAACTACTAAAATTACCTTCTATATACATCTGACTCAACTAGATACAAGGAGTAATAAAGAGAATGAGAATGCAGGCTCGACAAATCATCCTATATGAACAATAAGTGGGATGAGATTGAGTCTAAATCAGGGGTAAGGCTGCGTTGGAGGTCTACGTTTTGAAAAATAGTTGGTCAATAATGTTAACATCAAGTCTACAAAGTATAAGAATATAACTGAGTTTGGGTTATAATAAACTACACATCTTCTTCTCACATTTTAGTTACTTTTAAGTTATGCCAACCCAAACAACCTTACATACCAGATGCATTTAATCCCAAACCCATATTTCTCAATGATTAAGTCTTAGTGGAATTATTCTTAGCAAATTCTGGTTTAGTAATCTTATACATTTCAATTGTATAATATCTCAATATAAGTACTCGCTACATCTATATCCACATAATAAAGGTATATTTCAACACACGTACCTCATACAAGGTCCCCTCTCAAGCCCGCACACAACGAAGGCCTATCCTACTATGTTTGGGATTCGTTTGTGCATACTAGGCGTAGTTATAGGTTGTCCCACATATATAGACATCAAATCATCTCCAAAGGGATAATCATTATGCATTCACACCACTCACACCTAAATTTATATTAAAGGTTCAGTCTGAATTTATATTAAAGGTTCAGTCTGAGTATCTTACTCTAGATGCAATGAGAATTTATCACATAGTCTTCGTGGTAATCATAACCAAGGTAAACACGTCTCATAATTTCCACCCAATCAAATTAAACCCATCTCATTGCATGAGGGTACCAACTTAATCATTTTTGCTTGTTCCCCATATGGATATCCCTTCTAATATGTATCCCATAAGTACACTTGCCCGATATGTTGCACATAATACACAAAATAAGAAAACCTACATCACATAAGGGTTACAAGTCTATCGTCCATATTCTAACTTGTTTACCTTCTAGTTAAGTAATTAGGAACACATAATTAAAGGTCTTAGATAAACATCTTACAATAGTGTAACGCCAAATGTTCAACCCACATTAAATTTTCACGAATTGAGGTAAAATTACAATTTTGCCTTAGCCATGGGCACGACACTTAAACCTAGTTGTTCGCACATCCCGTGCGCACAACCACAATTGTGGCCATTCGCACGACTTAACTACAAAATCTTCTAAAATTTTATTTTCTTCAACCTAAAAAACCTGTGATGATTTCTATGTGCAGAATCCACCAATTTTGTATACCATAAGGTCCAAGCAACTCTAATTGTATCCTAATTTGTTATTCTAACTTCACCAAATTCAATAAGATCTAAAGGCTTTGAACCCTATAATTCACGTTTATCCATAAAACCCAAATTTCTTAACAATCTCATGACATATAAAAGGGGATTTTCCTTAATTATGCAAATCTACCATAAATCAAATATCAGTTTATCCGTATAATAAAATTTCATATCGAATTTCATCAACACTTCTAAAAACATGGAGTTTAACCTAATTTTTCTAATCTAATAATTCCCAAAATTATAAATTTAAAATCTAACTCAAATTATACTAACTTTAGGTTTAGAATATAATGACCAAGAATATAATAACAAAAAATCAATTATATCTTTATTCAAAGTAAACTTCTTTTTTTTGAAAGATGAAGTCCCAATCCAATCTTCCCAATTATCTCCTTCTCTAAATCCAATTGCCCCACTTTTCTTCTTCTCTAAGTAGCCTCCATTATCTAGCTCTAGGTTATCTTTATAAGATGTTAAAATGATTTCTATAAACCCTAGTCTCCCTTTTTATATTACTATCCATGCAATTAGAGTTGGACCACTTATTAGCCTTGACCTATTAAGCCCGAAATCATATCTTAATAGTCCAAAACCTAGCCCAAGTTATATACTAACCCATAGGTCTTAAACACATTATTTTAAGTCCTAACCAAACATTATATATGTCGTAAACGTCATTCCAAAGTACTCAACTAATATAACCGACTAATATGCCAAATCTTTTAGTCGGTACGAGTCTATAATTAATACTACATAAATTATTTATTATATAATTATTAAAGCATTACCAGGTATTAAGTTAAATTTTAATTTTGAATAATATATTCATAATCACGAAAAAAATGAAAATATAAATGGTGACATCACATGTCTCTGCAGGTATATAATCATAAATAATAAATTTCACCATTTAATTAATGTATGCAAATTACAGGGTATTATAACTTGGGTAATGGACCATACTAGGGCCCTAAAACTAATAATTGAATTTTCTTCCAAACATAAATATGAAAATCCCATAATACTTCCCGTAATATATTTTCTTTCTCCTTTCATTACAATTATTTCCATTATATAAGTATAATTGCACTTAAATTTAATTTTCTTGGAATTAATAGAATAATGAGGACTTGTTTATAATGTTAGATAGTGTATAATATGATTCCCCACATAAATCATACAATACCCACTTGGTGAAATTCACTGCTAATCGATTTTTGCCAACATCTTATGTATTCATTGATCTCAAACTTAACTTATTTGATACTCAATTGGATTATGAAATCCACCGATAGAGTTTACTAATAGAATCAAAACCTATAAGTTTATCAACGGGGTATCATAATTGAAGATATTTTTAAGATACAAATTCCTTCGAAATATGATCTTAGACATATATACACAATAATGACCCAATTTGCAGAGATTTAGACATTATAAATTTAATCTCTATATCTGTGTGGATACTCCAATCCTTATAATACCCGGGATTGAGAATCTATGCACCCTTTGCAAAGGTAGTGAGATTGTATAATTATATTCTCGTAAGCACCTAGACTTGAATCTCACACTTATCCCGTTTAATACATTCCCAATTTATAATTAAAATACTCTTTGAACTATCAAAAAATGTAAGAGTATAGTATACTCGATGTGCTCCATAGAATAAATTATCCAAATTTCTTGACAAAATGTATTATTTTTGTCTAAGAGCTCACCCAAAAGCTTCATCAACATTCCCGATTCACTCAAATCTGAACCTCAAGTAGACCGCTAAGGAAAGGTATAAGATGTAGCTGACTTAAATTCACACCTTCGTTAAGATTATTCTAATAATTGAAAATTATTTTTAATTAGTCTTGATTTTGTAAAATTTTGAAATACACAATGGAAATATAATTTTGCTATAGAAACATATATTTTTATAAATAATTACATCTTTATGTGTATTTTAATTATGGATGTTCTTATGTCGAACAATCATACTTGAGGTTTGTTAAAAATTTATTCTCTAAATTCACCACAGTGATACTCTAGTGAAGATTTTCATCGTTGTAGTGAAAATGTATCACTGGACTTTTATGTTCCATGAAAAATCTCCAGTATTTTTAGCTACCTATATAGTCGCTTCAGTTTTTTATAGTGAGGAATTTCCATGTTGCAGTGATTCTCATGCGAGATGCGTCTGACAGCGTCGAAAGTATGATCTTCCTTAAAATCTTCTTGGTTAGTGTGTCAAGGACACCCTTTTGGGTTACTAAGAACTTGAAGTGACTACTTGAATCCATAATAATATGACACTTAACATCTGGCCCATTAGACCATTTCAAATCAAAAGGCAATATACTTATGTGTTGTTTACTCTTCCAAATCAGGAGTAAGATCTTTAAAAATATACTTTTGCTAATTATAATACTTCTCATATGTAAAAGCACATTTTTTCACTCATCTTCTTTGAGTTCTTCAAGCCATTGCTTCAAATAAAGGTTTATTTACCCACCTTATGTCTACAAAAATTATTTTCATTACTCAGTAAATATTTTCTCTTCCTTGGCTTGGAAAAATCATTTTGATATTTTAAAGCACCACGTCTTTGTAAACACCTCAATAGATATATATTTAAGATTCCCTTAAAATCCTAGGTTTAGCATTTTGATTTCTCAAAGGTTCTGTCTAGGAACAAGTTGCTTAACTTTAAAGAGTAATGTTTTGGAAAAAGATTTGACATCATTGGTTACAAACCAAAATCGGTGGTGGTTGTTTGGCGTACTTCAGTGATTGATGCTTTCCTTATAGAATATGGTGTGGAAGAGTATCTAGTCATTCATAAGATCGTGTGGTTGTAAATCTATGTATTCGAGTTGTAAAATCTCTACCGTAGTGCATTTGTCATTCTTATAGGCCCGAGGTTTTTTCCGTTAATGGGTTTTTCCCTCGTACAACTGGTTTATTTTAATTTTTTCCCGTTTTTAGGATCATTGTCTTAAATAAAAAGAAAAAAGTTGAGATTCTAAAATCTAGTAAAAAAAACTTGTCACATAGACTTTTGGATCGATTAAACCCTTTTGATAATATAAATTAGTAAACTATTTTTTTAGTTATGGGAATTAATTTTTATTTAGTTATTTTGTGATTAGTCCCAGTCAAAGATGTTTATGATGCCTGCGATTCTAAGTAGTATTTTGTTTTTGGCGAAAGTCCTCTAACAACTCATCATTTTTAGGGGCGGTAGTTTTGCAAGGTCAGCCCATAGGTTGATTACAATTTCATCCTTGTAATAACTCACTAACTGATATGTTGTGGTTAGTTTCTCATTCAAAATGCAAGTTTAATGAGGTTAGAACATATTACATTATTTTGGAACTGGGTACAGTTTTCGTGTTAAAGAACAGTGCAGACATATTAGGGTTGATTTTAGAATTAGATCGGAGGTGTTTGAGCATTAATTTCATCAGGAATGGTTATTACTCATGTTATGTCAAGGTAATATGAGTTTTTATAATAAATTTCATTCATTAATTTAACTAGTATGAACTTCCCAATTTTAATTGATTCTTCTATGAAAATTTGCTCTGTGTGAATCCTTTTTTTCTCTATTGCTAAGTAGTTGAATATTGATATATATATATATATATATATATATATATATATATATATATATATATATATATATATATATAATTTGTGGTTTCAATTAAGTCCTCAAAACTATTTAGTTTAACCAATGTTCTCATTACAGTCATATTGTTCGAGTTTGGGAAATATTCGTCGACATTAAATTCTCAACATGATTATTATTACACAAGAGTCTCGTATGCTTATTGATGTATAACCATATCACAGTTTTATACAATTACAATTTTATAATTTTTTTCATTATAAAATATACCATATTTTTACTATTATCTATTATAGTATAATTTTAGTTATTTTAATCTCAGAAATTTAGTTTTCAAATATTATCGCAATCATTCACAATTGCTATTTACCACTTTAAACGTCTTGCATACAATGATATTTTTATTTGCGGCAAATATCTATTTATTAAGTTAAGGATGCTAAATTTCATGTTGTCTTCTTGATTATTATGTTTTGTTTTATTCAAAATTCATTGCTCTCAATAAACTATAAAATTTTATTGATTATTACTTGTAGTAATTTCTCATGAGTTGTCCTACGTCACATTACAATTGTTGCCCTATAAAGTGTACCATATTTATATTATTTTGAAGTTCATAATTTTGGGGGTTATTAGTGTGAAAAAAGTTATATTATCATTGCACCATAGTCATTTTTATTTAAAAAAATTTAGAGTTTATTTCTTATCACAGTCATTTAATGTTTTTGGTTGTTGTCATTTACCAACTTTAACAAGTTGGCTTGTATGTATTTTTCTGATCTATTTTAATCTAGAAATTTTATTTCTTTATTAATTTAGGCATTCTAAATTTCATGTTTGGTACTTGATTTTTTTTAGAATTCATTCCCCCCCTTAACCTATAATATTTTATCTAACAGTATTCCTTGATATACAAGTCAACCATGAATTGTACTACGTCATATTGAAGTCATTTCCCTATATAGTCAATAAAAGTGTGTTAAGGATTAGTTTAAATAAATTTCATTTAATAGTAGGAGTCATCTTATATTCCTCATATGTTGTTTTTGAATTTTATTATGGTTATTACTATTAGAATGTTGATTTTCATTAACTGTACATTATAATATATTTGTTTAATTACTACTAACTAGGGTACATATATTTATTTATTGTATGTGCATCCCAAGTTATGAGTTGAAGTTGTTGAGATGTACATATCAATCGGTCACTTTTATTGTTGGATTAACAACGGTGGCATTATACAAGGAATTCTGCAATGTAGTTATTTGAAAATTTCCTAATCTTTGTAACACTAAGTTTTAGATATGTTATACATTCCCAAATCAACAAATGTGTATAGTGGTATCCGATATGGACGTGCATATGATGTTTGTGTATCAAGGGTACATTAATGCCCTTATTATTGACATTATTGTGACTAATGTTGGTCAATCTTGTGTTTGTGCAAGAGAAATTATTTATGGGATGGAATGTGATGCACCAATGTACTTGGACACAATGTTGTTGGAAGAAGATTATTTGTAAAACAATGGTATGTTAAGCTTGGAGACACCGTGTACCTCCTTGTTCGCAAATTGGAGGGGTTCTATTACGCATGAAGGACAATGGTTTGAATAAAAAAAAGTTGTTCGCAACAAACTTTGTAAGTATGCAATTGAGTGTGGGCTTTCTTTTTTTATGTGAATAATGACAAGGTTGGGGTTATAGCTATTTGTATGAGGAGGTTTGCGACTGGTTGTGAATGGTTTTTCACTCACGAGTGTGTAGGGAAAATGGTTATTGTTACATCAAATAATTGAGAAATTTCCATACATGTAGAGGTCGTATTAGGGACGAAAAGAGTAGTATGGTGAACTCAAAGACATTTGCTTCAATTGTTCATGATAACGTAGGTGATAAGATGTTGATATCCCCTAAAGATATTTATAGGTATATAAAGAAATATTATAGATTTGATGTCACATATGGAATAAGTGGTTTAGAAAGCAGTTGACAAAGAAGGAATTGCATAGGGATGAGTCTCATTTGTATGGCCAGCTAAAAAGTTATTTGACGGCGCTGAAACAATATAACCCTGATTCATATGTAGTGATTAAATGTGAGCCCCATTCCCGTTGTTTTAGGCGTTGTTTCGTCGCATTAGGTGCTTGTATTTATGGTTTTCAATACGATAAACCCTTTTTGTGCTTGGATGGTACCTTTTTAAAAAGTAAACATCATGGAACTTTATTGGCTGCAACCGAAAAAATGGTAACCAAGGTACTTTATATAAATATATTCATATTATTTACTTATGTTACCTTATTTATTTCCTTAAATTGTCTCATGTGCTACAATTTTGTTATATAGGTATTTTCCCATTTGCTTTTATGGTGTTTGACACAGAGAATAATGAAAATTAGAGGTGGTTATTGGAGATATGGAATGATATTCTATATGAGGATGAGTGACAAATCACATTCATTTATGATTGTCATCAAAGTATTCGCAATGGTTTGGCACGCTTTTTCCCATTCTCTGCACATGGTTACTGTCTATAACACTTGAAGAATAATTTATTGCATAGGTTCTCAGGAAATTATGGCTTTGACTTTCCAAAGAGAATTGAGATCTTGTTTAAGCGATACACATATTATCCAACCAAATAAGTATTTCATAAATACCTAACTCTTTTGAAAATTGAAGGTAAGGAGCCAATTGAGAATTTTTTTAAAGATTATTCCATTTGATAGATGTCCAAATGCGTATTTTAAAGGTGATAAATAGGGACAGATGTGTTTGAATACCATCGAGTCATTCAATAATTGGATATTAGCGAAGAGACACGTGCTTATTACACATTTAATCGATGGTGTGTGATCAAAGTTGATGGAGATGATGTCCAGTTGTAGTGTTGAGTCTGAACCTCATGCGTATGGAGAAGCATTTAGTTTTTAGCAATAAAGTGGGAGGCATTATATTATCTGTCATGCGAGTGAACATATTTTTAAGGCTACAACGAAGCTTCATTTTTTGGCTGACTTATTGACTCGGTATTGGTTATGTGGTGTGTGGGATGGTAAGTGTTTCCCTTATTCACATGCGATTACTCTTATAAACCATAGTAAAGAGGATATATATTCATATATTGAACACTATTTCACATCAGAATCTTTTAGAAAGTCATATGTTTACCCCGTGTATCCCGTTCTTGACATGGAGTTGAATGCTGAGATGTTTTGTAACTCTAAAGAAGAAGAGATAATGCCTCCATTGGTAGAAAAACCAGGGCGGTAAAAAATAATGCATCAAATCAGTTGGTGAAGTTATTTCGAGAAATAATAAGTGTAAAAAGTGTTGATGTATACAAATGGAATGGGTTCAAATTTATAATCACAAATAAATAAAGAGAAATAAGCAATTCAAACACATAATAAACAAGGTTTTTAAAGTGGTTCGGATACAATAAAAGCCTACGCCCACTGTTGGTAGTATTTCAGATGATTATAATAACTCATTGTTGGGTGTGCTTGCGATGGAATGAATCTTCCCATTGATCTAAGGGAGATCATGTATTTATATTGGTTAGGAACCCAAGAAATGGAATGCATTTATATCTTCAGGAATTTACATATGTATGCAATAAATAAGACTATTGATATTCATTACTGGTTGCTATTACATATGAGTAACCTTTGTTATTCTTGATGGTTCATATTCTTGGTGGTGGTCGGCATTCTGGCTGATTAAGTGCCTCTAGAGCTGACTAAGATAGTTGGGTAGCCACGTAGGAGGATAGGTGTCTACTTCCCATTGATTCACATATGAGAGTATGTTTTACATACAACAAAAAAACCCCAATGCTCCATGCTTGATGATTATTCGAAAGTATGGATTATTTGTTGAGAATCTTTTTTGGCGTGATGTCTGAGAGTTCGTTGGCAGGTGACTTCCAAGACTTGTAAAAATTTTTGTCAATATTTTAGCTAAAGGTAATTTTGTGAATAAGTAGACCGCCAAAGTGTACACTAGTATTTTTGCACATTGGGAAGCATGCAATCGTCGGTAGTTTAATCATTCATTTAGTTAATCACTTATTTCCTACTTTTGAGGTAACCTCTAAAAGGACGGTTGTTTCCCTTTATTTTTCTTTACCTTGAACTTTTTAAACTTAGATTTTTCCTTTCTTCTCAAGTCTTTCTTCTCTGCCTTAGTTGCTTGCTATTTGCCATTGTTTTTCAACTTCTATAAGCTCTAAATTTCTCTTCTTTAGAATGGAGTTGTATTTCTCAATTTCGAGACCTTTATATTATAACCTAGTGTGCTTGGAATAAAATGAAGCTATTTCTCAATATGTATGTTTTTGATCAATTTTCATCTTTATTTAAGCTTGGTATTATTTTAATTAGCTTGTTAACCAGGTAATCTTCCTTTTGGTTAGTTACCCAGCTTGCCAACTAGGTAATCTGCTTAAATGATAAGTGTTTGGTTCATGGTTGAACCCATTTGTAATGCCTTAGAATCTACTAATGACCTTAGATAAAATTGCAAGTAGTTTTGTTGAAGTAAGTGTTTGCCTTAGTTCTCTTTGGCAACCAAGTGTGTTAGGAATGTACAATTATTCCTATGTTTAACCCAGTTGAGTAAACTTCTTGTGTTTATACATGAAGTTTTAATAACTTATTTTTCTTGACTTATCAAAGATGAAATCATACATGAAGTTTAAAAATATTTCCAAACAAAACTTTTTTGAACTTGGAAAAGTTTGAATTAGAGAAACTTCTAATCTAAACTTTTTTAAAGTTAGAAAAGTTTGAATTTGGAAAAAGTTTTCATTGGTGGATGCATATCATCATACTCTTAAAGAAACATAAAAAGGAAGCATAATTGGTAAAAACTTTCAACTTCATTAAATAGAATGAGTCAAATCAAAATTACTGATAATATTTGCGAAGGTTATCGGCTTTCCAAGGATTTTTGAATTTTTCTGCTTTCAGTGTTTCCAAATGATATATTCCTGGTCAGATAACTGTCGAGATACGGTACGAACCATGTCGATTTGGATCCAACTTATTTCCTTTATGGATTACCTTCTTGAGTACAAGATCTACTTGTTTTAGGTTGGTCGGCTTGACCTTTCAGTTGTAGAACCTAAAAGTCTTTTGTTGATAAGTAATCATCTGAATTGCAACATCCTCTCTGACTTACTCAACCATGTCTAGATCAAGTCGCCTCATGAGATCACTTTTGGGGGGCTCAAAATTTAGTACTCTATGAGTTGGTAAACCTATTTGAACTAGTACCACAACCTCAGTGATAAAAGCGAGGATGTATGGAGTCTCCCTTGTTGTTGTTCTTAGTGTAGTCCTATAAGACCAAAGGATACTGTGCAGCTCATCGATCTACTTTCCTTTAGCATCATCCAACCTTTTCTTCAAGCCATCAAGTAAAGTCTTGTTAGTAATTTATGTCCCACCATTACACCGTGGATGTCCATGTGATGAATGAAGCTTTTGAATCCTGGACTGGATGCAATATTCCTCAAAATCATCATCATCTAATTGAGTACTATGGTCAGTGATGAAAGCCTAGGGCATCCCATAATGGCATATGATCTGCTTCCATATGAACTCAAAACCCCTCTGATAAGTCACTCAACCAAAGGCTCAACCTCTACTCATTTGGTGAAGTAATCTATTACTGCAACCAAATAATTAAACCTTCCTTTCATAGTCAGTAATGGATCGACCAAATCTATTGCCGAAATGTCTTCACTATTGGCTAGTTGTTGCTCTATATGGCTATTCTTTGTACTTATGATTGACTGGTTGAATGATCTTCATATGAACCTTTATGTACCTCCTTGATCAAGTGACATACTTTTGTTGTATGAACATAATGAAGTAAGGAGATAGTGTATCCCCTTCTATACAAAATGCCCTTCTCTAAAACATAATTAGTTATTTTATATCTTAACTTTCGATCTTTTTTCTGGTAGAATGGCAGTAACCCTTTGTCAATGTAGTCCTATATCGAATCCGTCCAGGAAATACCCAATTCTACAGATATAACGCTAACGTCTTCTACAATAATGCTTCTATACGTGAGGATATCCACTGGAGTGGTTCGTCTCAGCTCTTTATGAGTTATTGAGGCTAGCCGAGTAAAGGAATCTGCTCGAGCATTTTCAACCCTTAAACTTCGGTCCATCTTAACTGTAGGAAACAGAGGGATAACCTTCATATATTTGTAGCATCTGATTGACAATGAGTTGAGAATCACTGTGTTTTATCATTTACTCAGCACCCAATGACAAATCGATTTTCAAACCTATAATCAAGGCCTCGTACTCGGCCTCATTGTTGGAACCTTGGATCTGAAATCAAAAAAAATATTCCACATCCAAGTCATCTGGAGTGTTGATGATAAGTCATGCTCCACTGCCAGAGGCATATAAAGACCTATCCACAAACAATTTTCAAATTGGCGTATCATTGTTGAAGTGTTCCTCTGTCAGTACTCAATATCTGAATATCTTCTTACTTTGTTTATCTAGTCGTAGAGCTTTTTTTGGGGGGCAGCCAATGATTCTGGTTGGTCGGTGACAATATTAGTTTGCTTTTGAGATGATCTCTCTTTTGAAGAAGTATGTTCGGTAAGCAAACTAGGATTATTGGTCACCTTTGCGTATGTAAATTCGATAGTAAAGTCCTCTAGTTTCTTCCCTTTTATTACAATTCTTATCTCATAGACAATATTATATTCCCTAGTTCAACTTCCTAAGATATCAAACTTCCCGAATTTTTTAGTTTGTTCAAAGCTTGTCGCAGGAGAAATCAGCGTATACTACAATAGTGTGTGCCTAAAAATATAGTATCATCCTTCTTGAAGCTTCAATAAGCACAAGTGCTAGATTTTCCAAGCGTGGATACTAGATTTTCGCTCCTCAAAATACTTTACTAGTGTAGTAAACAGGCTTCTGAACTCCTTTTTCTTGCCAATCAAATTCGATCTTATAGCTGACTATAAAATAGCCAAGTACATATATAACTTTTCCCCCAAAACTAGTCGAGAGAGGAGTGATTGAGATCCCAAATACTTCTTCATGTCTAAAAAGCTTTCTCGCACTCCTTATTCCACTCAAAGGTCTTTTTGATCACCTTGAATAATGGAAGATATTCATATATTGCTCGGGACATAAAACGGTTCAGAGATGCAACACTTTCTATCATTTTTTCACGTCCTACTTGCATGTAGGGAACTGCGTCTCCATTATAGCCTTTATCTTGTTAAGATTGGCTTCGATTCCCCTTTGGTCCACAATATATCCTAAGAACATTCCTTCTTGTATCCCGAATATGCATTTGGTCGGGTTGATCTTCATTTGGTGTTTCTCCAACTAGTCAAATGTCTGAGCCAAGTCTTTTAGATAGTCGTCAGCAGCCTTGCTCTTGGTGAGTATATCGTCCACATACACCTCCATGTTTTTGTTAATCGTTCCCAAAGACGATGCCAATTTGTTGATGTCTAAAAATGGAATGGCTCAAAATTTATAATCACAAATAAATAAAGACAAATAAACAATGAAAACAAATAATAAACAAGGTTTTTAAAGTGGTTCATCTATAAGGAAAGCCTACGTCCACTATTGGTATTATTTAATATGACTGAAATAGTTCAGTGTTGGGTGTTCTTGCTATGTAATTAATCATCCCCTTGAGATAAGGGAGATTATGTATTTATATTGGTTAGGAACCAAAGAGATGGAATGAATTTATATCTCTAGGCATTTACATCTGTATATAATAAATAAGACTGTTGATATTTAGTGATTGTCGCTATTCCATTTGAGTAACCTTTTTTATTCTTGATGGTTCATATTCTTAGTGGTGATCGGCATTCTAGTCGATTAAGTGCTGCTAGAGCCGACCAAGATAGCTAGGTATCCACGTAGGAGTATAAGTGTCTACTTCTCACTAGTCCAAGTAGGAGAGTAATTTTTACATACAACAACAAGTGTGGGTGAGGTGGACATAATGTCAAAACATGTGCTGCTATTAGTTGATGGGTTGGTCTTTCCTATTTCTGCTATAGTTTCTATAGTCAAGGAAATTTTAAAATCTAATGGTAATATCATGTAGTAATTACAATGTACGTTTCCTTACATTTTTTTAATGTGAAGTTGTAATAGGGAGGCTAGTAATTATATATGGCATGTTTTATAGTGTGTTTTAATGTCATATAATATTTGTATGATCATGCTTATTAATTTTAGGTTATATGTGTTGATGGTTTCGAATCAATATCATTATGGATTATTATCGATGTAAGTTGGATTTTGTTGTTAAGATCAATTTTGAATTTTATTCATAACAAATTAGGCCTTGAACTAGTATTCCTGTGGGATTAATAATTGTCAGACAAAATGTTATTAAACGGTTATGCCACCTTGTTATTATGATACATAATTAACTGCAGAGAAACAATAGCAAAGGATTTATTATCTATTTCTATACTATGATCAGTGTTTTAAGGACAAACCATCATATATTATAAGCTGATAGATTTTATGGACTTCGTACAAAATTGATTAAAACGAACATGCAATCATATGGTTTTGAATGACATACGCCTTTCAATGGGGTGTATGAGTTTTGTTATAAAGTTAACAACCTCTTAATTTATGTTCAAAACATTCATATCTCACAAAATAACATTAGGAATAGTAAGTACAATCATTTTGTAAGCGATCCTAAGTATGCGCTGTTAATAGTGTCCGGTTCCATCTACTATTCTTCATAGTGATCAGTCATGTTGACAATGTGTCATAATTTATTTTAACAGTTATATATAATTGTAAATAAGTCCATTCCCATCTTATACTTGTAATATATATATATATATATATATATATATATATATATATATATATATATATATATATCTTCCCATTTATCTCCTTCACAGTTTGATCGTTGAAGCCCCCACCCATCATCTTCGTTTTATTTCCTCTATCATACCCATCACAGTTTCCAGATGAAATTTGACACCTTCCTGGTTGGACATATGTGGTTTAGATATTTTTGCATTTTTTTGTGACATTTGAACATTTTAGTTTATGAAATCAGAGTGGTGATATCAATTCAGTGGAAATGAAAAACACAATTACAAGATCAAGAAAATGTCTCTGATTTTCTTATCACCTTCTACATCTTTAACCATCTCAAACACATTTTAGGTCCCACTGTAATATGCCTTTTGTTATTATTACCCATTGATAATTTATATAGGACGGCTATGGAAAATGACTATGATTTTTAGTCGTTAATTTTGCAGATGTTGTAGTGTGTTGATTAGTCTAGTTGTACTTGTGGTTACAAATTAAATACCCCATTATTTAATGTGAGGAACCGCCTAATTAAATACTGGGCGATCAGTCCTTTATTAAATTAAATCAGAATATCTAGATGGTTCAGAATATGCATCGCTTTCAAAAACTTTTATTAAAATACTAACCACCAAATATTTTAAAAGGTTGATGTCAAAATTTTATCTTTTGATTAATGTAAAACCAAATTAATGAATAATTAATATTTACCATCCAAACCAAAATCATATGAAAGGAAGTGACTGAAATAATAAATGCAACTGGAGTAAACACATCCAGTCTAAGTATCAAGAACAATAATCCAACTGAAGTAATCCAACATCTGAACTGAATAAATAATTAAATCCGTAAATCTTTGATTATCGAATAGAAAGGGGAAACATGCCCTAAAAGAAGTAAATAGCTCGGAATGAAGAAATGGTAAATATTGAGGCGTCTACTACCGAGATCCTGTAACTTCCAAAGAAGCTACAACACGTCAAATGAATGGAACTCCTATGCCTGGTGTCCCTGTGGATGGGCACTTAAAATAATTTGAAAAAAGAGAAAAGATTTGCAAGAGACGGGTCAGCGCGAGTGTAAATATTTTTTAACAAGTATTTAAATGTTGCAGTAAAGAAGATAGTATGCGCATGTTAGATTTTTGAACACTCACTTGAGATTCTCACCACTCAACTAATGTGCACGCCTAAGGCATCTCTAAACCCATTAATTATTCTATCATATTTCTAGACTATATACGAAAATCCTTCTAATCAATACCCACAATACCAACCAAAATTTTCCATACAACACTATATTAAATGTTTTCAGGAATGTTATCTCAATTTGGGAAGTATTTATAAATCACGTTAAGTACTTGCTTTCTTAAGTTATTCAAATATTATCATCATTATATATCTTATCCACATACTTTCACACAACAATTATCACTATATATATATATATATATATATATATATATATATACTTCACTATATATTATTTCTAATAAAAGGCACCTTTAGACTCAGCTACTGTGCCTTCAAACTCTGCTATCAAGTCCTGGTACATCTCGCACTGAATAAGGATAATGGGTTCGGAATCTCCCACGAGCCATAAATTTAAAAATCACACATATTGGACGCGAACATGGATCCAAACTTATGGGTTACGCACATACCTACACACCCATATAATCGTCAACACTATCATTCTCAGATTGTCCGTACCTAGGTTTCATGCCCTTAAGGTACCAGTCAAAGATCCCCTCGAAGGCTCCTTAAGATAGGAATGCCCCCTTTTCCCAACCTCCCATGATAGAAAGTATGGTAGGTATGTCATACACATAATACATATCATTATAGGCATTCATGCAACCTATCAAGTTCATTAGGTATACACACAACCCGCATATTTAACTTATATGTAGTATCTCTCATTACTACTTTCATTACCCATACTAGATTACGATTACTCTCTCGCTCATAACTTATGAATAAATCATCGCTCCAATTGTAATAAAACATCATACTCCTATAATTAACCCATAATTCTATTCTAACTTGAATCCTAATTTTACTGCTGATTATCACTTCAAATAAACCTGCTACCCAGATTTGAAATAGAAGAAAATTTCCCAGAAATTGGACTTGTCGTTTGAACCAGAAGCTATCTCGTTTGAACGATATAACATGTCGTTAGAACGACATATCGTGCGATATGGATTCTCGTTCGAAGCAGGCTTCATATTATTTGAACGAGATTGAGTAATATCGTCCCCAACTTTCACTTGCTACGTTTTTCATCCCTAAACGGCCCTAAAATCTCTATAAATCAGTCCCAAACTCCTTCAATTCAATTTCAACTCAATTTCCCACATAAAAGAATGATTTCTAACATCTTAAACACATAAATTCATGATTAATTAATCCACAAACCAAAAATCCCTAAATTTCAGATTTATAAACCCTAGTTCATAAGATTTCCAATTAACCCTTTGTAATACCAGATTTACTCAACAATTATCAACATAAATTCTTAGTTAAACTTTAATTTACAAGGACCATTCAACTTGGTATCAATTTAAGCCTAACATATCTTTTAATCACTAATTCTTCATTAAATCAAATGCAGTAAAAGGGGGGTTTCATCACCTACACTAACATGAACACATTTAATTCTAAAAGAGTAAGACTTAAACACTTGCCTTACGAAAGATGGTCTGATCTTTTGATGTTGTTAGTATAGTTTCGACCCTCATTCTACGATCTACATGATGGTTCTCACGGTGGTGGAAAAGGTGCACTTGTGGTGGCTCTTCCTCGAAATTTTTTCGTCCTCTTTCTCTCTTTTTGGTCTCTCTTTGTGTCTAATTTTTTTTCTCACGGAAGATAGCCTAATCTAACCCACATGGGAGATCTTTTATTTCTCTAATTTTTGTCCTTTAATTTACTCCAAAAATACAATTTACCAAAATAACCTTCTGGGGTGCCAGTTCGGCCTAAAACTGCCTTGAAACCCAAACTAAGCCCCCGGGTAGACTTTTCTGACTATCTCGACCCTTCCGTACAAAACGGCGCACTATAAACGATCATATGAGAGAATTTTAAATATTTTACTTTTTATTCCATTAATTTAGTCCCGACACGTGCATCCCGACTTAATTTCCACAATTGTCATATTTTCACTCACGACAACTTTAATATTTTCATTATTATATATTAGTTTACTCTCTAAGTAATATTCAACCTAACTATCACCAGTAAATATTAACTCTCGTCATGTTAGTAATTATTTAATTAAATAGGGATTAATTATAAACAAATTTCCCCATTTAAATTAATTAATCCTAGTCCCATAATTAAAATAAAATCTTTAAAAAATACGGGGTATTACATACCCCCCCTAACAACGGAATTTCGTCGCAAAATTAGAAAAAGAATAAAAATAAAGATATACCTGGTAGGAATAACTATGGGTATTTGTCTCGCATGTCATCCTCACACTTCCAGGTAGACTCCTCGACATTATGATGCCGCCACTGCACTCGTATTAGCGACACTATCTTTAACCTCAGTTTCCTCTCGCTACGGTCTAGGATAACAAGTGGACCCTCCTCGTAGGAACTATCGGGCTATAGATAAATCTCCTCTAAGGCAATATGAGTGTGGTCCAAGTCATCCCTAAGATATCTCCTCAGCGAAGAGATATGGAATACGTCATGAATCCTATGCAAGAGCTCTGGTAACCCAAGTCTGTAAGTGACTGGCCCAATGCGCTTAATAATAGGGAATGGCCTTACATACCTCGGTGCCAACTTACCGTTCTTCCCAAATCACATTATCTCAATCATAGGAGATATTCGTAGGAATACCTGATCCCCCACACTAAACTCCCTAAAGAATCTCTTGGCATCGGCGTAGCTCTTTTGTCTATCCTGAGAAACCCGAATATGTCTTCGAATCAACTCAAACTTAGCCGAGGTGTCCTCGATCACCTCTGTCCCAAGAAACCCACCTCGAGCCAACACACTAGAGAACAATAACGTCTATCATATAGCCCCTTAAATGGAGCCATGCCAATAGTGAACTGGTAGGAATTATTATAAGCAAACTCCACCAGTGGAAGGTACTGTTCCTTACCCCCGCCAAAATCAGAGATACACATCCATAACATATCCTCTAACATCTTATTTGTCCGCTCTGTCTACCCATCCGTATGCGGGTGATAGGACGAACTCAATCGTAACTATGTACCCATATCCTCCTAGAAGCTCTCCCTAAATCTAGACACAAAAATCTTATCCCGGTCCGACATAATATCAAAGGGAACCCCATGGAGTCTCACTATCTCAAAAATAATGATCTGAGCGTACTTCCCCATAGTATAATAAGTCCCGAATGATAGAAAATGAGCTACCTTGGTCAACCAATCCACAATCACCCATATGGAATCGTGACCCCTCTGAGATATAGGCGGCCTTGTGATGAAATCCATGGAAATGCTCTCCCATTTCCACATACGGATCACTAACGGATATAGGAGACTTGATAGTCTCTGGTGGTCCACTTTCACCAGCTGAAAAGTGTCACATTTTGAAACAAATTCGGTGATGTCATTATTCATCCCACTCCACCAGTATTGTCGCCTCATATCCTAGTACATCTTATCCCCTCTGAGATGTATCGCAAATGAACCGTGCAACTCTGCCATCACTTCATGTCATAAATCCTCCCCCTATGGAACAAATAATCTACCATTGAAGCATTAGCCCCCATCTGAGCTCACGAAATACGACTCTGCCCCCTCGGCTAGAAGCTGTACAATCTGATTTTGATAGAACGAATCTACTTCCTGAGCCTATATCACCCTAGTAATGATCTCGGGTTTAACCATCATAACTAACATGAAAGAGTGGGCAACTTCATTCTGATGTCCCAATTCCTTCCATTTCTCCTTCGACACCTCGTCCACCTCACCTGTTGGCCTACGGATCAACGTGTCTGCTACCACGTTAGCCTTCCCCGAATGGTAATGGATATCGAATTTATAATCGTTTACAAATTCAAGCCACCTCCGTTGATGCATATTCAGTTCCCGCTGCATGAACAGATACTGTAGTGACTTGTGATCTATGAATAGGCAAAATCTCTCCCTCAAGAGAAAATGTCTCCATATCCGCAATGCAAACACGATTCAATAACTCCAAGTCATGGGTGGAATAACTCCTCCCGTGAGGTTTAAGTTTACGAGAGGCATAAGCTATAGCCTTATCCTCCTGCTGAAGCACACCCCTAAGTCCTAGTAAGGACGCATCAGTATAAACCAGGTATTCCACTCTCGGCCTAGGTAGTGCTAGAACTGGTGCTGAAGTAAGCTTATCCTTCAGCTCATCAAAAGCCAACTGACAGGCATTATCCCATATAAATGGCACCCCTTTGCGAGACGGACCCCCTATATTCGAGAATCCACGAATAAATCACCTCTAGTATCCCGCCAGCCCCAAGAAACTACGTATCTCTGTCGGCGTTGTGGGTTATCCCCACTACCTCACCACTAACACCTTCCCCGAATCTACGTATATCCCTCATTCAGTTTTAATGTGCCCTAAAAACTGAACCTCCCTCAGCCAGAACCCACACTTCTCATATTTTGCATACCACCCATGCCCCAACAATGTATGCAAAACTAGTCTCAAATGCTCGACATGATCATCTTTAGTCCTAGAATAAATCACAATGTTGTCAAATAAGACAATGACAAACTGATCTAAGGACTCTCTGAACACCCTGTTCATCAAGTCCAGGAATACAACCGATGTATTGGTTATCCCAAATGGCATAACCCTGAACTCATAGGATCCATATCGCATTAAGAAGGCATTCTTAGGCATGTCCTACTCTCTGATACGTAACTAATGGTACCCTGACCTCAAGTATATCTTTGAGAAGTAGGAAGCACCCCTCAATTGGTCAAATAGGTCATTGATTCAGGGCAACGGATATTTATTGCGTGTCGTGACCTTATTCCACTCTTGGTAGACCACACATAACCGTAAAGACCCATCTCTCTTCTTTTCAAATAGTATGGGAGCACCCCAGGGCGAGGTACTTCTTCGGATGAAAATCTGACCCAACAACTACTCGATCTGATTTCGTACCTCCCTTATCTCCGTCGGAGCCATAGGGTAAGGTGCACGAGCTATCGGTCGGGCGCCTAGCGTCAAATCTACGACAAAATCTATCTCCTATGTAGGCGATAATCCTGGTATGTCGTGAAATATATCAACGAACAACTGGAATCGAATCAAGTGTTATCATCACCCCCTTAAAGGTCTCCTTTTCTATGTAATATAAATGGGTGGACGAACCCCTCTCCGGGTGAGGCATCGCCACTAAAAACATCTTCTGACCCGGTGTGGCAAACACAATACTATGACTATAGCAATCAATCATAGCCCTATACATAACGAGCCAATCCATATCGATAACCGCATCATGATTAAGGGTGAAAAGCAGTTTCGTGTCAAAATGTTAATCATTGTTTTTGTTTCACCGCGTTAATACAAAAACTTAAATTATGACTGCACTTGCGATACAAGTATAGCGGAAAGTCGGGTATCGAGAATCTACGGGGAGTGTCGTATAGATTTTAATTGATTTATTATTTTAGGAATAAAAGTGTAAAAGGTGATTGGTTGGAAATGGTGAAAAAGTAAAAATATCAGTTAAAACTAAATTACAACTAATTAAAACGAGAGTCGGGATCGCATCCCCGCCATGGGCTAAACTATGCATAATTAGAATTTCGGTTCGAAAATATTTAATCGAGCATTTTTAATTAATCACAAACATCATGCGAGAAGAAATTTAACTCAATGTTGCGAGATAAAACATTTAATTCAAAATGGTCACACACGTTTTAAAATTGAATTATCGCTATAAACACTAACGCTACGTGAAAAAGAAAGTTTAACGCATAATAATTCTATTTTAATACACGCTATTTCAATTAAATGTGATTTCACACGAAACTTAATTTTAGAAGCTCGACGCCCATCAATGGCGGACACACGACCCAAACCTTATTTAACTACTCACTACACATGGATAAAGCAATAAATAAATCTAATTAACCAAAGAAAATAACAAATGGAACAACAAAAACTAATTACCAAAACTTGGAAACTAATTAACAAAGCAAGAAAATAAGAAATATAACTTATATTAATGAGGAAGATGATGAATAGTGAACTTACCAAACCCAAAGGAAACAACCCTAGGAGAGGCAAGCTCCCACCCAAAATACCCTCATATCTAACCTAAAATCGTATCTAAGGTCTCTAAAAATGAATTCCTCACTTGAAATAATGGTTACAAAGAAATACCCCTCCAAAAACCCACTTAATCAATGAAATTTGCAGACTTTCACCCGAATTGATTCGCTGAACTCCGAATCGATTCGCACCTAACAGTGCTGAATTTTCAGCTTTGTCCAACTTTATGGAAAATGTCGTAACTTTTTCATTATAACTCAAAATTAGGCACGGTCGGAGGCTGAACGAAGATAACTCAGAGGGATACAACATCCAAGAAAACATGAGGCCAAAAAAACAAAATATGAAATGACTAAAATGCCCTTGAATGTGACATTGAGTGTGCTTTTTAAGTCAAAACCATCCTAAAAATGTCATAACTCCCTCATTATACATCGGAATCATGCACCGTCAGTGGACACATGAAGAGAAATCAAATGGCTTAAACTTTCGTGTAGAGTTCAAGATTAAAGTCTGAATGATGAAATTAGTAAAATATCCCCGAAGATGCAATGATCAACGGAACTTTCGAAAAGCGACCAAACTTCACACTAAGCACCGAAATACCTACAAAATCTCAATTATACCTCATATAGCATGTTAACATATAAAACAGAGGTTGTCTAGATAACTATCATAAATATAGGAATTAAAGTACCCGACAAGGCTAAAATGCATAAGTATAAGGGGTAAAAAGTACAATAGTTGTGCCAAATCACACCCCCTAACTTACATATTGCTAGTCCCTAGCAATGAATTACAAAGCAAGAAGAGCAACAAGTAAACCACAAAAAAGGAGATATGTACAAAAGGTATAAATGCCACTTTCACGAGCGAACAATTGCATTTAGCATATGCAATAAGTCGTTAGACCCCTAGGTTACCCTAGTGGATGAGTGTAATCTCGTGAGGGTTTTCAGTGATGAAACCCACAAACATCAAATAGTTTCCTTAAAATATGTCCAATCAATATGCGACAAACTCAACAATATGAAAAATAATTCAAACATGTTATTAGCATATCGAGCGAATTCAAGCAAAAGTTCATTCTTAATAACATTATAGAATGAATTTCACTAAATTGAAACTTTAAAAATGGGTGGGGAGCTGATCGAGCGGTAAAGGTGCGTTCGTGTGAGGACACAATCGTTGTGTGTTTCACCGCCGCGATGCAAAAACTTAAACTACAACAACACTTGACAATCAAGCACAAAGGTAAGTCGGGTATCATAAGAAATCCACAGGGAGTGATTGAATTCTGGAGTTTAATCGCTTTAATTACTTCAGGAATAAAAGTGTAAAATAAATAAAAGAAAAGTTGATTGTTGGGAATGGTGGAAAAAGAAAAGAATAAGTTACGCTACGCAAAAGTAAAGCGAGGATCGGGATCGCATCCTACCACACGGATCGAAACAACTACTAACAAAGATTTCGGCTCGAAAGCAATTTAATCGAGCATTTTCAATTAAGCTTAAACAACAGACAATAAGAAATTTAACCCAAAGTTGCGAGATTAAACATTTAATCAAAAATGATCACGAGCGGATTATATTCGGATTGTCGCTATAAACAGTAAAATTACGTGACAAATAAAGTTAAACGCATAACAATCCAACTTTAATACACGCGATTTCAATTAAACGCAATTTTGCACGAAACCCTAACTTTCGAGGTCCAAACCCTTAAATGACAAAATGAAATCCCGACCCTATTTATCTTGGGGCTAAGCATGAAATAACTAATTAAAATACAACTAAACTAATTACAACAAGAAATAAATTAATCTAGGAAAGAAAGTAGAGAAAGCAAGTAAATTAAATCATGAAAATTAATGGAAGCAAGTAAAGAAAGAAAGAGAATAAGGAAAGACAACTTAAATTTATAAGCTTACATACATCAAAGTGGGAAAAACACCCAAAGTGGTGAATTAGGGAAAAGCTCCTTAAAAACCCTAAACTAATGTGAAATGTAATATATATCTCTCCAAAATGCGAGAAATGAGTTTATATACAAAATACCCCATGGCAAACTTATAAATAACGAGAATAAAAACAAATATTTGCAGGGCCGAATCAATTTCGATGAAAATATCTCGAGGTTGCCAAAGGGGCGAATCGATTGGGATGAAATCCAAATCGATTTGGAATGGAAGAACTGGAACTCTATCTCAACCCGAATCGATTCGAATTTGGGCCGAATCGATTCAGACCTACAGGTCTTGAATCCTTCCCTTGTTTTTGGTGTATTAAAATTCCCTTCCGCTAAAAAGGCCATAACTTCTTCGTTCGGACTCAGAATCGTGTACCGTTTGTGGCCACACGAAGCTTATTCAGAAGGCTTCAACTTTCGTGAAGACATTAGAACAGTTTACCAAATTGTGAAATGACTAAATTTCCCTTGTTCGTGCGATTGTGTACGAAACTTCGCCGGAATGCATCCAAACTTCATACTAAGCATCCAAATACCTACAAAATCTCAATTAACCCCTTCAAAACATGTTAACATAGAAATCCGAGGTAATCTGGTTAACAAGCATAAATATAGGAATTAAGATACTCGAGGGGGCTAATAACGTGTAGGTTAACGGGTGAAATACGCAATATTTGCGTCGTATCAGGAGCGAGCACATGCAAAGTACGATTTGGAAAAAAACTTAAATAAACTAGATAAACGTAAAAGCGTACGTAAGTTAATCCTCACAGACATTACAGTCAGCAAATGAAATCACTATGAAAGGGGAGGTAATACACGGGGCATGCGGGCATAAAGATTAAATGTAATTGGAAACAAGATCGTGCACATGTCACTTATAAAGAATGCTATATAGGAAATAAAAACTGTAATCTCAATAAAATACACTGCACATTAAAAGAGGAGAAATGCATTTTCACAGATTATCAAAAATATTTAAACTTTTAAATAAAATTCACCCTAAGATCACATAGGACATGTATAGGGTTATGATGTAGTCTAGGCTAGGTTACAAAATGAAAGTTAAATATACGGATTCAAAGTATTCGGAATGAAAACTTGAAATAATGGGAAGAATGCGGGCAACAACAAAAATGGAAAACAAGTTCCATAATCAAGCATTAAATATAACAATTGGAGAGAAACAAGGATTATTGACCTATACATACACAACATATAAAAACTTCATCTTTCTTTTATTTTCTTTTTTCCTTTTTCTTTTCTTTTTCACTACTTTCTTTTCTTTTCTCGCTCTTTTCATATGCTTAAATTGCAACCACACTACACAACACCATTCAATCCCAATTATCATTCCAAATGAAGGTATGGAAAGTAATATGTATGGTTTATAACTCCAATGTGGAGTATGTTATGGGATTTTGGGTAATAAAATGAAAGGCTATATTTAGGCTTAAAGGGATTAACTAGGGAAAACATATAAGGTGAGGTTAAGGCTAATATGGGCGATATAACAAAGATTGCCTATGATCATTTCATAAATTTTACGCAATTATCGAGTAAAAACAATATATGAAAATCATGCTCAAGTAACACATTTCAAGATATAAATTCAATTAATGAATGATCAATGAAAGAATAGAGAGGTTACCGACGAATTTAGCATTTTGAAGGAGGAAAGAAACGTGTATAACACTCACAAATAAAGAAAAAGCCCAAAGCTCACTCGGTGTAAGTACATACAATGCAACAAAAGATTACCGAGTTATAAAAATCTTAAACCAAGTCAATAGAACAAGAAAGAGCATGTGATCATGGGATAAAGTTTAATTCATGAACTTATTCATAATATCAATGATTTGAGGACTAAAGTCAAATAACTTCTAAAATCGAGAACATGCATCGTTGTGTTGTCAATTGGATCGGGCATGTGTTGAAATTTATCATTGGAAACAAGGAAAAATACCCAACAAAAGACAAAAAAAAAAGAAAATATTTTTGAAAATTTTCAAATTTTAACAAAAATGTAGGCTTAGTAACTAACAAGTAAGAAAATCAATGGACTACATAAGAAATGGATAAAATAACCTACACCCCCTAACTTATATGCTGCATTGTCCTCAATCCACGTTAAGAACACAAGACAAAGAGAGGAAAAGAATGATATTACCCAAAATTGGAATGACTCCATAAGAACGAGTCCAAATGAATCTACAAAATAAGTTAGTACCGAGCATAGAAAAAATAAATAACAACCAATTACACTAGAGTAAATTAAAAAGGATAGAAAAAAATGAAAAGTTAACGATTTAAAACCAACTATTTAGACTACACACTAACTATACACTAGAAGTCTAAATAGTTGAGGGTCCACCCAAAAAGGAATTTGACTTTGTAAGATCCACGGTGAACCCTCCAAAACAAGCATGCCTCTCGAAAGATATGAATTCCATTTGAACAACGGAAGGCATGTGGGTGGTGAAAAAAGTTAACCATTGCCAATTTGAAATTTTGGGCGGACGATGGGGGATTTGGATAATAAGGGGGAAAGTACACATGGATCCAAGAAACGTAAATTCATCTCCCAAACATTTTTTAAGTAGAATGGGAGGTGGTGCACACGTGGGGATACAATCCATCTTGGAAAACAAGTCCGGCAAAGAGTCCTCATCGGCAAAAGGTGTAAAAGTTTTGAAAGTTTCTACCGACTCATAGGAATCAACTGGTGATTCTAATGGTTCAATAATGGAAAACAAGTATGGTGATGAAATAAATTCAATCCCAATAAACTCATTTCCGGAAGGAGATTGAATTTAGGGGAGAAAGATTCACATTTGATGAGAAAATCTTTGAAAAATTGAGGTGAAACAAAAGTTTCCACCTCCTCATTGTTTAGCACAAATAAGGCTTTCCAAAGTGATTCAAGTCTCAATCCATCACCAATAAGGCTTTCCAAACATTTGGAGTAAAGACGAAAAGTTTATTCCAAAGTAGGATTCCTCAACTCTAAAACCTCAGAATCCTCATTTGGTGGGAACTCGTCTTCGAAATTATCGGATAAAAATTATCATTGGATTCGAATAATGAATCCAACTCAGGCTCCCAATAAAGATTTTATATAAGGCCCTAAAACATGATTAGGAAGCTTAATTACGTGATTAATTATAACTTAGGAGTTATAAGTTATAGATTTTTTATGTGTGTTAAACATGTTAATTATCATGTTTAGGGGATGCATGCTCATGTGATATATGTGTTGTTTACATTAGGTATTAATTGAGCTTATGATCGGGGATACCATGTTTAGAACATATGATTAGTTATGAGATTAATACATCATAAATTTTGTTTTTAATGCATGATTATGTTTATAAAATTAAATAAGGGTGTTGATATGAAATTGGCAATGTTTGGTTGCCAAATGTGAAAGTTTTGAGATTTTCGGTAAATTGCTACATTCATGTTGGAAGACCAAATTAGGCGTATTAGTTTATGATTTTGGGAAAACATAAATTATGAATGTTGTAGATATATGAATTAATATTATAACACAACAAATGGTGGGTTAAACGGAGTCTCTTACAAGAAGTTATAGCGAAAGTACGAAACAAGGGCAAATATGTCCATTCCTTAAGTGAGAATTGTCTTATTAGCACACCATGTGCTATTTTTTGATTGGTTAGAGGGTGGGTGATGGTTTGGCCGACTTAAACTTCATAAAACATCCCCTTTGTTCAGAAAATTCAGCCATGAACAAGAGTTTTGCCTAAAGAGAGAGAAAGAGAAGAAAGTTAAGGAAGAAATCTTTGAAAATTTTTCTATAAATCAAGGAATCCTCGTAAGGTAATTACATCTTTATCAAAGTTGGTCACATGGATGAGTTCTATAATTATCATGTTTTTATTTTTTATTTGGATATGTATTTTAATGATACCCATATTGCTGAATTGTGTTGGAACAAGGATGGGTTAAGAACATAAGTTAGAACTGGAGCTAGGATCGTAAATGCATACTTTAAAGTCCTAAATTTACATCATCTTTTCGTAAAGAATTTTGATTTAGAAAATTCATGATTATTATGTATATTTATGCTAAAACATGTTTATTATATGTTTCCATGAATTATACTCAAGGTCAAGGTTATGTATGCTTAAAAATGTTAAGTTATGCCTTAATGTTGTATTTTGACCTAGTTATGCTAAAAATGGTATAAATCATGGAATACTTATTGGAAGTGAGTGATTCAAGTTGGAGAGTAAAATATACTCATACATGTATAACATATCCTAAAATTATATAAAAATACCAAGGAATGAACCCTTGGTGATAGTTTGAAGTCTTGGTTTAAAATCTGCCCTAAAGGAGCAAGAATGCATACCGGGTGTTTGACGTTTTGCTCGACATAGAAAATGAGCCCTAAAAATTATGAAACATTAAATTTGTATTATTAAATGTGTTTACTGATATTTGGTAGAATATCATGGAAAGTTATGTTGTACAAAAATTATGAGAATTTCATGAAGTTGAAGTTGTGTTGTTGTTTTTCTTGAGAAATGATTTGGAAAAGGCTGTAATAAAATTGGCATAACTTTGTCTAGCAAATTCGTAATTAAATTCTGTAAATTGTGTTAGAACCCTAATTAATTGGGTGTTATAGAAATATTAAGTGTAATATTTAATTCCTCCTTAGTTATTTCTGATTGACCAAATGATGTGATGTATTACTAGGTTTGATGTTAATCGGTGTATTCAAATACTAACGACATTGACTTGTTAGGTGGGGAAGCAGCTAATACTACCATACCAAGGAAGTAGTTGGTATTAATATTAGAAATAAATCCAAGGTGAGTGACCTTCCTTATGAAATATTAATGCTTATAATTTCATATGGAAATGTGTAGTTAAACACATGTGTTAAAATGTTTATGGGAGTGATGTTGTATTTACGAAACATATGCATATGATTAAAAATGTTTAGAGATGTTATATAATGATATGGACTAGTGAGTCCTTTATCTAATTTTAAGGACCCTGGTGGGTCATACGGGATGTGGTGGTCCTGTTAATCCAACTTAAAGGTTTGTCTACTCGGGCCTAATAAAGGGATGTGGTGGTCCCTAGTAACTGTGGTGGGTTAATTGGACTGTGGCGGGTCCAAGCTTGCGAGAGTTTCATAATTCCTGTTGGGTTATAGCATTAGAACAAAATAAAAATGGTTATTAAAATTGGTTATATGTGTGGTATGCGGTCATTCACTAAGCCTTTATAGCTTACACTCCTATAATGTTTTGTTTCAGCTATGCTTATAATTTGGAGTTCACTGCCAAGTTAGGACCTTAAAACGGGGGAGTAACGGATATTTAGTATGTTTTGAATATTAGGATTTCTTTTGTGTAATTATTAAACTAAGGATCTTGGTTACGTAAAGTTATGTAGTACTTATTAGTTATAAGTAAAGGCAGTTATGTTTTCATCTACACATACCTTTGGAAAAAAAAATTGTTATGCTATTTTTCCTTAGAGATTTAAATTAAACCATTGTTTAAGCCAGTTTATCTCTAATTAAAAGGGTGAGTTTAACCAAATTAAGTCGGGCGCGATAACTTGGTATCAGAGCGTGGTTATTTGGTTCTGGATAGGGTGTGAGGGTCTATATTGGCAGTGGACACTAGAAACTGAGTTTGTTAAGCACCTGGATTTTGACTAACAATGTTAATATTAAACTGTTGCTATTATATTTTGTTTAAGTTAATTATATTGTAGTGGGTGATGGATCCACATGAGCCTCATGATAGAGTAGAGGGTGAGGCATCCTATGTACCTAATAGTCAGCAAGGACATAGGCCTATTGAAGTGGATAAACCAGAGGTGCAACAACAACCTGTTGATGACATGGGAAGAATATTACGTGATGTGGCACAACTTATAGAACAAGCAAGAGGTGGAGAACATGTTGGGGATAGGGACAAATTACATGAGAGGCTCATGAAGTTAAATCCTCCAGCATTTACGGGGACTACAGGTCCGTTAATGGCAGAGGGGTGGATTCGAAAAATGGAAACAATATTCAAGGTGATGGAAGTGCGAGATGAACAAAAGGTTTTGTTAGCAACCTTTAGATTGGAGAATGATGCAAAATTATGGTGGGATGCTACAGAGAGGTTACTTACTATGATTGGGGGAGTAGTGCTAGCAAATCCTCCACCAATTACATGGGAGAGGTTTGTGAAGGTGTTCTTTGAAAAATATTTCCCAAGGCTTTATAGTAAAGAGAAAGAGGAAGAATTTATCACGTTGAAACAGGGGAACCGAACAGTGGCAGAGTATGAAGCTTTATTTATATCCTTATCTAGATTTGCACCTGACTTGGTGAGGATGGAAGAAAGTAAATGTGATCGGTTTCAAATCGGGCTGAGTGTAGAGATAAAAAGCATGGTTGCTAATATGAAGATCATAGATTATGTGGACTTGGTTGATAGGGACATGGTGTCAGAAAAGTCAATGAAAGAAATGCAAGCTGAACACTCGAAGAAAGCTAGACATGATGTTATAAGATCATATGTATGGGAGACGGGAACCTCAACTTAGAGTGTAGCACGAGGAGTACCTAAGGGACAATAATTTAAAAATAATAGAAGTGCGCATGGAAGATTTCAAGCTCGAGGTGGAAGGACTGGGATGAATCGGTCAGAAAATGCATCTGTGTTGGTGCCGAGGGCCATATTTTGTTATAGATGTGGTGGTCAAGGGCACATGTCTCGAGAGTGTACAATAGCTGAGACGACACCTTTATGTTTCCATTGTCATCAACCAGGGCACTTACGCAAGAATTGTCCAACGATGGGAGCTACAACGTCAGTTGGGAGTGTGGCAGTAGGAGGTAGGAGTTCTACACAGAATGTACCCAGGGGAGGTAGAGGAGGTATATCGCAAAGTTAAGGCCAAGGCAGAGTGTTTGCACTGACGCAACAAGATGCACAAGCTATGCCTAACGTAGTGACAGGTACACTTCCTATTGGTGATAAAGATGCTTATGTGTTGATAGATCCTGGTTCTACACATTCTTTTGTGTCTTTGCTTTATCTGTTGCATCTTAATAAACCATTATCATCATTAGATTTTGGTTTAGCTATTGTTACTCTAGTGGGGGGGGGGGGGGTTATTGAGAGGGTATATAGGGAGTGTGTGGTGCGAGTGAGTGAAAAAGAATTACTAGTTGACTTATTACCTCTCGATATGCGCAACTTTGATGCAATACTGGGTATGGATTGGTTAGCCTCGTATCATGTATGTTTGGATTGATTTAAAAAGGAGGTAGTGTTTTGATTACTGGGTGAACCTAAATTTAAATTTATTGGGGAACGAAATGTCACTCCAACATGTTTGATCTCTGTTACAAAATGTTATGAACTGCTAAGGAAAGGATGTGAGGGTTATCTTGCTCATGTGGTGGACACACGACAAGAGGCTGGAAAACTATCAGATATACCAGTAGTTAATGAGTTTGCAGATATCTTCCCAAAAGAACTCCCAGGGTTAGCACCAGATCGTGAGGTGGAATTTTCGATTGAGTTGGTACCAGGAACTACACCAATATCTATTGAACCATATCGTATGGCACCTACAAAATTAAAAGAGCTAAAGATACAGTTGCAAGATTTGTTAGATCGTGGTTTTATAAGGCCTAGTGTATCACCGTGGGGAGCCCCAGTATTTTTTGTGAAGAAGAAAGATGGAACCATGAGGCTGTGCATCGATTATCGTCAATTGAATAAGGTGACTATCCGTAACAAATATCCACTACCCCGCATTGATGACTTGTTCGATCAGTTGTAAGGAGCCAAAGTGTTTTCCAAGATCGATCTCAGATCCGGATATCATCAATTGAAAGTAAGAGATTGTGACATTTCTAAAACTGCTTTTCGTTCCAGGTATGGACATTATGAATTTCTTGTCATGCCATTTGGGTTAACAAATGCACCGGCCGTATTTATGGATTTGATGAACTGTATATTTTACCCATACATGGATTCTTTTGTCATTGTCTTTATTGATGATATTTTGATATATTCTCGTAGTAGGGGTGAGCACGAACACCACCTACGTATTATTTTACAGACCTTGCGAGAGAAGTAGTTGTATGCTAAATTTTCTAAATGTGAATTTTGGCTAGAGAGGGTAGTATTTTTGGGGCATGTTATTTCTGATGATGGTATTTGTGTTGATCCCAAGAAGGTTGAAGTAGTAATGAATTGGGAAAGACCAACTAGTGTGACAGAGGTGCGTAGCTTTTTAGGCAGGCTATTACAGGAGGTTTATACCGGGGGTTTCTTCTATTGCATTGCCATTAACTAAGCTTATAAGAAAGGAGAACAAGTTTGTGTGGAGTGGTGATTGTGATAAAATCTTTGAAAATTTAAAGGGTAAGTTGACATCAGCTCCAGTATTGACTATCCCAATGGGTACAAAAGTATTAGTTATTTATAGTGATGCCTCGTATCAAGGACTCGGTTGTGTGCTAATGCAGCATGGAAAGGTAATTGCTTTTGCCTCTCGAAAGTTAAAGATACATGAACTCATCTACCCTACACACGATCTTGAGTTGGCTGCAGTAGTTTTTATATTAAAAATCTGGAGACACTACTTATATGGTGTTAGTTGTGAAATTTTTACTGACCATCAAAGCTTAAAATACTTATTTACACAAAAAGACTTGAACTTGAGGCAAAGAAGGTGGATGGAACTTATAAAAGATTATGATTGCACGAAACATCACCATCCGGGTAAAGATAATGTTGTTGCTGATGCTTTGAGTAGAAAATCTCTAGGCATAGTATCTTGTATTTATTGTATTCGAATTGACCTGCTGAGAGAGTTAGCTTTAATGGGGGTGGAATTAACTTTGAATGAGTCTTATGGAATAGTGGCATATTTAAATGTTAGACCCACGCTGATAGACTGGATAAAACAAGAACAAGTAGGAGATACAGAATTGGAGAAAGTTAGAGATAATATGAAAAAGGGTAAAGCAAATGAATTTTCTATTCGGGATGATGACATTGTTATGTCCGGAAACTGTTTATGTGTACCTAGTGTGCCTGATTTAAGAAGAACAATTTTAGAGGAAGCCCACTATTCTTTATATGCTATACATCCAGGGAGCACGAAACTGTATAGAGATTTGAAACAATGTTATTGGTGGCCGGGAATGAAACACGACATTGCAGATTTTGTTGCTAGATGTCTAGTTTGCCAACAGGTGAAGGTGGAGCATCAGAAGCCAAGTGGTTTACTACAGCCCTTACCTATTCCTGAGTGAAAATGGGAGCATGCTACTACATATTTTGTTATAGGTTTACGAAAATCATCACGAGGGTTTGATTCTATTTGGGTTGTCGTTGATAGGTTGACTAAGTCTGCACATTTTCTTCCTGTTAAAACTACTTACTCCATGGATAGATATGCCAAATTATATGTGGATCAGATTAGCAGATTGCATGGTGCACCTGTTTCTATTATTTTTGATCGAGATCCTAAGTTTACCTCTCACTTTTGGCCTAGTTTCCAACAAGATTTGGGGACTAAATTGAAATTTAGTACAGCTTTTCATCCTCAAACTGATGGGCAATCAGAAAGAACAATCCAAACACTTCAAGACATGTTACGAATCTGTGTATTGGAGTTCAATGGGAGTTGGTATGAACACTTGCCACTAATAGAGTTTTCTTATAATAATACCTATCATTCGAGTATTAATATGGCTCCTTATGAAGCTTTGTATGGGAAAAAATGCAGAACTCCAGTGTGTTGGACTGAAGTAGGAGAACGAAAACTTCTTGGGCCAGAAATTGTACAACAGACTACTGAAAAGATCAATGTTATCCATAATCACTTAAAGGTGGCACAAAGTAGACAGAAAAGTTATGCAGAAAATCGAAAGAAATAATTGAAATTTGAGGAAGGTGATCGAGTATTCCTACGTGTTTCTCCTTGGGAGAGGGGTTATGAGATTAGGGAAGAAGGGAAAGTTATGTCCCAGGTACATTGGCCCTTATGAGATAGTGAAACGGGTTGGAGCTGTAGCTTATAAATTGGCATTACCACTAGAATTGTCCCGGATACACGATGTTTTTTATAAATCCATGTTACGTAAGCATGTGCTCGATCCTTCACATGTGTTTATCTCACAACCGATAGAGCTTCAAGATGACTTAACCTATGTGGAAGAACCAATTGCTATTATAGATCGAAAGGAGCAAGTGTTACGTAGTAAAACCATTTCACTAGTTAAAGTGATGTGGAGAAATCGGAATGTGGATTATGGCACTTGGGAAGGGGAGGATAACATGAAGAAGCAATATCCTCATCTATTTGGTAAGTTTCTTATGCGTTAAATTTCGATGACGAAATTTTTATAAGAGGGGTAGAATTGTAAGGCCCTAAAACATGATTAGGAAGGTTAATTACATGATTAATTATAACTTAGGAGTTATAGGTTATAGATTAGTTATGTGTGTTAAACATGTTAATTATCATGTTTAGGGGATGCATGCTCATGTGATATATGTGTTGTTTACATTAGGTATTAATTGAGCTTATGATCGGGGATACCATGTTTAGAACATATGATTAGTTATGCGATTAATGAATCATAAATTTTGTTTTTAATGCATGATTATGTCTATAAAAGTAAATAAGGGTGTTGATACGAAATTGGGAATGTTTGGTTGCCAAATGTGAAAGTTTTGAGATTTTCAGTAAATTGCTACTTTCCTGTTCGAAGCCCAAACTAGGCGTATTAGTTTATGATTTTGGGAAAACATAAATTATGAAAGTTGTAGATATATGAATTAATATTATAACACAACATACGGTGGGTTAAACGGAGTCTCTTACAAGAAGTTATAGCGAAAGTACGAAACAAGGGCAAATATGTCCATTCCTTAAGTGAGAATTGTCTTATTAGCACACCATGTGCTATTTTTTGATTGGTTAGAGGGTGGGTGATGGTTTGGCCGACTTAAACTTCATAAAACATCCCCTTTGTTCAGAAAATGCAGCCATGAACAAGAGTTTTGCCTAAAGAGAGAGAAAGAGAAGAAAGTTAAGGAAGAAATCTTTGAAATTTTTTCTATAAATCAAGGAATCCTCGTAAGGTAATTACATCTTTATCAAAGTTGGTCACATGGATGAGTTATATACTTATCATGTTTTTATTTTTTATTTGGATATATATTTTAATGATACCCATATTTCTGAATTGTGTTGGAACAAGGATGGGTTAAGAACATAAGTTAGAACTGGAGCTAGGATCGTAAATGCGTACTTTAATGTCCTAAATTTACATCATCTTTTCGTAAAGCATTTTGATTTAGAAAATTCATGATTATGATGTATATTTATGCTAAACCATGTTTATTATATGTTTCCATGAATTATACTCAAGGTCAAGGTTATGTATGCTTAAAAATGTTAAGTTATGCCTTAATATTGTATTTTGACATAGTTATTCTAAAAATGGTATAAATCATGGAATACTTATTGGAATTGAGTGATTCAAGTTGGAGAGTAAAATATACTCATAAATGTATAACATATACGAAAATTATATAAAAATACCAAGGAATGGACCCTTGGTGATAGTTTGAAGTCTTGGTTTAAAATCTGCCCTAAAGGAGCAAGAATGCATACCGGGTGTGTGACGTTTTGCTCGACATAGAAAATGAGCCCTAAAAATTATAAAACATTAAATTTGTATTATCCAATGTGTTTACTGATATTTGGTGGAATATCATGGAAAGTTATTTTGTACAAAAATTATGAGAATTCCATGAATTTGAAGTTGTGTTGTTGTTTTTCTTGAGAAATGATTTGGAAAAGGCTGTAATAAAATGGGCATAACTTTGTCTAGCTAATTCGTAATTAAATTCTGTAAATTGTGTTAGAACCCTAATTAATTGGGTGTTATAGAAATGTGAAGTTTCATATTTAATTCCTCCTTAGTTATTTCTGATTGACCAAATGATGTGATGTATTACTGGGTTTGATGTTAATCGGTGTATTCAAATACTAACGACATTGACTTGTTAGGTGGGGAAGCAGTTAATACTACCATACCAAGGAAGTAGTTGGTATTAATCTTAGAACTAAATCCAAGGTGAGTGACCTTCCTTATGAAATATAAATGCTTATAATTTCATATGGAAATGTGTAGTCAAACACATGTGTTAAAATGTTTATGGGAGTGATGTTGTATTTATGAAACATATGCATATGATTAAAAATGTTTAGAGATGTTATATAATGATATGGACTAGTGAGTCCTTTATCTAATGTTAAGGACTGTGGTGGGTCCTACGGGATGTGGTGGTCCTGTTAATCCAACTTAAAGGTTTGTCTACTCGGGCCTAATAAAGGGATGTGGTGGTCCCTAATAACTGTGGTGGGTTAATTGGACTGTGGGGGGTCCATGCTTGCTAGAGTTTCACAATAACTATAATAGTAGGACATGATCACCTCGTTGTTTGTAGATGGAGAATACGAGCAAGAAAGTGAGCAACTGCCAATTAAAGTTTTTTAGCACTCAAATATGCTATCCTGCAAAAAAGGTTAAAACAAAGAATACAAATACGAAAGGAAAAATACTACGAAATAATAAAGCAATTACAATCTAAAATATACTCCTAGCAACGACACCAGTTTGATCAGGAAAAAACCATGCGTCATGTAATTCGCAAATCGTTGTTATCATTTCACCGTGTTAATACAAAAACATAAATTACTATTGCACTTGCAATACAAGTATAGCGATAAGTTGGGTATCGAGAATCCACAGGGAATGTTGTATAAATTTTAATTGATTTATTATTTCAAGAATAAAACTGTAACTGGTGATTGGTTGGAAATGGTGAAAAAGGAAAAAGAGAAGTTAAAACTAAATTACAACTAATTAAAACGAGAGTCGAGATCGCATCCCCGCCATGGGCTAAACTATGCATAATTAGAATTTCGGTTGGAGAAAATTTAATCGAGAATTTTTAATTAATCATAAACATCAAGCAAGAAGAAATTTAACTCAAAGTTTCGAGATAAAATATTTAATTCAAAATGGTCACACGCGTCTTAAAATTGAATTATCGCTATAAACACTAACACTGCGTGACAAAGAAAGTTAAATGCATAATGATTCTCCTTTAATGCACTTAGTTTCAATTAAATGTGATTTTATACAAAACTTAATTTTCAGAGCTCGACGCCCATCAATGGCGGACACACGATCCAAACCCTATTTAACTACTCACTACACATGGATAAAGCAATAAATAAATCTAATTAACCAAAGCAAACAACAAATGAAACAACAAAAACTAATTATCAAAGCTTGGAAACTAATTAACAAAGCAAGAAAATAAGAAATGAAACTTATATTAATGAGGAAGATGATGAATAGTGCACATACAAAACCCAAAGGAATAATCCCTAGGAGAGGCAAGTTCCCACCCAAAATATCCCTCATATCTAACCTAAAATCATATCTAAGGTCTCTAAAATGAATTCCTCACTTGAAATAATGGTTACATACAAATATCCCACCAAAAACGCACTTAAAAAATTAAATTTGCGGACTTTCAACCGAATCGATTCGTTGAACTACGAATCGATTCGCACCTGACAGTACTGAATTCTCAGCTTTGTCCAACTTTACGGAAAATGTCACAATTTCTTCGTTATAGCTTAGAATTAGGAACGATTGGAGTCTATGCGAAGATAATTCAGAGGGATACAACATCCAAGAAGACATTAGGATAAAAAACTAAAATATGAAATGACTAAAATTCCCTTGAATGAGACTTTGAGTGTGATTTTTAAGTCAAAACCATCCTAAAAATGCTATAAATTCCTCATTATACATTTGAATCATGCACCGTCGGCAGCCACACAAAGAGAAATAAAAGGGATTCAACTTTCGTGAAGAGTTTAGGATTAAAATTCGAATACTGAAATTACTAAAATGCCCCCGAAGCTACAATAATCAACATAATTTTTTCAAAAAACGACCAAACTTCACACTAAGCACTAAAATACCTACAAAAGCTCAATTATACCTCATATAGCATGTTAATATATAAAACAGAGGTTGTATGGATAACGATCATAAATGTAGGAACTAAGGTACCCTAGGGGGCTAAAATGCATAAGTTTAAGGGGTGAAAAATACAATATTCGTTCTGAATCACATCTTCATCTTGGATATCTAAGACAAGAATATCTGCCGGTAGTAACAATCTCCCAATATCTATGTCCACTCCTCGACATACAAAGAATATCAATGACTCATATCCCAATGGTGAATCTATACTAGTAACTGTGCTCTCTGTCGTGTCTAATAACCCCGTGGCGCGTGCAAAACTAGTGATAATGAAACTATGTGATTCCCCCATGTCAAATAATATCCGCCCCAAAGTCCCCTAGATTGAAAACGTACCCTTAACCCCGGGTAGAGGCTGGGGAACTGTGACCTGGTGGATGTTGTAAACACGCCCATACTATTGTTGTCCCTACTGGACTAGAATGACTGGAAAAGTTGGTATCTACAGTGGCACTGGGAGAGCAGCTGGAAATAACGAGCGCCCTGCCATTGCTACTGCTATGGGGCTATACCCTTCTGAGGACAATCATGATGTTTGTGGCCAGTGTTGCCCCAAATAAAGAATTTCCCTGGAAAGTGTCCTCCCCTCTGCCCCTGTTGACCTCGGCCTTGATGGTCGTTACCACTCCTCCCTTCACCCTGCTGGACCTACTGATAGTAAAATCTCCCTGTCCCTAACTGTAGTCACCTGATCCGAACCTCTTAGCAGGGTCCCCATAATGGGGACTCTGCTCACCCTATCGCTACTAACCCTTGGCTGATTATGCCCCACCGGCACCATTACCTCCTGTTCGGCCCTACTTGATGGACTCCCCCACTCGTTTTCTTCCTTTCTGATGGAAGCGGTGATCCTAGAAGTGTAGCAAGCAACATTAACCACATTAGAATACGTAGCCAACGAAATATTTCCCAACATATGTTGGCGAATCCTCCATGTCAGACCATTCATAAACATCATAATCTTCTTCTCCTCTGCAGGTACCTCATTTGGCACTATATTCACCAGGTTTGTGAACTCTTCCTCATATTTGGCAACTGTCTTCCCTTCCTGGGTGAGGTTCAGTAACTTCCGCCTTATCTCAGTCGGAACGACGGAGGGGAAATATTTATTGTCGAACCGCACCCAGAAGTCCCTGATAGTTATGTTTTCTCTCTCCTCAGCAGTGGTAATAGACTCCCACCACTGCAGTGCCACTCCCACTAGCTTAAATGTAGCGAGTATATGTGTTTGAACCTAAGTGCACTCATACATCCTCAAGTGCCGTTGAATGTCCTTCTTCCACTGGCTAGCCACTACAACATCTGAACTCCCTACGAACTCCGGAGTATGTGCCTTTTGGAAGGCATCCCTGACTCGCTCCTAAGCATAAGGGAATGTGTGAGTTGGTACTGGGGCCATCTTCGGTGCCTAGGGTGGGGCATGCTGTACCATAGCCAAAGCTGCATTTACCGCTTGTGCTACGATAGAGGCAACCTCCACAGCATTCATCGTGCCCTAAATCAGAGAGCTCTGGGGCTTGGGTTGGGCATCCCTAAGAGCTTGTTGTGCACGTCTGGGAGGCAACTGAAATGAGAGAGATGATTTATAAGCCCATAGTAAATATCTCAACTAGATGAAGATGAAAAATGCGCAATTAAAGAATACAACAGTCCAAAATATAGGGCTCTATATCAAAGAAACCTACACTGGAAGAATAATAAGTTGTGCATATCCTAAAGGACTCTAGAACCTGATGCTCTGATACCACCTGTGACACCCCGCCTAATTAAATACCGGGTGATCAGTCCTTTATTAAATTAATTCAGAATATCCAGTTGGTTCAGAATATGCATCACTATCGAAAACTTTTATTAAAATACAAACCACCTAATATTTAAAAAGGTTGATGCCAAAATTTTATCTTTTAATTAATGTAAAACCAGATTAATGAATAATTAACATTAACCATGCAAACCAAACATGAAAAATGCGTTACTAAAGCCATTTATTGAAAATAAACTATTTAAGTAACTCCGAGTTGTTTTTTGACGAAACTCTTTTCTTAAATCAAAAAGGATTAATCACAAGAAGTGTTTAATAAAACAGTATGTACGAGATCTTATTCAAGATTTGGGCAACAAGTTTAAAAGATAATTTAAACAAGTTTTAAACATAGCACAACCAAGAATGAGATGAGAATATGTAGAAGGCTTCTGTTCACAATTTTTTACGTGGTAAAACCTCACCAATTGAGGAAACATCCACGTCTCCCTCTACGGAGTAAAATGAAAAATCCACTAAAACAAATATATGAGTTACAAACTATATAACTAACATGCAAACAACTCAGACCTATATAAGTTTAGGAATGTACCCTCTGGTGTCCTTAAACTTCTCTGCAGTTCTAATTGTAGATGTAGTTCTCTCAGTTTGTCAACTTCTGATTTGTTCCAGTACTTTACGTCGACTTTTGTTCACAAGATCTTATTACCAACACTTTTCGTGTTGTAGGGTGTAAGTGTTCGTGGAGGTGCTTTCTAACACATGCATGCACACACACGCACTTATTAAGTACAAACAGTCCTAACAAATTACAATAACACTATATGCTGTGATCTTTTCTTTTTCTTTCTTCTTAGAAAACTTTGAACCTTATTTGACCTTTAAATCATTCCCAGCATCCACGGATACCTTGCTAGGAAGACAGACAAGGTCTTAATCAATCTCAGAATTTAAAACAAAAACTTTTTGAGATTGAAAACCTCCAAGTGAGATTCCAAACTAGGTCAAAGGTTTAGTTTTACAAGAACAAGAACCAAAAAGCATTTATTGTTGATTTCAATGTAAGAAAACGTTTTAGAGAAAATAATCAACAATATATTTCTCAAGATGAGAAATAAAAAAGAACTACGTGTAATGTAACATGAATAACTCAGATCTGACATTTCTATGAAATCAGAAACTAGATCTAAGAAAAAGTCTAAGTTGGAAACAAGATCTCACGAACACAAGGTTACAGCAACAAAAATAACTTAACTCAAACTCTCAAACACTCAAGAACACTCAGGATAGTGTTTTTGGTTATGGTGTTTTAAAGAAGTGTTTGGGTTAGGTTTGAAGAGAATTTGGATGAAGTTAGGGTTTCTAACTTTATTATCTCTCTGGTTTCTCTCTTCTCTCTCTATTCTCTCAAAAGAATGAAAATGGAAAAAGTCTTCGAAGTCTAAGGGAAGGGTCCTTTTTATAGTGGGAGGAGAAGGTTCGAGTCAATTTAAGTTGACTTGAATCTAAGGGCTCACACAAGGAGGTGCTTAAACGAACGTTGATTGGCTTAAAAAGTTACACGGGGATTCATCAAGGCAACATGCAGACCATTGATGAGAAATGATCCAAGGGCTGATAACACATGCATCTATTGTCTCAGTAAAGAAACGCACTTCTAACCAATCAGAGGGCAACAGGTGTTGGCCAGTTAAGGGATATAAAACGCGCGTCCAAACTAATTACAAAGTATACCCTAAAGTCTCTGCCGCTTTTGGATTCTACCCAAGGTCACATTAGGCCATAATACACAACAAATAATATTAAGAGATTGACCCCAAAACTTATAAATCAAGTTTTAATTAATAAAACATGGTTTAAAAATTGTTTAAAAATCCCAAAAATTTATTAAAAATCAAACCTAGGGATTTAAACACACTCAACACATGTACACGCATAATTATGCAATATGATATGTACAAATGAATTCTACTGTGTGTGAGTGTTGGCAATAGGTTCTTGATCAAAGCAAGAAAGAGAGATGAATAGGCAATCCAACTTTTGAGGCTCTTTGGTTTCTAGGTAGACACAATTTTGTCACAATTTCGAAACTAGATGAGCACTTATACAATATAGACTCAAGTGAGTCAAAGGTATAAGGGCTTCAAAACATATTAAAGGAAATCAATGAAATAATAAGTGCAACTGGAGTAAACACATCCAGCCTAAGTATCAAGTACAATAATCCAATCGTAGTAACCCAATAACTGAACTGAATAAATAATTAAATCCATAAATCTCTAACTATCTAATAGAAAGGGGAAACATGCCCTAAAATAAGTAAATAGCTCAGAATGAAGAAATAATAAATATGGAGGCGTCCACTATCGAGATCCTGTAACTTCCACAACAACTACAGGACGTTAAATGAATGGAACTCCTATGCTTGGTGTCCCTATGGCTCGGCACCTAAAATAATTTGACAAAAGAGAAAAGATTTGCAAAAGACGTGTCAGAGCTCAAGTGTAAACCATTACAAATTTTATCACGTATTTAAATGTTGTAGTAAAGCAAATAGTATGCACATGTTAGCTTTTCGAACACTCACTTGAGATTCTCACCACTCAACTAATGTGCACGCCTAACGCATCTCTAAACCCATTAATTATTCTATCATCTAGCTTGACTATATATAAAAATCCTTCTAATCACTACTCATAATACCAACCCGCATTTTCCATACACCACTATATTAAATGTTTTCACGAATGTTATCTCAATTTAGGAAGTATTTATAAATTACGTTATGTGCTCGCTTACTTAAGTTATTCAGAGATTATCATCATTTTATACTTATCCACATAATTTCACACAACAAGTATCACTATATATATATATATATAATAAGTTACAAAACTTATGTATGTCATAAGATTGAACTATGATGTCATCAATATAAATTTGTCCTGCAATACCTATTTTTCCCTTAAAATTTTTGGGTTCCCCCTCTTTTGACACACTCTAATTTATTTCCCCCTTTCTTCAAAATTCAAAAACAAGGGCAAAATTGTATTTCCCCATTCTCTCCCTTACGCTCATTTCTCTAAACCCCATTCGTTTCTTATTTCACTCCCTCACATTTCATGCTCTCTCTCATCTTCTGACACAACACCCTTCTCTTTCTGTTCACTCTCTCCTCTCTCTACGAGAATCATAGGGTTTCAAAGATCACACATCGATGATCGAAGAGGAAGATGAAGAGTAGCTTGAGGTCGTTGCTAGGAAAGTTGAGTATTTAACTTTTTATTCATAAATTTCAATTTCATTTGAATTAGATTTTGTTTTGTTCATGGTTTCTATTGTTTGATTTTCAAATCTTGAATTTTTTTAGGGGTTTTCAGATCTCCGAGGTCCACAACTCTATTATTTTTGTTCAAGGTTTCTCTCTATACACTGTTTTTTTCTATTATTTTTTATATTAAAACTATCAATATTTATGGTTATGGTGCTTTTTAGGTGCTGATATGTTGAAGGTTTCAGACGGCGCATTGGATTTTTAGCATTTCTTGGTGTAGGCTTCCTCTCGGTGCATCATCCTACCATGGATCGAGGTAAAAGGACCCATTTCACAAACCCCATCATCAAATATAAGTGAAGTGAACTGGAGGGGGAGATGGGGTAACTGTTATTTTTTTTATTTTGATTTGGACGGTCGGTTTTTGATATATTGCTAGGGAGAATCGAAGGTATATGAATGGAGCACAATTATTCATGCTACTTTGTTTTTCCTTTTTAAGTTTTTTACTCTCTTATTTGTTTACTTATATGAAAGAAGTATTTGTAGGAATAAATAATTTCCTCAGTAGACAGACTCTAACATTTTTGTTTTTATTTTTTTTTTGTATTTTTTATAGTTTGAATACCATGTGTTTGATAAAAGAACATAATGTATGTGTGTAAATATCTATATTTTTAGTTCTTGATTTTAGTATCACTAATGAATACCATGTGTTAGGTATAATCGTAACAACCATCACAACTCACACATTTTGATTTCAGATCGTACGCACAATTTTTGTTGCAAGAATTTCGGGTTTATTTTGTTTATCTATATAGTTTTTTGGAAAATATAATATTGATTTTACAGTTTGCGCTGAAAATTTTATTATTCTATATGTTTTTTTGTTTTTGAAATTTGATAGGAAGTGTGGATAGGAATATTTTGAAGAATGGTTAGGGGCATGTTTACGTCCTAATTTTATTATTCTATATGTTTATGTCCTAATTTAATCTCATTAGTGGTTTTGGTACTAATAATTGTTGGAAATAACAAGCTTCTCATATGTACATTTCTAATAATCTACTCCTATACAGTTATGTCTAGCATTTCTTCTTGAAAATGAGCACGCAGGTAAGATGTTGCTAGAAAATTTTCTAGCATACTCTTCCCTAGCATTTTTAAAATTATTAATACATTTCTTCTTGAAAATAATGTCTAGCATACTCATAATTTTGAAAATTTTCTAGCATACTCTTCCCTAGAATCTAGCATACTCATAATAAGTATGCTAGGCAAGTTATCAGTGGCTTATTATGAGTATGCTAGCATACTTACTAGGAGTATGCTAGATGCTAGACATGGTATTATGAGTATGCTAGACATGAATTATTATGAGTATACTTATAATTTTCAAGCAACATTTTCAAGCAACTAGAATTCATGAGTACGCTAGGGAAGAGTATGCTAGACATGCCAAGCTTTACTCATAATATGTATGCTAGACATGTCAGGTCCTATTTCAAGCAACATTTAGCATACTCATAATAAGTCATTGATAACTCCATAGGCTTTACACTAGAATTCATGAGTATGCTAGGGAAGAGTATGCGAGGCATGCGAAGCATGCGAAGCTTTACTCATAATAAGTATGATAGATAGACATGATAGGTCCTATTTCAAGCAACATCTAGCATACTCATAATAAGTATGCTAGACATGAATACGATGCTAGCATACTTATGTTATCACTGGCTTATTATGAGTATGCTATCCATGCTAGCATACTTATTGTGAGTATGGTAGATGTTGCCTAATAGACATCTCATTAGTGGCTTTGGTACTAATAATTGTTGGAAATCTACATGTACTGCTACTGATAAGAGACTGTTGTCTATCAAAGAAGAAACTGATAAGTTAATTTCAGAAGTGAACTTTCTCTATTGGTCCCTATGATGGTGATTTCTCTTTCAAATCTTCTTGTTCTTTTTAGAGTAATGTACTAAAAATGTGCTAATGACATTCAGATTCCCTAAATATTGATAAAAATTTAAAGAATCCCCCTGTTTTGTAAATGTTAGAAGCATTAAGCATCCGTTATATGATTTTATTTAAAATTTTATAAATATTAATGTCATGTTTGTGTTTGTAACTGATTGTTTAACAAAAAGCTTACGACTTAATATTGAACCAATTTAAGAAATTTAGGCAATGTGACTCTTTTGCATTGGATTTTGTAGAGTTTGCTATCAAATTAGTGTTCATATGTATAATTTTGGCTGTTAGGTGCTAGGTATTTGTTGATTTTTTGCAATTTTCAAATAGATATTCAAACATTAGATTCACGCAACAAACTCCTTATCCCCCCATTGGGTGTAATTTCTAAGTTCCCTTACATAGTTTTATGATGTATTGATAATCACGGACATAAAATGCTGCACTTTTAGCTCTTATCCAGCTACTACCAGACAGTTACCTGCTACTAAAGAGTTGGGTTTTGATTGAATAGTGCTTTTCGAAAACTAACAGCTATGTAAATGTTCCTTTTTCAAAATTGATATATATAAAACATTTGATCTTTTTAGTGACGATCGTTTCTTTGATTGCCAAGTTATATGCAGACTGTTGAAGTAAACACTTCATTCCATAGTAAATTATGGAAGTTATTGAAGTAAAAATCACTGTTATACGCTTACTATTGCATAAGTTATGAGAGTGATTGAAGTAAATTATGGAAGTGATTCCATACACACAAGTTAATGACAGTTTTGATTGAAGTAAACACTTCATTCCATGATGTTCATCACGCACCTGTTATACGCAGACTGTTGAAGTGAGGTCATACATAGTAAATTATACTCAATTGATGCATAAAACACTACCACTTCAAATGATGCATAAAATTCTACCAATTGATGCACAAATGTACACTATTTGGGTTTGGGTGTATACTAAAGTCACTCTCACACACTACCACTTCATACAGTACTGGCTGTAGCTTATAAACAAGTTTGTTTTCTAAAGGTTGGGATTATCCCTTTTGAAATATGAATTTTGGAATAATGATCTCTTCATTTTGTATTTCTTTATTATAGTATATATACTTTTTTTTAGGCATTGGAGATGTGTGGTGGTTGCTTCAAGTTTTATATTTTATATTCTTTAACTATCCACTGATTAACTCTGGCTCAATTTATATTGTTAGGTAGGTATTGTGAATGTAAACATCAAATGAGTAGACACTCTGAAGAAATAAAAGGTTTCTTTGTTTGGTCTTCTTGGTGACATGTTCCACGGGAAGAAATCAAAGGTGCTCTAGGAAATCTTTTTTTTTTCCTAAACTGAAGCGTATGTTAATGAGCATATATTGCCTAGAGTATATGATTTGTGACTTGAAAGTTTATTTTTATCACTATTTTATCAGTGTTTGAAACTGGAATTGTACATTTCATTTTATTTACTGTCTCAGATCATGGAATTGTGCCTCATAGCCCTTCACCCGTGCTCAAAAACATGGAGGAACTCTCGCTCTCTCAATGGATCTTTATCTATCCTAAAGCAGGGTCTAAAATTATTGGTGACTATTGTTTCTCACACAATATAGTGTAATGTGTTTAGGACTGAGATATTACTCTGATTTGGCTCTAAAATGAACAACTTCTTAGGAAAAATCAAGTGTTACAAATCAATATGTTGACAAGAAACATTTCCTTTGCCTGATGGTCTCATCAATGAGGCATTTTTGTAGGGTTCAAACTCATTTCATCATCATCGTCGGGTTCAAACTTATTGGGTTCAATGCTTGAGCCTTATGACTAAACGAATTCGACGGTGGAGATTAAAATCAAACAACTGTCACAATTGAACTCTTTAACTGTCACATCCAAACTTTTCAACCCTCACATCCAAACTCATAAAAAATAAGGCATTTTTGCATATGCTATTCAACATTTTTGCATATGTTATTCGGCATTTTTGCATGTGCTTACTGATGCCCATTTTTTAATATTAGACAGAGTTGTATTCCCGTTTTACATAATCAGTGTGTGATTGTAAACGGAGCCAATTTCAGCATCTCGAGTTCTCAACTCAAACATGGACGATAAAAATGTCGAAGCAAATCCTGTTACTACAGATCCTTTAACTGGTATAATGCTTTATAGTAACTGGTATTATTCACACCATATTTTTTTAACTGGTATAATGCTTTATACCTGTTACTACAGATACTAATCATAATGTACTGACCGTCATTCTATTTTTATGGTGCATATATATTCACCTCTACTGATCTGTTTTTATGGTGCATAGGTATTTAAAAAGATGACCAACCCACAACATAATCGACCATGTTTCCATTGTTCTTCAAGTTGATGAGGTAAATCCATCGTCATAAAAAATAATTATCTTATAGTTTCAATTAGTGCGAATACATGTGTACAGTTTGGTGTGTTTTTTTTGTATATAGTATCTTTTTCTCTCTTCTTTTCTCTTTTCGTGTCTTTTATTTTTTGTTTATGGCAAGTATGTTTTTTCCTTTTGTGCTTATTAGAATGTTGTGGTGTAATATATGTTTTTAAATCCACCTTCAATAGTATGCCCCTGCCTTGGGATTTCTAAATTAATTTTGGTATTTCTCTACGATGAAGAGACCCATTATAATTGCGATTGAAGACATCATATTTTCTAGGTAACATAAGTATTTCTTTAATTGAATTCACAATCTATTGGTGTAAGAGATGGTAGTTCTTAACCCCCCTAAATTAGCATCCAATTATACCATCTTACCTTTTACTTGATACATTATAACAATATATGATGCTGCTATTGACCCTCATATCAATTAATCTAATAACCAATTTTTGTAATCGTACTGCATTACCATCTTGCCCCATTACCTTGGTAGAGAACTATTGATATATAGAGAACCTTGTCGCATTGCTTATAATCAGATCAGTTATAGCATCCATCACTTACTAATCAGTAGATTAGATATAACATCCATGTGGTGCATACATTATCTGACAACTCTACTGATCATTGAGACTCCTATAACTGATGCATAAGTGAGTAGTTATAGAATCCATATGGTTAATACATCTTTTTATAGTGCTTGCATATTCACCTCTACTAATCTATTTTTACGGTGCATAGGTATCTAACAAGATGACCAACCTACAACTTAATCGACCATGTTTCCATTGTTCTTCAAGTTGATGAGGTAAATCCATCGTCATAAAAAATAATTATCTTATAGTTTCAATTAGTGCAACTACATGTGTACAATTTGGTGTCTTTTTTTTTGTATACAGTAGATTTTTCTCTCTTCTTTTCTCTTTTCGTGTCTTTTGTTTTTTGTTTATGGCAAGTATGTTTTTTCCTTTTGTTCTTATTAGAATTTTGTGGTGTAATATATGTAATGCACCTTTAATAGTATGCCCCTGCCTTGGGATTTCTAAATTAACTTTGGTATTTCTTTACGATGAGGAGACCCATTATAATTGCGGTTGAAGACATCATATTTGCTAGGTAACATAAATATTTCTTTAATTGAATTCACAATCTATTGGTCTAGGATATGGTAGTTCTTAGCCCCTTAAATTAGCGTCTAATTATACCATCTTACTTTTTACTTGCTACATTATAACAATATATGATCCCTGCTGTAACGCTGCTACATTACCATCTTGTTGCATTACCTTGGTAGAGAACTATTGATATATAGAGAACCTTGTCGCATTACCATCTTTCTTATATAACCATCTTGATTCTATAACCTTGGTGATATAACCATATTGCTACATTACATTACCATCTTGCTGATATAACTTTGCTGAATTACCATTAACTATTAATATATAGAGAACTATTTTTTTAGTAATGTGAATGGAATTTATGTAGTAAAGAAACTATTTTTGTAGTTTATGCACTTGGTTTTATTATTTGGTATTACGTAGTAATGATCACACGGGCCGCTACCCCTACTTATTTTATTGGAGGTCCACTTGGTATTAATTCCTTATATTTTTACTTCTGCTACATTTTTCAGTTTGGGGTTTTGTATTTTTTGTGGATTGAACATATGCGATCCATCCCAAGTATGTCCGTGATATATTTCTTTATTTTTTTTTGTTTTTTTAGTAACATTTCATATTATATAGATTGACTTTGTATTGACATATAGTGCAAGATCTAAAGTAGTGGTACCTGTTGGTAAGTGAAGAATACTTGGTTCGAGGCATGTCTGTAAGTTATGTTTATTAATATATCAAAATTCATGCCGTAAATCTTGGTTCATGGGACTCGAGACGCATTGGAAAGGAGAGTAAGATTTCATATCTTTGCTTTCTGGAACCCACGCCAGTTGAGCCTGGTTCTCCATTTCTTTGCTGTGGCTGTCTATAGCGGTGGTCGCTTATTAATTCCATATCCATCACATAAACGAGTATGGTTAGGGGCTAGATTGATTTCGGTGCGTATTCTAATACATTCTATTGATTTTATTTTATTTGTCTCTGGAGTATATTTACAAATGTTGACATGTATGATATTTTTCATTGTAGGGTGCGCCCAGAATCATTTTCCCTATTATAAAGTCTGAAAGAGTTAGAGAAATGTTCTTCCCCTGTAAACGGTCACAGCATATTAGAGGAATCCTCCTGTTATATAAGAAGAAGAGGAAATTATTTCTTTCTATTAAGATAAGGAATTGTTATCTTATCTTTATTTGTTTTATCTTATTTAAGATGATCAAGGTTTGTATTTTGCAATTTGATGCTGGCCTGGTTTCGGATATACAATTCATCAACAAAATTAAGTTTGCTTATTATAGACTAATATTATTAATTTTTGATGTATTTGTGTTTTCTTCATGAATTGATTAAATTGATTATTGTTTTATTTATTGATTGATACATTGGGTGTATTTCTTCAAATTGAGTTAAATTGATTACGATGTTTATATGAGGTCCAAAATAGACTATTACTATTGTTGTTGGAGATTATTTATTTATTTCTCAAGTGGGGTGGATAGTCCAATAAAGAAAGGTAATTTTGTCCAAGTTTTCTAAATTGTTTATACATTTTTGTTGTAAAACAGTTGTATGATTTAAATTTACATGATTTTATGCTTTAAAAATATACACTTCTAATATATAAAACATTTATATTTACATTATACATGACTTTATAATTTTCAAAATTATTAACGTGTCTTCAGGATAGGTATACCGTAGTATATATATAGACTCAGCTATTGTGCCTTCATACTTTGCTATCAAGTCCCATTACATCTCAAACATAATAAGGACAATGGTTCGGAATCTCCCACGAACCATAAATTTAAAAATCACACATATTGGAGGCGAACATGGTTCCAAGCCTATGGGCTACGCACATACCTACGCACCCATATAACTATCAACACTATCATTCTCATATAGCCCGTACCTAGGTTCCATGCTAGTACCAGTCAAATATCCCCTCGAAGGCTTCTCAAGATAGGACTGTCCCCTTTTCCCAACCTATCATGATAGTAGGTATGGTAGGTATAGGATACACACAATACATATCACTATAGGCATTCAAGCAACCTATCAAGTTCATTAGGTATGCACACAACTTGAATATTGAACTTATACGTAGTATCTCTAATTACTACTTGCATTACCCATACTTAGATTACAAATACTCTTGTTCTCGTAACTTAGTGATAACTTGTCGCTCCAATTGTCATAAAATATCATACTCCTCTTATTACCCCATAATTCCATTGTAACCTGAATCGCAATTTTACTACTGATCATCACTTCAAATAAACGTGCTACCCAAATTTAAAACAGAAGAAAATTTCCCAGAAACTGGAACTATCGTTTGAACCAGAAGATTTCTCATTTGAATGAGATATCATGTCATTAAAACGACATATCAGCAATAGGGGTTCTCGTTCGAACCAGGCTCCATATCGTTTGAACGAGATTGATCAGTTTCATCCTCAACCTGCACTTGCTACATTTTTCATCCCTAAACAGGCCTAAAACCTCTATAATCAGTCCCAAACTCCTTCCATTCAATTCCAACTCAGTTACCCACATAAAATAATGTTTTCTAACGTCTTAAACACATCAATTCATGATTAATTAATCCACATACCAAAAATCCCCAAATTTTAGATTTATAAACCCTAGTTCATATGATTTCCAATTAACCCTTTTTAATCCCAGATTTACTCAACAATTATTAATATAAATTTATAGTTAAACTTCAATTTACAAGGACCATTCAAATTGGTATCATTTTAACCATAACATATCTTTTAATCATGAATTCTTCATCAAATCAAATGCAGTTTAAGGGGGCTTCATCTGCTACACTAACATGAACACATTTAATGTTAAAAGAGAAAGATTTAACACTTGCCTTATGAAAGATGGTCTGATTCTTTGATTTTGTTGGTATAGTTGCGACCCTCATTCTCCGATCTACGTGATGGTGGTCACGGTGGTGGAAAAGGTGCACTTGTGGTAGCTCTTCCTTGGATATTTTTCTTCCTCTTTCTCTCTTTTTGTTCTATCTCTGTGTTTATTTTTTTTTCTCACGGCAGATAACATAATCTAACCCACATAGGAGATATTTTATTTCTCTAATTTTTGTCCTTTAATTTACTCCAAAAATACAATTTACCAAAATACCCTTATGGGGATCTGGTTCGGCCTAAAACTACCCTGGAACCCAAACTAAGCCCTCGGGTAGACTTTTCTGACTATCTCGACCCTTTCAAACAAAACGGCGCACTCGAAATGACCGTACAAGTGATCGAAAATGAGAGATAGACAGAGAGAGAGATATTGCAATCAACATTATTTTTTAATTTGTTTCTTTTTAACCTTTTTCTCTTGTTACATTGTGTGAACATGGGCTTTGCCTTCAGTTTGAATATAATTCATTAGCGTATCAATTGGATTTTGGGAAGTAGTATTATGTGCACATGAGTACATCATGAGGCCAACTAGCTAGAGAAGAGGAAGACATATTATTTTTTCATGTCAACTCTTATATCAGTCTCTATCTTTAATAAATAATTTGACTCCGGTTTATATATGGTGAAGGTCCTAATTTTATCTTGATTCTTTATATTTCCACACTTATTATGAAATAAGTATTGCTCCATTGATTAGCCCCATCATTGTAATCAATAAATTATTAAGGAGAGTTTGAAATACAATTTATATTACCTCATGTGTTTACATCATAGTCTCTCCAAAAATGAAAGATTCATGTGTACTGCGCTTGACAATTTTAAGGGATAAATAGAAATTACTCCTTGATGTATGAAGAGAATTTAAAAATAACAAATCCCTACTATCATATCAATTCAACATGAAATAAGAGTCTTTGATGTATCTATTAATTACCTAAAGGTGTTTGGGTGATTTAGTACGCCTAATATCTCTTTTAAAAAAGTCTCAGAGACTAAAATACTTTCTCAAACCCATATAGTATCAACTTGAATAAAGTATTCCATTATCTACGTATATAAATAAGATAACACCATGAACACAATATGAGGCTAGCTAGACAAAGTCAATCACAGTGCCACAATCTTTACCAAGAATTAATTCAATGGTGCACACAGATTTTCTCAATTTAGCACTTCAGACCCTCAAAGACATCGAATAGCAAAACCTAAATCCAATATTGAATCGCAGTACGAATAAAACACAATCGAAAAATTACAAAACCACCAGCTAACACCAATCACAGTACGATTAAACCACCATCGAACACTAAAGAAAACGAAACAAAACCTAAAATCGATATTGAATCGATTTTTTGAAATCAATTTTTAATGGTGAGGGTGGTTCTTTTGTGTGATCAATAATATGACAATAGCCAAAATTGTCATATGTTGTATTATAATAGGATAACAATCTGCAGTATTATAAAGCAAAGATCCGAAGTTGTCACATATATATTTTCATTTACCCTTAACATTTCTTAAAAAATGTAAAAAAATTCCCCACAAAGAAAAAAAATTCCCAAGATAACTTTTCCTGTGCATCGCTCTAGTAATTTCTAAGGCGCACATGCATTTAGTCCCACTTTACAATTTGTATATGATGTCTCTGGAAAACGACTGGGATTTTTAATTGTTAATTTTGCAATTGTTGAACTGTGTTGATATGTTTTTTTTCTTGATAAGGTATTTTCATTTAATAAAAAATAGTTAAACAGTTAAAATGGTTAATGTAGATAAATAGTAATATTGTCTAATAAAAAAAGGCAGGATCACATGATTAAAATTTTAAAAAATTAGAACATAGAGGTAAATAAATACGACATAATATATTAACAAAGTATAATTTTTCGTTTTTCAAACACAACTTAATCGTCATAAATGAACAAACTAAAGCAAAACCTAATATCTTGATTTTCATAGAGAATACATAACCTAAGGGCAACACATCTTCCTATACATACTAATGGTTGGATATTCATTAAAAATAAAGATGCAATCAATCAGTCAATGGTTTCACTACATCTGTTATCATAAGCCCGACTGTATTTGTGGTTTAGAAAGACATCAATGAGATGATCTCATAATTGAAGTAGCCTCGTATGTGACTGATCCGGTGTCAACTCTTTTTGTAATGATAATTCATGCATAAAATACATCACTGTGATGCCATAATTAAACTTATAGGCAATGCGTATTAGTGAGTAGCAATACATAACATTGATAAATTATTTGTTTTAAATATAAGATATTATTATCAAGACTTACGATTCTTCACTTTGCAAGGGGAGATTTATAATGAAGTAGAGGGAAAAATTCTTGTATTTTCATGACATCTAGTGTATTGTTTCTTCCTTATCTCTGCTTAGTGCTTGACGTGCTTGTTTATTTACACCCCTAAATATTTCATTTATGTACTCTCCTCCTTTACGTAGAGATTTCTCCCCATCTTTCTTTGTTTTAATAAAATATTTTTGTCTTACTCCATTTCTTTAACATTTAGCGGTGTTAAAGTTACATATTTATTTTGAAAGAAGTTGTATTAGCTATAATATATTTTTTTGTGTAAATAATACATATACTAATGTTGTCCATACCATATGTTTGGCTTTGTTGTAGCACAGATCTCTATAATTTTCCATCTTATTTAATTTTGGGTCGCAATGCAACCATATGCCCTTCTCCTTGCTGGGTAAAGAATCGAAATTGTTTCCATAGTGCATAGGAATGAATATTAGTTCACATTCGTAGATGTTTTCTTTGATGATGTCATAAAAATATGAATTTATCACTTTATAAAAAATAGATGTGACTTGAGTCAAACTTTAACCATGTGAAAGTGGGGAGATATATGCTTTTTTGTCTACCATCGGTGTTGGACTTATCTGAAAGTCTCACACAGTACGAGTCGATCACCTTTCAAATTGGAATTGAAATGCATTAGTTGATGAAACATAGTTTGTTTGTAAATTTTTGTTGTGTGTACTTACATTATTTGAAATTTGACCATCCCAAGGCCAATATGTCATAACGGGATATTGAATCAAGGTCCAACTGCCAAACTGGTACTTTGCATTTTACCAGTAAATAAGTTCTGTAAGCAACTGTATGTTCTCAAATCAAAAGTATGAGTTCAAGTTTAAATAAAAAAATGTGCGGTTCTTACCTAACTAGTGCTATCTCATAATATGTCTTCAACTTTGTCGTGTCCTATTATCCAGTATGCTTACAAGATTGGACTTAAGTGGGTTGGAAATCTTTCTCATGAATTTTTTTGGAGTTCTATTATTCAGTATCCTCTTTAGAATCGTGATCAAATCTTCTTTACTCCATTTATCTTCTTCTGGGTTCTCAATCAATGTACAATTACTTGTGCCCGACTGATTTTTGATGAAGTTGTTGCCATTTTCCTTAATTTCAATTTTTTTCCAGATTCGGATGCACATACTTTGGCTTCTCATTTTTTATTTGAGTTTTTCTAATTTCCACAAGGAGGATTCTACTATTTGGGCAGTCAGGGTCACCCCCAAGTTGTTCTACCATGTTTTGCAGTGATAAGGTATGCTTTTATAGGTCTTTATTATCGTTATCAATGCAAATTGATTTCATTTATTATTGGTCAAGATCCTTCACGTGCTTATTAATTATATTTCGTTAATGCTTTGTGACTCGAGCAATTCGTTCCACATCTCTTTGTTAGTTTCTCAATTTTTAAGTTTAATTTTGCTTTTATGCCACATATCTTTTCTTCACTCTCTCCTTTTATTACGTCAGCAATTTTTTGTATTTCTTGTAAACTGGTGTAGAGATGCTCCAATTCTTCTTTAATGGCATGGAGTCATTTTTAAGTTGAGATATAATATCTTCTTTCTCTACTATTATTGCATGGATATTATTTAATACTATTGACATTTATTACCATGTTAATAATAGACCTAATAAATCTCATCAAAATATACAATTAAAATCGTCAAAATGACACAACAAACACCCAAAACATGTAGTTATAAACGAAATTTGGCTCTTATTTACGAAGATAATAAATAAAGGCATCATGCACAAGACATTTGTTAAAATTTTGAGATTATTCAAGTTTTTGTGAATAAGCTTAGAGATAGAGAGTAATGGCAAAACCGTACATCTATAGTATTAACCACATCAACCACATTAGATTTCTTCAAAGCCCACCTAACAATCATGATTGCATCATGTCAACTCTGATATTCTTCCTATTTAATTTCTTGAAGGATGGATTTATACTAAAAATAACATTAACTCAATAAGAATTATCTAAAAATCTCAAAGAATCTCTTAGAGTTATCATATTATTAAAATACTGCTCAAATGGTGTCAAAACATTTTTCAACTAGTATAATAACTAAGTTATTTCCTAGTTGTTTCAGGAAGTGGTATATTTTTTTATATAGCCTTATGGAATTATTTTAACACTTTTGATGTGAATTTAGCCACATGGAAATTTAATCTCCATTCAAGGGGAAAGATAGAACTTCCATCCTTTATGGTAGTATCAACCTTATTCTAGTTGTCTATGCCCCCGACACCCACATTCATATTTCCAAGAGACAGACAATGTTTTTTTAAAAGGTTGAACATCGCCTTTATCGCCGATTTTATATTTGTTATATTCTCTTTGGATTTGAAGGTGTATTTAAGTGTGAAAGTTTGAAACACGCGATAATGTTTTCAAGTGTGCAATGTTACTCAATGCTGGGTTAAATGGGCATATGGATGACAATAGAAGGTAAGGCATGTCCGATCGGAATAATGGATGACCACGTGTATCGAAGATTATGAAACTACTTGAGTTGTGTCTTCAGCATAATCCTCCTCGTGAAGTTTGACAGCTCTTATTAACTGTTGTTCTTATATATGTTTTATCTAAAATTCACGATGCAATTTCAACCATTCAGCTGTAATGTATTTAACTCTGTAACTAATGCTTTTGAGAGTCTTATCTCGACGCTCAATTTTTTACTAAGCTCCCTGTCAAGCCCACCTACCTTGATAATTTCTCTTTTAACGACGCATACCATTTCTTCTTATTTTGGATTTTATCTTCTAGTTCCGCAATTGTTTCCACAAAGTGTCTCATCTTTCCCTCGAGTTCCTCATTTTTTCCTCTAGGCACTCTATGTATTTTGCAGTTAGCATATGTGTACTATACAAATCATAATCTCTCCTTTCAACATCTTTTGTTACTCATTTGGAAGTGAGTATATTTGGAAAATAATCATTAGAATCCCCCATGATTATATTATTTGGACATTACTATATGCTATGATTGATGCTTCCACGTTATTTTTTAAACCACCCCTTGGTGTTGTAGTGATGCTTGCGCTGAATTTTTGGGGTTAGTGTGCCCAATAATGAAATCACATCTGCATAGCGATGATCATTCAGTTTTGTCACATTTTTAGTAGCAATTGAGTTGTGATTCGGCCTTGTTACTTCTACTATGAAGTCATCATCTAATTCAGTCTCAGCATTCATTATGACAATCTACGCTGATTTCCTCAACATACCTCTCCTTCTTTGGGGTGTTTGTAGTTTCAACTAGGAAGAAAAAACTAACGTAAAAATTTAGGAACGTTAATGGTGTGAATATGGTCTTCGTATCATAAATTCTCCAATAGTTGTAAGTAATCTAGAAGGGAAATCAATAAGTGTAACTCCAAATTAAACAGAATATGATTCTCATGTAACGGACAACTAGATATCAAATAGTAGAATACATTTTGCTTCTTGGTACAGCTCCCAAGATAGAGGCTCATTAAACTAAAAAATCCTTTGAACGTTGAAAGGGGGTTTAGTATACAATAATACAGTTCCAAGTGACTCAACTTTTGGAATAAGTGCAAAGAGGAACGAATCATGTACTTAAGCCCAATCCATATATCAGGTACAAATTCTTCAATAGATTTTCTTGACAGATAGATAATCCATTAATCAATTTTACTGCAAGTTGCAAGAACTATAGGAGGAAGCTCAAACTTGCATATCAGGTCATTATGAAGTATAATAGAATCAACCATTCTAGTTAGCTTACTTTCCCTGGCTTCTATAGAAGATACTAAAACACAATCCCTACCAAATACAAGATTTGAACTACTAATCCAATTATACCTCTATACGCTTGACAAGATACTAGTTCTCCCTGCATCCTTAATAGGCAAAAATTATATTCATTTCAAAAAGAATCTCAACAGTATCATCAAAGAAAATCCCAAATGTTACTAGTTTCACTAATAAAGCTTTCCTGATTTGGTTCAGCTACAATCATTCCAACAATTCCATTGCATACTTTAGCTACTATCAGTGTATTATTTAGCTACTATACCAATGCATCTTGATATACTTTAGCAACTATATCGGTGCATACTTTATCTACTATCAGTCCAACAAAGCAGGTGCTAAACTTAATCGAATCAATATTTTCTAGGACTTCTACATCCTAGCAAATATGGACTCCTACTATACCAGTGCATACATTAGCTACTATACCAGTGCATCTTGGTATACTTTAGCACCTATAACAGTGAATACTTTAGCTACTATCAGTCCAACAAAGAAGGTTCTAAACATAATTGAATCAATATTTGTTAGGACTGCTACATCCTAGCAAATACGGACTGCTACATAATTCAAGCTCATAGATGGAACAATCTTCAAAATGAAAGTAATTGGACTGCTATATCCTCAGGTGTTTTTAGCTTATCCTCATCTTGGAATTCTGTTAGAGATATTGAGGTTAGTTCTGCTAAGTTCATTTAGGACTCTAGTACCCTGCTAAGATGTCAATTATTACATGGAGAATCCTTAAAGAAACGAAGAAGAATCTGTAATTAAATTTCAATTAAAATGTTGGACGTTGTGGGTGCGAATAAGAGGAGAATTGGTGGAGAATCACACCCGATTCCAGTGCAATTTGGATTCATTTACCACTTCAAAAAAATCTTTTCTTCATAGCTTCCCACACACACGCATACACAAGGTTAACATCTTAACCAACAATTAATTGATAGTTGCACAAGCCTAATAACAGAGGCACTTTACCAAGTAATCTGAAGGTTGAAAGCCATATACCTTTCCCAAGGAATCTTATATCTATTCTCTTGTATATACCAGTTACCTTTCCCAAGCAATATGAAGGATGAAAAAAGATTGTGGAACATTTTATCTTTCATTAATATAAAAAAAAACACAAGAAAATTACTTCAATGCGACTCCCATTATAATTTGTTGGCATATGTGGATCAATATAAAAAATGCCAAGTTTGAAAACTCTTCCTTGTTCATTCCTAGAATTATCAAGAACATCAAAGAATAGAATCCAAACAGTTCCATAATCCTAATATAATTCAAACAAAAAAAATAGAACATTTATACCACATTTTGTCAATGGTATAGAAGTAGACTTAAAGTTATAAGATTTCGGCACATATAATAACAAACAAAATGGAAAAAAAAAATGGAAAAATAACATCTTGAGTTGCATAATCCAAATATAATTAAAACGGTTACATAATCCAATAGTTTGCCAAATAGTTGCAAAGAAATGGAAAAATAACATCGCGAGTTGCATCCGTGGTCACTTAGGGAAAAGACAGAGCAATGTCCAAACCACCCAACATTTCTCAACATCCTTAATATTGCCCGGCCCATGACATTGTCGATACAATGAATGATTCTCTTCTCCTAGCTCAACACTAATAACGTAAACTTTACGCTCAAATATCAACAGTTGATGGACATGCACCACCATTCCAGTACTAGCTGAAGCAATAACTTGTCCACTTACAATCTACCTTAGACTTGAAAAATCTTATAAATCGACATATGGATCATGTAGAGGATCAACTGAATCTCCAACGTCTGGCTCAATTATATCTCCAAATTTTGGCTCAGTCGACGGAGGGATAGGTGCGTAATCTTGAGAACTTGGATACTGGACATGAGTGTAATCGTGAGAACTTGGGTATGGGATGGGATTGTAATCATGGGGACTTGGATGAGGTGATAATACGTTGCTTTGATTTGGCAGTTTTAGACTATTCTTTTCAAAAGCACTTAAAATCGTGGAAACAGACGATTTGAGAAAAGCTATATCCTTATTCAACTATGACTGTGAGGATATTGTTCCATCCAATTGTGATACTATAGGAGCAATAGCCTTAAGTTTACTTTCAGACACAGGTCCAACATCAAGAGTCGCCCCCTAGTGTCTTTTCCTTTAAAGGCATTCAAAGCATTAGTGTCTAAACTGGTTTGACTTGAAGAACCTTGGCTACTTCTCAGCTCACTCAATTTTTTCTGTAAAATTATTCATGAATCGATTAAAACGATTGAACAACTAAACTTGTGGGAATTTATTATTACAATTTAGGTTACGAAACTCACCATATCATCTGCTACCTTTGGATGAAACTCCCCCGTTTTCCGCCTACAACTTTTGATATACACTTTCGATATATAATGTGTGTCTATATATATAATATTTCTTATGAAACTCATCATATTTTAATGTGTGTGTGTGTGTGTATATATATATATACACACACACACAAACATTAAAATAAGAAAGTGTAGGTACTATCTCATCGATTTTCTCAGCATATGACATCCGACCAAGACAATGGACGTCAGTATTTTTAGCCCTATTCACCCGGCCTTGGTGTCTTTGTTTCAATTTCACCTTAGATGCTTTGCGTAAGACGTCTTCAATTGAATACAAAGGGATTTTATGTTCTCCTCCTTTCGATTTCCCGAAAGATTGAACTCTTTCATGAGTATATCCCACAAGTCATCTTTTTTACTTGCTCAACCATGTCCCAACTCTCATATTTTAAGTCGATACATGATTTTAACAAAGTCAAGGCTTGAGATTTTAAAGGATTCTTGCCACCTGTTGGAAAACCAAATAGGTTAAGGGAATCCTTTGAATGAGAATCTGAAAGTGCGAAAGAACCTATATTTTAAAATTCTTCAAATTAAAGGGATGGTTCAATTAAAGTTTCCAATTAAAAACTCAATTAAAAATTAATAAAGTTAAACTACAAAGTGAAATTAAAATACTCAACAAATTAATTTCCATTTAAATAAAATTAACTTAATCCAAGTCCTAAAAATTTTCCTAACAATAAAATATTTAATTTTTCAATATAGGCCAACACCAATTTTAATGAATTAAATATGAAGACTTGAATTAAATTAAACTAACACAACCTAAAAAATTTATTAGCACCAAATTAAGCAAGATTGCAAATTAAACCAAATTTTATCTTTTTAACCTAAGCATGCATTCCAGGTGAGCAAAACAAGATAAAAGAAACAATCTCACTACACGGCGATGTGCGATAAAAACACAAACGGGAAAAACCTCGGACAACCCTTGCCTACAAACCCACTAGATATGGCTTTACAATTATAAGACAAAAGACTTATAACACTTGACTTGACTCCCTTCAATCCCCGATGCTTCTTCTTGTAAATACCTCCATCTAGTTGATAACCATTATGCCCATCGCAGTCTTGGAGTCCACCAATAGAAGCACAACAACTATCAACCACACATGGTGCCTTTCACCATGTGAGAAAGCCGCACCAAACACAAGTTCTTCTCCTTTGTGGGTAGAGAATAAACTTCTCTTCTTATTGGTGTAGAGAAACCCCGGTTCCAAACAAACTCTCCAAGCAATATATATATATATATATATATATATATATATATATATATATGTATATATATATATATGTATATATATATATATATATATATATATATATGAAAGCTTGGAATTTGTAAGAGGGTACTTTAAAATGTAGATGGAGGCGTAACCCCTTTTTAAGTATGGTAATGATATGTTAATTAGCCCAAAACTTTGGATTAGTAATAGGACATGCCAACACTAGCCTAATGAAGATGAAGCTCGTTTTAAAATCACAAATCTCTCATGTATATCTCAGAAAAGTAGTAATGGAGTTTTAGAAGTAACTCAGCTAGAGGGAGAGAGAAGTAAGCACCCTAGATACACCATGGTAGGAAGGTAGAAACACACCAAAACACCCTCAAGAATCTCTGTCACGTATTAAAAGCTTCATAATAAATAACAATGGTGAGTGAGTGAACTCTTTAGTTTGTAATAACTCTCTCTAGCAATAACTTCCTGATTCTCAAAAGGAACCTCTCCTCCTCAAAGGTGGTTGGGGTCCTTAAATAGCCCCCGACATCATCCCCTAGGTAACTCAGTCATTTATGACTATGAAAGACATCCCTCATACTTTATGTCACAACATTAAATACCTGATGCGCTAGTTGTCTGCACGTCATAAACATTAAATGCCAAGACATATCTTTTGCCTAACCACTATGTGTAAGGGGGCTGTTGTCGCAGAGGTGGCTCACCAACTGCCTGGCAGCCCCAAATACCATGGTAGTTTACTCAAGTGCAGGTCTGACATTGTTTAGCTAGCTAGTGACATCACCTACAGTGGATGTGACATTAAGTAGAGGGTTGTTTGGCTCACAACTCAACGCCCGATGGAACTCTAAGCTACTCCGCCCGAGGTTCCACGGTTAGGGTCCTTCGGTGTTTTTACTAGGTGTATCTAAGATGGTCAGGACAAGCCCTAAAGGTGACTTACTTCTTAATCTTCCAAACCAAGTCCCTCTAAAGTTCCCACAGCGAGGTCATTCGATAGAGCATGAAAGCTCTCCCAGGCTCTGCCAAACCTGGTCTCTCGCGAGTACCGTTTGACTTCGCACAAACTCACTTATTATTCTCATTACATCATTACAACCGTTATAGCTTACAATCAACATAAATAGAAATAGAATATGACTAATACAAGAAACTAAAGTATGAGCTGCCGCGCCAAGCTACCTCGTTGAGTTTCCATGCTTGAGCTGCTTTGGTTGCTTAATCTCAAACATTATTGCCAATTAGGGATTCATCCCTAATCTCAGGATTACCTTCAAGCCCCCTCAAAATTTTCCCCTTCGTGGAGAGATTTGTTGGAACAAGAAATGTCTGCACAAAATTTTGCAATTCGATGAACCTGCTTTGCGTGATATAGTTCTCAATTTGTGAACAAGAAATTCTGGCCCTCCTTTCCTGTTAGAACCGCAGTGATATAGTCTTTGGGAAAAAGTAAAATTCTCCCTGATGTACCTAAGCCAAAGAGCCATACTCGTTGGGACTTGGGAAAAGGGACATCGTTGCTTTTTCCTCGTGCTGGTCCCCAACCATTCTAGCTCTAATGTTTGACATTCTCTCAAAAGGCCTACTAACCTTTTTTAAATACTCGTTTGGAATTTTGGTAAATGAAATTCTCCCCCATGGTGCTTCGCTATTTATGAAAAACGATGAGACACGTGGCGAGGGGACGTCGTATCTTTGTGGAACCGTTGGGGGATTTCCTTCGTTAGAAGTTCAATGGATATGCCTGACAGAATCTTTTGGCGCCAAAACTTAAACTTATTGAAGAAGGCAACATTTTATGTTCTCTATGTGTCACTTCATTAATGACAGGCGCTGTCTTTTCAACTACCAAAGTACTTCCCGAAGTGCCACGTGTTCATGTGAAATGATTATAGGCGGCTGCGCACGTGCAAGGGTGAGGAAATATAAACGCCGAACTTAGAAATTTCAAACGTGCATATCCTAACACTTAACCTTTCTTTTCTCTTACTTTGCTTTCATCATCTTCAAGCTTCCATTGTCGTTAGAGAGAAAAAGAAACTGTGAAAACTCCATTGTTGTTTAAGCTCTTACCTCTTGACTTTTTCCTTCTATTACCATCTCTATCTCCACTTGTGCTCGTGTTTCTCCATTCTCCCTCTCAAACCCTTCTTGCACAAAGATTTTCTGTTACTGTGTCATTATTTGCCATGGCGTACTCAAGCAACTCCTCTGCCACCGGTGTTCTTCCTGCCACTCCTACTACTGCCACAACCCTGGATACTGCCCACCAGGAACAACTAAGGTTCTACCGTCGATCACCTATATTTGGACAAGGTGATGATTTTACTGGTGCATGTAAGAGGGTCCATTTTTCTTCTAAGTTTGACCCTCTATTATTGGGTGATGAAGACAAAGCCTCTATTAAATGGGGTTTTCTTCCTCCCGAGGGGACTCTCTGATTTCGTTTGGAGCGAGGGGACTTCCCGTGGTCCCACATTGAGTTTGAAGCGCGTGGGGGTTCTCCCACTCAGTTTTCCGTGTGGAACTCCCACATGAAGAGCTCCTATGCTGAAACGCTCACTAAGATTGGGCTGCAATGGGCTAAATGGTTTGGTGAGTTTACTCTTTCCAAGAATAATGTTGTCCTTCCTGTTTTGGTGTCTCGTTGGAACATTACTACCCATACTTTCATCATTTCATGGGGTGAGTTCACGGTGACGTTAGAAGATGTGTGTGAGCTCCTGGGTCTTGAAGAAAATGGCCATGAGCCCTATACTGATGAGGCTCTGGATGCCCAGGAGACTGCTAATCGTTTGGAACTGGATCGAATATGCCAAAGCTGCACCGGTTCGTCAAACAAGGCCACTTTCTCCCCCTATTAACTATTTCTTCAAGGATTTTGCAGAAGGCAGTTCTTCTGGAGGTGCCCCTGGTCAAGGTACATCGCTGGAACTTCCTGCTTATATCCTTGTCATTATTTCTCATTTTCTTCTACCAAGAAAACCCAATGATCAGTCCCAAAGGGACCTGATCAATATATCCCTTCGTTTGGGCCACGGTACCAAGCTTCCCCTTAATGTAATCTCCTTGGGATCCCTCTATACCTGGCTCGACAGAACCCTCTTTGACATGGAGCGATCTCTTGGTCGTTATAACTTGGCAAATTTTGCCAATTGTACCCTTCTGACGAGCTTCCTTTATGTTCGTTTCCCTGTTGTAGCGGCCAAGATCAACCGCCCTCCTTATGGGGAAAGAATTCTGCCTTCACGCTCCTACATTTATCATAAGAAGCTGAGTCGAAAGGAGTTGATCCCTGTGATTGATCGTCTTGAGGAATTTGTTATGAGACCCTACGAATAGGATATATTTGTTCACAACTGTGACTTTTCCAACATGAGGCCAGGTTAGTGGAGGTAGGCGCATATATTGACGATTCTTCGTTGGCCGTGGTTGTTCTATTCTCCCCCGGCTATCTACCCTCCTATACCGAGTGGAGATACACTAGCGAGCACTACAATCCCAATCGATGTAGCCGCCAATTTGGTTTTGATCAGGGGATCCTCACCCAGTTTTTCAATCGTTAAACCCTAAGGTTTTTTTCAGCGAGGCCTGCTCCCTATTTTCATCCACTGATGCATGGGGAATAAGTTCTGCAATGGCTGGGCGAGTAACTATTCCCAGTAACAAATGGCAAGGGGATGTGTCCTCTCTGTTCTCTACACAATACTGGCCAAAATAATTGGCTGATATTGCAGAGTTCATCGAGGGGGATCCAGTGTACCCTCTAGTCCTATCCTTTTCTATGTTGGAGCTGGGTTTAAAGGGCAACTCCATCCTTGGGGTTGATTTCCCGATGAGTAAGACCCCTAAGGCATGTCCCATTGGGATTCCTCCCCTTTGTTCCATGATTCCCACTACTATGCCCAAAACCAAGACTGCTGCAGCCCCGAAGAAAGATGGCCCTTCGACCAAAGCTGCTACTGATGAACCTTCAGGGCAGAAGGCAAAGATCGGGACTTCTTCCAAATCCAAGTCCCAGACTAAATCTCAAACTCCCAAGGAGGCAGTCCCCACTGACTTAATTCCTCCTCCTATGCCTACGGAGAGAGCTGAGGAGTTGAGAAGGAAAGTTCAAGCCGAGGTAGCCCGCATAAACGCTGAGTTCGAACTGCATGTTTCAGTTGTTCCTCCACCGGGAACCTTCCCCACGATCCAATTTGATCCCACCGAGACCACGACAAAGAGGAGAAAGCTTTCAAAGGCTCTTCGCGGTAGTGGCCCTGGTGCATCAGGAACGAGGAAGAAAACTCTGGGTACCAAGTCCCAGAGGAGATAAACTCCTGAGGTGCAATTATCTCCTACTCCCTCACCTGTCAGATCTGAGGTATGTATAGTTGTTCTATTATTATTTCCCATTCGCTTAAAAAAAATTACACTTGCTTACGCATTTTGGTAACTGTGGTGCAGGAGGTTGAAGAAGAAATTGCCAATCCCCCTAGTCCCCCCGTGAGCCCTTTCGTAGGGGGGCATTTCGGTGCTTCACCACCCGGTGTGACTTCCCCCCGTTTTCCCATGACTGGGCTTACCTATTTCCGTCGTTCAGCCTCTCAACGCGCAAGAGATATTGCTGTGGGTGATGATGATGTTGACTCTGTGGGCGTCTGTTTGTAACCAAATGCAACTCTCTCTATTCGTTTTGGTTTATCTTCTGCACCTGAGCTTCTTCCACCCATTGTTCTGGCTGAAGAAAAGGTGCTCGAGGTATGATTTCCTCTATAATTTGTTTGGTATAACGTCCTTTAAGTATCACCCCCTTTATCTATTTGTCATGCTAAACCTTGAGATTTTGGGATGCCCTGGGTTGAAGTGTCGTCATTGTTAGTGAACATTTGTCTTCCCATACTGCTAGCGAGACCCTTGACCTCCATTCCTCTTTTTCGTACCATAACTAAGGTAAGTAACATTTAGAGTTACTTCTCCCTTTTTCTGTGCTTACTCCTCTTTCATCGTTTAACACTGAGTTTCATGTTGCATCTTTCTCCCCATCTTTCTCCACCTTCTCTCGAAGGTCTGTATGCATACAAGACCAAGGTTGGTGCTTCTGCCTCCCCTTAGGGGTTTTTCTGCATCCACCCCCGTTGAGGCCTCATTTAGGAGCCCATCATCTTCTCCCAGTGAACAACCCATGTTGGCCTTGGTCCTTTATGTTGGTAGGGTAGTTTTGCTTACCGTTGAGGCTTCTGTCACTAGGGATCCCGTTGTGGCTTCTGAGGTAACGAGCCCGCCCCCAACGGTTCCTATCCTTATTTCTACCACAGCTACTCCCGTTCTGGCTCCTGCCATGACTGAGGTATTTTCCTTAATTCAATGCATTTTTATCAAAGAATTTCCCCAAATTCCCCTATAACGGTGGCTTAGCAAGGAAAATAGTTGTTAAGTTTTTTTCATAAATTCCACCCATAATGGTGACTTAACAATGGAAACACTTGTTAAGATTTTTCATAAACTCGACCTATAACGGTGACTTAACAACGAAAATGCTTGTTAAGATTTTTCATAAACTCCACCTATAATGGTGACTTAACAACGAAAACGCTTGTTAAGATTTTTCATAAACTCCACCTATAACGGTGACTTAACAATGAAAACACTTGTTAAGATTTTTCATGAACTCCACCTATAATGGTGACTTAACAATGAAAACACTTGTTAAGATTTTTCTTAAACTCCACCTATAACGGTGACTTAACAACGAAAACGCTTGTTAAGATATTTCATAAACTCCACCTATAATGGTGACTTAACAATGACAACGTTTGTTAAGATTTTTCATAAACTCCACCTATAACGGTGACTTAACAATGAAAACACTTGTTAAGATTTTTCATTTACTCCACCTATAATGGTGACTTAACAACGAAAACGTTTGTTTAATTAATTATTTTTTTTCCATAAAATCGTTACTTTTCTTATCTCAGGTTGCACGAGAGCCTTCCCCACCCACTCTTTCACCTATTGTCTTGCCTTATCGGGAACCTGCCGTCTCGAAAGATTCTGGACATGCAGACGAAGGTTCCACGACTGGTGCCGCAGTGGAGAGTGAATCTGTGTGCGAGCTTCCTCTGCCAGATTTGGCTCCTCATGCGTTCTGTTTAATGGTGCTTCAACGTTCTCCCTAGATGCCTGCCATGCATCGATTAGTGATCGAGCAACTTGTGAATCACCATCCTAAAACCTTCTCGGTGCATTTCTTACGTTCCAACATCTCTGTCATGGGTTATAAGCTGTAAGGCATGGCTACTGTGGTTGCAGAAATTGGTAGTACTCCCACTGTGGCCGTTACCAGACCACTCCTTAACCAATTTCTTGGTTATTTGAAGGAGTTGGGTCGTGATGGTTTTCGTTTTAATTGGCTTATATCGTACTTAAAGACTTTGAAGAGCCAGCAACTAATCAAGCAGAGGGAACTATTGCAAAAGCATCAGTAGGACCAATGGGATGAGAAAGCCAGGTTGGTCGAAATAGCACCGCTTCTAGAAGCAGTTGATAGGGAGGTAAATGATGCCGAAGAAGCTTTGCGTCTGGCCAAGATAAAATAAGAAAGACTCCTCATCCAACGTGCGTAAGTTCAAAGGAGGTTAGAGGTTTCCATCAATGCCCAACAATCTTGTACTACATCTTCTTCGGGGCTTCCCGGGGATTTTTTCTCATCTTCAGACCTATGGTTCCTCTTAGGCTAGTCAACATTTGTATATACCTTCCTCTTATTTCTTTCAATGTAACTCTTGGGAAGTCATTCCCAATTTTGTAATGCTCCATCGTTTACCAATGAATGAAAAATGTATATTTTCCACTTCTTCTGTATGTTGCAACTTCTTTTGTATATTACAAGTTTCTATATTTCTATAACTCTTTCACTATGCTCAAATCATAACTAAAACTTGTACATTCATAACAACAACTATCATGATTCAAACTTAATTGTTTATACATGGTAAACCTTCAACCATTTATTATTAATTTTAAATGGCGTGTCTTCCTCCATTCTAGAAATTAAGTAATAGCCTGAGTCATGAGATTCCTTTATAGTAAAAGGTCCCTCCCAATTTGCTGCAAACTTCGATAGAGGAAGCCCCCTGATGTGCTTCACCGCTGCTTTCAAAATGAGGTCTTCCTCTACGAACTTCCTGGGTCTTACCAAGTTATCATATGCCCTGGAAAGATGTTTCTTGTACATTTAAAAGTGTTGCATCGCATTATCTCTGTGCTCATCTAATGATTTCAACTTTACGTGTCTACCCTGAGGGAGCATGCTGCCTCGCAAGGCATATCGGGCTGAGGGAACTTTTAATTCCACTGGAAGGATTGCATTCGCCCCATAGACAAGCAAAAATTAAGTGTACCCCGTGGGTTTCCTCTTGGTTGTTCGATAGGCCCATAGCACAGCTGGTATCTTATCGTCCCACGATCCTGGGAAGTCCTCCATCACCTTGGCCAAAATATTAACCAATTTTTTGTTAGTCGCTTCGGCTTGACCGTTTCCCTTTGGGTATGCCACTGTTGAGGTATGGTGGATAATGGAGTACTTATCTGTGAGCATTGTTAATTCTGAATTGACGAAGGGCATCCCGTTATCTGAGAGAATAACCTTTGGGATCCCAAAATGACAAATATTATATTCTCTAATGAAGTTGCTCACCACCCCAGCCATTGCCCTCCTGAGTGGTATTGCCTCGGCCCACTTTGTGAAGCACTCTGTTGCAACTAGTATCCATATCTTTCCCCTCGAAAAATGATGTATTTCCCCCACTAGGACAAACGCCCAAGTGTGAAAAGGGTAAGGCATTTCCAGAGAGTGTAAGTCCATCGATGGGGCATAAATCATGTTTCCATATAGTTGACAAGCTTTGCATTTTCGAACGAACTCAACGGAGTATTTTTCCATCATTTCCCAATAATACCCCAACGTCATCAGCTGATCATACAACTTGGCCCCCCTATATGAGCTGGATCGTGCACCTGTTTGAGAATCTCTGTCGTATCTTCCTTCGTTATGCAACGTAATGGCCTATTTAAGTATCCCTTTGGATAGAGCTGCCCCTCCTGGATATAGAACCTTGCGGTCCTTCGCTTTAGTCCCATCGCATCAATTTTTCTATTGGGACGACTCCATCTTGAATGAAATCGATATAGGGTTGCCTCCAGTCGGCCTGAGTTTTAATAAAATGGCATTCAGCTGCTTCAAAGAAAAGTTGACACTTATCGCACCTTCGTTGTAGCTCCACCGCGTCCTGCTTCATTCTAGGCCAGAAATATCCCTCTCTTTGAATTCTCCTATACAGAGGGACCTCAATTGTTTCGCAGTGATCCTCATGTGTTTTCTTCAACCTTCGCTTTGCATCTTCTGGGCCAATACATCTGGAAAACATCCCCCTGTATTTCTGAAGTAGATATTTCCCTGGTTTGTAAAATATTGGGCCAACTCTCTTAGTCCCATTGCCCTTTCGCCAGACTTTAGCTGCTTCTTAATTTCTCCCCTCCAGTCCTCGTCCTCCCCCATTGGTAACATTGATTGCACCACCGAAGGAGATGTTATTCGTTGGATCGTGATGATAGTTGTATCACTGCTCATGACCATTTTCTAGGAAATAGTTGCATATGCGTATGGATGGCAATTCATTATTCTGAGATGTCTCTCGATCTTAGTTTGGTGGAACTAGCTGAGGAGTCTCTGAATGATCGTTCTTTATGGTGCCATGTTCATGTGTTTCAATGCATATTCTCTGCCTACTTGCTGGATCACTAAGTTCGAATCACCCTTAATGCAGAGTGAACAAATTACCCTTCGAAGAGCCTCCAACAACCCTAGTAACAATGCCTCATACTCTTCTTCGTTGTTGAAATAAGGGAAATCTAACTTGTAGGAAAGGCAAATATCTTCCGTTCCTCTCGAAAGAATGACCCCTGCCCCTCCCTTCTTTTCTGTCGAAGATCCATCAAAATGCATCATCCACTCCTCCCTAGTTGCATCCAGATAATTGGCTTGTAGGTCATCTCCTAGAATGTCCTCTTTAGGTGGTTCAAACGTTCCTGATGAAAAAATTGCCAATAAATCGGCATACTCCTGGATTTTGATCGCGCGAGGAACCATGCATTTTAAGTTGTATTCCGAGAGGATGAAGAACCACCTAGCTGCCCTACCAATCAGTATAGTTATTGCCAACAAATACTTAATAGGATCACATCTAGTTATAATATGAATTGTAAAAGACAGCATATAATGCCTAAGTTTTTGTGCTACAAAGATTAAGGCTAAATAATGCCTTTTAAGTTGCTATATCTAGTCTCTGGCCCATGTATGATTCTACTGAGGTAGTAGATTGGTCGTTCTTGGCCATTAATTTCCTGTGCTAGCAAATCTCCGACAGACCTTCTGTTAGATGTGAGGTATAACTGCAACGGTGTTCCTGCTCGTGGGGGAACCATGGTCTGTGGTGAAACCAACAGCTTTTTCAACCCAGCAAAAGACTCCTGGTGAACCTCTTCCCACCTGAACTTCATGCTCTTTCATAACAGTTGCATCAGCGGGTGTGTTACTTTGGCTAATCCAGGCACAAATCTCCTAAGGTAGGAGAGTTTATCGAGGAAGCTCTTCAAATCCCTCGCCATTCTAGGACTTGGCATTTCCAAGATCGCTCGCTTTTTGTCCTGATCCATTTGCACCCCTTGTCGATCAACCACAAAGCCCAAGAATTTCCCACTCGTCACTCTGAAAACACACTTCAACGGGTTCATCCTCAACTTATACCTTCTACAATGAGAAAACACCTTCCTCAAATCGCTTAGGTGGGACCCCTCCTCCTTTTATTTGATGACTAAGTCATCCAAATAGAATTCTATAAATTTGTGGAAGAAGTCATGAAAAATGGCCATCATCATTCTTTGGTAAGTCGCCCCAGCGTTCTTAAGGCCGAATGGCATCACCCTGTACATGAAGTTAACCAACGGAGTTCTGAATGTCATTTTCTCTACGTCCAAGGGGTCCATCTTGATCTGATTATACCCCACAAACCCATCTATGAAGTTATACATCTCATGACCAGCCATTGCATTTATCAGGCTGTCGATGGAGGGTAGAGGGAACTCATCTTTGGGGCAATCTCTATTCAAATCTCTGAATTCCACACAGATCCTTATCTGGGTTTTATCCTTCTTTCCTCCTGGGATAATACTGGATAGCCAGAGTGGGTGTTGTATTGGTACGATGAACCCTGCCGTTAGGAGGCACTGGACCTCTTCTTTAATCTTCAGGTCCATCTCGGGCTTATACGTTCTTGTTGCCTATTTCACTGGAATGGCTGAAGGCATTACGTTCAACCTGTGGCAGCTTACTTCCTCATCCAGCCCTTCCATTTCCATGTATTCCCACGCAAAGACATCTATAAACTCCCGAACTAATTCGACCAAGGATTCTCATTTTTTATTGTTGAGATCCTTCGAGATGAAGATGGGTCTTGGATCTTCTCCTTCTTTTGCCAGGTTCAACTGCTCCAACTCTTGTGCCTGGGGCTTTGGTTGATCTGTCATGTAATTTGGTTCTTCGGCGACTTCCTCCAAAAATTCTTGTATGTTGGAATTATCTATCACCATACATTGTCCCAATTGATCTACCAAAAAGCACTCGTATATCAGGTCAACCTCGTCATCAGCTTCCTCGATCGCCCACTCACATCGTTATAAGCGATACACCACCTTTTCCTCTTCAGTAATGACTTTCTTGCATTGTCTGCTGACAGTGGTGACTGCTTTCCTCTTCTTCTCCCTAGAAACCTCGGCCACCTTTTTTTCCTGAGAACCGGCTCAGCACACTTTGTCATTGGACCTCATGCTCCATCGGATCCACCCTGGGCCTCATCCTGTCCCCAAGCTTATTCGACATGCATTGGGGTCGAGGGGACGCCTGGTGAGCCTCTTCGGCTATTACCTTCGTTCTACTCGAAACCTCTTTACTTCTCCCATTCACGGGCCCCATCCTTTCTCTGGTTAAGGGAACCCAGGCATCCTCCATCATCCTTGTTAGGACCCGAACATCTTCTTCCAACTCGGTATAGAACGCTGCATCCACCAAGTGTGCCTCCTCGATAGCGAAGGGCCTCTTTGTAGCCCTAATGGTTACCTCTGTCCCCTTGATATTTCCCTTGGCACATTGGTGATATGTAGAAGGAACCAGCCCTTGGTTGTGAATCCATACTCTTCCTATCAGCAAGTGATAGGAAGTTGCACTCTCTATCACGTGGAACTTTATATGGGAACTCAAATTTCCCATCACAATCCCCACGTTAACGTTCCCAATGGATTTAGAAGATTGGTTATCGTACCCCAAAATTACCAAAGGCGTGGGAACCAACTTTTCTTCTGGAATATTGGCCACGTAAAATGAGTTGATCGTCATGATATTGATGGAAGCTCCTCCATCCATGAGAGTTCTTGCGAAGCTAACTCCGTTGACACTGGCAGTAACATATAACGGTCTGTAATGAGGGAACCTTATAGCTCTATCTACGTCGTTAAAGGTTACCTCCGACAGAAAACTTCTCACCAACCTGGCCATAGGGCCTTTCCATCTCAGCGAAGGGACTGCGTTCTTCCTCGCAACATCAAGTATTGCCTGGGTTATCTCTAGCCTAATCTCCTTAGGTACCCCCACCTGGTCGAAGAACCAAGTGAACTTTGGGGACTTCAAAACTGCACAGTATTCCAAGACCGGATCTATTTCCTTGCCCCCGACACTGTACACCTCTTCTGCATCCTTGGCACTTGTTTCATCATAAGCTAAAATGACGTTAGCCATTCCTCTGGTGCAAATCTCCAAAGCCTCCTCATACTCCTCTCCTTCATCATAGGCCACCACGAGATTGGCCCCATGCGCTGGTAGGGGGTTATTGTTAATGTTTTATGGGTGGATCTGCAACGTTCCCTCTTTCATGTATTTGTCAATGATTCTTCTTAGCGTGAAACAGCTCTCTGTCGGATGCTGGATCTTTTGATGGACCTGACAATATTTAGGATCCGCCTTCGTTGCAGCATCAGGTTCTTCCATCAGAATGCCTTTTAGTTTGTAAACCATTCCCCCTTAGACCATCACGTTGTAACAATTCACAGCCTCTTCTATCGTGAAAGGCAACGGTGGCGGGCCTTCTCTGTCTCTACCAAACTTCCTCTTGTTGTCCCTCTTTGGTGCCTTGCCCCTATCTTCTCATTCAGCGTACCCTACCCGTGGGGGCTGAGAACTCCCCCCCGCAGGTTACATCGGCTGCCTGAATATCATGGGTACTACTACCGGATTGGGTCGCACCACCAAAGAGATGTTTCTCACTTCTTTAAAGAACGCCGTAAAAGTCCCCTCGCGCATCTTATTGATAAGATGGAAGATGTATTCAGGAAGCAGTCCCTCAGCGCAAATTTATAATAACTTGGACTCTTTGGCCTCCTCCCTTACATTGAGGGACCTTTCCCTGAACCTTTGAACATAGGCCACCACCTCCTCCCCATGTCTCTGCTTCTCCGTACCGAGTTGGGCCAAGGTGAACACATCCTCTACCAGAAAGAACTTTAGGATAAATAATACATGCATCTACTCCCACGTAGAAACGCTGTTGGGAGTTAAATGGGAGTACCGGGTGTATGCCTTATCAGTTAGGGATTTGGAAAACTCCCTCAATCTAAGCTTTTTATCATTGCAATGTGCTCCCAAGTGTTCGACAAACCGCTTAATGTGATCCTTCGGGTTCCCACCTTTCCTTGTATATTTTTCAAAGATAGGGGGAATATAGTTCTTTGGGTAAGGCTCATCGTTGTACGCTTGAGGATAGGGTGTTCGAAAGTCATCATAAACTGAAGCCACCTATCCAGCTGATTGTGAGGAAGCCTGCATGAAATTCAACATCTCTTTCTGCATCTCTTTCCTCATTTCCTCCATAGGTGAGGCAACTGGGGCAACCGGCAGCGGGGCCATGGGCCGAGCGCTCATTGCAACTAAAACTAACGTTCCCGGTGGTGCCGTTGAGACTCCTGAGGTTCCCACTACTGGATTCACAATAGAGGGTACGCTTGCTGGGATCGTTCCTGCAGTACCTGCACCTGGTGGGGCCGTTGGAGCTATCCCAGGCGTCAGGAAACCATTAGCCTCAAATCCTCCCAATCATAGTTGAAGCTACTTGGGTTTGCGAAAACTCCTAAAATTTTCTCATGAGGAGCGCCATCTGGACGGGTTCCAACCCCGTGCTCATAGTAGGTGGTGTTGCCCCTGGAACACCTAACGTCGTCGGAACCGGAGGTACCTCTATTTGAGGAGCCCCATCCCTTAAGGCCTCTTGCTCCCTCGCAGCCTATTCTTCATTATGTTGAATATCATCAAAGTTGAGTCTTCTAGTAGCATTATCTTGCGCCATACTCCTTACCTAGGAGAATGCCTCCCCAGCGGTGTCGCCAAATGTAAGAGGGTACTTTAGAATGTAGATGGAGGTGTAACCCCTTTTTAAGTACGGTAATGATAAGTTAATTAGACCAAAACTTTGGATTAGTAATAGGGCATTCCAACACTAGCCTAATGAAGATGAAGCTCTGTTTAAAATCACAAATCTCTCGTGTATATCTCATAAAAGTAGTAATATAGTTTTAGAAGTAACTCAGCTAGAGGGAGAAAGAAGTAAGCACCCTAGATACACCTTGGTAGGCAGGTACAAACACACTAAAACACCCTCAAGAATCTCTATCATGTATTAAAAGTTTCGTAATAAATAACAATGGTGAGTGAGTGAACTCTCTAGCTTGTAATAACTCTGTCTAGCAATAACTTCCTGATTCTCAAAAGGAACCTCTCCTCCTCAAAGGTGGTTGGGGTCCTTAATAGCCCACCACACCATCCCCGAGGCAACTCAACCATTTATGACTATGAAAGACATCCCTCATACTTTACGTCACAACATTAAATACCTAATGCGCTAGTTGTCTCCATGTCATAAACATTAAATGCCAAGACATACCTTTTGCCTAACCACTGTGTGTTAGGAGGCTGTTATAGCAAAGGTGGCTCACCAACTGCCTGACAGCCCCAAATACCACGGTAGTTTACTCAAGTGCAGGTCTGACATTGTTTAGCTGGCTAGTGACATCATCTACAGTGGATGTGACCTTAAGTAGAGGGTTGTTTGGCTCACAACTCAACGCCCGATGAAAGTCCAAGCTACTCCGCCCGAGGTTCCACGGTCAGGGTCCTTTAATGTTTTTACTAGGTGTATCTAAGATGGTCAGGACATGCCCCAACGGTACCTTACTTCTCAATCCTCCAAACTAAGTCCCTCTAAAGTTCCCATGGCGAGGTCATTCGATAGAGGATGAAAGCTCTCCCAGGCTCTGCCAAACCTGGTCTCTCACGAGTACCATTTGACTTCGCACAAACTCATTTATTATTCTCGTTACATCATTACAACCGTTATAGCTTACAATCAACATAAATATAAATACAATATGACTAATACAAAAAACTAAAGTATGAGATGTCGCGCCAAGCTGCCTCGCTGAGTTGCCATGCTTGAGTTACCTTGGTTGCTTAATCTCAAACATTATTGACAATTAGGGATTCATCCCTAATCTCAGGATTACCTTCAAGCCCCCTCTATAGAATTAAACAAACATGGGTGTCTATGTGTTTTGGAAGATTTTAAACCATTAAATTTATGAACACAAAAAAGGAACTTTTTCTCTCAAGAATATTTCTCTCTTTTTCTCTTTGAGGAAATGAAAAAGTTGCATGACAAAGTGTTTCCTGCACTTAGTTAATCAAGAAAAAGAAGTGGGAAAATAAGTGGGCAAGTGGGAAGTTATTAAAAAAACTGTTAGGAAACTTCCCGTGTCATTCAAATGAGGTCATTCGAATGACTTCATTCCGACCAAACTTCTAATGAGAAAACAGAGAGTTGGGATTTAGTCTCGTTAGTAATGTCGTTCGAACAACTTGGAATCTCAATTGAATGAGATCTAGTCTCGTTCAAACCAAATTTTTAATGAGAAAACATAAGCAAAATGTCAAAAGTGTGACATCCCGCGTAATAAAATACCGGGTGATCAATCCTATATTGAATTAAAACAGGAGTCTCATTTCGTTCATTCTTAGCATCACAGTCGAAAACTTTTTTAAACTTACTAAACACCTAGTATTCAAAAAGCTGGTGCCAAATTTTATCTTTATGAATCCAAACACAATAAGGGCGTACATAAAAATAATACATCCACTGCTGAAAGAATCAATAATCACATAGATTAATAAAAGTCTTGCTGAATAAACCATCGGCGAAAATCAAGATAAACCAAATTAACAGAGTAATAAATCCCATACAATCTGGAATTAAGTAACTGAATAAACTGTGAGCAACATGCCCGAGATAGACTGGAATTATACTCCTATATTAGAAATAGAATGAGAGAAGCATCTATCCAAATCCTGCAACTTCCACATATGCTGCAGCAGCGAATCACTGGAATGAAATCAAGTCTGGTGTCCCTGTGGCTGGACACCTAAAAGGTTTTGAAAATAATTGATAGCAAGGGTTAGAACCCAAAACGTTTTGAAAATATTACCGAGTGATTAACCTAACAACAATTAAAAATTCATGAATGCGCTTCATATTTAAGTTAGTGTCGCACTCTCTTGAGGACATATTTACCCCTCCACTAATGTGTAGACCAAACGCTTTCTTTATCTCCCACCTAGTCCTTTACCCTGAAACTAGATACTTGATATAACTCTTGTCAACCGCCCTACTCCATCCCGAGTATTTTTAATGCATGATATATAAGTTATTTATCACCTTAACTTAATTAATCATCTTTCCTTGAAAGCCATAGAACATTCACTAGTTATATAAGTAATACCATTTCCTCCATGTATTAAATTAACCATATATAATTATTTATCCCATTATATATGTAAAACCACATTACAACATTCACACGTTTGTTGAATATACATATATAACTCATGCATAATTAATACAATTCACTTTATGTATTTAATCACTCGTATATAACTATTTATCCCATTATATACGTAGAACCATATTACAACATTCACACATATGTTGAACATATATATAGCCCATCCTTCCGAGTAATAACTCACCGAATTCATTCTCTAAAGTGATATCACACTAGGTGTGCTCACATACCATAGTTACCTCAAGTCAGAATCGCTCACCAACTTGGCACAAAATATAAACGTAGTGGAGGCGGTCATATTCCTTACCTAAAAGTGAGATGATCACGTCACCCATATAACAGATGCTATGACCTGGGGATATACTCGCCCTACTCCTCAAGCTAGGGGATTCACTCACTTTGCGCCACCTCCCTTGATAGCTCTAGAGCATATAAATTAAATAAATATCTAGTCACTGATATTTAATAACACATATAATATATATATATATATATATATATATATATATATATATATATATATATATATATATATATATATACTATCACCACACTGTATATATATAATAATTTTTTCTTGGCATTACCGTGCACAAACATTCGTAGCACTAGCCTATAATTTTCCACCGAGTCTATGGTCATACTCTAATTTAATTAATTTACACATTAATTAATATAATACTTTCTCGAATCTATAGTTCGACTCTGATTTAATTAATTCATATATTAATTAATTTATTACCTTGGTGTCACCCAACCCATACATCCAGGCTCGATCACTTGCCCCGTATCTTAATATTTTTCCAAAGTCCTTCACTCATCTATGGACATCTACAAATAATCAAAATTTATTTCTTCCTAAAGATGTCAGTGTCGCGCACCCTTTCATAGACAAATCATTATAAATCCAAAAAAATTTAGAAAAATACAAGGTCGGCGCCCACGCGATCGTGATGAAACGATATACAATCTCATGGTTTACAATAAGTGAAGGGTTCGATCGTTTGATTTCTTAGGTCAATCGATCGATCGACCAGATATCCATCTTCTTCCCCGATTCTGTTTCCACCATTTTTGAAACCTCAAGCTTTTTAATTCTCTCCCAAACGTTTACCCAATCACAATCAACATCAATTCATGATATAGTAGGTTCTAAACACCCTAAAAACCTTGAATCATCAATAAATTTTTATAAATATAATGTTTACCAAATTTGGTTTTTTTCCTAGTTTTCGATTTCAATTCATCATCTAGATTTGAAGTTGGTCATCAATACTTACCAATTCCCACCCTACAATTTGATTCCAATAGTCCTATATCATAATCTAACATCAATTGAGTAATTAATCTACACACATTACTCTAATTCATAAAAACCCATTTTACTTGTCAACACACACCCAAAAATTGATTTTTGATACACCTACTATGATATGAATTGATTATCACGAAATTTAAAATCACAGCAAGATAACCACTTGCCTCGAATTATTTGTAGAGTCTAATCCGTTGAGGTAGAGGAAGGTTTGATGAAGAACACCCAAACCCGTTTCTTGATTGGTCTTCAAAAGCTCCCCAAATTTCTCTCAATTTGCTTCCTTTTTTTCTCTCTCAAAGCTCTAGGTACGGAGTATGATTTCTGTCATTCAATACTCTAAGACCTAGTTTCATTATACCAAATCCCATTTTTAGCCTAATGGGCCAAGCCCAAACGACTCGAACACTCCCGTGTGGGCGCTGTTATGCCTAAAAATGCCTCGTGACCCATTTACTACTCTCGGGTTCACTTTCCAGACTATCTCGACCCATCCAGACTCAACCATGCACTCAGAATCGACATCCGAATTAATTTATAAAAATTCTTATTTCACACCCAAATTAGTCTATACTGACTCCCGACTAAGATAAATAAATATCACGTCACTAATACACGTTATGACGTAATTAAATTATTACTATTCACTTAGTAATTAAATTTCCCCAAATATTAACCATTACCCTTCGATTAATATTTAAATAGATATTACCATAATTAATTCAATTAAGTTATGTCACACAAGTAATTTAAAATTTTCCCGAATTAATTAAATAGTAAATGCACAGAAATATAGTGTGTTACATACCTCCCCCCTTGTAAAGGAATTTTGTCCCCAAAACTTCATCATAACTGTGGTGAATAACTCTAGATACTTCTCTCACATATCCTTCTCCCGCTCTCACATAGACTCGTCAATACTGTTGTGCCCCCATCAAACTTTGACTAGTGGAACCACCTTAGATCGTATCTTTCGCTCACTACGACCCAAAATGGCCTTGGATATCTCCTCTTATGATATGTCTGGCTGCAAATAAATCTCCTCGAGTGGACAGTGCTAGGAAGCCCTCTCGATGGTAACCAATCTCTAACTCGATGATCCCCGACCATACAGTGCCTCAAATGATGATCCTATACTTCACCGGATCTATTATCTTTATGTTAGGAAATTCCCCTCCTGTATGGGTGTCAATTTTCTTGTTACCAAATGTGTGACTATCTTTCGGGTAATCATCCTCATCATCCCTGACTAAGCAAGTCAGACTTTAACCTTTAACTCATGCTGATGTAACCTTCCTTACGTCCTTGAACAATACTAAAGGATACAAATTACTCAATTCCTGCTGACGGACCATAACCCATTTTGGGTCCTAGCGGCTTGTTATTTCCCCACCTCTTATCTACTAAATGTGTATAATCAAACTTTTCCCATAAGGTCTCCTAAGGTGTCACGTAGGCTAAACCGTTACGAGGCATCGGACATGACTCTACCTGTGGTAATTACTACTCCCGAATTACCAAAAAATCTAGAATGCAAAATCCTCACTTCCCCTCTACCCATCAACTTATGGGCGACACGTTCAACCCAATATATAACTCTGTCCCTATCACCTCCTGAAACTTTTTACCAGAGGTTGGACTGAAAAGTCTCACTCAATTTCCCAATAATATTGGACGACACCTTGTTCTGTTTCACTCCTTCCCGTTAATAGTAAAGTTGGGTATACTACTCGATAGTTTAACCCATTCCAAGATAACAATTTGTGTTCAGGTCAATCCATTCAACAACCCGATGGAAACCTTGACCCCTCAATGATTTTACCAACCTGACAATTAATTCTATCACTTGAACCATAACATTTAAAAAATTTCCTAGTTAATACCCTCAAATCAACCACTATGTCTCATTCAACACCAATTCCCATGCTCAAGAACTCTATTCCTTGTGTAATTTTCGTCAAGAAGGAATGTACAACATGTCTATGCGTAAAATCACTCTAGGCATGTGACTAAGTGACTTTCTTTTCTATTTTTCCAAAAAAATGTGGGTTTCTCCCTTGCCTAGGGATATCTTATTACATAGGCCTCCTTCACCTTTCCACTCCCTATAGTGGAGGTAGTTCTCCTAGATATACATCTCGTCAGACCGTTTTATTTCTCAAACACATTTTAGTTTGTTACACTTTTCCACTTACTTTCTGACTGGACCGCATGCATACTTTCAATATGTTTATTCACACATCCCTTTATTTAAGACGACTTTGAAATCACACTAACCAGGGTGCCCATACACCCTATATCCTGCGCATATTTACAAAACATCACAGACGTCACATACGCAATATTTTTGTCTTTCAAGGTTATCCCACAGATCAAACTATATCATACGATTATATTTAATATTTCCCCGAATCACAATTTAATCTTCTCAATGTTTCCCCACACATTAACTTGCGTTGCAAAAGTTTTCTCATTGCTTCTTTCGCAGCATTACCCGGCTATAATAGCCTTATAGAGCAATAGCTCTCAGTTCAAAGTGTTTTCTCCACACATTCAATAATATCCATTTAAACTGACGTCCTAGAATTAAATAACGTCTCTCCACTACCAACTCTCATTTGGGCTTATGCTTTTCATAAATGATCCCAAAAGAACTTTCCACAATACATTAAACACTAGCATTGTCGTTCACTGATTTTCGTTGACCCAAGTAAATAACCGAAACATTCAAAACTCTGTCCTTATACTCATAGGTCTGATTATCGACTCCCGTGTCTCTAAAAGATTTATACAATTCCGCGCTCGCACTATCACTGAGTCCTTATCGCTAAGTCCCTAATAAGCTAAATCTCTCCGCTCCATGGTTCATCTGCCATTCCTTGAATCACATCAGTAAAAGTCCCTATGCACCCTTACGCACCGGGATTTAATATAACTAGACAACTGTACCCTTTGAAATCTACCTCATGAATTAATATAACCGAGAGCTTGACCCTCTTTCAGATGACTTATCGCACAAAAACACGCATCCTACCTTGGAACTACGAACACGATAGTCTTGGTGTAACTGCCCACCATCGCTTACCCATCGGTAACCCGTCCATACAAAAAAAATCATGTTCTCATAACACTTCTCAAAATGAGTTAACCTTATAAAATATACCCTCTCAGTATTCACACCTTCTCCCCTGCAGGTAAAACAAAAGAGATCCCCGTTACCCCATGGTAAACATTAACTTAATAGTAACACTATGATACACCCATTAAATTTGTCTCCAGCGTGAATATAGTGTTAAGAAGAATATTGTGATCACTCATGTCACAAAGTTCACCCTATTTATCCGAGGATAAAACTCATACTTCCACTCGCCTATAGACCGAAGGCCCAAATGGATCATGGACATAATATTCTCATCCAACCGAACCAAAACTTCATAATTATTGTCCCTGTTGGGCATCCCACTCTTATCCCCTGACTCACTGTGGACATAATCAATTGTTGTGGTCCCACTTTCCACACATAAGACACCTCTCTGTGTTAATCTCCTGCCTCTTTCCCCAATGTCAATGTCGGTGTTGTCCCTATCACGTACTTGGTAGTCTTGACCCAAATTGTTACCCTCATTGTCCCTTTGGATTTTCTAGCCCTATGGGACTTGTTGCTGGACTCTATGACCCGGATTAAGTCCACCGTCAATCGGTAGGAATTTAACTGATATATATCATGTAGATGGGTTCCTTTACTAGGTATCCCCTTATGGTGCCTCACTAACACTGGTAAATATGATCTTGACTTTTGGTCAGATAATCCACCTCTCTTGGCTTCCGTCTCACAGAAGAATTTATATCAAATCGAAAACATACTACCTTGATGACTATAGCACAAGTCATCCTAGCCGGAGTTTTCCATCCATTCTTGTGTATTACCCACGAGTCCATTATTAACTCATGGACCCCTTATTGACCTCCATATCTACCTCGTTGGGTACAAAGTTTGCTGCATAATTCAACTTTCCCTTATGTCTGGCCACTGCCGTCCGTTCTGAAGTAAGTACTAAAATCTCTTTTGCCTACCGATTTAAATGGCTGCTGCGACGAATTACGCTCAAACTGCACCCTAAATTACTTATTATTTATGGTGTTTCTACATGGTTGTGGTGACTGACTCCTACCACTACAACACCGCCCCACTGGGCCAAAATTTCATTCAAATTTTAGTCCTGGGTGCCGCCGTACAAAACCCTACACAATTATCTTTGGGTTATCTCCTCCCATTGACTTATCACGCTACTCTTCTACTCAAATCCTTATATATGGCACTGTCCTTCCACACTTTTCCCACATCTTGATGACTACGTTGGGTGAGGCTGAAATTATGCCACCGTTATCTACAACAGTGCTTTGGGAGACTATCGCTCCCGGGTGATTATTCTATCACCACCGGCCTGAACAACAATCAAGGTGATTCCTATCAAGATCACCACCCCATGTCTTCTATTGAGCCTCTCCTCCTGCAATCCTCCTATGGCCCTAGTTGGTCGTTGCAAAGAATGTTCAGTGTACAAAGCCCAACTGAACTATTGTATGAATCACATCACTATACTTGATAGCAGGAGAACGTAAGTCGTATACGTAGAGGAATACAACAATCCAATCATAAGGCTCTACATCAAATAATGCTAAGATGAAACGTGAAAATCCATACAGATCCTAAGGACACTAGAACTTGATGCTCTGATACCATCTGTGACACCCCACCTAATACAGGGTGATCAACCCTATATCGAATTAAAACAGGAATCTCATTTGGTTCATTCTGAACATCACTATCGAAAACTTTTTAAAACTTACTAACCACCTAGTATTCAAAAAGCTGGTGCCAAATTTTATCTTTATTAATCCACACAAAATAAGTGCGGAAATAAAAATAATACATCCACTGCTGAAAGAATCAATAATCATATAGATTAATAAAAGTCTTAACGACTAAACCATCAACGAAAACCAAGATAAACCAAACTAACGGAGTAATAAATCCCATACAATATGAAATGAAGTAACTGAATAACCTGTGAGAGACATGCCTGAGATAGACTAGAATCATACTCCTATACTAGAAATAGAATGAGATAAGCGTCTATCCAAATCCTGCAACATCCACATATGCTGCAACATCGAACCCCTAGAATGAAATCAAGCTGGCGTCCCTGTGGCTGGACACCTAAAAGGTTTTGAAAATATTTGATAGAAAGGGTTAGAACGCAAAACGTTTTGAAAATATTTAGCGAGTGATTAACATAACAACAATTAAAAATGCGTGAATGCGCTTCATATTTAAGTTAGTGTCGCACTCTCTTGAGGACATACTGACCCCTCCACTAATGTGCACACCTAACGCTTTCTTTATCTCCCACCTAGTCCTCTACCCCGAAACTAGATACTTGATATAACTCTTGTCAGCCACCCTACTCCACCCCGAGTATTTGTAATGCATGAGATATAAGTTATTTATCACCTTAACTTAATTAATCATCTTTCCTTGAAAGACATATAACATTCACTAGTTATATAAATAATACCATTTCCTCCATGTATTAAATTACCCATATATAATTTTTCATCCCATTATTTATGTAAAACCACATTACAACATTCACAAGTTTGTTGAATATACATATATAACTCATGTATAATTAATACAATTCACTTCTTGTATTTAATCACCCGTATATAACTATTTATCCCATTATATACTTAGAACCATATTACAACATTCACACATATGTTGAACATATATATAGCCCATCCTCCCGAGTAATAACTCACCGAATGCATTCTCTAAAGTGCTATCACACTAGGTGTGCTCACATACCATAGTTACCCCAAGTCGGAATCGCTCACCAACTTGGCACAAAATATAAACTTAGTGGAGGCGGTCATATTCCTTCCCTGAAAGTGAGATGAGCCCCTCACCCATATAAGGGACGCTATGACCTGGGGATATACTCTCCCTACTCCTCAAGCTAGGGGATTCACCCACTTCGCATAACCTCCCTTAACAGCACTAGAGCGTATAAATTAAATAAATATCTAGTCACTGATATTTAATTGCACACACACACACGCACACACACACACACATATATATATATGTATATATATGCTCTGCTATCAAGTCACCGTATCTCTCGTACAAAAGGGAAATACTAGTTCGGAATCACTCTCGAACTGTACTAACACAAAGCACACATATTAGAGGCGAAGCATAGTTCCAATATTTTTCACTTGTGCTGCATCTGATTCAAAATCAATTTTTCACTTAATGTTGGCACTAATTTTTATTAAGATTATAAAGTAACCCTCTACAAAGATGAACATGATTTATAACAAAATGAGGAATGTATCAAATATATATATATATATATATATATATATATATATATATATATATATATATATATATATATATACACTAGGGTATGCCCGTGCCTGAAGGCACGTTGATAATTTCCAAAAAGTACGTAATCATAAAACAACGAAATTTTCAAAGTGCATAGTTAAAAAATGACAAAAACAATTTCGTTCCTCAACAAAACAAAGTGTTAAGTCCTATATAATTTAATTTACAAAGTTTTATATATAAAACATATAGTGTTACATAATTTAAAATTTTTGGAGAGTTTCATTTGTTTATAAAACTACCCTCCTTATTTAAGAAAGAAAAATATTGCAAAAATAATACCAATAATTCGTCCTAAACATTGTATAAATACCGTGGTATAAACCCAATAAGTCAAAAAGTTTTTTTTTCAACACAATTGTAAATTTTTTTAAAAATTTGGGCAGAATTTCCTTTATTTGCAGGACTATCCACCCTGTTTAAGAAATACAAAATATTATAACATTACTAATACATCAATAATCAATTTAACTCAATTCGTTAAAAAACACCAATACAACAATTCAATCCTATTTAGTGTCCATATATACTAAAAATTGTAAGTTAGTTAAAGAATAGGCAAAATAATTTGAAATACATATATAAAATTATGAATAAAGTCTATTGATTTACTTATACAATTCATATCCCAAACAAAGTCGCCAAACACTGTTTATACCCCAACGTAGTGGCCTTGAATTGAAAATGGTCCCAATTTCTAAATTGAAGAAAGTATCCCCAAACCTCGTGCATTGCAGTCGACTCCTGAAGGCTTGAGATACCTATAATTCATCCTTGTTTTAGTGTCAATAAATACTAAAAACAGTACATTAATTAGTTAAAGAATAGGGAAATGAATTTGAAAGGCATATATAAAACTATGAATGAAGTCTTGATACACTAAAAAAATGCATTATGAATGTTGGGACAAAAAGATGACAATGAATGTTGGGATAAAATAAAATTTGTAAGAAAATGAATGAAAGATGAATAAAAAAATTACAATGAATGTTGGGATATGTTTTGGGAGGCTAACGTCGTATATTAAGGGACACTTTGAAGAGCATGCTATCTCATTGGATAATATGAGTCATGACTCATATTATCTCATTGGACAATGGTGGTGCTTGACACGTATGAAAATGAGAGAGGTGCATCTCACCGTTACACGCAATTTTTAGTCATCTTCCCGGGGGTAGCACTAAAATTCCTTTCTTTCTTCCAACATATAAAAATAATAAAAAGTTACTTTCTTCAAACATATAAAAATATTTTTAATGTGCATTTTAAAATCTCCGAACTGAAATAAAATAGCTGTGAAGTGTGCATTATAAAACAAATTATTGGCGAACTGATTAGTTATCCAATCTTTGAACTGAAATACAAATCTCGTTGTTATTGTGTGTGTATTTTAAAATATAAGGGCCCCCACTTTCGAGAGCATCTTTCATAGCTATGAAGGGAGATGGAGGACTCACCTTTCAGAATTATTTTTGACTTACTTTATTGTCCTCGACTTGTATTGTGCACAAACTCTCTGTTGCAGTCCTCTGCTAATGCATTCTATCAAACCAATTACATCATCAATAAGATAAAAGAAGTAAAGAAAAGAAAATTCGTAAAAGAAAAAATTATGACCTCAAACCAATTCACCCGATACTCGTCCATAAATTGCATTGCAGTTTTGGTGTGGAGTGCGATATGACATAAAATAATGCACATCTATGGTTCTTGCATTTAAAATGTAGCAGACAATTTTTATAAGAAACTCAGCATCAATGTGTTCAGTAGATGCATATATGTTCACATATATTCAGTCAAGAACAGAAAATCAGTAGACAATGCACATCTGTTCAGTTGTCTAAGATGCATTAATCGGATTATGCTCACAAAAGCACACAGAATAGCTAACGTCTTACTGTTTACAGTGAGTTTCATATGGGTATGACTGTTGAGCGAGTCGATATACGTCGTTCGATGATGCATGAGTTTAGTAAATGTTCATAACTGGGTGGGAGGGTTGTTCATGGAATTATGTCGGTGATCAGCAGGTTCCATCAATCGACCCCCATAGTTGATGAGGGAGCCCCACAGGCTAATGGATGATGCAAGTAGGATAATTTTCTAGCTAATGGATGATGAAAGTGATGCAAGTAGGAGCCTCATATTTCAACACCATCCTTCTCCTTCCTGGCGGTGTCTCTCGGTGCCCATCCAACATCATCATACTGTTGAAATCAAGCTAGTACAACCCATATAAAACATACAGTACCAAATATCTATATGAATCAGATTTAAAAAAATATCTAATGCAACAAAAGCCCAACCACTTCATCGAAACAACTACCAGCAAAATCAAATACCTCTCTACAGTACCAAAAAATGTTACAAACGTGACCAAAAAAATCGTAAAAAAACATTGGGGAAAAATGAGAATACAATAGCCCACAATACCGAAGCAATACCTGATCTTGTAAAGACCGCTTATCCCACAATACCTGATCAAGTATCCCAGAATACAGTGGCTCACATCAATAGCAACAAATCAAACAACGTATCATTAAAATACCTTAGACCCTAACTTATATTAAAATAGGAACCAAAACAAAACAATAAGTATCATTAAAGCAGCACCAAGCCTTTTGAGTACAAAAATCTGAACCAAAACAGTACCAAAATCTTAGTACGGTTAAACACTGGAGTACACACCATATATAGATCAAGAAGTACGTTAATATGAACACTGGAGTATACAATGGAGTACCAAAATTTGAGTATCATTAAAGCAGTACCAAAATCTGAACAAAAATAATTTATCAATTAAAAATAATACCAAGCCTTTTGAGTCCAATAAGTTCATAGGAACACTGGAGTATACACTGGAGTATACATTTAACCTCAATAATGACATTCTCTTCCCCGACGATTAGCACCCTTTCTTGAAAAGAGAAATCAAGTGTAGAACCTACAATAGCAAAACGCATTGATTATAGGTTAGGGGTCAAAATTTTTTTGACAACCAAACACATAAAACCAATAAAATTAGAACAAAACACACAAAATTTTAACCAAATATCCCATACCTAGCTCCACAAAAGCATTAAGATATGCAAAAAAAACATTAGATTCGAAAAAATATAATTGTGACAAAATTAATTGTGTGTGCGTGTCGTGATGGAACCATTCCATGTTTGTTGAGAGGGGAGAGAGAGTATACCTGAGGGAGGAACCGGTAGAGGTGAGGGCAACACTATTAGAGGCGACGGCAAAGTTTGGTAGGGGGTGGGTTTGCAGAGAACATGGATCGAGGGTTAGTGTGGGAGAGAGGATGAGTGAGAAAGGGAGGATGATGAGGTAAGGCTCGAGGGGTAGTGTGGGAGAGAGGATGAGTGAAAATGGTGAAAATACCATTGTACCCTTGTGTTTGAATTTTGAAAAAAAAGGGGGAAACAAATTAGAGTGTACCAAGAGGGGGAATCCAAATTTGTAAGGGGTAAAATAGATAATACAAAAAAAATCATAAAGATGACATCATTAGTCAAACTTGTGACATACATAAGTTTTATACTTTATTATATACATATATACTATCACCACACTGTATATATATAATAATTTTTTCCCGGCATTACTGTGCACAAAAATCCCTAGCACTAGCCTATAATTTTCACCCGAGTCTATGGCCCTACTCTAATTTAATTAATTTACACATTAATTAATTTAATACTTTTCTGAGTCTATAGTCCGACTCTAATTTAATTAATTCACATATTAATTAATTTATTACCTTGGTGTCACCTAACCCATACACCCGGGCTCACTCACTTGGCTCGTATCTTAATATGTTTCCAAAGTCCTTCACTCATCTATGGACATCTCCAAATAATCCAAATTTATTTCTTCCTAAAGAAGTCAGTCCCGCGCACCCTTTCATAGAAAAATCATTATAAATCCAAAAAATAAGAAAAATATGAGGTCGGCGCCCACGCGACCGTGACGAAAAGATCTACAATCTCATGTTTATAATAACTAAAGGGGTCGAACGTTTGACTTCTTAGGTCGATTGATTGATCGACCAGATATCCATCTTCTTCCCCTATTCTGTTTCCAACCATTTTTAAAACCTCAAGCTTTTTAATTCTCTCCCAAACATTTACCTAATCACAATCAACATCAAATTCATGAAATAGTAGGTTCTAAACACCCTAGAAACCTTAAATCATAAATAAATTTACATAAATCTAATGTTTACCAAATTGGGTATTTTTCGAGCTATATTCCACCGATTTTAATTCATCGTCTAGATTCAAAGTTGGTTATCAATATTTACCAATTCTCACCCTACAATCTGATTCCAATAGTCCCATGTCATAATCTAACATCAATTGAGTAATTAATCTACAACATTACTCTAATTTAGAAAAACCCATTTTACTTGTCAACACACACCTAAAAACTGATTTTTGATACACCCACTATGATATGAATTCATTATCATGAAATTTAAAATCACAGAAACTTAACCACTTTCCTCTAATTATTCGTAGAGTCTGACCTGTTGAGGTAGAGGAAGGTTTGATGAATAACACCCAAATCCCTTTCTTGATTTGTCTTTAAAAGCTTCCCAAATTGCTCTCAATTCGCTACCTCTATTTCTCTCTCCAAGCCCTAGATTTGGAGTATGATTTATGCCGTTCAATACTCTAAGACCTAGCTTCATTATACCAAATCCCGTTTTTAGCCTAATGGGCCAAGCCCAAATGACCCGAACACTTCCGTGTGGGCGTCGTTATGCCTAAAAATGCCCCGTGACCCATTTACTACCCCCGGGTACACTTTTCCGACTATCTTAGCCCATCCAAACTCAACTATGCAAGAAGAATCGACATCCGAATTAATTTATAAAAAATCTTATCTCACACCCAAATTTGTCTATACCGACTCCCGGCTGAGATTAATAAATGTCACGTCAGACGTAATTAAATAATTACTATTCACTTAGTAATTAAATTTCCCCAAATATTAACCATTACTCTTCGATTAATATTTAAATAAATATTTCCATAATTAATTCAATTAAATTACATCACACAAGTAATTTAAAATTTTCCCGAATTAATTAAATATTAAATGCATGGAAATACGGGGTGATACAAAAAGTCGTTCAAATATATTTTATAACTTATACACCCATAAACTATTTTCCAAGCTCTTATATATATATATAGTAGTGCATTCATACCTTTGGAGAGTTGGAATCCTCAATGTTGATGACGTGAAACATGTGGCACGAAACTCGACAAGGATGAAACTTTAAATCTTGGCCACTACATCTTCAACTTCTTCAAACGTCATTGGTTTGATAGGAATAAACTACTATCCTATAACTCAAATGGTTTTTTTCGGAATTAAGAAAAAACTACATATGGACTCAATTGAAAATTTGTGTCCTTACAAATCTCTCCCTTTGGCTATTATAGGACAAAAACCAACCAAAAATCCTAAGGGCCGTCAAGCTCGTCTAGATACAACATCCCACCCAAAAAAAATATACAGAGGCTATGAATCGACCCAAGGATGAACCGCTTTGCCTCTTTAAAGATGTCTCTTAAGATGAAAATCCTTCACACTTAACAAACCATCAAACGCATAGGGAATATAACAATATTAAATGCAATATTAATAAATACTCCCCTTAAATAAACCCCCCCCCCCCTTCATCTAACAATGATCTACCTAGAAAGACGTCTCCCCCTAAGTTTGATCTCCCCAAATTTAAAGGATTAGATACCATTTCTCCCCCTTTTTGTTCAGGAATAGACAAAGGTTTAGAATCAGAAAACATAACCTTCCCCAATTAAAGAAAATACTCCCCCCAAACTAAACAAGGGTTATGAATAAGGAAAAACAAGTTAAACATGTAATGGTGAATAAGGTGATAAGAACATTTAAGCAAATGGGCAACAATGAAGAACAACTAATCCACACAAGAATAAAGGATACCAACTATGATGCGATCACAAGAAAAATGATACCAATTAAAATGTAATAAACAGAAGCATGGGATATCAACCAAAATTCGTAACACTATAGATACCAAATCTGGAATCAAAGAATATATGGACTAACAAGTAAGGAAAAGGATGAAAAATAACAATACTATATATATACACACACACACACAATCAATATCACTAACACACACACATATATACATAGGTATAAACACCACACACGACACAAAATACAATAAGCTTTTCACACTCGTATGGAAAAAATGTGTCCAAATACATGTGGTAAACAGAAGTGTAGGGGTGTGAACTAATAAGAATTAAATTATGACCCAATCACTTAAAACATGTTCACGAAGTTCTCATCTGATTGCAACACTTTACCACATTTAGATATAGCCTCAAGTGACAATAAATATTGAACTCAATGAACAAACATACACAATTCACACAAGCCTAAAATTTTGATTATATTACAAACCAATAGAGTCATTATAAAAAAATCATAACTAGGATACAAAATCATTGTGCAGAGCCGTTGATACAACCAACCAAACTACTCATAATTTGTTTTTCTGTTATTTCGAACATATCAACTAAACTAAACAGGCCTTGGATAATTTTTCTTTTATAATGCCAAATTTTTAAGGCCAAACATTCAATGGTGGCTTTTCACGCAAAGTAATTTTATCTTTCGCAGCCCGATTCCATTAATAAACACTACAACACCGAATACACATATTTTTTCTAATTTTTGAAATTCGAGAAACGGTTATTACATGCACAAATCCTCTATAGTCATAGAAAAATATAGATGACTAAATTAATAGGAGAACATCTCACTTTACTTAAATATACATGAGAAGTTAAATTTCAAATGAGTTCGTGCATGCGTGAATCGAGGCATATAAACATAGAATATATTGAGCAAAACAAAATCCAACTACTCCATGTAGGCATGACCAAGAACATTTTAAGGATTGACAATATTAACCAAAAGTTCTATCCATATGGAAGCAAAAAGAAAAAGGATTCAAACACAAGTATATACCACATAAAGTGTGTGAAACTAAAATACACACAAAACAAAACAAAAAACTTTTTGACTTTTTCAAAAAAAAATCACCAAAAAAAAAATCAACTCAAAAGAAAAACAAAGAAAATATTTTTGTATTTTTATCTATAAGATATCTATTGTTAAGACATAAATAAATAAAAATAAATACAAAAGATATACACAAATTGTAATTCTAGCATGTGATTAATCATGGAGCATAGACTAGAAAATGAGAAGCATACATACAACTAACATAGATATATCATGAAGCACAAAAACACTAGTGTATGTAAATAAAACTAACACATTTAACCTTTTGATTTAACATGGAAGGTTTCACGTGATAGAAAATGAGAATCATAAACCTTATTTTGTAAAGTTACCAAGTAGGATCTCCTAACCCAAATAAGTGAAGAGTGATAATCTCGGGATTGGGTGACCTTGGTGACCTTACTCTTCGATATTCTTGGATACATTTTGAGATAAAAACAAAATTTCCTAATATGACCTTTTCGACCACAATATGAGCAAGTAAATACCCGACGAAAAGCAGTACCTAAGGATTGACCCTTGGAAATTTTCCTAGATGATTCTCTCAAAATGGTCGTTTTGGCTTTATTAGGGTAAGCATTATAAGAATCGAAGCCTAAACCACAAGTGTCATTTTTAACTTGGACGGTGCCTAAAATTTTATCTAGTTTTTCAGACCTACACTCCAAATCAAATTTGACTCAACTTGAGTCTCTTAGCTTTTCTTCCAACTCTAAAATACGTGACTCAAGAAAATATCTACTCTCTTCAAACATGATAAGCTCTTTCTTCATAGCCTCCATTAAACCTCTAAGGCTATCTCTCTCACTTTCTACATACTCTATCTTCTCACGAAGAGCTCTCTCACGTGTCCTAAGGTCTTCCACCAAAGCACTCTCATCAATGACCTTGACATGCTCTCTCAAACTAGCTTCTCACTTCAAATTAACCCTTTTTAATTTAATTGATTCGGCATTCAATTATTTAAAAGGTACTTGAAGTTCACTCTCATCAACCTCTTCATCATTCTCATTCTTACTTTCAACTCCACTCTCATTACCATTAATTTTTTGGGATTCATGAACAAAGGCCTCGAAAGGGTCATGTAAATACATATATTACACTACACCAAAATGGGCAAATTGTCACCTTTCAGCCGGCCAGCCTTGTCAAGGTCATTGACCGTGACAAAAAAACACGCGTTTTATGTCACGGTCATTGACCTTGACACGACCGTGACAACGACTTGTCAAGGTCATTGACCGTGACAAGCCCGTGACAATTAAATTTGTCACGGTCTTGTCACGGTCAATGACCTTGACACGACCGTGACAACTTTTCCAGCAAAAACCCTTTCCCCCTTCTTTTTTCCCTCCCACCGTTCCCTCCCCCCCCTCTCTCTCTCTCTCTCTCTCTCGACTCGACGCTGCTCTCTCTCTCTCTCTCTCTCTCTCTCTTCCATTTATATATATATATATTTGTCTGTATATTTATGTATGTATGTGTATATATATATGTGTGTATGTGTGTGCGTGTGTGGGGGGTGGGGCGGGATGGGGCTGGGTGGGGGAGGGGGGCAGGGGGTGGGGCGGGGTGGGGCAGGGTGGGGGAGGGGGTGGTGGAGGGGGCAGGGGGTGGGGTGGGGTGCAGTGTGTGTGTGTGTGGTGGTGTGTTTTGGGGGAGGGGGGAGGGGGTGGTGGAGGGGGGCAGGGGGTGGGGTAGGGTGGGGTGTGTGTGTGTGTGTGGTGGTGTGTGGTGGGGGAGGGGGTGGTGGAGGGGGCAGGGGGTGTGGTGGGGGAGGGGGTGGGGGAGGGGGGTAGGGGTTGGGTGGGGTGGGTGGGGTGGGGTGGTGGAGGGGGCAGGGGGTGGGGTGGGGTGGGGTGCGGTGTGTGTGTGTGTGTGTGTGTGGATTTTGTTAAGCCTCCTAGTAGGAATCTTCATTATTTCTGAATTTGTTATCTTTATGTGTTTTGAATAATTTAAAATATCATTACTTATTTTAGAAACCAGTCATGGGGCAGATGGTCCTAATTTGAATGCTCAAGAAACGGCTCCAATCAGCAGTAAATAATCTTTCTTTCTGATTCATTGGCTCTGATTATTTATTCCTAGATTAACTTTTATTATTTCTGAATTTGTTATTTTTATATGTTTTGAATCGTTTAAAATATTATTATTTCTTTCAGAACCCAGTCATGGAGTAGATGGTCTTAACACGACTGCTCAAGAAACGGCCCCAGTCCAGGGTAAGTAATATCTCTTTCCTATCCATTGGATCTGCATTTGTATCCATAGATTTTTGTTATGCCTCTTACTAGGAATTTTTGTTATTTCTGAATTTATTATTTTCATATGTTCTGAATAATTTAAAATATGACGACTTATTTTGAGAAAAGAGTAATGGAGAAGATGGTCCTAACTCAAGTGCTCCAAACACAGCTCCAATTGGTAAATTGTCCTTTCCGATCAATAATTTAAATATATTTTTTTAGTAATTGTTCTAGTGAGGCTAGGTTCCATAAATTGAAATAAATCTCTTACCGGCCAACATAGGTTATTAATTGTGTCATGAAATTGGCTAGGTTATTGTCATTGTTGATGGGAGAATATTTTTCATCTTTTACCCCTTATCAATTCCTTATGTTGAAGAACTAAAGATCCTCAGATGACTCCTGTATTGGTACACTTACAATCACGAATCGCGCCTATGATAAACTTTCAATGTGTTTATATCTACTGCTAAATTGACATTTTCTATCTCATGTTTAGTTTTTTTTTTTTAAATTGTCTATTATTAATTTTATGGGTCACTTGGGCTTTGGAGCTCATTATTTATTTGATATTGAATTTGCCCCCCCAACAGTTTCATTTCTTAAGGCTTAAACCCCAGAGTGACTTTTAGTGATGCAAAAAATATCCTGTAACACTTTTTGTATCACTGAAAGTCATCTCGAGGGAACCTCAAGAAATGAAATTGTTAGAGGCTAAATTTAACATCAAAGAATTAGTTGCGGTAAAACCTCAAATCACCATAATTTTTTTGCTTGTAAAAAATCTATTATATTAATATTTTATTATGTAATTTGCCTGCAGCAGTGACACATTGAACGGGAGGGGCTTTTTCATGGATATTATCACGATAAATGCTTGCGAGGTGTCCAATTTGGTCCCCCCCCCCCCCCCCCCCACCACCACCACCACAACACACACACACAATCCCCAACCATACATATTCTCACTCATACTATTCAATAAACTGTGTTTTTAATGTTTCTTCATTGAACGTGTAGTATAACATGTCTTGTGCTTTTAAGTTCGAATGGCATATAATTTGTATGAACATATCGTGTGATATTTGCATGCTCGAAATGTTTTTTTTCAACTTGTAGTATATCGTTACTTTGTCTTCATTGCTGAACATTCTTTATTTACATCTGGAATCACTAATCAGGTCTATCATTCTTCACCCTCTTCTTTGACGCCTGATTTGAGCTTTTATTTTGGAAGTTTTTCATGGGGGGGTATGTATGGAGTGACAAACTTTTTTGCTTAACAGACGAACAGCTAAATGGGGGCCGAAGTCATGTTTATTAAATTTTAAACTTTAGATTCTAAAGTCAATTTCCTAGAAACCAAATGTACCATGAAAAGACATCCATAACGAACACAAGGGTGTCCCACATGGATGACATACTTTTCATTTAAACGTCGTCTTAGTGTATAGTTATCATAAGCTGTTTCGAGTTTTCAACCAATTCTGGTTAGTATTAGGATTCTTCACAAAACAATTTGCATTATCTTTAGTTTGTTCAGATATATGATGTTTGGAACAGGTACAACGTTGCTATAACAGGTACAAATATACTGCTGGGCAGTGGCAGTGGCCATACTGCCCAGCAGTTTTTTTTTTAATTCTGCCCAGAATTGTCACGGTCAATGACAGTGATAATTTTTTTAAAAAGGGTCACGGCTTTGTCACGGTTATAAACCATGACAAACGTGTCAAGTTCAATGACCGTGACACGACCGTGACACAAAACGCAAGTTTTGTGTCAAGGTCAATGACCGTGACACGACCGTGACAAAAAAAGTTGTCTCGCCTCGAAATGTCACGGTCATTGACCTTGACAAGGTGGATTTGTCAAGGTCAATGACCTTGACAAATGGGCAGATTTGGTGTAGTGTTAGTTGGAATATTTGTTATCGATGCTCACATGACTTTCCATGAACGCGGTAAAGTTGTGCTCAATGGGGGAGTTGGGTCCCTCTTCCTTATCACTATCGCTAAGGGTAGCATTGTATGAAATTGGTTGCTTTCCCTCTCTCATTAGTTTAGTGGGACATTCAAAAGCCATATGGCTATACCTTTCACAACCAAAACAATGTTTGACTCATCCCTATTTAGATCTTCATTTTGACTTTTAGGGAATTTTTCAGCTTTCTCATACTTAGATTTATCAAATTTCTTGAAGTCATTTTTCAGATTATCTTTCTTAAACTTAAGAAATTTTCTAGCAAACATAGCCATATTTTCTGAGTCAAAATCACTCTCATCATCTGAAACTTATTTACCCTCATTTCGGGCTTTCAAAGCAATGCCCTGATCTTTCTTCTTTTTGATCTTAGAGGAAAACATGTCAAGTTCATAGGTTTGTAAATCACCTACGAGCTCTTCTAGTTTCGTAGAGACTAAAGTGGGTAGAGAATTCAACACGATCACTTTAGGAATAAACCTATTGGGTAGGGACCTTAAAATTTTCTATACTACTCGATCGTCGGGTATTTTATCTCCCAAATTAAATGATGAATTAACAATATTTGAATTTCTAGCATAAAATTCATCAAAAGTTTCATTTTCAAGCATTTTAATGGTCTCTAATTGAGTGGTGAGGTTTTGGAGTTTCGAAGCTTTTACGATACTGGTTCCCTCGTGAGTGAGTTGTAAAATATCCCAAGCTCCTTCAACGGTTTCACACACCATGATACATTAAAATTCATACGGTGTGACCGCACTAAACAAGGCATTCAAGCCTCGAGAATTAAAATTGGCTAGTTTAAGTTCATTCTCTGTCCATCTCTATGGGTTTGAGGACACATTTATTTTCTACTAAACATGTAAGTCGGGACCACCCGATAACGACAGACATCGAAACCCTCTCGTCTATGGACTTTAGTGTTGATTTCATATGCGCTTTCCAGTAGGTGTAATTAAAACCATAAAAAAGTGGAAATTTTGAGAATGGGGAACATTCCATTTTTAAGCTAAACACAAAAAGGACCTAAACGCAATAACTTAGCGCTTCTAGCTCTGATACCACTTGAAAGTGCGAAAGCCCCTAAATTTTAAAATTCTTTAAATTAACGAGATGGTTCAATTAAAGTTTCCAACTAAAACCTCAATTCAAAATTAGTTAAGTTAAATTACAAACTAAAATTAAACTACTCAACAAATTAATTTCCATTTAAACAAAATTAACTTAACCCAAGTCCTAAAAATTTTCCTAACAATAAAATATTCAATTTTTTAATATAGGCCAACACCAATTTTAACGAATTAAATATGATGACTTGAATTAAATTAAACTAACACAACCCAAACAATTTATTAGCACCAAATTATGCAAGATTGCAAATTAAACCAAATTTTATCTTTTTAACCTAAGCATGCATTCTAGGTGAGTTAAACAAGATAAAAGAAAAAATCTCACTACACGGCGATGTGTGAGAAAAACCCAACTAGGAAAAACGTCGGATGACCCTTGCCTACAAATCCTCTAGATAGTTTTACAGTTACAAGACAAAAGACTTACAACACTCGACTTGACTCCCTTCAAGTCCTGACGCTTCTTCTAGCAAATACCTCCATATAGTTGATAACCACTGCATCCATCGCAGTCTTAGAGTCCACCAATAGAAGCATAGAAATCGTCAACCACACATGGTGCCTTTCACCAAGTGAGAAAGCCATAGAAAACACAAGTTCTTCTCCTCTGTGGGTAGAGAATAAACCCAAACTTCTCTTCTTGTTGGTGTAGAGAAAAATTGGTGCCAAACAAACTCTCCAAGCAATATATATATATATATATATATATATATATATATATATATATATATATATATATATATATATATATGTATATATATATATATATATATATGTGTGTGTGTGTGTGTGTGTGTGTGTGTGTATGTGTGTGTGTGTGTGAAAACTTGGAATTAAACAAACATGGGTGTCTATGTGTTTTGGAAGATTTAAAACCATTAAATTCATGAACACAAAAAATGAACTTTTCTCTCTCAAGAATGTTTCTCTCTTTTTCTCTTTGAGGGAATGAAAAAGTTGTAGGAAAAAAGTGTTTCCCGCACTTAGTTAATCAGGTAAAAGAAGTGGGAAAGTTGGAAGTCATTAAAAAATCTGTCATGAAACAGCCACGTCGTTCGAACCAAACTTTTAATGAGAAAATAGAGAGTTGGGATTTAGTCTTGTTAGTAATGTCGTTTGAACGACCTGGAATCTCATTCGAACGAGATCCAGTATCGTTCTAACCAAACTTCTAACGAGAAAACAAAAGCAAAATGCCAAAATTAATCAGAATCTCATTCGAACGACTTGGATTGTTGTTCGAACGACATCCAATCTCGTTCGAATGAGATTTTAGAAATCTGAAAAACTCTTTTTAAGACAAAAAACTTTTACGAAAAGTTCTGAAATGTTTTTTCTGAGAAAAATAAAGTCAATAAAATATATTTTATAACCTATACACCCATAAACTATTTTCCAAGATCCTATATATATATATAGTAGTGCATTCATACCTTAGGAGACTTGGAATCCTCAATGTTGATGACGTGAAACATGTGGCACGAAGCCGGAAAGGATGAAACTTTAAATCTTGGCCACTACATCTTCAACTTCTTCGAACGTCATTGGCTTGATAGGAACAAATTACTTTCCTATGACTGAAATGGTTTTATCCGTAATTAAGACGAAACTACGTATGGACTCAATTGATAATTTGTGTCGTTATATAATCAATGACAGAATTTTCATCATGGCTTGAACTTTCTGGCCATTATGATGGAATTTCATTCTCGAATGTCATTTTTTCCATTTATATATTTATGCATTAGTCCATATGTTAATGCAAGAGTAAGGAAATAATCTAAAAAATATATAATATAAGTTGTACCTTTTCAACATATTCTAAAAGTTTTGATCATGTCATAAGTTTCATCCTTCATCATTTCGCGCAAAGTTTTTATTGGCCGTATATGTGGAAGTGTGTTGACAATTGCATTTCTGACACTAAACACGTTTGGACGTATGCCTTCTCTCCTAAGTCGATAATATATGTTAACTTTGTTATGCTTATGTTTTATCACGGTAGAGTCTGAACGCATCATTATCCTCTTCAGTTTTATCCACAAAGGATGGATTTTTCTTTCTTCGAGTTCTAAAAATCTACTAACCGTATCGAATTACTTGGATTGTGTTTTATAAAAACCCTTTCAATTACTTCATCCAAACTTTGAGGTAGTGTGTCGAGTATTGATTGAAATAAATTTGGTTCATGTATGTTCCACCCGTGATCTTGTAAGTAATCGCATTGTGCTACGAAATAACAAAAACATGCTATTGTAAATAACTTTGAAGTCAACATTTAAAACAACAGAACATGCTATAATTAAACATCTACTCCTCTAATGTGTCTAATAATTTCTTTAATTTTGGGTTGTCGTCCAGAACAGACAAAATCTTGATAGGTGTCGTTATATCATCTACCAACGTAGTCAAGTGCTTGGGAATGTAAAACAATAGACCATGGATAGTTGTTAGGGATCTTTACATAAAACAACTGCTTTAAATTTTGGAATGCACAAATGAATGGCACATCATTCACTTTATCTTTACTCTTTAACTTGGACAGCTTAACCTTCACCATGTGGGTGTCAGGGTCGACCATACAGGCATTCTTGTCATCCACTCTCACCCCTTCGCAGTAGAATACAGGTACGCTAAAAGATATAGAATCTAATAACATAATTTGTCTTATAATCCCATAATACGTCATCTCAACTTCTATCAAGTTTTTATCTTTCGCGCTTGCCCTGAAATAAGTTAATGCTTTATATGAAATGCCGTTGTTTTGTTCCCAATGAGTTTTACCTCGTGTGTGCTTGAAGAGAACACAAAACCATTGACACGATATTGTCCAAATTCCTTGGCTACAAAACTAGGCCCATTTGCTAGACATGCAAGACTCATCGATACTTCACAAACTTTCAATAACTGAAACCATGAAATTATTTGCATTCTGAATATGTTGTAAAGATAGTAAATAAAACTGAGGTATTACTATAGTCACCTCGTAAGCTGCCCAATGCAAAAATTCATTGTCTACGCTTGCACCTCCCTTCCTCATCTTGGCACGCCCGCACTCATTATATTGCCTAGATTGAAATCATCAATATTAACTTCTTATGAATATAACATCGAACATATTACATTATTTTACAAAACATTTTTAATAAACTCACATTTTTCATTTATTTATGTCATTATGCATCTTGTATACATATCGAGCCACCTGATTATATTCTGTGCTTGTTAGCTTCACTACCTTACCATTCCCCATAGCCTCCTCATCTGTAAACTCTTTTAATTCATCAACAAATCGTTCACAACCTCCACTATTTGAGTTAGTTATATATTCTTTTGCATACAAGGAAGCATGTTCCATAATGTACTCCTGATTAATAGACCCCTTAACATACCGTGTATTTTTAATGTAATCTTTAAATGTTTTTATTAAGCGTTCGAACGGATACATCCATCGGTACCTTACTGGTCCACATAAATCGCTCCATCGCATAAATGTAATAAAAGGTGGACGCTTATATTAAAGAATGATGGGGAGAAGTACTTCTCCAAAACACATGTAGAGTAAGCCAAAGTTTCTTCCACCACCATTATGTGCTTCCTGTTGACAACTTCCTCACATAATAAGGAGAAACATAAGATAATTTGCAGAATGGACCTCCTAAGATCCTTGTGTTTAGAAAAATAGTGTCCAAACAACAAAGGGACAAGTTGCATTATCACATGCCAGTCGTGAGACTTACACTTTTTAAAATCTTTTGTTGCGTCGCAGACAATCCGGCATAAATTGGATGAGAAATTAGAAGGGACCTTGAATCCCTCTAATGTTTCTAATAACATATTTCTTTCTTCAATGATTAAAGTATAAGATGCAACTGGCATATGCTTTTTTCCAGTGTTCGGATCTTCTTTCAACCATAAGGATCTTCTAATCCTCAAATCACGAAGTTCTTCACGGGCTTTATCTCCATCATTGGAATGAGAACCACCAATGCATCTGACTACGAGATGCCCAATAAGATTCTTCTCAGTATGCATAATATCTATCACGTGCCGTATGGGATGTTCCTTCTAGTATGGCAAATCAAACATTATATCTCCTTAAACACGCTGTCTTCACATTAACATCCTTTCTTTTACGCTTCTGGGATAAAATTATGGGGTGTTTCCCTCTCAACTTTTGATCATCCTTTAATGACCTTTATTTAATTTCCAAACCAGAAAGTCTTGGTGGAGGTGGCCTCATCTCGGTGCCTTCTAGGAGAAAATTGCTTCATATTTACCTGTATTTGTGACTTTGTGGCAGAAATCTCCGAGGACTATGATAAAACAGTTTATCGCTTTTCTTAAGCCAGCTAGCTTTAGTCTCCTCTCCACAAATAGGACAACCCAAGTAACCATGTACATTGCACCTAGATAACATAAGCAGGAAAATCATGCATTTCCCATATCAAGATAGCTCTCAAAGTGAATTCCTCCTGTTCGTCTGAGTCGAACGCTCTCATACCTTCAATCCATAACTCATTCAATTCATTTATTAGTAGCGCTAAGAAAACATCAATGTCACTACCCGGTGCTTTTGGACCTAGTATCAATAACTTTAAATTTTAGAACTCTTTTCTCATGAACAATGATGGGGGAAATTTAAAGGCGCAAAGAACACTGGACATATACTCTTATCTATGCTCAATTTTGCTAAACGGGTTAAACCCATCGGTTGATATTCCAAGCCGAACATTGTGTATTTCTTTATCAAAGTTTGAGTATCGCTCATTTGCAAATTTTGACACAGATGAATCAATCGGATGTCGTATGAGATTCTCACCCACCTCTACTTGACCACGCCAAGTCATTGCCTCTGTTATCCAAGGTATAGTGTTAAGTCTCTTCAATCGAGGACCTAAAGGGAAATACTTTAACACCTTCTTGGATATTTTCATATCTGCTTTCAACAAGCGTTTATTGTGTACTATCATCTTTTGTTCATATCTAGGTTATATACATACATGACAAACTCGTTTGTCCTTATGCTCCTTATAGTATAAAATATAATCATACTTGCAACAATGAATTGATTTGTATTTCATACCCAAACCTTTCAAATTATACTTCATGATTGGATAATTGATTGGGAATGTATTTTCTTTCGGGAGTAAATATTTTGCCCAAAGGAGTATTACTATCACACTTCTCCCTGACAAGTCGAATTGGCTCTCTAAGTTGTGCAACCCAACCTTGACATATAACATTTTGTGGTTGGGGTTTAAGTTATGGTATGATGGTGTTTCTACTGCTGCTTTTAATCGTATATAATCCCTATCTTGGTCACTATTGTTTTCAACATGATCCCGACAGCCTAAATTATTCCCTCTACTATCTTACTTTTCTAGTGTTGCGTGCACTTCGTGCGTATCATTTATGAGACCGTTTACCATCTATGTGAACTGTTTCATTGACAGGTATTTCTTCTGAAATATACGTAAAATCCCTCTCCCCGTGGAATTTTCAAAATGTGTAGTCAACTTGCATACCCCAATGGAACAAATGCACTTTTACATCTACCCCTTTCAAATGTTTACCATTTTTACAACGAATGCACGGGCATGGGATAATATCAGTTTTGAGATTATTCATTGCATAATTCACAAAGTCTTTTACCCCATTAACATATACTTTCCCCACTCTATAACTTTCATCCATCCACTCTTTATGTTGTGGAAACCCCATTAATTATACAATACAAACAAATAGAAACATAGTAAATTGTAAAACTAAATGAATATGTCCTTTATAATGAATTATGGCATACATACATAAATTCGTAGCACAATTATTTTAGTTATTACATGAATTGGTTCCATATTTCCCCAAATAAAAGAAAACCCTAGCATTGAAGAAAACTTAGCTCCTCCCATTAAAGTAACACATACCCATTGAGGAAACAAACATTAAGTATTACGAAATCAAATGTAAATAAATCAAATATTTATTTACAAAATCAAATATAAATAAACCGAAAAATCAAACATTTATTTACGAAATGAAACATAAATATAGTATACCATAAATTAGTATAAAAGACAATGAAAAGGCCCCAGTGTAATGTTTGATTCTGAGACAAATTGTAAGCAAGGAACACGGACACGTGGGGATTTATAAAAGGTAAATCTTTGCTATTTTGTTTTTGCTATTTATTTATAGTCGAAATTTCACTTATAGAATAAAAATTGCAAAGTAATTCAACAACATTTAAACAAAAGATGAAAATGAGTGGAAAGTAAAAATGAATTATTAATATCTACTTCACTAAAGTTGCTATTTATAAAGAGTAAAATGATAAAGGAAAATTATGCCTAAGCTGCATAGATGAAGATCCACTCAATTACTTAACAACAACGTGTTTCAATAGGGCAATATAACAGTAAATGTTAATGAAAACCTCATATATTTCAATGAAAACCCCATATAACAATGAAAATAAGCCTATATAACAGTAAATCCATATAGGAGATATTCTCCATCACTGAACTAAAAACATATAAGCAATATAACATTAAATTTGTATATATACCTCGTACACAAATTGATGACAAAAAATATAATATCAGATTAATTTTATCAATGTTCAATTCACAGATTAATTAATGTTTGTGTGCATCTCACAGTGATTAATCCAAAATTTATGCGCATAGTGATTAATCAATGTTCAGTTCTTCACGAAAACTAAAACTAAATCGAAACCTAAACATAAAACTAAAACTCACAGTGTTCAGTTCACGAAACATAAAACTAAATTGAAAACTAAATCGAAAGCAAAAACAAAAAACTCTCAGTGTTCAATTCTTCACGAAAGCAAAATGAGAGAGAAGTGAAGGAGTTGTGAGAAGAGAGAAGAGGGAAATTAAAGTGGGGAAAAAATTTTGTGACCCCTAATAGCAGTCACAAATTAAGTCTTAGGCTAACATTTGTGACTGTTGGGAGCAGTTATAAATTTATGACTGTCTGTAGTAGTTACAAATTAAGTTTTGGGCCAAAATTTGTGACTGCCATGAGTAGTTAGAAATTTAGTACTATCGATGGTAGTCATAAATATAGTATTAGTCCAAAATTTGGGACTTCTCATGGCAGTTATTATTTTGTGACTGTTCATAAGAGCCATAACTTATGTCTACTCATAAATTTATGATCGCTTATGACAATTTTAAATTGGTGACCGCTTATAGGAGTCACAAATTAATTATATGGTAACATTTTAAACTCTCATTAACGATCACAAACTAATTTACTCAAATTTGTTATTACCCATTGATTTTATCACCCCTAACAAGACTTACAAATGATTTTATAATTACTTCCGGGAGTGATAAGTTTGTCACTCCCATTAATAGTCAAAAAATTAGCATTTTGGTGTAGTGCATTCTCATAAAGGTTATTTCAAGATACCCTCACTCCTCTTTGAGGACCTTTATTTCTTAGGATACTTGCGATGGGTTCTAACCTAACTCCTGGACTCATTTTATCATCACGGACATCCTTATTCGGGAATATTTCAAATAAGACTCAATCACCTTCCCAATGGTACTTGTTGTGTTTGAAATGAACAAATAGGATGAAAGATATGCGTGAAGTCAAGATAAGGTTACCCAAACCCATAGCGACTGGTAGGGTAAGACCTATGTCGACCAATAGGTATCTATTTTCTTAGTACGAACATTTATCCCCTTTCAATCAATAGTGTAGGACATGCACCGATCGATTGACCCTCGAGTGAAATTTTATCCTTTTTCCATTTTAGAATGTCCCTATAAAGGAAAGGGCTAACCTCATTTGTAAATATCTTAAACTTCATGTTGTTTTTACCTTATAATGAAATTTCTTACACTCTTATATTCCCTTCAAAAATCGAATCATCAAAACATCATTCTCTTCTCATTTACAACCATTCAAGCACATTTGAAGCGTTCAAAGAGGGTTTACTTTGAATATTAGATAAAGGTTTAAAATTATTTCTAACTATCATTAGATTATTTTTCCTTTATTTATACGGTCATTACTTATTACTCCTTAAATATAAGCATTCATCTTTTCTTAAATATTGCATTTCATCTCTCATACACTCCATTAGTAGTATATATGCCATAAAATAAAGTGAATACTGATTAATCACTCTTTTATTTATATTTATTTTCAAATATACTTTTCATAAACAAAAAAAATCAAAAACAAGCTTTAACATTATTTTAATAAATTAGTAGTGTTATTTTACTAAATCCACAGTTAAAAGGGGTTTTCATGCTAATTTTTAAACCAGAAGGATCTCGAATCCACCTTTTTCACTCTAGGGTTTCTACACCCGTCTTCTCAAATCCAAAGGCATAACTAGTTTACAAAACATTGTCAACCTCATTTTAAGCATAATGTTTTTTTAAATAAGAGGGATGGTACCACCACATATATTATTAAAATAAAAAGGGAGAAAAATCCTATCCCTAGTATCTCACATCAAGGAGGGGGATATTGGCCTTACCTCCATAGTGACACAATAGGAAAAAATAAATTAGAAAATTGGAGAAACAAGAAGAACAACAAATACAAAAAATATACCAAATGATGAGAATCATCCCTAGCCATCCCTGAGAGGAGAGAGAGTCTAAATCCATTTCGTCTTGGTTCTCAACACATGAAGGTTTCGTATGTCCAATCTAATCCATCATTTGGATTTGGGAGGTAACTAGCCAGGGTGAAAAATATCATAAGAAGTGTTAAAAGAATATGTATGGAAAATAAGAGAGTCTGCTACACTCGGCTTCCCTATAACAGTGTCTAAAAATAATAATAAAGGAATTGGCTATAGCTGGAACTTAACTTTTCAAATACGATAGGATCCTAAGGAGCATGATATACCGTTTCATAATCTTGCTAATAATCTCCGAGTCCAGTACAACAATAAGGTGAGTGAAACTAAGATTCTTAGCCATGTGAATACCATTAACAAAAGCTTAAATTCAATAGAGTTGTTAGAAGCAAAGCCATAAAAGTTAGAGAAAGAAGTTAGAACTATACCTCTATGATCTTAAATTTAATCCACCTGCATGGCCAAGATTTCTAATCGAGATTCCATAAGAATTTAATTTTAAACATCCATAAGGGGGATTCCATTTAACAATACAAAAAAGTTTGTGATCACATTGCTATAGGTAATAGATAGTTGTTGAAGAAGGAAATTATCATGGTAGGGAGTCGCGTTTCTAGGCTTGTTAATATTGATTAAGTCACCAAAAGCAGAAGATACATATTTAATGATGCAGATTGGATTTAGAACAACACCTTTAAAGTGATATTTGTTCTTAGCCTTCTATAATTTTCTAAAGATAATATGGGGAATGATAAGCATTAGGATACCCTATAAAGTTTTACGATTAACCCAGGGCCATCAATTATTAAGACGGAGATGAATTAAAGTGTTTTGAACTGGACCCCCAAGAAGATTATGGAAGAAATACCACACCTTTATAGCAACTTAATCTATAGAACAAAGATGTAAAAAGGTTTCCAGATTAGGATTTCAGGAGCAGCACTTACATTTGGACCATAATTTGACACCATGTTTGATAATGAGGTCATAAAAGGGGATTTTTCTATCTAATAACTTCCACTTAAACACATAAATCTTCATAGGGAATAATTTTTTCCAAAAATTACCATACGATAATCTGTGGCATTGCCTAGATCTGATATTCTCTTAATCAGAACTCACTTTAAAATTCCCATTGGATTTTAAGGACCAGATTAATTTATCCTTACGGTAAATGGAAGATAACTTGAAATTGGCTATAGTATTAACCATTTTCTAGGGGGGAAATGTTCAATAATGCCAAATTCCAACTATTATATATCCAATACTCTTTAATAATTTGAGGCCATTGATATTAAACTTCAATTGAATCTTCTAAAATAGTATCACCAATCCACCAATCCATCAATAAATTAATATTTCCATCCCTAATCAATCATTTACAATGAGTCTCCACTAAACATTTAACATCACAAAGTTTTTTCCAGGTTGCTCGAAACAATTGGAATATATATATCTTCATTAGGGTGTATGTTGTGACAACACTAACATATATAAATTGAGACCATGGAGATTTCTTCTTTTTGAATTTCCACCAAATTTGGGCTCCTAACTCCTTAGATATGTCTTACAAAGATCTTATTCCAATGACCCTTCCTAAGTAGGATAGCAAATAAACTCCTAGCTGTTGAAGTGGAGTTTAAAACCTCCCTAGTCATTTAACCCCTAAAAATAATTAGTCAAAATACTCTCAATATCTTTGGCAACTTTGTTTTTGGGGTTAATAATTGAGAACATGTAGATGGGAAAGCTCAAAAGCACATGCTTAATAGGAATTAGTCTAGTTCCAATTGATAGAAATTTAAATCTCCATCCTTACACTTTCTGAGAAACTTTTTATGCTAGATCATTAAAAAGAGCCCTTTTTTCATAACAATATATAAAGGACAGCCTAAATAAATAATGGGAAATTGCTTATAGGAGAAACAAGTTGTTTGAGATAGAGATTTTATTCTCTGAGTACTCCTTTTGGGATCTATAAGAAAATAATTTTTAGCTTTGCTTAATATCTGGCCATAAATTTCCTCATATTCAAAGAGAGACGAACATAGTCAGTCTTCTCATAGATATTTCACTCTCATTTTAAAAAATTAAAATATCATCTGCAAAAGCTAAATGATAAATCATAGAATCATTCCTTATAGTGGAGTAATTTTTAATACTCCCCTCAATCATTCTATTATGCAAACCCCTGCTAAGAATATTAGCTGCAATAATAAAAAGTGCTGGGGAAATTGGATCACCTTGCCTAAAACCTCTAGTGGAATAAAAAAAACCACAAGAAGACAAATTGGATAGGACAAAAAGAAATTGGAAACAACCTTCCAAAACACATCAAAACATTGCTCACAAAAGCCTAATTTTCTAAGCACTTGAGTAATGAAAAACAAAGACATTCTATCATATGCCTTTCCCATATCTAATATTACAATAACATTTTCCCTTCAAATGTTTTATCTAAATGTCTCGCCATATCCTGAGAAAGAAGAATATTGTCAACAATATAAAGCACTATGAGTTGGAGAGATAATTTTGGACATAATGATACTCATACGATTTTCTATGATGTTTATGAAGATTGTATTGATATATTACTTAAACTAAAAGGACAAAAATCACTAATTTTGGTAGGGCTTTGAAACTTGGGAATTAAAGCTATAAGTGTGTTAGTGTAGGCTTTAGGCATTTCCATACCAGCAAAGAAGCTTTTAATTGAATTAATGATATCTGGAGATATAGTTTCCCAACAATAATGGGAAAAATCCATTATAACCATCAGAGCCTGGTGTACTGTCTCCACTCATCTCAAGAATAACTGATTTTATCTCTTCTTCCTCACGAAAAGATGATATAATGTTATTGTCTTCACTAGTTACCATAACTGATATATCTTGAAATAAGCTATTATCTTGAGTTTGCACTGAGGAGGATAATTGATATTCAAAAAAATTGATAGCAGCTTGAGGAATATCCACTGGATCAATCCAGGCCCCATAATCATCCTTCTATCTATGGATAAAAAGTCTATGCCCTTTTGTTTTTGTAGTAGCATGGAAAAATTAAGTATCTGAATTTAATCTTTTGTACTCACTATAATGTTGGTTATATGGCCTCTAGGAGAAAGCTAATTTGATTGAACCATTCGGGATAAATTACTCTCTTTATCATTCATTTTTGGGTTATCTGGATGGATAGAATTCCCTATGACAAATATAGGGAATTAATTTGCTTGGACTGGGGATAACTTGCACTATTAAATGAGAAGCTTTTTTTATTCTGACTAACTATTGGCTGAACTTCTTGGGGATTAGAATTAGGGGGAAATTGGCTTGGGCCTAATATTATTGGATCTCATGTGCCATTTCTTCTTATATTTCAATTATGTAATTGAGAAGATCAATCATATTTTTGCTGAGCTTTATTCGGGTCAAGTAATAGGATACTTTGGTTTAGTGGGACTGTCACAGCAGCAATGCCATCGATACCCTTGAAATTGGGGTTGGATGGGAGAACCATTTTATCATTCATTTGATCAGAAGAAATTTGCGTTACAATCACCTAACCATAGTTTATTTGTGAATGAACTTAGCAACACAAATGCTAGCCAGATTAGGATGAGATAAATTTTTAGTGGTTGAATCAATTTTCAATGAGGAACCCATCATATTGCCTATCGAGAACATGCATACTTTAAAAAAGAAGTTTAATGGCAATAGTAGAAGGATCCACCCAAATAGGAACCATAGATGGATCTCTACTAATTCTAAAAGCATGGAACCATTACAAAAATCTTTATTGGGAACTTAATAATGTACCCGAGTTCTTTGATCCATAATATGTGGTAGTCCTCTTCATTCTTTAAGAAAATACGAATACAGTTTTGGTTAATGACTCCTAGTTGTACCAATGCCTTAAGGCCCAAAGTAAGAAATAATTTTCCTAGTTTGTCCGCTGAAGGTCTTCTATGAGAAAATTTTCCCATGAGGTCGAGTTTTAGGGTTTGATGGGTACGTTACAACAAGGTACAAGTTTTATATCAAGGGGATTTAGATATGGAGTGGAGGAGGACATGTTGGTCATTGATTCCCCTGAAGTGGAGGCAATCACCATGGAAGACATTTAACCTAGCTTCTCCTATTTCTTTCTTTAAAAGGATTCTTATCTCTAGAAGATGCATATAAAAAGGTGGGAGGGAGAACTTATCTCCCAAGTTCAAACCTAATGTTGGAACTATGCGGGTTGGGATTTCTTTTTGTGAGAGTACATAGGTTTTTCGAATCCATTTCATGATTCAAGTCCACTTTTCCTTTTTCCTTTTTTATTATTTTTTTTCCTTTTTGTATATGTTTTCACTCTCTCTATACTACCTATTGTTCATGATTAGTATTATCTCTCATTTTTCTATTTCTTTATATATGTTTATAGATTATTCATTTTGTGATCACTTCCTCGTAATGATGTTATGAAGAACAAAAATCCATTTCAATTATCTTTTATCATCTCTATGGACATTCATAATCATTGTAGATCGTGATGTTTTGATATGCCTCATTGCTATTTAGATTCATGTATCGCGTTCACACACATACATGTGCATAATTTTATCTATTTACACTCTTACATACATTACATACACTTATAATTATTTATAAACTTATATCATACACACTTACTAGAACTCACATACACAAAAGTAAGAGATAATATATTTTGTTGTAACCCGTTAGAGATCGAAATGGTGAGTAATACCTTCTCTCTTCATAACTTAGCCTCAAATAAAATGGTCTCATATTTATCACTTGCCTTATTGCCTTAGTTTGGGGTCATTTGTTCTCATTGCCTATTTTTTATTGTAAAATAGGTTGTTAACTCTGAGTTTTTATAATATCACACCATCACTTGTCAATATCGTCCAGATATCTCCTTTATTCATAACCTTAGGGTATGAAACATATTACCCTTGCACATCCTCGAGTGGTTGCACCGCCACAAAGGGCCATACTGTCGTCGATTTGGATTGGCCACATATTTCTTAAACATATCCTCATTAGTTCTTTGTTATGTGGAATTTTCCTTTTTTATTTATTTATGATATATTATATCTTAAATGTTGTTCTCTTGAAAGGCTTGCAGTAATGTTTGAGAATTATATAAATTTGTTTAGAGATTAAAAATTTTAGTTTGGTGTGTGGCTTATTCAAAATTTTATTACGAATAAAATAGCCAATGTGGAAATTTGAATTGATAACTGTAGCAATTCAAAAAATAACTAACCAAATTAATGTGGAAAGTTTTGCATCGCTAAAATATTTGTGTTAGATCAAAATGTATTTCTTTAATGTTTTATATGAATTTTATTTATTTATGCTATATGTACCCAATCATAGACGACCAATTTCTGGCGGCCCGAGCTGGCTAACACGCTGCCCCAGTCAGTTTCACTGTTGTATGGATAATTACAAGGACTTATCACATGGATAATTACATACTCAATTGGTTACCTATATTCTCGAAAGAGATAAACATGGATTACCAACGAGCCAATAAAGAGCTAGGAGAGTTCCTTGTATGACACAACTTTTTTATTGTTATAAATACAACCCTCACCCCGGGGCAAGGAAGCATGTAATATCGAACCTCTAAGAAATTAGTAAAAACTGAGAACCCCCTCCGTGAATGAGGGCGGTTATTAAACCACGTAAAATCTCATGTTGTGATCATTTTCTCTATTCTTTTAATACCTCTACTTTTTAGAAATACTTAATTGTGAATTCTTATACTCATAATTGTCGTTGTTTATGGGAATCGATTTTCTTTTCTACATAAGGAGTCCATAAAGAAAGAGTAAACACAATGTCTCATCATCTAAATAGTACATCCCTATATGGCGATGTGCGAGCTGACCTGAACCCCCTCAGGATCAGATCCAAGGTTTGCTAAGATGGGAATCCTAATTTTTTCTCGAAAGAGTAACTCTCTGATCAAAGTAATGAGAAGCCTAGATCAACATAGTCTCCCATATGGTCGATGCTTATGAAGCATGAATCTAAAATCAAAAGGGGGAAACTGATGTCCAAATGATGATTAGAGAAGATGGAGAAAGAACTTTGTCAGGAGAATACAAAATGCCATAATCGGACTCCTAGCCCTCAGGCGAGGAAAACCCATAGCCGAGGAAGGAGTACTAGACATGACCAGGACCGTTCAGAGACTGGAAGTCACATGGTGAAATAAAATCAGGATGAAAAATTCCATAAGCATGATATAAGGAGTTTAGTCGGGAAAGAGATGGACCAACACCTAGCACATCATGGATCCAGGTACACAAAAGAGCTACGTAGAAGGGACCGTATCACGCAGACGCAATCCCCTTTCTTAAGGGAAATTGAGGAAAAGTAACCCCCCAAAGAAATTCACAGCCCAAAGATTCAAGATATACGATGGAAAAACAGACCCCATAGATCACGCTCTCAGTATAGGCAAGCGATGGCTTTGTGGAGTAACAATAATTCTTTTATCTGTCATATATTCCCATCCATCCTAGGAGATATTTCCCAAAATTGGTTTGGGAGGCTGCCCCACTAGTCGATTAAAAGCTTCAAGTCCCTAGTAGAGGTCTTCATATCTCGAATCCGAAAAGGATGGATTCTCTACTCACCGTGAGGAAAAAGACACAAAAGACTTTATGGGAGTATGCCAAGCTCTAATGAAAACCTTCAATGAAGTGGAAGATTTCTCAGAGTAGGTAGTCATAACATCATTCAAGATAGGTTTGTCCCCCACCTCTGTGCTGCATTAGTCACTCACTAAGAATTCCCGAAGATACGAATGATGATCTCATGTTGCGTATTGAAAAAATGCGCCAAGGTGGAAGACGTGTTCAACACTAGCCAAGAAGTAACTAGTCACACAAAGTCAAACAAGGGCAACGATAAAGAAAACACACCTGAAAAGTGGAACAAGAAACATAATGGACGGTTCTGAGGAAATAATATACAAAATCTTAGGAAATATCAAGGACTAATAGTTTCTTAAGTGGCTAAAGAATATGGGAGAAAATATAACTAAGAGGAACGACACACTCAGGTGTGCCTTCCACAAGGAAAATGGACACAAGACATAGAATTACAATGTCCTAAAATCTCATTTGGGGGAGTTAGCCCAGGAAAAGTATCTGAACAAGTACGTCAAGAAGAAGGATGAACAGGTCGTCACCAACGACGACCAAAAACTAGATAATGTGTTGGACGATGAAGTAGCACACGAGTTTCCATTATAAATGGGGCATCCAAGCTCAAAAAAATATAGGGAAATACTATTCGGATGGAATTAAATAAGGTCAATATAGTGTTGGAGGCCTTCCAGATAGATCTCGCCAACAGCCAAGCTAAAAAATGTAGGCGACCAGAAGATGTGGACAACAATAAGGATATAGTGTTTATAGAGGATGCTTTGGTCGGGGTAAGAACCCCACACCATGATGCACTAATAATCAATCTTACGATAAAAAAATTGGGATGTGGACAAGCTACTAGTGGATCAAGGTAGTTCTTCGAAAGTGATGTACCTAGATCTTTTTCATAGCTCAAACTAAAGATGACGAATTTAAAAGAAGAAACTGGTCCACTAGTCGGCTTCGTCAAAAAGATGACCATGCCATTGTGAAATATAGTCCTGCTAGTTAGGGTAGGGAATATTTAAAAAATTCATCGAGTTTTTGGTGGTATATATCAACTCACATTACTAATCTATCCTTAGGATAGGCTGGCTACATGCTATGAGAGTAGTCCCATCAACCTACGATCAGAAACTCTAGTTTATCATAGACCGGGGCATAATGAAGATCATAGGTGATTAAGATATCTCAAAACAATGCTACATCACCATCATCCTAGAAACACTCAGCACGAAGCCACTCCATCTAAATAGCAACCAAAGAATTACAGGCCAGGGGTTGAGGATATAAGAGTTGACCCCATATATAGAGTTGTGAAAAAATTGGAGGAACTAGCTTTTAATGAGATCCGACTAAAAAAAATGTTTCTAATCGGCACCACATTGTCTGACCAGGAAAGGATGTAGCTAATTTCTTTTTAAAGCAGAACCTAGATGTTTTCGTACGGGAACTATATTACATGTCAGGGATTGATCCCGAAATCACTTGCCATCGCTTTCACGTGGACCCAACATTTCAACCAGTCGTAAAGAAGGTTCGTTGCATTGCTCCAAAAAATACCAAGATAATGAAAAAGGAGCTACAAAAATTTCTGAAGGCAAGCTCCATTAGAGAAGTTCAACTTTCAAAATGCCTCTTAAACCCGATGGTAGTTTGAAAGAGCAACGACATTTGGAGATTCTGTATAGACTTCATCAATCTCAAAAGACCCTAAAGATAGCTCCCCTATGCCAAAAATAGACCAATTGGTCAATGCCACGGCATCCTAAGAACGAGTGAGTTTTCTATATGCCCACTCGGGGTACCACCAGATTCCCCTATTTATCCCTAACCAAGACAAATGTTATTCATCACACCCACTGGACCTATATTGTTATAAGGTCATGCCTTTTAGCCCAAAAACTGATAGATCCATGTACTAGAGATTATTCACTAAGATATTCAAGCAAAAAATGGTATTAAACAATGGAAGTATACGTTGAAAAAAATAAGCACAAGGAAGACTCAACAAAAACCTTTGGAATCCTCAAACATTATTGAATAAAGATCAATGCAAACAAAGACATTACAAGATTATAGCAATCCTCGGTTCTCTAGACAAAAATAGAGGGATCAAATCCAACCCTGACCAGATTGTAGCAATCCATAATGTTCAGCCACCAAAGACGTTACGAGAATTTAAAAGTTAACAAGGATTTTCACAGCTTTGAACTGTTCCATATCAAAGTCATCCGAGCATTACAGACCATTTTTCTAGCTACTCAAAACATAAAAGGGCCTCACCTATAAAGATGAATGCTCAAAAGAACTTGAAGAAATCAAGTCTTATCTGAGAAAACCTCCACTGTTAGCCACTGAATGTCAAGTATCGCTACTTTCCAATCTAGAAGTTGGCTCACTCACTGTTCATCGTGTCTCAAAAGTTAAAGAATTTATTTGAGGGCCATTCCATCATAGTCATCATGTTATTTCCTCTTAAAGTCATTCTTCACAAGTTTGACCTATCTGGATGCATGTCCAAATGGTTAATCGAACTCAAAAGATTCGATATACGTTATCAGCCAAGAATAATAATGAAAAGGTAGATGTTGGATGATTTTATAGTTAAATTTGCCTAAGAAGAGGCCCCTATAAGTCAATAGGTCACCGACCAGTTGAAAGATCACGACCTTAATCAATCCAATAAGTGGATATTGTATGTTGATGGTGCCTCCAACTATTAAAGATCAAGAGTATGAATTGTGCTCATAACGTCGGAGAATGTCAGGATCGAGTAAGGAATCAGGCTAGGCTTTGAAGCCTAAAACAATAAAGCCAAGTGTAAAGCTCTTATAGCTGGATTGTGTAAAGGATACTTGCTAAGGGCAAACCACCTTGAATTGTATTGTGATTCATTGTTGGTGTCCAATAAGGTCGGTGGAAACTTCAACGCTAAAGATAAAAGGATGGAATTATACCTATAGATGGTTTATGATTTGATATCCAAATTTGAGGAAGTCCACATTCAACAGTTCCCCAGGGGGAAAAATAGTCATGCCGATGCTTTAGCAGCTCTAAGTTTAGTAGTGGATTCCAATCTAATGAGAGCGATTGAAGTGTAGTTCCTCGACAAGCCTAGCATTACAAAGATGGTGGCATTTGAGCACATTCTCTCTATAGAATATGGTTCAGCTGATGGACTCAATAATTTCTTATCTGAAGAATGATACCTTGATAACTGATAAAAAGACAAGCTCATGAAGCTAGGGTAAAAGTTGCACGGCTCTACCTTAAACTCGGGAAAAAACCCTACAGAGGATCTTTCACAGGCCTCTACTTTTAATGTGTGCATCTAAAAGACGTTGAGCAAGTTCTATACGAACTACATAATAGGGTTTGTTAAAACTACACATGAGGAAGGTATTTATCCTTCTGGCCAATCAAAGAAGGCTATTAGTGGACATATATGCAGAAAACGTAAATGCTTACGCTCGAAAGTGTGAAAAGTGCCAAAAGTTCTCCCCCATGCTTTCTCAACCAACCAATGACCTGAAATCCCTAACTAGTCTAGGTTCATTTGTACAGTAGGGGATAGATATTATAGGGCCACTTCCAACTGCACCATGAAATTTCAAGTACCTGTTAGTCAGCAATGACTATTTCACAAAATTAATTGAGGCGGATCCACTGGCAAACATCAGAGACACTGATATGATCAGATTCATCTGGAGGAATATCATAACTCTCTTTCTAGTACCTAGGGAAATCATAACGAATAATGATACACATTTTAAAAGTGGGAATTTTCAAGGTTTCTATGACGACCATGGAATCAAACACCAATTTAGTTATGTGGCCTACCCCCAAACTAATGGCCAAGAAGAGGCTTCCAACAAAACGATGCTCTGCGGATTAAAAATGAGGTTAAAAGAGCAAAAGAATCTTAGGTGGATGAATTTCCTCATGTTCTCTAGGCATACCACACTACACTAAGGAAACCCACTATGGAAACACCCTTTGCTCTAAATTATGGAATGGAACCCATAATTCCCTAGAAGTTAATTTGCAATCCATGAGGCCTATCATTGTCGAGCAAGTTTGAATGACAAATCTATGAGTTCTGAACTTGACTTAGTAAAATAATGGAGGGAACATTCCATGATAAAACTAGCCTCCTACCATCAATAGTTAACCAAGTAGTACAATAAGTGGTTCAATTCGAGGAAATTCCATTATGTCATCAGAAAAGTCCTCAACAGTGCCAAAAAAACTTCGGACGAAAAGTTAGGGCCTAACTGAGAGGTACCATTCAAAGTAATCATATATGATCTACAAGGATACTGTCACTTAGAAACAATAGAGGGCAGAGAGATTCCTATAGCTTGAAATGAGGCTAATCTTAAGAAATTTACTTTTTATTTTATTTCCAGCATACTTAGTTTTTATAAATTTTAATTTCAAGACTTATGATGCTCCCAGTTGGATTTGAAGTCATCAATAAAAATCCAAATATTTCAATTAATTACTTAGCATTTCAGTTACTTTGCATTGTTCTAGAATGATAGACTCGCATTTTTTTTTATCAAAGTTACCTTAGCCTAATTACAATTACAAATTTATTTATAACAATCAACCATAAGTTCTCCATGTCTTCATTATAAAAAAATACAAAGACATCATGAATTTCTCAACCGATCAAAAAACCGACGGGGGATCCCTAGGCAGTAAATGAACATGACTTGATCAAACGAAATATTGAACATGTAGATTGCCCTTAAATCAGGTGCATTTTTTTCATAGGCTATTCTAGGCCTAAAGTGGTGTGACTATACAACCTAAAAGGTAAGATAAGACACTAAAACATATGTTTGACATATTGGAATGAAAAATGTGCAAGATTGATATTAATAAACAACTTTTTACAATAAGCGTTACAGGTTACATAAGTATCATCTACAATGGTAAAAACACAAAACAATGAACATGCTATGCTCGGGTGGAAAAGAACGAAAAAATTGCTCTCTGTTGGCTATTATTAGGGTCTAGTTGAAGCTTGGCATTGTTGTTGTGAGTGGTCAATTAACTTTGCGTTAGCTGAAGAAGGATGATGTTCAGAGGATCCCACCTCTCTTCGCTGCCAAAAACGAGGATTCTGGTAAGCCGAACAATTAATTTGGTACATATACCAAGTTGAGAGTTGTTAGGAACTTCTAAAATTCCTAAGGCATTCAACCAAACATGCGTGTAACACTCTTTTCCTCCTCTAATCTTATAGGAAAATCCTCCCAACCTTCATCATAGCCCGCTGACCACGCTGATCGGGGACCCATTCTGAATAAATAGTGAAGCTTGAAAATATTATGGCTAAGTCCCATAACCATGACATGAGCTCTTTCGTTGTTCTCCTCTACATTAGGAAGCTTCTTTTTAGCTCATCATTCTCATATTGAAGAAAGTAATCATCATCCTCGATATCCTTTGCCCCATCCAGTTAGGACTTTAAATTCTTTACCTCCTCTTGCATAAGGTTGCCTACATCCCCCAGGTCGTTTGTGTCATTTTTTAGCTTGGACACCAAGGTTGACTGGTCCTTGTAGGACCCAATCATCTTCTTAAGGGTCTTACAAGTAGAGACAAATGCTCGGCGAGCCTGAGAGGCATCTCGATCAAGTAGGATATCTAAGTTTCCAACAAAAAAAGGAACATCCTTAACAACAGACTACAAAAAGTAAAACGCAAAAAAAGACATTAAGCAAAGTATCAGGGTAATATTATAATTAATATAAAGGAATCTTTTTCATTAATAACTCAAAAATGGACAAAGCCCTTACAAGGAAAGATAAAGAAAAAATACAAGAACATGAAGTAATAATGATCCCTATAATAAGTTCCTTTATTCTTAACTTGCTCCTCACTTTCTAGGGCCTTGCCCTTCGATGTAACATCCCCAATTTGATCAGTTGAGGTCCTTGTGGTGGATTCTTCCTTAACTCTTAGTGGAGATCTTGACTTATGCTTACCCAAAATTTTTGATTCAGTTGGGATGTTCATCCTCACCAAGACAACATCCTAGCCTTTCTTGAATTTTGATTTTCGAATTTAGTTAAACTAAAGTTTGACATCCTCAAAGGATTTGGTATAGCCTTTATCATAGCTTGACTATTTTTTACTGAGATTTCTTTATCTTCTTTTATATACCGATCGCGTTGAGCCTTTAGCCTTTAGCTGTTCATTATCAACCTTCAGTTGATTGCGCTCGATCTTCGGTGCGCTCATGATGTCAAATGGTGGAATTATTCACATCTTCATAAACTTTCTTGGCAGAGGATAAGGATTTCTTAGACTTTTGAAGAGCCTCAATCATCTCATCATTAACTTTGAACTATTTAAAGATACTTTTTGAAATGGAGACAAAATCTGCCACAAACTACAGATGAACAAATAAGGGATATATTAGTAGCATAAAAGAAAAACATAAAACCATTTAAGAGTAGAACGACGGAGGAACTCTTAGCTTACAATAGGTAATGACTGAGCAACATGAGTGGTCAGATGTTTATAAGATAGTTGCTTAACCCGCTCGTGATCAATAACGAGCATAGCTCCCTTCAGCAAGCTGTAGGCTGAGGATGGATTCTTGGCCACTGATGTCTCCTATGAAGACCTCATAGATAAAGGGGTACCACCCTTATTGGAGGGTTGTCAGAGTATAGGAGCCTTGTTTTTCTTGTTATTTTCTCCGACGACAAAATTCCATTCAATTTCTTTGGGGTCTTCTTTTTTAGTCCTTTTTTTAACATCCCGTATATTTAATGATTTTTATGTTAGGATAAATTAAATTAGGAAATTAATAAGTACTTAATCGGAATTAAAATGAATATTAAATAGCGATACAAGGGTTAATATTTATTTGTATGAATCATATCGAGTATTACTTAGTTAACAAGTAATAAATTATTAAGAATGTAGTATAATTATCATGAGTCAAAAATATGACCGTTATAATAGTTTAGTTTGGACGCACGTGTCAGTCGTGTCGAGACTTAAATTACTATATAAGAAGGTAATTTATTTTTGGGTCATCTATATGGTCATTTTGAGTGTGCCAATGTGTGTGGAAGGGTCGAGATAGTTAGAAAAGTGTACCTGGGGGTTTTGAATTGGGTCCTGGGGAATTTTTAAGCCAAACCAACACCTCGGGGGGGTATTTTGACTTTTAAAAGAGAAATATGTAAGGTTATATCATTTGCTAGGGTAGGGGAGTTAGGGTTACAAGTTACAAAATCACAAAGAGGCTACTAGAGGAGGAAGGCGATGAGATTTAAGGCTTTCCCACACCATTCTTGCACCACCACCACCAAAGAGTGTAGATCGTGAGGAGAGGAACACAACCATACCACTTTTTTACAAGAAGTCAGACCTACGATTGGATGCAAATATTTATCTTGAGAATTTTGAGCACATATACCATCGATGTTAGTGTAGGGTGTTTAATCTCATGAATATATGAATATTGGTGTTAATTTAGCAGCTTTGATTCATGTTCTTGGGTAGGAATCATTTTAGGTTTAATCTCTTTATGCATGTGGAAAGAATTTGATGAATTAATAATATTAGCATATGAAGAAAGTTGGGTTCTTGAAAAAAAATGTTAATCTAGGGTTTGGGGGATTTAATGTGGAATTAATTCGATTTAAAGGTGTTCCTTGACGATTTAATGGTTCTAATATGTTAGAAATCATTTATATATGTTAGTGTAATGTATTGTACACTTGGTTGAGAGTTTGGGATTGAATCATGGAGGTTTTGAAGGTTAAAAATGGAGAAACCTATAATTGTTATAAGGAAGAAGATGATACCTGTTACAGTGAATCAATTCAGCTCCTTGGCCTAATCGATTTGGAAAGAAAATCAATTCGAAAAACGAATGGATTCGAACTAAGTCCGAATCGATTCGATTTCCTAAATTTGTACACTTTTTCCACTTTTCATGTAGAACCCATGGGGAACGATCAGGTGAACTTTTATAGTAACTTTAAAATATATTTGGGGACATCTTGATTTCCAGTAGGACAATGTTAGGATTGAGACTTAATCACCCGAGGAAAATTTAGGGCTAAGGTTATTTTAGGCATAAATAAGTAACAAAACTATATTCGGGGAAATAAAACTGAGTCACTGGGAGTCGAGGGAACCTATGACTTAGACTAGTAAGAGATGAGTGTAATGATACTGAAATAACTCCAGGGTTATTTAATAACCTTAGAGTAGTGGGAAATGCTTGGTAATGTTATAATGGTAAAAATTTTACTATGTAGGGTATTTGAGAGTTATATTCTACGTGCGGGATATATTATAGGCTACGTGTATGCCTATATATTGAATATGTATATATGTAGGTAGTGTGAATACCTATTATTTTATTTATTATGTGTAATGAACATATCTATGCTAATTCCTATCATTGGAGGTTCCACGTCATGGACAGTCTTATCTTGATGAGTCATTGGGGGGATTTTAGACTTGTAGCTCAGAACATAGAACTTAGGGATTGAGCACAACTTATGGGTATGCTAACGTGTTCGGTCATTTAGGTGTGTTAGGGGTGTGTGTAGCCCAATGGCTTGGAACTATGTTCACCTCCAAATTATTGTGAATTCTATACTTATGGTTCGAGAGTGATTCCGAACCGAACATCCTTTACTTAGTACGTGATGTACCACGAGTCAATAGCAGAGTAGCACGCATCGCAGGTCCTAGCCTATGGATGTCGTATTCATATACATGTCAAGAGTAGAAAATAAATACATGTGAACTAATTCTATTACGTTTGCATTAGTAAATAAGATAGATAGTGATATCTAAAGTAAATTAAGTCGGTGGAAAACTTAATACTTAATTGGAAATTTTAATTGTCTAATGTGTTAGAAATTTAATAACGTAGTGTATGGGAAATACGGGTGGGAAAATAGTTAGTATACATAAAAGGACTTAGTTAAATATAGTTATGCAGGGTAGTATAAATAGGTTGGTTTAGAAGTATACGTTAGGCGTGCACAATAGTTGAGAGGTGAGGATCTCAAGTGAGGGCACGTTGAATTAACATGTATACAATATCTTCTCTTACTGCATTTTAAATACTTGGAAATATTTTCAATTTTTTTCTTAGGCGCTGACCCGTTTCAAAAATATATATGTAAAAACCTTTTAGGTGTCCAACTACAGGGACACAACTGCTGTTGATTTCATTCTTATTCGACGTGGTGCAGCTGCTGTGGAAGTTGCAGGACCTCAGTAGTAGAAGCTTCCATTTGTATCCGTTCATTGTCATTATGTAGTTATCTAAGTCGGGCATGTCTCCCATCTTTAGTTAATGGACACTTCAGAGATTTTGTATTTTAATTATTATTTCCAATTGTTGGATTGGGTTTTATTTGTGGACTATATTATGTGGACTTTAGTCTGGAGTGTTTATTCCAATCATATTTATTCAGACAGTTTGTTTATCATTCATTATTTATTTATTATGATGGTGAATATGGTTTAATAGATTTAAACTATTTCATGTTAGTAGAAAGATTAAAATTTTGACACGGGGCTAATATGGTATTAGTAATATATTTGTTATTCGCTAGTGATGCTAAGAATGAAACCAATGATGATTCATGTTTAATTTATTAATGGACTGATCACCCAGGACCGGAATAGGTGGGCTTGCACTTGGGAGCGGAGGCACTAGACTCAACATCATCGTCATTAATTAGCAAAATCTCTCCTTAGGAGCCACTGAGTCATCTTCTTTAACAAGGATGGACCCAACATCTAGGGATTCAAAAGAGGAAAAGATAGAAGTTTGCTTGCTTAGAAAACCAGGAATGTTGTCTATTAGAGGAGTTATGAAGATGCTAGTAAATTCTTATACTCAAGCAGAAAAGAGGCTGAGCAAGGATGATTACTTCCTGGAACTAGGGGTTACCTCAACTTCTAAACCTTTAAATATCTACTTCATTGATATGGATAAGGTAGGGATCTTTATTTTTTGATCAAGTTGTTCAAATTAGAAAAAAAATCACATGTCAACACAATTCAGAAGGAAACTTATAAAAGTACATGAAAGTAAAAGTATTAGCATGTCACTCTCCTATTTTGGGCAGAGAAACCTACTGAACTATTCTCCCTCTCAGAAAGGAGGATTTTGCCAATTGCGGGCAAGAAGAAGAAAAGAGAACTTACAAAGCAAGCAATATGTGGTGTGGGACATTTTTATAAAGAACGTGAACCATTTTTACAGAGGAATAACAAAGAATATGCAGAAGAACAAAACTGTGAAGATAAAGAAGCAAGAAGAAGCAAAGAGAATTTACGAAGCAATCAAACAAAATAGAAGGTTTAAAGGTCTTTTGATAATAAATGGAGCAGAAAACAACGATACAGAGTTTAAAATGTGGTGACGCTCGAATTCCATCAATCAATTATAAGGAACAACACTCATGGCAGTTTTGGCGATTTAATTTTTATAATGACCAGTGTACCCCTTCTGATTTCAAGCAATCACAAACATATTTAAGCATGAACCTCAATACTTTTGGGTTCAATTTGGTCCTCAAAGGATTTAAATTCTCTGGCCGAACTGTGGCAATGAATTTTAGAGACAATTGTGAGGACCAAACCATATAGGCCTAATTTTAGACAGCCTGTGTAGGCTAAACATGCAACCCCGGTCAGTTTCACTGTCGTGTGGATAATTACAAGGCCTTATAACATGGATAATTACGGACTCAACTGGTTACCTATATTCTCGAACGAGATAAATAAAGATCACTATCAAGATAATAAAGAGCTAGGGGAGTTCCTTGTACGACTCAACTACTTTTTTATAGTTATAAATACAACCCTCACTTCAGGGCAAGGGAGTATGTAATTTCAAACCTCTGAGAAATTAATAAAAACAGACAACCCCATCTATGGACGTAGGCAGTTTCCAAGCCACGTAAAATCTTGCATTGTGATCATTGTCTTTATTCTTTCAATTCCTCTGATTTCTAGAAATCCTTATTATTATTTCATGTAATCACATATACTGTTAAATATACTCTATAAATATATAAAAGAATTATTGTGTATCCTCTTGAAATAAAATATCACAATTGTTAATAATTGTAAAATAATATAATTATGCTAAAGGATATTCGTAAGAAAAAATGCAAGCTATATTAATATGGCCTTGCCAAATAGTAAAAAAAAAATTAATCCACGAATGCTGAATTTTAAAGGGATTTTTACATATAAGTCCCATTTAAAAATATTTTCCGTAAATAAATACCATTGGCTTGTCAACCATGAAATATTTTATGTCCCTAATTTTAAAGAATTTTATTCGACAGATTTATCCAATTTAAACCAACCCCCTATAACTATTGGAGGGAAGTTACACAAGTGGTTGAACTTTTTTGTTTCTTATGTTTTAATCTTCAAATAGTCATAACTTTTCTTTACAAATCCATTTTTGCAAAATTATTACATCTGAAATTTACTCACTGAGAACTATTAAACAAGATCCATGAACCCCATAAAATTCTAAAGCAATAAAAGATTATGCAGATAGTAAATATTTACGTTGTTCCCTGAAAAATGAAAAAAATGTTATATTTGGGATGTTTTCACATATGGTAACTATTTACTGTTCTAATATTACACACACAACAAATATTACTATTGGCCTAAAAAAGAAGGAAACATGTAATTTCTACTTTTTAATATTTTATATTAAAAGTGGATCTCATTTTATAGCGCTCAATTAGTATGTTTCAAAAATATTGTAAGAGCAAATTTATCTCATAGCTTAGGCTTACATAAGTTTTGGCAATATCTCGCTTTCGTTTGATTCAAGCTGAGACAAAGTTAGAAGATCCAACATCTCTAACTTTCAAGCATCTCTGCATTTTTTATAATGATATTTAGTTTAAATTTATTCCTTGAATTTATTTTAGGATGTTGATTTTATTAAAATTGAAAACATAAGGCAGTTTTTCCTTTTTTAAATATTTAATGTACGTGCATCTCGTTCAACCTAGATGGTAATTTGTTTCAAACAAGATTGGCTTCTTTGAAGTGGTCATTTGAAGGTTTCTTCGATCGAACATCTCCCAAGGGTGTACTGTTTTACACCATTCAAAGCTCGTTTGATGCTCGTTTAAACGAGATTAGTGTTTCGGTCTAACGACCTTATTATCGTTCAGATGAGGTTCTTTTCTCGTTCAAACGAGTCTACCTTATCGTTCGAACGAAACTGCCGCCTTAAAAATTATGTTCGTCTTATAAATATTTGTTCCATGTTTACTTTCGCTGAGACTTTTGCCAAAAATGATTCTGCATATCTTTAGCAAAAGTTTTCAACCTTTTTCTTTGTGAAAAAACATTTTGATTCATATATCATCATTCCCACAATATACTTGAGTGAATCAATCTTAAACCCTATAGTTTGTATCTTGCGTACACCTTTGTGGAGAGGTATCTCTATAGCTGACTTATGAAACCCATGGGTATTCACTACTAAAGACAAAGGACTACAGTTCTTATGGTTTTTGTGAGGATCATTGCTGAATAAAAGTTGGGTTGTGTGATTCTTGAGAGTATCATTGTAGATTCCTTTATAAAATTTGTAAGTTATGATTTGTAAATTTTATAAAGTGAATAAAAGGTTTTGCCGTGAGGGAATTTTTCCTGAAACTCTGTTTTCATTACATGTTTGGTTTGATTTATGTTTTGAATCATATAGTTGCATGTTCTAGGGATAAATGCTTAAAATATAGTGTGTATTGTATTCTAAATTTATTAAATTAACACCATTAGGTAGTTGATCACTCTCAAATTGGTATTGGAGCAGGTTTCACCAAATTATCTTGAGATCCTAATTTTTCGCAATTTTTTTGTGATATCAATTGTTTTGAAGAATTTAGTTTGAAAAATCGTAAATTTTCTAATGAGGAATTTATATAATAGGATGCCAATTTTTTATGTACTGAACTATGCCTATTAAAAAGCCCGTTTGATACCCACTTTAAAATACATAGATCAAAGGGTTTGGTTAGTATGTGAAAGAGGGTGGACTCCTCCCACGATCATTACTGATAATGTCATAAATACTAAACCTGTCTCTTTCTGGACTAATACTAAGTTTAAATGGAGCACTTATAACTCCCGCGGCATTAGTGCTATTTTTGGATCCATCACCCCTAACGAGTTCTAATGCATCATGATGTGCACTATGTCAAAGGAAGCATGAGATATCCTCCAGTTGACACCGAGGGTACCAATGTTGTCATGGTGTTTAAGCTTCAAAGTTTGACCAACTAATTTGAGGTCGTCACTATGTTAGAGTCTAAGAGTTTTGATTAATTTTATGTTAGTTTGTCGGACATCGTAAACACTAGTTTTAATTTGCGTGAGAAAATTCTTAAGACGAGGGTCGTTAAAAGGATTTTTTGGTCAGTCCCTACCCACTTTATTCCTAAGGTCACCATACTTAACTCTTTAGGGATTTTACACACTCTTAAATTAGAATAACTCTTAAGAGACCTTCACACTTATAATATAGATATGTTCCCTAAAACCATTAAGCCTAAGGATATAGGGCTAATTTTAAAGACTCAAGCTAAGAAGAAAGAAAAAAAAGAGTTTGTAAGTCTAAATCTGAGGGTGGGGTTCATTTCAATGACATGGCCTTGTTTACGAATTTTTTTTAAAAATTTCTCAAATTTTCCAAAAAGAACTCTTCCAATAAGAATATTTTTGAGGAAAACAAAAATAAAGATGATGTCAAGGATAGCAGTGAGAAAGAGGAAGAGATAAGTTGATTTGAGTGTGAGGGTAAAGGGAACAAATCATATAAGTGTCCCATTATGTGAAAGAGAAAGGGCAAGGAGATTGCAAATAAAGCCACTCTTAGCGATAGTGACATTGAGTTGGTTAATTCAGGGGGAGTATCACCACATAAACCATGCGTTGAGTTCATGGTTAGTCATGTGAGTACTTCTAGTTTGTCCCACGATGATGAGAAAACATGTAAACATGAGATCCTCAATGATGATTTGATCATTCTGGAGATAGTGAGAGTAAGGATAATATTGCAAGTGATGGAGAAGGGGATATCCAAAAAGCTTTTAGTGATTTATGCGCCGAGACGTTGAAAACCAAAAAGTTGAATAAAGATTTTTCTCTTAGGATGTTAGATTTTGATAGAGAGGTGAAAACTTTGAGGGTGTGTGAGGCGTCGGTGAGTCAACTCGATAAGGTGAAGGTTTCTTTTCATGAGTAGTTGATCGTCTTAGGTCAGGAAAAGAGTGAATTGACCAGCATCATGGTTGGTCTTACAAGAGATCTTCAATCTTTATTAGAGACTTGTAAGAAACTTCAAGGCTGTATATACCAACTAGAGAGATCTCTAACATGCCCAGGAGTTCAAAGTTACTTTAGAGGATACATCTTAGAAGGTTGGAAAGATGATACTCGATCCCTCTTTGGGTAATGTTGAGAGGCTAGAAATATGTTATGATAGTACATCCACTTCCCATGTAGCACCCAAGCCAGTTTTTGAGTTTGTGTTAGATCCATATGATGCGCGACCTAACCCACCTAGTCATTAGAATCAACGTAAGAGAGCTCTACCTAGATATTTTAAGATAGGTGTACCTATACTCGTGTATGTTTGTTCCCATTGGAAGAAAAGAGGTCACCTTAGAGAATTTTTCTATAAGTTAGCCAGAGTGTATCATAAGTATCTTCCACGATATGCTACGACACGTGTTCTCTCATGTACTCCCACACATGTTACACCGCATGTTCCCGCACATCACATAAGAGATTTTAAGAGTTTATGAGAGAAAGTAGAGTATTTCATCAAAACTTCACAAAATTTGATGAATGTTTTTCACAGGATGTCCTCTATTTTTATAAACTCCTCCGGGCCTAATGATTGAGGTTTAGACTTATTTGATAAGATAATATGTTTTTCATGCTCATATATTGCAAGACTATTGCTAGTGTGCACTATCATTGTAGCTATATCTTTCAGTTTGATATATTTTTCAAAAAATCCAAAATGATTTTTGTTTTTCTTGAATTTTTTTGGAAAAATTCAAAAAGGTTTTTGGTTTCTTTTTAGAAGAAAGTGAAAAGGCCAAAAATATTTTATTATTGATAAATTTTTTGAAAAATTCAAAAAGTGTTTTACATTTTTTACACCATATGTGGATAAACATTAAAGATGTCCGAGCCACTCATTCATTCCATATCCACGTGGCCATTTTGTAGTGTTTTATGGCATGATGCCATTTCATTTTGTACTTTATAATGTATGGAGTTATTAATATTTGATATAATGATACTTACTACATGTTTAAATCTTTGTCACATTTAATGCACATTAGCAAAAACTTATTTGAGAATTGCACTTACCTTTCACGTGTCGATTGTAGTCTTTTCATCTTAATCTTGCTCTTAAAACGAACCAAATGTGAAAAATGAGATAATGAATGTAGTGCTTGTAAGAACCACTGCCTGGATCGAAAAAATTGAAAACCATATCTTCGATAAAATTGGTATAATTAAAGTAATGGAATTAGGCTAGGAAAGATCGGTTGACTTCGCGTGAATAGACACCATTTACAAAACTAAAAGAGCCTAAAAGATTAAAGTCACATAAATATAAAAAGATAGTGTTAGGACATGATGCTTCACTACATACGAGCATTGATTTCTTTGAAAAAAAATGAGAGAAAAAAAATTCAATATATGAGTTTTGAGGGAGTTAAGTCGATGATCAATGGATTTGCACATCCTGAAAAAATCTCGTAAAGCATTACATATTTTTGGGATTTATTGGTGTGAAAATCACTCTCAATCTTGATTAGTTGAATAGGTTAAGTTGATTTCACTTAAGTTTACCATTTTTTACACCTAAGGTAGACTTTGAGATATTGCGTTAGTGGTGTTTGTTTCCTTCATGCACATATCGTATGTATGTCTACGTTGATTCATCTATAAAATGTGTTCACAACCCTATATTCAGTTTCCACGATTCGTTTATTTTTGTATTTTTCCATGGTGTGTTGTTTTTCGAATTTTTTTTAAATGAAATTTTGAAAAATCAAATATAGTTTATGGTATCTTTTGAGATTATCATTGCATGATTATTCATTCATATCTTATTGTGATAATATTTTTTTATGCTTGTGATGTTCCCTATTTTTCATGATTAGTTCTACTCCTTGTCTATTTAGGACAAAATAAAAAGGGGAGAACAAATTATGCGAGAGAGTTTGATTTTTGGGGGAGACTATCGTATCTTTATTCATTTATTTGATATATATCAAACTCAATGCATTACGGGGTATTTTCTTTGTTTCATATGTGTAGGTGTTTTGAAAGATTATATTTAGATTACAGTATATTAACACAAAGAACCCAAGAGAAGATCAAGACAAAGTGGAGATTTGAAGAATTTGTTTTGAAAATAACTCTATCATGAACCTATCCATTTTAGAGTTTGGAAGGGTATTAAGACATCGTATTCGTCTTAGTGGAATATTTGTAATTTGGATTTAGGTTTTACGTTTGTACTGAAATAGCTAAAAAGGAGGAGATTTGTAAGTGAAAATTTTGCTCATAGCTTAGGCTTACATAAGTTTTTGGCATACTACGCTTTCGTTTGATTCAGGCCTAGACGAAGTTTGAAGATCCAACATCTCCAACTTTCATGCATCTACACATTTTGAAGGAATACTTCTATTTAGTTTAAATTTATTCCTTGAATTTATTTTGGGACGTTTGAATTTTATTAAAACTGAAAATAAGATTTTTTTTTCTTTAAAAATCGAGGCAGTTTTACTTTTTTAAAATATTTAAAGTACGTGCATCTCGTTCAAATGAGATGGAAATCTCGTTCAAATGATATTGGGTTCTCGTTTGAAGAGGTCGTTTGAAGCTTTCTTATATCGAACATCTCACGAGGGAGCACCGTTTTACATCGTTAAAAACTCGTTTGAAGCTCATTCAACCGAGATTAGTGATTCATTGTAATGACCTTGTTGTCGTTATAATGAGGCTATCTTCTCATTAAAATGAGTCGTCTTTCTCGTTTGAACAAAATCGCTGCCTCAGAAATTTTGCTCATCGTATAAATACCTATTTTGTATTTGCTTTCGTTGAGACTCTTGCCAGAACCGATTCTGCATATCTTTAGAAAAAGTTTTCAACCTTTAGGTTTGAGAAAAAAACATTTTGATTCACAAATCTTCATTAGTATAATATATTTGAGTTAATCAACTTTTAACCCTATAGTTAGTATCTGGCACACACCTTTGTGGAGACATATCTCCATAGCCGACTTGTGAAATCCAAGAATATTCACTGTTGAAGACAGAGAACTACGGTTCTTATGATTCATGTGAGGATCATTTCTAAAGAAAAGATACGACTGTATGATTTTTAAGAGAATCATTATAGATTCACTTATAGAATTTATAAGTTGCGATTCGTAAATTTTATAAAGTGAATGAAAGGTTTTGCCCTAAGGGGATTTTTCCTGAAACTCTGTTTTCAATACATGATTGGTTTGATTTATATTTTGAATCACATAGTTGCAAGTTCTAAGGCTAAAGGATTATAATTTGGTGTGAATTATATCTGAATTTAGTAAGTTAACACTATTAGATAATTGTGCACTCTCAAATATCAATATTTTAAATTTTGGATTTATATTTCTAAAGTTGTGGTTTTTTAATGTTTGAAAGGGAAAAAAATACTACTACTTTAAATTTGGAAGGAATATAGGGAAAGGTGTATATTAGTAAATAAATAATTTATAAATTCAAAAATAAAAGTTAATTAATAACTATTTTGTCAATAAAATTTAAATATAAAATAATATTCAAACAGAATTTACATTTAATAATTGTTGTATGTAAAAATTACTCTCCTATATGGACCAATTATAAATGTACACTTATCCTCTATGTGACTGACCAGCAACCATGATTGGCATCATAGATATTTTACACATGAACCACTCTAAAAATATCTTCTCATGCGTGTGTGTGATTTAATTAACCTAGTATATTATAATATGTGATTATAAATCTAGATTAAGTCCATTTTTAAACATCAACATATTGGATCCGTCTATGAGAACGACTGCTAGTCATCATTCTCTACCTCGTATATTTCATTATTTGGTATAAAGAATGACTACCGCCCCTAAAAGAAGCCTGGTGACTACAGGAAATAACCAAGAAATATCCACTACCCCTGGTGAGACGGACCTCTAAAGGACCCTGTTCAATTTGGCTAATAAACAGGAATCTATGCAAGAATCTGTTAGATAGTAATCTCATACAATGCAAGGCAAGTCCTCTAATTCCAGCAGAGATATGCCACCCCCACCAGCCAGAAATGAAAGGATTTATCATTCTCTTTGTTCTAATGACAAATCATACCGTCCTAGCGCAACTTCTTCATTTCGATCAATGGATTACTATGATGGTAGATCTTTTTCCAAAGAATGGTAAAGTGTATTAGAGAGACTAAGTAGGAAGTCTGGTTTTGATCATCAAATTCCCCGAGTAACTAGAGGACATCACAGGGATCAGGAGCGTTATCATGAACACAGAGAAGGGTCGACAAGATCTAAGGCTAGTATGAGGGGCTCTGTGCATGCTGATCAAACTTCTTAGGAGGAGAGTTTAGCACATATGCATAACAAAGCCACAAAAGCTACCTAAGCTAAATATAATCCATAAGAACAATCCTGGAAGGGATCCATACAACGGTTGGAAGATCGACAAAGGGAAATGAACAAAACAAAAAATCCATTGAATAGTAGTTTTGTTACAGGCTCACCTTTCATCAAAGCTATTATGGAATATCCCACACCCTCCAAGTTCAATCCACCAGTGGTCACTCCAAAGTATGATGGGAAAACTGATTTAGTCCTGCACATAGAACAATATCAATTTGCTGCCGACATCTACTCAGTGCTCGACGAGATAAGGTGTAGAGATTTCTCCAGTTCTATCATAGGACCAACCCAAATCTGGTATAATGATCCCCCAAGAGGTAAAGTCTCTACTTTTCATCAATTAGCTGAATTATTCATAGATAACTTTTCCTTTAGGGCTAAGATGATCAAGAATGTCACTCATCTCTTGATCGTGTGAAAATGCCAGGGAGAAAGTACCTGAGAGTACATTACACATTTTGATAATGAGAAATTAGAGGTGGTGGACTATGAGGAGAAGACAACCATTGCAGCACTTATGAGTGGTTTAATCGCTAAATATCTTTACTATGCTTTAGAAAATAATTCACCCAAAACCATGACAAAATTAACGGCTAATGTTGGAAAGATATTAAACGCCACACAATCAACATTTAAACACTTAAATATTAATACATATACATTTAGCATATGTTATGAACTTACAAGTAGTTCATAAGCTGATAGGAACCGATCCAAGTAATTTATTGATAGACAAAAGCTCAATGGTCCAAAACTATAATGTAGCTCTTTAATTGAAGGTTGAAGAATAAACCTCTGACATATTTTCTTGTTTTTGTTTCTCTTTTCATCATCGCAATCGAAACTAGGGATTATGTTTTAATCGATAACAATGATTAAGACTATTGACAATTGAGGCATTTATTTAGTTTACATCACTTAATATTAATATGTAAGCGATAATATTGAGTCACTGACCAAGTTTTTCATTCCTATCTACTATCATCTATCTCCCATTCCCTTGATTAAAACCCTTAAACTCCTATTGACTAAGTTGAATCAAAGCTAAACCAATACAACCCAAGCTAAATGTAACTGGTCCGGTATATTCTTCATTATGAATAGGTTTTATGTGTAACACACAATTATATTAAACTATAAAGTGTTTATGGAATTAAATGCAAACAAAACTCCCAAACTATGCATTATTTGCAAGAAACTAGATTGAACCATTTTGTGCCAAAAAAATGCATTTTGTTGCAAAATCCATCCCTAGAAACTTTTTAACAAAAACAACTAAAAAATACTCTCTCTGTCCCATATTAGTAGTCATGTTTTGAAAAATAATATATAAAACTTGGTGAGATTACAAAATCACCCATCTGAACAATTCCCATACAACGACTATTAATTTGGGATAAAAGGAGTAATGATTTTTGCGACACTAGTGTCTTTGGAGCCAGATCATTTTTTGGTCGAAAAGTAGTTGTAGGGGTTAATGTGTTTCTTCTTTTAGCAATTTACCCTATAGTCAACCAGGATGCTAAGAATGTAACTTTCTGCTTGTACCACTTTTCTCTGACTGACTTAATTTGTTTTCAGTTGTTCCATACTGATGACTTCTAATTAATTTTATACAAATGCTTAGCCAAAAAATCTTAAATCCTAAAATTTGGTCAGATCATGTGAAAACTAATATATGAATTACCAAATTAAGAAATTGGCATAATGACTAATGACTAACCTAGAGACATAACAACCCACGAAGTTATACCAATAGGTAAGTAATTTAAACAGTAAATAAGAAGAGAAGATTTAACTTAGCTTACAGTTTCAGATTTTGGAGTAATCCCAAGTGAGAATACTGTATCCAGTGGACATTCGGGTGTCGGATGCCATTACACAATAATATGCACCTGCTATTACAACACAAGTCCTGTGTGTGTATGTGTTTGTGTGTGTGTATAGCGAGAATGTAAAGATACAAAATGGGAAGATAATGAACATAGAGATTTATATGATAGGTGATAGAAATACCCTCCATTGTTAAGCACAAAACAAAAAACCTATTCCAAAAATTAATACGAGAAATAGTTTCATAAACAGGGACGGATTCTGTAAGTCGGAGTGGAGTGGGGATCTGTCTTCTACCTCAGAGGGGCGGCAACAGCCTTGGAGGGAGTGTGCCTGAGTGGACCTTTGCAGCCGTGAAGAGGAATGGAGTACGGTGGAGAGGAGAGGAGGTGATGTGAAGAGGAATAAGGGGCGACGACAGAGCCAATGGCAGAGAGAATGAGAGGGGTAGGGCTTGGGTTATTGGTCGAGAGAGAGAGCGGGGGGAGCGGGGGACAAGATGAGGGAGGAGAGAGAATAGGGAAGCTAAACATAGACAAAATTTTAAGGTATTTTATATTTTAGTCAAGTGTTCTTAATTTTGTCACACTTTAAAACAGTGCCAAAATTTGACATGGTTTTAAAGTGTCCCAAATTGTCATTAAACCATGCTAGAATTTGGCATAGTTTAAAATTATGCCAAATTTTTAATATTAGGGTGTGCCGAATTGTTGTTTTTGGTGTAGTGGCTATGCATCCCTGGAATAGATCATCATGTTTGGCATCCCTGTGGCTGGACAACTAACGAGTTTTGAAAATATTTTGCAAGTATGGGTCAGAGCCCAAAGTTCTTTTGAAAATATTTTGCAAGTGAATTAAAATGAAATAATTAAAATGCATGAATGCTCTTCATATTTAAGTTAGTGTCGTAGTCAATTGAGATACTTCTCACCTCTCAACTATTATGGACACCTAATGCTTCTTCCTAACCCTCCTAGTTACACTACCCCGTCTAACTAGCCTTGTCCCGAAGCTTCTTGACACTCTACTCTAGACTGAGTAATTTTCACTTTTACCTCGTAGGTTCTTCATCACATTAACTTAATTAATCCTCTTTAAATTCACTATATAACATTCTCACTAGCTATATACAAGAAATCCCTTTTCACTCTATTTACTTCACTGGTATATAAATATCTACACTCTTATATACGTATCATATATATTATAGTTGCACTTCATATATTTTACCCGTATATAAATTTGTTGGATAAATTTCAACATTAATATAATATAATATAATATAATATAATATAATATAATATAATATAATATAATATAATATAATATAATATAATATAATATAATATAATATTTTGTTGTTAATTTTATTATATTAATTGGTGTTTTATTTTAAATATAGTTTGGGTTTTATTTTTAGAAGGAAGAAACATGAGTAACTGGGTATGAAAGATATGGGAGTGCTCAAAATCCCATAGTGTCCCAAATGGAAGATTACCACAAAAAGTGATGGTATATCAACTAAAGGACAACCAAGCTTCTTAGTTAACAAGTCAAATAAGGGGTTTTTATCCCACGCATTGTGGTGGTGCTTAAGCACCACCAATCGCGACATACAACAAGCTTAAGCGCAACACGCGGCACGGGAAATGGTGATTGGGCGACTTAGGGTGCATCGCGTGCTTTGACGCGCACTTGGCACTTAGCATCGTCAATTGAAGCATGAGAGCCTAAAGTTTTGACAAAGTAAAACAGATCAACGGTTGTGATTAAATGATCTGATTAAGAGGTTTAAAATCCGAAACGACTTGATCTGAGCCGTTAGATGAACTCATAATGTTTCGTATAGGGGGTGTCCATTAGCTTATAATAGGAAACCTAATCTGAACTATTAGATCGAATCTATTACAAACAGACACAATCAAACGACTGCTGAGTATCTACATGAAAAGTTGTGATTGTTGAAGAACAATCATAGAAATGGCTATAAAAAGAGTTCCGGACATCTATTTTGACATTGAAAATTGCTAATTTCTCGTCTCCCCATCCTCTATATTTTGGCATTATCATATTACAAATTCAGAGTATTCTCGATTTGATCAAACAGTACATAGTTTGAATAAAAGAACTGTTCATACGCTGCATTTTATCCTAAAGGCATATTCAAATAAAACCATAGTGTACTCGCAGTGTTTTTTCAATCGGATTGGGAAATTTTTTACCTGAAAGATAGCGTTCCCAGAACATGCCTTGCAGAACTAATTAATTAATTATTCATTCTTTCCATAGGAGATTTCCAATAGTTTCAATAAAAACTTCTTATTACTCCAATGGAAGGAATAGTGTCATGAGTCAAGACTTAATCAGACTCGACCGTTTTGATGGAAAAAAAAATTCCCGTTGGCAAGATAAAGTTATGTTCTTCCTCACACCACTTAAACAAGCATACATTCAAGATGAAAACCTTGAGTAAATTCCCGAGCTCACACTCGAAGACACCGAAGAAATAAAACAAAAGTGTGTGAAGAGGAAAGAAGACGAATTTATGTGTTGAGGACAAATCATCAATACTTTGTATCAAACCGTAATGCTCATTGAATGATTCCGACGGTAAAAGAATTATGGAAGGCATTAGAGACAAATTATCAAAAGGAGGAAGCGATAAACCGTAAGTTTCTAATTTCAAACTATATGAATTTTAGAATGAGTAATGATAAATTTTTCATTCCACAAGAACATGAACTCCAACATATTGTTAGTGACCATAAAGCCCCTAGAATTAATCTTCAAGATGAATTTCAAGTAGGGGTGATTGTTTCAAAACTTCCATCCTCTTGGAACGACTTTAAAAAGAAAATTAATTATAATGAAAAGACTTATACAGTGGAATCCCTTTTTCATCACCTTCGTATTGAAGTTGATACTCGTATTCGAGAAAAGAGGGATGAACAAGGTGAGGGTCATTCAAAAGCCAATATGGTTGAGGGTAAAAAATCCAAGAATACCAAAGACTCAAAATTTAAAGCAAAGAATGATTTAAAATTCAAGAACCAAGGTGCAAATAAGAAAAAGAAGGGAAAAAGTTTCTTCTGTGACAAATCGAGCCATTATTCTCGAGAATGTCGTCTTAAAAAGAAGGAATTTAAGGAAAAACAAGGGTCGAAGGAAACCAACAATGTTGAAGATCTTATAGCTACTATGCGAAGAAAATTCAACTGAAAATAAAAGTGTATGTTGGCTGGATACCGGTGCAATGGTCCACATATGCAAAGGCTTCTCTTCATTCAAAACATATCAAGAAATTGATGGAAAAGAAGTGAAGATGGAAAATAAACTTCACACTAATATAGTTGGGAAAGGCACAATGGAACTGAAATTAACTTCTGCAAAAACTCTTACTCTAATTGATGTACTTTATGTACTTGATATGTGTAAAAATCTTGTGTCTGGGGACTTTCTCAATAAAAGAGGTTTAAAACTTATGTATGAGTCTGATAAGTTTGTCTTATCCAAGAATGGCTAATTTATTGCCAAAGGGTACTCTTGTAACGACATGATCAAAATTAATGTAATCAATGATATTAATTCTGCTTATATGGTTGAATCTATTTCTTTGTGGCATAGTATATTAGGTCATGTAAATTATAAAAGTATTAAAAATATGACTAATCTCGGCTTAATCTCAAATTGTAAATTTGATAGCATTGCTAAATGTGAAATTTGTTCTCAATTGCAGGTAACTAGAAAGTCATTTAAATATGTTGAGAGGATATCCAAAATGTTTGATCTTATTCGTAGTGATGTATGTGATATGAAGAGTAATATGACTCGTGGTGGTAATAAATATTTTTTTAACTTTATTGATGATTACTCTAAGTATGCATATACATATCTGCTTAAAAGTAAAGATGAAGTTTTCGAGAAATTTCGGATTTTTAAAGAAGAAGTTGAAACTCAACAAAATCAAAAAATTAAAGTCCTACGATCCGATAGGGGTGGCGAATATTACCCGAGTGAGTTTATACAATTTTGTAATACTCATGGAATAATCCATCAAGTTATGGCACCTTATACGCCACAACAAGATGGAATGGCGGAAAGGAAAAATAGGACTTTAGTTTAAATGATAAATGCAATGTTAATCAGTTCTTGTTTACCTTTGTTGATGTGGGGAGAAGTGGTTTTATCCACATGTTATATTTTAAATAGAGTTCCAATGAAAATAAGGGTATTACACCATACGAACTACGGTTTAATCGTAAGCCTAATCTTAGACGTCTTAAAGTTTGGGGATGTCTTGCTTATGTAAGAAAACCATAACCTAAAAGACCTAAACTAGGAAATAGGACTTACAAATGTGTTTTCATTGGATACTCTAGTAACAGTACAACTTATAGATTTTTAAATCTTTAAACTCAAGAAATAATTGAGTCAGTAGATGTGCAATTCTTTGAACATCTAACAAAGTTTAGTACTTTTAATCAAGGTTTAGAAAATAATAATCCGACTGTTGACTTCTCACCTTCAGAAGAAAATTAACAAACAATATCTTCTTTAGAAACAACAAATCACGTTGAACCGCGAAGAAGTAAAAGATAACAAACTGAAAAAATATATCGGCCTGACTTTCTTATCTATTTTGTTGAAGGCGATTTAAATGAAACTAAGAATAAAATAAAATTTGTTCTTAATATTAAAGATGAACGGACAATATTTCATAAAGCGGTAACATCTAGGGATGTTATTTTTTAGAAAGAAGCAATCAATGATGAAATGAACTCAATATTGTCAAATCAAACTTGTATTCTTTTCGATCTTCCCCCCGGAGCTAAACCTATTGGGTGCAAATTGATATTTAAAAGGAATTTAAATCCAGACGGTTCTATAAATAAATTTAATGAAAGATTATTTTCTAAAGGCTATAATAAAAAACATGGAATTGATACTTTTATACATATGCTCCTATTGCTCGAATCACTTCCATTAGGATATTAATATCTCTTGCTTCTATTCATAATTTTGTAATTCATCAAATGGATGTCAAAACTTCTTTTCTAAATGGTGATTGAGAAGAAGATATTTAGATGGAACAACCCAAAGGGTTTGTTTTACCTGGTAAAAAAAAGAAAGTATGTAAACTGTTTAAATCTTTTTTATGGTCTTTACAAGCTCCTATGAAATGGCGTGAGACGTTTGATAATATTGTAATATCCCATGTATATAAAGTTAATGATGACAAAAAATGTATATATAGTAAATTTGAAAACGGTGTTGGTGTTATTATTTGCTTGTATATGGATAACATGTTAATATTTGGGTCTAGTCTCAAATATATTAAAGAAACCAAAAGGTGTCTATCATCAAAATTTGATATTAAAGATCTTGGAGAAGGTGATGTGATTTTTGGAATCAAAATTATGAGAAAGAATAATTCTTTAGCATTATCTCAATTTCATTATAATGAAAAAGTTCTTGAAAGATATAATCATTTTGAACTTAAGCCAGTTACTACACTAGTAGATCCTAGTATCAAATTAATGTAAAATACTGGTAGTGCTAAGGACCATCTTCAATAAGCTAGTATTATTGGAAGTATAATGTATGCCATGCATTGTACTAGACCAGACATTGCTTATGCAGTGAGTGTCTTATGTAGATTTACAAGTAATCCAGGACAAGAGCATTGGAATGCAATTTCTAGGGTACTTAGATACCTGTAGAGGAATTTGGATTATGGCTTGCATTATGTAGGATATCCATATGTTTTAGAAGGATGTAGTGATTCAAGTTGGAAAAATCTTGAATCAAAATTCAATTCAACTACTGGCTGGATTTTTACGCTATGAGGAGAAGCTATCTCTTGAGGATCCAAGAAACAAGCATGTGTGTCAGAATCAACAATGCAATCTAAATTTATAGCTCTGGTAGATGCATGTTAAGAAGTAGAATGGCTTAGAAAAGTGTTGTATGATATTCCTTTATGGAAAAAGACGTCTCCTTCTATTATGATAAGTTGTGATAACCAACCCAAAATTTATAAAGTTTCAAAAAAAACTTACAACAAAAAATCTATACACGTTAGTCTAAGGCATCAAATTATAAGAAAATTACTCAAGGAAGGAGTAATTACAGTCGACTATGTTAAAATGAACAAGAATTTAGCAGATCCTCTTACTAAAGGTCTTTTTAGGGAGATGATATATATCACCTCAAAAGGAATGGGACTAAGTTCTATTAAATAACACAACTATATTTAATGAGAACCCAACTCATATCTTGAAAATATAGACAGAGTTCAATATGGTGCAAACAAGTTAAATTATAGTTATGGAACATTAGGAATTTTATACAAAAGTTTCATTCCTATGTGCCTAGTGTTGGTTTTCTGCATGTTAGAGGATGAAGGTCACTTCTTAATAAATCATATAAGTGTGACTCGAAGAATCAATAAAGTTGATTTACCTATATTATTGTCGAAAGTGTGGCCGATTTCTATGGAATCAAGACCGATCCTAAAGCACTTGTGAAATCAGCATTAGCACAAGGCCGTAAATGTGCATGCTAGAAGAACACTTAAAATCAGAAATCGGTATGTGTGATAGTTCCGGCTTGTCTCAAAATGTCCTTGGTTCAAGATACATTCACCTAGCACCTTGATGAAGCTTTGAATTGTTTACACTATATGGAAATTCAAGTATGAAAGACACTTCTCATTTATGTACTAGATTTCATTGATAGTGCCAAAAGTTCTCTATTGTTGTTTTTTTGTTTTGTGTAATCGATCATTTGTATCCTCTATTGTGTATATTGAAATTAGTGGGGGAATGTTGGATAAATTTCAACATTAATATAATATAATATAATATTTAGTAGTTAATTTTATTATATTAATTGGTGTTTAATTTTAAACATAGTTTGGGTTTTATTTTTAGAAGGAAGAAACATGAGCAAATGGGTGTGATAGATATGGGAGTGCTCAAAATCCCACATTGTCCCACATTGGAAGATTACCACAAAAGGTGGTGGTAGATAAAATAAAAGACAACCAAGCTTCTTAGTTGACAAGTCAAATAAGGGGTTTTTATCCCACGCGCTGCGGTGGTGCTTAAGCACCACCAATCGCGACACGCGACACACGAAAGGGGGATTGGATGACTTAGGGCGCATTGCGCGCTTTGACGCGCACTTCGCACATGTGAATCGTTGCTCAGAGCATGGGAGCCTAAAGTTTTAACAAAGTAAAATAGATCAACGGTTGTGATTAAACGATCTGATTAAGAGGTTTAAAATCCGAAATGACTTCATCTGAGCCGCTAGATGGACTTGTTAAGAGGTTTAAAATCCAAAACGACTTAATCTGAGCCATTAGATGAACTCGTAGCCTTTCATGTAGGGGGTGTCCATTCTCTTACGATAGGATGCCTAATTTGAATCGTTAGATTGAAATTATTTCAAACATACACTATCCAACGGCTCCTAAGGCGCTATATGAAAAGATGATACCGTTGAAGAACAGTCACAAAAATGGATTTAAAAAGAGTTCTAGGCATCTATTTTGGACACCAAAAACTTCTAATTTCTCCTCTCTTCGTCCTTTATATTTTGGAATTATTAGATTATAAATTCAGAGTGTTCTCGATTTGATCAAATAGTATATAGTTTGAATCAAACAATTATCTATACACTGCATTGTATCCTGAAGGCAGATTCAAATAAACATATAGTGTACTCGCGATTCTTTCTCAATCAGATTGGGAGAAGTTTTTCCTAAAAGATAGCGTTCCCAAAGCGTGACTTGCAAGAAATTAATTAATTAATTATTCATTCTTTCCATAGGATATGTCCAATAAAATCTACACCATATATATGTATCAATATATCACAACATTCACGCACATGCCGTATATATTACCATCCTTTTGAGTAGACACTCACCGTTTGTTATCTAAAATGCTATCACCCCAAGTATACTCATCCACCTGGACATCTTATTACGGTTAGTTCCCTGAATCAGTGAAATAAAAATGAACGTAGCGGAGGCGGCCATAGTTCAGTCACCGAAAGTGAAACTGAATCATACCACAAAGAAGTTCACCCCTGAAAATAAATCACACAATAAAATCATGGACGACTATGATCTGGGGATTATAATCTCCCTTCTCCCCAAGCCAGGGGATTCACCCACATCGCGCAACCTCCTGTGTTAGAAGTAAGGGGTATGTATTGCTATCAATATTATTCACACCAATATCTATAAAGAACACAAATATATATATATATATATATATATATATATAATTTAAATTCGGCTATTATTGAACGAGCGCATGCCCATTCCTCCTTTTTGATATATTTAATTTAAATCCTTGTCCAATTCCCGTAACACTAGCCTAAAATATCCGAGACAATTTTTTGACTCTAAACTCTTATAAATATTAACTTATATTCATTTTTTTCTAGATACTAAGCACATTTTAATCAACCCCGTATCCTAATTTCATCCGAAATTTCCATTCGAATCCTTTCATTTATTTTCGAGCGTTGTTTATCCCAAACACTCCTAAATCCATTCCCTGAATTCATTCCCATCCAATTCTAAGGTAAAATAATATTCCCTAATATTTTCAGAGTCCTACACTCATATACGGACATCCCTAAATAATTCAGATTTGATTTCTCCCAAAAAAATTTATTTTAGTCACCCTTCCGTCAAAAAACATAACTAATTAAAAAAATTAAAAAATTACGAAATGGGCAGTCACGCGTTCGTAACGAAAATATCTATTTCAATGTCCCAAACCTAATCTCGTTCAAATGAGATATCAATCTCATTCAAACAAGATACTAAACTTGGTTGAACGTCTTACAATGTTGTTGGAACGACTAGTAATGTCATTCGAACGACGCTCCAGGTCGTTCAAAAAACCTATCCAGATTTCTCTCCCTCGTTCTTCCTACAGTTCGTCCACCATAGAAGAGTTCTTCAACCCTGTTATCCATATTTCTTCCTACTAAAATTCCTTTTATGTATCAGTGCAATTTCTATCCGATTCAAACTATCAATTTAGTAACCTCCAACAACACAAGTTTCATAAATACGAAATCATTTATAGTTCATGATTTATTACTCTAAACTCAAAGATTCAGTTACACAATTTCCACAAGACCTCCATCTAAATTTTAACCGTTAACAAAACAAACTATTTAAATTTCCTGGGTTCTAATCACATATCTTTATTCCCTAACAATACTCTTTGAGATATCCCTTTTCCTAAAAAAAATTATATGCGTAATGTTTCATAAATCAAAAATCCAATTTGTATGCCAACCCAACCTAAAACAATTGATTTTATCACACCCTCTATGATATGAATCGATTATCACAAATTTACATTGAAGCAATTTAACCACTCTCTTGATAAATTTCATAGAGTCTGAATCCCTTGGTGAATATGATGAGTTTGACACAAGCACCCAAATCCTTCTCCAAATTGGCTCCCAAAAGCTCTTTAATCTTCTCCCTCTTCTCTCCTCTACAAACAAGGGTTTTTATATTTGAGTTTTTCGGCCAAAAACTCCTTAATTTAGATCTTATAACACCAATCCCAAAATTAGACTTGTGGGCCAAGTTAAAATGGCCCAAACACCTCCTTGTGAGCCTAGTTATGCCTGAAAATGCCCCGAGACCCAATTACTATCTTCGGGTACTCTTTTCTTACTATCTCGACCTATTCGGACTTAACTGTGCGCTCAGAATTGCCATCTGAATTACTTTGCAACATTCTCCAATTTTTGACCTAAAAAATGCGACACAAAAATAATTCGAATAATTAAATCTCAATTTACCAAATTAAATAAATGCTCCAATGTAAATAATTTTTCCAAATTAAAATAAGTTCTATTTCACCCAAAAATAATTAAATTCAGTGTCTTTGAAATTACGAGGTGTTACATATTTCCCCCCTTATAAAGAAATTTCATTCTCGAAATTCAGCTAAGCCTAGTACTCCGAACCTCGACTAGCTCCCAAGTCACTTATCCTTAAGATCGCTAAACTTATCTCTACCACTTCTACTAGCGAATTATTTAAAAATTAAATTCGTTAACCAGGGAACCCACATACCCTATACTTGTGCTTAATCAAATAAATAATACCCGACTTTTACCAGCCTTAAACTGTAATATGACTTTCAACTCAGAGTTATAACTACATATATGTATAATAACCTCGGTACCAAACTCATGTACTAAAGACCAAAGATCTCCCCACTTCCAACGTTGCACTAAGTTTCATTCGTGGGATGTCTCGCAAAGCTAAATCCTACCTAATATTATCGGTCGTTGAGATCCGTTCGGCCCGTAGTCCATAACACGTACCCCCAAATACCCGTCTCTCGTCATAAAAGTATACACATCCCCTCTTATGATACACAAGACAATATAATATTATGCAACACAATTTAACATTATACTCGTATATATACGCTAGACCCTATCTCAGGTGATACCTAGCAAAAACCCATATCCTGGTACAGTGAACACCACGTCTTACTATAACTATCCACGATAGCTCCAAACTGTCGCTAACCAGTCAAAACTTGAAAAATCATCCACCCTACTCCCATAATTATCGAAAGTAGTAACCTATCACGTAATGCAAACGTCCTCCTAGTGTACTCCCCACTCTCTCGTGGTTAAAACCAAAGAACCCCGCTACCTTCACGGTAGATATATATATAATATGGCTATAACAACCAATGCACCCACTAAATCTGACTCACTCGTGAATCCTAGTGATACCAATCTTACGCAGTGACACCCCCAATGTCACTTCAAACCGTACCCCATGCTAATAGGATAAAAAATAATTTACCTCCATACTTTAGCTTCTTTGCCTGGTCAATGGATTTTGGAGCGGCCTCCTCATGCCAAAATGTACCCATGAACTATTGTAGGGGTTGTACATCCAGAACCCCATGTTGTAGTTGTCCCTGACTCGCTTAGGGAAATGTCTCTCCATGTGACATGTCTCTCCACAGAATAAACACTTCCTCACAAATCCTTCCTGCCACTGATCCTATTCCTGCTAGACTCTCCCATCATTCCCCTAGCCTTGGAGGCCCTGAGGAACAAAGTGCTGCTGCTGATTGGGACCCTATTATCCTTATCTAAAGTCCTGGCCATTTAGTTGATAACCCCCAGATCTGAATCTCTTGGCAGAAATCCCTTATCGGGATTCCTTCCCCTGTTACCTGCCATCCTGTTGTTGTGCTTCGCTAACAGTACCCACACCTACCTTGCCCTGCTGGCTGGGCTTACCTCTTCTCTTCCTTCCTTTCATGTGGAAACGATAGTCCCATTAGTGTACTAATGTTGCATGGATGATATAGGTATACACCACCAGTATTGGGTTGCCAATCAAGTGTTGCCTTATCCTCCAAGATAATCAATATATAAACCTCGCCTTCTTCCTCTCCTCATTACTCACCTTGTTTGGAATAAAATTGGCTAAATGGGAGAACTCCCCTCATATTCTACTATAGAGCGATCCCCGCGATTCACCTCACTAAACTTCTTCCGCTTCTCGGTCTATACTACTGGCGAAAAATACTTGCGTTCAAACTGCACCCAAAACTCAATAATCGTCATCATGTCTCTCTCTTTAGTGATGGTAACTGACTCACACCACTGTAGTGGTGTTGTAACAAGTGTGAACGTAGCGAATATCTTCTTTTGTGTCTCACTATACTCCACCATGCATAAGTGGCGCTGAGTATTCTTCTTCCACTGATATGCCTATACTACATTAGAGATACACTGAAACTCTGGCGGCTGTCCCTTCTGAAACGACTCTCTACTAAGTAAATGACCATGGCTGGGCCTTAATCTCCGGTGCCACTGGAAGCTTCTATTGGGGCTGTGGAAAATGAATGGTCATTACTGCATTGACTGCCTAGGCAACTATCTCTACTACATATGTAGTTGTCATCCTCCTTGGAGGTGGCTGTGGCTGCGAAACTATCGTCTCCTGACGAGTCTTCCCCTCCTCATTCCTTGTTGTTTCTCTCGTCGATTTACCTCTCCTAGGTGGCATCTGAAATTTCAAAACGAGTTGTATGAGTTCATCGTTCATATATCTATAATAGCAGAAGAAAGTACATGCGTGTACATAAAATAATACGACAATCCTCTAATAAGGCTCTACATAAAAAAAAGCTAAGCTGAAACGTGAAAAGTCAGAGATCCTCTGGACACTAGAACCTAATGCTCTAATACCATCTGAGACACCCTGCCTAATTAAATATCGGGTGACCAGTCCTTTATTAAATTAAAAAAAGTTTCTTATCTAGTTCATTCTTAGCATCACTGTCGAAAACTTTTTAAAACTTACTAACCACCTAGTATTCAAAACGTTGATGTCAAAATTTTAATCCTTTTATTTAACAACAACAACAATATAAATACAAATTTAAACCATTCACATAATCAATGAATTTAAATCAGTACTGCATAAATAAATAGATGACTGGCCGAATAGACCTTCGATAAAAATCCAAAATCCACTGTAATAATTCAACCGAAATAATAAAATGATTACAAAGTCTGGTTGAAAGAAAATAGCTGGGACAACATAACCAAATGAAATACGGAGTTGCATCATATTCTAGGAACGAAACAACCTAAGCGACTAACTCTGAATCCTGCAAGCATCCACACCTGTTGCAGCTATGCATCCCTGGAACAGATTTTCATGTTTGACATTCCTATGGCTGGACACTGGAAAGGTTTTGAAAATATTTTGCAAGTACGATTCAGATCCCAAAGTTATTTTGAAAATATTTGGCAAATGAATTAAAATGCAACAATTGAAATGCATGAATGTTCTTCATATTTAAGTTAGTGTTGCAGTCACTTGAGATACTTTTCACCTCTTATCTATTGTGCACACCTAATGCTTCTTCCTAAACCGCCTAGTTACACAACCCCGTTTAACTCGCCTTGTCATGAAGCTCCTTGACACTCTACTCTAGCCCGAGTAATTTTCACTTTTACCTCATAGATTCTTCATCACATTAATTTAATTAATCCTCTTTAAATTCACTATATAACATTCTCACTAGCTATATACAAGAAAACCCTTTTTACTTTATTTACTTTGCCCGTATATAAATATTTATACTCTTATATACGTTTCGTATATTACAGTTTCACTTCATGTAATTTATCCGTATATAAATCTACATCATATATACGTATCAATGTATCATAACATTCACGCACACGTCGTATATATAACCATCCTCCCGAGTAGAGACTCATGGGATGTTCTCTAAAATCCTATCACCCCAGGTATACTCATCCACACGAACACCCCAACCTGGTTAATGCCCCTAATCGGTGAAACGAAAATAAATGTAGTGGAGGCGACCATAGTTCCTTCACAGTAAGTGAAACCGAATCATACCCCAAAGCAGTTCACCCCTGAAAATAAATAACGTAATAAAATCCTAGACAACTATGACTTGGAGATTATGCTCTCCCACCTCCTCAAGCCATGGGATTCACCTACATCGCGCAACCTCCCATGATAGCACTAGAGGGGTATGTATTCCTATATGTTTTATTCACATCAGTATTTAATTCAAAGGTAAAATAATTAGAATTCATTCCAATTTAATTCCAAGGTAAAATAATGTACCTTAATATTTTCAAAATCCAACACACATCTATGGACTGTGACACCCCGCTTATCAAAATAAGAGGTGTCCAGCCTGATACTCCAATAAATAGAGGAATCATAGATGGTCCATTCTTAGTATCTATGTTGTTAAAATAATAATTCGAGATAACCACCAATTATTTTAGAAAGAAGATGTCAATTTAGCTTGTAAGTTTAATGAAAACCATTTAGACAATCCAACTTTGAAAAGAAGGTGGATATAAGTAAGGACAGATAACAGTTTAACAATCATACACAACATAATAACCGAATAAGTTATCGGTTAACAGACCAATACAAGCGGCTACACCAAGTATCAAAAATGATTATCACTCTATATAAGCAAGTAAAAAACTTGGGCAACACGCCCGAATGTTTAGACTGATCATAACTAGAATACACAAAAGATAGAGGGCTCTATAACAAATATTCTACAACATCCGCAAAAATTTTATAGCTCCTTGACACTTGGAAGGAAGGATTAACACAGGCGTCCTTGCGGCGGAGCACCTGGGCGTAAAATAAATCCATACAAGACAAAGAGATAGAAATGGGTCAGGACTCGGTTTGACAAGATATACATGTGAATAAAATGTACAACAGTTATGAATTTCTAATATCATAAACAATCTTAACTCGCTCTAAATAATAAGAATAATCCTCACCTCTCATCTAAATGCACAACCTAGCGCAATGACATATATAGTGTTAATTATTCAATAATGCAAGAGAAATAACTCAACTTCAACTTACTAAGCTTACAATTCAGTTTTGCACAATATGACTTCACAAGTCCATTTTCTCATTAGGAAACTTATTCCAAACAGTTGATTTATAAAATTCTTCAGCCATTTATAAAAATACCACTATCATGAGAATAGTTATAATCACAACATAAAGATTCTAAGACCATCCTTTCGGGAGTCACCCTAGTGGATGCGCCCCTAAATAGCTATCATCTTCCAGGTCCAATCACTAAGACAACCTGGGCATCCAAAATCGCGTCGCGTGGGAAGCAGCCATATACCTTCGATAGTGAGTCACAACCATAACCGAAATTACCTCACTTCGAATAAAATAACCTCACAATATAACCACTGGTCCTATGGTCGAGGACTATATTCACCCTGCATTCCCTAGCCAGGGGACTTCACCTCATTCGCATAAATTCCCTTATGATAGCATTTAGAGAGGTATGTATATGCAAATCAATATTCACAAGAAAGGCCAATGAAGTGTGTATTACATTATATCCGAAGCCATATGTTTTTAATAACGTAAAACACAACATTTAATTATCTTCATATTAGTCTCCATGAATTTTCAACAACCCTATAAGCCATCAAGTATAATATTACCTCATCCAAATTCTAAAAGTCCACAATTCTATAACTCTCCTTACGCCTAGTCCTAGACTAGTGCGCTAAATGAAAAGGACCCTTGCCTTCTTCTAAAAAAAACTAATTAATCAATTCCCGACCTAGGCCCGAACACTAAATTTCTAACCAAGGTTCTTGATTCCCTTAATACTAGACTCTAATACTCCAGTTTTACTTCATGCAAGAAGGTTCCTAGGTATAAGCCTTAAAATAAATGAGATAAGGAAAACTAAAGTTTTCGGGTGAAAAATAAGGGACCGATCGATCGGCACCTGACCCCCGGTTGGCCGCGCTATCAGGAAATGGCCTTGTAAAAGAAGTCGTAAGCCCCTTCCCCAAGGCCCGATCGACCGGGCGTTGGACCGCGCTCACCTGATCTTATGGCCAAACCCCTCTTTTTAACAAGCCAAACCTAAATCCCTAACCCTCTTTCCTCCATTTCTCTCATTCTCATCATCTAACAACATTACCACAACATTTTTACACCACAATAAACCCATATAATCAACTCAACTCTTACAAACTACAAGATCTACGGGTTAAACACCAAGATTTCTCAAAACCCAAAATTTGTTCCATTCTTCCAAATGTACAATTATCACTACAATTTATCCATATTAAATCATACACTAGCAAGTTAGAAACTTGCCTTCGGGTTGTAGTCTCGGATTATCTTCTAATGGCAATAAATTCAAGCTCCAATCTTCAATTTTCTTTCTTTCTCTCCTTTTCTCCCAAGTTCTATCTCTCTCTAACTCTCTTAGGTTTAGAAGATATAAATGAGAATAAATATTGTTGGAAGACTTAAATGCCCATTAACACTAAATTTCATAACCAGTCAAAAGTACCCGGAACCCAAAAATACAACATGTTACTCATTTTGACTATTTCAACCATTTTTGGACTAACTGCGCCCTCTAAATTGGCATCCGGGATAACATAAATCATTTCATGTTCCAACATCATTTTAAATCATAACCGTCGCTTAAAGCACAACGACGCAATAAAAGATAATATGATGTTATTTATATTCACTTAATAGTAAATATGCAAAACTCAGTAAATATTATATCTTAAATCACTTAAAATAATACTTACTCCAACTTCATTTATTTTATATAATTAACCCACATGGAAAATTAATATAAAAATAATTACTCAAAAATAAGGGGTATTACATACTCCCCCCCCCCCCCCCCTTATAAGGGAATTTTGCCCTGAAAATTCTGGCATACCTTATAAAAAGAGGTGCGGATACTTCTCTCGAATATCGTCCTCACGCTCCCATGTCGATTCCTCAGCATTTTGATGTCCCCATTGGACACGAACTAAGGGAACCACCCTCGACCTTAGCCTACGCTCTCAGTAATCTAATATTGCAACTGGTTGTTCCTCGTATGAAATATCGGGTTGCAATTCAATATCATCCAAAGGAATGTGCTAGTGAGCTCTGTCTCACCTTTTGTACTTCTTCAAGGATGAAACATGAAACACATCATGAATCTATTGTAGGCATTCTGGTAAGGCGAGTTGATAAGTTACGAGGCCTACCTTAGCAATAACGTGAAAAGGGCCTACATAGTGAGGAGCAAGCTTGCCTTTCTTCCCAAATCGCGTTATACCCTTCATTGGTGACACTCATTCCAAAACTTCATCTCCAACCTCTAATTCCACATGCCTTCAATCCGCATCGGCATAGATTTTTTGATGATCTTGAGCGATTCAGATGTGGTTGTGAATAAGTTCGATCTTTGAAGAGGTGTCTTGGATCATTTCAGGTCCAAGGAGCTTATTATCCCCTACTTATAACCAACAAGTAGGTGATCTACATGGCCAGCCATACAATGCTTCATAGGGTTCCGTACAAATTATGAATTGGTACGAATTATTATAAGCAAATTCGACCAATGGAAGGTATTGCTCCCAACCTCCTTTGAAGTTAAGTGCACACATTCTAAGCATGTCCTCCACCATCTGGTCGACTCTTTTCATATGTCCATCCGTTTGTCGGTGGTAGGAGGTACTCAACTTCAATTCGGTTCCCATTACTTCTTAGAAACTTAGCCAAAAATAGGACACAAAAATCTTATCTCGATCAGAGACTATGTTGATAGTCACCCCATGGAGTCTCACAATCTCTGCAATGAATAGTCGAGCATAATGAGTTGCATTGTAATCCGTATGTACTGGTAAGAAATGTGTTGACTTTGTCAGACGATCGACGATAACCCAAATGGAATCATGACAGTTTCGTGACATTGGAAATCCCGTGTTAAAATCCATCGAGATACTCTCCCACTTCCATACCGATATTTCTAAAGGTTGTATCAATCCCGTTGGTTGATGATGATCTACTTTCACCAATTGACAAGTAGTACATTGGGAAATAAATTCATAGATGTCTGATTTCATACCCACCCACCAATATTGACGGAGTATATCTTGGTACATTTTGTCTCCACTAAGATGTATTACAAATCTGGACCCATGAGATTCAGTCATAACGGAATGTCTCAAATCTCCCTCATCCGGGATAATAAGTCTCCCGTGGAAACATAATCCACCCTCCGAACTTATAGAGTAGGATTCCGCTCCCTCGGTTAACAACTGGAATATACAATATTGGCAATCTGTGTCCCTTCCTTGAGCTTCCACGACTCTCATCACAATCATAGGTGTAACAGTCAACATAGACATGAACGCCCTAGCTACAGCATCCTCCTAGCTAATTTCCTTCCATACCTTCGCTAACTCCCCCTCGGGTTTTTGACTCAGCGCATCCACTACCAAATTAGCCTTGCCCGGACGATGATGAATATCAAATTGATAGTCTTTCACAAACTCCAACCATCTACATTGTCGCCTATTCAAATCCTTCTGCGAGAATAAATACTGCAACGATTTGTGGTCTGTGAAAAGACTAAACTTCTCCTCCAGGAGACAATGTCACCATATTTTCAAGATGAATAGTAAAGACTAAATAGTCTACCCCCAACCTCACTAATGCGAGTACTGGAGCGGAAGTCAATTTATCCTTCAACTCATCAAAATCTAGCTGACAAGAATCATTCCAAATAAACTTCTCTCCCTTTCGAGTCAAATTTATCAAAGGGCTAGCGATCTTGGAAAAGCCCTTAATGAAACGGCAATAATAACCCACCAAACCCAGAAAACTACGAATATTTGTGGGCGTTGTGGGCTGACCCCATTCCCTCACTGTGACAACTTTACTCGGATCTACCGAAACGCCCTCAGCTATCACAATGTGACCCAAAAACTACACTTCCTGTAACCAGAAACCACACTTCTCAAACTTAGCATACACTAGATGATCCTATAGCATTTGCAGGACCAATCGTAAATGTTTAGCATGGCCAGCTTCAGTCTGAGAATAGACTAGGATGTCTTCAATAAACACTATAATAAACTGGTCTAGGAAGTCCCGAAATACTCTATTCATAAGGTCCATAAATACAGCCGGAGCATTGGTTAGGCCAAAAGGCATGACCAAAAACTTATAGGACCCATATCTAATTAAGAATGCAGTTTTGGACATGTCCTGCTCTCGAATCCGCAGCTGATGATACCCAGTCCTCAAATTCATCTTATAGAAGTACGACGCTCCCCTTAATCGATCAAATAAATCATCAATCCGAGGTAACGGGTATTTATTCCTGATAGTAACCTTATTCAATTCCCGTTAATCAACACATAACCGGAAGGAACCATCTCTCTTCTTTACAAACAACATAGGATTACCCCACGGCAACATGCTAGGATGAATAAACCCTTGCTCTAACAATTGTTGAATTTGATCCCTTAACTCCCTCATTTACACATGAGCCATATGGTATGGAGCTCTAGCAATCGGTCAAGTTCCCGGTGCTAAATCAATCACAAACTCGATCTCACGACTTGGAGGTAAACCCGGAATCTCCAAAAAAACATCCTCAAAGTCTCTAACTATAGGAATTGTATTTAAGGAAACAACTATATCATGTGAAGTCTCCTCCACAATACAATATAAATACGTGCTCGAACCTCCTTCCAAAAGAGGCATAGCCACCAGAAATATTTCTTGCCCCAGAATGGAAAAGACTATTCTCCTCCCATAATAATTTACCATAGCACGATATTTCTCTAACCAATCCACACCAAAAATAACATCATACCCGACCATATCTAGGACGAGTAAATTGGCCTCAAAACGCAAATTATCGAGGTCTATTCCTACCCTTTTACAAATAAAGAATATAAGCGAACCATCACCTATGGAAGATTCCACACTAGTAAAGGTACTCTCTATAGAATTAATCAACTCCGTTGATTGAGCAAAATGTCTAGAAATAAATGAGTGCGTTGTGCCCGTATCAAATAACACAAGACTCATATACCTCTAAATGGGAAACTTACCTTCGATAGCCGGTGGCGAAAGCGGGGATGGAGGAAGTAAAGCATTCTGAATACGATAAACACACCCATACTGAAGTTTCCCCTGTTGTGGAGGGACGACTAGAATAGGCACTGGTGGCGGTAGATGCGCCTGCTGATGCTGTGGACCCATAGGTAACAGTCCCCCAATCAACTGTGGACAAGCTTTACTAAACTGGCCCGATTCCCCACACTGAAAGTAGCGGCCCACCATATTCTCTAGATAACGGCCTTGATTATAATTTCAAAACTTCCCCATGCCTTGGACTGGATGGCCTCGACCCCCATTATTACCTCATCCTTCTTGGAGTTGTTGGACCACTTGATGCTGGTGCTGTTGAGCACCCTGGTCGTGCCTGAAACCGCCTCCACCAAAATTAAAACCCCCAAAAAATTATCTCTTGGACGAATACCCCTGCTGGGTGTCCTTCTCTTTCTGTTTACTCCCCAAAGGTTGTGATAAGGGTAGTGACCCACCGGCACCATTACCTACATGTTTACTAGCTTGCCCGAAACTGAAATCTTCTTAGTCCCTTGCACATGCAGACAGTGATCTTGGCAATGAAGCGAAGCTGCATTCATCACGTCACCAAATGTTTGCAAAGATGGATTTCCCAATAAATGTTGTCGTATCCTCCAATTCAAACCTCCAATAAACTTCGATATCCTACTTTACTCTAGAATTACTTCATCCGGCACAAAGTTTGCTAGACGAGTGAATTCCTCTTCATACTCCGCAACTTAACGCTCTCCTGGCACCACATCTTGGAGTTTCCTCCCCATCTGCTTTTGGACCGCGGGAGGAAAATACTTCCGGTCAAACAAAACCCAAAAGTTTGATATAGACATGGTATCCCTCTTCTCTAGTGTGGTCACTGACTCCCACCAGTGTAAAGCTGCTCCTACTAGTTTGAAAGTGGTAAGGATCTTCTTCCGTTCCCCGCAACACTCTAACATTCGGATATATCGTTGCATATCTTTCTTCCATTGGTTTTCCACTATCACATCAGAACCACCCTCAAATTCTGGGTGGTGACCCTTCAAGAAATACTCTCTAACTTTATTCCACGGGGAAGGTCCCGCATGGGCTTGCACCTCCGGTACTATCGATTATTAGGCTTGAGGAAATTGTTGGGCCATAGCAGTCAATATAACATTAACTGCCTAGGTGACGATGTTAGCCACCTCCGCGGTATTAATCGTTCCTTACTGTGGTGGGGGTTCTACATTATATTCTACAACTCGATTTCTCTTAGATGGGTGACTTCTTCTAGGCGGCATCTGAGACGTAGAAACAACAGAATCAGAATACAATTTAAAACAATTTATCTTTGCAGAAGATCACAAGCATATACAAACAACATAGTCCTAACAATAGGGATCTATATCAAAGAACTCTACGGTTGAATGTGATAAGTCCGTATAGATCCTAAGGACTCTAGAACTTGATGCTCTGATACTATCTGTGGCACCCCTCTTATTAAAATAAGAGGTGTCCAGCCCGATACTTCAATAAATACAGGAATCATATATGGTCCGTTCTTAGCATCACTGTCGTGAAAATAATAATATGAGATAACCACCAATTATTTTAGAAAACGGATGTCAATTTAATTTGTAAGTTTAATGAAAACCATTTAGACAATCAAACTTTGAAAAGAAGGTGGATATAAGTAAGGATAAATAACAGTTTAACAATCATACACAACATAATAACCGAATAAGCTGTCGGTTAACAGACCAATACAAGAAAATATTAAAAATAAATATCACAGTATATAAGCAAGTAAAAAACTTGGGTAACATGCTCGAATGTTTAGACTGATCATAAGTAGAATACACAAAAGATAGAGGCATATATAACAAATATTCTACAACATCCGCAAAAATGCTATATCTCCTTGACACTTGGAAGGAAGGATCAATACGGGCGTCCTTGCGGTGGAGCACCTAGGCGTAAAATAAATCCATACAAGAGAAAGAGATAGAAATGGGTCAGGGCCCGGTTTGATATGATATACATGTGAATAAAATGTATGACAGTTATGAATTTCTAATATCAGAAACAAGATTAACTCGCTCTAAACAATTATAATAATCCTCACCTCTCATCTAAATGCACAACCTAGCGCAATTACATTTATAGTGTTAACAATTCAATAATTCAAGAGAAAAAGCTCAACTTCAATTTACTAAGCTTAGAATTCAGTTTTTCACAATATGACTTCACAAGTCCATTTTCTCATTAGGAAACTTATTCCAAACAGTTGATTTATAAAATTCTTTAGCCATTTATAAAAATACCACTATCATGAGAATAGTTATAATCACAACATAAAGATTCTAAGACCATCCTTTCGGGAGTCACCCTAGTGGATGCGCCCCTAAATAGCTATCATCTTCCAGGTCCAATCACTAAGACAACCTGGGCATCCAAAATCGCGTCGCGTGGGAAGCAGCCATATACCTTCGATAGTGAGTCACAACCATAACCGAAATTACCTCACTTCGAATAAAATAACATCACAACATAACCACCGGTCCTATGGCCGAGGACTATATTCACCCTGCATTCACTATCCAGGAGACTTCACCTCATTCGTGTAACTTCCCTTATGATAGCATTTAGATAGGTATGTATATGCAAATAAATATTTATAAGAAATGTCAATGAAATGTGTATTACATTATATTCGAAGCCATATGTTTTTAACAACGTAAAACACAACATTTAATTATCTTCATATAAGTCTCCATGAATTAACAACAACCCTTAAGCCATCAAGAATAACACTACCGCATCCCAATTCTAAAAGTCCACAATTCTATAACTCTCCTTACCCCTAGTCCTAGACTAGCACACTAAATGAAAAGGACACTTGCCTTCTTAAAAAAAACTAATTAATCAATTCCTGACCTAAGTTCGAACACTAAATTTCTAACCTAGGTTCTTAATTCCCTTAATACTATACTCGAATACTTTAGTTTTACTTCATGCAAAAAGGTTCCTAGGTCTAAACCTTAAAATAAATGAGCTAAGGATAACTAAATTTTTAGGGTGAAAAACAGGGGACCAATCGATCAACCCCTGACCCCCGGTCCACCGAACTATCAGAAAATGGCCTTGTAAAAGAAGTAGTAAGACCCTTCCCTAAGGCCCAGTTGACTGGTCCCTAGACCGCGGTCGACTGCGCTTTTAAAATATGCCTATCGAGAGAAGCAGTGGGATTTTCTCTATAGGCCCAGTCGATCAGGCTCTGGATCACGGTCGACCGTGCTCACCAGATCTCACGACCAAACCCCTCTTTTGAACAAGCCAAACCTAAATCCCTAACCCTCTTTCCTCCATTTCTCTCATTCTCATCATCTAACAACATTACCACAACATTTATACACAACATTAAGCCCATAGAATCAACTCAACTTTTACAAACAAAAAGATCTAAGGGTTAAACACCAAGATTTCACAAAACCCAAAATTTGTTCAATTCTTCCAAATATACAACTATCACTACAATTTATCCACATTAAATCATACACTATCAAGTTAGAAACTTGACTTAATCCAAGCTCCAATCTTCAATTTTCTTCCTTTCTCTCCTTTTTCTCCCAAGTTCTCTCTCTCACTCTCACTTTCTTAGGTTTAGAAGATATAAATGAGAATAAATATTGTCGGAAGACTTAAATGCCCGTTAACACTAAATTCCATCTTTAAATGTTACTACACAATTAAAATGACTCGTAACAATACAATTAAGTCATAACCGGTCAAAAGTACTCGGAACCCAAAAATACAACATGTTACTCATTTCGATTATTTCAACCATTTTCGGACTAACCGCACCCTCTAAATTGGCATCCGGGATAACATATATCATTTCATGTTCCAACATCATTTTAAATCATAACTGTCAAAGCATAACGACGCAATAAAACATAATATGATGTTATTTACATTCACTTAACAGTAAATATGCAAAACTCAGTAAATATTATCTCTTAAATCACTTAAAATAATATTTACTCCAACTTCCTTTATTTTATATAAATAACCCACATGGAAAATTAATATAAAAATAATTACTCAAAAATAAGGGGTATTACACGAACATTCCAAAATAATTCAGATTTGATTTCTCCCAAAAATTTCGATTTCAGACACCCTTCCATAATAAAATCATATCTAATTAAAAAAATCAGAAAAATACGAAACTGGCAGCGACGCGTTCATTACGAAAAGATCTATCTCCATACCCCAAACCTATGGTCTTTGAATGAGATATCAATCTTGTTTGAACGAGGTACTAAAATCGTTTGAACGTCTTACAATGTCGTTTGAACGACTAATAATATCGTTCGAACGACTCTGCAGGTCGTTCGAACGACCTGTGAAGATTTATCCCCCATCTTCTTCCTACAGTTCGTCCTCAATGGAAGAGTTCTTCAACTCTGTTATCCAGATTTGTTCCTACTGAAATTCCTTTTAAGTGTTAATGCAATTTCTATCCGATTCAAAGTATCAATTTATTAATCTCCAACAACACAAGTTTCATAAATTCGAAATCATTTATAGTTCACAATTTATTCATCTAAACTCATAGATTCAGTTACACAATTTCCACAATACCTCCATCTAAATTTTAATCGTTAACCAAATAAACAAGATAACTTTCATAGGTTCTAATCACAGATCTTTATTTCCCAACAGTAGTCTTTGAGATATCCATTTTTTCCTCAAAAATTATATGCGTAATGTTTCATAAATTGAAAATCCAATTTATATGCCAACCCAGACCAAAATAATGGATTTTATCACACCCATTATGATATGAATCGATTATCACAAATTTACGTTGAAGCAATTTAACCACTTGCCTGATAAATCTTGTAGAGTCTAAATCCCTTGGTGAAGATGATGAGTTTGACACAAACATCACATCCTTCTCCAAATTTGCTCCCAAAAGCTCCTTAATTTTCTCCCTATTCTCTCCTCTGAAAACTAAGGTTTTTCTATTTGATTTATTTCTACCACAAACTCCATAGTCTAGGTTTTATAACACCAATCCCGAAATTAGACTTGTGGGCCAAGTTAAAATGTCCCAAACACCTCAGTGTGAGCCCGGTTATGCCTAAAAATGCCCCAAGACCTAATTACTATCCCCGGGTACTCTTTTCCGACTATCTCGACCAATCTGAAGTCAACCGTGCACTCAAAATTTCCATTCAAATTACTTTGCAACATTCTCCAATTTTCGACCTAAAAACTCAACACAATAATAATTCGAATAATTAAATCTCAATTCGCCAAATTAAATAAGTCCTCCAATTTAAATAATTTCTCCAAATTAAAATAAGTTTTATTTCACCCAAAAATAATGAAATTCAATGCCTTCAAAATTACCGGGTGTTACATACTTCCCCCCATACAAAGGAATTTCGTCCTCGAAATTTAGCTAAGCCTATTACTCCAAGCCTCGACTAGCTCCCAAGTCACCTACCCTTAAGATTGCTAAACTTATCTCTAACACTTCTACTCGCGAATTATTTAAAAATTAAATTAGTTAGCCAGGGAACCCACACACCCTATACATGTTCTTAATCGCACAAATAGTACCCGAATTTTACCAACCTTAAACCGTAATATAACTTTCAACTTACAGTTATAACTACATCCATGTATAATAACTGAGGTACCAAACCCAAGTACTAAAGACCAAACATCTCCCCACTTCCAATGTTGCACCAAGTTTCATGAATGAGACGTCTCGCAAAGCTAAATCCAAATAAGGAACCCCCCGATACACTATTACCTAACATTATCGGTCATTGAGATCCGTTCGGCCTGCAGTCCATAGCACATACCCCCAAATACCCGTCTCTTAACATAAAATAATACACATCCACTCTTGTGCTACACAAGACAACATACAATACCACGCTCTTACTGTTACTAGTTTCCTTGCGCAAAAATAAATCTCGAGCTATGTTTCCCTACTCGACAATAAGTTTATCCACCCTGAATCACATCAGTAACATCCATACTCCCTGGGATTACAATTAACAATATCAACATATTAATATGCAACACATTTGAACATATATACTCGTATATAGAAGCTTGACCCTATCTCAGGCAACAAATACCTCGCCTTACTATAACTATCCACGATAGCTCTAAACCATCACTAACCAGCCGAAACTTGGAATATCATCCACGCTACTCCCATAATAACCGAAAGAAGTAACCTCTCGCATAATGCTGACATCCTCTGAGTGTACTTCCCACTCTCTCTTGGTTAACACCAAAGAACCCCGCTACCCCACGATAATTATATATATAATATGGCTATTACGGCCAATGCACCCAATAAATCCGACTCATTCATGAATCCTAATGATATCAATCATACGCAGTGAAACCCCCAATGTCACTCAAACTGTACCCCATGCTAATAGGATAAAAAGAAAATTTACCTCTATACACTAGCTGATTTTCCTGGTCAATGGATTCCTGAGCAGTCTCCTCACGTCAAAACGTACCCATGAACTACTGTAGTGGTTGTACATCCATAACCCCATCCTGTAGTTGCCCCTTCCTCGCTTAGGGAAATTTCTCATCATGTGACCTATCTCTCCACAGAAGAAACACTTCATCGCAAATCCACCCTACCACTGAACCTGTTCCTACTGGCCTCCCCCATCATTCCCTTGGCCCTAGAGGCCCTAATGAGTAAAGTGTTGTTGCTGATGGGGAGCCTATTGTCCCTATCTAAAGTCCTGGCCATCAAGTCAATATCCCCTAGATTTGAATCTCTTGGCAGATTCCCCTACTGGGAGTCGTACCCCTATTTCCTGATATCCTGTTGTTGTGCTCTGCTAATAGTACCCCGACTTACCTTGCCATGCTAGCTGGGCTCATCTCCTTTATTGCTCCCGCTCCCTTTCGAGTGGAAGCGTTAATCCTAGCAGTGTAGAAATTCTGCATGGACAACATCAGTATACGTCACTAGTGTTGGGTTACCAATCAAGTTCTTCCTAATCCTCCAGGACAATCCATATATAAGCCTCACCTTCTTCTGCTCCTCGTTACTCACCTCATTTGGAATAAAAGTGGCTAAACGGGTGAACTCCCCCTTATACTCTGCTATGGAGCGATCCCCTTGGTTCACTTCACTGAACTTATTTCGCATCTCGGTCTCCACTACTGGCGAAAAATACTTACAGTCAAACCATACACAAAACTCAGTAATTATCATCATATCTCTCTCTTCGACGATGGTAACTGACTCCCACCAATGTAGTGATTCTCCAGCAAGTCTGAATGTAGCTAACATCTTCTTCTATGTCTCATTGCACTCCACCATGCGCAAGTGGTGCCGAATATTCTACTTCCACTGACATGCCTCTACTACATTAAACCTACCCTAAAACTCCGGTGGGTGGCCCTTCTAAAAAGACTATTTAACTCTCTGCTAAGTAGATGGCCCAGACTGGGCCTCGATCTCCAGTGCCACTGGAAACTACTATTGGGGTTGTGGAAAATAAATGGCTATAGCTTTCATAGCTTCTTTGACTACCTAGTCTATTATCTCTTCCACCTATATAGTTGTCACCCTCCCTGGTGGTGGCTGGGGCTACGAAACTACTGGCTCCTGACGAGCCTCCCTTCCCCATTCCTTGTTGTTGCTCTCACTGGTCAACCTCTCCTAGGAAGCATTTGAAATTTCAAAACCAGTTGTATGATTCACAGTTCGTACATCTATAATAACAGAAGAAACTAAATGCGTGTACATAAAGAATGCGACAATCATATCATAAGGCTCTACATCAAAGAACGCTAAGCTAAAACGTGAAAAGCGGTAGAGATCATGTGGACACTCGAACTTGATGCTCTAATAACATCTGTGACACCCTACCTAATTAAATATCGGGTGATCATTTGTTTATTAAATTAAACGAGGTTTCTCATCTGGTTCATTCTTAGCATCACTGTTGAAAACTTTTTAAAACATACTAACCACCTAGTATTTAAAAAGTTGATGTCAAAATTTCAATCCTTTAATTTAACAACAACAATAACAATAATATAAATATAATTTTAAACCATTCACATAATCAATGAATCTAAATCAATACTGAATAAATAAATGAATGAATGTACGAATAAACCATCAGAAAAAAATCCAAAATCCACTATAATAATCCAACCGAAGTAATAAACTGATTACAAAGTCTAACTGAAATAAAATAGCTGGGGCAATATGCCCAAATGAAATATTGAATTGTATCCTATTATATGAATGAAATGACCGAAGCGAGTAAGTCTAAATCCTTCAAGCATCCACAACTGCTGCAGCTACGCATCCTTGAAACAAATTTCCATGTTTGGCGTCCCTATGGTTGGACATCTAAAAGTTTTTAAAAATATTTTACAAGTACGGGTCAGATCCCAAAGTCGTTTTGAAAATATTTTGCAAGTGAATTAAAATATAACAGTTAACATGCATGAGTAATCTTCATATCTAAGTTAGTTTCACCCTCACATGAGATACTTCTCACCTCTCAACTATTATGCACACCTAACACTTCTTCTTAACCCTCCTAATTACACTACCCTGTCTAACAAGCCTTGTCCTAAAGCTCCTTGACACTCTACTCTAGCCCGAGTAATTTGCACTTTTACCTAATAGGTTCTTCATCACATTAACTTAATTAATCCTCTTTCAAATCACTATATAACATTCTCACTAGCTATATACAAGAAATCCCTTTTACTTAATTTATTTTGCCTGTATATAAATAACTACACTCTTATATATGTATCACATATATTACAGTTGCTCTTCATGTATTTTACTCGTATATAAATCTACACCATATATACGTATATGTTGTGACAATTAAACTCAACACAAAATAACAAGCAAAGGCAATCACCAGAATAAATAAAGAGCTTGAAAGAACTGTAATCACACACAACACAAGATATACGTGGTTCGATAAGAATGCCTACATCCACCGTGGTGCTCTCAGTATTTTATTTCTCTTTACTCCGAGAAGTGTTTACAAATTGCATGCCCTTTGCCCCGGGCTAGGGGTTTGATATATACATGTTATTTCGGAGAGTGGAGGAGTGAGACTCCTCCACATTAGCCCATGATCCCTAAAGTATCTCTTAAGATATATTTTAAGAACTGAATGGGTATCAACAAAATTGGTTAAGGCACGGGGCCTCTATACTTTGGGTCATGTTTAATTGTGCTACTCGTCTGGGCCAAAGTGACAAATCGAGGTACCCACAATTTCCCCTAAAAAATTTTAGTTACAATTTGGGATCAATAATTTTAAATGATTTGATTAAATGGAATTTTTGTGAGTCGTGCAACACTTTAGGAATGAAGCTCATTTTTGTGAGTCGTGCAACACTTTAGGAATGAAGCTCACTTCCCGAACTAATTTAGGCGACAGATGCCTCATTTCCGGTGTATCATGATTAAAAAGGTTTAAATCATTTCGGGGAGGCCATTCCCTGAATCGTCGCTTCATAATTCTTTGCATTCTTTATATTTCTCCAAGCTTTGACTGTTGCTTTCTCACTTCCAGGTATCATCTCCCATCTTCAATCTTCTTTCTTATCTCTTCATCTTCCCTGCTTGCAACTTTACATTGTCTCAAGATGACTTTTACTTCGTAAGTTCTTCTCACTTCTTCTATTTTCTTTTTCTGCTGGAATTTCTTCATGTTCGATACTAGGGTTTCTCTTTTCTGATGGCAAAAATAGGCAATAGGTTAATGATTGAGTTTAGGAAATTCTACAACATTCCAAACTAGGTGGATATTGAATGTGCCCCTATTCCTCATAATGTTAGAGACATTGAGGATGGTCACTGGATTCATGTCCTTCTGTTGTCCCAGGGGGGTCTTACTTTTCCCCCAAATCGTTTATTCTTGCACCTTTTTAGCTACTTTGATATAGTTCCTTCACACTGCTCACCAAATGTTTGGAAAATTATCAATGGCGTGCATAGAATCAATCAGCTTTATGGCACCAATCTAGGGCTTGCTGAAATTTGCTTATGTTATTCTTTCTCTCGAATAAGCTCTGGTCTTCTTTACCTCAAGGCCAGGATCCCTGATATGGTATTACTAGTGAACCTACTTGATTCCCATAAGGACTACTGGCATGAGGGGTTTATTGCAGAAATTGGTAGTTCTCTCCCCATACTGAAGGGTCGAGGTCTGGTAGATTCGTGATTCCTTTTTATGGGAAGGAACACATATCTCTTATTCTGCTCATTGATCCTCTGTTCATGTATGGTTTTTCTCATATCTTTATCTCTTTCTCTTTTCAGTGAAGACAAAGAACTCAGAACCAGATCTTCGTGAGATTCAGGCTGCTAAGCTGGTGAAGGCCTGGAAAATTAGGGAACTCTTAACTGACGATGAACATCCTCGATCAGTGGCATTCCTTCTGGAATACATAAACGTTGGGTCCAGTTTCATTGTGCAACCTATGGATAGCATTCCTGAGCTAGACATCATAAAAGACGTTGATGTCGACCCAATCCAATTGGACGAGGAGGAAAGAAGCTTTAGTGAGGAGAGAGAGGGGGCTAATAGGGGCGGTGTTGAAGTTAATTCCAGTGAGGAGAGCTCTAGTAGTGAAGAATCTTCCAGCTCGAAAGAGGGTTCAGTGGTTGGTTCGGGCGGTGAAAGTGTGCGCGTGTAAAGTGCACAATCGTCGTGTGTTTCGCCGCCGCGATACAAAAGAACCTAATATACTACTACACTTGACAAGCAAGTACAGTGGTAAGTCGGGTATCAAAAATCCACAGGGAGTGATTGAATTTTAGATGTTAATTGTTTTAATTACTTCAGGAATAAAAGTGTAAAATAAATAAAAGAAAAGGTGAAAGGGTGGTTATCGTGAATAAAGAAAAGAATAAGTTACGCTAAAATAAAGTAAAGCAAGGATCGGGATCGCATTCCACCAAACGGATCGAAACAACTACTAATTAGAATTAAGGCTCGAAAGCAATTTAATCGAGCATTTTCAATTAAGCATAAACATCACGCAGGAAGGAATTTAACCCAAAGTTGCGAGATAAAACATTTAACTGAAAAATGATCACACGCGGATTAAATTCGGATTGTCGCTATAAACTCTAACGTTGCGTGACAAAGAAAGATAAACGCTTAGCAATCCAACTTTGATACGCGCGGTTTCAATTAAACACAATTTTACACAAAACCTAATTTTCGGAGCTCGGGGCCCGAAAATGGCGGAAATGAAATCCCGACCCTATTTATCTAAGGATGCATAATGAAATTAACTAAATTAAACTAATTAAACTAGAAAGCAATAATTAAAGCAATAAAACTATCTAGGAAAGCATGATAACTATCTAGAAAGCAAGGAAAGAATGAAATACAACTATATTAATGGAGAGGGAAGATGAATAGTCAATCTTACAACCAATTAGTGTGTCAATCCAAGAAAGGAGGAAGAAAAACCAATCCAAAACCCCAAACCCTAACTAAAATCTAACCTAAAATCGTATTTTTGGCTGCCCCCTATTACAAAACCAAAATTTGGCTTATATAGTAAGTTGGAATAAAAGAAAAGAAGAAAGAAAAGAAAAGAAAAATATCTGCAGAAAACAGGGGATCGATCGATCGACCCCTTTGGTCGATCGATCGATCAAGGCAAAACTTCAACAAATTTGAAAGGTCGATCGATCGATCCTTATGATCGATCGATCGATCAAGCAGAGCAGAAAAATGCAGCAGCAGCCCCTGCTTCTTTTCTTCTTCTTCTCCCTCTCCTCGTTTGCTTCCTTGGTTTTCCTCCGCTGAAATCGCCATAACTTCTTCATTATGTATCGGAATCGCGCACCGTTCACGGACACGCGAAGCTAGCGAGGAGGGCTACAACTTCCGTGAGATTTCGGGCCAGGTACCCAAGCTGTGAAAAGACTAAAATGCCCTTGAATGTGCGGTTGCGTACGGAACTTCACCGGAATGCATCCGAACTTCATACTTAGCATCCAAATACCTACAAAAGCTCAATTAACCCCTGCAAAACATGTTAACATAGAAATCCGAGGTTGTCTGGTTAACGAGCATAAATATAGGGATTAAGATACCCGAGGGGGCTAATAACGCGTCGATTAACGGGTGAAATACGCAATATTTATGGCGTATCACACCCCCTAACTTACACATTGCTAGTCCCTAGCAATGAAATAGGAAACAACAAGAAAAACAAGTAAACCAAAAGCAGGAGAAGTACAAAAGTATGGTATAAAAGCAATAAAAAGATAAGGCCACTTTCGCGGGCGATTCGATTGCATTTAGCATATGCAATAAGCCGTTAAACCCCTAGGTTACCCTAGTGGACGAGTGTCGTCTCGTGAGGGTTTTCAGGGATGAAACCCACAAACATCATAAAGTTTCCTCAAAATATGCCCAATCAAGTAAGACAAACTCATCAGTGCGAACAAGATTTCAACATGTTATTAGCATAGCAAACGAATTCGCATGAGAAGTCCGTAGTTATTAACATTATCGAATGCACCTCAATGAATCGAAACTCTAGCATGTGGAAGGGGAGTGAGCATATGCAAAGCATGATTTGGCGAAAAACTTAAATAATTCGGATACTAAACATCAAAGCATGCATACATTCAATCCTCACGGGCATTACGCTCAACAAATGAATTCACTATGAAAAGGGAGGTAATACACGGGACATGCGGGCATAAAGAGTAAATGTAAATGGAAACTAGGCCGCGCACATGTCACAGATGAAGAACGCTAAATAGGAAATGAAAAACTTGTAATCTCAATGAAAGGATACCGCACACTAAAAGAGGCGAAATGCATTTTCACAGATTATCACAACTATTATGACTTTTAAATTAAATACACCCTAAGATCACATAGGACTTGTAATAGGGTTGTAATGTAGGATAGGCTAGGGTACGAAAGGAAGGAATGTATATACGGATTCAAAATGTTCGGAATGAAAACTCGGGATAATGGGATAATGCGTGCAATAACAAAATTGGAAAACAAGTTACAAAACGGCATTAGATATATCATCGGGGAGAGTAATCAAACCTTATTGAAACACTACAAACACTATAAACAACTTTCTCTTTCTTTTTCTTTTCTTCCTTTTTCTCACTTTTTCTTTTGTTTTCAACTTTTTGCTTTCTCTTTTTCTTTTCTTTTTCACTACTTTCTTTTCTTTACTTATCAAACTCTCATATGCCTAAATTGCAACCGACATCACAAAAACATCATTCAATCCCAAGTAACATTCCAAACAAAGGTATGGAAAGTGTATGTATGGTTTATAACTCCAATTTAGAGTTGGTTATGGGATTGGGGTTATGAAACGAAAGGCTATATTTAGGCTCAAGTGGGTTGACTAGGGAACATATAAAAGGTGAGGTCAAGGTCATATGGGCGATAAAACAAAGAAGGCCTATGATCATTTCACAAAGTATACGCAATTCTCGAGTCAAAACAACATATGAAAATCATGCTCAAGTAACACATTTCAAGGATGAACTCAATTAATGAACGGTCAATGAAAGAATAAAGAGATTACCGACGAATTCAACGTTTTCAATGAGAAAAGAATAGTGTATAACACTCACAAACGACGAAAGGTACAAAGCTTACTCGGTGTAAGTATATACAATGCAACAAAAGATTACCGAGTTATAAAAATCTTAAACCAAATCAATATGACAAGGAAAGTGCATATGCTCACGGGATAAAGTTTAATTCATGAAGTTATTCACAATATCAATGATTTGAGGACTAAAGTCTAATAACTTTTAAAATCGAGAACATGCATCATTGAGTTGTCTATCGGATCGGGCAATTATTGAAATTTATCACTAGAAACAAGGCAAAATGCCCAACAAAGGAGAAAAAAGAAAGAAAATATTTTTGAAAATTTTCAAATTTTTCACAAAAAGGCATACTTAGTAACTAAATGTGAACAAATCCATGGACTACACATGAAATGGATAGAATATCCTACACCCCCTAACTTAAATGTTGCATTGTCCTCAATGCGCATTAAGAACACAACACAAAGAGAGGAAAAGAACGATATTACCCAAAATTGGAGAGATCTCCATAAGCACGAGTCCAAAGGAATCTACAAAACAAGTTAGTACCGAGCATAGCAAAAACAAATAACAAAAAGTTAACTAATTACACTAGACTAAATTAAAAGGAAAGAAAAATAGGAAATAAAGAAAATTAAAAAATTAAAAAGCTAATTATTTACAACCTACTATTTAGGCTTCACACTAACTATACACTAGAAGTCTAAATAGTTGAGGGTCCACCCAAAAAGGTATTTGAATTTGAAAGATCAACGGTGGACCCTCCAAAGTGAACATGCCTCCCGAAAGATATGAATTCCGTTTGAACAACGGAAGGCATGTGGGTGGTGAAAAAGGTGAACCATCGCCAATTTGAAATTTTTGAGGGACGATGGGGGATTTGGATAATAAGGGGGAAAGGTACACTAGAGATCCAAGAAAAGTCGACTCATCTCCCAAAGGTTTTTCAAATGGAATGGGAGATAGTGCACACACGGGGATAGGATCCATCGAAAATAAGTCCGGTAAAGAGTCCTCGTCGACAAAAAGTGTAGAAATTTTAAAAGTTTCTACCGACTCATAGGAATCAACCGGTAATTCTAATGGTTCGATCACGGAAAACGAATATGGTGATGAAACAAATTCAATCTCAATCGACTCATCGTCAGAAGGAGATTGAATTTCGGAGGAGAAAGATTCACACTCGATGAGAAATTCTCTGAAAAATTGAGGTGAAACACAAGTTTCCACCTCCTCGTTGTTTTGTGCAAAAGAATTCATCTCATCGCAAAGTGAACCAAGTCTCATTCCAGCACCATTTAGGCTTTCCAAACCTTGGGAATAAAGAAGAAAAGTTTCTTCCAAAGTAAGCTTCCTCGGCTCAAGAGCTTCGGACTCCTCATTTGGTTGAAACTCGTCTTCGAAAGTAATGAAATGAGAATCGTCATTGGATTCGAATAATGAATCCAACTCAAGCTCCCAATAACGATTTTCATTCCGATAAATGTTTTCAAGTCTTTCATTTTCAAGAAAATCTTGAAAATGGAAAACTTGAAAACTATCCCCAAAGTATGAATCATTAGAATAACCGTAATAACTATAATAATAGGACATGATTACCTCGTTGTTTGTAGATGGAGAATCCGAGCAAGAAAGTGAGCAACCGCGAATCAAAGTTTCTTAGCGCTCAAGTATGCTATCCTGCAAAAAAGGTTAAAACAAAGAATACAAATACAAAAGGAAAAATACTACGAAATAATAAAACAATTACTATCTAAAACACACTCCCCGGCAACGGCGCCATTTTGGTTCGGGCGGTGAAAGTGTGCGCGTGTAAAGTGCACAATCGTCGTGTGTTTCGCCGCCGCGATACAAAAGAACCTAATATACTACTACACTTGACAAGCAAGTACAGTGGTAAGTCGGGTATCAAAAATCCACAGGGAGTGATTGAATTTTAGATGTTAATTGTTTTAATTACTTCAGGAATAAAAGTGTAAAATAAATAAAAGAAAAGGTGAAAGGGTGGTTATCGTGAATAAAGAAAAGAATAAGTTACGCTAAAATAAAGTAAAGCGAGGATCGGGATCGCATTCCACCAAACGGATCGAAACAACTACTAATTAGAATTAAGGCTCGAAAGCAATTTAATCGAGCATTTTCAATTAAGCATAAACATCACGCAAGAAGGAATTTAACCCAAAGTTGCGAGATAAAACATTTAACTGAAAAATGATCACACGCGGATTAAATTCGGATTGTCGCTATAAACTCTAACGTTGCGTGACAAAGAAAGATAAACGCTTAGCAATCCAACTTTGATACGCGCGGTTTCAATTAAACACAATTTTACACAAAACCTAATTTTCGGAGCTCGGGGCCCGAAAATGGCGGAAATGAAATCCCGACCCTATTTATCTAAGGATGCATAATGAAATTAACTAAATTAAACTAATTAAACTAGAAAGCAATAATTAAAGCAATAAAACTATCTAGGAAAGCATGATAACTATCTAGAAAGCAAGGAAAGAATGAAATACAACTATATTAATGGAGAGGGAAGATGAATAGTCAATCTTACAACCAATTAGTGTGTCAATCCAAGAAAGGAGGAAGAAAAACCAATCCAAAACCCCAAACCCTAACTAAAATCTAACCTAAAATCGTATTTTTGGCTGCCCCCTATTACAAAACCAAAATTTGGCTTATATAGTAAGTTGGAATAAAAGAAAAGAAGAAAGAAAAGAAAAGAAAAATATCTGCAGAAAACAGGGGATCGATCGATCGACCCCTTTGGTCGATCGATCGATCAAGGCAAAACTTCGACAAATTTGAAAGGTCGATCGATCAAGCAGGGCAGAAAAATGCAGCAGCAGCCCCTGCTTCTTTTCTTCTTCTTCTCCCTCTCCTCTTTTGCTTCCTTGGTTTTCCTCCGCTGAAATCGCCGTAACTTCTTCGTTATGTATCGGAATCGCGCACCGTTCACGGACACGCGAAGCTAGCGAGGAGGGCTACAACTTCCGTGAGATTTCAGGCCAGGTACCCAAGCTTTGAAAAGACTAAAATGCCCTTGAACGTGCGGTTGCGTACAGAACTTCACCGGAATGCATCCGAACTTCATACTTAGCATCCAAATACCTACAAAAGCTCAATTAACCCCTGCAAAACATGTTAACATAGAAATCCGAGGTTGTCTGGTTAACGAGCATAAATATAGGGATTAAGATACCCGAGGGGGCTAATAACGCGTCGATTAACGGGTGAAATACGCAATATTTACGGCGTATCAGTGGTTCAGGAGTCTTCGGGTGAATCAAGCATCTCTAGTGATGAAGGTATGGCTCCTCCCAGGAAGAATTTGATTCCAGATGATGATGAAGACAGCGTGCTTCTTTCTCGCCGATTAAAGAAGTAAAAATTAGGGAGCAGGGATGTTGCGACCAGTTCCCAGTCTGCTGCTCACGAGCAGGAGAGGAAGAATAAGGAAGAGGCATGGGTGAGAGAGAGAGAGAGAGAGAGAGAGAGAGAGAGAGAGAGAGGAAGAAAGAAGAAGAGAGGAAGAGGGTGGAGGGGAGAAAGAGGGTTGAGAAGGAGAAAAAAAAGAGAGAAGAAGAAAAAAGGAGGGAAGAGGTAAGGACGAAGGCAGGGAAGTCTCTCTTGACCATATCTGCTATTCTCAAAGGGGCTTTTGTTGCCCTTTCCCCTCAGTTGGCTCCGACAGTGCTTGAGAGAGCAATTTTGTCGACTGATTACCAGAGGGAGATGGGGGCCAACCAGTTAGATCTGAAGGCAAGTTAGAGGCTAGCCTTGGTAAGCTTGCTTTTACTTCTCTATTATTGCAATATTATTTTAATACTTCCTTTTCTAATATTCCCCTTTTCTCTATAGTTTGTGACCGATTTCACTATCCTCTACCGCAGCCGCGATGAGCTGGCGAGGAGGAATGTTGAGCTAAAGAGGAAAAATGCTGAGCTGGAAGAGAGCTTGAACGCTACTAGTTCTGCTCAAAAGTTTTTTGATATCTCCTTGGCCCAAGCCAACAAAACGAAGGAGGCGGCGAAGAAGGAGCTTGAAGATCTGAGGCAGTCCTACGATTTGGTCTGTGCGAGCAAGCTGGCTATGGCAGAGGAGAATAAGGTGCTGGCCGGGAAGGTGAAAAAGGTGGAATTTGAGGCGGCCACCCTTAAGGAGAGCTCTTACAATGCCATATGGGTCACAGCATACGAGGATGCTGAGGCCCAAATTGGTTACGTCGGTCGTCTTAACTTCAACAAGGGTTGGGATAATGCTTTTCTTACTGTTGATGTGGACATTAACTCCCCGCTTTTTGATGAGCATGATCCTGGCCCTAAGCCTATCGTGGATGTGATGCCTGCCTCGACTATTAACGAAGGTGCTCCAACTACTCAGGACACTTCTATTGGTACTCCTCTTAACCAAGGGCCGATGACCGCTCCATCTGGGGGGAGGCGTACCTAAGGATGCTATGAACAAGGGAAAGAAACCGGTGACCTCGGAGAAAACTGAGGTTTCTAGCAAGTCTTTTTAGGGAGATCTTTGTATTTTTATTGTTCTTTTCTTTTGATGATGTACCTTGAACCTTTTCTTAATGAAATGAAATTTTGTTCCCTTCTGCGTACTAATTTATTTGTTCTTCAATGTTGATATGGTTTGTAGCTGATTGATGTTGATGAGTATATACCAGCTACTTCTCAACTAGGAAGGATTCTTGGTCCTAATGCGAGCAATCAAGTTTGCCAAGCCTTTGTAAGGATTTGCATGTCTCTTAGGTCGAGTAATTAGAGCTTTAAGGACCAGTTGGAGCTTGTTAACAAACTAAAAGATAGGCTTCAGGAGATGGAAGAGGTTGGCGCTTTCGTTTAAGAGGAAGTGAATTCTCTGAGGGATAAACTTCTGGATGCCTCCGAGATTAATCAAGTTGGCGAAATTATTCAACAAGAGAATAACGCTTCTGGGTGATGTTTGCAGGGCTTATGTGATAGGTGCCTGATATGCCCTGAATATACGCCCTCGGCTCAAAGCCATCAACCTCGGCCCATAAGGATGGCTGAGTTTTGAGGGGTCCCAACTCATTAACCAGCGGTCTCATCCCAAGAAAGGTCAGCTATGGACCAGCCGACGTTCATACTACCCCGGCAAGTGAGGTCATTCACGATCTAGGGGAGGTTATCCACCTAGTCTTCCAAGGACTACAACCTCTGCTCGAAAGATGAAGAGGCTACCCTCCATCAGCATCAATCTCGGCTAAGGATCGGTCGACATTGCTGCTTTGCCACCATTACCTCGGCCCAAGCCAATGTCATAGTTCAACGTGTCATAACCCACTAAACCAAGTCACCACCTCGTCCTCTTTCGGGCCGAGGTTATGACCAATCACAGATAGTCGAGCTCTTTCGCGCATATGTGGGGCTATAAACACGTGTACATAAATCAGTTATAATTGAATCATTCCCCCCAAGTGAGGGAATATTGAGCTCATCATTATCTACATGAGATCATCCAGGTGTCATTCTCATATTGGTTCGATCCTCATGCACATACTCATTACATGATTAGGGGGTACACTACACCCCCAGGCACTATATATAGAGGTCATCCTCTACCTTGAAAAGGATTCAAAATTAGCACCCCGAGCTGAAACTCTGTCATTTTACACAGTAAAAAGAGAAAGCTTGATAGTTTGTATCTATGGTCATTAGAGCCCTCATATAGTGATACATATCATACACTTGCACAGTGGACGTAGGCCTAATTAGCTGAACCACTTATACTTCGGTGAGCTTCCTCTTCTCCTCACCTCCTTCTACTATATGCCTTTATACTGCCATTGTTAACACTGAATTGATCTTACAAACACCTTGAAGGGTGGTGTTGTTCTCAGCATCATCATTTTGGCGTTGTCTGTGGGAAGCGATAAGCTATCTCTTCCTCATCTGTTGCTTAGCCTCACCAGAAACTCTGGTGGTGAACCAGGCCTCCCCCCTTGCGCGGAGCTGTTTCACCATTGAAAGAGGTCCTGTAAGGTATTAAGCTCATTTACTACACCAACTCTTTTGTTCTAACACATGGAACTGGAACTACCACCACCTCTTCTGCCACCTGTAGCGGGGGGACCTAGCTCTAGCCAGGCACCACCCCAATCGGAAATGGCGGAGGTGGCCGCAGCCTTGAGGTCTTTAGTTGCAATGCAACAAGAAATGCAGGAGAAGTTTGCACAGCTCAGCCAAAATATGATGAGGCCACCTGGAGTCTCACCGTAAATGATCACTCCGGCGGCAGTTCAGCCTCATCCTGACGCCAGGGGACCACCCCAGGCACCATAGAAAGACCAACCTGCGCCCCAGCGGGGGAGGGACGTTACTGACCATAGGCTCTTGCGCCTTGGGAGCCAAGGAAACCCTTTCCCTGAGGACAGGTATGATGATCTAGAGGCAGAAGATGTCTCGGAAGACTATTAGGAACCGCATGAGGTTTCGAACAATACAGTTGATCCTATCCAACGGAGCCAAGGTTGCGGGGGCAGAAGAGGTGGAGAAGCCCAAAAATGAGGATCATCTTTTGATCGACTGAGCAGAGGGCTCGATCCCGTAAATGACCTAAGACAAAGGTTGTCAAGGTCGATAAGTGCATCTAGCTCACAAAGGGAAGAGAGACAACGCCAGCCTTATTAGGGATGAGGAAAAGACCAAGAAGAGGTCAACAATCGACATTGTGCCGTGGCTGGGGAACCCTCAGTCCACCCCTTGAAGGTGGATAGGTATAACCTCGGGCAGGCTGACATTGCAAAACCATGAAATGATTCCATCCAACGTCTCGAGGATAAGATAGGAGATCTCATCAAAAGTCGAGATCCGCTACAAAGAGGTTTTTCAGAGGGCTCTCCATTCGTGGCTAAGATAGTAAACTTTCCTACCCCAGCTAAGTTCTAGCCACCTACAGTAACTCCCAAATATAATGGTAGCACCAATCATGTATATCATATTGAGATGTACCAATCAGCCGCGGACATTTACTCAATACCATATGAGATGAAGTGTCGGGCTTTCTCCGGAACCTTGACGGGAGCGGCACACATCTGGTTTACTTCTCTTCCGAAGAATTCAATTGAGAACTTCAAGGGTTTGGCTGAACGGTTCATTCATAATTTCTTCTTTGGGGTAAGACCTCAAAAGAAGACCACCCATCTGTTGTATGTCAAGCAAGGCAAGCACGAGAGGCTAAGAGACTACATCCCTAGGTTCAATAAAGAAAAACTTCAGGTGGAAGATTACGAGAGAATATTGCCATGACGGCCCTCATAGGAGGTCTTCAGAAGGGGAAGTTATTGTGAAAACTTACGGAAGACCCTCCAAAGTCCATGACGGAGCTATTGGCAACTACGGGGAAGATCGTGAACGCTGAAGAGGCCATGGCCGCTAAGTACGAAGACGAGAACGGCGGTAGCAATGGGAAGTTCCAAAGAAAGAAGGATGGAAAGAAGAGGGTATTAGATGACAAGTTTGCGCGTTACACCCCTCTTACGGTAAGCTGAGAACACATCCTTAATGAGATCAAGAATGACCAATCCCTAAGATGGCCAGATAAGCTGAAGGCTCCTCCCCATAAGAGGAACTAGAAATTATGGTGTGAATTCCACCAAGACCATGGCCATTTAACAGACAAGTGTTTCACCTTAAACGATGAGATTGAGAAGATATTGAAGTCAGGAAAGTTGAGGAAATATGTTGATGGTAAAGCTCCCAAAAGGGGAAGGGAAGATCCCAAAAAGAAGAGACATGACAAATGTCGTGAGGACACCATAACAAGAAGAGACAATGGCACGGATGACGAGGATGAGGACGATTCGGACCTCCCACCAAAAGACAACAACACCCTGGTAAAGAGAGTTGGTATGATCTCCTTTGGTGTTAACACCATATGCGGAGGACTAGCGGGAGGTGGCTCTGAAGTAGCTGACAGAAAAGTTCATGTGGCAGAGGCCAAATCAGTGGCCAAACTTGAAGTGGCAAATATGACGTCTTCTGATACTACGAAGAAGAAAAAGAAGGTAGACATGGATACTCTCGTAGTTGGGTTCTCCCGACTCGACTTCAAAGGCATCCTAGCTCCACATGATGACCCTTTGGTGATCACAACAAGATTTCATGGATGTGAGGTACATAGAATTCTTGTACATGGAGAAAGCTCAGCAGATGTGATGTTTTATCCTTGCTTCAAGAGTCTAGGTCTTAGCAGAGCTAGGCTGGTACCCTATCATCATCCATTAATGGGATTCAGCAGTGAAAAGATCCATCCATTGGGCATGTATGAGATGGACGTGCAGATGGGTGATGAGTTGCCTAAGAGGTTAACCCGGAAGATTAATTTTTTCGTTATGCACAAAAACATCTTCTTGGCCTATAACCTTATCATGGGAAGAGTAGCCCTTAAGGAGTTTGAGTCTGTGCCGTCAACGGTCCATCAGATGCTAAAATTCCTAACCCCTTATGGGGTAGGGTAAGCTCAAGGTGACCAGACCATAGCACGAGAATGCTACTTCAACTCGGCTGAAGACAGAGAGGCCCATAAGAGGGCAACCACCACTTATAACATTGACACACTTGACCCAAGAGATGAAATAAAGTTGAATAATGGAGAGGCCGCAGAAGAGGTATAATCCCTCGTCCTCAATGAGGATGAGCCAGAAAAAACCTTCTAGGTCGGTAAAGCCCTAAAAGCAAAATTCAAGGAAGAGCTGGTAAACTTCCTGAGGAAGAGGCAGAGTGTCTTCGCATGGAGTCACGCGTACATGCCCGGTATCAGCCCTGAAGTAATGTGCCACAAGATGAATGTGACTAAGGATGCTAAGCCAATCAAACAGAGATGAAGATTATACTCCAGGGAGAAGTATGACATTATCCAGGAAGAGGTTCGAAAGTTGGAAGAGGCTGAATTCATCAGGGAAGTGATATATCCGGAGTGGCTATCAAATGCAGTCATTATGCCCAAGGCCAATGGAAAGTGGAGAATGTGCGTAGATTTTACTGACCTGAACAAGTCTTTCCTAAAAGACAGTTATCCCCTACCCCGAATCGACCTGATAGTAGATGCAACTACAGGACATGATCTCATGAGCTTTATGGATGCATATTAAGGCTACAATCAGATCTTCGTGGATGCTGAAGACTCAGAAAAGACAGCCTTCATTACTGACAAAGGGACGTATTGCTACAAGGTGATGCCCTTCGGATTGAAAAATGCAGGGGCAACCTATCAACATCTTGTGAATAAGATGTTCGAAGACCAAATAAGCAAGACTATGGAGGTGTATGTAGACGATATGTTGACAAAGAGCTTAAAGGCCTGCACTCACGTGGCAGACCTAGAAAAGACCTTCAATACCATGGACCTATATAGGATGAAACTCAACCCGGAAAAATGTGTCTTCGGGGTAGGAACTGGGAAGTTTCTTGGATTAATTGTCAATCAAAGAGGAATAGAGGCGAACTCTAAGAAAATCAAGGCTTTGCTCGACATGAAGACACCTAGGAGTATCAAGGATGTTCATAGGCTCACTGAAAGAGTGGTTGCGCTCAATAAATTTATTTCCAGGGTGACTGACAAGTGTCTTTCGTTCTTCAAGGTGCTCAGAAAGGCCTTTGAGTGGGACAAAGAGTGTGATGAGGCTTTAGATCAGCTCAAGTCATACCTTGGATCTCCTTTGCTCTTATCTCGGCCAATGGTGGGAGAAAGGCTGTTTATTTATCTAGTGGACTCTGAATCAGCTATAAGTGCGGCTATTATACGGGGGGACGTTGGGGTTCAAAGGATCGTATACTTCAACAGTAAGGCCCTTTAGGGATATGAGCAGAATTACCCTCGCATAGAAAAGTTAGCCTACGCTTTGATACATGCCTTTAGGAAGATGAAGCCCTACTTTCAACCCTATTCTATGGTCGTCCTCACTGACTCCCCACTAAGACAGGTCCTCCATAAACCTAAAAAGTCAGGAAGATTGATGGCATGGGCCATTGAGTTAGGGGAGTATGACCTTACCTATCAGCCTAGGACGGCCATCAAAGGGCAGGCACTAGAAGATTTTGTCGCAGAGTTTATATGGGAAGAGGTCGAGGGTGAGAATAGCCTAGAGGCCACAGAAGGGTCAAACAGCAATGTCTTTCGGCACCCGGAAAAGGTTATGCCCAAGAGAGTCAGAGATGGGATAGCCAAGAATGAAGAAAATTGGTACCTCTTCAGGCAGGGAATTATGTACAAAGAGGGTTTCTCATCAGATAAAGACATCTGGAACCTCTTCGTCGATGGGTCTTCTTGTAAAAATAGAAGTGGTGCAGGCCTAATACTCTCAGACCCGGATGGTACCAACATCGAATATTCCCTAAGGTTCAACTTCAAGGCATCGAACAACGAGTCAGAGTATGAGTTCATGATAGCAGGCCTCTCCTTGGCAAGAACCGTTGGTATAAGATGACTACTCTTTCACAGTGACTTAAGGTTGGTTGTTAATCAAGTATTGGGAGCTTATGAGGCCAAGGACGAAAGGATGGACAAATACCTGAAAAGGGTGAGAACGATACTTGAAGGCCTCTAGGAAGTAAAGATGAAGATAATAGCTCGACAAAACGACAGTCATGCAGACGCATTAGCAAGACTAGCTTCGGCAATGAGGACAGATATCAGAAGGACAGTCCCAGTTGAGATCTTGCCCAGAGAAACCATTGAAGAAGAAGAGGACAGTAACCCTTGCCTCAATTTGAATCTTGGGGACTCGTGGATGGATCCAATTATCACATATATCAGAGAATAGGTTCTACCAGAGTCAAAGTTGGAGAGGAGGAAATTGACATACAGAGCTGTAAATTTCTCAATATTAAGAGATGTCTTGTATAGGAAGGGACTCTTATTACCCCTACTCAGATTCGTCCATCCCACTGAAGTTCCCCGCATATTACGAGAGGTACATGAGGGTTCTTGCTCCACTCACATAGGAGGAAGACCCTTGGCCAAAAGAATTATTACGCAGGGGTATTGGTGGCCAACTTTGGCAAAAGACGCTGTAGCTTATGTAATGAGGTGCGACAAATGTTAAATATTCTCCACAGTCCCACATCAACCTCATCAGCCTATGACGTCTATCATTTCCCCTTGGCCATTTGTAGTATGGGAGATTGACTTGGTAGGTCCCCTGCCAAGGGCTGCAAATAATTACAGATTTATGATAGTTTCCATCGATTACTTCTCCAAGTGGGTAGAGGCAGAGCCGATGATCACGATTATAGAGAGAAATACCTTCCAATTTATTTAGAAGAAAATCATATGAAGATATGGCCTCCCAAACACCCTCATTTAAGACAATGGAACAAAGTTCAAGAACTCTTCCCTGGAAAAATACTTCGAAAGAGTTAGGATAAAGCATTTTTTCTCTTCTCATGGCCGTCCTCAAGCAAACAGTCAGACCGAAGTCACAAACAGAATGATCCTTGACGGGATCATGAAGAGATTAGAAGAGGCTAAGGGTAGATGGACCGAAGAAGTTTATGATGTGCTATGGGCCTACAGAACAACGGCTAAGACACCAACGGGGGAGACCCAGTTTATGTTATCACATGGTTCAGAGGCAATCATACCAACAGAGGTTGAACTCCCTACTCATAGGGTGAAGACCTATGGCCCTGCGAAGAACGGGGAGGAGAGAAGACTCGGCCTAGACCTGATCGAGGAGAGAAGGTAAGATGCAGAAATCAGGAAAGTAGCTTACCAATAAAGAATAACAAAGTTCTACAATTAAAGGGTAAAATCAAGACCTATAGCTGTAGGGGACCTGGTGCTGAAGAAGACGTTACAAAAGGCAAACAAGCTTCACCCAAATTGGCACGGTCCTTATAAAGTAATCGAAGAGGTTGTGCCTGGGACCTATAGGCTAGAAAACCTTGAGGGGGAACCTTTTTCTAATCCTTGGAATGCTGATCACCTAAGGAAGTATGACATATGATATTGCGAGAGTTTGTGTAAATGTACCATCTTATGAAGAGGTTATTAATGAGAAGATCAATTTCCATGTCAATTCTTGGGTAATTGTGCTATTTGGTGAAAATATTTATGAGGTTAACATCTTAATTGATGACCTCGGACCTTATAACATCATTATTTGGTGACAAGGTTTGAGGTCAGACATCATAATCAAATGACCTCAGACCCTTGACATCATTCATTTGGTGAAAATATTTATGAGGATAACATCTTAGTTGATGACCTCGAACCTTATAACATCATGATTTGGTGACAAGGTATGAGGTCAGACATCTTAATCAGATGACCTCAGACCCTTAACATCATTAATTTGGTGAAAATATTTGTGAGGATAACATCTTAGTTGATGACCTCGGACCTTATAACATCACGATTTGGTGACAAGGTCTAAGGTCAGACATCATAATCAGATGACCTCAGACCCTTGACATCATTAATTTGGTGAAAATATTTATGAGGATAATATCTTAGTTGATGACCTCGGACCTTATAACATCATGATTTGGTGACAGGGTCTGAGGTCAGACGTCATACTCAAATGACCTCAAACTCTTAACATCATTAATTTGGTGAAAGTATTTGTGAGGATAACATCTTAATTGATGACCTCGGACCTTATAACATCATTTGCTGACAAGGTCTGAGGTCAGACATCATAATCAGATGACCTCAGACCCATGACATCATTAATTTGGTGAAAATATTTATGAGGATAACATCTTAGTTGATGACCTCGGACCTTATAACATCATGATTTGGTGACAAAGTCTGAGGTCAGACATCATACTTGGATGACCTCAGACCCTAGACATCATTAATTTGGTGAAATTATTTATGAGGATAACATCTTAGTTGATGACCTCGAACCTTATAGCATCATGATTTGGTGACAAGGTCTGAGGTCAGACATCATACTTAGATGACCTCAGACCCTAGACATCATTAATTTGGTGAAATTATTTATGAGGATAACATCTTAGTTGATGACCTCGGACCTTATAACATCATGATTTGGTGACAAGGTCTGAGGTCAGACATCATAATCAGATGACCTCAGACCCTTTACATCATTAATTTGGTGAAAATATTTATGAGGATAACATCTTAGTTGATGACCTCGAACCTTATAACATCATGATTTCGTGACAAGGTATGAGGTCAGACATATTAATCAGATGACCTCAGACCCTTGACATCATTAATTTGGTGGAATTATTGCATGGAAAAGAAAATCATCCAACAAACAATTCAGCAAGAAAAGAAATAAGAGACCTCCTCGGAGGTTGAAAGATTAAAATTACAAATGGAAAAAATATAAAGTAACATTGTTCATTAGAGGTTATAATTAATTGAGAGTTACAAAAGATTGCATATAGCTTCACAAGAATTTAAGTGTTGGTGGCCTCAGGGTTAGTTGGCATGTCTGCATTTCCTTGGCCGAGGGTGGTCACTTCCACCCCATCGTCTTGAGCACCGACATCTTCAGTCATGGTGTCTCCTTGAGGGGAAGTCTCAATGGGTGTAGCACCTCCCTCTTCTTCAACCTCCTGCAGGGCCTGTGCAAACTTAGGGTCGGCATAACCCAGGCCGATGAAGTCAGCAGTAGTAAGGCATCCTGATTCCTTCTCCTTCATGGAATCCCACTTGCCAGTTGCCTTGACCTCTCTTTCCAGATATTCAAAGCCGAAGCTGACAAACTTGTCGGAGACCTTGTACACCTCCAAGATCTTCTCGGAGGCATCATCGAAGGAAGCCTTGACAACCACATCGACTTTGTGCTGAAGATAGTCAGCCTGAGTCTTCAGGGTAGTATTATGATCTTCCCTCTGCTTGTCCATATCCTTCTTCAGACCCTTCACATCGCTCTCAGCCTTCTTCAGAGCAGTCTTCAGACGTTCCACTTCAGCGTTCAAAATGGCCTTATGTGACACCCTGACTAATTAAATACCGGGTAGCTACTCCTTTATTCAAATTAATGCAAAATGTTAAGTTGGTTCAGTTCATAGCATCACTGTCGAAAAATATTTTTAACAATTACTAGCCACCTAATATTTAAAAAGTGAGTTGTCAATTTTAAATTAAATAAGATTAACACACAACCAAATTAAATCATGAAATACTGATACCACAACCACCATACAGTTGCAATAGAAAACAATGTAATAAACTAAATCTGGAGGAATACTCCTCACAACAATCCAAATACGGAATAAAACTGAATACAAAGTCTGAATCACTAAATAATTACAACCCAATATCTGAAATAAAACTGAGTAAGTAGGATGTCTCTAAAAGAAAAAGGGCGACATGCCCTACAGATGAGTAAATATGAAATAGAGTCAAGATAGAAAGTGGAGGCATCAATAATCGCGGTCCTGTAACTTCCAAAGCCGCTACAGCACGTCATTGGAATGGAACTTCTAAGCTTGGTATCCTTGTGGCTGGGCACCTAAAAGGTTTTTACAAAAAAAAAATAGATTTGAAAGCAAACGGATCAAAGCCCGATTGTGAAAACAGTTTAAAACATAGCCAGTGTTTAATATCATTAAACAGTGAATATAAAATACATGATAGTGCATGCTCTCACATGAGTTCCTCACCTCTCAATTAATTGTGCACGCCTATCGTACCCACACCTGTTCAAGCTATTACACTATCTAACTAGACCCATCCATAACCTGACTTTACTATACTATTCATGGTTTAATTCTCGACATCTTAATATAAACTGAGAGTTTTACTTTCATTCATCAGGATTAGTTACAATAATTACTAAGACTTTTCCCATTTTTAGCACTACAAGGATGTTACATTAATTCACACTTGTACTTATATAAACAGTCCATTTCAATATTTCAGTATATTAATCTCATCATAAATATACAATAATGGCACCCCTAGACTAAGCTGCGGTGCACACATACTCTGCTAAAAAATCCCGATACATCACGCACGTAAGGATCACGTATTTCGAATCTCTCAGGAACCGTTATGATAAGTAACAATCACACACAATGGAGGCGAACATAGTTCACATCACATGGGTTATGCACATACCTACGCTCCCATGATCAACAGACTTATTAACTCCTGAATAAGTCATTCTCTGACCTATGTCCTCGAGGTACCAATCTAAATCCCCCCGTAGGCACACAAAGATTAAATGGCCCTGATCGAACGCCGACCTCCCGTGATAGCAAGTATGGTAGGTATGTCATACACAGATAACCACATATACTAAGCATTCACATATTTTAGCTATCTTATAATATTAATAGAGGTATATTATACATTCATATACCGTCATTATTGTAGTACACTCACAAGTCCTCGAGTAGTATACATCATTGATAATTAACTCTTCTCACGTCGAAATTTCAAATACTCAATTCCTAGCCCATAGATGTCATCTGATTTACTATAACATTCTAAGTTTTACTCCTTAACGTACTCCTATCTCATGACTATACCCACTAGTCAACAAGGGAAGATTAACACTCGATTAACATAGGTCTACTAGAAGTTCGAAATAAAAATCATGCCTAAAAGGCCATTCTGTCAACTCGTTAGAAATCTCGTTTGAACGAGGTAGTTCGAACGAGTGTCGTTCGAATGAAGGCTTCGAACGAACTCGTTAGAAGGGGTACTGTCATCTCGTTAGAAGTCTCATTCGAATGAGGTCGTTCGAACGACCTGGGCAGGTCTTCTAACGAGATGGCAGAAAACGCCCATAATTTCCAAATTTCATTTTTCTTCAATTTTTCTCTTATCTAAATCCATCCTAAGATCATTCCAATAACGTTTTAATGTTTTTAAACTACTATAAGTCCTCCTAGGTCGCTTCTTAACATATTATTGGGGCCAAATCCTTTAAATCAACATGCAATTATCATAAATCCACAAATTTTACCCCAAACCCTATGAACATGAACCCGGAATTTTATTGTACCTAAATACTCATCATTAATCCTTTTTTAAATCATCAAGGTTAAGTTTTTGGATACCAATTTCGTCCATAATCATTCTACATGCAATTCCTAACCAAAATTAAGAGTTTCTGCAACAATCCCATTGGGTTTTCAGCAAAACTTTCAAGGCATATAAGGTTTCTACACTAAACATGGAGGAAATATTCATTGTAATTAATGACATCAAATCACTTGCCTTAAATATGATGTTATGATTCGTTGTTGACGATCAAGGTTGGCTCTCTCTCTTCTTTCCAGTCACAATTTCCTTTCAAAATGCTAGTGAAGGAAGATGGTTTGGTGGAACCTCTTTTAACTTCTCTCTAACTCCTCTCAAAACTCACGTAGCCCACTCTCTTGCCTTTTGCTGGTAATGGCCTTAGTGGCCTCTTTAAAAATATAAAAATAAACTCTAACATTCGTGGGTTTTAATTCCTTAATTTTTAAAATTACCAAAATAACCTTCTAGGTTGCCGGTTTGGCCTAAAAATGCCCCGGTACCCAAACTAAACCCCCGGCTAGTGTTTTCTGACTATTTCGACCCTTCGAGACACATTGGCGCACTCAAAACGACCATTCAGTTGATAAAAATATAATTTATTTTTTAATTTAAATAAATTCAATCCTGACGCGACCGACACGCGCGTCCCAACTAAATTTCCCAAATTGTCATATTTCTACCTCGTGACCCTTTTAACATTTTCAATACTCATATATTACGATATTTTCTCAGTAGTATTTTATTTTAACATCATCATCAAATACCAACTCACTTCTCGCTAGTATTTATTTCTGGGTTAATTTCCAAATTAATTCTCATTTAATTCAATTAATCCCTTAAATAAAAATCAATAAAATTACGGGGTATTACATACTCCCCTCTAATAATAGAATTTCGTCCCAAAATTCGAAACTACAGAATCCCTGGTAAAAATAGCTCTGGATAACGTTCGCGCATCTCATCCTCACTCTCCCATGTGGACTCCTCGGCTTTATGATGCCGCCACTACACGCGTACTAATGGTACTATCTTCGACCTCAGTTTCCTCTCTATGTGGTCCAGAATAGCAATTGGCCCCTCCTCGTAGGAACTATCAGACTGAAGATCAATGTCCTCTAAATCAATGTGGGTATGGGCCAAATCGTCTCTAAGATATTTCCTTAGCGAGGAAATATGGAACACATCATGAATCCTATGCAAGTGCTCCGGTAACCCAAGTCTATACGCAATTGGCCCAATCCGCTCAGTAATAGGAAATGGCCCCACATATCTTGGTGCTAGTTTCCCCTTCTTTCCAAAACGCATAATCCCCTTCATAGGAGATACTCTGAGTAGCACCCGGTCCCCTACTTGGAATTCTCTGAAGAACCTCTTGGCATCAGCATAGCTCTTTTGTCGGTCCTGAGCTACCCGAATACGGCTCCGTATCATCTCTATCCTTTCCGAAGTATCCTGGATCACTTCCAGCCCAAGGAGTTTGTTATCCCTACACGTCTAACCAACATGCTGGGGAACGACAAGGTCTACCATACAACGCCTCGAATGGAGCCATGCCAATGGTGAACTAGTAGGAGTTATTATAAGCAAACTCCACCAGTGGAAGGTACTTCTCCCAACCACCACCAAAGTCTAGGATGCACATACGCAACATGTCCTCCAACATCTGATTTGTCCGCTCTATTTGCCCATAAGTCTGCTGGTAATACGCTGTACTCAGTCACAACTCCATACCCATTGCCTCCTAGAAACTCTCCCAAAATCATGAAACAAATATCTTGTCTCAGTCAGACACGATATTTAGAGGCACCCCGTGAAGTCTCACTATCTCCGCAATGAAAATCTGGACATACTGTCCCGTAGTGTAGTCTGTCCTCACGGGCAGAAATGAGCAACTTTGTTCAACCTATCCACAATTACCCATATGGAGTCGTGACCCCTCTATGATTGATAAGCACCCAAAAGTGTATAATTTATACCCCGAATATGTGCATTTTAGTCACTCATTTTTAATAAAAATGACCTTATGTTTGTATTTATTTATTTCTCAGGTCAATACGCAGTTGCGGTACAAATAATGCTAAATCGGTACAATTGCGACTCAATAGTAGTCAAAAGCTTGCAACGAAGAAATCAAGGAGATCGCGAAGTCTGGAGTCCAATTTGAGCTTGCCCCAATGTGTTCTGATGCCCCGAACTAGTCCCGTAACCCAAAGCTAAGCCTACACCGAGCCAAGACCATTCCCCGAGCCCAGTGTGTATTGAGTTTGTACCTTTATTATTTTTCTAGATTTTTATTTTTAATCATTTTATTTTTTAGGATTTATTTAGATTTATTTAGAAATTTCAAGAATTTATTTTCTATTTTTCTATTTCTTTATTTTAATTTTGATTTTTATTAGTTTTTCATTTTTAATCTTTATTTTATTTTATTAAAATTAATTTTTAGGAATTTATTTTTTTATTAGATTTCATTTTATATATATTTTTTATTTTAGTTTTATTTTATTAGGATCATATTTTTTAGTTTTAATAGAGTTTTTTTCATTTTTTTTTAGTTTGAGATGTTAGTTATTAGTTTTATTAGATTTAAAATTTTTATTTTGTTTAGTTTTAATTATAATTTTTTTTAGTAGTGTAAATTTTTAGGGGTACGAACTAAACACACACACCACTAACACAAATCCACTACACATTAGACTACACCCAACACCCTCACCCACATCAACCTATCTTACACCCTCACCACGCAAAAGTACCCCATACACTATTCAGCATCTCCTACACCAAACATTCTCTCACCTCCATTACCATCTTCAACACCTCTCCCTCAACCTCCATAGCTACCCACCAAAACTCAATTCCACAGAACTCCGGCCAGAAAACGAAACCAGGAGCTGTCGGCGACGAACCCGGGGTGGCCCGGTCCGAAACTCGAACAACCCTGCTACTGCCAACCCGTGAACCTACCCCTACTCCAACTCGCGCCCAGGACCTATTAACCCAAGCCCAAACTACGAGCTATCCCGGAACCAACCCAATCCCATAACCCGAGACCCATTTCAACAAAAAATCCGAACCAGCTAGTCAACCTCTATCCCCAAAAAAATTGGACCAGCCAAGCCAAACTCAAGATCCCAAAAATCTCTCAATAATCCCACCAAATCCTCTTCTAGAAATCAAGCTCGTGGGAAAATCAAAAGAAAAAGGGAACTCTCATTGAAAAGAGATTCTCAGCACAAAGAGATACATTTTTTTTTACAGAGAGACAAGAGACAAAAGAAAAAAAAAAAAAGACTCTAGAGGGTACAAAAAAGTTTGAAAAAGAATTCCAAAAAAATTAGTTTAGGTTTAGAAAAAATTTGTAGGTTAAATTTTTGTTTTTAGTTTCGTATTCCAGTCCAGTTTTTGTGACGAGTTTGGGACGCGTGTTCATGCCACAATTGACACAAGGAATTAATCTGTATCATATTTCTTTCTCTTCTTTTTAATTTCTTGTTTGTTGATTGTGTTTGTACTAAAATTTTAATCATGTCTGGCTAAACATCACATTCAAGGGGTGGGATGAAACACGTATGTTAATTTAATTAATTGAACAATTGTTCAATTGATGTGTTCTAGGCAAATTAAATTGGAAAAAAATCACACATTAATTTATTTAACGAGAGTTAATAAATTAATGTTAAAAATTGATATTGATTTTTGGATTTAACATAGAGATAGGTTTCATTCTTGAATTCAAATATTAATCTTGTGTGTTCAATTCAAAGATCCGTACAATTTTTTATGAATTGATCCTAGCAGGTAATTAGTAAAAAAGGGGTATGAATCTAAATTTTATATTTGTAGTGACACTTTCTGATTTAATTGCTAAAAAAAATGATTTTGAATTTAGGATTGTAACGAGAGTTAAATTTTAAATTTCAATATTATTTCGAAAGTATCAAATGAATAATTGGGAAATTAAATTAAATTAATTACGTTGAGTAATCCCATCCCTTGTTTCTTCTCATAAATTCCAAACTAGATTACTTTTCAAAATTTCGTAGTTACTTTAGTTGCGTAAATTTTAATTTTCTCCATTCAAATTTGTTTTTAAAAAAAATATAAAAAAAAAACACAAAAAGATTTTTTAATAAAAATTGGAATTGCAAGTTTTCACGATTACAGTTTCAACGCTAGAAATTGGATTGATACCCGAATTTTTCACGATACTGAATTTTTAACAAGTTTTGTAGGTAATTCCAGGAATTTTGATACTCGAAGTTTGACCACAGCGACATTCCAAATCCAAATCCAAAGGAATACAAATTAAGAGATATCTGAAGCGACATTCCTATCACATTATCATTCACCCATTATCATTTTTCATATTACCCTTATCCATATGTCCCAAATACCATCCATCATTGCCATCGTTTTTGAGAAAAATAGTGTTTGATATTTTCCATGTAAATTGTCTTCATTTTCGTTATGAAAAGAAAAATGTATCGCAATAAAAAAAAAAAAAAAAAGTAGAAAAAGAAGCAAAGAAAGAAAAAAAAAATAGAAAATAGAAAAAAAAGAAAAAGAAAATAAAGATGCGATCATAAATTCAAAAAAATAAAGACAGTAGTTATTCAAAGTGTGTCACACTCTTCTCAAAAACCCTATCATTCATCTTCTTCATTTCATTATCCCCTCATACCATTCATAAACCCTATTTTCACCATTGGTAAAGTGTTTGGGCAAATGAGAAGATTATATGGTGAATAACTCGACATTCTTGACATAGTGATTAGCATTCGTTCATGAGATCAAAAAATTTTCATATATCCGTCATTTCTTATAAAGTGTGAGAGACGTTTGAACTTGTTAACATTTACTCACATCCTCACATACTAGAGAGATACACTTACCAAATTCTCAGAGAGTTCAATTAAGAAAAATATATCCAGTGGGAATTGAAGTCAAATCTTTGATTCTATAAAGGCGGTCTTAGAATTACTCTAATGATACTTAAAATTGTTTCACACTACACACCCCGAGTTTTAGGAAGGATTGCGCTTTTGGTATTAAGTAATTTCATATCTTATTTTGATAGTTGAATACGGTGTTCCTTGATGTCCTTTAAAAGTTGGGTTGTATAGTATTTCATCATCTACTCAGATACTGCATTTAAATAAGTTTTTGAATTTTGTGGATATATTCACTGCAAACCCTCACGAGACACCACTCGTCCTGTAGGGAAACCTATAGGTTTAACGGCTTGTTGCACATACTAAGTGCAATCGCCAGCGCCTGCGAAAGTGGCACACTTTTGATTACTTATCTCTGTTTTCTCTCTAATTTTGCTCGAGGACTAGCAATGTTCTGTTTGGGAGTGATGTGATAAGCACCCAAAAGTGTCTATTTTATACCCCGAATAGATACATTTTAGTCACTCATTTTAATTAAAATTGACCTTATGTTCGTATTTATTTATTTCTCAGGTCAATATGCAGTTGCGGTACAAATAATGCTAAATCAGTGCAATTACGATGCAGAAGTGGTCAAAAGCGTGCATCGAAGAAATCCAAAGAGACGGCGAAGTCAGAGTCCTCATTGAACTTGCCCCGATGTGATCTGATGTCTCGAAATAGTCCCGTAACCCAAACCTAAGCCTACATCAAGCCCAGACTATTCCCCGAGCCCCGTGTGTGTTGAGTTTGTACCTTTATTATTTTTCTGAATTTTTATTTTTAGTCATTTTATTTTTTGAATTTATTTAGAATTTTTTTTTAGGATTTATTTTCTACTTTTCTAATTCTTTATTTTTGATTTTGATTTTTATTAGTTTTTAATTTATAATCTTTATTTAATTTTATTTTTCTTAGGACTATTTTTTAGGAATTTATCTTACTTTTCTTTAGTGTTTAGTTTTAATTTAATTAGTTAGGATTTTTATTTTTTGTATTTTTTTTATAGAATTTTATTTATTTCTTTTTATTTTTTTAAGTCTCTTAGTAATAGAGTGGATTTTAATTTTTATTTTAGTCTAGTTTTATTTTTTTAGATAGTATCATTTTATTTAAGGGTCCAATTTAAAACACACCCACACCATATTACTCTACACCCTCACATACCAAATTACCCTCCATACACTATTCATCATCTCCTACCTCATACCCTTTCTCACCCACCATCATCTTCAACCTCACTTCACTCTCTCTCTTCCTTCCATAACCAAAAACCATCCACACACCCTCACCATCAAACTCCAACCAAACATTAACCCCCATCCCCCCCCCCCCCCCCCCAACCGGACCTCCTATGACACAAAAACCCGAGCTCGCCGGACCTGCAGACCCGCCAGAATCGCGGCGATGCCACGAACCCGAGGCCGGCGAAGCCTCTAGCCCCAACTCGGGTCTGCCCGATCCAACCCAAAATGCGCACAACCCAAACCTCGATCCAAACCACGACCTCTCTCTCTTTTCACGATGCCCGGCGGCCAGAAACTGAACCCACGACCCAACATGCTACAAAACCGGAGACCCGCTGCCCCATATCCGGGCTATACCCGACCTGCCCAAGTCGTTCATCAACGCACAATCCAACAGCAACCAAACCCATTTTTTGTAAAACCAAATCGTATCCTTCAAAATAGGAATCCATACCCACCAACCTTATCTCACCCACAAAAGTAGGAACAAAACAAATTTTAAGGCTTTTCCAAATCCCAACAAAATCTCTTCATCCAAACCCATTCGTGGAATATAAAAAAAACAGGAGCATCTCACATATAAAAAAGGAGAAGAATCACACAGAATAGAAAAAGAAGAAGATATGAAGAGAGAAATCCACATTGTATAATATGTACACAGTATGTTCATAAAAAATTCTAAAAAAATTAGTTTAGTCTTAGAATAAATTTTTAGGTTTGTTTTTTATTCTTTTTGGTGTAATCAAGTGTTGGATTTGTGAAAACATTGGAACACACGTGCATGAACGTGATTCAAGGAATCAATTCAAAGGGAGACTTTTGTGTATTGTATTTCTTGCTCTACTTTTTAATTTATTGTTCCATGTTTGTGGGTGCGATTAATTGTTTCATTATGATTGTCTAACCACCCCGTTCAAGGGGTGGGATGCACTCTCTATGATGTTAATTTAATTAATTGGTTTCATTAATTTTATATTTCTAGGTAAATTAATTTTAAATGTCGCCAATTAATTTATGTAACGAGAGTTAGTAAATTAATTGAACGAATTGATGTTTGAATTTAGGAATCGAACTAGAGATAGGTTTTTCCGATATTTGAATATTAATTCGGTGTTGAAATTTAAGAATTGTTATTGTTTTCGTTAAATTGCTCCTAGCGGGTCATTTTCTGAAAATAATATAATTTCTAATTTTTCATCATGTGACATTTTTAAATTAAATTTTCGGAAAAAGATATTATTAAATTTATAATTTTAATGAGAGTTGGATTATTGATTTAATATTATCTCGAAATATTTTAAATTAATAAATTGAGTAATTAAAATAATTGAAAATGCGGTGTAATCCCATCTCTTGACCTTCTCACATTATTTGACACTCGGTTGCACATTCTTTTTCATTATTTAGTCATTTTATAATTTTTATCATTCGTTAGTTAATTTTTCCCTTGAAATTGTTTTTTTTTTAAATTAAAATAAAAAATATATATAAAAAAAAAGATTTTCATAAAAAATTGAGATTGCACGTTTTCACATTAATTGTTTCACCTTGAAAGTTGTATTGATACCCATACTTACCGCAATACGAGTTATTTTTAGACAAGTTTTGTAGGTACTCAAGGGAATTTTGAGAGTGGCTTTTGCACAATAACGATACATACGCAAAAAAACTTCTTATCAAATGGTGCAGTTGTCGCTTTCTTGACGTGGAGACATGATTGAAGACTTGTAATTTTATTTATCTTTTTTTTAGTGTAGTTCTTCCTCCTCCCTCCTCCTTAGACTGGTTGTATATGATTTTTTTAAGATTGTGTATTTATTTGGGGTGCATTTTGACACCGATTTTTTTTTGTAATAATTATTCATATAACAAAAAAAAAAGCGAAAAGGAAAATCGGATAAGGTAGAGAGAGAGCGTCCAAGGGGAGGATTTTTGAAGCCTCTCTACTTTGGGTCGGTAGGACTCCCGGAGACGACTGAGATAGGCGAGATCTCCCCCCGGTCGACTCAACTCGGTCTTCACCCCACATGTGTAAAAACCGTGGGAGGTACAATTTTTTTATCCCTCGCGAATCTCCTGCAAGCGAGTTCATTTTTGTGTGATTAATTGCTCCTATGTGCTTTTAATTTCTCAATTGCACTTAAATTGAACGGTTTGATGAATTAATTTACCTAAGACCTAGACTCGATCATTGCAACGAGAAGGGATTTCATCACCCGACTCACTCGCTCATCCACTATGTGCTACCCTAGCTGTCATTAATTTAAAATCAATCAACTAGCTAGCCCCGTAGGAGCACATTTTTGCAACAGGCGATCACAAAGATAAATTCCGCGAATTTTGTCGCCCGCGGACATAATTAAAATTTGACTGCCCCTCTCACTAATTTTGAAGATAATAATTGGCTACGTGATCGTTAGGATTTTTTCTTGACTCGTGTGTCTCCAATTTCATTCTTTAGGTAGTCGATTTCAGTTAGTTCGATCAAATCAAGAGTCCAATTTTTTCCATTTTCGACAAAATACCAAAAATATTTTCCTTTTCTTATTTTCAAAAATCACAAAAAGATTTTCTTTTCTTTTGAAAATATTTAAAAACCAAAAAAATATTCCTCTTGTCATGGCCGAAGAACGTCCTTTACGGGAATACTTTGGCCATTTCACATTCTCTCGAGGTTTGTTTGATGATAAGCCCGAATCGACCCTTGATTCATTAATTCAGGGTTTTAACTCTCAAACACCCATTGTTGATACTCGTGTGTCGTCCACGCACACACGTCCTACTCCACCGCCTCCGGTGACGAGTATCAACCCATCACATGCTTCGACGTTCACATACTGCTTTCTTAGCGATCACTTGTCCCATGAGTGTCCATTTATATTATCTCCATTTGAATCCACCTTGGAACATGTGTATCCCTATGACACTGTTTTGGACCCACCCTCGACGTATTGTCACGACATATCTAATGTTGAGGGGTATGAGTACCCGAGCTATTCATGGAGGCCTGATAATCCTTCCATGCAATATGAATCACAACGCCGTGTTGTGGATCCTTATGGTATCCAACAGTCGTCATCGCCTCCTCGTGCACCTCATACCTATCAGTCCCCTTCATATGCTCCTCATGTTGATCACACTTTTGTCCCTCACGGAGATGCTTCTCCCGTGAATTCTACACTTGACCCTGCTCCACACACTTCATATGAGTATTCTCCACATCCTAGTGTTTCTAGCGAGTTGTGTCCACCTCACCCACCCACCGCCATCTCCCCACCACCTTGAACATCCACTCTCGAGAGCCTCTTACACAAGTTCGCGCACACTCTTCAATCTCAAAATGAAGCCCTTCAACGACTTGAAAACATGTTTACTGCATTTGAGTGTGCGAACGAGTCGGATTTCACCCCAAGTCCATCCATTGTTGCCCCCGTGTGGGATGATGATGTGTCGTCTTGTGCCACAGATTTTGAGTGTGACCAACCCTACCCTCCAGAGAATCTCGACATTAAGACCACTCCGTGGTCCGAGCCCCAAGTTGACAATTGTGTTGATGTTTCCATTGATCGTGAGACTGATCCCACACAGCCTTATCCTTTCCAACCCACCATTGAGTTTCACCTTTCCCCTTCCACTGAATCCATAACTATGCCCGAACTTACACCTTTTGATCCTTCCCTATGTGTTCTTGAGGAACCCATTATTTATAGCATAGCTCTGGCTGCAAGTGCTACCCACTGTCCTAAGATTGAATTTGAGATGGTTTCTACCTCTCTGGATATGGATCCTATCCCAACTTTCTTAACTCCCGTTGAGTCAGATATTAATGTTGATTCATATATCTCGGATTTGGATACCTCGTTATATTTTTTCACCACTTTGGATGGTGATTTTCGGGTGGCTAAGTTGATCACTCCTTCGTTCACTTTCACACCTCCTCCTACGAGTTCCCTTAAGGATCACTCAGTGCCTCATGAGGAGTGTGTGTCTTCTACTCGTGAGTTAGATCATCTTCCCCCACCCTTTGTCCCACCCGATCCACCCACTGTCGCTTCAACCCCACCACTTGGTTTGAACCTTGTTATTGCACCTCACATGTTCCCATCTACGTATTTAGGTCCTCACCTATATCCATCCTCCACCCTAGTACTCCACGATCCCATTTGTTCATTTTTCATCGACACCACTATCTATGAGAGTATTTGTGCTACTCTTATCTTCCGTGACACCGAGCTTGTTACTTTATGCACACCACTTCCTTGTGGTGTTGATTTTTCCTATCGACAGCTCCCTGGTGTGTCACGGCATGACCATTATCATCGTCCATTTATAGAACGGGCGTGTCCTTTCTCTGAGGCCCACCCCATCTTTATTATCAAACCCTTCTGCCTCCCCCACCAATTAGAGCACCATTCTTATAGGGCCCTTGTTGCCCTCACATTTACGCTCAATAAGCCCCGTGATCGGTGCCTGTACACCCTCACCCTTACCCTTCGTCCATATACCGTCCTGCCCACCCACCCCTGGTCCACCGATGCTTTGCATCGAGTGATGCACTTTGCTATACAAGTGCATTGGCCTCTTTTAGCCTTTATCTAACAAGACTGACGCTTCAGTCTTATTTGGGGGTGATTCTCATCACCCAATTTTTCTGCCACCCCGTACTTTCATAGATCTTATCATTAGGGTGAGATTGGTTCGGTCTGGCTGAAGACGTTAAACTTAACGGGACCGGGAGGCAGCCCGTCATTCACTGGTTTGGAGTATGAGTCTTATCCTGTTTGGGGGTGGTGTTTCACACCACCCAATGCTTTTCACATGCTTTATAGACTTGTACGTATTTTGTATCACATCTGTTCTTCAGGTTTCATCTATGCTCCAGAATGTGGTACAGTTCACTAGTGGTTAATTATGGTACTATCTTTCCTCCCTTGTTCTTTTTATTTTTATATATGGTTTTACACATCGAGGACGATGTTCTCTTTTGTTTGGGGGTGGAAAATTTATCAAAATCGTACCTCTTTTGAAAATTTTCAGAAACAAGTGATTTTAAACTTTTTGTACAGTTAAAAATAAATTTTTATGATATGATTTGTCTATCATCCCTCTTTTAGAAATCTCGGAATATCTGTGTTTGACCCAAAAACTTACGCTTTTTTACACATAAATTAATTAATGCCTCTGAAAAGCGTACTTGCACCATGAATTCCTAAACTCAGTAATTTTGCACTATCACGTTTACAATCAAAAGTTGAAGAGTAAATATATTCTCAAGAAAGCCTTAAAAGATCACTAGTGGCGACTTAAACCTGTGAGATTTGAGCTTTTCACCTTTTTGAGAGTTTTTACGTATCTCCGAGTCACAAGTTGACTCTACTTTCTTTGGGTACTTCATTTAGTCGTTGCATGATCTCATTATTTTTTCAAATTTGGCTTAATCACTGAGAATGACATTACTTTCTTATCTGTATGTGTCCTATATACCATCCACATATCATTTCCCATCACTACAAAAATGTTTGAGGAAAAGAGTGTTTGAAATTTTCAATCTAAATTGTCTTCATTTTTGTTATGAAAAGAAAAATGTATCGCAAAAAAAAAATTATATAGAAAAAAAAATATGCGATCATAAATTCAAAAGATGAAGACAATAGTCAATCAAAGTGCGTCACACTCTTCTCAAAATACCCCATCATTCATCCTCTTCATTTTTCCCTCATACCTTTCATAAACCCCATTTTTCACCCTTGGTAAAGTGTTCGGGCAAACGAGAAGATTATATGGTGAATAACTCGACATTCTCGACATAGTGGTTAGCATCCCTTCATGAGATCAGATTTTTTTTCATGTATCCGTCCTTTCTTATAAAGTGTGTGAGACATTTGAACTTGTTAACATTTACTCACATCCTCACACACTAGAGAGATACACTTACCCAATTCTCAGAGAGTTTGATTCAGAGAGATATATCCAGTGAGAATAGAAGTCAAAGCGTTGATTCTATAAAGGCGATCTTGGAATTACTCTAATGATACTTAACATTGTTTCACACTACGCACGCTGAGTTTTAGGAAGGATTACGCTTTTGGTATTAAGTAATTTCATATCTTATTTTGATAGTTGAATACGGTGTTCCTTGATGTCCTTTTAAAGTTGGGTTGTATAGCATTTCATCATCTACTCAGATACTGCATTTAAATAAATTTTTGAATTTTGTGGATATATTCACTGCAAACCCTCACGAGACACCACTCGTCCTGTAGGGCAACCTATAGGTTTAACGGCTTGTTGCACATGCTAAGTGCAATCGCCAGTCCCTGCGAAAGTGGCACACTTTTGGTTACTTATCTCTGTTTTCTCTCTAATTTTTGCTCGAGGACTAGCAATGTTCTATTTGGGGGTGGTGTGATAAGCACCCAAAAGTATATAATTTATACCCCGAATATGTGCATTTTAGTCGCTCATTTTAAATAAAAATGACCTTATGTTTGTATTTATTTATTTCTCAGGTCAATACGAAGTTGCGGTGCAAATAATGCTAAATCAGTACAATTGCGACTCAATAGCGGTCAAAAGATTGCAACGAAGAAATCAAGGAGATCGCGAAGTCTGGAGTACAATATGAGCTTGCCCCGATGTGTTCCGATGCCCCGAACCAGTCCCGTAACCCAAAGCTAAGCTTACACTGAGCCCAGACCATTCCCCGAGCCCAGTGTGTGTTGAGTTTGTACCTTTATTATTTTTCTAGATTTTTATTTTTAATCATTTTATTTTTTAGGATTTATTTAGATTTATTTAGAAATTTCTAGAATTTATTTTCTATTTTTCTATTTCTTTATTTTAATTTTGATTTTTATTAATTTTTCATTTTTAATCTTTATTTTATTTTATTAAAATTAATTTTTAGGAATTTATTTTTTTATTAGATTTCATTTTATATATTTAATTTATTTATTTTAGTTTTATTTTATTAGGATCATATTTTTTAGTTCTAATAGAGTTTTTTTTTTCAATTTTTTTTTAGTTTGAGATGTTAGTTATTAGTTTTATTAGATTTAAATTTTTTATTTTATTTAGTGTTAATTATAATTTTTTTTAGTGGTGTAAATTTTTAGGGGTACGAATTAAACACGCACACCACTAACACAAATCCACTACACACTAGACTACACCCAACACCCTCACCCACATCAACCTATCTTACACCCTCACCACGCAAAAGTACCCCCTACACTATTCATCATCTCCTACACCAAACATTCTCTCACCTCCATTACCATCTTCAACACCTCTCCCTCAACCTCCATAGCTACCCACCAAAATCCAATTCCACAGAATTTCGGCCAGAAAGCGAAACCAGGAGCTGCCGACGACGAACCCGGGGCGGCGCGGTCCGAAACCCGAACAACCCTGCTACCTACCCCTACTCCAACTCGCGCCCAATACCTGTTAACCCAAGCCCAAACCGCGAGCTAGCGCGGAACCAACCCAATCCCTTAACCCGAGACCCATTTCAACCAAAAATCCGAACCAGCTAGTCAACCTCTGTCCCCAAAAAAATCGGACCAGCCAAGCTAAACTCAAGATCCCAAAAATCTCTCAATAATCCCACTAAATCCTTTTCTAGAAATCAAGCTCGTGGGAAAATCAAAAGAAAAGGGAACTCTCATTAAAAAGAGGTTCTCAGCACAAAGAGATACATTTTTTTTTACAGAGAGACGAGAGACAAAAGAAAAAAAAGAGAGACCGTAGAGGGTACAAAAAAGTTTGAAAAAAAATTCCAAAAAAATTAGTTTACGTTTAGAAAAAATTTGTATGTTAAATTTTCGGTTTTAGTTTCGTAATCGAGTCCAGTTTTTGTGACGAGTTTGGGACGCGTGTTCATGGCCCAATTGACACAAGGAATTAATGTGTATCGTATTTCTTTCTCTTCTTTTTAATTTCTTGTTTATTGATTGTGTTTGTACTAAAATTTTAATCATGTCTGACTAAACTCCCCATTCAAGGGGTGGGATGAAACACATATGCTAATTTAATTAATTGAACAATTGTTCAATTGATGTGCTCTAGGCAAATTAAATTGGAAAAAAAACACATATTAATTTATTTAACGAGAGTTAATAAATTAATGTTAAAAAATGATATTTGATTTTTGGATTTAACTTAGAGATAGGTTTCATTCTTGAATTCAAATATAAATCTTGTGTGTTCAATTCAAAGATCCGTACAATTTTTTATGAATTGATCCTAGCCGGGTAATTTGTAAAAAAGGGGTATGAATCTAAATTTTTTATTTGTAGTGACACTTTATGATTTAATTGCTAAAAAAAATTATTTTGAATTTAGGATTGTAACGAGAGTTAAATTATAAATTTCAATATTATTTTGAACGTATCAAATGAGTAATTGGGAAATTAAATTAAAGTAATTACGTTGAGTAATCCCATCTCTTGTTTCTTCTCATAAATTTCAAACTAGATTACTTTTCAAAATTTCGTAGTTACTTTAGTTGCGTAAATTTTCATTTTCTCCTTTAAAATTTGTTTTAAAAAAAATATAAGAAAAAACACAAAAAGATTTTTTAATAAAAATTGGAATTTCAAGTTTTCACGATTACAGTTTCAACGCTAGAAATTGGATTGATACCCGAATTTGCCACGATACTGAATTTTTAACAAGTTTTGTAGGTAATTCCAGGAATTTTGATACTCGAAGTTTGACCGCAGCGACATTCCAAATCCCAATCCGAAGGAATAAAAATTAAGAGATATGAATGACGTAGGTAACCCCGTGATAAAGTCCATGGATATGCTCTCCCATTTCCACATCGGAACCTCTAATGGCTATAGAAGTCCTACCGGTCTCTGATGGTCCACCTTTACTAGCTGACAAGTGGCGCATTTAGAAACGAACACGGCAATATCTCTCTTCATCCCGCTCCAACGGTACTATCGTCTCATGTCTTGGTACATCTTATCCCACCAGGGTGTACCGCGAATCGCGAGCCGTGGGACTCTGTCATTACCTCGTGTCGCAAGTCTTTCCCTTCCGGAATAACCAGTCTCCCATTGAAGCGTAATCCGCCATCTGAACTAATGGTATAGGACTCGGCTCCCTCCGCTAGTAATCAAACTATCTTCTCCTGACAGAACAAGTCTTTTGCCTGGGCCTTTATCACTCTCGTAACAATCTGAGGTGTAACAGTCATCACATACATGAATGATCGGGCCAGTGCATCCTGGTGTCCCAACTCCTTCCACTTAGCTTTCCACACCTCGACCACCTCACCTTCTGGCCTACGGCTCAACGCGTCTGCTACCACGTTAGCCTTCCCTGGGTGATATTGGATATCGAACTGATAATCCTTCACAAACTCAAGCCACCGTCGTTGACACATATTCAGTTCCTTCTGCGCGAAGAGGTATTGTAGAGACTTGTGGTCTGTGAATAATCGAAATTTCTCCCCCAGGAGATAGTGTCTCCAAATCCGAAGAGCGAATACGACTACTGCTAACTCCAAGTCATGGGTGGGGTAATTCTTCTCGTGAATCTAAAGTTTACGGGAAGCATAAGCTATGGCCTGACTCTCCTGTTGCAGTACACTTCCAAGTCCTTGTAAGGACGCATCGGTGTAGACTAGATACTCAACTCCCGGTCTGGGCAATGCTAACACAGGCACTGAGGTCAACCTGTCCTTCAGCTCATCTAATGCCAACTGACAGGCATCGCTCCAGATGAATGGTACACCTTTGCGAGTCAGATGTGTCAAAGGACCCGCTATCTTTGAGAAACCCCGAATAAACCTCCTGTAGTATCCTGCTAAGCCCAAGAAACTATGGATCTCAGTATGTGTTGTGGGCTATCCCACTCCCTCACCGCCGATACCTTTCCCGGATCAACTGATATCCCTTTGTCTGAAATGATATGCCCCAAAAACTGTACCTCCTTCAGCCAAAACCCCCACTTCTCGTACTTCGCATATAGTTCGTTCTGACTCGGCATCTGCAAAACCTGTCTCAAATGCTTAGCATGCTCCTTCTCTGTCTGGGAGTAAACCAGAATGTCATCGATAAAGACGATGATGAACTGGTCTAGGAACTCTCTGAACACCCTATTCATCAAGTCCATAAACACGGCTGGAGCGTTGCTTAGGACAAAAGGCATAACCTGGAACTCATAGGAACCATATCTTGTCAAGAAAGCAGTCTTCGAGATGTCCTGATCCCTGATACGCAACTGATGGTATCTCGATCTCAAATCAATCTTTAAGAAGAAGGAAGCTCCTTTCAACTGGTCGAATAAGTCATTGATTCGGGGCAATGGATACTTATTCCGTATCGTGACTTTATTTAACTCCCGGTAATCTACACACAACCTCAACGATCCATCACTCTTCTTTATGAACAACATAGGGGCACCCCACGGCTAAGTACTCCTACGGATAAACCCCTGACCCAACAATTACTCTATCTGATCCCTTAGCTCTCTCATCTCCGCTGGAGCTATACGGTAAGGTGCGCGGGCAATTGGTCGAGTTCCCGGTGTCAAATCGTTAACAAAATCTATCTCTCTACTAGGAGGTAATCCAGGTATATCCTGAAATACATCAACGAACTCCGTAACAACTAGAATCGAATCGAGTGGTAATACCACTTCCTTAGAGGTCTCCTCCTCTATATAGTACAAGTGAGTGGACGATCCTCCCTCAGGGCGAGGCATCGCCACTAAAAACATCTCCCGCCCGGGTATGGCAAAAATTATACTCCTACTGAAACAATCAATCATGGCTCGGTACGCAACTAGCCAATCCATACCAATAATCGCATCGTACTCAGTCATCTTTAATACTAGCATATCAGCGGGTAAAGTAAATCTCCCAATCTCTATACCCACACCTCTATAAATAAGAGAAATCACAGAACCCTTACTCAACGGTAATTCTACGCAAGTAATCGTCCTCTCTGCAGTGCCTAACAACCCCAAAGTGTGTGCAAATATCGTGGAAATGAAATAGTGTGTGGCCCCCGTATCAAATAAAATACGCCCTATAGTCCCCTGAATAGAGAACATACCCTCAATAGCAGGTGGAACCTGTGGAACTACGGCTTGCTGGAGCTGATAAACTCGCTCGTACTGAAGCTATCCCTGCTGGACTGGGACTACTGGGATGGGTGGCAACACTGGCATCTGTGGTGGTATTAGGAGGGCAGCGGGAAACATAGGTCTCTGGGGCTCGTGTCGAGCATCCTGCTGCTGCTGTGGGTCCCTACCCCTATCAGGACACTCCTGGCGCTTGTGGCCAATTTTTCCACAAGTGAAACATTTCCCCTAAAAATTTCCACCTCTCGTTCCCTGTTGCCCATGGCCTTGGTGGCTATTGCCATTCCTCCCCTGGTCGTGATGGCCCTGATGAAGTTGCTACTATTGGTCATGCTGGCCGTGCTGTCCCTAATGGCCGTGCTGACCCTGCTGTCCCTGACGAAAATCTCCCTGGCCATTTCTGAAACCCCCTGATCTAAACCTCTTAAAATCCCCCTGTTGGTAACCCTGATCACCCTGCCTGTGCTGACCCTGAACTGATTGTGCCCCGCCGGCACCATTTCCCCTGTCCTACCCTGATGGATGGACTCTCCTGATCGCTTACCCTTTAACAAGTGAAAGCGGTGGTCCTGGCAGTGAAGCAGTGTTGCGCTAATCACATCAGAATAAGTAGCCAACGAGAGATTACCCAATAAGTGCTGACGGATTCTCCAAGTCAACCCATCCCTGATCTTCTGTATCTTTTTCTCCTCTGTCGGAATCTCATCGGGAATGATGTTCAAGAGATTAGTGAACTCGGCTTTATACTCTGCCACGGTCTTCCCCTCCTGCTTAAGGTTCATTAACTTCCTCCTCATTTCGGTGTGAACGGCTGATGGAAAATACTTAGGGTCGAACCGCACCCAGAACTCCTGAATAGAAAGGATGTCGCTCTCCTCCGTGGTGGTAATGGACTCCCACTACTGCAACGCTGATCCTACTATCTTAAAAGTAGCCAGTAACTGTTTCTGTACATCTGTGCACTCATACATCCTCAAGTGCCTTTGGATGTCCTTTTTCCACTAACTGGACACAACGACGTCGGAGATACCTGCAAACTCCGGAGGGTGTACTTCCTAAAAAGCATCACGAACACTTTCCCAAACAGACGGGAATGCATGAGCCTGTACTGGCGCTACTACCAGTACCTGAGGCGGTGCCTTTTGCACGACTTCTAGAGCGGAATTTACCGCTTCGGCTACAATAGCGGCAACCTCTGTGGCATTCATGGAGCCCTGAACTGGTGCAGGCTGTGGCTCAGGCTGAGCATCCCTGGTAACTCTCTATGAACGTCGTGGAGGCATCTGAAATGAGAGTAAAATCTTATAAGATCGCAGTTATTATCTCAAAATAGCTAAAGAGTGAAGCATACACAATAGAGTACAACAATCCTGAAATATAGGGCCCTATATCAAATAAAGCTCAGCGGAAACATAATAAGCCGTACAGATCCTAAGGACACTAGAACCTGATGCTCTGATACCACCTGTGACACCCCTACTAATTAAATACCGGGTAGCTACTCCTTTATTAAAATTAATAAAAAATGTCAAGTTGGTTCAGTTCATAGCATCACTGTCGAAAAACATTTTTAACAATTACTAGCCACCTAATATTTAAAAAGTGAGTTGTCAATTTTAAATTAATAGATTATGTAATTTTAGGACTTAAAATAATATTGATTATGGATATAGGACAACAAACATTTCGTTTTCATTTTTAGTCCCTATTTTCAAATTAAAGGGACACGTGGCATGCTGTGATTGGTTGACGTTTTATGAATATGGGTCCGCGCCAGCGGCTTTATTCAAAAATAGGGACTAAAACCATAAATAAAATGTTTGTTGTCCTATTTTTAAAATACATATTATAATAGGTCCTAAATTTACAAAGCCCCTTAAATTAAATAAGATTAACTTAAAACTAAATTAAATCATGAAATACTGATACCACAACCACCATACAGTCGCAATAGAAAACAATGTAATAAACTAAATCTGGAGGAATACTCCTCACAACAATCCGAATACGGAATAAAACTGAATACAAAGTCTGAATCACTAAATAATTACAACCCAAAATCTGAAATAAAACTGAGTAAGTAGGATGCCTCTAAAAGAAAAGGGGCGACATGCCCTATAGATGAGTAAATCTGAAATAGAGTCAAGATATAAAGTGGAGGCGTCTATAATCGAGGTCCTGTAACTTCCACAGCCGTTACAGCACGTCACTAGAATGGAACTTCTAAGCTTGGTGTCCTTGTGGCTGGGCACCTAAAAGGTTTTTACAAAAAAAATAGATTTGAAAGAAATTGGGTCAGAGCCCGATTGTGAAAACAGTTTAAAATATAGCAAGTGTTTAATATCATTAAACAGTGAATATAAAAATACATGATAGTGCATGCTCTCACATGAGTTCCTCACCTCTCAACTAATTGTGCACGCCTATCGTACCCGCACCCGTTCTAGTTATTCCACTATCTAACTAGACCAATCCATAACCTGACTTTACTATACTATTCATGGTTTAATTCCCGACATCTTAATATAAACTGAGAGTTTTACTTTCATTCCTCAGGATTAGTTACAACAATTACTAAGATTTTTCCCATTTTTAGCACTACAAGGATGTTACATTAATTCACACTTGTACTTATATAAACAATCCAATTCAATATTTCATTATATTAATCTCATCATAAATATACAATAATGGAACCCCTAGACTAAGCTGCGGTGCACACATACTCTGCTATCAAATCTCGATACATCACGCACATAAGGATCACGTATTCCGAATCTCTCAGGAACCGTTATAATAAGAGACAATCACACACAATGGAGGTGAACATAGTTCACATCACATGGGTTACGCACATACCTACGCTCCTATGATTAGCAGACTTATTAACTCCTCAATAAGTCATTCTCTGACCTATATCCTCGAGGTACCAATCTAAATCCTCCCGTAGGCACACAAAGATTAGATGGCCCTGATCGAACGCCGACCTCCCGTGATAGCAAGTATGGTAGGTATGTCATACACAGATAATCACATATACTAAGCATTCACATATTTTAGCTATCTTATAATATTAATAGAGGTATATTTTACATTCCTATATCGTCATTATTGTAGTACACTCACAAGTCCCCGAATAGTATACATCATTGATAATTAACTCTTCTCACGTCAAAATTTCAAATACTCATTTCCTAATACATAGATGCCATCCGATTTATTATAACATTATAAGTTTTACTCCTCAACATACTCCCATCTCACGACTATACCCACTAGTCAACAAAGGAAGATTAACACTCGATTAACATAGGTCTACTAGAAGTTCGAAATAAAAATCAGGCCTAAAAGGCAATTCTGTCAACTCGTTAGAAATATCGTTTGAACGAAGGCTTCGAACGAACTCGTTAAAAGGGGTACTGTCATCTCATTAGAAGTCTCATTCGAACGAAGTCGTTCGAACGACCTGGACAGGTCTTCTAACGAGATGGCAGAAAACGCCAAGAATTTCCCAATTTCATTTTTCTTCAATTTTTCTCTTCTCTAAATCCATCCTAAGATCATTCCAATAACGTTTTAATATTTTTAAACCACTCTAAGTCCTTCTAGGTTGCTTTTTAACATATTATTGGGGCCAAATCCTCTAAATCAACATGCAATTATCTTAAATCCCCAAAATTTACCCCAAACCCTATGAACATGAACCTAGAATTTTATTGTACCTAAATACTCATCATTAATCCATTTTTAAATCATCAAAGTTAAGTTTTTGGATACCAATTTCATCCATAATCATTCTACATGCAATTCCTAACCAAAATTAAGAGTTTCTACAACAATCCCATTGGGTTTTCACTAAAACTTTCAAGGGATATAAGGTTTCTACACTAAACATGGAGGAAATATTCATTGCAATCAATGACATAAAATCACTTGCCTTAAATCCGATGTTCTGATTCGTTGTTGATGATAAAGGTTGGCTCTCTCTCTTCTTTCTGGTCACAATTTCCTTTCAAAATGCTGGTGAAGGAAGATGGTGTGGTGGAACCTTTTTTCACTTCTCTCTAACTCCTCTCAAAACTCCCGTAGCCCACTTTCTTACCTTTTGCTGGTAATGGCCTTAGTGGCCTCTTTAAAAATATAAAAATAAACTCTAAAATTCGTGGGTTTTAATTCCTCAATTTTTAAAATTACCAAAAATACCCTTCTAGGTTGCCGATTTGGCCTAAAAATGCCCCGGGACCCAAACTGAACACCAGGCAATTGTTTTCTGACTATTTCGACCCTTTCGGACACATTGGAGCACTCAAAATGACCATTCGGTTGATAAAGATATAATTTACTTTTTAATTTAAATAAATTCAATTCTGATGCGCCCGACTCGCGCGTCCCAACTAAATTTCCCAAATTGTCATATTTCTGCCTCGTGACCATTTTAACATTTTCAATACTCATATATTACCATATTTTCTCAATAGTATTTTATTTTAACATCATCATCAAATACCAACTCACATCTCGCTAGTATTTATATCCGGGTTAATTTCCAAATTAATTCTCATTTAATTCAATTAATCTCTTAAATAAAAATCAATAAAATTACGGGGTATTACACCTCAGTCTTCTCAGCCTCTTGGCCCTTCTCAATCAGAGGAAGTTTTCCCAAGGTCCAGTTGACATAATGATGCATGGTGAGAAGACCCTATAGAACATATGCAAAGACGTCAGACTAAGGTCTGAAATAGTTCAAACGTCGATGTTATATATTCAGAGGCTATACTTAAAGGTCTTACTTGGATGGTACAATGAAGGGAAAATTCGACCAACAGAGGCTTATCTATGGACCATCAAAAGTTCTTATCAGATTCAGTAATGACACCGACGATAGCATCCAAGGCCTTCATACTTTGGCCAATGACACGATCACCAATCTTTAATTGCTCAAGACGAGCAATCAAGGCATCCTCAGAAGAAATTGGGATGGCACGATCCCCCCTTTCTTCTTCTGCCTCTGATCCTCAGGGTCAGGGTCGGCAACCTTCCTCTTTTTGGTGGCCTCAGACCTCGAGGTAGATGGAGGGGGAGGAGGAGCATTCAGTCCAACTTTTTTCACGAGCTTTGTTAGACTAGGGGCGACCATCTCCAACAACTTGTCAGATATTCCTTTTGGGCGTTCTGCAAGATTGAAAGGTCTGAGTTAGAAAATCAGATATACAAAATTCAGAGAGATAGTAGCTCGGATGATAGTAGGCAGTCATCAGATGTTCGAATTTGATAAGCAGACCATGCTCCCCCTGATCCTGAAGGTCTTTGACCTTCTGAAGATTATTTAGGCTTAGCCCAGGGTCGGTCCTGGAAGCCATTGTTACCTTTCCCTATCTCAGGGGAATTTTCAGCTCCAATGAGGATGTGGGGGCACTTGGACCAAATTCCCAGGGACTTGATGCAAAAAAATAGCGTGTCTTCTAGTTATGGTTTGAGGTTTGGGTGATCTGCAGCATCTTTTTATTTGACTTCTGAGCAAAGAAATGATAATAGCTCGGATGATTCCTGGCAGATGAAGGGACATAGCACCCCGTGAATACTTGGACTGGAAGGTTTGTGTGATGAACATCCCTCCATAAGACAATGGCTCCAATTATCGCCCTCCAAGCATTGGGTGACAACTAAGAGGGGGCCAAGTTGATATAGGCCAATATAGCCCTGATGATGGGATGGATGGGCAAATAAAATCCCAACTTGAACATCTGCTCATATAGGCAGATCTCACCATCTCGGCGATCATAAGCCCTCTCCTCCCTCAGAGATCTCCTGAGTTTTATTGAGGGACTTATGGAATATAGATGTCTGAAGGCCAGAAGGTCGACCTCACTGATTGTACTCTCAAACTCGGTCACCTCAGAGGTGTCAACATCACTCTCAACACCATCATCATCATCTGGCTCAACGTCGGCCCGAGCAGACGATGGGGCACCACCTGGAAACCTCTGAGCGAACTCAGCCCCAGTGACTGTCGATAGAGGAATGGCTTCAAGAATCGGTGGAACAACCACACTTGGTCCAATAATTTCAACCTCTGAGGAAGAGGTTGATGTGCTTGAACTTTTATGAGACGAGGCCTGATTAGAAACCTCTTCCTGATCAGGGACCTGATCTTGTTGATTTGAAAGGCCCATGGCCTCTTGGAAGGAGTCCACAGACATAGGGTCTGAGGTAGATGACTCAGACTCAGACTCCGACATTGGATAAGGAACAGCTGGTACCTCTGCTTGGTTAACTGGTTCGATTGGTTCAGGGTATATGACCTTCAAAGGTGGGGGAAATATAGGTCTGAGGGGGAATTCCTTTGACCTACGAGCTTCCTCCTGCACTCTTTCTATTTGTCTAATTTTCTCTAAGCTCTTCTCTTTAAGGGAGGGGAACTCCTCTAAAAGTTGGTAAAGGGGTCTGAGCATATAAGGTAGACGCTAGACTTATTGACTCTCCTAGATTACAAAAAATACTAGAAAATGGAATTAAAGATCAAGCTATTAAACTTTGAACAAAAATGATGAAGAACAATTAAGAACAGTTCGCCGGAAAAACCAATAGTTTCACCGGAAACCTCTTGAAGCTCACCGAAAATGCAAAAGCAAGAACAAATGAAGGAAAATGAATAATAAGGGATGGCAAGGGATACCTGAAGAAAGGTGATGAGAAGAAAGGAAGGAATCCCAAGCAATGACCACCCAAGCGCACTTCAAATCAGAGCTCTTCTAGAGAGAGAAAGTTGCAGAAATGACCGAATTCGGAGAAGGAGAAAAATGAGGAAGAAAGAGAAGAAAAGGAGGTTTAAACCCTCAAGTATGAGTGCATGCGTCCCAAGTCCCATCATTGCCTTGGGAGCCCAAAAGACAGCCAACATCATCAAACATGTCAGGCACGCTATCTACCCCAGTAGTTGACACCTGTCACGAGACCATTGGCACCTGAAGAAATTCAACCATGGGTAAATATACCCCTTAGACACCTGGTCACACAGGTGACTAAGGGATAGGGGGTGATTTATATGCCCTAAATATAACCCCTCGGCACAGAGACATCAACCTCTGACCCTGAGGATGGCCGAGGTTTGAGGGGTCCCAACTCATCAACCAGCGATCTCGTCCCAAGAAAGGTCAGCTATGGACCAGCCGACGTTCATACTACCTCGGTAAGTGAGGTCATTCGTGATCCAGGGGAGTTATCCACCTGGTTTTCCAAGGACTACAACCTCGGCTCGAAAGATGAAGAGGTTACCCGCCATTAGCATCAATCTCGGCTAAAGATCGGCCGACGTTGCCGCTTTGCCACCATTACCTCGGCCCAGTCCGATGTTATAGTTCAATATGTCATACTTCGGCTCCCCCACTAAACCAAGTCACCACCTCGTCCTCTTTTGGGCCGAGGTTGTGACCAATCACAGATGGCCGAGCTCTTCCCTGCATATGTGGGGCTATGAACACGTGTACATAAATCAGTTATAACCGAATCATTCCCCCCACATGAGGGAATATTGAGCTCATCATTATCTACATGAGATCAGCCATGTGTCATTCTCATATTGGTTCGATCCTCATGCACATACTCATTGCATGCTTGAGGGGTAAACTACACCCCCAGGCACTATATATAGAGGTCATCCTCTACCTTGAAAAGGATACGAAATTAGCAACCCTAGCTGAAACTCTGTCATTTTACACAGTAGAGAGAGAAAGCTTGATAGTTTGTATCTATGGCTATTAGATCCCTCATATAGTGATACATATCATACACTTGCACAGTGGACGTAGGCCTAATTGGCTGAACCACTTATACTTCGGTGATCTTCCTCTTCTCCTCACCTCCTTCTACTATATGCCTTTATACTGCCATTATTAACACTGAATTGATCTTACAAACACCTTGAAGGGTGGTGATGTTCTCAGCATCATCACTGCCGACCTCAAAAGAGATGTTACCCTGCTGAGGCACCTGTTCAAAAAGGGTCGTCGGTAGGTGTGGGTTGATGGTTATGATCAGGGTTGGACCGATGCACCGATGAAGTTGAAGGAGGTCGAGGATCTATTTTTTGTTAGAGGATGGTTGAGTGCTCTTAGGGAGTTTTAAGTTCCTAGGAACTCGGTTATCTGATATCGCCAAGAGATATCTCCTTCAACTTAGATGCCTAACCCATTCAGGAGGGATGATAAGTGGGTACTCATAGATGCTATCCCCAGGCAGCCGCTGGAGCCTAATGCAAATAAAGTCGAGGAGGAATTAGTTCCTCACCCAAACGATGGCCAAAGAGCGCAAGTGGCTGACTATATTGCTCGGAGACCTACTCCTCATTAGGATTTCTTCAATTCAATCAATGTAAATCTTTGTACATGTAGTGAAGTAATAAAATAATTATGTTTTGGGCGATTCACTGACTAAACATGTGTTGTGTAATTTTTACTTCATTGATTTCTTGTTCGATTATCTTGGGCTCTTCTTAGCTGGGACTAGATTAAATATAAGCTGAGTTATTTTGTTGAGTGAGTATCCCCCCAGTCCAGTATGCTTATAAGATACCATTCTACCTCACTTTACCTTTTAGGTCATGTCATTACACTTCCTTAAGCCTAAGTGTGGCAAAGGCGAGGACACACCTGATATTGGATGTTCTATCCGAGCAGGTTTTTTTAGCCAAACATTATTTGGCGACTAACTTAGGTTGGTCGAGCTGCCAAAGGATCCCCTATAGGGCTTCATATATTTCTAGGGACAATGCTATGAGGTTATTCGTGTTTGATAACGAAAACCTGAGGAGGGTAATACCCTACTTTTATATGTTGAGAGTGGAGCCTGCAACTTGGAAAAGGTGCATGAATTAAAAAGTATTTGAGATAAAATCAACACTTTGTAGAATGCTACTGCCAAACAATCTTTTATTAATCGGAAATGATCTATAAATTTTAATATTGTAATAAAAGATCAACACAAAAAACTAAAAGTAGAATCTCTTTAAATTGGTTGTGTTCCAAGATCGAGGTATCTCCCTGCCCTCCAGCGTTTTCAAGTGATAGGCTCCTTATAGATTGTCCCTTATCACCTTGAATGGTCCCTTCCAGTTTTGTCCTAGCTTTCCATCCGATGGTTTTACTACGCTGCCAAGAACTTTCCGTAGGATGTAGTCCCTAACTTGGAATGCTCTTGGATTGACCTTTTTATTATAGTGCTTTGCTCGATGCTGCTGATAGCCTGTTAGTTTCACTAGAGTCATCTCCCTTCGTTCCTCAGCTAGGTCAAGTTCAGCGAGCAATGCTGCATCGTTATGGCCTTGGTCAACCAGGGTGGACCTCATGGTGAGGAGGCCAGCTTCCAAAGGGATGATTTCCTCCATACCATATGTCAGTGCGAATGGGGTTCGCTCGGTTGCTTGTCGTGGGGTAGTACGGTAGGCCCATAGGATGTGTGGCAACTCGCTCACCCTTGCCCCTTTGGCTCGCTCCAATCGTTTTTTAATCCATCAATCATTATTTTGTTGGAAGCTTCATCTTGTCCGTTGCTCTGAGGATATGCCACCAAGATGAAATGGTGCCTGATCCCGTGGTCGTTACAGAAACCTTGGAAGAGGACACTTTCGAGCTGGGTTTTGTTGTCAGTGATGATGGTCCTAGGGATCCCGAAGAGGGTGATAATGTTCTTTCATATGAACCTCATCATATCCACGTCTCTGATGTTTTTTAGCGGCTCTGCCTTTATTCATTTGGTGAAGTAGTCTGTCGCGACCAATAAATACTTGCGATTACCGATAGCAGTAGGAAGAGGGCCTATGATGTCCATCCCCCATTGGGTGAAAGTTCATGGGCTAGTAAGTGATTTTAGTTCACTGGATGGTTGGTGAAGCATAGGAGCATGGAGCTGACATTTTTCGCACTTGCGAGCATATATCCCAGAATCCTTCTGCATGCATGGCCACCAGTAGCCTTCCTTCATTGCTCGAAAAGCTAGCGACCAGCCCCCAATATGGCTGCCATAGATTCCCTTATGGAGCTCATGCAGAACCTACTCGACGTCCTTCGGGTGAACGCATTGGAGGTAAGGACCAGCGAAGGATCTCTTATATAGTTTGTCCTCGGGAGACAGGTGAAAGCGAGTAACTTTGACTCTTATTTGATGAGCATGCTTCTTATCGTCTGGTAGGGAACCATCTTTCAAATAATCCCTTAAGGGGTCCATCCAGTTGAGGGATGATTCAATCTGTAGAACATGACCTATGTTTTGTAGTCCGTCGCTCTGGTTAATGCTTATCTGGGCGAGGAAGTCGACCAAAATTGTTCTCTTCAAGTCAGAATTGATCGCTGAGCTCAAGGTCTCTAGGGAGTCAACATGGCTATTTTGTCCTATGGGAAATTATTAGATGCTTACTTATTCAAAGTTAGACATTAATTTCTTCGTTGTGGCAAGGTAGGCCACCATTCTCTCGTCCCTCGCGTTGAAGTCTCCACTTGTCTGGTTGTAGACCAACTGTGAGTCTCTGAATACTCGGAGTTGTCTTGCCCTAGCAACTGTGCTTTTTATAGTCCTGCTATCAATGCTTCATACTCTGCTTCGTTATTAGAGGCTTAAAATCCATGTCTGATTCCTTTCTCGATGATTGCACCTTCACGGGTAACCAGCATGATGCCCACTCCTTCCCCTTTGGATTTGGAGGCTCTGTCAACGAACAGTCGCCAAACACCTTGCGCCGAGTGGTCCTACCTTTGACCAATAGGTTGAAGTTGGTCACAAGGATATTCTCCTATAAAATCTTCAATGAAGTCGACAAGGACATGTCCCTTGATTGCATTCCTTGGGTGAAACTGGATGTCAAATCGCTCGAGCTCGACTGACCACTTTGATAGTCTGTCAGACATATCTGCTTTTTGTAGGACCTCTTTATGGGGGTGAGATGTAAGGACGATGATAGAGTGAGCTTAGAAGTAATATTTCAATTTCCTCGAGGCTACCGCTAGTGCAAAGGTGAGCTTTTCCAGTGGTAGGTATCATTATTCGGCGTCCAAGAGAGTCTTGCTGGCGTAATAGATTGAGTGCTGGATTCTCATTCTTTCGCATACCAGTGCAGAGCTGATAGCGTGGATGTAAATTGTGAGGCATATGTACAGGGAATCACTCTCTTGAGGTATTATAAGCAAGGGTGGGGTGCTGAGGTAAGCTTTGATCTCTTCTAATGCCTTCGAGCAATCCTTGTTCCACTCCATATTTTTTATTTTCTTCAATAACTGGAAGAATGGATGGCACATTTCGGATGACTTTAAGATGAACTGATTAAGGGCGGTGAGCATCCCCGTGAGATTATACACGTCCCTTATCGTATGAGGGGATTCACCCTATTGATGGCGTCAATCTGGTCTGGGTTGGCTTCAATGCCTCTCTCACTGCCCAAGTACTCGAGAAATTTTCCTGACTGGATGCCGAAGGAACACTTACTTGCGTTGAGCTTCATTCGGTATTTCTTGAGGATTTCAAAGGTTCTTGATAGGTCTTAGAGGTGGTCTTATTTATGCATTCTCTTGACGATCATATCATCGATATAGACCTCCATGGTGTTTCCCATTTAGTCCTTAAACATTTTGGTGACCAACCGCTGGTAGGTTGCTCCTGTATTTTTTAGCCCAAAGGGCATGACCTTGTAACAATATAACCTGACGGTGGTGATGAATGCTGTCTTGTCTTGATATGGCTCATGTAGAGGGATTTGGTGGTACCCAGAGTATGCATCCAGGAAACTCATCTTTTCATGAGCTGCTGTGGCATCCACCAACTGGTCAATCTTTAGGAGAGGAAAATTGTCCTTAGGGTAAGCCCTGTTAAGGTCAGTGAAGTCAATACAAACTCTCCACTTTCCATTGCTCTTTAGGACCACTACTGGGTAGGATAACCATTTAGGGAATTGAACTTCCCGTATGGATCCTGCATGCAGCAGCTTCTCCATTTCCTTTTCTACAGCCTTGTCCTTCTCGCGCGCAGCTCGCCGTACCTTTTGCATGATCGGCTTGAAAGTCAGGTCAACGTGCAACTGATGACAAACCACACTGGGATCAATCCCAGGTAGCTCATAGGGTTCCCACATGAAAACGTCCAACTTACTCCTCAAAAGTGTTGTTAGTTCCTTCTTCTCTCGATCTGTGAGAGAGCCTCCAATCAAGAACATCCTATATTTCTTGCTACTTCCTAGTGCGACCTCCTCCAGATTTTTAACTACCCGCTGAGAGGGGAGGAGCCTGGTCTCCTCCACTCCAGATCTTCCTTATTTTAGCTGTTATTTGGAAGTTATCAAACCTTCATGTTCTTCAACCTTCTCTTTGGCCTTCTCGACCTTCTTCTCCGGCTTTGGGCGGATGGCTACTATAAAACACCTTCTTACCATCGCCTGATCTCCATGGATCTCCATTACTCCTCGCTCGGTCATATATTTAAGTTTTTAGTGGTAGGTAGAGGGGACGACCTTTATTATATGTAGCCACCCTCTGCTAAGGATGGCTTGGTAGGGCGAGTCAATGTCGACCACCAAAAACTCGATCATTTTGGAGACACTTCCTGCCCTTACTGGTAGTACAATCTTTTCCAAAGGGATAGTCACTTTTCTAGCGAAGCCAACTAGAGGGACATTGGCTTCCTTTAAGTCGACAATGCTTAACTTCAACTTTCTTAATAAGTCGAGATACATTACTTCGGATGAGCTACCCTGGTCGACAAGAAACTTATTGACGTCATAGTTAGCTATCCCGAGTGTAATGATCAAGGCATCATGATGTGGGGTCTTCACTCCCACTAGGTCTTCATCCGTGAACACGATGTGTTTGTTACAATCGACATCATCTGTTCACCAATGTTTCCCTGCCTGCATTTTAGCTGGATTGATTTGAAAATCTTTCATTACTGCCGTAAGCTTTTTAACTTCCATCCGAGCTAAGTTTCCTTGAATATGATTTAAATCTGATGCCCCATGAATCACTATGAACTCATAGCCAGCGTCCTCCTCGAGCACGTTGCCAGGCCTTGGGTCTCCATTGACAGCGACCTTCTCTGCCTTCTTCTCCATAAATTCATTCAAATGTCCAGTTTGGGCTAACTACTCAAGGTGAGACTTGAGAGCTTTGCAATGCTCGGTCTTATGCCCACCCTCTTTATGGAAAGCACATTTTAGTGCGTTATTCCTTTTCGAGGGGTCTCCTCCCATCTTTCTGGGCAACTTAATGAATGGCTCGTCCTTGATCTTTGCTAGGATCTTATAGATTGGTTCTTTAAAGACAATGTTCACTTCCTGAAATGCTTTTGAAGCATTGCTCTTATTTTCGCTCTTGGAGCCACCTTTTCCCCCATTCTTGTTTCCTTTCTTTTGGTTCTCAACTATTTCGCTCCTCTAATCGGCGAACTTGGCGCGACCATTCTCCCCTGCACTAAGGCGGGTCACATCCTCAACTTTGGCATATTTTTCAATACGATCTATTAGGTCGTCGATAGTTGTCTCCTCCTTCTTAGTTAGGTATTAGTGCAAGAGGCAGGAGCTGGATTGGATAATCTTAAAGGATGCCACGGCGAACTTCTTTGAGAAGTCCTCGACTTCATTGAACAACTCCAATATCTTTTCACGTAGTCCCTAAGGTTCGCCTGAGGCGTCTTTTTCATCGTTAATAAGCCATCCATCCTCTTTGTATGGGAGATGCTGGTAATGAAGCGAGTTGTGAAGAGCTCTGCTAAGTACTCAAAGCTCCTAATGGATCTGTGAAGGAGTCTCTCGAACCATTATTGGGCCACATCGGGTAAGCTCGAGGGAAAGATCCGACACATTAATGCGTCCTTATGGTTCCAGAGGGTCATGGTCTGCCTATACTTCCTAACATGGTCAATAGGATCAGTCTTTCCGTCGTAGATCTTGAATCTAGGAATCGCAAATTTCTTGGGGGCTTCTTCTATCTCCCTTGAGAAAGGGGATTTCATCTGGGTCCTGAGAGCTCGTCTGGCTAGCTCTCTGGTCAATCTGGCACCCCGATGTGCTGGGTTCTGGTCCATTTCTTTTCGGACCAAATTCTGTATGTCATCATTTCCTAGAGCTGGGCCTCTGTAATGGTGAGCTGGTTGCTACTGCTCGAGCAAATCTTTATCTGACTTGCGTTCCTCAAATCTTTGAGACCTATGTCTAGGACTCCTTCCCCGGCTGCCAAACTTGCTAGGAGTGCGATATTGTTGTTTCCTGGTGCTACAATGGAATTCCTTCTCCATTTTCTTCAATATTCTTTTAAGACGAGCATTCTCGGCTTCTTGCTTGCGAGTGGCCTCCTTTTTCTCGTGGAGCCTGGCCTCATAGGCATCGATCAGCTTGGAGACCTGTGTGGACCTAGCTGGTCCTTGGCTTTCCTTCGAAGCTTGGCGTTCTGGGCGAGCTCCTCCACGTTAGCCCATAATCCCTAAAATATCTCTGAAGAGAGATTTTAGGAAATGACTGGGTCACAACGTAATTAGTTAAGGCGCGGGGACTCTAGACTTTGGGTCGTGTTTAATTGGGCTACTTGTCTGGGCCAACGTGACAAATTGAGGTACCCACAGTATCAATATATCACAACATTCATGCACATGCCGTATATATAACCATGCTCCTGAGTAGACACTCATTGAATGTTCTCTAAAATGCTATTACCCCAAGTATACTCATCCACCCGGACAACCCGACCTGGTTAGCGCCTCGAATAGGTGAAATGAAAATAAATGTAGCGAAGGTGGCCGTAGTTCCTTCATTGAAAGTGAAACCGAATCATATCCCAAAGATGTTCACCCCTGAAAATAAACCACGCAATAAAATCCTGGACAACTATGACATCAGGATTATACTCGTCCTGCTCCTCAAGCTAGGTAATTCACCTACATCGCGCCACATCACGTGATAGCACTAGAGGGGTATGTATTCTTATAAATATTATTCACACCAATATTTATAAAGAACACACACACACACACACACACACACACATATATATATATATATATATAAATCCAGCTAATCCGTGCCCAATTCCAGTAGCACTAGCCTAAAATATTCGAGTCAATTTTTCGACTCTAAACTCTAATAAATTTTAACTTTTATTCATATATTTTTTTCAAGGTACTAAGCACATCTCAATCCACCCCGTATACTAATTTCATCCAAAATTTCACTTCCAATCCGTTCATATATTTTCGACTATTGTTTATCCTAAACACTCCTAAATCCATACCCTGAATTCATTCCCATCCAATTCCAAGGTAACATAATGTTGCTTAATATTTCCAAAGTCTTACACGGACGTCCCTAAATAATCCAGATTTGGTTTCTCCTAAAAATTTTGGTTTCACACACCCTTACGTAATAAAATCATAACTAATTAAAAAAATCAGAAACTGGAGGCCACGCATTCGTAACAAAAAGATATATCTCCATGTACCAAACTTAGGGTCATTTGAATGAGATATCAATTTCGTTTGAACGAGATAATAAACTCGTTTGAATTCTTACAATGTAGTTTGAACGACTAGTAATGTCATTTAAACGACTCTCCAGGTTGTTCGAACGACCTGTGCAGATTTCTCCCCATTCTTCTTCCTACAGTCCGTCTGCCATGGAAGAGTTCTTCAACTCTGTTATCCAGATTTCTTCCTACTGAAATTTCTTTTATGTATTAGCGCGATTTCCATTCGATTCAAACTATCATTTTAGTAACCTCTAATAACACAAGTTTCATAAATCTGAAATCAATTATAGCTCACGATTTATTCCTCTAAAGTCATATATTCAGTTACACAATTTCCATAATACCTCCATCTAAAATTTAACCCTTAACCTAATTAACAAAATAAATCTCCTGGGTTCTAATCACAAATCTTTATTCCCTAACAGTACTCTTTGAGATATCCATTTTTCCTCAAAAATTATAAGCATGATGTTTCATAAATTTAAAATCCAATTTATATGCCAACCCAAACTAAAATATTTGATTTTATCACTCCCATTATAATATGAATCGATTATCACAAATTTACATTGAAGCAATTTAAAAACTTGCCTGATAAATTTCATAGAGTCTGAATACCTTGGTGAAGATGATGAGTTTGACACAAACACCCAAATCCTTCTCCAAATTGGCTCCCCAAAGCACCACAATTTTCTCCCTCCCCTCTCCTCTTCAAACTAGTGTTTTTCTATTTGAGTTGTGTCTGTAACAAACTCCTTAATCTAAGTTTATAACATGAATCCCGAAATTAGACTTGTGGGCCAAGTTAGAATGGCCCAAAAACGTCTGTGTGAACTCGGTTATGCCAAAAATTGTCCCGATACCCAATTACTATACCTGGGTACTCTTTTATAACTATCTCGACCTATCCGGAATCAACTGTGCCCTCATAAATGCCTTTTGAATTACTCTGCAACATTCTCTAATTTTATACCTAAAAAATGTGACGCAAAAATAGTTCAAATAATTAAATCTCAATTCGCCAAATTAAATAAATCCTCCAATTTATATAATTTCTCCAAATCAAAATAAGTTCTATTTCACCCAAAATATTTAAATTCAATGTCTTTGAAATTACGGGGTGTTACATAAAAACTCTAATTTGCGGAGGAGAGAAGAGGGAGAAAATTAAGGAGCTTTTGGGAGCCAATTTAGAGAAGGATTTGGGTGCTTATGTCAAACTCATCATCTTCATCAAGGTATTCAGACTCGACGAAATTTATTAGGAAAGTGTTTAAATTGCTTCAATGTAAATTTGTGATAATCGATTCATATCATAATGGGAGTGATAAAATCAATTATTTTTGTTTGGGTTGACATATAAATTAGATTTTAAATTTATGAAACATCACGCATATAATTTTTGAGGAAAAAGGAATATCTCAAAGAGTACTGTTAGGGAATAAATATCTGCTTTTAGAACCCAGGAAATTTATTTTGTTAATTAGGTTAAGGGTAAAATTTTAGATGGAGGTATTATGGAAATTGTGTAACTGAATATATGATTTTAGAGGAATAAATCGTGAACTATAAATAATTTCAGATTTATGAAACTTGTGTTTTTAGAGGTTACTAAATTGATAGTTTGAATCGGATAGAAATTACACTGACACATAAAAGGAATTTCAGTAGGAAGAAATATAAATAACAGAGTTGAAGAACTCTTCCATGACGGACGAACTGTAGGAAGAAGAAGGGAGAGAAATCTGGTCAGGTCGTTCGAATGACCTGGAGAGTCATTCGAACGACATTACTAGTCGTTTAAACGATATTGTAAGACGTTCAAATGATTTTAGAGTCTTGTTCGAACGAGATTGATATCTCGTTCAAATGACACTAGGTTTGGTACATGGAGATAGATCTTTTCGTTACGAACGCGTTGTCGCCAGTTTCGTATTTTTATGATTTTTTTAATTAGTGATTATCTTATTATGGAAGGGTGTTTGAAACCAAAAATTTTGGGAGAAATATTATAATAGACTGGACCATGGTGGATTTTGTATCGAGATAGTTACATTCCTCATCGCCTATGTGAGGGAAAGTAATGGTTCATATATGTAGATTTATACTCTTCTAACACCGAAGCATTTTAGCTCCACTAGTAAGGCATATGATTGATGATGCACATGTCAGGGGTTCGAACCCCACTGACACCAGTTTGTGGATATATATTTAATAAGAAAACCATACCGCTGGATGCAGTGGTTAAAGTGGGAACAATATTGGTGGTGGAAGAGTGTGGTGGGGTGTTGCACCATGTTAGTGTAGGATGAATAAACTCATGAATACATAAAGATTGGTCTTAATTTGGAAGATTTAATTCATGTTCTTGGGTAGGAATCATGATAGGTTTAATCTATTTATGCATGTAGAATGAATTTGATGAATTAGTGATATCATCATGTGAATATATCTAGGTTTTATTGAAGTTCTTGAATAAAAATGATAAACTGGGGTTTTTAAGATTTAGTGTAAAATTAATTTGATTTAAAGGTGTTCTTTGATGATTTAATGATTCTATTACATTAGAAATCATGTATATACGTTGGTGTAACGTTTAATATACTTGGTTGGGAGATTGGGATTGAATCATGGAGGTTTAAGGGTTAAAAGTGGTTAATCCCTTAACTGCTATAACGGAAAAGATGAGACGTGTTACAGGCGAATAGATTCGGTAAAGTATTCGAAAAACAAATCAATTCGGACCAAGTCCGAATCGATTTGATTTCCCAGAATTGGACAATTTTCCCCTTTTTTCTTATAACTCATGGGGAACGATTGGGTTAATTTTTAAAATAATTTTAAAATATAATGGGAGACATTTTGTTTACCAGTAGGCCAATGTTAGGATTGAGGCTTAGTCACATGAGGCGAATTTGGGCTAAGATCATTTAGGCCAAATTAGGTAATGAAACTAAATTCGGGGAATAATATCGTGTCACGGGGAATCAAGGGGACCTATGACTTGGACCAGTAGTATATGAGTGGGATGACTACTGAAATAACTTTAGGGGTATTTGATAACCTTAGAGTAGTGGGTAATGCTTCAGAATATACAATAAAGTGGTATTGTGGTAAATTGTTACTACATTTGGTATTCGAGAGTTATATGTAACGTTCAGAATATATTATAGGTTACGTGTGTGCCTATTCGGAAAAAATAAATAAATAAATAAATATATATATATATATATATATATATATATATATATATATATATATATAGGTAGTGTGTATACCTATTGTTTGATTTATTATGCGTAATGAACATACCTATGCTACTAACTATCACGGGAGGTTCCACGTCGTGGACAGTCTTATCCTGATGAGCCATTGGGGGGATTTTGACTTGTACCTCATAACATAGAACCTAGGGATTGAGCACTACTTGTGTGAATGAGAGTGTGATCGATCATTTGGGTGCGTTAGGTGTGTGCGTAGCCCAAAGGTTTAGAGCTATGTTCGCCTTCAAATTGTGTGAATTGTGGATGTATGGTTCGGGAGTGATTCCGAACCCGATGTCCTTTACTTAGTACGTGCTGTACCAGGAATTGATAGCAGAATATGCCCGCATTCCAGGTCTCCACCTAAGGATGTCGTATTCGTATATATTATGAGTGTGGTTTTTATTTATATACGTGTGATGTGTATTAATAAATAAATAAGATGGTTAGTGATATCTAAATTAATCTAAGTATGTGGGAACTTAATAATTAATTGGTAACTTTTAACGGATAAAAGGACTTGGAAGTTTATTAATGTATTGTATGGGCAATACAGGTAGGCTCGATGAATTCTTAGATGGGACAAGACTTAATTAAGACTAGTTAGGCGGGGTAGCATAACTAGGTTGGTTTAAAGATATACGTTAGGTGTGCAAAATAGTTGAGAGGTGAAGATCTAAAGTGAGAGCACGTGAAGCTAACACGTGTATAATATCTACTCTTATTACATTTTATATACTTGCAAATATTTTCAAACTATTTTACTCGAGGTCTGACCCGTTTCAAATATATTTTTGTAAAAACCTTTTAGGTGCCCAGCCATAGGGATGCCAGGCTTAGGAGTTCTTTCACATTTGAAGTGTTGTAACTGTTGTGGACGTTGCAGGACCTTGGTAGTAGACGCCTCCATATTTATTAGTTTCTTTCGATAATTCAGTTTTATCAGTCGGGCATGTTGCCCATCTCTAGCTAGTGGGTATTTCGGAGACATTTTACTTTTATTTTATTTCCAGTTTTGGATTTGGGATTTATATTATGGATGACTGCCTTTGAATTTCAGTCTGAAGTGTTTATTCCAGACACATTTATTCATCTCGTGGTTTTATCTTTATCACTATGCTCATTGGAATGGTGAATGTGATTTATTAGTTCAATTTATTGCCTATTCATTAAAGATTAAGATTTTGACACCGGGCCACTAGGGAATTAGTAAAATAAATTGCGTTTCGACAATGATGCTAAGAATGAAACCATTAATGATTCTAGTTTAATTTAATAATGGATTTATCACCCAGGATTATAATAGGCGGGGTGTCACAGTTTGTTGGTCAACTTGAGTTTTCAGGGCTTCTTTCTGAAGGTCAGGCAAACCTCTCTTTAATCTCTTAAATTGAGACACGATAGTTTAAGTCTCATTAGAACTAAGTACTTGAGGCCTCTTATCAATTGCTTTGAATTTCTTCTCAACTGGCTTCTTATTAATGTCAGCATTCTTCTTGGGGGGAGGAGATAATGGTCCACCCATCAAATTGGGCGTCTTCCTCTTAGTCATATTGGCTAGAGGAAAAAGTGGGATCTCAGAATTATCAAAGGATTTAGATGAGGAAGAAGTTCCTCCTTGGGTGAACTCAGCACCAATATATTTTGTAGCTAAAAAAGTAGGTACATGATCCTCTTTTACATTGATAGCAACTTAGGGCAACACAAGTGTTGATCGGGCAACGAAAGAGGAGATGAAACTCTTGTATTCCAACCGCAAAGAAGCAACTCGGAGATGTTCCTCTCCAACCCTCTGTTTAAGTCCCCACAGAAACTTGAGTTCGTCAATATTAATTTTCCCTTCTTTGGGACACCTCTTCTTACTTTCCTCTGCATCAAGAAAGAATAACCAAGTTAGTCAGTCAAATTCAGAAACACATAACAAAAAGAAAAAGAAAAATAGATGTCAGAATTATAACCTATGCCACGCCCTGTTTGAGGAGATACTCCCTTAGGAAGAGGAGCATGTTGTCCGTTCTTAACAACAACACCAGAATCTCAATAATCCTTATTGGAATCTGATAAATTCACCACTAAAGCCCTATTTGTGTGCATACTCTTCAAATAATATGTACTTTATACAACAATACCCCATTTCCAATATGGGCCCCATAAATTTCATTCAATCTATTGACACCATTTACCACCCTCCAAGTGTTTGGAGCCACCCTAGCAGTGACCACGTCAAAGTATTGACAAAATTGAAGAAAAAGAGAGTTTGGTGGAAAAGTGATGCCACACTCAGCAATGAATAAGGTGAGAATTTAGTGACCCTTAGACACATCCATGGGACCCTGGGCTATCTCTAAATCTACCAAAGCTGGAATTTTTCTTTCTTCTCTAAACTCACCTAATGAAACCTCGTCTACAATTTGAACCATGGTGGAAATAGAGAAAATATGATAAAATAGAGAAAGAGGTAAAGAAGGCTTACAGGGGATCGAAGGTGACTGCAAGAAGTAAAGAAAAAATGATGGCGTGAACGATCGTACAAAGAAAGCTTGAAGACGAAGGAAAACTCTTAAGTGCAGAAGGTTTCAGGTGAAAAGAAAGGAGGAAAAGTTTCGACCTATATACAGGTTGCCTCGCTAAATGGGAACAAAATGATTAACTTAACGAATGATTGAACTATTGTCGATTGCACGCTTCCCAAAGCTTCAAAAGGCCATCGTTCCCTTTGGCGGTTCAAAAAAGTTTGAATTATTTTAAAAAATGCCACTATCGAATATCACCAATGAATTTTTACAAGTATAGGAGGTCAGTTGCCGACCAAACACTCAAAACATTATGCTAAGCAATTTTGGGGGTCAAATACTCCATACTATCGATCAATCATCGATCATGGAGCACTGGGGGCTTTGCTATATGTAAAATTACTCTCTTACATGGAACAATGATAAATGTACCCTTATCCTCCTACGCGGCCGGGCAGCCACCATGATCGACATCAAAGATACTTAGTCAGTTGGAAGGCCGACCAACAACAGAATGCCAACCATCAGGAACATCATAAGTTACTCGGATGGGATGCCAACCAGCATTGACTTCCAAAAGTCTGATTTATTGTACATAGATGTAAATACCTAACAATATAAAAGGTGTTACATCTCTAGAGTTTTACATCATTATATATACAAAATATTCTCTTATTTCAAGGGACAACTCGAATCACTCATATGCACACCATAATGAGCTATTGAAAACTTAAGAAATAATATCAGTAGTGGACGTAGGGGCTTTTACAGCTGAACAACACTAAAAATCATTTCTCTTGTGTGTGTGATTTGATTAACCTACTCTATTATTATCTGTAATTATCAGTGTTCTAAAAAATTCGCCTAGACTTGACGCTTGGGAGAAACACCCCGCCTTAACTTTTTACGCTTTATTCTTGGTAAAGCCCTAAAGACGCATTTTATTCTAAAAAATCTATTCTCTTGTGTGTGTGATTTGATTAACCTACTCTATTATTATCTGTAATTATGAGTGTTCAAAAAACCCTTAACGCTTTATTCTTCCGATCCAACACACCACTCCATCAACATCAACATCAGTGAACACCAGGGAATCAACTCACAGTTTCTGCGAGATTTGCACTGAGAAGAAAGAAACCCACGAGATGTTCAGTGTTGACAAATGTTGTCACTCTTTCTGCTCTTCTCTTGTGTGTGTGTGATTTGATTAACCTACTCTATTATTCTCTATAATTATCAGTATTCTAAAAAATTCGCCTAGGCTTGACGCTTGGGCGAAACACCCCGCCTTAAACTTTTTACGCTTTATTCTTGGTAAAATCCTTAAGGCGCACTTTTTTATAAAAACGACAGTGATTTAGTGAAACGATATCGCCTTTTGAAGATTTTTTTTACTAACCGGACCATTATCTCGTTCAAAATAATCAAAGTGTATTTTAATTTGCAAATATACATATATATTTTATGATAAGTAGAATTTTAGTATTTTAATAGTCTTGTTATTGTTTAAAAATATTAAGATATATTAAAAAGACCTAAACGCCTTTTTACGCCTAAGGCCCACCTAGGCTTCTAAGACTTAAGACTTGCCCTCCACTCCTTGATCACGCTCCGCATTTTTTAGAACCTTTATAATTATAAATCTAAATTAATTCCATTTTAAATATCAACAATAATAATCCTAATTTTAAAATACTTTCCCTCTTATTATTTAGATTTTTTATTCAAAAACTTAGTATATAATACGGCCCCCTAAAGACGCAAGAGGCCCACATTATACCAAATATCATTAAAAGGAATATTGAAAAGCCTGAAAATGATTGGTCAATAGCTTAAAACCTCCAATGAGAGAAGAGAAAAAAAACTTCCAATTAGATTAGAGACCTTCGTAGGGAAGTAACTTTGCACTCATCTATTACTATTATGATGATCCTCCTCTCCCGATATGCTCATTCAAGAAAGTTGAGACTACACTACCCTCAACAGTAGTAATAACTCTCCATTCTCATGGCAAAAGAATCAGAATCAGTCTCTACTTTCGATTTGTGTACAGATGATGTTTACTTAGCAGCTCTCCTCGACGACAACCACGACCATGAAGACGCTGAGATTTTGGACCTACCAGACGCCAAATACGCCGATGAGTTGCAGTTCCAAGAAGCCATAATGGCCTCTCTAATCTCATCTCAAATCCCCAAAACCACTCCACCAATCCAACATACCACTCTTCCGATCCAACACACCACTCCATCAACATCAACATCAGTGAAAACCAGGGAATCAACTCGCAGTTTCTGCGAGATTTGCGCTGAGAAGAAAGAAACCCACGAGATGTTCAGTGTTGACAAATGTTGTCACTCTTTCTGCTCTTCTTGCATAAGCAGACACGTCTCCATCAAACTCCAGGACAACGTGAACATTGTAAATTGCCCAGGTTTTACTTGCGAGAGTGTACTTGAGTACGATGTTTGCAGGCAGGTGATATCTAAAGACGTGATTGAACAATGGGACGAGGCGTTGACGAAGTCTTTGATAGCTTGTTCTGAGAAATTTTACTGTCCGTTTAAGGATTGTTCGGCGATGTTGGTGAATGATGGTGGGGAGGTGATTAGGGAAGCGGAGTGTCCCGAGTGTAGGAGATTGTTCTGTGCGCAGTGTTATGTGGGGTGGCACTCGGGGGTGGAGTGTGAGGAGTTTCAGAGGCTGAATGCGGATGAGAGAGGGAGGGAGGATCTGATGGTGAGGGAACTTGCCAAGGAGAAGAATTGGATGAGATGTCCTCAATGCAAATTCTATGTGGAGAAAACTGATGGTTGTTTACACATAACTTGCAGGTCAGTTTATCTTGCTCATTTATAACCACATACAGAGGCGGCCACGCTAATCAAATGTTAACATTTGGCCTTCATACTTTATAGATTTTTTCAAATTCAAATTTTGAATATTCCTTGCTAAAGTATTATTTCTTTTTCTTTGCAAGGCACATTTATCTATTTCGTTGACATATATATACACATAACAACATACAAACTTTAGAAAAAGGGTCACCCCAACTACGGAGAGGTAGGCAGAGGCCTCATCTACTACGGAGCTTTTAAGCTTAGAATATTTACAAACCGAACAATGCTATGGAGAGTAATGATGTGGTTATAATTAAATTAATCGAGCTGATATGATATTATACCAAGTACGTAACATGAGTGATGCACGGTGGCTCTATAATATTTTTAATTCAATATTTTATATTTCAAAAATTAACAAAAGTATGATGTACTAATTAGAAAAAAGTTTGAAATTATGGTACCTATAAATAAAACATTCATTGTTTGTCATGGGTCATTACCACAACCTCTCACTTTTGTCATTTTTGTTATAAATATACATACATATAAAGATATATATTATGGTAAATTTAAATATGAATAGCTATATGGAAGAACACATAAATTATTGGAGTATTTTAAATTTCAATTAGAAACCTAAATATTTCTTTTATTTGATTTTTTATAGAGACTAAATGAAATTTTAGTTAAGAATAGCATGCTTATATCTATATATAAATATTAGATAATTTCTATGAGATTTTTCGTAAAGTTATAGCACTCCCGAGAAAATCCTAGCTCCGTCGTTGTTTGGTTACTCAAATTTCATTACATATGCAATTAACTCATAAAACATAAAAAAAAAAAAGAGGGAGAGAGAGAGAGAGAGATTATAGGTATTAAACACAATCAAGCCCAACTTTAGTGAGGAAATAAAGAAATGAAAATAATAAACAAAAGAAATAATGATTTCCACCGCCACAATTAAAATTTTAACCGACTCAATCAACAAAACCCTAAATAGTATAAAAACCAAAGAAATTGCATTACAAGGATTAAGGACAAATGAAATTACACATCTATTTTGTAGGAAGATAAGAAGTCCGAGTTTTAGAGGTGCGAAAGTGAAACTAAAAATGTCCCAAATGATGAAAAATTATATAGTCCGTATATGTATGTATATAGGTAATAATACCTTGGTGGAAGCAACCTTGGATGGGAGGCAGACGGAATCAGAGTCTTCATTGTTGAGTCCATCGAGTGAGTCTTGATCAAACCAATAGTAATTTTAGTTGCTACTTGTGTTATCCTCCATCCCAATTTATTGTTATTTGTTCGCTACTATCTATAAAGTGAGACACGCTTTTCACCCCTATATCATCTTCCCTCGTCATATTTAATTCGCTGTCAATGAAGTAGCCATCCAAACACGCATGTTGTTTGGATCTGCAAAAACTTAATCAATAGATGGCTCTGGAAACCCCAACTCATGGGTTAGCAAGAGAGGAAATGGAAGACATGGCGGAGTTAGTGAGAGAGTAAGGTGGAGAGAATAAGAGTTTTTTGGATCTAAAAAAACTAAATCAATAGAAGATTTGAGAAGATAGAGGGTGTTGAACATTTCAATTTCGATTCAGGCCAGAGGTAGTGTACGTGATAGAGAGAAAATATTTAAGGAGAAAGGATATTAGGAGACATAAAATATTAGGAGAAAGGATATTAGGAGACATAAAATGAATGTCTTAGAAGTGTTTGAATTCACAAATTTTGGTATATTGGTTATTAGGCAGTGAGGACACCAACATATTGGGATTAACAATATCAGGATACCAAAAGATGTAGAAAAAAATTGAATAAATAGGGGAAGAGAATGAGGTAGGGGATAGGTGAGAAAACAAAAAGGTTTCTCCTTAAATGATACGTGGTTGCACAATGAAGAGAGCCCATGGGAAATACACGAAATCCATGAAGAGCAATATCAAGTCTTATTTATACCTCTAATACTATCGTATTACAGGTATAATATAGATTACTCATTTTAAAATAACGGATAATAATTTATTGCACATTCACATCACCTTGTATAATTTTCTTACTCACAACATTTTCCTTACAAATGTAATGACTCCATCCTGCATGACAGTTCTTATATATATTGTGTATGGAAGAATTATAGAGGCCATTATATTTATAATATTTAGTGAGTGATATAATTTGAGCTCCGACGCTTATAATACTTGATACTTAATTAAGATAAAATTATTTTAGGTCATACTTTTACGTAAATACTAGTGTTTAGCCTTCGGCGCATTAAAATCAAAGGAGAGGAGAAATGTGAATAATTTTTTTTTTAGAAAAATTAGGATAAATCAACGCAATGGCAGGAAAATAATTGTTTAACATAAAAAAGAGAGAAATGAAATGAGAGAAAATAGAGATATAATGGAAGTGAGAGAGGGAGAGAAGAGAGTAATAAAATTGGAAATAGAGATAAAAGAAGGGAGAGCGTTTTGGTGATGGTAATAAAAATGATTTTTTCAAATGTTACCACATGAGACAAACAGATAGTCGAAAAATATTCAATTTTACTATATTGTATATAGATTTCGCAAATAAAATATAACTTTTCTTAATTTAAACGATATTGAGATTGTGTGAAAATTATTTCATTTTGATATAGACTTGAGCTTAAATGTCTTTACAGTTTTTGAAAATCTTATTTCCATAATACACATCTTAGAGGTGTATTTTCAATTTTAATGTGGATTACACACTTTCGAAGATAAATTTGTATTTCAAAAATTTATTTTTCTCTAAATATTCTAAGGGTAATATGTAATTTATAAAAAAACAGTAAAAAGATTAAACAACTTGAGAATTGACATCTTTTGTATGACGCATAAATTGCATGTGCAAATAAGACCACATGATTGCAGTTTTAATTCAAGACTTTTCTTTTCTTTTTCTTTTTTAGGTTTTCCCTATATAATAAAGTCTATTACGCTCTTATATATAAGCCTAAATATTAGTTTGGGATGCATGATTTAATGCTTGAACATTGTTTTGCCATAAATATTTTGTGGATTAATATACATAGTTAATTATGACCCAAATATAATATAGTTAAATTTAAAAATGATTTTGAAAATCCTAAAAATCATGCTAAAGCAACTTAATTTTCAAAAACATTATTTTAGGGGGTTTGTAGACTTCAGCCCTCAAAATTTATGCCTGCTGAAACACTAGTCTTCATTTTTTTCGTATAATAGGATATTAGTGTGGACCTAAAATTAAGAAGATCATGTTCACTACTAAGTTTTACCATCCAACTTTTAAATCTAATGAAAATTAAGGAATGCCCCCTTTCTTTCACACACGCCCGCATGCGCACATAGTAACACCTTTATAAATTTCCTTAATGGCTTGTTTGGGAGTTTTGGAGAGAAAAGAAAGGAAAGGAAAATTTTATTAGGGGAGAAAAGAAAAGAAGGAAATGTTAGTAGAAAATAAAACAAGAGAAGAGAAAGGAATTTGGGAGAGAAAAGAAAACAACTTTCTATCTTGTGTTTGGGAGGATAATAATATTTTTAAAGGAAAGAAGTTACAATTCATTAAAAAAATTTCATTTCTCTCAATTTCTTTCCATTATGGAAAGAAAGTTTTGGAGAGAAAGGAAGAGAAAGTTTTATAAAAAAAATTCTTTCTTTTTTTCTCTTTTTAAACTCCCAAACGAAAGAAAGACAATTTATTTCCTACTTAAAATCACAAACGAAGGAAAGAATATGCACTTTCCTTCCCTTTCCTTTCTTTTCTCTCCAAAATTGAACTCGCAAACAAGGCCTAAGTTTGGGGTTTCATACTACAAGTGGGGAAGGGACGTACCCTCAAAAGGAGTGAACTGGATGGATGGATGGATGGATGGAGGTAAGTGTTGTAATGTCATTCAACAATATCTAACCATTTGGGCCATTATTTGGTCAAGCCATTAGTCTTATTGACTCAACCTATTTGTTTACCCATCAAATTAAGTACCATACGTTATTGAATGAATGCCTGTTAATTTTAATAGTTGTGTTTGTTGACCCCAAAATATACCCAATAGAGGGGGGTGAATTGGTTTATTTAGGAAATTAATGGTAATTAAATAACTTTCAAAAGATACTTTTACATGCAATATGATGAATCAATTACAGTATAAGAAATTAATCAAACTACAAATATAAACAATTAATGTTGAGGGTTTAGAGAAACTTTACAAATCGAAGTTTTTATGTGGTTCGGCCTTGCCTAACGATACTCGAGAAACTTCACTATCGTTGATTCACTAAGATGGAATAAATATCTTACAAGTACGTATAACACTTTGTAAACAACAACCATCAATGAAGCTACATGCTTCCTTGTCCAAGTGGACACGAGTGATCCCAAGGTCTCGACTCCTCACAACAACGAAACTACGACCATGAAGATGCAATGAAGTTTAACTGTAGTAATAACTTTCATTCTTGCATTTAATAAGTTTGGGGTTTTAATAATTCACTCTAGCAGATGCCTTAAAAAAAGCTTTAACATGCACCAATACCCCTACATGCGCAGTTCGATAATATTTATGACAAGAGAGGAAAAAACGTGAGCAAATTTTATTTTCGTTATAATTAAAGAGAGCTTATAATAGATCCCTCCTCCCGGGCTTGAATTTACCAATAATTACCATTTGTTGCTAATCTTTTATGTTTAAGATACACACAACTGTGCACTATTCATCACTACCCTAAAAAGATCCAAGTATCCTAAAAAAATCCCTTTAGAATGTACGCATCTCCTTGCAGATATTCCCACTGTACCTTATAATTATTCCCAATTGAATATACTCATCGGTTACGATGAGGGATCTTTATCAAACCACTTCTTTAGTAGAATTTCCTTTTATCATTATTTATCGAGGAAATGAACATCTCGTTCTTCGACTGTAAATGAGAGAATTTGAAAAGTCCTTTTATATGAGTGCACATCGTTTCTAGAGAGACCATAGAGATTTGAAACCAGACAATATCAACGAATCACATGCTCGCTTTGAACCAATACTATACAACACTACGTAAACACATTAACTCCCCTATAGTAAAGAATCCGTCGCTCTTGGAGTCCATCATTTTGGATATTATGAGACTATCCCCATAAGTCCATTATGATACACTCCTACCATTGCGAGGAATTACTTGAGTCTCCCCAAGTCTTGTTTCAACGCCAAACAATTACCTTGACTCAATTATTCCACATTTAGCTTTGCTTATGTTCTTGGATGTATACATGCTATGAATATATCTCAACTGTAAAATCAATTATCTTCCAGATGAATATCTACATTTGTCTAAATTATACCCAATAGTTCTTAGGGTGTTCACGGTCCAGTTCCGTCGAACTTGGGATATTTTTGGATGGGCCTAAATAATTTTATTATGGCAATCTTTGGACTACAATTGTCCGTTTCGTTCGGTCTGAGGTTGATCTTGAACTCTTAGTTTTAATTAAGACTAAATAAACTTATCAATTTTATAAGGAGTAAAGGTTAAGCCTTGGAGGAGAGAATGAAAATGCTTGAATTTATGTAACAATCAACACAAAAACAAATCAGGATTACCCCAAACTCCCAAAAAAAATTCACAAAAGAAGACATATATTACCACAATGACAACAAATAATATTCCAAACGATATGAATACATTTACACAATTAACATATATGTGTGTGTGTGTCTCTATGTGTGTGTGTATATATATATATGATGTGTACGAGAAGCTCAAGGATTCAATTGTATTTTTACTTAGTTTATTTTTAGTCTTGTGCTAGGATATTTGTCTCTTTTAGTTAGTATTTTTTTGTTTTTAGGTTATCTTATCTATCAAGATAACTTTGATACATGATAATGCCATTGGACAATCATTGTAGTAACTATTATTGTTGTATCATAAATATGGAATGTGATGTGTACCAATGATAGCGTGACACCTGGAAGAAGCTCAGCGCACTCATTAAACGTGGTCACCACAACATATCCTTTGTCAACTCAGTATCCCTTATGGTCGGCTAAGCAACCGGCCATAATAAATTAATGTTATTAGTTTAAATCACACGCATGCTTGTATATCATGTACGAGATTACGTATAACCCCTATTACACGCACGTAGGGAAATCCCTTTAGCTGATTGTAATTAAATCTTTATTTATTGTCGATAGAATGTAAAATGATGCAATTGCCTGACTTAAAAAGGCACTCCACTTGTCCATCTACTCTCTCTCTCCTATAAACATCGCACTCTCATATAAGTGAGGGGAAGATAATCGATACATTGATAGAGAGAAATTTGAGAGCATGTACCCTTTCTGGTTGATGATTGAATAACAAATCCCTGCACAACACCTCTTGATGTAGGCATTATACTAGCCGAACCACGTTAATTCTCTGTCTCAATCCTAATTTCTCATCTCTCTTTTAATCTGCATCATTTATCACTTTATTTGTTATATTTTAGTTTTGGTATTTATAAGCTAAGAATTATAAAATTCGTATACAAATTTTAGACGATAATAATTATTACTATATAAATGACTGATAATTATAGCTAATTTTCTTTTATTAAATGTTTTTGTTATGTAGTTTATTTTAATCGCTTATGATTTTCTACACATTAAGGTATCAGAGCAATGTTCTCTCATATGGTATCCACAGTTGTTATAGAACCTTGGTAAGATTTGGCGGACGGGTGAGCCATTCCTCTAAATATAATCCACACCGCCCATGGTTAAGTGGTAGAACTTTCGTAAACCCCTTTCTTCTATTTAGACCTGCAACCCCCACCAAAAAGCTAAGATCAATAACTACCAGACCTGAATCTACGACCCCAAAACCACTAACAAACCATATATTAGACCCTTAGCAAAATTCATCGATGTTGAATATCCATCATTAATGACCTAGGATGACTATCAAATGTCACGACATTATCCCCATGGACTCACAACCCCCGAGAGAATGAGAAAACCCCTAAGCTCATTTATTTGAATACCTCTGTATTATTATTCGAGAACCTTCCATTTTTTAGTGAAGATCATTGACATGAGACAATAGCTAACACATGTCTATCATCCACCATCTTAGGCCACGGTCATACTCAGCCTCTCAACACGTCCCATAGCAACCAATGATTGAAAATTCTAATCTGTTAGATCCCTCAAATTCATATAGATCCTTTGGTCACCTTGGCCCTTCACTAGCGCTGAAAATTGGAGTTGATAAATGTTCGACAAGGCCCCAACGAGCACAATAGTGATAGACCTATTTAAAATGACAACAACTAGGATTTTCACTGATGGTTCTACATCATTTCCCCTCAAGTTCTCAAGGTAATAAAAAATTACCCCTCTTTTCTTTGACCCTTGTTTACCAATTCCTTCTGTCTTTGAGAAATTTCACAACCACCCCTCCTTTATTTGACCTTTGTTTTACCACCTCCCTCTGTCTTCAAGAAATTTCACTAACACTGCTTGAACTTAATTTCAACCCCACCTCCACTATTACTTTATATTATACCCTTACTACTCAGAATATATTTGTAAATCCATTCCCTACTTACAAAAAAATTACTTGGGCCCCCTCAACTTTTAAAATTTACATATCAACCACTAAACTTTTGAAAATTCATAAATTTATCCTAATTTAAAAAATATATATATATATTATAACCCCTAACTTTCTAAAATCAAGATTCAACCCTTTTATTTTCCCAAACATCTAATTGAGGCCCAAATGCATTACCCAACACTAATTCCCCTTTATATTTGTCGGGGGACGAAAATTGTGGTATCAAGTATAAGGAAGATATGGAGGCTCATGTAGATTTTGGGCATGTGAATTGGGTGTCATTAAGAAACTCCAATCTCGCATTGGTATTTAAGTTCAGGAAAGTGACTCTCTATATATGGAGATTTATATTTAATAATTTAGTGCAATATCCATGGGAAAAATTACGAGTAAAACCATGTCCTGAGGTTAATGCCGTGAGGAGATTATTGAGATGGAGGTGACGTGTGATCTATGGGTGCATAAGAGAGTGTATTCTATGATTAATACTTCATCTATTTGTCCTCGGGTATGATAGCTTCTTTATTCCTCCTCGTTTACGTGTATAACGATAGTGGAACCCTATACCCTATCTATTTGTCCTCAGGTTTAATAGCTTCTCTCCTTCCAATATGAATGATGATTCCTCCTATGTAGAAGGGAAAGTGGCACCACCTAAGAGAAAGTGGTGAAGGAAGGGTCACCATATAACACCAACAGGATTCAGTCGTGCCATCTTCTGCTAACATAATATATCTTATAAAATGGTTTGCAGCTAACGTAAAAGTATTTCTTTACTTCTGTATCAATTTCTCCCAGTCTAGAAAGAGAAAGATAATTGAATTCTCCCTCATGCTGGCCACTACTCAATCATCCTGAAGAGGTCTTGGAAACCTAGTCCTTATGCTATTTCAAACGGTGAGTGGAAAACACTTCGCCTCAAACCATAAGCTAAACATTTACTAAAGGTCTCACACCCAATAGTCTTTAACTACCGAACGAATTCAACCTCATGTGTGGTAAGTCTCACAGAGAAAATCCAAATAAGGAACCTTCCTAATACACTTCATTATTATTCAAGTCGTTCATCTAGAACAATAGTTCGGAAACCCTTAAGCGGTCGTACTTATACATAGTACAAATCCCAAAAGTTTGAAATTATGGTACCTATAAATAAAACATTCATTGTTTGTCATGGGTCATTACCACCACCTCTCACTTTTGTCATTTTTGTTATAAATATACATACATATAAAGATATATATTATGGTAAATTTAAATATGAATAGCTATATGGAAGAACACATAAATTATTGGAGTATTTTAAATTTCAATTAGAAACCTAAATATTTCTTTTATTTGATTTTTTATAGAGACTAAATGAAATTTTAGTTAAGAATAGCATGCTTATAGCTATATATAAATATTAGATAATTTCTATGAGATTTTTCGTAAAATTATAGCACCCCCGAGAAAATCCTAGCTCCGTCGTTGTTTGGTTACTCAAATTTCATTACATATGCAATTAACTCATAAAACATAAAAAAAAAAGGCTGGAAAAAAAAAAGAGGGAGAGAGAGAGAGATTATAGGTATTAAACACAATCAAGCCCTACTTTAGTGAGGAAATAAAGAAATGAAAATAATAAACAAAAGAAATAATGATTTCCACCGCCACAATTAAAATTTTAACCGACACAATCAACAAAACCCTAAATAGTATAAAAACCAAAGAAATTGCAATACAAGGATTAAGGACAAATGAAGGTACACATATATTTTGTAGGAAGATAAGAAGTCCGAGTTTTAGAGGTGCAAAAGTGAAACTAAAAATGTCCCAAATGATGAAAAATTATATAGTCCGTATATGTATGTATATAGGTAATAATACCTTGGTGGAAGCAACCTTGGATGGGAGGCAGACGGAATCAGAGTCTTCATTGTTGAGTCCATCGAGTGAGTCTTGATCAAACCAATAGTAATTTTAGTTGCTACTTGTGTTATCCTCCATCCCAATTTATTGTTAATTGTTCGCTACTATCTATAAAGTGAGACACGCTTTTCAACCCTATATCATCTTCCCTCGTCATATTTAATTCGCTGTTAATGAAGTAGCCATCCAAACACGCATGTTGTTTGGATCTCCAAAAACTTAATCAATAGAAGATGGCTCTGGAAACCCCAACTCATGGGTTAGCAAGAGAGGAAATGGAAGACATGGCGGAGTTAGTGAGAGAGTAAGGTGGAGAGAATAAGAGTTTTTTGGATCTAAAAAAACTAAATCAATATAAGATTTGAGAAGATAGAGGGTGTTGAACATTTCAATTTCGATTCAGGCCAGAGGTAGTGTGCGTGATAGAGAGAAAATATTTAAGGAGAAAGGATATTAGGAGACATAAAATGAATGTCTTAGAAGTGTTTGAATTCACAAATTTTGGTATATTGGTTATTAGGCAGTGAGGACACCAACATATTGGGATTAACAATATCAGGATGCCAAAAGATGTAGAAAAAATTGAATAAATAGGGGAAGAGAATGAGGTAGGGGATAGGTGAGAAAACAAAAAGGTTTCTCCTTAAATGATACGTGGTTGCACAATGAAGAGAGCCCATGGGAAAACACGAAATCCATGAAGAGAAATATTAAGTCTCGTTTATACCTCTAATACTATTGTATTACAGGTATAATATAGATTATTCATTTTAAAATAGCGGATAATAATTTATTGCACATTCACATCACCTTGTATAATTTTCTTATACTCACAACATTTTCCTTACAAATGTAATGACTCCATCCTCCATGACAGTTCTTATATATATTTTGTATGGAAGAATTATAGAGGCCACTATATTTATAATATTTAGTGAGTGATATATTTTGAGCTCCGACGCTTATAATACTTGATACTTAATTAAGATAAAATTATTTTAGGTCATACTTTTATGTAAATACTAGTGTTTAGCCTTCGGCGCATTAAAATCAAAGGAGAGGAGAAATGTGAATAATTTTTTTTTTAGAAAAATTAGGATAAATCAAAGCAATGGCAGGAAAATAATTGTTTAACATAAAAAGAGAGAGAAATTAAATGAGAAAAAATAGAGATATAATGGAAGTGAGAGAGGGAGAGAAGAGAGTAATAAAATTGGAAATAGAGATAAAAGAAGGGAGAGCGTTTTGGTGATGGTAATAAAAATGATTTTTTCAAATGTTACCACATGAGACAAACAGATAGTCGAAAAATATTCAATTTTACTATATTGTATATAGATTTCGCAAATAAAATATAACTTTTCTTAATTTAAACGATTAATCATTTTTATTCAATTTTATTCAATAAAATAAAATTGAATAAAATATTCAATTTTACTATATTGTATAAAGTATTACTGGTCTCCCATGAAGATCCCAACAAAGTTTTTGGGTTTGATCGGTGTGACAATAATGGTCACACTTCATGTGGATCTTGTCATGTTGTCTTCCTCCCTTGGAGGAAAAAATTATCTTCCATTGTTGGGTGGTAAGAGCATATCTCTCAAATAGAGATACTTCTACTTCAATATTATGAAACATAATATTCTTTCGCCTTTCCTCAGTTTTTGTATAGGATAACACCCCATGGAAAAAAAGTAGGGTCAGGATACCTACTCAACACATGCACCCTTTAATGCTCATACTATGGGTGCAGATCACCCAAAAATTTGTAAACACGACTATATTCTACCATATCCTGGTAAGATTTAACGTCAACTGCACAAATGGGTATATATTCTTCGAAGTTGTAATACTCTTCCCATTTTCCTCATAGATATTGGTAATACATAGCAAGATATTGGTCTTTCTGAAGTTCATACAATTTGGAAAAAGTTTGAACGGATGAATTCATTTGTTCTATGATAGTTTATAACTTGTTTTCTATTTTCACATACAAAAAATCCTTGATAATAAATGGTTTGATTGACTGCAATAAATCGGTCATAACTGAGGCATTCTTAGCACCCTAGTCACTGTATTTAGGGTTGTTCGTTGGGGGGGGGGGGGGGGTAAGGTAAAGTTCTATCAACATGGACAATCATTCTACGATTAGTAATGTACATACAAGAAGATTGAGTCTACTTCATATAATTTGTTTCGTCTAGTCTAACAATCGTAATACGCATGCATGTATAATGAACACTGTTATTCCCCATTATGGGAGTCGCACCTATAAAATAACTAGTTGCTCATGAATTATCAGTTGAGGTAGATATTTTTATAAATAGTTTATGCGGAACACCTCTCTTAAGAAACAATAATTGCCAATTGTGAATAGAACCACCTCTCTAACACACACAAAAGACTCCCTAACAAACAATAAATACTATGATGGGTATATGATATGCCCCAAGTTTCACCTCGGCTCAGAAACTACAGCCTCGGCCAAGACATTACCGAGGTTGGGAATGCCTTGGTTCCGTGAGAATAGACCTCGACCATAGCAAGGTTGGCCCTGGCCGACACTACCACCAAACTCATCAAGGGGACAATGCATGTATCATAAGGGTCAACAGCTCTTTAGTTCATCGGGGAATGACAACCTCGGCCAGGGGTAGGCCGAGGTCGCGAGGAGCCATACTTCCACAAAAGGTCGACCTCATCAGTAAATCAGCCGATGTTCCACGCACATGCCAGCTTAACCTCGGCCCAGGACGACCCTAACTCCTTACCTCGGGTTCACTTAAGCCGGGACCTTAGTGGCTCAACTCGGATTGAATGAGCAACTGGACCTTATCAACCTCAGACTCTTCCAGGACGAGGTCATGACCAAGCACAGGCCGAGCACTTATTGACATGTGGATAAGGACACGTAGAAACAAATTAGTTATAACAAATGATTCCCCCCATGTGGGAGGAATATTTCATCATCATTCTCTACATATGACAGTGACAGATGTCTTCATCAGATTGGCTAGATCAACACACAAATGCTCATTGCATGCATAGGGGGTACATTGCACCCCCTAGGGACTATATATAGAGGTCATCCTCTACCTTGCAAAGGGATCCAAAATTAGAAACCCTAGCTAAAACTCTGTTCAAACACACAGTAGAGAGAGAAAGCTTGAGAGCTTGTATCTATGGCCATTAGAGCCCTCATATAGTGATACACATCATACACTTGCACAGTGGACGTAGGCCAGATTGGCTGAACCACTTATATTCTGGTGTGAATCCCCTTCTCCTCACCTCCTTCTACTATGTGTGTATGTAATCTTATGCTGCCATTGTTAACGTTGAATTGAGCTTACAAACACCTTGAAGGGTGGTGCTATTTCCAGCATCATCATTTTTGGCGCCGTCTATGGGAACGAGAAGCTGTCTCTTCCTCTTCTTCAGGTTAACCTCACTGGAGACTCTGGTGGTGAACCAGGCACCACCCCTTGTGTGGAGCTGTTTCACCATTGAAAGAGGTCCTTTAAGGTATTAAGCTCACCTGCTACTCAAGCTCTTATTTGCTAACACATGGCACCAGAATTACCACCGCCTCTTTCACCGACTGGTGGGGGAGGGCCTAGTTCCAGCCAGGAACCGCCTCAGTTCGAAATGGCGAAGGTAGCAGCCGCCTTGAGGTCTTTGGCTGCGATACAACAAGCTATGCATGAGAAATTTGCACAGCTCAGCCAAACTATGATGAGACCACCTGGAGTCTCACCGGAGATGATCACTTCGGCGGCTGTCCATCCTCATCCTGATGCCAGGGGACCACCCCAGGCACCAATGAAGGACCAGCATGCACCCCAGTGGAGGAGGAACGTTGCCGACCCTAGGCGCTTACGCCTGGGGAGGCAAGGAAACCCTTGCCCGGATGACAATTATGACGATCTATAGGCAGAAGAGGTTCCGGAAGATTGTTAGGAGACGTATGAGGTTTTGAATAATACTGTATGTCCTCTTCAGCAGAGCTGAGATTGTGTCAGTCGAAGAGGTGAAGAGGCCCAACAGCGATGATCAGCTTTTGATCGATTGAGCAGAGGGTCAGCCTTTGAGATATTGGGCCCAGTGAATGACCTAAGACAGAGGTTATCAAGGTCGAGAAGTGCAACTGGCTCGTAAAGAGGAGACAGACAAGGTCGGCCTGACAAAGGCCGACCCCGTGCAGGAAGGGGCAGAGACCAAGAAGAGGTCAACAACCGACGTTGTGCTACGATAGGGGAACCCTCAGTCCATCCCTTGGAGGTAGCTGGGGATAACCTCGGCCAAGCCGATGGTAGGAGACCGTGGAATGACTCTATCGAACGTCTTGAGGAGAAGATAGGAGACCTCATCAAAAGTAGGGATCCATTGCAAAGGGGTTACTCAGAGGGCTCTCCATTCGTGGCTAAGATAGTGAGCTTCCCGACCCCTGCTAAATTTAAACCACCGGTGGTGTCTCCAAAGTATGATGGTAGCACCAACCCTGTACATCACATTGAGATGTATCAGTAGGCGGCGAAAATCTACTCGATACCTGATGAGATGAAGTGTAGGGCCTTCTCTGGGACCTTGACAGGAGCAGCACACAGTTGGTTTACTTCTCTTCTGAAGAATTCAATTGATAATTTCAAGGGCTTGGCTGAACGATTCATTCACAACTTCTCCTTTGGGGTAAGGCCTCAAAAGAAGACCACTCACCTACTATATGTCAAGCAAGGTAAGGACGAGAGCCTAAGGGACTACATCGCCAGGTTCAACAAAGAGAAACTTGAAGTTGAAGACTACGAAGAGAATATATCCATGACCGCCCTCATAGGAGGTCTTCAAAAAGGGAAGTTGTTGTGGAAACTTGCGGAAGACCCTCCCAGCTCTATGGCCGAGCTACTGGCAACTGCGGGGAAAGTCATGAATGCCGAATAGGCAATGATCGCCAAGTATGAGGATGAGAAACGCAGTAGTGGCAAGAAATCCCAAAGAAAGAAAGATGGAAAGAAGAGGTCAGCTGATGACAAGTTTGCTCAGTATACTCCTCTAAATGTGATCTGTGAGCATATCCTCAACGAGATCAAGAATGACAGGACTCTACGATGGCCAGAGAAACTGAAGGCCCCCCCGCATAAGAGGAACAAAAACTTATGGTGTGAGTTCCACCAGGACCATGGCCATGTTACAGACATATGCTTCGCCTTGAAGGATGAGATCGAGAAGATGTTAAAGTCCGAAAAACTGAGGAAGTATGTTAATGTCAAGGCACCTAAAGGTGGAAGAGATGACCCTAAGAAGAGGAGAAACGACAGATTCCGTGGTGATGCCCCAGCAAGAAGAGACAATGATTCGGAATGTGATGATGAAGATAATCCAGACCTTCCGCTGAAAGATGACAACACCCCAGTGAAGAGGGTTGGCATGATCTTCTTTGGTGTCGACACCATATGCGGAGGACTTGCAGGAGGTGGCTCTGAAGTGGCTGACAGGAAAGCTCATGTGGCAGAGGCCAAGTCAGTGGCCAAACTTGAAGTCGTAAATCTAACGTCTTCTGATACAGTGCAGAAGAGAAAGAAGGTGGACATGGACACTCTTATAGTTGGGTTCTCTTGGCTCATCTTCAAAGGTATCTTAGCCCCCATGATGACCCTTTGGTAATAACAACAAGGGTGCATGGGTGCGAGGTGCAGAGGATGCTCGTGGACGGGGGGAGTTTAACAGACGTGATGTTCTGGCCTTGCTTCAAGAGCGTAGGTCTTAGCAGAGCTAGGCTGATACCCTATCATCATCCTTTGATGGGCTTCAGCGGTGAAAAGGTCCACCCATTCGGCATGTATGAGATGGATGTACGGATGGGTGACGAATGGCCGAAGAGGTTGACCACGAAGATAAATTTTTTCGTAATGGACGAAAACGTCTTCTCGAACTATAACCTCATCATAGGAAGAGTGGCCCTTAAGGAGTTTGAAGCTTTGCCGTCGACGGTCCACCAGATGCTAAAATTTCCGACCCCCTATGGTGTAGGGGAAGTGCAAGGTGACCAGACCATAGCACGAGAATGTTACTTCAACTCTGCCGAAGAGAGAGATGCCTATAAGAGGTCAACCACCACCTATAGCATTGATACATTGGACCCAAGAGATGAAACAAAGTTGAAGATGGAAACACCGTAGAAGAGGTAGAATCCATCATCCTCAATGAGGATGAACCGGAAAAAACCATCCAGGTCGGCAAAGCCCTAAAGATAGAAATCAAGGAAGAGCTGATAAACCTCCTGAGGAAGAGGCAGAACGTCTTCGCTTGGAGTCACGCGGACATGCCTGGCATCAACCCTGAGGTTATGAGTCACAAGATCAACGTGACTAAAGATGTCAGGCCTGTAAAACAAAGACGAAGAGTTTACTCCAAGGAGAAGTACGACGTCATTCGGGAAGAGGTAAAAAAATTAGAAGAGGGTGAGTTTATAAGAGAAGTCATATACCCGGAGTGGTTATCAAATGCAGTCATCGTGCCCAAGGCCAATGGGAAGTGGAGAATATGTGTTGATTTCACTGACCTAAATAGGTCTTGCCCAAAAGACAGCTATCCCTTACCTCGGATAGATTAGATGGTGGATGCTACTGCAGGACATGAGCTCATGAGCTTCATGGACGTGTATTCAGGCTACAACCAGATCTTCATGGATGCGGAAGACTCAGAGAAGACAACCTTCATTACCGACAAAGGGACGTATTGTTACAAAGTGATGCCTTCGGTCTGAAAAATGCAGGGGCAACATACCAGCGTCTTGTGAATAAGATGTTCGAAGATCAAATAGGCAATACTATGGAGGTGTATGTAGAGAATATGATGACAAAGAGATTAAAGGCTTGCACTCATGTGGCAGACCTCGAAAAGACCTTCGATAATATGGACTTGTACAGAATGAAACTCAACCCCGCGAAGTGTGTCTTCGGAGTAGGAGCGGGGAAGTTTCTTGAATTTATCGTTGATCAGAGAGGAATCGAAGCAAACCCAGAAAATAAAAGCTTTGCTTGACATGAAGACCCCAAGGAGCATTAAAGACGTCCAAAGACTCACGGGGAGAGTGGCCGTACTCAACAGGTTTGTTTCCAGAGCAATAGATAAGTGTCTTATGTTCTTTAAAGTACTTAGAAAGGCCTTTTAGTGGGACGAAGAGTGCGAAGAAGCATTTAACCAACTCAAGTCATACCTTGGGTCTCCCTTATTGTTATCTCGGCCTATAGTAAGAGAGAAATTATATGTGTATCTAGCAGTCTCTAAATCAGCTATCAGTGCAACCATAGTACGAGAAGATGGTGGAATCCAAAGGCCTGTGTACTTCAACAGTAAAGCCCTTCAAGGGTCTGAGAAAAATTACCCTCGTATGGAAAAGTTAGCCTACGCCCTAATACATGCTTCAAGGAAGATGAAGCCCTACTTCCAAGCCCATTCCATGGTAGTCCTCACCGACTCCCCACTAAGATAGGTCCTACATAAACCTTAGAAATCTGGAAGGTTGATGACTTGGGCCATTGAGTTGGGGGACTATAACCTTACCTACCAACCTAGGACAACCATCAAAGGGAAAGACCTCATAGACTTTGTTGTTGAGTTCACATGGGAAGAGGCCAAGGCAGAGAATGACCTGATTGGTGCTGAAGGGTCAAACGACAGTGTCTTCCGAGAGCAAGAAGAGATGACACCAAATGTCTTCCGAGAACAGGAAGAGATGGCACGAAACGTCTTCCAGGGCTAGGAAGAGGTCGTATCCCAAAAGATCAAGGGCATAATAGCGGAGAACGAGGATGATCGGTACCTCTTCAGGTAAAGAATCATGTCAGAAGGGGCCTTCTCATCAGATATAAACATTTGGAATCTCTTTGTTGATGGTTCCTCCTGTGATAGTGGAAGCGGCGCAGGGCTGATACTTTCAGCTCCAGATGGTGCCAATATTGAATACGCTTTGAGGTTCAACTTCAAGGAATCTAACAACGAGTCGGAATATGAAGCTATGATAGCAGGTCTCTCGTTGGCAAAGACTATGGGTGTAAGATAACTCCTACTTCATAGCGACTCAAGGTTGGTTGTCAATCAAGTGTTGGGAGTCTATGAGGCCAAAGATGAAAAAATGGCCAAGTATCTGAAGAGGGTGAGAATGATGTTAGAATATTTCGAAGAGATAAAACTGAAGAGAGTACCTCGACAAAGTAACATCCACACAGACGCGTTGGCAAGGTTGGCCTCGGCGACAAAGACAGACGTTAGAAGGACAGTTCCGGTCGAGGTCTTAGGAAAAGCGACCATTGAGGAAGAAGAGGTACGTAACCCTTGTCTCAATTTGAACCTAGGAGACTCATGGATGGACCCCCTCGTAAGATATATCAAAGAGGGAGAGCTACCTGATTCCAAGCTAGAAAGGAGGAAATTGAGATATAGGGCCGTCAAGTTCTCGATAGTAAGAGACGTCCTGTACAATAAGGGATTTCTATTGCCTCTCCTTAGATGTGTGCATCCCACTGAAGTTCCCCGAGTCTTACAGGAAGTTCATGAGGGTTCTTGCTCCAGTCACATAGGAGGAAGACCCTTGGCCAAGAGAATCATTACATAGGGATACTGGTGGCCAACCTTTGCCAAAGATGCTGCAGCTTACGTGAAGAGGTGTGATAAATGTCAGAGATTCGCCACTATTCCTCATCAACCTCATCAACCTATGATGTCCATAACCTCTCCATGGCCATTTGCAGTATGGGGGATTGACTTAGTAGGATCCCTACCGAGAGCTGCCAACAGTTATCGGTTCCTGATAGTTGCCATTGACTACTTCTCAAAATGGGTGGAGGCAGAGCCGATGATAACGATCACAAAACATAAGACTTTCCAATTTATTTGGAGGAACATCATATGCAGACACGGCCTCCTAAACACTCTCATCTCAGACAATGGGACCCAGTTCAAGAACTCCTCTTTAGAGAAGTATTGCGTAAGAGTTGGGATAAAGCAGTTCTTCTCATCTCCTGGCCGACCTCAGGCAAACGGTCAGACCGAAGTCATGAACAGAACAATCCTCGAAGGAATCAAGAAGAGGTTAGAAGAAGAGAAGGGAATATGGACTGAAGAGGTTTACGCTGTGTTATCGGCCTAAAGAACCATGGCAAGGAAACCAACAGGAGAAACCCCGTTCATGCTAGCCCATGGCTCAGAGGCCGTTATACCAACAGAAGTGGGACTCCCTACCCATAGGGTTCAGACCCATGACCCTGATAAAAATGGGGAGGAGAGGAGACTAAACGTAGATCTGATTGAAGAGAGAAGAGAAGATGCAGCAATCAGATAAGCAGCTTACCAGCAGAGAGCAGCGAAATTCTACAATCAGAGAGTGAAGTCAAGACCCATCACCGTGGGAGACCTAGTGCTGAAGAAGACCTTACAGAAAATAAACAAGCTCCACCCAAACTAGCATGGTCCCTACAAAGTGACAAAAGAGGTTATGCCTGACACCTACAGGCTAGAAAACCTAGAAGGGGAACCTTTCGCTAACCCATGGAATGTTGATCACCTAAAGAAGTATTACATATGATGTTGCAAAGAGTCATGTGAATGTACCATCTTATTATGAAGAGGTTATTAATAAAAGATCAGTTTCCATGACGGTTCTCGCTTCATTGAGCTCTAATATTAGAAATTATGAGGATGACCTTGGACCCTTATAACATCATTCAGTGGTGACAAGGTCTGAGGCCAGACACCATAATTGGATGACCTCAGACCCTTAACATAATTAATTTGGTGAGATTAATTATGAGGATAACATCTTAGGTGATGACCTCAGACCCTTACAACATCACTAAGTGGCGACAAGGTCTGAGGTCAGACACCATCATTGGATGACCTTAGACCCTTAACATCATTAATTTGGTGAAGTTAATTATGAGGATAACATCTTAGGTGATGACCTCGGACCCTTATAACATCATTCAGTGGTGACAAGGTCTGAGGTCAGACACCATAATTGGATGACCTTAGACCCTTAACATCAATAATTTGGTGAAGTTAATTATGAGGACAACATCTTAGGTGATGACCTCAGACCCTTACAACATCACTAAGTGGTGACAAGTTCTGAGGTCAGACACCATAATTGGATGACCTCAGACCCTTAACATCATTAATTTAGTAAAGATAATTATCAGGATAACATCTTAGGTGATGACCTCGGACCCTTATAACATCATTCAGTGGTGACAAGGTCTGAGGTCAGACAACATAATTAGATGACCTCAGACCCTTAACATCATTAATTTGGTGAAGCTAATTATGAGGATAAAATCTTAGGTGATGACCTCAGACCCTTACAACATCACTAAGTGGTGACAAGGTCTGAGGTCAGGCACCATAATTGGATGACCTGAGACCCTTAACATCATTAATTTGGTGAAGTTAATTATGAGGATAACATCTTAGGTGATGACCTCGGACCCTTATAACATCATTCAGTGGTGACAAGGTCTGAGGTTAGACACCATAATTGGATGACCTCAGACCCTTAACATCATTAATTTGGTGAAGTTAATTATGAGGATAACATCTTAGGTGATGAACTCAGACCCTTACAACATCATTAAGTGGTGAAAAGGTCTGAGGTCGGACACCATAATTGGATGACCTCAGACCCTTAACATCATTAATTTGGTGAGATTAATTATGAGGATAACATCTTAGGTGATGACCTCAGACCCTTACAACATCACTAAGTGGTGACAAGGTCTGAAGCCAGACACCATAATTGGATGACCTCAGACCCTTAACATCATTAATTTATGAAGTTAATTACGAGGATAACATCTTAGGTGATTATCTCGGACCCTTATAACATCATTCAGTGGTGACAAGGTGTGAGGTCAGGCACCATAATTGGATGACCTCGGACCCTTAACATCATTAATTTGGTGAAGTTAATTATGAGGATAACATCTTAGGTGATGACCTTAGACCCTTACAAGATCACTAAGTGGTGACAAGGTGTGAAGTCAGACACAATAATTGGATGACCTCAGACCCTTAACATCATTAATTTAGTGAAGTTAATTATGAGGATAACATCTTAGGTGATGACCTCAGACCCTTACAACATCATTAAGTGGTGACAAGGTCTAAGGTCAGACACCATAATTGGATGACCTCAGACCCTTAACATTATTAATTTGGTGAGATTAATTATGAGGATAACATCTTAGGTGATGACCTCAGACCCTTACAACATCACTAAGTGGTGACAAGGTCTGAGGTCAGACACCATAATTGGATGACCTCAGACCCTTAACATCATTAATTTGGTGAAGTTAATTATGAGGATAACATCTTAGGTAATGACGTCAGACCCTTATAACATCATTCAGTGGTGATAAGGTCTGAGGTCAGGCACCATAATTGGATGACCTCAGACCCTTAACATCATTAATTTGGTGAAGTTAATTATGAGGATAACATCTTAGGTGATGACCTCAGACCCTTACAACATCACTAAGTGGTAACAAGGTCTGAGGTCAGACACGATAATTGGATGACCTCAGACCCTTAACATTATTAATTTAGTGAAGTTAATTATGAGGATAACATCTTTGGTGATGACCTCAGACCCTTACAACATCACTAAGTGGTGACAAGGTCTGAGGTCAGACACCATAATTGGATGACCTCAGACCCTTAACATCATTAATTTGGTGAAGTTAATAATGAGGATAACATCTTAGGTAATGACCTCAGACCCTTAGAATATCATTAAGTGGTGATAAGGTCTGAGGTCAGACACCATAATTCGATGACCTCAGACCCTTAACATCATTAATTTGGTGAGATTAATTATGAGGATAACATCTTAGGTGATGACCTCAGACCCTTACAACATCACTAAGTGGTGACAAGGTCTAATGTCAGACACCATAATTAGGTGACCACAGACCCTTAACATCATTAATTTGGTGAAGTTAATTATGAGGATAACATCTTAGTGATGACCTCAGACCCTTACAACATCACTAAGTGGTGACAAGGTCTGAGGTCAGACACCATAATTGGATGACCGCAGACCCTTAACATCATTAATTTGGTGAAGTTAATTATGAGGATAACATCTTAGGTGATGACCTCGGACCCTTATAACATCATTCAGTGGTGATAAGGTCTGAGGTCAGACACCATAATTGGATGACCTCGGACCCTTAACATCATTAATTTGGTGAAGTTAATTATGAGAATAACATCTTAGGTGATGACCTCAGACCCTTATAACATCATTAAGTGGTGACAAGGTCTGAGGCCAGACACCATAATTGGATGACCTCAGACCCTTAACATCATTAATTTTGTGAGATTAATTATGAGGATAACATCTTAGGTGATGACCTCAGACCCTTACAACATCACTAAGTGGTGACAAGGTCTGAGGTCAGACACCATAATTGGATGACCTCAGACCCTTAACATCATTACTTTGGTGAAGTTAATTATGAGGATAACATCTTGGGTGATGACCTCAAACCCTTATAACATCATTAAGTTGTGACAAGGTCGGAGATAAGGATACTAATTTAGTTTAAGATGACATCATTCACAGATTTCAGAGCTAAAACATCGCATGACAAGCATTCAATAAAGCAAATGAAGTAAAAACCCTCCTCAGAGGTTGTCATTCCAATTATAAAAATTCAAAAGATACAAGTTTTATATGTTCCTGAGAGTCTACATCCAATGAGGGGTTAGAAAAAGTATCAGAAGGCTTAACAATTAAGCCTCAAGGTTAGTGGGGAGGGTGTTGGTGACCTCAGCCTGATCCTGTTGGACGACGTTGGTTAGCTCAGCAATGTCTTCTTTGAGGTCAGTTCCTTTTATTTCCGTACAGTCCAGAGTGGCAGTCTCTGCAGGCACATGAACCTCCTCTTCAACCTCCTGAAGGGCTTGGGCAAGCTGAGGGTTAGCAAAGCTGAGACCTATGAAATCAGAGGCCTTCAAACTTCCAGCCTCCCTCAGAGGCATCTTCGAGGGCTGCTTTCACTGCAGAGTCGACCTTTTGCTGGAGAACATCGTCATTTGCCTTCAGAGCCACAACATGATCGTTCTTAAGTTTGGAGATCTCTTTCTCCAGCCCCTTTACCTTATTCTCAGACTCATTAAGCTCAGACTTCAGGCGGTCTATTTCGGCATTCAGAGTGCTTTGCACCTTCTAGGCCTCTTGACCCTTCTGGATGAGGGATAACTTTCTTAGAGTCCAGTTGGAGAGATAATGCATAGCAGCCAGGCCCTGCAAATAATGTGATCATGTGTATGAGTTGAGAGTCAAATCACAGGTTACAGTTGGAAACTATAAAGAAATCTGAAGTCATACCTGAATGGACTCGTGGAGGCCGAACTCAATCAGTAGGGGTGTGTCCATGGACAGGTAAAAACATTTATCTGCCTCGATCATGGAAGAGCCGATAGCATCCAGAGCCTGCAGACTGTGGCCTATGATGCTGTCATTGATCTTCATTTGCTCTATATGAGCCTCCAATGCGTCTGCAGAGGATATGGGGATGGCAGAATCCACGCCTTTTTTCTTCTGCCTCTGATCTTCAGGGGCATGGTCAGTAGCACCTCTCTTTTTTATGGTCTGAGCCTTTGAGGTTGAGGGAGCTAGAGGAGGAGCATTCAGACCTGCCTTCTTTGCAAGCTTGGTCAGACTCGGTGCTTCTATTTCCCAAAGTTCGTCTTATATGCCCTTTGGACGCTCTGTAAAATTGAAAGGTCTGAGTTAGTGAGTTAAACATACATAATCTCAGAGGTATAACTTGAATAAAAAACACTTACCAAACTCTGTAAGAGGGCTTCCCCCTAAACGAGTCTCAGAGAGGTAGTGGGGGGTCATCAGATGTTCAAACTTAACGAGCAGACCATGCATCCCCTGGTCCTGAAAGTCCTTGACCTTTTGAAGGTTTTGTAGACTCAGACCAGGGTCGGCCTTGGCAGACATCATTACCGTACCCCATCTTAGGGGCATCCTTGACTCTAGCAGGGAAGAGTGAGCACATGGACCAAATTCCCATGGCCCTGAAGCAAAGAAATATCGAGGCTTCCAGTTATGGTTGGAAGTCTGAGTTATCTGGAGCATCTTCTTCTCAGGCTTCTGAGCTACAAAATGATAGTAACTCGAATGGTTTTTGGCAGATGAAGGGAAGTAACATCCTACAAAGACCTGGACTGGAAGGTCTGAGTGGTGAACAACCCTCCATAGGACTATGGCCCTAATTATGACCCTACAAGCATTAGGTGACAATTGGGAAGGGGCCAAATTGATGTAGGCTAGGATAGACCTAATGATGGGATGGATGGGCAAACAAAACCCTAACTTGAACATCTGCTCATACAAGAAGATCTCATCATCTCGGCCGTGGTAAGCCCTCTCTTCCCTCAGAGGTCTCCTGAGCTTTATGGAATGGCTGATGGAGTATAGATATCTGAAGCAAAGAAGGTCTACCTCAGTAAATGAACTCTTAATCTCGACCACCTCAGAGACATCGACATCACTCTCGACATCATCATCATCATTTCCTAACTCAACGTCAGCTTGGGCAGACGTCGGGGGATTACTTGGGAACCTCTGAGTGAACTCAGCCCCAGTGATGGCCGACAGAGGAATATCGTCAAGTATTGGTGGAATAGACACACTCGGTGCAACAATATCAACCTCTGAGTAAGAGGATGATGCGCTTGAATTTCTATGGCATGAGGCCCGACTAGAGACCTCGACTTGATCAGGGGCCTGATCTTGTTGAGTTGTGAAGTCCATGGCCTCTTGGAAGGAATCCACAGACATAGGGTCTGATGTGGAAGACTCAGACTCAGACATCCATATGGGTTCAACAGGGACTTCTGCTGGGATAATTGGTTCCAATGGTTCAGGGTATACTAACTTCAGAGGAGGGGGAAAGGTAGGTCTGAAGGGGAATTCCTGTGACCTACAAGCCTCCTCCTATGCTCTTTCTATTTGCCTAATTTTCTCTAGAGTCTTCTCCCTCAGAGAAGGGAACTCCTCTAAAAGTTGGTAAAGGGGTCTGAGCATCAGAGGCCGACCCTACACTTGTAACTCTCCTAAAACTACAAACAGGACTGGCTAATGGAATGATTCACCTGGGGATCAAACTACACAAATTTAAAGGCCTACTATGAAGAACACCAAGAACAGTTCGCCTGAAAATATGGAGACCTCACTGAAAAACTCCCAAACTCATCGAAAAACACAAAAGTAAGGGGAAAATAGGGAAAATGAAGAGAAAAGGATGACAGAGGATACCTGAAGAAAAAATAGTAGGAGGGAATGAAGAGACTGCGAGGAATCACAAACCAAAATACCTCGAACCAAAGATTTTCTAGAGAGATAAAGATGCAAAAATGAATCGCGCCAGAAATGAGAGAAGTGGAGAAGAAAGAGAGAAAATGGGGGTTTAACCCTTAAATATGGGGGCACGATTCCCAAGGCCCATCATTGCCTTGGGAGCCCCAAAGGACGACTGACAACACATGCTTGCCAGGAAAGACACACTTCAGTAATGGATAAGTGCAAATGAACATTGGCATAGAGGAGAAAGACCTCGGAGGTATAGAGATCCCCCAGTCACCTGCTCTCACATGTAACTAAGGGCTGGGGGATGATTAATAGGCCCCAAGTGTCACCTCGGCTCAGAAACTATAGCCTCAGCCAAGACATTGCCAAGGTTGGGAATGCCTTGGTTCCATGAGAACAGACGCCGGCCATAGCAAGGTAGGCCATGGCCGACACTACCACCAAACTCATCAAGGAGACACTGCATGTATCATAAGGGTCAGCAGCTCTTCAGTTCACCTGGGAATGACAACCTCGGCCAGGGGTATGCCGAGGTCGCGAGGAGACATACTTCCACAAAAGGTCGACCTCATCAGTAAATCAACCGATGTTCCACGCACATGCCACCTTAACCTCGGCCCAGGCCGACCCTAACTCCTTACCTCGGCTTCACTTAAGCCGAGACCTAAGTGGCTCAACTCGAATTGAATGAGCAACTGGACCTTATCAACCTCGGACTCTTCTAGGTCGAGGTCATGACCAAGCACATGCCGAGCACTTATTGAAATGTGGATAAGGACACGTAGACACAAATCAGTTATAACAAATCATTCCCCCCACGTGGGAGGAATATTTCATCATCATTCTCTACATGTGACAGTGACAGATGTCTTCATCAGATTGGCTAGATCAACACACACATGCTCATTGCATGCATAGGGGGTACATTGCACCCCCTAGAGACTATATATAGAGGTTATCCTCTACCTTGCAAAGGGATCCAAAATTAGCAACCCTAGCTGAAACTCTGTTCAAACACACAGTAGAGAGAGAAAGCTTGAGAGATTGTATCTATGACCATTAGAGCCCTCATACAGTGATACACATCATACACTTTCACAGTGGACGTAGGCCAGATTGGCTGAACCACTTATATTCCGGTGTGAATCCCCTTCTCCTCACCTCCTTCTACTATGTGTGTATGTACTCTTATGCTGCCATTGTTAACGTTGAATTGAGCTTACAAACACCTTGAAGGGTGGTGCTATTTCCAGCATCATCAGTATATAATCATCAAATTAATGACCCAATATTAAGAACAGACAGATCTAAACTTTTAACTAGAAACGAAGTAGACCTTACTTGAACAGTGCGAGAACAATGAGAATTCAGGGGGATATGAATCTGTGCAGATTTGGTCAAAATATAATAATTGAGAACTTGCAATTGAAAAACGGTATTAACACTTCTCAATTTTTTTGAAATACATTTGCATACACTAGGGTTTATACACTTAGATATAAGTTTTCAACTACATACCCTTGATCTTTACACAACATGCTCTGATACAACAAGACTCTCAAGCCAAGGTTGTGATTAAGGAATAAGAATAGATAAATAGGATAGTAGAGAGGAAGAAGAGAGAGATAGGAAATGAGAGAATGAATTAATAAATTAGGTTTTCATCTCCAGCCATATTCTATTTACTAAATAAGGCTTCAATATTACACATAGGTACCTACATAATTAAATGACGTAATTAAACTTTTACAAACAAGCCTTTCACAACAATGCTCACATCTGAAAACATACTTCTATGCACTAAGCCTTCCCCGGGTCTAAATGTAGCTAAAAGAGATAACCCATGCCCAAAATGGCAAACATAAAAAACTACTCGCAATATTCGATATAGGCATAAGACACAACTACTAATCAATGATAAATAATAAAATCATTATACCACATATCTAAATCAACAATGGGGTTGAATACTAAGCAGACCAAACATACTTCTACGTCACATAATCACGAAATAAGACAACACCCTTACCCGCTGGGTATCCATATATGAAGGAAAAACTCATTGATAAAAATATTTATATCATGAAATCATAGTGCATATACTAACCCAATGAGCTCGAATAACACTCCAAATGGCCCCATATAAGCCTCAACCCAATGAGCGCGAATAACACTCCAAACGGCCCAAATATCTACCCAAGCCATATACTAACCCAATAAACTTAAATTCCACCATTTTAAGTAAAAAATGGACACTCGAATCGTCCCAAAGGTCAACTCGAAATATACCAAATTTTATTAAATTAATTATCTTATTAATATAAGTTATACGTCGGTACAAGTCGAATTGATTCAAATCTAATTATTAATTAATTTCACGTGAGTCCGTATTATATGAAACTACTTCACAATCGGTGGAAACCTAAATCGAGGGGATAATTCGAACAAGAAAACCCTCGACAACTAGTCCTTGACTATTCCATAAACGCCCATAATATTGAGCCACTTTTAATATTTAATTAATGAATTACTGAGTATTTTGTTTTAATTCTTGAAACACAAATAAAAATCAAATGTAAGATTCACATATCAACATTCAATAAATATAATGAGTAACAACCCACGTGTCACATGCAATTATAATCGGTGAACAATTATTTATTACTACAAAATTATGGGCTATTATGATTATAATCACTACTATTACTTTGGAGATGGATGAGATTTAGAAAAAGAAAGTTCATTAATTAAATGTTGTTGTTGTGTATTTTATTTTAATTACTTATTCATATTTACACATTCACCATATACCTTCATTTCATTAAAGAGGCACCATTGATTCTCTATCTTTTTTCCACTGCTTCATTGTTATTCCTAACCTTTAGCATTTTATATTTTATAAAACCATGTCGTCATCTTTGTAACGTTCTTTCGCAGTTGTGTGAGCAAAGGGGATTAGGGAGGAAGTGTGTGGGAGACGAGATAGGGGGAAAGATAGATATATAGAGAGTGATAGATGGATAGATAGTGAAAGAGAGAATATGTGTGTTTGTGAGAGGGATATATCACTAACAGTGTGGTGAAATGATGATTTTTATCGATTAAAGACAAATTTAGTTTATTAGGAGCATCAAATTAAATTAGGCCGACCAATTTTATTAATTTAGGTATACATTTAAGTGTGTGTGTGTGAGAGAGAGACATAAAAAAAATAGAGGAGAGGTAGAGAAAGAGGGTTCAACTTAGTGTAAACTAGAAAAAGTTTTATGCACATCGTTAAATTTTTATCAAATATAAAATTTAATAAACCAAGCATTAGTTAGAATAGTTAGTTCACATCGATTGGGTATACCAAAAGTTAAATTAATCAAAGATCGATAGGTGTCTCATCATTATTGTCTGTTTTAAACTAACATAACATAGAGAATGAAATTAAGAAAAATATGAGCTCACCGATAGAATCCATATCAATATACTATTAAGGTGACATTTTGTGTGCATATTATTGACAATAAGTATGTCAAATATAATATTTGGTTTATGAAATTATGTATCTGATACAAAGTTACCAATGAGTGTGAAATTTTTGTTAGTTTATATCGGTATAAATTGAACCCTCCTCATATATCTCTCTTGTCTAGACCAAAGTTATATAACTTATACTTGAAACCATATAAAATTAATTTGACCCTTATGAAAAAAATGAATTGGGACAAGAAAAAAAAATAGGTTCGACCTAAATCGTGTTTTTCAGTGCAATGAGTTTCATGCACACTTCTAATAGTCTTCTTTTGAGGGGCTAAAGCATCTTCCATTGCGTTATGGGCTAGCAATCACACCCTTCATCTTTTTGGCTCACAACCCTTCACTCCTAATATAAATGAAGCCAACTTTCCATTGCAACACTCCAACCATTAATGGAATTACAATCTTCCATGTTACAAAAGCATATCGTGCGATACTAAAATTTGATCCAGTAATTCTATAAAGCATCTTTACGACAACCTAAAGATTTAATACCATTTGTTATGTGAAAACGCCCTAAATCACCATGGAAGCCATTCCGGGCGAATTATGGATACCAAAGGTTTAGGTTGAAAATAATATGTTTGAACCATGAAATGATTAATAATGAAAGCAATTGCAAGAGTAATAAAAAAGTGAAATAGATAAGAATGATCCCATAATCATAATTACATCATCAATAAAAAAATATTGAGAAATAATAGATCGAACATTTTCCCATGTAAAAATAGATGTCCTTATTTATAATAGTAGTCTAAGTGCATTGGTGTACTTGTTTGATAATCATGAGTGGTGAGAAATGGTTGCAGGTGTGGATTTCAGTTTTGCTATGTATGTGGAGCAATATGGACTTCATCCCATGGCGGTTGTCAGGCACCATAATCGCCACCGAGAAGAGCTCATGGAAATGTTAGAGCTAATATATTATGTTCTTTGACATTTAGACATCTCTTATGGGGTTATCTATTAATTTACTTTATTTTGTTAAGAATTATGAATGTGAATCATTAAATTTAACTAGCAAATTATGACAAAAAAATTGGAGATTAGTTAAGTACAATAGTGAATGATTGGCATTAATCTTTGCCTATAGTATTACTATGTTGTTAACTATGATGGTTTGGTTAGTTCCCTCTAATTATATTGATCCATGCTAAAGAAATAATTATATGCATGTTGGTTTGGTCAGTTACTAATTATCAAATCAACCCTACATGCTAGAGAAAAAATGCAGCCAAGTGAAATAATTATATACATATTGGGTTTACTAATAGGTCCAAAGACCTTAGGAGCGAAGATGTTCAATATTTAAAATGGAATAATTCAAAAACTTCAATGTGACCTTTAGGATATGTAAATTTAAATAACCTTAAAGACAAATACCAGTCTCATTGTGCAATGAAAATCTCTACTTCACAAATTTAGGGGCTGCAAGGACCATTGTATATGTAGAGAGTAAATTATTATTGACATTATTACCACATACCAATGATGATAATTTATCATGCTCCTTCTAGGGAGATATTTGTTTTTTTGTGAATGATTTGAAGAGAGTTTAGAGAACTGGCAATGGGTGCCTAATTTTATTTGGTTGGAGGAAAAGATAGAACTAGCAAGAAGAAATTTTAGGAATTGATCGACAAGTGGCACTAAAATAGGAAAAAAATTAGGAAACCCTTAAAAATTGGAAAAGGAGACTGACTCATTTAAGAATAAGGAAGCAAACTAAAATCAATCGGGAAAAAGGGAGAGAAAAATGGAATCTCAGCACCTTCCACTCCCCTAAACCGCTACTCCACCAGCCCCTCCCAACACAACTAGCCACTACCTCATCACACCCTCACCCATATCGACCCCCTCCCACCCACCCCCACCCAACCAATCGATCCATTGACACCACACTTAGAAACCTTTACCCACCTAGATCAATAACTCCCACCCCACTGTAGTTAAAACCCAATGTATATACTAGTCTTCAATCAAGACTCGAATTTCTTAACATATTATTCCAATAAAATTTCAAGCTTTTTACACCTAAGATTTTCTAAACACATCACTGCAGTAAAAACCCTAAACAAACCTATTGAAAAAAGGTTTTCTTATTCGAAGTTTCGATGGAGAAGAAGTATTACAAATCCCCCATCCAGCCACCAATGTTGTGGTGTGTTTGTTTAAATGTTTGTGTGTGTGTGTGTGTGAGAGAGAGAGAGAGAGAGAGATGTTGATACGACGAGCGATGGTGGCAGGTGGTGTGACGATGGTGGTAGATGGGGCATGAGGATGTTGGGGGGGGGGGGGGGGGGAGAAAGAGATTATATATTTCCCCTTTTCAGTTTATTTATTATAACTTGTAGTTTTTTTATCGCATGGAACAATTTAATTGGTTTATTTCTTAAACCATAAGTGTTAACTTAGCCACCACATAAGCAATTCGTTAAGTTTATTTAACATTGTTAGTATCAAGGTTCCAATTGCAAAATTAATATACTTCAGGGTTTACTGCGACAAATTGAAACAATGAAATGATGATTGAAAATTACTCTAACTTCAGGGTTCATGGTGTCTTTTTTCAAAATTAATATTAGGGTATATTAAATAAAATGAAATACTGGAAATTAAAGAGAATGCATAAATGAAATGATAAAGCGTAAAGACATGGATTCGTTTGATCTACTTCTTCCTCAATGATGAATTTATAATTATATACAATAACTAACTTTGTCTCTAAGTAACTTTCGAATTGAATTAAAATTAATTCGTTATAATAATCGCCTATATTTTCCACCTAATGTCCTCTAATTTAACTTCAAATAATCACCACCCTCAACAACCCCAACTTCCATTTAAAATAACAACATTAAGAACCATATAGCCATATCTACCTTCTTTTAAATTCTCACCGTGTGGCAGAAAATGTTTAGGAGATGCAAATGATACGATATGGTGTAGACATACCCCCCCCCCCCCACCCCCACCTAAATTTTGAGCACAAATTTTGGTGGTGAAAACTTGATAGCTATGGCCTTTAATAAATTCCGTTTGATGTCTTGAATGTGCAAAATTCATCATGTTGAAATTGATAATTAAAACATCACACTTCATTTTCTAGTTTCAAATTTGAAGGTCACAAAGGATGGTGTATAACTTTAGTTCCCTTTGAAGGTCAATAATGATAGGGAAGAATATTAGCATTTTTCAAATGCCAGGTTCACCAAATGGTGAATAAATTCAACCCCTTTCAACTTTGAAGGCGACCAGTGATAGTGATTAATTTTATCCTCTTTGAACTTCGTAGGTCAGTAATTGTGGTGAATAACTTCTGCTTATTTTTTAGTTAAAGGTCACCAAAAACTATGGATAATATCACTCTCTTTCAGCTGTGAAGTTTACTAAATATGGTGAATAACTTCATCCCCTTTCAACATTGAATATCATCAAGGATAGTTGATAATCTTAACCCTTTCAATTTTCAAGGTCACTAAGAATGGCGAATAACTTAAGTCCCTTTCAACTTCAAAGGTCACCAAGGATGTTGAATAATCCCATCTCATTTAAACTACAATGGTCTCCATCCATAGATATAATTTTAATAATTAACAATGAACCTATGGATAGTAAGATAATAAATAACTAGTTCCCCAAACAATGCTAGATTCAAAGACCACCACAAGAAAATAATGTAACGGTCAAAGAATTTTTCATGACTTCCCAAGCTTGGTGTTATTATCTACATTGAATTAGAAACTTGATCCATACATTAAAAGAAACATCTAGAAGATAATTTTCCAATGCAACAAATTAGTTATTATTTGGATATTTATAAAGAGAGTTGTAGTCATTTTACCAAATTGTGTTTTGTCTTACTCAAATAACCAATGTAACAATCAAAATATTTGACTATGAATTTTTTAGCATGGAAATAGATTTGCACAAAAAATATATAAAATGAGACAATACCAAGACAAAATTGTGGAATTCAGATTTTGAACACATTAAATGGTTCTTAAGTTAAACCTCTCTAGAGAGAGTTATGGCCATTTTACTAGTAGTATATTGGTTGACTCAAAAACTCAAAAATGAAATCAAGGATATTGCTAAGCCAAAAAGATTCCAATTGTTGATGTTTATATTTATTCTACATGATCATGTCTCCATATTTAATAAGCTAATTATTTTAGAAATCTGTAAAAAAATCATGGTTTACCCAATTCCCATTAATCGCCATTATAATTCACCATTAATTAGGGCTGATTCAAATTATGGACTTAGTGGTAGAAATTTTAAATGTATTCCATGAAACTAAGTTTTCTTATATACGTTTGAATGATATAAACACCAATAACTTCATGCTCAAAGAGAATGCCACTTTAACCTTGTGCCTGAATTCAAAGCAAGAATTCCGAGCTATTCTTGATGCTTCCAATCATATTGCATGACCCAAATTCTTGTTTGAATTCCAACTTTTGGTAAGACGTAAGTTCTAATTCTTGATTGCAAATATGTAGTGCGAAACTAGAAGGAACATTCTTAAATATATTGAATTTATTTTGCCCTTATTTTTTTGTAAAACTATTTTTTCATAGAAGATTGGTGTAAACATTATTAGTACAACCAAATTGCAGAGATTGTAAAAAAAATTGTGCAAACTTTGGGCCAAATTGTTCAGACTTTTGGCCATAGCATGATATTCCTTTGAAAATAGTCACATAACAAAAGATAGTATTAATCTTGAATGGGAACACCCATTTTGTCATATGGAATGATTGAGACCTCCCATTATGGTTATCATTTTATGGATTCTTAGGCACGCCTTAATTAAGAGGACCTTTTATGAATGAAAACGTAAATTGAATTGAAGAAGATAACTTACAGGAAATAAACTTGTGTTTAATCCAAATGAAGATGAAAGTAAATATTATGTAAAATGGAAATGCTAAATATTAAAGTGAATGCACTAATTAGACGATAAAGTGTAAATAAATAGTTTCTTTTATCTATTTGAGATGTCTTCTTTTTCCTCAATGGATGAATTTATAATTATTTGCAATAACTAACTTTTGACTCTAAATGAATTTTGAATTGAATATGAATTAATTATCTACAATAACCAATTCTATTTGTCACCAAGTGACTTATTATCTGGATCCAAATCATAACGACATTAAACCTCTGATAACTTCCATTTGAATTACTTCAAAATAACCATACAACCGACTTTAACTTCTCAACTTCTGACCACGTGTCAAAAACTGTTGGGAGATACAAAATGATAAAATTAGGTTTCTCGGTCCTTATTTTAACTTCATCCTACACATTGAATGAAACCACCATATTTTCCCTATGTTTTGGCAAAAGGGTTAGTGTTGAAAGTCCTAACCAATATGTGTTTACTAATGATTCTTTGAAAGGTGAAGCATGATGCCGCTAGATGGAAAACTCTCCAATGAATTTGACAATACCTTGGGTAAACCTGAACGTCTATGCAGAGAGAAATTTATGGCGAATTCTTAGGAAGATAGACCAATCCGCCTTCCACCATTATGTTATAACAACTAAATGTCTCTTCAGCAGTGCAATCCAAATCAGGTGGATCCTCTCGATCAAACTTCCTTTTATTCTTCTTCTTCATTGTCTCCTCACCACCTTCATTTTCCTTGTCACCTTATATGTAATTAACTCGTAGAGCCTAGACTCATCTTCTTGATTGAGTTATTGGATAATTAAACACAAATCTTGTCACAATATGGTTGGGATAAACAACCAATAAGATATTTCTATCAGCTTTCATGAAGGCTTTGAATGTTCCCTCATGAATCTCATTGATCAAATCACATATATATTTCTGAAGCAAACCCTCTGCACAGATTTATAGCAATTTTCCTCACTAGCATCTTATCTTACATTAGGATATCTTTATCTAAATCTCATGATGTAGCCCATCACCTCCTCCTCAGTTTTTGCCTCTCTCGAACAAGCTGGGTTAGTGTAAATTTTTCCTCTACCAAAAAACATTTTAGGAGAAATTGGACGTGCATATCTTCCCATGTCTCCACACTCATTGGGGCTACATGGGAGTAACAAGTGTAAGCTTTATCGGTAAGGGATTATTAAAACTCCCTTAGATTTAACTTTTTATTTTTCAATTGGCACCATGGTTTCTCAATAAATATCTTTATGTACTCCTTTGGTTTGTACACATTTCCATTGATCTTCTCACATTTTGGGGGAATATACTTCTCTAGGTAAGGTTTGTCATTGTACTCCACTTGGTAAGGAGTAAGAAAATACTCATAAATGGAGGCAACCTTACCAACAATTTGTGAGGATGATACTAACATTTTCATCATCTCCTTTTTGACCTCCTCATTGGTAAAGGAAGGTGAGGCAGCTGCCTCTAATGTCTTAGCATGTGGTAGAGCAACTATGGTTATGGCATTGACAACAATAGGTTCTTCAAAGGTAGGTGTAACAGAAAGATTGGCCACAGAGGGACCAATAGGTTTGCAGGTAGAATGGGTGTTACCACCAAATGAACCACAAGAGGTGCCACTAGTGTGATGAAAGATATTAGGTATCATTTCCCCAAATATATCCATCCAGGATTGAGTTTGTAAAAACTCCATAAATTTATCCATGATATGGCCCATCTGAGTAGGTACCAGTATAGATCTCATGGAAGCTTGTCCAGTTGCAATAATCCCTGTAATGGTAGCAACAGGAAAGACATCAATTATAGCAACCACGTAAGTATAAATGAGGTTATATTCCTCTTGGTGTTGAGAGTCATCAATATTTAAAGTACAGTTAACACTTTCATTGGTCATTACAAAGATAATACCTCCCCAACGGAGTCACCAAATGTAAGAGAGTAATTCTCTATGTGCTAGGGTGTTTAAAGATAAACGAAGGCATAATTCGTATTAATGGCAATGAATACAAATCAATAAATGCACTCCCAAATGACAAGAAATAACTCATATGTATAAATCAAATAGCAGATAATTAATACAAGTGTTTGGTAATAAATAAACCTTAAAATAAACTAACTAGATGGACAGGACATCAAGCATTCTAGATACACCTTAGGTGGGTAGCTCGAACACCAAAGAATAAAGTAATACATGGTCAAAGGATCAATAAATGCATATTTTCTTGGTAAATGATGGGAGAAAAGAATTAATGGTGAAGTAATAAAAGTCCTGGTTTACAATAACTCTAGTTTATAATAACTCTCTCAAAGTGGTCTTTTAGCTCAAAGATCACGTGGTCTCTCAAACTGTACAAATGGGGTATATATAACCTCAGGTCACTCATGTGGCATCTTAAGTGCATTTAACTATGGGTCAACCCATGATACCCAACATGTCAAATGCATTAATGTCCAGTTTAGCAACCTAATTCCAAGTCTTGGAATTGGGTTGCCAAACGGACCCTAACTTGTGATGTGAGATGAAGATGATTCGATCCATTGGGCGAGTTTTTTTTATAGTTGTTGGTGTGATTGCATGGTGATATAACTTGATCATATGTTTAGTTGGTCTATGCTTCGTGGTGAGAGAGGCGGATTTTCCGATCCATTGGTCGAGTTTTGGTATGGAACTACTGAGTGGTGTAATTGCATAGTGATACCCTATTTTCATTTATGTGTTTATGTTTTTAAATTTGTCAGGTGAGTGACTCCTACAAATTTATCAATATATGCATAATAAGGGGCCCAAAGGTAGATGCCTTCATGTGGTTATTATGAGACATATATACATGTATATGATATTAGGCCATTGATGGATACTTAGATAGACAACCCTAAATCATATTTCTGCATTTTTATGTGATTTTATATACATCTTATTGTGTGGGTGACATGAGCGAAGGATGGTTCGGGATTATATTGGGTACAATCATTGTTGTCCAGTGATGGACACTATCAATTAAAAGATGTTAAGATAAAGTTAAATATTACGTTATAAGATTGTGAGTATTTTAGTAAGTAAAAGATGTGTACTGGGTCATAATTTTACATGTGTAGTTAGTTACATTGCATGTTAATATTTTGTTATGTAGTATTACTTATTTGTCTAGTGGTAGAGACTTATTAGTATTGATTATGCCTTGGGTTAGGATACTCATGTAGTATATCATTTATGATGAGGAGTGAGGTGTCTCTTGCATGTGAGTATCGATGGTATGACATGTTAATTGTAAATGAGCCACACAATTATTAATATTTTGATACTATATGATATTTCTAGTAACTTTAGGGCGCTAACCCAAATTTGTAAAAAAACAAATCCCCCACAGGTATTATTATTGTTATATACAGGATTAGTTGGGCTGAGGGGTCAGACTTATGGTTATTGAAGATTCAGTCATCATCCTTAGAGTATGATTTGTTATTACATTTTCGTATTTTTTTTTATCCAGTAGTATTGATCAGATTGTTCGCTATTGTATTTCTTTTATTTCAATTGTGACATCTGTGTATAAGAGATTTATATAGTGGATTCAGATTTATTAGAGTTTTAGTTTTATCTTAGTTCAATTATTCTTATTGTTATCCTTTATTGTGTTTTTATTATGGATTTTTTTTTATTTATTATCATTTTTCTTTTTACATTGATGTTGAGGATGATATAAATTATTTAGCTTTCTCTGTATTTTCTGCCCGGATTGATTAGCTTGACATGGAAAATAGGGGTTGTTATAGTTGGTATCAGAGCATCCATATTCTAGTATCCTTAGGATCGGTATTGCATCTGTTCCATTTTTTTTCTAGGCATTCTTTAATGTGTATAAAGCTATTCATTAGGGTTTTGTACTCTAGCAATGTGATGACGTGAGTGTAGGTGTCATTAATAGCCATTGGAGCTTCGCCGAGACTCGATGACCATTCGTTCATATGGGATATTTTGAATGAATACCGTTGTGAGTTAGTGGTAAAGTATATAACTAGTTATGAATGAAGAACGTTATGAGAATAATTTTGGGGAGTATCTTGTTTGAGGCAAGATCTGTAACTTTGAGACTTTGTAGGTATAAATAGTGAATATGTTTCACATTGAGTTTATATTTTGAGACACTAAAGAAGTTGAGTTGTGAGGAGCTTATTAGAGATCTTGGTTTTACCTATGATAATATAGACAGTGACGACAATTAAAACTAATGGAATGCCTTTTATAATATGTTGTGAACCAAGTAGATGGATAAATAGATTGCTGAATTTTAGAAAAATAAAAAGATTGTGATGGTAAGTTTATGTGTCGTTAATTTACATGAGATAGTGGAATTTGTGTTATTCTCAGGTTCGAGCAAAGTGGATTTGTATGGCTAAACCCATATGTGAGTAAGGGTGATGAAAATATGAGAACTTTAGACCTAGGATAAAGGTAACCATGTGGTTGAGGAGAATGAGTTGGAGCTATCTAGTATGATTTATCATTACATATGAGTAGGTGGAAATTGGAGATGAGAGGTTCGATGTTTTAATTGTTTGAGTAAAGACAACTCAGTAAGAGATTATTATGAGAATGAGTTTGCCTATGTAATGTCGACCTGTGATATGGATACATTGGTTATGTAGAAGTTTAGGAAGAATTAAGTTCCAAAAGGCTCAATAAAAGAGAATGTTTCAATTGAGGATCATGATTATGAAAGTAAGACCGAAAGTACGCCTATTAGAGACACTTAGGAGAAATTAGAAAGGATGTTATGAGATGGCGAGTTGATCCACGAAATAAAGATCCTAAGATGGATTGTGTTTATCATTTTATGACTTTTAGTGTATGGACATATAGTTAGAAGATGCCCGAATATCGATTATGGGTACTAGAGAAAAGAACCAAAGATGGTTCGGTTAAGGCTTACATATTTTATGTAATGGTAGTTAATACCGGCACTTGGGTGATAGCCGTGAGTTTTCGATGATTTGGAAAATAACACCTTATTAAGAGAGGGTGCAACGATGTGGGGACTAAAGTGCTTGTGATTCATTTGACTTGCTAAAGTCACCATCTATTATCAATTCCAACCACTCGTGGGATAGTGTGATTTTTCACCGCCTAGATTAAGAGTTAATCTAGGTAGGAATATTATGGTTTAGTTTTGGCTAGGTTCTGAGCGAGTATACAAACCCCCAGGCCCGATGCAAATAAGTGGTTATATGTGCCTACCGCCACGCAGTTTGAGGTGTAAGTTGATGATATATAATTTTTAGGGATATGTAGCTCGATCTGTGTGTCTATTATGTGGATATATAGACTTAGAGTAAGACTATTTTTGTACCGTTGTTTATGGTTTCCTGTGTTGAGTGAGCACCTTTGGTATGTGGAGTTTTTATACTTGATATTGACGTAGTTTTTGTGTTTAGGGATATAGTGAAGTGCGTGATTCATAAAATCTATATGTATTATAATGATACATTTTTTGTGGGCATAGTTTTATTGTCAATGGATATCTCTTTATATGTGGATTGTATGTTGATGGAATCCCATGAGTTATGATTTTAGTGTTCACTAGGATATATCTCTGGTGATGAGTAACACCATCCCATATGGAAGTAACTATGTGATTTATTGTGTATGAGTAAATTATATGTGTATCCTCGTATATATTGATAGTTGTGGTAATGTGAGCATCCCCTACATTTTGTTACTTAATTATGAGTTATGAGGGGGACTTAGTACCCTTATGAGTTTTGTTAGTTATTCTTGGATGGTAATAGTGACTTATTATGAATTCTCGGAGTGAATGTGATAATTAGATTTTGATTTTTACATGATAGTTTCTATAGCATATGACGATTGAGTTCAGAGTACTCAGATGAATTATATACTAGTGGTTGCATACTTTATAGGATGGATACGTAGGTTAGTCAGACAATGATGGAAATTCCTCTTAGTGTATGAGGATACGGTGATGGGAAATGTTTATGACCCAAAAAATTAAGTTATGTTGATAAATATGTTGGTAGGGATGGCCTCAATTACATGAAGTAGTTAGGGTCACGTGTGGTGTTTTCATAGTGACATTGTCACGGTGATTGGTGATACTAGATCCTTATTGGATAGGTAATATATTCACATGTAAATGGGTGGTTGAGACACTCTATTGGATTAAGGATGTACAGAGTATGATCTTTTAAATATTTGGAAAAATCAAGATGTTTTTCTAGCATTGTTAGATCGATTAACTTAAGGAGTTTGGGTATCATTCTTGGAAGGGGTGAGCCCTTTTAATAGAATAGTCACAGTTGGGATTTACCTTCTGTTGGATATTGATTTGAGTGGATAGTGCATTGTTTCATGTTTGGTCTTGGGTCAACGAATCTTAATAACCGGTTGACCTAGGTAGTAATGTATTGGGGGGTCCTTGTTTGGGTTTCATTTGGGAGATGTTCAATGCACAAAAATTAGTAAGGATCGAGAGTTGAGAGATATTTAGGCTCTAGGACATTCAATAATTACAATGGAAATTACTTCTATGGAGAGATAACACATTGAGTAGAAAGACATTCCAAGGTTTAGGGCTAGTGGGGCCAAGGAGTTCAATGTCGAGAACACCGAAGGACGTTCGCACCACTAGTAGCGTAGGTGGGGCAATGACATAAATAGTCGAGTCATTATTAGTTGGGTATCATTGAGACTTATATATGTAATTCTTTTAGGGTGTGTAAACGTGATATTTGGTGTATGGGTGCCCTAGTCGTGGCATTTTATGGTAAGTGTACGTGAGCCTTATTTATATTATGGTGATCCAGTTACGGGATAGTTGTGCCTAAGCGTATGGTATTTGTGGGGTTTAAATTGCGACGTTATGATTTAGCAAATTTCGAGGACAAAAATCCTATATTAGTGGGGTAGACTGTAATACACCGTCTTTTGTGACTTTTATATATTATTTATTAATTAATACAAATTAATAAATGGGATTAATTATTACTTTTGTGATTTGGTAATAATAAAATGCATAATTTAGATGGTAATTAAATTTTCATGTGATGTGATTTTGTTTTGTGTTTATAAATACTGTGACATTAATTATATGATATTGGACTATACATTATGTGTATAATAATTAAGTGTGTATATTATATTTACGTCGTGAGGTATTACCGCATGTAGTGAGGTTCTACCATTTGGATTGGACCTTGGAGTGTCAGGAGGCCCATATATACGTTTTTAGTAGTTTGGATTGGGCCTATAGTGTAGGTATACCTTTGGGATAAGTTTTAGACCGGTTTATGTACTCTTTTGGGCTCATTTAGAGGCCTCAAATTTGGCCTTTTGTGACATGCGGTTTTAGACTTATTTTAAGGGTTTTAACCATCATTCATTGAACACTTTACACACAAATTTAACCTTATATTCCCTGGAGATTTGGGAGAACTTGGGAGGAACTTTGAGGATGAAGAATAAAGGATCATGAGGAAGAATAACTCGTTCGTACCGTCAAGAAAAAAATCTATTGGTTTATGACTAAATAATTTATAATTGTCTTTTGATTTCAATGTCTTCTATTTGATTTGGAATTTAGAAGCATGTTTAGATATTTAATCTAATATCTTAGCCATGTTCATTTTGGGTTCATTGGGTTGTGAAATTAAACTATTGGTGGGTCTTTGTAATCTGACTTAATTGGTGAATTTATTGGAAACCTTTAATTGAATTGTTTTAGGTTATGATCCTGCATTAGAATCCATAATTAAGGATGAATTAATTGTATGTATGATTGTCTTATGTTAATTTGATGTTTTGACTTCTGAAATTGCATGTTCATTAGATTGATTAATGTTTGAGAATGAAGTTAGGTTTAAATTGGGTTTTAAAAGACTTGAACCTTAATTCGTGTTATAATGACGTTATTCATTAAGAAATCGAATTAGGATAATGAGTATGTTGTTTATACACCTTGAGATTGGGTTTATTATTTCTTTTGAATCTTGGGTTTGGTATTAATGGAGGTTTGATCCGCCATCAAAACATTTTGAGGAAGGAATATTCAAACTTGGGACATCCGGATCAATTCGAACTTGGACTGGAATGATCCGACCTTTCGTATGGATGCGATATTATTTTTTGTTGGGTTATTCGATTGGGTTTCGTCTTAAACAATTGATTAGATTTTTTTATATATATATAAATGAGAGGATTTATATACACATGTATCGATTGGTACTTATAGTTGTGAGTAAACATATTAAGATGTTTTGGTGTTAATTTTGGTCTCGACAGATTACAAGCTGTAATATTAACTTAGTAATTAAATGTGGAGACACACACAAACACACATATACATATACATTTGTACACACACACAGACACTTGAGTTTAAGTGTGTTAAACTAGGAAGATGATTCGATAAGGCTTGAGAGTAAATAAACCTAAAAATGTGATGAACAATCTAGCACTAGGGATTGGGATAGCTTGATATTCTTAAGAGTACTTGTTATCATATAGATTTTGAGAGATAGTAAACCTATAATTTAGATAACAATCTGGCGTTAGGAGATTGGGATGTTTCGGGCATGCTTGAGAGTATATATATAGTTCTTTTTTACCATGTGAACATATAAATTACTCCTGGTGCATCTATCAGTCAAAGTTTTGGATGATTTTGAGTGGGATTGTGTACCACACTCTTGGTTGCTCATGTAGGACTTTTTGAAGGTCAATATGTTTTATCACACGTTTAGTTGGTCTACGCTTCATAATATGAGATGAAAATGACCCGATCCATTGGGAGAGTTTTTATATAGTCGGTGGTGTGATTGGGTGGTGATATAACTAGATTACATATTCAGTCGATCTACGTTTCATGGTGTGAGAGGCGAATGATCCAATCCATCATTCTAGTTTTGGTATGTAACTACCAGGTGGTGTGCTTTCTTAGTGATCCCCCATTTTCATTTATGTGTGTATGTTATTAAATCTGTTAGGTGGGGGACTCCTACGAGTTTACTGATAGAATAATGAGTAGGTCTTCGAAGTTAAATGACTTCGTGTGGTTTTTATGAGACTTATATAAGTGCATATGATATTAATCCAATGGTGGACAATTAGATGAAGACCCTTATGTAACATTTATGTGTTTTGATTTGAGATAGTATACATATTATTGTACTGGTGACATGAGTTGGTGTTAGCTTGGGATCATATTGTGTACATATGTTATAGTCTATTGATGGACACGGTTAATTAAAAGATGTTAAGATAAGGTAAAATGTTACGTTATGAGTCATGAATATTTTAATAAGTAAAATATGGGTTTTGAATGTAATATGTACACGTGTAGTTAGTTTCATCCCATGTTAGTATTTCGTTATGTGGTATTACTTATACGTTTAGTGGTAGAGACTTACTTAGTATTTATTACGCTTTGGGTTAAGATAATTGTGCATTATTTCACTTATGACGAGGGGCCAGGTATTTCTTCCATGTGAGTGTCGACACTATGGCATGTTTCTTGTAAATGAGCCACGCGATTATTAGTGTTCTGATATTGGAAGTTATTTCTTGCAGCTTTAGGGTGCTGATCCAAATTTGTAAACTCTTTTTCCCCACAGGTATTATTATTCATTATATATAGGATTAGTGGGGCTAAGAGATCAAACTTGCGGTGGATGAAGATTCAATCACCATCCCTAGATTAAGAGTTATTGTTTTATTTCCGTAGTTTTTTGTATCCAGGAATTTTGATCAAAGGTGGTCGTTGTTTTATTTCAGTTGAGACATTAATTTATATGAGATTTGTATATTGGATTCTAATTTGGTAGAGTTTCAGTTTTACAGTTCAATTATTCTTATTGTCATCCTTTATTGAGTTTTTATTGTGGATGGTTTTTATTTAGTGTATTTATACTTTGATTTTGAGAATGATATATATTGTTCAGTGCTACCTGTATTTTGCATTCGACCTATTAAACTGGGTGTGGAAAAATAGGGGGTCTCACACAGAATCTCTTATTAAGCATCACAATTAATTGTTTGACCGATTCATATGAGAACAAACTTATCGGTGACAATCTGGGGACATGTCATAATGCACGCTACAACATTGGTTCGTCTTTGACCAATTGCTTATCATCAATACTAAGCTTTTCAACTTGTATTGTGTCATGGACCAGATATTTCCTACTTATACACTTTTGGGTGTGCCGCTCAAGTCCTTATTACACAACCTCAATAATTTAAAATGGTTCAACAATTCCGATTAGGCATTTATGCTGGTTTTGATTCACCTACTATCATTAGATATCTTAAACCTTTAATTGATGATGTTTTACCGTACGCTTTGTAGGCTTCCATTTTTATGAGGCAATTTTCCCACGATTAGGGGGGAGAGAATAAGTGATTAATAGAAGGATGTGAACTTACTTGGTATACTCCAAATTTGTCTCATTTTGATCCACGCACTTCTCAGTGTGAATCAAAAGTAAAATGGATCATTCATCTCCATTAGATTATAAATCAATTGCCTAATTCATTTGTGGATGTAAAAAAAGTAACTAGATTACATATACCTATTGCAAATGATCCTACTCGAATTGGTATTCTGGTTGAAAAACCAATGAGTTTGGAAACAAGTGAATCAGCTAAGACACAGTTAAAGTGTGGTCGTCCAGTTAGTTAAAAAAAATCAGCTTCTCATGAGAAATGAAAAAAGGGAAAAGTAATACTCCTAAAGATATTATAAAAAGAAATTCCACAATAACTCCATAAGAAGAACATGTCCTTGAAGAGAGACAACCCCCTGAAAAGGTAAAGTCCCCTGAAGAGGTAGAGGGACCTAATAAAGAAATTTATATAAATTATACATGAACTAAAAAATTGTGGAATCATAAATAAATTATCGTTGAAGATATATTTTCCTTTATAATAGCTACTGAAATCAGGGAAATGATGATATCAAAACTCAATTTGTTAATGAATGTCAACAAAGATATAATTGGCTAAAATAGAACTAATCAATTCAACAAGATGATACTTCTTTGGACTTATAGTCCAAACACCTAAAAATTTGAACCTTTTAAGATACAAATGGGTGTTTTTAAGAAAATATAAAGATAAAGATGAGGCTTTTTTTTATATAAAGCCTAACTTGTTGCACAAGATTTTTCACAGAGACTTGGGATTTATTATGAAGAAACCTAATAACTAGTAATGGATGCAATTACATTTCGATATTTAATTGATCTGGGAGTCTCATAAAGACTCGACATGCATCTAATGGATGTGGCATTAACATATCTATATGGAAATGTAGTTGTATTTATATGAAGGTTCCTGAAGGATTTAATGCCCCAGAAGAAAAACCATATTGTATGTACTCTATTAAGATTAAGCACTTATTATATGGATTGCAACAATATGAAAGACTATGGTGTATCTGTCTTAGTGAGTACATGGTGAAAATAGGGTATGGTAATTGCAGGTGGTAATTGTCTACAATGTTAAAATTCAACATGCATAAGGGAAATTAAGAGAAATATTCAAATAGTAGATAAAAAAACAAAATACAAGATATACGTGGTTCGATAACGTGCCTACATCCATGGGGTTTAAGGTTTGTTCTTTTATTAAGTTCGGAGAACTAGTTAACAGAGTTTTAGTACTTCTGGACGATATAATATCACATGGCCTTATCAATAAGGAGAGGGTTTATATATAGATAGAATCTTATGAGAGTCATAATCTCTATTAATAGTTATATCTGGAAGTTCAGACCTATACCTATTAGTTTGAACCATTCCAAGTGATGGATACTTAGGAGTCCTCCATAATATGGACTCTTCATTAACTTGGCGTGAAAAAATCTTGGATGCTCATGCTGAGCATGTGCATAGCTCGTGATATCATAACTCTAATCCCAATAATTTCCCCAAAATCTCAGGGTCGCTTTGATGTCGCTAGATTTATTATATTTAGGTTTACTATTGATTCTGACAAGTCTTCATACTTATGGGAGTAGTAGTATTTCTTCCTCGGAAATATTTACTGATTCATTGAAGGGAAGTTTTATAAATATCCTTAAAATTGGAGGATTTATTGAACATTGAGTGCACCACGATCACGCTGATAAATATAGCCTTTTTTCTTAGCAGTGAACTATCGCTTCGATAGTCGTCACATGTGCGTATAATCATCATGATTTTAGGGCATTTCACACCACAAGACAACGGTTACCACTTTATTCCTCACTTTCTAGTTCATTTAAAAAATTTGCAATCTTTCAAAGGAAAGCCTTTTATTGTTATCATTCCGCCTATAAGAACTTTTGAAATTCTTTCTTCATTTCAATTGTTTTCCTAGACTTCTAAACTTTATATGTTTTTAATTCTTTCATTGGGCTTCCATCTTTAATCATGGTGTACGTTATTGATGAAAACACCGTGGGAAAATTCAAATTTGACCATCAAATCCCCTAGTGGTATCTTTAGGATTCATTAAGGGTCCATGTGACCTTTCCGCCCTTTCTAAAGGGCACTGGTTACTTTTTATCTTTATTGCTGAGTGTGGGGTCATTTTTCCAACAAATCGTTTATTTTTGGAGTTTTGCCAATACTAAGATATGATCCCAACCCAAGTTGCCCCAAATACATGGAGGATCATTAATAAGGTTCAGTCTATTAACAAGTTATATGGGACCCATCGTGGTATATACTGTTACTAGTAGGTGACAACCACTAAGAATATTAATTATATGAAGATGAAGGTGGACGATCAAGCCCTGGTCGTGAACCTCTATATTTTCAATAAGGATTATTGGGATTGTGGTGAAAATTATGTTTAACACAATTTCACAAGAAAAGACAATCACCAAAGCAAATAAAGGATGTAATGAATTCCAATCACACAACACAGTATGTTTGTGGTTCAGTAAGAATGCCTACGTCCACGGTGGTGCTCTCAGTATTATTTCTTTGTACTCCGGGAAGTGTTTTATAGAAAATATAATGCGTGTCTTTCGCCCCAAGCTTAGGGTTTGTTATATACATGTTTGTTCTCGGGGATTGGGGGTGGACTCCCCCACATCAGTCCATAACCCCTAGAATATATGCATGCGAGATTTTAGGGACTTGACTGAGTCGTGCCTGAATTGGTAGGGATGCGAGGCTCCCAGACTTTGGGCCTTTACTGGTCTACTCGTCTGGGCCCGTGGTGACAAATCGAGGTACCCACAATTGCCCCTAAATTTGTTGGGCCACAATTTGGGCTCAATAAATTTAAATGATTTGTCATAATGGCTATTTTATAAATTGTGTAACTCTTCCAAGATTTGAAGAACTTCTTCTAAACTGATTTAGGCGGCAACCTGCTTCGTGTCTCGTGCGCTATGATTGGAAACGTTTAAAAATACTTTGGGGCAGTATTTCCTCGTTGTCGTTTTAAGCTTCTTCATACTTTCTTATCTTCTCTAAGCTCCCACTATTGCGCTCTCGTTCCCAGGTCTTCATTTTTCGATTTTAATCTCCTTTATCGTCTTTTCTTGTGACCTTGCGTCGTCCTAAGCCAGTTTTTGATTTCATAAGTTCCTCTTGCTCTTTCTCTGTGTTTTTTCTGTTAAAACTTCTTTGCATTTGTAATTTAGGGTTTTTAAATGGCGAAGATAGGCAATAGATCAGTAACTGAATTTAGGAAGTATTATAACATCCCAGATTGGGTAGACATTGAGTGTGCTCCTGTCCCTAAAAATGTCAGAGAAATAGAGGACGCTCACTGGATTTACGTCCTCTTACTGTCCTAAGTGGGTCTTAATTTTCCTCCAAGCAATTTGTTTTTGCATTTCTTTGGTTATTTCAATATTGTCCCTACACAATGTTCGCCAAACGTCTGGAAGATTGTTAATGGTGTCCATAGAATAAACCAACTCTATGGCACCAATTTAGGGTTTGCTGAGATATGCTTATGTTATTCTTTCTCACGCACAAGTTCTGGTCTTCTTTACCTCAAGGCCAGGAGTCTTGATAGGGTATTGGTAGTAAATCTACCTGATTCCCACAAGGATTACTGGAAAGAGGGTTTTCTTGCTAGAAATTGGAAATTTCCTCCCTATACTGAGGGGTCGAGGTCTGACAGGTTTATAGTCCCCTTTTATGGGGAGGGGTTCATATGTATGCTTAATTTTTTCTTTGCTCTTCGATCTTCTTGTTAATTTATGATTTCTCTGATATTCTTTTCTCTTTCTTTTTAGCGAGGACAAAGAACTTGGAGCCTGCTAGCAGCGAGGTTTGAGCTGCTAAGTTGGTCAAGGCCTAGAATATCAGGGATATCTTGGCTGACTATGACCATTCTCGATCAATGCCTTTCCTTTTGGAGTACAAAAACATCGGGTCTAGTTTTATTACGCGACCTGTAGATAGTATACCCGAGCTAGACATCACCGAAGAGGTTTTTGTAGATCCTATCTAATTGGACGAGGAAGAGAGAAGCTCTGGTGAGGGTAGCGAAGGTGATAACGGGGACGGTGCTGAAGGTGGTTCCAGTGAGGAGAGCTCTAATGGTGAAGGATCTTCCAGCTCGGAAGAGGTTTCAGAAGCTCGAGCGTTTTCCAGTGAATCGAGAAGTTCCAATGAGGAGGATATGGCTCCTCCTAGGAAGAATCTGATCAGGGACGATGATGATGATGATGTGCTTCTCTCTAGGCGGTTAAAGAAGCAGAAATCTGGCAGTGGGGAAGTTTCCACTGGTTCTTATCCTACTTCCATCGAGCAGGAAAAGAAGAGGGGGAGGAAGAGCAGTTGAGAGAGAGAGAGAGAGAGAGAGAGAGAGATAAAGAAGAGGATAAAAAGAAGGTAGAGGAGAGGAGGAGAGATAAGAAGGAGAAAAAAGAGAGGGAAGAGGAGAGAATGAGAGAGGAAATGAGGATAAAGGCAGGGTAAGCTTTGGTGCCCGTGTCTGCTTTGCCTGAGGGGGCCTCTATTGCCCTCTCTCCTCAGTTGGCCACTACATTGCTCAAAAGAGAAATTTTGCCTACTAATCGTCAGAAGGCGATGGGGACCGACCAGTTAGCTCTGGAGGCGTGTCAGAAGCTAGCCTTGGTAAGTCCTCTTTTGCTCCTTTGTGTTTACAATATTATGTTTAGTTCTTCTCCATGCTTACAACATTCTGTTTAATGCTTCTCTTCTTTGCAGTTTGTGACTGATTTTGCCGTCATTTACCATACTCGCGATGAGCTGGTGAGGGGGAAGGCTGAGCTAGAAAAGAAGAATACTGAGATGAAGGGGAAGAATGTCTAGCTAGAAGCTAGATTGATGGATGATAATTAGGCCCACAAGTCCTCCGATCTCGCCTTCGCTGAAGCCAACAGAGCGAAGGAGGCGGTGACCAAGGAGCTCAATAAGTTGAGGCAGTCCTACGACCTGGTATGCACGAGCAAGATTATTTTGGTAGAGGAAAATACGGTGCTAGCAGCAAAGGTGCAAAAAGTGGAGTCTGAGGCTACCACCCTCAAGGAGAGATCTTATAATATTGGTTGGGCCATTACGTATGAAGATGTCGATGTTTAGATTGGCTAAATAAGCTATTAAACTTCAAGAAGGGCTGGAACAAGGCTCTTCTGGCTGCTGGAGTGGACCTCAATTCTTCATTATTTGACGAGCATGATCCAAGCCTGAAGACTGTTGTGGATGAGGCTCCTGCCCCGAACCTTGACGGTGGAGTTCCTGTCCCCCAGACCGTTCTTATGGACACTCCTTCTACCCAAGGGACATCGATTGGTCTAATTGAGGGAGGTTCTCCTTCTGCTGCTGACAAGGGAAAGCAGCCAACTACCTCTGAACAAACTGAGGTTTTCAGCTAACCTGTTCTGGGGATTCCTTTTGTATTTTCTCTTTATTTGTACTGCTCTTTTTAATTACTGATGTACTTGGACCTCTTTATTTGAATGAAATGAAAATACTTTCCCTTATGTGTACTGATTCTTCTTTTCTTGAATGCTTGTATGGCCTGTAGTTGATTGATGTAGATGAGTATATACCTGCCACCTCTCAACTGGGAAGGATCCTTGGTCCTAATGCAAGCAATCAGGTTCGCTAAGACTTCGTTAGGATTTTCAAGTCTCTCAGGTCATCGAATAAGAGCTTTAAAGACCCGTCAGAGCTCATTGACAAACTGAAGGATAGACTTCAGGAGATGAAAGAAGTTGGTGTCTCTGTCAAAGAAGAAGTCAACACTTTGAGAGCTAAGATTCTGGATGCCTTCGAAATCAATCAAGTCGAAGAAGTTCTTCAATGGGATAATGAGACTCTAAGGAGGGAGGTTTCGCGACTCAGGGAGCATGCGTCGTGCATCGCACATAGAGTTTTATGAGGTTCCTCTTCATCGGTTGTTCTGCGAGCTGGCACAGGGCTTAGCGCCACCCCTCGAGTTTTACGAGGTTCTGCCTCATCGGCTATTCCGCGAGCTGATCCAGATGTAGGGGGTCCAGCTAGGGAGATAGACGAGCTTCGAGAAGATGTCCGATGAGCATATGTGATTGCCGCTGGGCTTCAAAGAGATGTCACACATCTGAGGCATCTGTTCAAGAAAGGACCTCGATGAGTTTGGGTTGATGGTTATGACCAAGGTTAGACAGATGCTCTGACGAGGTTGACAGAGTTTGAAGAGCTATCCTTTATTAGGGGATGGTTGAGCGCCCTCAGGGAGCTGCAAGCCCCTAGGAACTCAGTACTCTAGTATCATCACGAGATCTCTCCTTGAACTTTGAGTCTTAATCCTTTCAGGAAGGATGACCACTGGGTCCCTATAGATACTATCCCTAGCAGCTATTAGAGCTAGATGCGAATGAAGTTGAGGAAGAATTGACCCCTCATCCGGACGACGGAAGAAGATCTCTAGTGGATGATTATCTTTCTCATAGGCCTAATCCTCATTAAGATTTTCTTACTTAAATGTAATTTTTTGTAAATGTAACGCAGTAATAAAATATTTATGTTTTGGGCATTTTGCGGACTAAACACGTGTTGTGTATTTTTACTCCATTAATCTTTCGTTTGATTATCTTGGTCTCTTCGTTGCCGACTTGATTTGATGTGGGTAGAGTTATTTTATCGTGTGAGTTTCCTCCTAGTCCAGTATTCTTATGAGATACCATTCTGCCCCACTTTACCTTTTAGGTCGGGTCGTCACACTCCCTTAGGTCTAAGTATGGCAATAGAAAGGACACACCTGGTGTTGGATGTTATATCCGATCAGGTTTTTTGAGCCAAACATTGTTTGGCGACCAATTTTATTTGACCGAGCTGCCTAAGGGTCCCCTGTAGGGCTTCATATATTTCTAGGGGCAATGCTAAGAGATTTTTTGCGTTTTATAATGAAAGCCTGAGGAGGGTAATTCCCTACTTTTTCATACTGAGTAATATGCATGTCTCTTGGAAAAGATGTGCAAGTTATAAAGTTCATAATACAAAAATTAACACTTCATAGAACGTCACTGCCAAACACTCTTTTATTAATCACAAGCAATAAAAAATGAGTTGCCAATTCCAAAAATGCAATAAAAAATGAATGAAAAACTAGAAATAAATTTTTTCCAGATTGGCTGCATTACATGCTCGGGGTATCTCTCTGCCCTCCAACGTTTCTAAGTGATAGGATCCTTGTAGGTCATTCCTTGTCACCTTGAATGTTCCCTCCCAGTTTGGACCCAACTTTCCATCAGATGGTTTTCCTGCGCTGCCAAGAACTTTCCTTAGGACGTAGTCCCCAATCTGGAATGTCCTTGGATTGACCTTTTTGTTATAGTGTTTTGCGAGCTGCTGTTGATAGCTCGCTAGTCTTACTAGGGATAGTTCTCTGCGTTCGTCTTAGGTCAAGTTCAGTGAGTAATGTTGCATCATTTTGGCCTTGGTCGACCAAGGTGGATCTCATGGTTGAGAGGCTAACTTCTAGAGGGATGATTGATTCCATTCCATATGTTAGTGCGAATGGGGTTTCCCCAGTTGCTCATCATGGGGTAGTGGGGTAACCCACAGAATGTGTGGAAGCTCGCTCACCCATGTCCCTTTGGCTCGCTCAAGTCGTTTCTTCAATCCGTCGATCACTGTTTTGTTGGAAGCTTCATCTTGCCCGTTGCTCTGGGGTAGGCAACCTGCAAAAACTCTGGAAGGGATCGCTCTCGAACTGTGTTCCGTTGTCAGTGATGAGGGTTCTGGGGATCCCAAAGTGGGTAATTATGTTTTTCCATATGAATCTCATCATATCTGTGTCCTTGATGTTTTCCAGCAGTTATGCCTCAATCCATTTGGTGAAGTAGTATGTGGTGACCAACAGATACTTGCAATTACTGATAGCGGTAGGGAGATGTCCCATGATGTCCATTCCCCATTGCGCGAAAGGCCAAGGGATGGTAAGTGATCTTAGGCCACTAGCTGGTTGGTGAGCCATAGGAGCATGTATTTGACACTTTTCGTACTTGCGAGCATATAGTCCAGAATCTCTCTACATGTATGGCCACCAGTAGCCTTCCTTCATTGCTCGGAAAGCTAACAATCTTCCTCCAATATGAATCCCACACTTTCCTTCGTGGAGCTCGCACAGAACTTTCTCGACGTCCTTTGGGTGAACACATTGGAGGTAAGGGCCGGTGAATGATTTCTTATATAGCTTGCCCTCAGGAGATAAGTGAAAGTGGGAAGCTTTGACTTTTATCTGATGAGTGGCCTTCTTATCGTCTGGTAGTGCACCATTCTTCAAATAGTCCTTCAGGGGGTCCATCCAATTGGGTGTGGATTCAATCTGGAGGATACGACCCATGTCTGACAGCTATTCACTCTAGATGATGCTCGGTTGGATGAGGAGGTATATAGGGATTGTTCTCTTTAAGCCGGAGTCGATTGCTGAACTTAGGGCTACTAGGGCGTTAGTATGGCTGTTCTTTCCTCTGGGAAACTGTTGGACATTGACTTCCTCAAAGTTGGACATTAATTTTTTTACTAAGGCGAGGTAGGCTTCCATTCTTTCATCTCTCGCGTTGAAGTCCCCACTTATCTGATTGGAGACTAATTGTGAGTCGTCGAACACCTATAGTTCTTTTGCACCTAATGCCTGTGCCTTTTGCAGGCCTGCTATCAAAGCTTCGTATTCTGCCTCATTGTTGGAGGCTTCAAATCCAAGTCTGATGCCTTGCTCGAGAATTGTATCTTCTGGAATAATAAGTACAATGCCTACTCCTACCCCCTTTGAGTTTGAGGCTCATTCAACAAACAGTCGCCAAACTCCTTATGTTCAGTGATTTTTCCTTTGATCCATGGGTCAAAGTTGGTCGCGAGGCTTCTCGCCCATGAATTCCGTGATGAAATCGACAAGGACCTGCCCATTGATTGCATTCCTTGGTTGAAATTGGATGTTAAATCGTCCGAGCTCGACTGACCACTTGGACAGTCTGCCAGATAAATCCTCTTTCCACAGGACTGATTTAAGGGGGTGTGATATAAGGTCGATGATAGTGTGATCTTCGAAGTAGTGCTTCAGTTTCCTCAAGGCTACCACTAGTGCAAAGACAAGCTTTTCCAGTGGTAGGTATCGCTGCTCGGCGTCCAATAAGGTCTTGCTCGCGTAGTCGACTGGGTGCTGGATTCCTATGTTTTTGCATACCAGTGCAAAACTGACAGCGTGGCTGGAGACAGTAAGGTATAAGTACAGGGAATCATTCTCTTGAGGTATTACGAGCAAGGGTGGTGTGCTGAGATAAGATTTGAGCTCTTCCAATGCTCTCGAGCAATCTTGGTTCCATTCTACCATTTTACTTCTTTTTAATAGCTGGAAAAATGGCTGGCACTTCTCGAACAATTTCGAGATGAACCTATTCAAGTAAGTGAGCATACTCATGAGCTTCTTCATGTCTTTTATTGTGCGAGGATGATGTACCTAATTGATTGAATCGATCTAGTCCGGGTTGGCTTCAATGCCTCTCTTAATAACCAAGTACCCGAGAAATTTTCCTGACTATACATCGAAAGAACACTTGCTCTCATTGAGTTTCAATCGTTATTTCTTGAGGATTTCGAAGGTCCTTGATAGGTCTGAGAGATGGTCTTCTTTGCACTTGCTCTTGGCGAGCATATCATTAATGTAGACTTCCATGGTATCTCCCATTTGGTCTTTGAACATCTTGGTGACCAACCGCTAGTAAGTTGCTCCTGTATTCTTGAGCCCAAAGGGAATAGCTTTATAGCAGTATAATTCGACGGTGGTAATGAACGTGGCCTTGTCTTGGTCTGGTGCATACAGAGGAATCTGGTGATACCCTGAATATGCGTCTACTAAACTCATTCTCTCATGAGCTGCTGTAGCGTCCACCAATTGTTCGATCCTTGGGAGGGGAAACTGTCCTTAGGGCATGCCCTGTTAAGGCCAGTGAAATCGATACAAACTCTTTATTTTCCATTATTCTTAGGAACCACTACTGGATTGGACAGCCATTTAAGGAATTGAACTTCTCGTATGGATCCTGCATCTAGCAACTTCTCTACTTCCTTCTCTACAACTTTGGCCTTCTCTGACGCAGTTCATCGTGCCTTCTGCGCGATGGGCCTGGAAGTGGGGTCGACGTGCAATCGATGACAAACCACACTAGGATCAATTCCAGGTAGCTCATATGGTTCCCACGTGAAAACATCGAGGTTGCTCCTAAATAGAACTGTCAATTATTTTTTCTCTTGATCTGTGAGAGATGTCCCATTCAAGAAAATCCTATCCTTTTTTTCACCACCGATTGTGACTTCTTCGAGGTTTTCAATGACCCGCTCAGAGGGGAGGAGCCTGGTCTCCTCCACTCGAGGTCTTCCATACTTTAGTTGCTATTTCGAAGGTATCAAACCTTCTTGCTCCCCGACCTTCTCTTTAGCCTTCTCAACCTCCTTCTCTGGTTTTGGGGGGATGGCTGCTATGAAACACCTTCTTGACATTTTTTGATCTCCGTGGGTCTCCATCACTCCTCGCTCAGTCACGTACTTGAGTTTTTGCTAGTAGGTTAATGGAACTGCCCTCATTGCCTGTAGCCACCCTCTACCAAGGATAGCTTGGTATGGTGAGTCAATGTCGACTACCAGAAACTCAATCATCTTGGAGCCACTTCCTGCCCTTATTGGCAACACAATCTTTCCCAATTGGATAGTTACCTTCCCAGCAAAGCCAATTAGAGGGATAGTTGCTTCCTTCAAGTCTACAATGCTTAACTTTAATTTTGTGAACAAGTCGAGATACATTACCTCGGATGAGCTTTCCCGGTCGATGAGAAACTTATCGACGTCATAGTTGGCATTCATGAGGGTAATGATTAGGGCATCATGATGTGGGATTCTTACCCCCACCAGGTCATCATCTGTGAACACGATGTGTTTGCTATAATTGACGTCATCTGCTCGCCAACGCTTTCCTAACTATGTCTTCGTTGGATCGATCTGAAAAGCTTGCATTACTGCTATAAGCTTTTTCACTTGCATCTGAGATGAATTCCCTTAGATCTGCTTCATATTAGATTCCCCATGAATTACAGCATATTCATGGCCATCATCATCCTCACGTACGTTATCGGGCCTTGTGTCTCCATTGGTAACAACTTTCTCTGCCTTCTTCTCCACAAACTCGTTCAGGTGCCCGATCTGGGCCAATTCTTAAAGGTGAGACTTAAGAGCCTTACAATGCTCAGTCTTATGTCCTCCCTCCTTGTGAAAAGTGCATCTCAGCGCGTTGTTTCTCTTTGAGGTATCTCCTCCCATCTTTTTGGGTCACTTAACAAATGGCTCATCTTTGATATTTGCTAGGATCTTGTATATTGGTTCTTTAAAGACAGTGTTTACTGCCTGAAATGCCTTCGAAGCATCATTCTTACCTCCATTCTAGGAGCCACCCTTTCCCCCATTCTTGCCTCCTTTCTTCTGGTTTTTGTCCTTATCGTTGCCCTTGGCAGTAAGCTTAGCTCGAACATTCTCCCCTGCACTGAGGTGGGTCACATCCTCAACTTTGGCGTACTTCTCGATGCGAGCCATCATGTCATCGATGGTTATGGCCTCCTTCTTTGTCAGGGATTAGTGCAGAAGTTAAGAGCTAGGTAAGCCAATCTTAAAATATGCCACTGCTACCTATTTCGAGCAGTCCTCGGCCTCGTTGAACAACTCCCAGTACCTCTTTACGTAGTCTTGGAGGCTCTCCTGAGGCGTCTTCTTCATTATTATCAAAGCATCCATCCTCTTTAGATGGGAGATGCTGGAAATGAAGCGAGTTGTGAAGATCTCGTCCAAGGACTCAAAGCTCCTGATGGATCTGTGAGGGAGCCTCTCGAACCACTTCTGGGCCACATCATGCAGACTTGAGGGAAAAATACGACACATTAGGGCATCCCTATGGTTCCAGAGAGTCATGACCTACCTATATGCCTAACGTGAGGGCTAGGGTTAGTCTTTCTGCCATAGATATTGAATCTTGGAATTGCAAACTTCTTGGGGGCTTCTTCTTCTTCTATTTACCTTGAGAAAGTGGATTTCATCTTGTCCTGAGAGATCTTTGAGCAAGCTCTCTGGTCGATCGGGCACCCCGATGTGCTGGGTGCTGGTCCATTTCTCTTCGGACTAAATTTCGTATATCCTTATCTCCTCGAGGTGGGCGGTTGTAATGGCGAACTGGTCGCTGTTGCTCGAGCAAGTCGTCATCCGACTCGTGCTTCTCACTTCCTGGGGATCCGTGCCTAGGGATCTTTCCTCGGCTGCGAGACTTGCTCGCCTGAGGGCTAGCCTAGTGCTGTGATGGAGTTCTTTCTCCATCCTTTCCAATATCCTTTTGAGGTAAGCATTCTCAGCTTCTTGCTTGCGAGCGGCCTCCCATTTCTCTTGGAGCTTTGCCTCATAGGCATCGATTAACTTGGAGATTTGTGTGGACATCGCTGGTCCCTGAATTTCTTTTGAGGCCTACCGTTCTGGGCGACCTCTTTGATCTGAACGTCGAACTTCAGATTTGATCGTACGAGGGGCAGGCTGTTCTTAGATGTCCCCTGCTTGAGGGGCATTGCTGCTGTGTTCAGACATTTCAGATTCTTTATTGGTGAGGGTTTTCTTAAAGGAAGACAAACGTTTACCACAGACGGTGCCCCAATTGTGGTGACAATTATGTTCAGCACAATTTCATAAGAAAAGACAATAACCAAAGCAAATAAAGAATGTAATGAATGCCAATCACACAACACAGTATGTACGTGGTTCAACAAGAATGCCTACATCCATGGTGGTGCTCTCAGTATTATTTATTTATACTCTAGGGAGTGTTTTAAAGAAAATACAATGCGTGTCTTTTTCCCCAGGCTTAGGGTTTGTTATATACATGTTTGTTGTCGGAGAGTGGGGGTGTTGGAATCCCCCACGTCAATCTATAACCCCTATAATATCTGCATGCTAGATTTTAGGGACTTGATTGAGTCATGACGGAATTGGTAGGGATGCAAGGCTCCCAGACTTTGGGCCTTTACTGGGCTACTCATCTGGGACCGTGGTGATAAATTGAGGTACCCACAGGGATCATAATATGATTATGAATAATTACCGACATTATTCCCTTTTTTAGGGTATAGCATATGAAAGGCCGATATACCCCTAAAGAGGGTAAGTAATAGTATAAAAAGACATTAAGTTTGTTATCTTTATAATCTTATCTTTATTGGGGGATAATATTTTGTTCTCTTTTTTTTGTAGCAAGGAACAAGAAGAAGATTCCTTAGAAAAGTGATGTTTACATCATTGATCTTCTGATTCTTTGGTCTATCCAACAGAGAGTTGGAACTATTAAGCATCTAAGGTCGATGATATTTCTACTTGGCTAAAAGAGTTGTACCACTTTTTTATTGTAAGTCCAATAGAATGAACACCATTAATCCCTATTACCTTGGACGTTCCAAAATCTTCCACCTCCTAGGATTTAGAAGGGGTGGGATCAAACAAATCAATCGAGGAAGGCACATTGTCTTCCTTTAAAGCACTTGAGGTTTTGTTGGTTCTTTCTACTGTTTCTCTTAATAACATGGAAAAATGAAAGGTTATGAACTTTATCTCTGCAGATATTGGTACCAAGTTCCCTCCTCCTACTCATCCATTGGGAAAGAGAACATATGCTAGACCGATAAGCAAGAAAAGTGAAATTGGGGGTTCCATTAACCCCATGGACATAGATGATTCCCCCTCTAAGAAATAAGAGCCCCTTTAAACATGGAAAAAGAAGGCTCTCCTTCCTCCTCCCCCATTGGACATTATAGGTAAAATGACTGTTGGTAAGGGTAAGGGTGTTGCCAAATCTGTTGTCCATCACCCCAACCTATCTCGATACTTGATTCAGTCCAAGATTTTCCTTACAGATAGAGTAGTTGCCTCTACCTTGCCCCATTATAGGTTATTGGATCATGGCAATCATAATCTCTCCCTTATAAGTTGATCGTCCTTATATCTTTCTTCTCTATTTGTTTCTTACTTGCATTTTTTCACATTTTTCCTCCCTTTGTTTTGTAGTTCTTGATTGATTATGATAAATTATTATAGAAATACAATTGGCTAAAAGAGTCCTATATTGATATGGAGGTTTCCTTTGAAGAGTTGGTAAAATTCCTGGCTATCTCTCGATCCTTTAATGCTACCCATGCGATTAAAAAGTAGAATATCAGTGAGAAGGTTAAATCCTAAAGGCTGAAAAGATCAATCTTTAGAAGAAGATTGTTAATTCTGCTGCATTGATGGATGTTTTCGAACGTGAAAAAAAATACCAAAGATGCTAAGGTTGAGGAAAACCTTGCCAAGACACAAGACATTAAGGCTAAGGCCAAAGATGAGGAGGCCTTGGCTAGTATAAAAAAGTCTAAGGATAATGCCTTTACTCGCGGATGGGGCAAAGACTTCACCAACATTGAGATTTAAATGGCACGCCTTTAAACGGTATTTTCTACGAATGGATGAGATGAGGCTCTTATTAAGGTTGGCACAAGTGAGGAACTATACCTCTTCCACAAGAGCCACCCAAGCCCCACCCTCCTCAATTTGAGGAAGAGGTTGATGATGATGATGATGCAAAAATTAAAGAGAAGAAGAAGGCTGTCGATCGAAATGAGGCGACTGACAAGCCGGCTACTGAGAAGGAGACGGGGGGAAAGACAATCCCTTAGAGATTTAATTAAAGAATATTGTATTTTTTTATTCCCAAATGATATAGGTGCATGCCCCATTTGTAAACCTTTTTTTAATGAAATTCACAATTTGATTCAACTGTTGCCTTTTCGTCCAATTTTCAAATGATCTTTTTCTTCTATTTGACAAGCTTATATATCTGAACACTTGTTTTTGCAGTTTAATGTAAGACTTGAATCGCTGACCGCTGTTCATAATAACTTTTAGGATAGACATGGAAGGTTGTTCGCTTTTGGTCGTGATAGAAATAATGAGGATGACGATCTTGACCATCACTTAGGTCGTGATGTGTTTACTCAAGCAAAAGAGTCATACTTGAATCTTCATCGCTTCTTTCATCAGGTGGTTTCAGAAAATTCCGCTTTCCATGACATGATATTACAGCCCAAAGCAGTAATAACACGTTATTAACCAACTTGAAGGTTGACTTCGTACAAAATCTTATCAATTTGAGTAGAGAGTGTACTTGATGAGAGACTAGTCACCATTGAATCTTCTCATTCAAGAAGGAATTTCATTATGCATGCCAATATGGTGGGAGCCAGGGATGTCGCCACTATTCTCGATAAGGAGAACAATGACATGAGGATTGAGCTTGAAAGACTCAATAAGTCCTGATCAAGCAATCATGATGGAGACGGCGCTTTATTTTTAGAAGAAGAGAACGACCAGTTGAGAGAGGAACTAAAGAAGAATAAAAAGTCTTTGAATGAATAAGTTTTGATTCCAAAGCATCCATCCTCCTCCTAAAGGCATAAGGATGATCGTCAAGCAAAAAAACTAGAGAAGACCAAAAAGTCTTCGCTTAATAAAGTATCGACCGTCAAAAGTCTGATTGAGAAGATTGACCATATCGCCTTCCAGCTCCATAAACAAGCTCACCAGGTATGGATAGATGGTTACGACGAGGCTCTTCTTAATATGGATTTGGAGTTTAACAAAGCTCAAAATATTGGCTATAAAAATGGTTGGAGTAATTTCCTCACAATGGCGAAGGTCCCATAGGATTTTGAGTTATTATATTAGTACGACCTAGGTTACCTTGATCATCAAAACCCTCCCTTATAATCTTTATGTTTTGTGGATCCTAACTAATACCATTCTAGTCATCCTGATAAGGAAGTATCTCGGCAACTACCGCCTTGATGGATATTATGAAATATTCAAACCTCAACACTTGGTCGATGGAGTAAGTCCTAGGGGCATCAAGGATCAGACATATGTCTATGATTGTTACTCATTATGTGTTGGATGTTCCCCCTATTGGAGTTGGGAGTTCAATGAATGAGCTATCCCGATAAAGCAATTGATCCAACTATAATTACCATTTTGTTGTAAATTGGTTTCTTTTTTCAATTTACTCATAATAACTTAAATTGTTAATGGAAAATTTTGCATTTTTCTTCCATATATAATATGTTGTCTTCTGGTCTTAAATTTGAGGTGATTTTGTTACATCAAACCTTAGGCGTAAAACGAGAAAAGAAAAAATGCACATGTTTGTGGGGTTTTTCCTCAGCAAGGATTTTTGTGCCCCAATTGGTTATATGTGCCTAGGGTTTTCCAATAGGCATTTCATTGGCTATAAGATATTGTTCATGTTTTATTACTCGCCAAAACTCTTTATGTTGACCGACGACCATTTAGTCTTATACGCAGACCTTTATTCAGAGTTGATTTATCGTTATTTAATTAGTTAGTCTTAAAAGAAGACATTTAATAGAAGATAATCATCACAGTGATACGTAATATGTTATAGAAAACTTGTTTAACTAATTAATCTTCTTTATTAAGTACTCATTTACCCGCCACTTAAAACAATGCATGGGATAAATGTGAGAAGTGTAAACGAACTTCTTAGAAATAATTCAAAATTGGAATAAATGAAATAATTTAAAAGTAAAACTTAGTTAAATTGGTTGCATTCCAAGTGGGATGAAAACCTCCATCCCATAAGCTAAGGTAAGGGTGTTTCCCTAATTGATCGCCTAAATGCCTAGATAACGTGGGGGATTTGGCTGACCCATGTGCCCTTTTATTTTCTCAAATCATTTTTTAATCAGTTGAGGGCTAGCTTGTTAGAGTTTTATCTTGCCCATTGCTTTTAGCGTAGGCCACTAACCTGCAGTAGTGACTAATATTGTGCTCGTCATAAAAGCTTTAGAAGTGGTTGCTTTCAAATATTTTTTTTATCCTTAATGATAATCAGCGGGATGTAAAACCGTGCTATGATGTTTTTCCATATGAACTTGGTTATATCGACATATTAGATGTTTGCCAAAGGATCCCCCTCAACCCATTTAGAGAAGTGATGTATGGTGACCAGCAGATACTTCCTACTTCTAGATGTGATGGGTAATGAGCCGATGATGTCAAACCCCCACTGGGAAAAAGGCCAAGTAATTGTGAGGGTCTTGAGTTCTCCAACATGTTAATATTCTAACGTTGAGAAGAGATGGCAGTTCTTACATTTTCAAATGTAGGCAATTGTATCATTTTGCATATATGGCCACCAATATCCTTATTTTATTGCATTAAATTCTAGAGACCTACCCCTGCATGGCTCTCACACATATTTTCATGATCTCGTAGAGGGTCTACTCAATGTCGTTTAGGTGAACGCAGTGGAGGTAAGGTCCTAAAAAAGAGTGCCGATAAAGCTTTTGAATTTTTTTGCTAAGTGTAAGAGAGCATATTTCACCCGTATTTTATATGCTTCCTTATTATTAACTATCGGGTTATCCTCTTTTTGGTAATGCACGATTGGATTCATCTAACTCGGTGCCCTATTGATATCCATAAACTTCTTGGAAAATTTTCTTTTATTGGTACTGGGATGGTTGAGGTATTCTACTTTAATTGTCCATTTTATATCTCCCTTAATAGGTGAAGCGAGTGTGACCAATGTGTCTGCATGACTATTGTCCCCTCTTAGGATTTATTGCACTTGTACATGCTCTATATGGGCAACTAAGTGTTGTATTTGTTAAGGTATGCGTCCATGCACTCACCCTTAGTGTTGTAATCTCCTTATATTTGATTTAATACTAGCCCTGAGTCGCAAAATCCATAATGGTGAAGGTATCCTAGGGAAAGTTATTTTTTGTAATCCACCGAGCAAGGAATTATACTAAGTATTGTTGATAAAGGCCTCGAATCCTAACTCTTGCCCCCTTGAATTTGAGGCTCCATAAGTATATAGTACCCACATACCACATGCTTCGATCGGTTGTAGTACTAGTTCTTTGCTTCCATTACTAGTCTTTGCTGGTTTTTTATCACTGGAAAATTTGATGATGAAGGCTACTATGACTTGCCCTTTATCTGAGGTTCTAGGATGAAATAGGAAATCAAACCTTTTAAGTTCTACTTACCACTTGGATATTCGTCCAGACAGACTAGCCTTCTTGAGCATTGGTTTTAAAGGGAAGGAGATTAGGAAAATGATCGTGTGCGCCTCAAAGTAATGTTTCAACGCCTTGGAGTCTATCACCGGCATAATTGTAAGCTTTTCTAATGGAAGGTATATTTTTTCAATATTAAGAATTTGTTTGCTTGCATAATAAATTAGATTCTAATCCCTTCTCTTCTAATAAAGCAAGGCTGAACTAACAGTGCCATTGGACACTTTCATATACAAGTACATAGGACATCGTCCGGAATGGTCAATAGTGGTTGTTTGCTCAAATAGTTATTTATATATTTAAGTACCTTGGGGAATTCATCATTCCATACTTCCTTCCTTTCTTTCTTAACTGCTTAAAAGAAAGGTCGGCACTTCTTTGAGGATCTGGATATAAAACGATCAAAAGCAACAACATTTGCATGTTGTGCACAGTTTTATGGGGCGGTACCTTCCTAATGGCTTCAATCTGGTCAAAATTTGCCTCGATACTTCTTTGACTGACTAGGTATCCAAGTAAATTTATCGATTGTACCCCAAAGGAGCACTTTGGTGCATTTAGTTTAATCTTGTAGTAACAAAGTACTTTAAAAAAAATTCTAGGTCTGCAAGGTGATCCCTCTTCCTTATGCTTTTCATAAGCATGTCATCTATATATACCTCCATTGTGTCTCCTAATTTATTCTAAAACATATTCGTCAGAAGTATTTGATAAGTCGTCCCTGTGTTCTATAATCCGAATAGAATTACCATGTAGTAATACAACCCTAACGTGGTGATGAAGGAAGTATTTTCCTAGTTGGAGGAAAACAACGAGATTTGATGGTTCTCTGAGTAGGTATTGAGGAAGCTCAAACGTTCATAATTAGCGATGGTCTTGATACAAAAAATTATCCTTTTAGTGGGCCAATTAAAAATGGACACATGTCTCCTTACGTGGCAACAATCCTAGTCAGTAGCCACTAAATTAGCCCCGAGAAAATTTTCTCGGTGGGCAGGCTGACTAATATGAAGAATGTTGATCATCAAATTAGATAAATAGTTACCACTTGGAAGACGGCTAAAGGTCTTTGAACACGTGGTCTAGACTCTCAACAAATACATTCATTATGTACGGGTGTAAATGCTTGAATATATAAAGGCATTCCTACCCTTGATCTCCAGGTCACTATAAATACATTGTATTTATTTCACAAAAGACAAGATAGAACGGATTCTAGGTTATTCTTCTCTACGAGAGTACCTAAATTTTAGTAATCACTCAAATCAATACAATAACAGTGGACGTAGGCTTTCTTTCACATTCGAACAACTTTAAAAACTCCATTTCTTGTGTGAGTATTTTAGTGCAACCCTATATTTTATCTGTGATTAGAAAATTAGATCTAGTCCATCATTTGGCATCAACAGATTGGCACCATTTGTGGGAACATGTGTCTATTTCCATTCTCAATCTTATACATCTTTTTTCAAGGGAAAATGAATGACCCTGAGAGTAGTACTAAAAATGAAGGAAACACTAACATCCTATCTGCTCCATTTACAACAATCGAATTGAATGGCATTCTTGCCAGTATGGACAGGGGTCAAGATGCTATATAGGAAACCATGAGGTAATTGACTCAATCATCACAAGCCAGATATTTAGCCCTTTCTAGGCAATATACGACTCCTTTTCTAAGAAGAGAAATGCCACCTCCACCTCCTAGGCGTAGCTAACATAGCTATTCCAGATCTTTACATGATAGGTCTTACCTTCCTAGAGTAAGTTCATCACTCAGATCCATAGAATTTTATAACGGTCATTCTCTTTATCCAAAATGGCCAAGAGTATTTGTAAGGTTGAGTAGGGTTTCTCCTTTTGATTGTTTGGGATCCCGAATAAATAGGAATCATCCTAAAGAGTTACTTAGTTAAATATCGTGAAGCCTCAATCAGGTTCAAGTCAATCATCCGATGATCTGTGTGCGCTAAGAAGACTTCTCAGGAAGACAGTTCAGCACAAATACATGGGTGGGATGACCGAGCTAATTCGCATAAGTCTGATGGAGGCAACCATTCATAAAAGGGATTAATCTAGCGATTAAAAGATCGACTAGGAGAAATGGCTAGGGCAAAGAATTTGTTTCCACATAATTTTATCAAGGGATCTCCCTTCATCCAGGTAATTGTTGATTTTCTAACTCCATCCAAGGTGAAAATCCCAGTGGTTACCCCTAAATATGATGGGAAGACTGACCTAGTTTTCCACATTGAGAAGTATCAGGCTGCAGCTGACATATATTATGTTCCTGATGAAATAAAATGTAGATCTTTTTCAAGCACCATTACCGATTCAACCCAAATATGGTATAATAACTTGCCCCGAGGACAAATTGCAAACTTCAACCAGCTTATCGAGTTGTTAATAAAAAAACTTATGTTTTGGAGACAAGTCAGTCAAGAGAGTAGCCCATCTCCTAAGTGTCAGGTAGCAAGTAAGGGAAACCACCAGAGAATACATCACTCGTTTTAACAACAAGAAACTCAAAGTGGTTGATTATGAAGAAAAAACAACCATCGCCGCTTTAATAAGTGGATTAATTCTAGAAAGGCTGTACTACGCTTTGACAAATGTTCCTTCCAAAACCATAACTGAGCTCATGGCTAAGGCAGGGAAAATCATGAATGTCAAGGAAGCAATGGCTTCAAAGTAAATTCTCTCCACTTAGCCTAAGAAGAAAGAGAAAAAGGAGCATAAACAAAAGAAATATGATAAGCTCAAAAAGTATAGAACATATACTCCATTGACGGTCAGTATTCACCATATCCTAGGGGAAATTAAGAATGATAAATATTTGCAATGCCCCGAGAAGCTAAGGGAACCACCTAACATGAGGGATAAATCTAAATATTATGAGTTACATGAGGATAATTTCCACCCGATCAATAACTGTATCGCTTTGAAGAAAAATTGAAATACCTCATTCGCTGAGGAAAGCTGAACAAATTTGTTGATCGATGATAAAACAGATAAATAGGAGGAAGGTTAAATTCTCCCTGCAAACCCAGAGATGACAGGAAGCAAAACCATGAAGATGGTTATGAAGACGATCTCGACCTGCCAAAAAATCCAAAATAACCAGAACTTGAGGTATCTCTGGTACGTTTTATCTCTTTTAATTGTCATGTAATTATAGGTGGAGATGCATGAGGGGGAGATCAAACTGTAGAGAGAAAGGCCTACCTGAATGAAGCACATGACTACTTTTATATACAATAAATTAATCTCAATGAAGATGACCGTCCTAGGAAATTCAACAAATACAAATTGGTTATCACCTTTTCTAAAAATAATCTCTTTGGGATACTGTATCCCCATGATGATCCGTTGGTCGTCAAGTTTAGAATTCAAGAATCCATCATCACCAGGGTTCTGACTGATAATGGGAGCTCGACTGATATCATATTGTACCCCTGCTTTCAGAGTTTAGGACTAAAACTTAGACAACTAGAACCATACGACAAGCCATTGATAGGGTTTTCAGGAGAAAAAGTCTAACCCCTTGGGACGGTTAAGTTAGAGGTGTTGTTCAACACTTGGCCAGTAAGCCTCACCGAAAATATACGCTTATTTGTGATGGATAAAAATGTTCAATCTACCTATAATTTGATCTTCGACAGGGTAGGACTAAAGAAATTTGAAGCTATACCATCCATAATTCATCAATATTTAAAGTTTCCTACTCATTTTGGGGTGGGAGTTATGAAAGGTGATCAAAAGGTGGATAGAGAATGCTATTAATCCTTAGCCAAGTAAGAAAATTTATTTTATTTGAAAACGAAGACCACCACTTACCAGTAGACACTATGGAGCCCAACAGTAAATTAGAAGTTGATAGTACGGATCTTCGAGATGAAACGGAGCTAGTTAAAATGAAAATTATAGAAGCCACCGAAAGAATAATCTTAGATAATGACCAGCTGGAGAGAACCACCCAGATAGGCTCCACATTGAATCCACTCCTCAAATAAGAATTGATCACAATCTTAAGAGAGCAAAGGAATGTATTCACTTGGAGTCATGAGGATATGCTTGGGATGGATCCTAACTTCCTCTGCCATGAGCTTAACATTAATAAGGATGCTAAGTCGATCAAGAAAAGGAGTAGGGTGTTCAGTCCGAAAAAAACCAAGCCATATAGGAAGAGGTGGAGAAACTACAAAAGGCCCAATTCATTAAGGATGTCAAATATCTAGCATGGTTGGCTAATGTTGTGATGGTCAAAAAGAAAAATGATTAGTGGAGAATGTGTGTAGATAAAGCTTGTCCAAAGGACCATTTTCCTTTTCCTAGAATTGATCAGTTAATGGATTCCACATCAGGACATGAGTTGTTGATCTTCATGGATGCTTATTCTGGGTATAACAAGATAAAAATGAAACGAGAAGATAGGGAAATCACTTATTTCATTATTAGTTGAGGTGATTATTGCTACAATTTAATGCCCTTTAGGATAAAAAACATTAGAGCAACGTACCAGAGGTTGGTCCATAAGGTGTTTGAAGAGAAAATTAGGAAAAATATAGAGGTTTATGTAGATGATATGTTGACTAAAAGTAAGAAAGCTTCACATCATATCAAGGACCTCAGTCAGACTTTCAACCATCTAAAAAGCATCAAATGAAGTAACATCCTACCAAGTGTGTGCTCGATGTGCAACAGAGAGTGTTCCTTAGATTTATAGTAACCAAAGAGGAATTGAGCTAATCCCGCCAAAATCAAAGCCCTGATAGAAATGCAGTCACCAATTTGTAAAAAGGGCGTTCAGAAACTTACTAGTAGAGTGGTAGCCTTAAACCGGTTTATTTCCTGAGAAATAGATAGGTATTTACCATTCTTTAAGGTTCTTAGAATGACCTTTGAGTGGAATTCATAGTGTGAAGAAGCATTTCAAGCATTGAAAAAGTATCTGGGATCACCACCATTATTGTCTCGACCTGTTTTGGTGAAAAGTTTTTATTTGTGCTTAGCTATTTTTGAGTCCATAGTGAGCTCAACATTGGGTTGATTGGTGAATGGGATCCAAAAACCAGTCTACTACACTAGTAAATCATTATCGGGGATCTCAAATCAGGTATCGATGCTTAGAAAGTATGGCCTTAGCACTCATTCAAGCCTCCAGGCATATAAAGACTTATTTCCAAGCACACACCATATTTGTGTATACCGATTTACCTCTTCGACAAGCACTCCACAAACCTAAATTGTTAGGAAGATTGATATCCAAATAAATAGAGTTGGGAGAATATGACATCATCTATGAGCCAAGGTCATCATTTAAAGGACAAGGTTTAGCAGATTTTATTATAGAGTTCACCTCTCCAGAGGTTACTGACCAACAAAACTTACTTACTGAGTAGACTTCTTCGAAAGAGAGCTCAGCTCAAAAAAAGCCAAAGTCGCAGCCGACCAACCTGAATCATCCATCACTCAAGAGATTGCTCAAAAGTATGTAGAGGCAACTAAGAAGATATTCCACCGTGGATTTCTGTCTATAGAAAGCTTTAGTAATGATGCTCCATTATTGAATTTATATGTCGATGGATCCTCATTCTCAATTTGAAGTGGAGCAGGTATCATACTTAATACGCCTGACAATAATGATGTTTAATATACCCTTAGATTTAAATTCAATGCAACAAACAATGAAGTTGAGTACGAGGATTTGATAGTCGGACTGGAATTAGCCCATTCATTAGGCGCCGAGCAAGTAGTGGCACATAGTGATTCATATTTGGTTGTCAACCAAGTGCTTCATCTATATGGAGTTAAGGTAGAGTCGATGAATAGATAAATGATGATGTCAATGGAAGTCATTTCTAAATTACCAAGCATATAAATGAACAGGATACTAAGGATAACTAACACCTGAGTTGATGCACTTTCTCTGCAAGCTTCAGCAACAAGAATAAAATATAGGAGAAGCATTCCAATTGAAATCCTGGAAAGCAGAAGCATGGATAAGGATCCAATGATCAGTTTCATTATTATAGGTTTGGGACCTTCCTGGATGGATCCGATCAGATCTTACATCGAAAAAAGAACCCTACCGAATGACCCAAAAGAAGCAACAAAATTGTGGTACAAAGTAGCCAAATATATGTTGGACAAAGGAGTCTTATACAAAAAGGAATTTACCATTTCCTTATTATGTCATGTCCATCCATTGGAAGTTAAGGATTTGATCAAGGAGGTGCATGAAGGCTCTTGTGGAGCTCATTTAGTTGGTCGGTCACTGCTCCAGAGAATCAACACATAGGGATATAACTGGCCAACTATGAGGGCAAACTATAGGGCCTTAGTAAGAAAGTATGATAAGTGCCAGAGTTTTCTACCATTCATAAAGCACCCAACACTTCTCTGGCATCGATTACTTCTCCTTTATCGTTTGCCATTTGGGGAATTGACTTATCAGCCCACAACCGACCACTAAAGGCAGGTTCATGTACCTGATAATTATTGTTGACTATTTTACAAAATGGATGGAAGCAAATCCGTTGATAGATATGCCTTATGAGACAGTGTACCAATTTATTGATAAGAACATCATATGTAAGTATGGGATGCCTTCATTATAGACCATGGAACCCAATTTGATAATGATAAATTTGAAGCATACTGTGTTCAGTACAAGATCCAAAAACTCCATTTAACACCAGATCATCCATAAAGCAATGTTCACACAAAAGTGAAAAATAAAACCTTTCTCAATAGACTGAAGAAAAGACTTAATTTTTCTAAGGGAAACTGGATAAATGAATTACACTCTCTTCTTTGGGCTTATAGATCAACGCCGGGGACATCAATTGGAGAAACACCTTATATGGTTGTGTTTGGGACAAAACCCATGGTGCTAGCTGAGATAGGCCTACCAACTCACAGAGTAATGAACTTTGATTCTCCTAAGAGTGACTCAATGATAAGATTATATTTGGATATGCTCGAAGAATTCTGAGAAGATGCCACCCTCAGAAATGTTGCCTAACAACAAAGGACTGCTCTATTTTACAACAAAAGGGTCAAGCTGATCAACTTAAAAAAAACGACTATTTCCTCAAGAAAGTCATCCAGAAGGGCAACAAGACCGAGGCCAATTGGAATGGTCCATATCGTATTTTAGCAGTAATATGACCAGGGACATTTAAACTTGAGACACTTGATGGGGACGAATTCAAGAACCCTTGGAACGGCGAGAACCTCCACAAATATTATTAGTAAATAAATATAGTGGGATATTGCATTTCTTTTTACCTTATGTTCAATACAACTATTTTTAAATTTCAATAAAAGTCTTGACTTTAGTCCCCTTACTCTTTTCGATTTTTTTGGAGTACAACTATATACATCCCCTAGAAACAACAAACAAACAATGTCTCTTGGTCTTCATCTCTTGATGACTAACAACACATACTTAATCAGGTTGAACTTATCTACCATTCAACAACACATACTTAATCAGGCTGAACTTATCTGTCGATCAACAACACATACCTAATTAGGTTGAACTTATCAAATTCGAGATGCACCAACAACTTAATGCACAGTCGTATCTTACCCAAGTTATTACTTCATATATGAATTCGTATATATAAGTCACGAATAAGAAGTTACTCCTTCACGTATGAATTCATATTAACAAGTCACGAATAAGAAGCATTACCTGACCAAGTTAAATACATTTCTAACAAACTTGGTCGCCACTAATAATTTACTTCATGTATGACTTCGTCTTTGACAAGTCAAGAACAAGAAGTCTGTAAAATTTCTTATACAACTCAAACAGTTAAAAATAAGTTTTACCCTACTAAGTTAAATGCAGGAAGACATGTATAGAGTCCTAACCATTGGAATACACACATATATTTCTTATACACTTGGTTGCCACTTATAGTTTCATTCAAGTGCATTGGTAGAATCTAAGGCCCTATAATAACGTTTAATAATTCATTATTAAACGATAACTTAGTTGATTGATTGATTAACTAATCATAAGTTGACAACAAAAAAGCATGAATTTTCATTCAAATTCTAATTGTATTACATTCAAGATCAAATAAATACAAAATACAAAAGAGTTATTGAGTTGGATGTTTTCCTTGAGCTTTGGAAGTTTGTGATTCTTTCTCTTATTGCATTCTCTTCATCCTAATAAGAGGATCATCTAGGGTATAAGGGGAATTGATGAAATTGAAGTCCCTTAGCATTTGCCTATTACTGTTGCTCGACACGTCGTTCAGATAACATGGCGTATTATTTCATGCACATTATGAAGACCATAGTCTCCCAGGTATCTGGGGATTAAGCACTGGGGAATAAAATCAAGATGAATTCATAATATATCCAACTTAAATAGGGTCTTGTTATAATCTGTAAACCAGGTTCATTCTAGTACCATAGCTCACTATTTTGGCCGTATTTCAGCAAGGTCAACAAGTTTATCCATCCTTATCTGTAACCTTCATGATGGCTCTGGGTAAGATGATCATCAACGTGGCTAAGGGCCTCATTATAGCCTTCTATCCAGACCTACCTTAGCTACTTGTGCAGTTGAAAGGTTAACCTTTCAACTTGATGTTAAAGTTTCTTCTAGACATCACTCTTCACTTTTAACTGGACGGATTGATTGGTGATGGATTTATCCTGGGCTTCTAGCTGGATGGACAAATCAATAATGGCCTGGCTCTTTGCTTTTAACTGGGCAGCTTAATTGGCTAATGTTTTTCTAGTTCTTGCCTCATCTATAGTTGGTCGAATAACTCTTTGTTACCTGGAAGTTTGCCCAGGTTTATTTTTCTGTAGTGCTTCAAGTTCTTCTACTAATTTCGAATTTTTAGCTTCTAAGAAAAAAGTACCCTCATTAAAACCACTAGAAGATGACTTCTTTAAATTGTCCAACTCATATCTGAGACGATTGTTTTCCTATTCAATAAGTTTGGCTACCTCATGAGCTTCATCCAATTTTCAGTTCAATAGGAACTCTTTCCTTCTATACATGAAGGCATACTCTTCAATCTTCTTCTCAAAGCCCCATCATTCACTCAATGGTTTATACTTAGCCTCATAGTCGGCATGAGGGAAGCCAAAGAAAACTTATGGTCTTTTTAGAGATCTTCAATCATCTCATAATAAGCAACATTATTTTCCACTGCCCTGTACAATAAGCAATGAATGTGAATGTATGATTCCTTAACTTGGTCGGACACATCAGGAGCAAGTAAGCCGACTAAGTCTTCTTTAGGTAAAGGAACGTGGCCAACTTTTAGGAGGTTTCTGCTCTGCCTGAGCAAGTTGGATTCAGCAAAAACTATGTCCTTTTTCCTTAGGTCAAACTGAAAATTGCAAATATAAGAACACAAGTGTGATTTCTAAACAAATATAAGACGAGGTGTGTGACTTCATGAAGATAGATCAACCAATCAAGAAGGCATAAGTATGATAATGCAACACATTCAGCCAAAAAGAAATGTTTTCAATGATAAACCAGAGGTTGTTATATAGTAACGATCCTATTATGAGGCAAAAGAACAAAAGAAAAAAATAAAGGAGTTAAATATTCTCCTTATCCTGAACATTACTCCTAGAAGGAAGCTCGGCATAAGGGATGGTTTCATCAATTGACTTCAATAAAGACTCAACGAGCTGAATGGAAGACTCTCCAGACCCTTCCTAGTCATCAAAGTCTTCTATTAAGTTTGGAGGACTTCCAGGGTCATGCTTCTGAAATATTTTAGAGTCTTCAACGGTGGTGACCTCTATGAGGGTATCCGACCAACCATCCTTGAATGATTTCTTCCTGGCGTACTGAATTTGTGCGGAGGCATCCATAAATGCCTTTTCCCAACCCTTATTAAAGCAGCCTTTCTTTATTTTCTTATTCTTAGCCTTCTCTGTAACCAGGTCAACAGTCAGACTAACTATTTTCTCCTTGGTACATTTGAGGGAGGATTGATTATCCACTAACTTCTCTTCGGATATCTTGGCCCTGTTTTCAACAGTTGTCGAACTGGTCTATCCTTAGCCTTATCAAGTTCCTTCTATAAAAAAATTTGTTTAGATTCCAACACTTACCTTAAAGTCTCCGAAGATTTCCTTAAACCTTCAAAGTCTTCCTCTACATATCCTCAAGAAGGATGTAGTTGATCGTCCTTCTCCATCAACTGATTGAAGTTCACCAAAAATTGTACAAAGAAAAAATATCAGATTATAAAAAGAGGAATAAGATCATAAGGATAAATAAAAAGGGAAAAGGAGTTACCAAAACCAAACTTTTTCAAGCATTTTCTTCCAACTTTAATCGTGGTAAGGAAGCAGTAGTTGCTATATTAGTATATTGAGATGAGTTTTTATCAATTTCCTAGCCATGTGAGGATTAATAACAACAGAGGATGACCTCAAAATAGACATATCCTCTCGAATTTTCTCGATTAACTCCTAGTTGGCAAAACTCTTCCCAACTTGATTCTAAAAAATACCTTTCCTTAACCTCTTGAATTGAGGTGCAACAGTATTAATCTCCTCATTAGTAATGACCCGAGGAACTTTTTCAGCAGCTTTTGATGTGTTCTCTGTCACAATCGAGTTTTTGGCATCAGTAGCCTTGCCCGCCTTCTCTACATCTCTATTGGTAAAGTGAGATAAAGATCTAGTCATCAGGTCAAGAATTTTTCTTTTGCCCATGATAGCTAGTAGAGAGGTGGGCACAGTAGAAATGTCCAACGACTCAAAATAAGGGGAAGTACAAAAATCCTTTTCAGCCACTGCAGATTCCTTATCCGGAGAAGTGGGAACTAGTCCTTCTTCTAGATTAATAGGAGCTAAAGCTGGAGAAGTGGTATGCCTATCAACAAAGCAGGCAATCGAGCTCCTATATTATAATACGTAGGAGGCTGATCTAGGGTGCTCCTTTGCAATCCTCTGATGAATGCTCCACGAGAATTTCAACTCTCAAAGATTGACATCCTCTTCTTTAGGACATTTTTTCTTGCTCTTAACTATGCAAAAACATGACAAGAAATATTAGTCAACATATTATCAAGCAGCTGGTTAGAAAATTGTGCAAGAAATGATTACTTGTATCGACGATTGATGTTCTAACGACTGCATATCTCCAAAAGTGCAAAAATACCAATATACCCTTGGTGGTTATTTAACTTTCAAATTATTCACAGAACTTCCACCATAAGATCAAGGCATGGAAAATTTTCACAAGTCCCACAAGTCGGCTTACGCTGACCAACTTTGAAGAAAACATACTCCATCGTTTTAATAAAAACATCATAAATGAAGTATTGGGGGCTTCTATAGATATTAAAAATTATCCATCTACGTGGACCAATTAGAAATGAACACATGTCTCCTTACGTGGAAACAATCCTAGTCAGTAGCCACTAAATTAGGCCCGAGGAAAGTTTCTCAGCGTTAAGGCTGACTAACATGAAGAATGCAAATCATCAAAGTAGATAAATAGTCACCACTTGGAAGGCAAATAAAGGTTTTTCCACACATGATCTAGACTCCCAACCATCACATTCATTATGTACGGGTGTAAATTCTTGAATATATAAAGGCATTCCAATCCTTGATCTCCGGGTCACTATAAATACATTATATTCCTTTCACAAAAGGCAAGATATAATGGATTCTAAGTTATTCTTCTCTACAAGAGTACCTAGCTTTGTGTAATCACTCAAATCAATACAATAACAGTGGACGTAGGTTTTCTTTCACGGTCGAACCACTTTAAAACTCTTTATCTCTTGTGTGATTATTTCACTGCAATCTTATATTTTATATGTGATCAGAAAATTAGATCTAGTCCTTTTTTTACATCAATAGGTGGTGTCAACCAACTAATGTATTTTGGGAAAAGAAAAACTATCTGTTGGAATTGCACGATTCAGGTGACTGAAGTCTAAGAAGACTCTCCACTTTTCGTTATTTTTATTCATGACTATTGGGTTTGACAACCACTAGTGGAATTAAACTTCCTTTAAGTACTGCGCCTCTATAAGTCGCCCCATTTCCTCCTTAATAACCCTGTCCTTCTCAAGTTCGGTTCATTGTTCTTTTTGAGGTGCCGCTAGATGTAATGGATCTACGTGGATCTTGAGACACATTACTTTTAGATGTATTCATGGCATATCATTTGGTTGCTAGTCAAATTCATCTTGGTTTCTTTCGAGTGAAATAAATATCTTTTTTCCATGAGTGAACTGTCAATCAAGAACTTCTTTTTAAGTTAATTATCATTAAATGTTACCTCTTGAAGGGATTTCATAACACGATCGTTAGGAGAAATCTCTACTTCCTTAATGATAGGTCGCCTATGCTTTTACTTTTATTTGGAGGGTGTGGAGCCTTCCTTGGGTTCTATGTATTTTCCTTCTTCTTCTCCTTCTTAGATCGGATGGAAGCTATAGAATATTTTCTATTCAAGGCTTTGTTTCCTTGTATATATATGACTCCCTTATCAGTGATGCATTTTATCTTATGGTGGTAGGTAGATGGCGCAACCCTCGTGGAATGTAACCACCCTCCGCTAAGGATAACATTGTATGTGGAATCTATGTCTACCATAAGGAATTCAATAAGTTTAGAGACTCCTCCTGTCCGAACAGGGAGAACTACATTTCCCAAGGGCAAATCCATCTTTCCTGTAAAGCAGGATAGAGGAACAATGTATTTTTACATGTCTTTTATATGCAGGTTCAACTGATTGAAAATCTTGATGTACATCACATCCAAGGATCTCCTATGATCTAGAAACAACTTCTCCACATTCCAGTTAGCAAATATGAGAGTGATTATGAGAGCGTTGTGATAGGGAGCCCTTACTCTGACCAAATCATCATAGGTAAAAATGATGTGCTTCGTATAATTAATTAATATCATTAGGTCAACGGCATTTCTTCGCAAATGGGTTTGGTCGGGTCAATCTAAAAGCCTTTTATGATCGCTGTAAGCTTCTTTACTTAAATTATGAGGGCATTAACCTTGATTTTCTTTAGTTTTGATGCCCCATGAATCACGAAGAATTCATGACCTAAACATTTTTCCAAGACGTTATTCGATCTTGGGCCTAGGCCCCCATGGATTATCGTGAATTTGTGTCCCACATAATTGTACAGGACGTTTTCCAGTATCTAGTCACACACATACTTTGTTGTGCCTTCCTTTCCTCTAAAAAGTCATTTAAGGGACAATTATGGACCAGTTCCTCGAGGTGGACTTCCATGACTTGAAATTTTCGGTCTTGTGACTGTGATCTTTATGATATTCACACTTCAGTGCCTAATTCCTATTGTTGGGATCAATGAAAATGTTTTTGGGCTATTTTAATTTTTTTTACCTCTGATCTTGTAAAATATCTTGTAGATTAGTGTGGAGAACATCGTGTTAACTGCCTTGAATGATTTTTTGGGATTCTTCTTCTTGGTTCGTTTCATTTTTTTCCTTTTATCCTTCCTTTTTTATTTCCCCTCTCTTTATCTTTATTTTTGGACGACTTTTATCTCTCTCCTTTTTTTACCAACTCCAGTCATCGGATCTTTAATATTTGTGCATGTTTTGATCCTTTCCATGAGATCATTGATTGTGATGGCCTCTCACTCAGTAAAGGATTAATAAAGCATGGAACTTCTTGGCAGACCAATTTTAAAGGATGTCACTACGACTTGCTCAATGAAATTATCTACTTCATTATACACATCCCATTACCTTCTAGCGTACTCGTGAAATGTTTCCTAGCATTTTTTCTTCATCGTCAGAATTGAATCTATACGCTTGGGATGGGTACTGCTAGTAATGAATTTAGACGCGAAGGACTCAGCCAGCTGCTTGAAAGAGGCTATCAATCAGTGTGGCAATTTCTCAAATAACTTCTAGGAAGTGTCTCTAAGACTGGAGGGGAATATTCATTACATAAATGCCTCATTACTATTCCATAGCATCATTACCTGGTAATATTTCTTGATGTGATCGGTGGGATCAGTTATCCTATCATAGATCTTAAATCTTGGGAAAGTAAAATTCTTAGGAGGTTTAAACTCCTATATAGATCGGTTGAAAAGTTATTTCACATGATAGAGAAGCTCTCTTCTACCAATCTCCTTGGTAGTGTGAGCCTCTTGACGGGCTGGGTACCTCTGTACCTTTCTTTTAATGAAGTCACGGAGTTCTCTATCTCCTTGTCATTCATCGGGGCATGGTCTCCCTTTAGGAGACCTTCAGTGATGAGATAATTCTTTATGTCGTGATCACTCCTTCCTTGGATACGAGTTCTAATATTTGAGTATTAGGAGTTCGCGAACTGTACCCATGCTTGTGCCTCTCCTTATGGGCTTCCTTTTTTAGCTTCTCTAGGTATCGTTGGAGCGGAGTGTTCTTTTCCTGTTGGAGCCTATTAGTATCCCTTTTATCTCATAAGAACTTTTTATAGTTGTTAATTATCCTTGAGATTTGTTTAGAACGTTCAAGATCGTCACCGTTTACTATTCTATCCTTGTGAGGATGATAACGAGAAGTAGAGGATTGGTAATGCTTACTAATATCATATTTAGCCCTTCGAGAGGGAGGGGTTATATGGTAACCCTCATGATCGCCATTATCAAGAGGATAGCCCTTTGGGTCCCTATAACAGTGTTTCTGATGACCTTCCTGGTCATTGACATTCACATGATCCTGGTTGGGTGAGTGAGATATCTCATGAATTTAGCTAGTGGTAAAGAACACAAATCATTTCTCATAGACGATGCCAATTGTAGTTGGTATAATGTTAGTATTCAATGTGGACAAGTCAAATTAAGAGAAATATTTAAATAGGTGATAAAAAAACACAACATAAGATATATGTAGTTCGATAAGGTTCTTACGTCAATGAGGCTTAGATTTTTTTCTTTTATTAACTTCAGAGACCTGGTAAATAGAGTTGTAGTATGACTACAATATCACATGGGCGAGTTTATATTTATAGAGAAGTTTAGGAGAGTCCTAAGTTCCTTTTGTAAGGACATTTTTCTCATGTCCGAAATGTTTCATTTATTTATGTCGTACACCGCTACATTTGGCACGTCTCCTCACGATCTCACATGACGGCCTCTATCCGAATTTTGGGAATTAAGCATGCATTATCTCCACTAATGTGTCCCTCATCTGCATCAACGACTTCACGTTCCTTGATTCTAGGCTCGTAATGCAAGTGGAACGCAAGAGAAGACAAATCAGTAAAACAAGGCATGATAGGGATGTTCAAGGGAAAATTGGTAATTTTACAGCCACCGTCCGAAGGACCAGTCAACTGGAAAGTTGAAGAGCTTGCCGCAACAAAGATACTGGAAGAAACATCACCTCAATCCGAGCTACGGTGAACAAGTTATGGCCCGTTGAAAATGGAGATATGTTAATTGAAAAGTCTGGAAAATTTTCTAAGTGTTTAAGCACCAATTCCCAGCACACTTTCCCGAACCCAGACCCAAACCGGTTCGGAGGGGCGAACCGGTTCGCAGGGGTACCCGAACCGATTCGGGGTACCTGTACGCTGGATAGAATTTCAGCAGTTTAAAATCGTGGGTCTCTTCATGGATTTCCCTATAAATACCAACTTCGGGAGAGTTGTTTTGCAAGACTTTAGGAGACGAATTTGAGAGTCCAAATACATCTAGTCTTCATATTCTTGAGTCCCAAGACTCATGTGTTGATTCACATATCATTGCCAAACCTTTGTGAATCCTTTAAGCAACCCAAGAACACAACTTTGGTTTGTTCAACCCTTGTGGAGGGGACCGTTCTTCTTCTTCATTGCAGCCCTACTGGAAAGGGATAATTCCAGCCGCGACTACAGAATTCGATACCCGAGGGTAATTCTTAGTCAACTTGTATTTTCATTGTAATCCGATTGTAAGCCGTTTTCTTACAAATTATAGTGAAAATAAATGGTTTTGCCCCTGAGGGGGATTTTTCCTTAATTGCATGTGTTTGAATGTTCTTGCGTAGATTATTAATTTATTCAATCACATACTGCTGCATGTTTAGGGTTTGTTTGTGTTAAAAGGGTTTTATATATAACTTGGTCATTTGAACGCGAGCACACACTCTTTACCTTTAATAGTTGTACTAAGAAGTTTGGACCTATCCCATATCATTTTGAATCATTCAAAGTGAAGTATACGTGAGAGCCTTCCATAACTTGGACTCTTCATTAACTTGGTGCGTAAGAATCTAGGACGCTCATGTCGAGCACATCCAGGGCACGTAATATCATAATTTTTTCCCCACAATAATAATCCTATATGTCCTTTTATATTTATTAGGAAAACTGAATATGAATTTGTTCTCATTATTGTATATGTCGATGATATAAATCTAATTGAAACTCTAGAAGAGCTTAAAAATCTTCTGAATATATAAAGAAAGAATTTAATAAAGATCTCACGAAAACAAAATATTATCTCGGCATGTAGATCACACATAGCTCAAGTGGATTAATTATCCATCAAAAAAATTATACTGAAAAGTGCTTAAGCTCTTTAATATAGATAAATATCATCCATTGAGTTATCCAATGGTTTCTAGTACACTTCACACCAAAAAGGGTCTTTCCGTCTAAAAGAAGATGGTAAAATAATTCTTGGTTATAAAATACCAAATCTCACTGCTATTGATGCCCTTTTATATTTAACACAATATAATAGACATGTTTAGGGGGTCTTTAATTTTCACTACATAATATATTGGGTTGAGCTATCATTACTTTTCATTAAAGTAGTACTTTCATCCATGCAATACCACATTGAAATTTTTTGTTCCCTATTAGATGGCTAATGGAGGGATAGAATGGGTGAGATAAAAGAGAAAAGGGGATTTAAGCTCCCATGAGATTGGGACTAAGACCATATATATACCACGTTATTCCATTGAGCGAGAACGAATGAAAAATAAGGCATCACGAATCATAAAGAGAGAGAGGGAGAGAGAGAAATTTCTGAGAGAGTTAATACAAGAACCAAAGCTTTTATCCTTCACCATTGATACCTTCACCTAAGAATTCTACCAATGACAGAGGCATTGATTGAGATTTGACCCTTATTCCTTCGTACCTTGATGTTTGAGATACCTACCTGGGGTGTATTTAGAGTGCTTGCTTTTCTCTCCCTCTAACTAGTTGTTTCAAGGGTTAATTTATTGTTATAAACAGATCATATTTATCGTGTATTATGGAGTTATAACATGAGAGTTTGTATTAAAGAGTTTGATTCATTCCAAATAAGTTTATTCCTTTATTGTCAATAACATCTTGTTTGTTAAATCATCTCCAGTAATAGATGTTACGCCTCAGTTTATATTTAAGCACCCTAGCACTAAAATGCTCTTGTACATTTAAAAATAGCCTAGGATCCTGTTAATTGTTTTATCAAATTTGATGAGACACAATGGAAGGATGAATAAGAAGAAAGGGAACGCGAGGTTCCTAGAGATAGAGTCCCTTACGTGGAGGTTCCTCCTGTTGCAACTATTACGGAAGTTGCCATGGTGACGTAGGCTTCCACAAGCACTATGATGGGGCCCTCTTAGATGACTCATATTATGGATGAATATATGGAGTTTATACACACTCCAATGGCTATGACGATAATTGGGTAAACGATGGACCCCAACTCGTTAATTACTCCCATTACACCTTGTGTGGTTCCTTCGAGTGGAATCCCTATCTCTTGACCAAACTCATTAGTCATTTAGTGATCAACATTACTTCTATCATTACACCTATTATTGGAGCAGCTGTTGCTACCAATATTACACCCATTGATGCTCAGCCAACATCTATGGTGGTGGGAGAAACTGCCCTACCTTCCTTAACTATTGAGGAGATAAATAAGGAGATATTGAAGACGATAGCAAATTCTTCGTAAAGTGCTAATGAGACTGCCTATATTTATGATAACGTTCTCACTTCTTATCTAATGGAGTTTAACGATGAACCATATCCCATGGATTATATTCACCCCATTTTTTATAAGTACACATGAAAGGGGAATTTGAAGAAGCGTTTTAAAAGTTTTGTGGAGCATTTGGGTGTGCACTATAATAATAAAAACTATGCCTAAGGGATTTTTCTAAATCCTTTATAGATAAATCTTACACATGATACTCCCATTTGACTCCAAGACGTGTAGCTACAGCAGAGGACATGCACAACTTATTTGTCTAAAATTTCTTTCTGGCTGAGGATGAGTTCACTCTAATCCATCTTGTACAGGAGAGGCAACAGTCGGGTGAAGACGTGGTGGCATATATATATAAAGAATCAAAGAGAGGTCTCTTGACATGAAAGAGGAGGCCAAGGCCTCAAAATTACTTCAACTTTGTATGAATGGATTGATTATTGAATATATTTATCACTTGATAAATAGGATGCGCGAGGGCATACTTGAGTTTTTATTGAAGTCTGAACAAAACATTTTGTTGGTTGTTAAGCCAAACCCAATCATGACAAATATAATGTTTAAACAACAAATTTTTTGTGGAAAAGGCAAAGCTACACAGATGGATTATATGGATGGAGTCGTGGAAGATGGATAACAAAAGAAAATTTGAGTGATACAGAGAAGACCCTCCACCACTGCCTTGCACCATTTAGGAAGCCATCAGATGTTATAACACAATGCTTTATGATGTGATAGTTTATACAACTAAGAACCCTCCCCAGTATGCACTAGAAGCAGACGTTCAAGATGGTCCCAAATGCTATCACATATATTGGCATGTTTTCCACCGACTAACTCATGCTTCACATTGAGAAGAACTATAAAGAAGCATATAATACTTGAAACACTACAGATAACTCATGGAAACATCAACAACAACCCATTTCCAACTTATGGGGAAAACTTAGTGGTGGGCTATGATGAGCAAGCTCAGGATCACACAAGGAAGCTAAGAAGAGAGAGGAAGGAGTTTGAGTTGCATTGGAAGATTGAACAGTGGGAATGGCAAATATATTTATTACCTATGATGAATTGAGTTCTCGAGATATAATGAAGTATATAATATGGAAGGTTATGAGGTTCAACCCATCCTAGAGTATTAAGTGGTGTCAAAGTTTCCCAAATTTATATGATTTTTTGATCAAGTTAGGATGCCTTAGGAGAGCAGACGAGAGATCACTCAAGTGATATTAGACATGTAAAAAAATAATGTTGTTCATTTCCTAAGATGGAAGGGCCCAATGGCTAGTCTAGTAAAAAAGTTTATGTCGAAGATAACTTTCTCCAACGTTGTTAGAGTAATTAAGTTCCCACACAATTGGTCATTATATGTCACATAGACCGTGAATGGTGTAATATTTGTTAAGTCTTTGATAAATGGAGGTTCCTCTATTAATATCATGGTTATTAGCACCTTTTATAAGGCTAATATCTTAGAGGCAAGGTTGGCTGTGATGTTACTTGTTATTTCTGGTGATGACAATCGGACTTCAAAATTGATTGGGTATGTTAATGTTGGGATTGTAATGGGGAATCTCACATCACACATTAAGTTCCATCTGATTAAGAGTGCCACTTCATACCATCTATTGATAGGAAGAGTGTTAATTCACAACCACAATTTAGTTCCTTCGATGTATGAGTGTTTCCTAGTAGATAATTAAAGGCAATGCCTTGTCACTGATAACTCTAACATTCATGAATTTGTTGAAGAGATTAAATATGATATTGAGTGCATAACTGATTGCCCAAAACCAAAAGTCTAAGAGTTGGAACAAATTAATTTGGCTAAGAATGGGGAAAATCAAAGGCTAATCTTCATTTTGAAGGACCTAGATGCTGAGAGGAAACGGGGGTTGATTGAGCTTATTCAGGAGTATAAAGACATTTTTACTTGAAAATAGACAGAGGTAGAGGGGCTAGATTACGAGGTGAGTTTCCACAAGTTGAATGTTATGCCTTTAGTAATACTGGTAAAGCAAGCAACCCAAACGTACAAGACTGAGATAGAGATCTAGATCAACGAAGAACTGCAATTATTATTGAAAGTTGAATTCATTAATCCATCAAACATCCAATTTATTTTTCCAATATTGTGCCAGTGGGGAAGAAAAACAAAAATAGAACATGCATATGTTGACTAGATATTTTAACAGAGCTTGCTTAAAGGATCGGTTTCCTTTGATAGTCTGGTAGATTCAATGGTATGTTACAAAATGTACGACTTCATGAATGGGTATGTGGGCTATAAAGAGATCAAGATGGATCCAACCGATGTAGAGAAAATGACATTTAAAACACTATTAGGTAATTTTATATACAACGCTATACCTTTTGGTTTAAAAATTCAGGGGTAACTTATCAAAGAATGATCATCGCCATTTTTCCATGACTTTTTGGAGTTCTATATGGATTATTTGATCATAAATTTAAGGAATAAAGAATCTTACTTGGTTGATTTAAGAAGATTTTTCAAGAGGTATAGGATACAAAAATTAAAGATGAACCCACTGAAGTGCGCTTTTGGTGTATCAAGTGGGAAATTTTTGGGTTTTGTAGATTGGAAGGGAGTTCATATTAACCAAGACAAGCACAAAGATATCCTTGATATGCCTTGCCCAAGAATGACGAAGAAGCTTAAGAGCTTCCTTAGGAAGATTTCCTACATGAGAATTTATCCCAGGTTTGGATGAGATTACTCATCCTTTGATGGATTTGTTACGCAAGATGGTGAAGTTAAAATAGGAGGAACCTTACCAATAAGATTTTAATAAGCTTAAAAAATGACTCATCTCCCCACAAAGGATGATTCCGCTAAGAAATCATGTGTTATTGTAACTTTATCTTAATTCTACCACAAGGTCCATTGGTACATTATTAGCCCAAGAGATTACCGAGAAAGAATGACCTGTTTACTATCTGAGTAGAATCACCTTGGTCCAGAGGCAAGACACACTCACCATTCATATTATAAAAAGACGTAATCCCATTAAGTTTTTTTTGGAACGAACCATTTTGATTGGGAGGGTAGAAAGATGGTTCCTTATCCTCTTAGAGTATGATCTGAAATGTGTGGTCCGTCACGCAATCAAGAATCAGGCTTACGTAGATTTACCAATAATTTTTCCTTTTGGGATATTTGAGCCACCTCATGAAGACATTTTAGGCGATGATCTACAGTCCAACTTCTTAGAGGCCAATCTTGAAGAGTGGATTATGGAGTTCGATTAATCATCGGCCAAAGGAAAAGGAGGAGCATGGGTCATCATTTCAAAAGGAAAAGAAGAAATTTATATGTCTTTTAAGTTGGATTTCTTTTGTTCCAATAATGAGGCATGAGTCTTTGGTTTTGGGATTACTAGAGGCTCTTTAAAGAGGTATTCGTTCGCTCTGCATCAAAGGGGATTCAAACTTAGTAGTCAAGTTAGTGAATGGAATATACACATTAAATAACCTCAACTTGGATCTTTAAAGAATATTCATCCAAAGATTGTTATACCGGTTCATCAAGACGAAGTGGAAAAGCATCCTTGAATAATGAACATGCAATTTGATTCATATGCCAAACTTGCACAAAAGGTAGCTATAAATGGCAAGTCAATAATTGTAGTGATCCAACGAAAAACATTGATAAGCACCCAAAAGTGTTTAAATAATACCCCGAATAGATGATTTTTAGTTGCTAATTCTCGGCAATTTGGGTCTTATGCGCTTTATTGTCTATTTTGTAGGTCGAATGCACGTTGCGGTGTCCAAACGCGTATTTTAAGGAAATTGTACAGATTATGGAGCTAATTACCAATCCCGTAACCCTAGTCTGCCCTAACCTAGCCTAAACTCTGTCCCGAGCCATGTGTGTTTGATTTGTTCCCTTTTATATTTTTGATATTTTTAATTTTTAGTTTGAATCGTGTTTATTTTTAGGATTTTTTTTATTTCTTTTTATTTAATGTTGTTTTATTTTGTTTTTTAGTTTTTAGTTTTTATTTTAGGATTAGTTTTTTTAGGAATTCATTTATTTTAGTTTTATTTGGATTTACATTTTTGTAGGTCTTTAGTTTTAATTTTGAAGTGTTAGGAATTTATTTTTTTACTTTTATTAGTTTTAGTTAGATAGTTTTTTTTAGGGTCACAAAATAAACATACACACAACACCCCATAACAACTAACACTTACATATACCCCCTTACCCATACACACTATCATACACACAAAATAACCCCCCCAAGCACATACACATTTCCTATACCCTCACCCACCTAATCAAACCACCCTTCTTCCCCAACAACTCTCTCCTCTCTCCTCTCTCATCTCTCCTCTCTCCATAGCCACAAAACCCAACCACCTTCTTCTTCCTTTTATCTATCATCCCCATTAACCCCAGCCGGTAACCCATGGCCGAACCCATGGCATCCCCTGCGGTCCAACCCGAAACCGAACCCGGCGGCCACCCCATTTACAACCCCACCTGTAACCCGAGCACCCAAACCCGCGGTTCAACCTCAACCCAAAACACATTTTGTCCCAACCCGAAGCCACCAACCAAAAACCCAAACCCATTTCCATTCTCCTTCACAATCCATGACCTGTTCAAAACCAAATGGCAAACAAAATGCCCATGTGTTTAATAAACCAACTTAAACCATTTATCCCTTTTACCTATTATACCCCCAACTACTCATTTTACCCAATTCCAAAAATACCCTCATATGTAAATCTGATTTTATTCCCTTACCTCACTTACCACATGACCTCACACAACCCATGCACATGTGTACATAATTCCCTAGATTCCCTCACCCAAAGACCTTCCATATCCCATACATCCTTGTCTTCTCATTTTTATCCCCATGCTCCATGCCTACTATTTAAAGAATGGAAGACTCAATTTGAAGGGAGCTTTTAAAAAAGATCAATTTGTAGAGAGAATTCTAGAGAGAGATAGTTAGAGTAGAAAATAAATTAGGTAGAAAAGTTATTTTTGTAAATAGTTTTTATTTTTCTTGTTATAGATTATTGAGTGATAAATTGTGAGTAATTCAATTGAGTATTATATTGAATTGATTATTGTTGGATGATCATATTAGATGGATGGTGCTTGATTTCAAGGAAATAAGAGTTCAATTTCACTTCAAGAGATTGGGTTTGATTGTTCTCTTCTCTTCTCATTTATTTTATGCCTTTGATTATTAATTTGTCAAATTTCATACCATGTTAGGCTAAATCCCCTTTTAAGGGGTGGGGGAAAACCCTTATTTGATGTTATTTTAATTTAATTAGTTTGATTACTTGAAAATTTCCTTTGAATATTAATTTTGATCCCTAACCCTTAAATTTACGCCTCGAGAGAGGGTAAATGATTTTCGAGAGAAAATGAAATTCTAGTTATAATACCCATTTTAGATTCAAACTCGAGATATGGTTTCTTAAGTGGGGTACTATTACTTGAATTTCAACTCTAATTTCATTTTCTAAGATTTATACAAATTTTAATTGATCGATCCTAGTGGGTGATTAATTAAAAGGAGTTTAGATCTATTTTCTTGAGTTGTGGGGGGTTAAAAATAATTTTCTAAAAGGTTACTATTAAAATTACATTTGCAACGAGGGTTGATTTGTAAGTTTGATATTAATTTGGGAGAATTCAATTAATTAAATTAATTTATTAGAATAGCTAAAATTTATGGTGTAATCCCACTCCTTGATTGTTCTCACATTTATTTACCTCATTTTATCTCTTATTTTAGTGTAAGACTTTATTTTCCATTTTAGTCACTCTTTAGTTTGTAATTTGATCTTTCATTGTAGTTTAGTGTTATTTCACATCCTCACCAAAAATTGTTTTAATATTTGAAAAAGCTAAAAAAAATAGAAAAAGAAAAAGCCCAAAAAGAAAATTAAATTGAATTACAATTGTTTTCCCCTCGCTTTATCCCCTTGATATGGATTGATACCCTTGCTTTCCTCTACACTTGAGTTTATTAATTTTTGTAGGTAATTGATGTTTTGATTGACTTGGCTTTCAACAACGACATCCACACAAAAAGCAAGTTATGAAATAGATGCATTAATCATACTTGCAATATTACTAACTGAAGATGACTTAGACTGGAGAGACAAAATACAGAAGCAGTTGGAGTTTGGAGAAGGAAAGATGGGTCTTAGAGAGTTAGTGCAATTTTTGTCATGATAAGGAGTTTATACTTCGAAAATATTGAGGGATGGCTGGCGAGATGCATCGACTTGGAGAAAGTAAAGAAAAAATTGAAGAAATCCCATAAGAAATATTTCAAGATCATTGAGATCCCTATACATCGAAGAATTCATTGAGAGGGAAATTTTTGTACAATGATGAGGCTTGTTGCAGTAGTAATACAAAGAGAATGTGCTATGTGTCAATTTTTCTTTCTGGAAACTAAGTCCAATTTTTTGGAAGCCTAAATAGATTAGAGATAACATTACATTTCTTTATCAAAGACGGGGTTATTCATGTGGAGAAAATTGATTCTACGAGGATAATATGAAGTTCTTTAAGGTTCCACGTTCAAGCGGAGCAGCTCTATCACAGAGGATTCTTTAATATACCTTTGAGGTACATCACAATGGAGGAAGCACAAAAGTTCTCAAGCAAGCCCACGATCCAAATCACAATGGGGGAGCCAAATTGTATGATCAACTCACCACTTTGGGCTATTATTGGCCATTTATGGAGAAAGGCTCAGCTGAGTTCGTTCGAAAGTGTAAAAAATTTGATCCATGCTCCTTCGCTAGACCTTCATTCCTTGGTAACTCCCTATCCATTTCACACTTGGGAATTCGACCTTATGGGGGAAATCAAACTGCCTTAAGGAGAAAATTTTGGATAGTCATGGCAAAAGAGTGATTTACAAAGTGTACAGAGGCAGTACCTTTGAAGAGAGAAATAAGAGGCCTGGTGGCATAATTCATCACAGAGTACATAATTTTCCATTTTAGCATTCCCAAGGTTATTTTAGTTGACAATGGAACTCCATTCATCAACAAATAAGTGACTTTACTCACATATAAATACTCAATCATACACCATACTTTGACGGTAGCCTACCCTAAAATCAATGGTTAAGTTAAAGGTTAAGATAATGGAGGACTTTCTTGTAGCATGGAATGGCAAAATTCTAGCAGTACTGTAGGCTTATCGAATGAATAAAAGTAAAACAACTAGTTATACATCCGTTTCCTTGGTCATGGAGCTGAGGCAGTTTTTCCAGTTGAGCTAAAAGTACGTTCATCCAGATATTCCTTACGAAGCAACATGCTCCCTCAATACAGGCACATTCAACTAGAATCATTGGATGAACATAGAGATAACACGAGGAAGCAATTCCATATGTACATAAATCAACTCTCCTGGGCTTATGAAAATATAGTGAAGCCAAGAAAATTTGTAGAAGGATATTTGGTTATAAAAGTAGTTGTTAGTCACATTCCCATTGCCTAAGTTTATAGCTAATTGGGAGGGACCATTTGTTGTCAAAGAAGCACATGATTCGGGTCACTATTCAATCTCCAAGATAGAAGATGACAAAGTTAACAACAAGTGGTTGAAAGTTTACCATGTTTAGAGTTAGTTGTACTTTCTTATTTTAAATCATCTTTCTTTTGAGTTTTTTGTGAGAATTTTTAGAGGTGCTTAGTGAACATGAGCAAACACATACATACAATATGGATCATAGTTTAAATTATAAACACAAGTGTTAGAAGTAAGCAAATGAGTATGACCACATAATTAAGAGTGTCCATAATAAAATATCTCTTCTTTGTATTTCAACTTAAATGGAGTTACATTATAAATGGAGACTATTTCCCATAAATATAAGAAAGAAAAAAATATTCCTAGCCTATGAGAAACCACAGGTCTGGGGAAGTACCTCAGGAAGCGAAGCAGCATCTTGAACACAAGCCTGCTGAGCTTACACGTTGTCATAGGGCCTCATTTGGACTTCATATCTTTATTTTAACTCTGCCTCACAGTAACTTATAACCTTGGCCAAAGACTTTTCGTCTACCTTGACTTTATTATTAAGATCATCAATAGGAGGGATAATATCCTTCAGTCTTCCCTCCTCAACACGCTAGGCCTCAACGTTCTTCAAGTATAGCTCATGTTAAATCACCATTCGATAATCCTTTAAGTGTTTCAAATGATTGATAAGCTAACTGAAGTTGAACCCAACCTTGGACTGATCTCTATGGTTTCTCAAGTGTTGGTTGATCGTGGATCTATCTAGAATATCCATTTGAGTGTTCTCAAACTTTACTATAATAGTTACCATACCTTGGGGTCTATACACCATTATAACCCTATTTGGCCTTAGGCAGTCTATAGAGAAAGTTTGTAGGTGATATTGAATAAGTTATTTTATTATTGTGTGATGGTAACTTTACTAAAGGGGAAGTGTTGAAGAACCCACTGGTAAAAATTTAGAGGTGCAATGCTTGGCAATGGAATTTCACACCCAGACTTATTATCAGTTGCGTTGGCATTCGTTATGGATCCATGATCACTATCACTAGAGGAATCAGTGTGAGATGGCTCTGGTATAAGGGGAAAACTCTCCATTTATTGAGTAAACATAACATCTTGAGAAGGAATAGTCTGAGATACCTCAGAAGGTGCAACACGTTCTCTCACAAGCTACAAAGAAACCATAATAAGATTTAGCCACATATTGTATTTTTTGTTACCAAAGAGGTAACTTAAAGAAAAATCTTAGTAAAGAGTTTCCAAGTCACCAAGAAGGTGTGAGATTTGAGGAAGTTCGAGCAAAGAGATTTCTAAGTCACCAAGTAGGTGTAGGATTTGAATTTTTTTAGCAAAGAGTTTGCTAAATATGAGATTTTTTTAAACAAATCTTAGCAAAGAGATTGCTAAGTCACCAAGCAGGTGTGAGATTTTGAAAGAACTTTAGCAAAGATTTTGCTAACTCACTAAGAAGGCGTGAGATTTGAAAAAAAAAATAGAAAAGAGTTTCCTAAGTATGAGATTTTAATTTTTTTATTAAAGAGATTGCTAAGTCACCAAGCAGGTGTATTTTTAAACATTTTGAAGGAAGCACACACAAAACTAAAATATACATCAGGAGCTTGAACAACCATATATGAAGCTAAGGAAGTGTTTGCATCCTATGTTAGCAGAGGGAGATTCCTCTTGAGCTTGTGCAGGAAACCAAGTGTCGACTATCATAAGAACAAGTCCATAAGTAGGACCTGACGATGACGATGAAGCACCAGTCTTAATGTCGTAAGGGTAACCTTACACTAAGGGTAGATAAACCTCATTGGAAGAAGTCGTCGGCACACCTTAGGAAAGTTACATCAACAAAAAGAGAGAAAACTTGCTAAGAGTTAACAAATGAAATATCAAGAAAAAAGTTGTAAATATATTGGACAATTACTCAAAGCATTTCCTCCTCCAAAGTTTCTCGTGTAATATAATCCATAATTAGACTCATGAGGGGGCGAGGAGTAAGAGACTCATTCAACACACTAACAATGGCCAGAACATCCATATGGGAAAACAGATATCACTTCAGTATCATAAACACAACAGTTTGAGGAGGCATACTTTCAAGTTTTTAAAATAAAAAAGACAAGTTACCTCTAACAAGTTTGCTGGAGGAATCAAAACTAGTAGCAAGATATTGGAGGTAGATGTCGTTGAAGGAGATAGTTCAGGTGCCGTTAAAGATTCACCAACACTACTTCATAGACCAAACATTTCATCTTATAGGGACAATATATGTACTACCTAACTCACACGACTAGAAGAAGCACGCCTTGAGTATTTTAGTCCAATCATCAATGAATGGTGAGCTAGAGATGAATCAAGGATAGATTCATTGACGATTGGGCTTGGGGGGTACCTTGGGAGTGATGGAGAATAATGAAGAGATTAAGATTCCTAAATAATAAAGGCAAAGGATAAACTATCAGAGGGAGAAAATCAACGCAAATGAACGTGTTCAAAATTTAAAAAAATAACAAAATATAGAGCTACCTTTGAGTAGGAGAAATGAATAGCATTAGAGTAGATTACTTTTAAGCATCTACCACATCCTCATATATTATTCTAAACTAATATGTTCAAAGGAACTTAGTGGCATGGGAGTTGGGCTTGGACTTGGAGGGATCACAACACGCTCCTAAGTTGTGCTCTCCCTCAAGGTTTTAATTCCCAAATGCTTTTTGCGCTGAGAATGACACCAATGGAAGGTTACTCTTTGGACTGAACGAAGTTATAGCTTCTCATACGAGAAACTTCAGAAGAAATAGCATTATAAAAAGGTGATTTCCCAAGTAACCTGATTAAATCAACAGGAGGAATAAATGGAAAATGATTGAATCCATGTAGTACCTCAGCGCTTACTAACCGCACCTTTTCCACCAACTCCAGATTATGTGGTCGAATAAATTTTAGAGGAACCCTAGCCAATTCGGTGGCACCTTTCTTAGTTTTTGATTTCCTGAGAGCTGGGATGGAAGCCTCCTCCATTGACGAACCAATTGCAGAGGAAACTTTCCTTTTTATAGCAGCTGTGGTGGGGGTGACGATTTCCTTATTTCCCTTCTGAGGCACATCGGTCAATGGTGCCAAGGGAGGTAACTCCTGTAGTGGACTCCTTTTCATGATGCTTAAATAAAATTCAACTCCAAAACTGAGTTGTTATTAAGCTCAAGCTCATTTAGGGCATACTGTTTCACCAATAGATAGGCAGGAGGAGTTTTGACCCACTATCTAATTTTATTGAGTTGAGATGGCCAAAAATGCATAAGACAAAATGTCACGTTACCTCTTCTTGTTTGGAATGATGATCTTATCCTTATGTTTATAACAAAGTGATACAACGATAGAGGTTGTAAAGTCAAAAATAGTTATGGAGAAAGAGTTATTGGCTCTGCTACTTTGACAGGTCATGGGGTACACCTTGGTCATAGCCATGCTATCTGGAAGAACGGTGGGGGTGAGAGGCCTCACTTTCAATGTCCCACTTAGTGAATAAGGGAATATGTCCATGAGTCAGTACAAGAATAATAGATAAATCATGTTTCTTGATAAGCATTTCTTCTGTCATCACTTCAACTAGAAGGTTGGCCTTAGTAAAAAATAAGCACGTTTAGGCTTAACTTTCCCTACAGTAAGACCTAGCAAAAAAAGATGAATACTTATCAACAAGTGTGACCACCTTTTTGAGGGATATAGGTTGAGGATGACAGAGTAGTTTTGAGGGATATAGGTTGACCAAGTTGTAAAACCTTATGGGGAGCCTCCAAGTGCTTTGAAATCAATGTGGGAGTAAAGGAAGCCCCTATGGTCCACCTAAAATGAAGAGTTCCAATGGGGACTAGGTGTTCCCAATCTTATCTTTCCTTTAATTTTTCCGCTAGCGTCAGGGTGTAAAGCTTTGTCTTGAAAATGAATGGAAAATGCTTTGCATTCTTCCCAAAACTTACCATTTTCCCCAAAGAAGTGGCATGACGGTATAACCTCAATTGGACTTGATGCGCCACCATCTGGGCCTTTAGGGCTTGGCCGAAAATGTGGCTAAAAATTCTTGTTGATGACTGGAGGAAGCCATTGATGCTAAGAGAGATTTTTAATGGATGAAATGATGTGAAAAAAGAAAGGAAGGAAGGAAATAAGAAATAACTAGTGGATATAGAATTTTGTGATGGTTTGTAATAATATTCAAGGTCAAATAACACTTTCTCTCTTTAGAAAAGCTTGAGGTCTGAGTTTTAATGGGGAAAAGTTTGAAGGTTTGGAAAAAATTAAGTGTCGGGTTTTAAATAACTGAGAAATAGCCATTTTGGGATGCTAACATTTTATTTTCCCATGTGTGGGTATTATAAAATAAATAATGTCTTTTAAGTAAATGAAGTCAACACAGATCACCCCAACTTGCCATGTGGAAAATGGTGACATAGATGCTAGGCGATTAGACTCCAACACTAATTGTTGATGCTCGCAAAAAAGATCACAACTTGTTTATAAAGGAAGATTTTCTCGATCTTTTCAAGATGCCAGTTATTTCAATTTTTTCTCAGCCAAGTTTATTCGTGACAAGCTCCCACGGATTAAGTTTGTTCACAATGATTCCCTATGGTTCAAATTTGTTCGCAATGAGTTCCCGCATATCATGCTTGTTCAAAACAAGTTTCCACGGATCAAGTTTGTTCGCAATGAGTTCCCACGGATAAGTCTTGTTCACAAAGAGGGAAAAGAAACCAAATTTGTTCAAGACTAGTATTTCCTACTATGAGGATGGAAAGTCATAGCTATTTTTCCTTTGAGTTCACACGAGGATATCTTTATGAGAGTAGAGTTTTTTTGGATAAAGGTGTTTCTTGCAAATATTTCTTTCCCACAAAATAAATTTATCTATGAAAGGTCAAATGTAGGGGGCTCAAGGATAAACACATAATTATAGATAATTCCCCCCAATAAAGAAACTAGATAAGGATTCAACAAAGAATAGTGAGATTATAAAGGAGTATTTAAAGTCAAGTGAGTTTTCTTATAATCCATTGATAATCAAGGCAACGTTAAGGCATGACTTAACCTCTTTAGATTCACCAGGTGAAACACTAGCTAGTTTGAGAGAGCATAAGATGAAGAAACATGTTGCGATTAACCACCAGCTTGATCGACCAAAAGATTTTATGAGTGAAGAAGAGGTTCTCATGTAGAAAAGGATTATCTGACATAAATGAATATTCTTTTGCATAATTCCATACTGAAATATTTTATATGATGTATAGCGTTCATTATAAGTAGTATTTTTATCTATGCTTTGAGACAACTTTATGCCATGATGAATAGTTTTGTCCCCTATTAGATGGCTGATGGGGGACTCGCATGGGCATGCTAAAAGAGAAAATGGGATTTAATGTCTTATGAATTTAGGACTAAGACCATATATACACTACGTTATTCCAATGAGGGGGGACGAATGAAAAATAAGGCAACACACACCAGATAGAGATAGATGTTTCTGAGAGAGTTATTATATGAACTAGAGATTTTATCCAGCACCATTAATACCTGTAACCAATATTTGTGTGACACCCCGCCTAATTAAATACCGGGCGATCACTCCTTTATTAAATTAAATCAAGGTAAACAGTTGGTTCATTCTCAGCATCACTGTCGATAAAAATAAATTTTCCAATTTAACACCCTAAATAATTAAGCTAAGTGTCAAAACCATTTTCATACATAACTTTCCAAATTTTATTTAAAGAAAAATTATTTATTTATTTAACCACAATCAATAAGTAAGAATCATACCACATTTAAATTCTGCAACATAGTCCAATTAATTTAATACATTCGTCAATCGAATGTCAACATACGAAATCTAAAGCCACACATCCAAACTGAATAAATCCCATAGTAACAATACTGGAAATAACTGAAATACAAATTTCCAATAACAACGGAATAATGGAAAGAGCTACACATGCCCAACTAAATGAAAGTACTAAGAGTGGATCTGAATGAACGAAGTCGTCTAGTCAAGATACCTGCAACTCCCACCTAAGCTGCAGCGCGTTCCTTCCAAGAGATCCTAAGCAAGACGCCCCTGTGGATGGGCACCTGTAATACATACATATATATACAAGAGAGAGAGAGAGAGAGAGAGAGAAACGGGTCAGAGCCCGATAGTGTATATGGTTTTAAAAATTGTTTAACAAGTATTTAAATTGATACAGGCCAATGCAACAACATATTAGTGCGACACTCCCTTGAGAAATTCTCACCTCTCTTCTAATGTGCACACCTATCGTACAAACCATCCCAACGGTTTGTCTTATCATTTTGTCACACTAACCTTCCCAAAAATTTAGCTTATCTCAAATTACTCGTAAGATTTTAAAACCAAACAATATCATTGTTAAAAAAAATACTTCCAATTAGTAGCACAACTCTCGTTTTAGCTTCATTAATTTATAAAGCTTCCCGGTATCATATTATGCTTTTCAAATAAGTATTTCCAATTTATAGTCCAGAATTATTTCTCACGTATCATATCACAACAACATTTTACATTTCCCAAATTTCAGATATATATATTAAGCACTCGTATAATATATACATTCTAACGGCACCAACATACAAACTATGGTGCAGGCATACTCTGCTATCCAATCCATGCATCGCTCACACTAATGGATATACAAGTTCGAAATCACTCTCGAACTGTATCAACATATATACACAAACAAGATTGAGGCAGAGCATACATTCCAAGTATCTAAGAGGTCAGTACATACCCTCACGTCTCTTAGGACCGTCTGAACTATCCGTCCGATAGCCTGTACCAAGGATATCTATCTTCTAGGGTACAAGTCAATATCCATCATAAAGGTCCCATCGAGATAAGACTGTCCCAGCGCGGTAACCTAAGGGATAGCAAGTAGCGCGGGTACGTTTTTCACACGTATATAATATATGCATACACAACCATATAAATATACCACTTATTATTATATCAATATAGGTTTATCTCATCACGCATAATTACAATATTTATCCTTAATTTTCACATTAAGTATTCTTATAAGGGTTCGTCACTAACCTTAACTCGAAGGGTTTCTCCAACTCATTTCGTAACACTCGTGAACTCTATCCTCACATGTATAAAATTCAGTAGGTGTCCTTATTAAGTTCCAACGTAACTCTCTTATGCACCTTACCCTTCAATACATATTTTAATCGATTTATAAGTAATTATCCCAAAATGTAATTCGTAGTCCACATTAAGTATCTCCAAAATTCATTCGTATAACCTACTGGTCTCCCCTATCTCCCAAAACATTATATTAAGGATGCCCAAGAGTTATTTCATGATAAATTAAATTTAACTCATTTAATAGGGGAAATAGGAGTCTGCCAGGAAGGGTTGATCGATCGAGGTCTGGTGCTCGATCGATCGAACCTTCGATCGATCGAAGATCTAGGCTCGAGCGATCGATCAGGCTGGTATTTCGATTTTTCTACCGAATTGCAGTTACGGGTTTCATCTCCAAACTTACACCAAATCCATATTTTCTAATCCTAATCGTCCCAGAATTGATACTTCTAACCTTATATCATCATATCAGGTATTTTCAACGCAAAACATATCAATTTACATCACTAAACATGGATTAATCATGCCATAATTCATTTAAAACTCAAGAATCCTAAAAATCTCTAACTCATGATTCTAATCTGTTTTATCAAAGAATTTCTTTCTTATTTACACCAAAATTTCGTGGGTTATCTGTCTACATCACAAGAGACTTCCAGAATAAGGTTTAAGTCTTTACTACATGCAAATTCCTATCACAATTTGGGTTTTCTTCCATATATTTCATCCCTAATCATTCCTAAACTAATATGGAAATTGCACCAACGATAATAGCAAGATAAACACTTGCCTGGGATTTTTGACGTTCTGATTTGCAGATGTTTTTGGTGTGGTTGCGTAGCCCGTTGCGCGATCTACGCGTTGGTGGTGGTTGCGGTGCAAACGGTTGACTTTTGGAGCCTTGGATTGCCTTGGAAGCTTTCTTCTTCCCTCTCCTATGGCCGTCACTTGTGTTTGAGTTTTCTAACCCTAGCTGACTAACCTAAATGGCTGATATATGTTTCTGATTTTCGTGGGTTTAATTACCCATAAATGTGAAATGTCCAAAATGCCCTCCCGGGGTACCAATTAAGCTTAAAAATGCCCTGAGACCCAAACTAAACCCCCGGGTACACTTTTCTGACTATCTCGACCCTTCCGGATGTGTTGGCGCACTCAAAATGCCCATACAAATGACTTATAAAATTTTCACTTTTATTTATCAATAATTTGTCCCGACGCGACACGGGCGCGTCCCGACTCAAATTTCCAAAATTGTCATTTTATTCTCTCGTGACATTCAATATAATCAATATTACATATTACTTTGCTCGTTAGTAATATTCAAAAAATTTCTCATAATTACTAACTCTCGTCACGTTAATAATTATAACATAATTAATTTTCGGATTTTTATTAAATAATTAACTCATATTAAATTTAATAAATCCCCAAATTAATATAGCATAAAAATACGGGGTATTAAATACTTCCCCCCCTAATAACGGAATTTCGTCCCGAAATTTGGAAAATAAGGCATACCTGGTAAAAATAACTCTGGATATCTCTCGCGCATATCTGCCTCGCGTTCCCCAGTGGATTCCTCCACATTGTGGTGCTCCCACTGGACCCGTACAAGTGGAACTATCTTTGACCTCAATCTCCTCTCACTATAGTCTAGGATAGCCACCGGTCTCTCCTCGTAAGAGCTATCAGGCTGTAAGTCGATCTCATCTATCGCAATGTGAGTATGGGCCATATCATCCCGAAGATATCGTCTCAACGACTAGATGGGGAATACATCGTGGATGCGATGTAAATGCTCTGGCAGTCCCAACCTATATGCAACCGGCCCAATCCTCTCGATTATGGGAAATGGTCCCACGTACCTCGGGGACAATTTCTCTTTCTTCCCGAACCTCATTACTCCTTTCATAGTAGATACACGTAGTAATACTTGGTCCCCCACATTAAACTCCCGGATGAACCGTTTCGCATCGGCGTAGCTCTTCTGCCTGTCCTGGGCTACTCGAATGCGACTCCTGATCATCTCAATCCTCGCGGAGGTCTCCTGAATCACCTCTGGTCCTAGCAACTTGTTATCCCCCACTTCGAGCCAACAAGATGGGGAACAACAAGGCCTGCCATACAAAGCCTCAAATGGAGCCATACCAATCGTAAACTGATAAGAGTTATTATAAGCAAACTCTACCAGTGGAAGATGTGGCTCCCAACCTCCTCCAAAATCGAGAACACACATGCGTAGCATATCCTCTAACATCTGATTAGTACGCTCTTTCTTTCCATCTGTCTGTGGGTGATAAGCTGAACTCAACCTCAACTCAGTACCCATAGCCTCCTGAAAGCTTTCCCAGAAACGTGAGACGAAAATCTTGTCTCTATCTGACACAATATTCAGGGGCACCCCGTGTAGTCTGACGATCTCAGCAATAAACAACTGAGCATACTGACCCATGGTATAGTCTGTCCACACTGGTAGAAAATGAGACACCTTGGTCAAACGGTCTACAATCACCCAGATAGAATCGTGGCCCCGCTGTGATGTAGGCAACCCTGTAATGAAATCCATGGAAATACTCTCCCACTTCCACGCGGGTACTTCCAATGGCTGAAGCAACCCTGACGGTTTCTGATGGTCCACCTTCATCAGCTGGCAGGTAGCACACTTGGACACGAACTCAGCATTGTCCTTCTTCATCCCACTCCACCAGTATTGTCTCCTCATATCCTGGTACATCTTATCCCCTCCAGGATGCACTATAAATCGGGACCCGTGAGATTGGGTCATCACTGCATGACGTAATTCATTCCCTTCAGGAACTACCAACCTCCCATTAAACTGTAAACCTCCATTGGAACTAACAGAATAGGACTCAGCACCCTCGGCTAGAAGTCGCACAATCTGCTCCTGGAAAAACGGGTCTGTGGTCTGTGCCAGTATCACCGTCGTAATAATCTCGGGTGTGATCGACATAACGGATATGAAAGAACGGGCTACTGAGTCCTAGTGACCCAACTCCTTCCATTTTGCCCTCCAAACTTTCCCTACCTCGTCCACCGATCTACGACTCAACGCGTCAGCAACTACGTTGGCCTTTCCCAGATGATACTGTATATCGAACTGGTAGTCCTTCAAAAACTCTAGCCATCTGCGCTGGCGCATATTCAACTGTCGCTGAGTGAACAGGTACTGCAATGACTTGTGGTCTGTGAACAAGCGGAATTTCTCCCCCAATAAGTAGTGCCTCCATATCCTCAATACAAAAACGACAGCTGCTAACTCCAGGTTGTGGGTGGGGTAATTCTTCTCATGTGGCTTAAGCTTGCGGGAGGCAAAAGCTATAGCCTTCTCCTCCTGCTGAAGTACTCCCCCAAGTCCCCGTAAGGAAGCATCGGTGTAAACCAGGTACTCCACACCCGGCTTCGGTAATGCAAGGACTGGTGCTGAAGTAAGCTTGTCTTTCAGCTCATGGAAAGCCAATTGACAAGCGTCATCCCAAACATATGGTACCCCCTTGCGAGTCAGATTCGTCAGCGGACCCGCTATTTTGGAGAATCCCCTAATGAATCTCCTGTAGTAACCAGCTAACCCCAAGAAACTACGCACTTCCGTCAGTGTCGTGGGCTGTCCCCACTCCCTCACCGCTGACACTTTGCTCGGGTCAACTACAATCCCCTACTCAGAAACAACATGCCCCAAGAACTGTACCTCTCGTAACCAGAATACGCACTTCTCATACTTAGCATACAGCTGATGCTCTCGTAGAGTCTGAAGAACCTGCCTCAAGTCCTCAGCATGATCCTCCTCGGAGTGTGAATATATCAAAATTTCATCTATGAAGACGATGACAAACTGATCCAAGAACTCTCTGAATACTCGGTTCATCAAGTCCATGAAAATGGCTGGAGCATTTGTGAGTCCGAACGGCATCACTCTGAACTCGTAAGACCCGTATCTCATCAAGAAGGCAGTCTTTGAAACATCCTGCTCTCTAATACGTAACTGATGGTACCCCGACCTCAGATCTATCTTCAAAAAGAATGTTGCTCCCCTCAACTGGTCGAACAGAACATCGATTCGAGGCAACGGATACTTATTCTGTATCGTGACCTTGTTCAGCTCCCGGTAGTCCACACACAATCTCAGTGAACCATCTCTCTTCTTCATAAATAAGACTGGAGCGCCCCAAGGTGAGGTACTCCTACGAATGAAGCCCTGACCTAACAGTTTCTCTATGTGATCTCGTAGCTCTCGCATCTCTGCCGGAGCCATACGGTACGGTACGCGTGCTATAGGTCTCGTATCTGGCAATAAATCTATGACAAAGTCTATCTCTCCACTGGGGGGTAGGCCTGGTATCTCCTGAAACACATCAGAATACTCCCTGACAACTGGGATCGAATCTAAGGGAATCACAACCTCCTTAGAGGTATCCTCCTCTATGTAATACAAATGAGCGGTCGAACCTCCTTCTGGGCGAGGCTTCACCACCACAAACATCTCTTGCCCTGGAATTGCAAAAACAATGCTCCCACCGAAGCAATCAATCATGGCTCTATAAGCTGCGAGCCAATCCATACCAATAATCACATCATGCTCGTGCATGTCTAAAACTAACATATCTGCAGTTAATACCAAGCTACTAATCTCTACCCCCACTCCCCGGCATATAAAGAAAATAAGGGACCCACTCCCCAGTGGTGAGTCTACACACGTCACTGTGCTCTCTGCTGTGGCTAACAACCCTAAGGCCTTCGTAAAATGCATAGCTATAAAACAATGCATTGCCCCCGTATCAAACAAAACTCGACCCATAGTACCATGGATAGGAAACATACCCTCAATTGCGGGTGGTGCCTGTGGAGCTGCTGCCTGGTGGACGTTATAGACGCGTCCATACTATAATTGCCCCTGCTGCACTAGAGCTGCTGAAATGGCTGGTAGGGGTGGCACCTGGGCTGGATCTGGGAGGGCAGGTGGAAATAGTGGCCTCTATGGCTCATTACGGGCACCCTACTGCTGTGGGGCCGTCTCTCCCTCTGGACAATCCTGACGCCTATGGCCGTGCTTACCACACCTAAAACATCGGCCTCTGAAATTACCTCCCCTCTGTCCCTGCTGACCACGGCCCTGATGGCCGTTGCCTCCCCGCCACTGGCCCTGTTGGCCCTGATTAGCACGCTGCTGGCCCTACTGCTGTCCCTGCTGTCGGTGTTAGCCCTGCTGGCCCTGTTGATTAGGCTGGCCCTGCTGGCCCCGCCTATAGCCCCCATATCCCTGCCTAGAATCACCTGAACGGAATCGCTTAGCAGGATCCCCCTGATGAGAACTCTGCTCGTGCTGACGAGTCTGTCCATGAGATGGTGCCCCACTGGCACCATTACCCCCGGCCCTGCCCTGCCCTGCTGGCTGGACTCTCCTGCTCTCTTGCTTCCCTGAAGATGGAAGTGGTGATCCTGGCAATGTAGCAACGCGGCATTGAGTACATCAGTGAAAGTACTCAGGGATAAATTCCCAATAAGGTGCTGACGGATCCTCCAAGCTAACCCATCGGCAAACAACATAATCTTCTTGCTCTCAGTAGGTGCCTCATCAGGCACAATGGTGAGAAGTCTTGTGAACTCCTCCTCATACTCCGCTACGGTAAGACTCTCCTGCTTCAGATTCAGTAATCTCTGCCTCATCTCAGTCTGCACGGAGGGTGGAAAATACTTGCGGTCAAACCGCTCCCAAAATGACTGAATAGGGATCGTGTCCCTCTCCTCCAAAGTGGTAGTGGACTCCCACCACTGTAAAGCGGCTCCCACTAGCTTAAAGGAAGCCAATAACTGCTTCTGCACGTCGGTGCACTCATACATACGGAGGTGCCGTTGGATGTCTTTCTTCCATTGGCTAACTGTGACAATATCGGAGATACCAGAGAACTCAGGGGATGCGCTTTCTGAAAAGCATCCCGAACCCTCTCCCATGCAGATGGAAGCTGTGCTAGTACTGGCGCCACTGCCTGAACCTGGGGTGGATCCTGATGAGTCACCGCTAGTGCAGCATTCACCGCTTGAGCAACAATGGTGGCTACTTCATTTGCATTCATTGTGCCTTGTGTCGGAACTGCTGGCTGCTCAGCCTGGGCACGCCTATCTTTCGGAGCACGTCTCGGAGGCATCTAAAACGTGAACAAGTTTATTAGTCTACAGTTATTTTCAAATCACAAATAGCTGAAGACTTTAACGTAAAAGCAAGAGTACAACAATCCTAAAGATAGGGCTCTATAGCAATAACGTTAAGCTGAAAGCGAAATAAGCCGTACAGATCCTATGGATACTAGAACCTGATGCTCTGATACCACCTGTGACACCCCGCCTAATTAAATACCGGGTGATCACTCCTTTATTAAATTAAATCAAGGTAAACAGTTGGTTCATTCTCAGCATCACTGTCGATAAAAATAAATTTTCCAATTTAACACCCTAAATAATTAAGCTAAGTGTCAAAACCATTTTCATACATAACTTTCCAAATTTTATTTAAAGAAAATTTATTTATTTATTTATTTAACCACAATCAATAAGTAAGAATCATACCACATTTAAATTTTGCAACATAGTCCAATTAATTTAATACATTCGTCAATCGAATGTCAACATACGAAATCTAAAGCCACACATCCAAACTGAATAAATCCCATAGTAACAATACTGGAAATAACTGAAATACAAATTTCCAATAACAACGGAATAATGGAAAGAGCTACACATGCCCAACTAAATGAAAGTACTAAGAGTGGATCCGAATGAACGAAGTCGTCTAGTCAAGAGACCTGCAACTCCCACCTAAGCTGCAGCGCGTTCCTTCCAAGAGATCCTAAGCAAGACGCCCCTATGGCTGGGCACCTGTAATACATACAGATATATACAAGAGAGAGAGAGAAAAACGGGTCAGAGCCCGATAGTGTATATGATTTTAAAAATTGTTTAGCAAGTATTTAAATTGATAGAGGCCAATGCAACAACATATTAGTGCGACACTCCCTTAAGAAATTCTCACCTCTCTTCTAATGTGCACACCTATCGCACTAACCTTCCCAACGGGTTGTCTTATCATTTTGTCACACTAACCTTCCCAACAATTTAGCTTATCTCAAATTACTCGTAAGATTTTAAAACCAAACAATATCATTGTTAAAAAAAATACTTCCAATTAGTAGCACAACTCTAGTTTTAGCTTCATTAATTTATAAAGCTTCCCGGTGTCATATTATTCTTTTCAAATAAGTATTTCCAATTTATAGTCCAGAATTATTTCTCACATATCATATCACAGCAACAGTTTAAATTTCCCAAATTTCAGATATATATAGTAAGCACTCGTATAATATATACATTCTAACGGCACCAACATACAAACTATGGTGCATGCATACTCTGCTATCCAATCCCGCATCACTCACACTGAGGGATATACAAGGTCGGAATCACTCTCGAACTGTATCAACATATATACACAAACAAGATTGAGGCGAAGCACAGATTCCAACTCTCTAAGAGGTCAGTACATACCCTCACGTCTCTTAGAACCGTCTGAACTATCGGTCCGATAGCCTGTACCAAGGATATCTATCTTCTAGGGTACAAGTCAATATCCCCCATAAAGGTCCCATCGAGATATGACTGTCCCAGCGCGGTAACCTAAGGGATAGCAAGTAGCGCGGGTACGTTTTTCACACGTATATAATATATGCATACACAACCATATAAATATACCACTTATTATTATATCAATATAGGTTTCTCTCATCACCCATAATTACAATATTTATCCTTAATTTTCACATTAAGTATTCTTATAAGGGTTCGTCACTAACCTTAACTCGAAGGGTTTCTCCAACTCATTTCGCGACACTCGTGAACTCTATCCTCACATGTATAAAATTCAGTATGTGTCCTTATTAAGTTCCAACGTAACTCTCTTATGCACCTTACCATTCAATACATAAATTAATCGATTTATAAGTAATTATCCCAAAATGTAATTCTTAGTCCACATTAAGTATCTCCAAAATTCATTCGTATAACCTACTGGTCTCCCCTATCTCCCATAACATTATATTAAGGATGCCCAAGAGTTATTTCATGATAAATTAAATTTAACTCATTTAATAGGGGAAATAGGAGTCTGCCACGAAGGGTCGATCGATCGAGGTCTGGTGCTCGATCGATCGAACCTTCGATCGATCGAAGCTCTAGGCTCGAGCGATCGATCAAGCAGGTATTTCGATTTTTCTGCAGAATTGCAGTTACGGGTTTCATCTCCAAATGTACACCAAATCCATATTTTCTAATCCCAATCATCCCAGAATTGATACTTCTAACCTTATATCATCATATCAGGTATTTTCAACGTAAAACATATCAATTTGCATCACTAAACATGGATTAATCATGCCATAATTCATTTAAAACTCAAGAACCCTAAAAATCTCTAACTCATGATTCTAATCTGTTTTATCCCAGAATTTCTTTCTTATTTACACCAAAATTTCGTGGGTTATCTGTCTACATCACAAGAGACTTCCAGAATAAGGTTTAAGTCTTTACTACATGCAAATTCCTATCACAATTTGGGTTTTCTTCCGTATATTTCATCCCTAATCATTCCTAAACTAATATGGAAATTGCACCAACGATAATAGCAAGATAAACACTTGCCTGGGATTTTCGACGTTCTGATTTGCAGATGTTTTTGGTGTGGTTGCGTAGCCCGTTGCGCGATCTACGCGTTGGTGGTGGTTGCGGTGCAAACGGTTGACTTTTGGAGCCTTGGATTGCCTTGGAAGCTTTCTTCTTCCCTCTCCTATGGCCGTCACTTGTGTTTGAGTTTTCTAACCCTAGATGAATAACCTAAATGGCTGATATATGTTTCTGATTTTCGTGGGTTTAATTACCCATAAATGTGAAATGTCCAAAATGCCCTCCCGGGGTACCAATTAGGCCTAAAAACTCCCCGAGACCCAAACTAAACCCCCGGGTACACTTTTCTGACTATCTCGACCCTTCCGGACGCGTTGGCGCACTCAAAATGACCATACAAACGACTTATAAAATTTTCACTTTTAATTATCAATAATTTGTCCCGACGCGACACGGGCGCGTCCCGACTCAAATTTCCAAAATTGTCATTTTATTCTCTCGTGACATTCAATATAATAAATATTACATATTACTTTGCTCGTTAGTAATATTCAACAAATTTCTCATAATTACTAACTCTCGTCACGTTAATAATTATAACATAATTAATTTTTGAATTTTTATTAAATAATTAACTCACATTAAATTTAATAAATCCCCAAATTAATATATCATAAAAATACGGGGTATTACAATTTGTACCAATAACATAGGCATTGATTGATATTTGACCCATATACCTTCGTATCCTGGTGTTTATTTCCTACCCGTAGTGTATCTAGAGTGCTTGCTATTCTCAACCTCTTAAAAGTTATTTCAAGGGTTCATCTATTATTCTAAACATATCATATTTATTTATTGTTATTGAGTTATATAATAAGAACCCAAAAGTGTTTAATTTATATCCCAAATAGGTGCATTTTAGTCGCTCATTTTTAATAAAAAAATATCGTATTTATCTATACTGTAGGTGAATAGTTAGTCGCGGTATCAAATGGTGTTAAATCAACATAATTGCGAAAAAATAGCGGCCACAAACATTGAATGAACAAAATCAAAGGACCATGAAGAATGAAGTCCCATTTGAGCTTATCCCGATGAATTTCGATGCCCTAAACCCTAAGCCTAAACCGAGCCCGACCCATTACCCGAACGTCGTGTGTGTTTAGTTTGTACTTTATATATATATTTTAGATTTTTATTTGAGTTGTGTATAACTTTTATATTTTTGAATGTTTTATTTATATGCGTAGTGTTGTAAATATTAGGGTCCGTGTATTTATTATTTATTTACACCGGGTGTTTTTTTTATTTTTTTTATGTAAATATAGTAAGTGTGCGTAGTTACTAGATTTTTAGTTATTTTATTATTTTTAATTTTTATTTTATTAGTTTAGTTTAATTATTATTTTTATTTTATTTTATTTGAGTCTTATAATTTAGATATTAGGAATTTAATTTTTCTAATAGGTTTGATTTTTTTAGTTTTAGTTTTATAATTAGATTTTATTTATTTATTATTACAAATTAAACACCACACACTCTCTTCTCTCTCCTCTCATCCTTCTCACCATACTCCTCAGACGTAGGCAGCCCCGAAACTCTATACCCACCTACCCCAAACTAAGAAAAACCCAGCTTAAACCAACAAACCCATCTCCACCTTGCTTCCATAAAATTCGGCTAGCACCTAAAATCAACTCAATTCACAACACCATATCAAACCCAAAACCACCCATACCTATTTTTCTCTCACCCGCCAACTAAGCCAAGAAGATATGAACTGCTTTCCTATTTAAAAGTTATCTTCCAAGAAACCCACATGCCTAAGAAATGGATTGAGTCAACTAAAGAAAAATAAAATCCCAAACAGATCTACTCTACAAAAAAAAATATGGGTTATAAAGAAGGAGGTGGAAACTCATTAAAAGGGATAGACTTTCACCGACAGGAAAAAAAAGAGAGAAGTCAATGTAAATTTTTTACAGTTTGGAATTAAAAAAAATCAAAAAAATACAATAAAAAAAATAGTTTAGTTTAGAATAATTGTTAGGTTTAGATTTTTTATTTTTGTATTTGTAATTAAGTGAAGTGATTGTGTAAGAAGGAGACTAAATTCAAGAACACGATCCGAGAAGAGATTTTTTGTTTCGTAATTCTTCCTTTCTATTTAATTCTATATTGTGATTGTGCTTAATTATTTCAATATGCTCGAGTAATCACCCTGTTCAAGATGTGAGATGAAATGCGTATGATGTTAAGTTAATTAAATAATTTATTTAATTGCTATAATTCTAGGGTAATTAATTTAGAATTGTCACAAATTAATTTATGTAACGAGAGTTAGTAAATTAATTTTAAAGGTTAATATTTGATTTTGGGAATTGAACTAGAGATAGGTGCAGACAACTCATTCTAGCACCCCATAACCTCTTATTTGGTCCCTAACACCTCCCTTCATCACTACGAACCTAAGTCATACCCTAGGTACTGATCTAGAGGCCATCGGGCACTCCCAGGCTCCGTTTGACCAAAATTCAAACTCTTCAGCTCGATCAAGACTGAATGAATCGTTGAAGGGAACTGAAACCCCTTTCCAACGGTCTGCCCCTTGCACGATTCTAACTTACGGTGTGGACGAATGACTCGTTTTCCCCCAAAACTTGATCAGGAGGTCAACGGATGCTCCCGGCCTCCGTCTAACAAAGTCATCTCTTCAACTCGACCGAGACGAAATGAATCTTCATAGGTCGCTGAAACCCCTTTCCAATAGTTCGCCCTGTGCGCAATTCTGACTTACGGTACGGACGAAGGATCCATTTTACTCCGAAAGGTCACCGAATGCTACCAGGCCCCGGTTGATAAAAGTCAACTCACCGAACTGAGTCAAACTCTTTGGAATGTTGAATTACATCTCATAACCTTTCCAACGGTTTGCCCCGTACGCAATTCTGACTTACCATACGGACGAACGATCCATTTGCGTCTGATAATCCCCCGTCTAAAGGATCGACGAGCGCTTTCGAGCCACATTTAACCCAAAGTTAACTCCTAGACCCTGAAGAAGTCCAAAGGACTTTCGAAGTTCTTATAAATACCTTTCCATCAGTTTACCCCGTGCACGATTCAGATTAACGGTTTGCATTTTACGACCATTTTTTTGAAGGAACCTGAAAGAGACTGCCAAATGACGAGTTCCAAATCCTTCCTATCGGCAGTGTGGAAAAAACACATGCTGATTGGCAGGACCATGCCTATGCCTATCGGTAATGCCCTGGGCCTATAAAAAGTAGGGCCTGACCTCATTGGAAAAGGACCTAAGATCTGAAATCCATCACTCTCAGCGAACTCAAAAAACCTCTCTCGAAGTCAACGTGATTTCCACATACACAATCACTTTTCATAATCTTTTTCATCAAACTTGGTGAATTAACTACCCTTCATCATGATCCAAGTTCAAGGGCTTCTCTCCAACATTCAAGATCAAGCTTAAGATCTTCAAGAAGGTCCAACTTTCTCAACTCTCTCTTCAAATTCTCCTAAATTCTCATTAACTTATTTTATTACTTAGCACTTTTATTCTCTCCATCTCACATATCCTAATATACTTTTTATTTAGTATTATTTCACATTTCTTATTTTTATATAAATAAAACCCAAAAAAAAGGGTTTTCTTATAAATTCCAAACGGAAATTCTCATACTTTTCTCACAACTAAAATACCTTTTACACACACACATACATAAGAGAAGTCCCCGATTGGATTTATGGGATAAACCCCACCCCTCATTTTGTCTACGAACTACGTGGACTTTGATGCCTCTATAGGCTACGTAGGCGTCTCGGGGTAAAACCCGAGATTCGAGTCCTACTTTTCGCTCACTTTCTAATTTTCTAATTATTTAATTTAATTCTCTTAGATTCCATATATATTTACATATACATATATTTATTCTTAGTGTCGTATTATTCTAAATGCATTATCGTTCCATTACAACGATCAACACTAGGATAATCGAGTAAATCCTATTATCTAATATGATTTTTAGGAACATTCCTATGGATGGCTCGCTTTATCTCTTCCATGATACAAGTTGATGATTATTATCTCCACTACATATACACATGCACACATATCACGGGGCAATAGAGGAAAATAACAACAATCCATGAGAGACCGCAAGGGCTGAATGGATGCCTAACACATTCCCATTTCGTAACTTAGCCTCCGAACCTTTTTCGAATCAATTTTGGTTTTGTATGTATCAGTACGTCTTTGAATGTTGTCCTTCGAGATGGCTCCACCTTCTTTTGTCTGTTTTGAGTAAAATAGACTAGAGATACCATCTCTCTACATTTTTCACCTCACACATCGCCGACGATGATCGAAGTGCTCTCGAGAGGGATGCGCGGGACCAAGATCCTCTCATCGCGTGAGATGAACCCTCCTCTCTCTCTCTCTCTCTCTCTCCGAGAGGATCGGGGATGGCCTCAGTGGCTACTCTGCTGGGGACATTTTTATATGAGGGATAAACTTTATTTACATGGGTGTTTTATTTTCTTATATACTCCCCTACTTTGCATGTTCCCCTTTTTCATATGTACCTCATGCTTATGCTTCTCTTCACACACTTGTAAAAGATTCTCCATGTACACTTCGCACCACGTGCACCTAGGATCACATATACCCACATGTTGCATGCATAACCCATCCATACTTGGTATACCCTTTGTACTTGGACTTTGCTCCCTGCTTTGCATGATCAAGAAAGACACTCTCATCATAAGATACTAATAAGAGAATCATGCATGATTCACACGACATCACCAAAGAGCATTGTTATTTACCAATTTTTTTTCTAGTAACTGGAGGGTCACTTTGTGATGGGCACTGGTCCAGCAGGGCGCAGTTAGCCTAAGCGCTATAACTCTCACCTTCCATTGGCCAAGTACCTTCGACGTATATCGAATGGTTCCCCCGTATCGTACTGCTTGAATGAAGTCACGACGGGAGGTATATCGTAGGGAACTCGTTCACGTACGCTGAGTATATTGAATTATCTCTCACACGTACCGTCTCCACGAGGTATATAGCGAGGCAATTCACGTACACTCAGGTATATCAAATGGCTTGTCCACACATATCGATTGCCCTAAAAAGCAAGACGTGTATCGTAGAAGTCACGCCGAAGGGGGGAACCCTTTTCAATTCACCCAACCAACTGCATACCCACATATAGGTGTCAAGCTTACGAAACACAAGTTAGATTGCCGATTTTGACCCGAAACTCTAGCGAACTTCTGGGTCGACCTGCCGCCCAAATTTTGCGCATTTTTAAAATAGGACCTTGCCCGTGAGCCTGATCATAAGTCCAACCATAGCTTTACATATGTTACAAACCCAACTTTTCCAGGCTCAGGTCCCGTCCGGCATTTCATTTTGCATTTAGGATAATTTAATACAAGTGAGAACACAATAATTATACTAATCATGCTGAGACCCGTCTCCCAAAAATATTTCTCCCTTCTTTATCAAAAAAATCCAAAAACATTTCTCCTTTCTTTATCAAAAATCCAAAAATATTTCTCCCTTATTTATAAAAAAATCCAAAAAAATTTATCCCTTCTTTATCAAAAATCCAAAAATATTTTGTTCTTCCATCTAAAAAAAAATGTCAAAAATATTTTCATTCTTTTTTTTCTAAAAAAATTATCCCATTTTATGCCTTCTCAGGTCGATTGCACGCCCTTGGCCTATCTCCTTATTGGCTTAGGTCTTTAGGCAAATCACCCGGGAATTTCGTCTGTTCCCCTGTTATTTCATCTAATCCCGGAATCCATCCTCTTTCCATAAAGAACACAAATCAAATACCAGTTATGCAGCCAGATATGATGGTAGTCTTAGCTCAGCTCGTGTCCAAGATTGACAACCTGCAGACTGAGATCTGAGAGATGCAACGAAACTAGGTTCCTATTCCTCAAGATCCTGAGGCCCTATTCCCTCGTGCTATGGGTCCACGCGAGACTATCTGGGTTTCCGAAGAGTATCAGCACGCTCCATCTGCCCCTCCTGCTAATGGGCCGTTGCCTGCCCACCTTCTTATGCCAAACCTTGCCTAGCTTGGGGCTAACTTGCCTATGATCATTGATCCAAAAGAGGAAGAGATGAACAAGGCCAAAGAAGATATCAAGATGATAACTAAGAAGCCCGACCAAGTCAGAATCTCTGGAAATTATAAGGACTATACCCATATGTCTCCTTATCCGAAGGCGAGATTACCCGACATGTTTAAGATGCCAAATATCGAGAAATTCGGAGGAAGTGGACCCCCGATTGTTTATCTTCGCAATTATCACCATTCTATGACTCTCCAAGGGGCTTCTGAAGAAGTGATGGCCCAATTATTTCAGCAAACTTTGAAGGATATTTCAACAAATCCATTTCGTCAACACATGAAGGTTTCTTATGTCCAATCTAAGCCATCATTTGGATTTGGGAGGTAACTCGCCAGGGTGAAAAATATCATAAGAAGTGTTAAAAGAATATGTATGGAAAATAAGAGAGTCTGCTACACTCGGCTTCCTTATAAGAGTGTCTAAAATCAATAATAAAGGAACTGGCTATAGCTGGGACTTAATTTTTCATATACAATAGGATCCAAATGAGTATGATATACCCTTTCATAATCTTGATAATAACCTCCGAGTCCAGCACAACATTAAGGTGAGTGAAACCAAGATTCTTAGCCATGTGAATACCATTAACAAAAGCTTAAATTCAATAGAGTTGTTAGAAGCAAGTCTATAAAAGTTAGAGAAAAAATTTAGAACTATACCTCTATGATCTTAAATTTAATCCACCTCTACCTGCATGGCCAAGATTTCTAATAGAGATTCCATAAGAGTTTAATTTTAACCATCCATAAGGGGGATTCCATTTAATAATATAAAAAAGTTTGTGATCACATGCCTATAGATAAAAGATAGTTGTTGCAGAAGGAAATTATCATGGTAGGGAGTCATGTTTCTAGGCTTGTTAATATTGATTAAGTCACTAACAACAAAAGATACATATTTAATGATGTAGATTGGATTTAGAGCAACACCTTTAAAGTGATATTTATTCCTATCCTACTATAATTTCCAAAAGATAATATGGGGAATGATAAGCATGAGGATACCTTATAAAGTTTTATGATTAACCCAGGGCCATCAATTATTAAGATGGAAATGAATTAAAGTGTTTTGAACTGGAACCCCAGGAGGATTATGGAAGAAATACCACACCTTTATAGCAATTTAATCTATAGAACAAAGATGTAAAAAGGATTCCAGAGTAGGATTTCAGGAACAACACTTACATTTGGACCATAATTTGCCACCATGTTTGATAATGAGGTCATAAAAGGGGATTTTTCTATCTAATAACTTCCACATAAACAAATAAATCTTGATAGGGAACATTTTTTCCAAACATTGGCATTGCCTAGACCTGATATTCTCCCAATCAGAACTCACTTTAAAATTCCCATTTGAATTTAAGGACCAGATTAATTTATCCTTATGTTAAAGGGAAAATAATTTGAAATTAGCTATAGTATTAACCATTTGCTAGGGGGGAAATGTTCAAGAATGCAAAATTCCAACTATTATCTATCCAATAGTCTTTAATAATTTGAGGCCATTGAAAATAAAAATTCAATTGAATCTTCTAAAATAGTATCACCAATCCACCAATCCTTCCAGAAATTAATATTTCCATCCCTAATCAATCATTTACAATGAGTCTCCACTAAACATTTGACATCACAGAGTTTTTTCCAGGTCGCTCAAAACAATTGGAATATATATATATATATATATATATATATATATATCTTCATTAGGGTGTATGCTGTGACAACACTATCATATATAAATTGAGACCATGGAGATTTCTTCTTTTTGAATTTCCACCAAATTTTGGCTCCTACCTCCTTAGATATGTCTTGCAAAGATCTGATACCAATGATCCTTCCTAAGTAGGATAAAAAATAAACAACTAGCTGCTCAAGTGGAGTTTAAAACCTCCCTAGTCATTTATCCCCTAGAAATAATTAGTCAAAATCCTCTCAATATCTTTGTCAACTTTGTTTATAGGGTTAATAATTGAGAACATGTAGATGGGAAAGCTCAAAAGTACATGCTTAATAAGAATTAGTCTAGTTCCAATTGATAGAAATTTAAATCTCCCCACCTACACTTTCTGAGAAACATTTTATGCTAGATCATTAAAAAGAGCACATTTTTTCATTACAATATATAAAGGACAACCTAAATAAATAATGGGAAACTGCTTGTAGGAGAAGCAAGTTGTTTGAGGTAGAGATTTTATTCTCTGAGTACTCCTTTTGGGATCTATAAGAAAATAGTTGTTATCTTTGTTAAATATTTGACCAGAAATTTCCTCATATTAAAAGAGAGAGGAACATAATCAATCTTCTCATAGATATTTTACTCTCATTTTAGAAAATTAAAATATCATCTGCAAAAGCTAAATGATAAATCATAGGAGCATTCCTTATAGTGGAGTAACTTTTAATCCTCCCCTCAATCATTCTACTATGCAAACCCTGCTAAGAAAATTAGTTGCAATAATAAAAAGAGATGGGGAAATTGGATCACCTTGCCTAAAACCTCTAGTGGAATGAAAAAAACCACAAGAAGAATAGGACAAAAAAAATTTGGAAACAACCCTCCAAAACACACTAATCCATTGCTCACAAAAGCTTAATTTTCTAAGCACTTGAGTAATGAAAAACAGAGACATTCTATCATATGCCTTTCCCATATCTAATATTAAAATAACATTTTCCCTTCAAATGTTTTATCTAAATTTCTCCATCTCCTGGTCAAGAAGAATATTGCCCACAATATAAAGCATTATGAGTTGGAGAGATAATTTTGGACAAAATGATACTCATACGATTTTCTATGATGTTTATGAAGATTGTATTGATATATTACTTAAACTAAAAGGACGAAAATCACCAATTTTGGTAGGGCTTTGAAACTTGGGAATTAAAGTTATAAGTGTGTTGGTGTAGGCTTTAGGAATTTCCATACCAGCAAAGAAGATTTTAATGGAAGCTATGATATCTGGAGATAGAGGTTCCCAACAATAATCGGAAAAATCCATTATAACCATCAGAGCCTGGTGTACTGTCTCCATTCATCTCAAGAACAACTGATTTTATCTCTTCTTCCTCACGAAAAGATGATATAATGTTATTATCTTCAGTAGTTGCCACATCTGATATATCTTGAAATAAGTTATTATCTTGAGCTTGCACTGAGGAGGATAATTGATATTCAAAAAAATTAATAGCAGCTTGAGGAATATCCACTGGCTCAATCCAGGCCCCATGATAATCCTTCTATATATGGATAAAAAGTCTACCCTTTTGCTTTTGTAGTACCATGGAAAAATTAAGTTTCTGAATTAAATCTTTTGTACTCACTATAATGTTGGTTGTATGGCCTCTAGGATAGGGCTAATTTGATTGAACCATTCGGGATAAATTACTCTCTTTATCATTCATTTTTGGGTTATCTGGCTGGATAGAATTCCCTATGATAAACATAGGGAATTAATTTGCTTGGATTGGGGATAACTTACACTACCAAATGAGAAGCTTTTTTATTCTGACTAACTATTGGTTGAACTTATTGGAGATTAGAATTAGGGGGATATTATCTTAGGCTTAATATTATTGGATCTCATGTGCCCTTTCTTCTTATATTTCGATTATGTAATTGAGAAGATCAATCATCTTTTTGCTGAGATTTATTCGGGTCAAGTAATAGGATGCTTGGGTTTAGTGGGACTGTCACAATAGTAATGCAATCGATACCCTTGAAATTGGGGTTGGATGGGAGAACCATTTTATCATTCATTTGATCAGAAGAAATTTGCGTTATAATCACCTAACCATAGTTTATTTGTGAATGGCCTTAGCAACACAAATGCTAGCCAGATTGGGATGAGATAAATTTGTAGTGGTTGAATCAATTTTCAATGAGGAACCCAACATATTGCCTATCGAGAACATGCATACTTTAAATAAGAAGTGTAATGGAAATAGTAGAAGGATCCACCCAAATAGGAACCATAGATGGCTCTCTACTAAGTCTAAAATAATGGGACCATTACAAAAATCTTCATTGGGAAATTAATAATGTACCAGAGTTCCTTGATCCATAATATGTGGTAGTCCTCTTCATGTTTTAAGAAAATACGAATACAGTTCTGGTCAATGACTCCTAGTTGTACCGATGACTTAAGGCCCAAAGTAAGAAATAATTTTCCTAGTTTATCCGCTGAAGGTCTTCTATGAGAAAATTTTCCCATGAGGGCGAGTTTTAGGGTTTGATGGGTACATTAAAACAATGTACAAGTTTTATATCAAGGGGATTTGGATATGGAGTGGAGGCAGACATGTTGGTCATTGATTACCCTAAAGTGGAGGCAATCACTATGGAAGCCATTCAACCTAGCTTCTCTTATTTCTCTCTTTAAAAGGATTCTTATCTCTGGAAGATACATATAAAAAGGCGGGAGGGAGAACTTATCTCCCAAGTTCAAACCTAATGTTGGAACTATGCGGGTTGGGATTTCTTTTTGTGAGAGTACATAGGGTTTTCAAATCCATTTCATGATTCAAATCCACTTTTCCTTTTTTGTTATTTTTTTCCTTTTTGTACATGTTTTCACTCTCTCTATCCTACATGTTGTTCATGATTAGTATTATCTCTCATTTTTCTATTTCTTTATATATGTTTATAGATTATTCATTTTGTGATCACTTCCTCGTAGTGATGTTATAAAGAACAAAAATCCATTTCAATTATCTTCTATCGTCTCTATGGACATTCATAATCACTGTAGATCGTGATGTTGTGATATGCCTCATTGCTCTTTAGATTCATGTATCACATTCACACACATACATGTGCATAATTTTATCTATTTACACTCTTACATACTTTACACACACTTATAATTATTTATAAACTTATATCATACACACTTACTAGAACTCACATACACAAAGGTAAGAGATAATATATTTTATTATAACCCATTAGAGAGCGAAATGGTGAGTAATACCTTCTCTCTTCATAACTTAGCCTCAAAGAAAATGGTATCGTATTTATCACTTGCCTTATTGCCTTATTTTGGGGTCATTTGTTCTCATTGGCTATTTTTTATTGTAAAATAGGTTGTCAACTCTGAGTTTTATAATATCACACCATCACTTGTCGACATCGTCCAGATATCCCCTTTCTTCATAACCTTAGGGTATGAAACATATTACCCTTGCACATCCTCAAGTGGTTGCACCACCACAAAGGGCCATACTGTCGTCGACTTGGAATGGCTACATATTTCTTAAACATATCCTCATTAGTTCTTTGTTATGTGGAATTTTTCTTTTTTATTTATTTATGATATATTATATCTTAAATGTTGTAATCTTGAAAGGCTTGCAGTAATGTTTGAGAATTCTATAAATTTGTTTAGAGATTAAAAAGTTTAGTTTGGTGTGTGGCTTATTCAAAATTTGATTACGAATAAAATAGCCAATGTAGAAATTTGAATTGATAACTGTAGCAATTCAAAAAATAACTAACCAAATTAATGTGGAAAGTTTTGCATCGTTAAAATATTAGTGTTAGATCAAAATGTATTTCTGTAATGTTTTATATGAATTTTATTTATTTATGCTGTATGTACCAAATCAATGAGGGCCAATTTCTGGCGGCCTGAGCAGGCTAACACGCTGCCCCAGTCAATTTCACTGTCGTATGGATAATTACAAGGACTTATCACGTGGATAATTACATATTCAATTGGTTACCTATATTCTTGAAAGAGATAAACATGGATTACCAACGAGCCAATAAAGAGCTAGGAGAGTTCCTTGTATGACACAACTACTTTTTATTGTTATAAATACAACCCTCACCCCGGGGCAAGGAAGCATGTAATTTCGAACCTCTAAGAAATTAGTAAAAACTGAGAACCCCCTCCGTGGATGAGGGCAGTTATTGAACCACGTAAAATCTTATGTTGTGATCATTTTCTTTATTCTTTCAATACCTCTACTTTCTAGAAACACTTAATTGTGAAGTCTTATACTCACAATTGTCATTGTTTATGGGAATCGATTTTCTTTTCTACGAAAGGAGCTCATAACGAAAGAGTAAACACAATGTCTCATCACCCAAATAGTACATCCCTATCTGGCGATGTGCGAGCTGACCTGAACCCACTCAGGATCGGATCCGAGGTTTGCCAAGATGGGAATCCTAAATTTTTCTCGAAAGAGTAACTCTCCGAGCAAAGTAATGAGAAGCTTAGATCGACATAGTATCCCAGATGGTCGATTCTTATGAAGCATGAATCTAACATCAAAAAGGGTAAACTCTTGTCCAGATAGAGGAGAATGCATGTCTATAGTGACGATTGGAGGGGATGAAGAAAGAACTTTGTTAGGAGAATACAAAATTCCATAATCGGACTCCTAGCTCTCAGGCGAGGAAAACGCATAGCTGAGGAAGGAGTACTGGACGTGACCAGGACCGTTCGGAGAGTGGAAGTCACATGGTGAAATACAATCAGGATGAAAAATTCCATAAGCATGATATAAGGAGTTTAGTCTGGAAAGAGATGGACCAACACCTAGCACATCATGGTTCCAGGTCCACAAAATAGCTAGCGAGAAGGGACCTTATCACACATATACAATCCCCTTTCTTAAAGAAAATTGAGGAAAAGGAACCCCAATAGAAATTCACAGCCTAAAGATTCAGGATATACGATGGAAAAATAGACCCCATAGATCACGCTCGTAGTATAGGCAATATATGGGTTTGTGGAGTCACAATAATGCTTTTATGTGTCGTATATTCCCATCCAGCCTAGGAGATATTTCCCAAAATTGGTTTGAGAGGCTGCCCCACTAGTTGGTAAAAAAATTTGAGAAGAGTATGCGCTTGCGTTCAAATGAGAAAATTATATATTAAACACCTTTTAACCCAAACAAACCCTAAACATTCAACAATATGTGATTGAATAAGATAATGAACTAAGCAAGAACATTCAAACACATGCTTATGAGGAAAAATCCCCCAAAGGGGCAAAACCATTTATTTTCATTATAATATTGTAACTGTACAATTTCGGATTACAATGAAAATACAAGTGACTAAGAATTACCCTCAGGTGTCGTATTCTGTAGTCGGTGGCTGGAGTTATCCCTTTCCAGTAGGGCTGCAATGAAGAAGAAGAACAATCTTCTCCACAATGGTATGAACAGTAAAAGTGCGAGCCTGTGTTGCAAAGTGATTCACAAGTGTTTAGAAATTTGTGTGAATCAAAAACCTAGAGTCTTGGTACTCAATAGGTGAAGACTTAGAGTTTTTGTACTCTGAAAATCGTGCGAATAAGTCTTGGAAAACCACTTCCCGTAGTGGATTTATAAAGGAAACGTTTAGCCTAGAAAATCTGACCACGATCTGCTGAAGATTATCCCAGGTAGACCGGTCCGGGTCTGAGGCAGATCGGTTCGAGGGGGCGGATCGGTTCGTTTTTTATTTAGAATTTTCGGTTCTCTATCGATCCGGGGTATACTGTCTTTCAACAAGCGGACCGGTCCAGGTCTGAGGCGGACCGGTTCGCAGGCAGATCGGTTCTTTTTCCAGGGCGGAACGGTCCGGGTTTGTCAGACTTTGATTCCTCTTCTTCTTTTGATATTCGGATCCGTTGTTGGCTGTATGATTCTTGAATTTCTTCAACGGTGTAACGACGTACGACATAACAAATTGATAATGGACAAAAATGTCCTTACAAGATTCAAGTCCCTTGCAGAGATCTTCAGAGCTCGTATCTGAAAAGGATGGATTCTCTACTCACCATGGGAAAAAGACACAAAAGACTTTATGGGAGTATGACAAGCTCTAATGAAAACCTTCAATGAAGTGGAAGATTTCTCAGAATAGGTAGTCATAATATCATTCAAATGTTGGCTTATCCCCCACCTCCATGATGCATTAGTCACTCACTAAGAATAAAGAAGATACGATTGATGATCTCATGTTGCGTATTGAAAAAATACGCCAAGGTGGAAGACGTGTTCAACACTTGCCAAGAAGTAACTAGTCATGCAAAGTCAAACAAGGGCAACGATAAAGAAAACACCCCTGAAAAGTGGAACAAGAAACATAAAGGATGGTTCTGAGGAACCAATATACAAAATCCTAGGAAATATCAAGGACCAACAGTTTCTTAAGTGGCTAAAGAATATGGGAGAAAATATTACTAAGAGGAACGACACACTCAGGTGTGCCTTCCACAAGCAAAATGGACACAAGACATAGAATTGCAATGTCCTAAAATCTCATCTGTGGGAGTTAGCCGAGGAAGAGTATCTGAACAAGTACATCAAGAAGAAGGATGAACTGGTCGTCACCAACGATGACCAAAAACTGATAATGTGTTGGACGATGAAGTAGGACATGAGTTTCCACTATAAATGGGGCACCCGACCTCAAGAAAATAAAATGAAATACTATTCGGATGGAATTAAAGAAGGTCACGATAGTGTTGGAGTCCTTCTAGATAGATCTCGCCAATATCCAAGCTAAAAAATGTAGGTGACCAGAAGATGTGGATAACAGTAAGGATATAGTGTTTATAGAGGATGATTTGGTCGGGGTAAGAACCCCACACCACGATGCACTAATAATCACTCTTCGGATAAAAAAAATTAGTAGCGGATCAAGGAAGTTCTTCGAAATTGATGTACGTGGAGATTTTTCATAGCTCAAACTAAAGATGACGAATTTGAAATAAGAAACCATTCCACTGGTCAGCTTCGTCAAAAAGATGACTATGCTATTGTGAAATATAGTCCTGCCAGTTAGGGTAGGGAATATTTAAAAAATTCATCGAGTTTCTGGTGGTAAATATCGACTCACATTACCAATATATCCTTAGGAGAGGGTGGCTACACACTATGAGAGTAGTCCCATCAACCTACGATCATAAACTCAAGTCTATCATAGACCGAGGCATAATGAAGATCATAGGCAATAAAGATATCTCACAACAATGCTACATCACCACCATCAGGCCTAAATAAGAGAAGATGAAAGAGAAGGAAGTCATCCTAGAAACACTCAGCACGGAGCAACTCCATCTAAATAGCAACTACAGTATTAAAGGCCAGGGGTTGAGGATATAAGAGTTGACCCCATAGATAGAGTTGTGAAAAAACTGGAGGAACTAGCGTTTGATGAGAGCCGACTAAAAAAATGTTTCTAATCGGCACCACGTTGTCTGACCAGGAAAGGATGTAACTAATTTCTTTTTAAAGTAGAACCTATATGTTTTCGTACAGGAACCATATGAGATGTTGTGGATTGATCCCGAAGTCACTTGCCATCGCTTTCACATGGACCCAACATTTCAATCGATCGTAAAGAAGGCTCTTTGTATTGCTCCAAAAATGACCAAGATAATGAAAAAGGAGCTACGAAAACTTCTGGAGGCAAGCTCCATTAGAGAAGTTCAACTTTAAAAATGCCTCTTAAACCCGATGGTAGTTCAAAAGAGCATCGACATTTGGAGATTCTGTATGGACTTCACTAATATCAACAGACCCTAAAGATATCTCCCCTCTGCTAAAAATAGACCAATTGGTCAATGCCACAACATCCAAAGAACGAATGATCTTTCTAGATGCCCACTCGGGGTACCACCAGATTCCCCTATTTATCCCTAACCAAGACAAACCTCATTTATCACCCCCACTGGACCTGTATTGTTATAAGGTCACGCCTTTTAGCCTAAAAAATGATAGAGCCATGTACCAGAGATTATTGACTAAGATATTCAAGCAAAAAATGGTGTAAAAAATGGAAGTATACATTGACAAAAGCAAGCGTAAGGGAGACCACCTTAAAGACTCAACAGAAACCTTTACAATTCTCAAACATTATTGAATAAAGATCAATGCGAACAAAGACATTACTGGATTGTAGCAATCCTCAGTTCTCTGGTTAGAAAGAGAGGGATCAAATCCAACCCTGACCAGATTGTAGCAATCCATAATGTTCAACCACCAAAGACATTATAAGAATTTAAAAGTTAATAGGGATTTTCACAACTCTGAACTGTTTCATCTCCAAGTCATCCGAGCGTTACAAACCATTTTTCTAGATACTCAAAACATAAAAGGGCCTCACCTAAAAAGATGAATGCTCAAAATCACTTAAAGAAATCAAGTCTTATCTGAGCAAACCTCCACTGTTAGCCATTCCAAATCTAGGGGATCCTATCTACCTCTACCTAGAAGTCTCAAGCCACGTAGTCAGTTAAGCCTTGGTATGCGAGAAAGAAGGTAGACAATTCTTCATTTACTATGTTAACAAGACTCTCCTGAATGTCAAGTACCGCTACTTTCCACTCTAGAGGTTGTCTCACTCATTATTCATCGTGTCTCGAAAGCTAAAGCATTACTTTGAGAACCATTCCATCACAGTCATCATGTTATTCCCTCTTAAAGTCATTCTTCACAAGTTTGACCTATCTGGATGCATGTCCAAATGGTTAATCGAACTCAAAAGATTCGATATACATTATTAGCTAAGAATAGTAATCAAAAGGTAGATGTTGGTTGATTTTATAGTTAAATTTACCTAAGAAGAGGCCCTTATAAGTCAATAGGCTGCCGACTAGTTGAAAAATCATGAGCTTAATCAATCTAATAAGTGGATATTATATGTGGATGGTGCCTCCAACTATTAAGGAGCAAGAGTATGAATTGTGCTCATAATGTAGGAGAATTCCATAATCGAGTAAGGAATCAGGCTAGGGTTTGAAGCCTAAAATAATAAATCCAAGTATAAAGCTCTTATAGCTGGATTGTGTAAAGGACACTTGCTAAGGGCAAACCACCTTGAATTGTATTGCGATTCAATGTTGGTGTCCAATAAGGTCGGTGGAAACTTCAACACTAAAGATAAAAGTATGGCATTATACCTATAGATGGTTTATGATTTGATATCCAAATTTGAGGAAGTCCACATTCAACAGTTCCCCAGGGGACACAATAGTCATGCTGATGCTTTAGCAGCTCTAAGTTCAGTAGTGGATTCCAATCTAAGGAGAGGGATTGAAGTGGAGTTCCTCGACAAGTCTAGAATTACAAAGATGGTGGCATTTGAGAACATTATCTCTATAGAATAGGGTTCAGATGATGGACTCAATAATTTCTTATCTGGAGAATGATACCTTCCTAACTGATAAAAAGACAAGCTCATCAAGCTAGGGTAAAGGTTGCACGGCTCTACCTTAGACTCGAGAAAAAACTCTATAGAAGATCTTTCACAGGCCTCTACTTTTAATGCATGCATCTAAAAGACGTTGAGCAAGTTCTCTACAAACTAAATAATAGGGTTTATTAAAACTACACAGGAGGAAGGTCTTTAGCCTTCTGGGTAATCAAAGAAGGCTTTTAGTGGATGTATATGCAGAAAATGTAAATGCTTACACTAGAAAGTGTGAAAAGTGCCAAAAGTTCTCCCCCATGCTTTCTCAACCAACCAATGACTTGAAATCCCTAACTAGTTCAAGTTCATTCGCACAGTGGGAGATAGATATTATAGGGCCACTTCCAACTGCACCATGAAATTTGAAGTACCTATTAGTCGGCACTGACTATTTCCCAAAATTGATTGAGGCAAAGCCACTAGCAAACATCAAAGACACTGATATGATCAGATTCATCTGGAGGAATATCATAACTCGCTTTCGGGTACCTAGGGCAATCATAACAAATAACGACACACATTTTGAAAGTGGGAATTTTCAAGGTTTCTATGACGACCATGGAATCAAACACCAACTTAGTTATGTGGCCTACCCCCAAACTAATGGCCAAGCAGAGGTTTCCAACAAAACGATGCTCAGCGGATTAAAAAAGAGGTTAAAAGAGCAAAACAATCTTAGGTGGATGAATTTCCTCATGTTCTCTAGGCATATCACACTACACTAAGGAAACCCACTAGGGAAACACCCTTTGCTCTAAATTATGGAATGGAAGCCATAATTTCCTAGAAGTTAATTTTCTATCCACGAGGCCTATCATTGTGGAGCCAAGTTTGAACGACAAAGCTATGAGTTCTAAACTTGACTTAGTAAAATAATGGAGGGAACATGCCATGATAAAACTAGCCTCCTACCATCAATTGTTAACCAAGTAGTACAATAAGGGGTTCAATTCGAGGAAATTCCATTATGTCATCAGAAAAGTCCTCAACAGTGCCAAAAAAACATCGGACAAAAAGTTAGGGCCTAACTAAGAGGGACCATTCAAAGTAATCAGAGATGATCTACAAGGAGACTATCACTTAGAAACAATGGAGGGCAGAGAGATACCTAGAGCTTGAAATGAGGCTAATCTTAAGAAATTTACTTTTTATTTTATTTCCAGCATACTTAGTTTTTATAAATTTTAATTTCAAGACTTATGATGCTCCTAGTTGGATTTGAAGTCATCAATAAAAATCCAAATAGTTCAATCAATTACTTAGCATTTCAATTACTTTGCATTGTTCCAGAATGATAGACTCGCATTTTTTTTTATCAAAGTTACCTTAGCCTAATTACAATTACAAATTTATTTATTACAATAAAACATAAGTTATCCATGTCTTCGTTATAAAAAATACAAAGACCTCATGAATTTCTCAACCGATCAAAAACATACAGGGGATCCCTAGGCACTAAATGAACCTGACTTGATCGAACGAAATATTGAACATATAGATTGCCCTTAAATCAGGTGCATTTTTTCCGTAGGCTATTCTAGGACAAAAGTGGTGTGACGATACAACCTAAAAGGTAAGATAAGACACTAAAACATATGTTTGTCATATTGGAATGAAAAATGCGCAAGATTGATATTAATAAACAACTTGTTACAATAAGAGTTGCAGGTTACATAAGTATCATCTACAATGGTAAAAACACAAAAAAATGAACATGCTATGCTCGGGTTGAAAAGAAAGAAAAAATTGCTCTCCATTGGCTATTATTAGGGTCTGGTTAGAGCTTGGCATTGTTGTCATGAGAGGATAATTAACTTTGCGTCAGTTGAAGAGGGACGATGTCTAAAGGATCCCACCTCTCTTCGCTACCAAAAACGAGGATGCTGGTAAGCCGGACAATCAATTTGGTACATATAGCAAGTTGAGAGTTCTTAGGAACTTCGAAAATTCCTAAGGCATTCAACCAACCATGCGTGTAACACTCTTTTGCTCCTCTAATCTTACGGGATAATCCTCCCAACCTTCATCATAGCCCGCTGACCATGCTAATCGGGGACCCATTCTGAATAAACAGTGAAGCTTGAAAATACTATGGCTGAGCCCCATAACCATGACATAAGCTCTTTGGTTGTTGTCCTCTGTGTCAGGAAGCTTCTTTTTAGCTCATCATTCTCAGATTGAAGAAAGTAATCATCATCCTCGATATCCTTTGCCCCATCCAGTTGGGCCTTTAAATTCTTCACCTCCTCCTGCATAAGGGTGCCTACATCCCTTAGATCCTTTGTGTCATTTTTTAGCTTGGACGCCAAGGTTGACTGGTCCTTATAGGCCCCAGTCATCTTCTTAAGGGTCTTACGAGAAGAGACAAATGCTCAGCGGGCCTGAGAGGCATCTCGATCAAGTAGGATATCTAAGTTTCCAACAAAAAAGGAACATCCTCAACAATAGAGTACAAAAACTAAAACGCAAACAAAGACATTCAACAAAGTATCAGGGTAATATTACAATTAATAGAAAGGAATCTTTTTCATTAATAACTCCAAAATGGATATAGCCCTTACAAACAAAGATAAAGAAAAAAATATAAGAACATGAAGTAATAACGATACTTATAATAAGTTCCTTTATTCTTCACCTGCTCCTCACTTTCTAGGACCTTGCCCTTCGATGTAACATCCCCACTTTGATCAGCTGAGGCCCTTGTGGTGGCTTCTTCCTTAACTCTTAGTGGAGATCCTGACTTGTTCTCACCCAAAATTTTTGATTCAGTTGGGATGTTCATCCTCACCAAGACAACATCCCAACCTTTCTTGAATTTTGATTTTTGAATTTAGTTAAACTAAAGTTTGACATCCTTAAAGGATTTGGTATAGCCTTTATCATAGTTTGGCTATTTTTTTTACTGAGATGTCTTTATCTTCTTTTATATACCGATCGCGTTCAGCCTTTAGCTCTTCATTATCGACCTTCAGTTGATTGCGCTCGATCTTCGGTGCGCTCATGACGTCAAATGGTGGAATAATTCTCGTCTTCAAAAACCTTCTTGGCAGAGGCTAAGGATTTCTTAGACTTTTGAATAGCCTCAATCAGCTCATCGTTAACTTTGAACTATTTAAAGATACCTTTTGAAATGGAGACAAAATCTGCCACAAACTACAAATGAACAAACAAGGGATATGTTAGTAGCATAAAAGAAAAACATAAAACCACTTAAGAGTAGAACAACAGAGGAACTCTTGGCTTACAAGAGATAATGACTGAGCAACATGAGTGGTCAGATGTTCGAAAGATAGTTGCTTAACCCCCCCGTGATCAATAACGAGCACAACTCCCTTTAGCAAGTTGTAGTCTGAGGATGGATTCTTGGCCACTGATGTCTCCTGTGAAGACCTCATAGATAAAGGGGTATCACCCTTATTGGAGGGTTGTGAGAGTATAGGAGCCTTGTCTTTCTTGTTATTTCCTCCGACGACCAAATTCAATTCAATGTCTTTGGGGTCTTCTTGTTTAGTCCTTTTTTTTAACATCTTGTATATTTAATGATTTTTATATTGGGATTAATTAAATTAAATTAGGAAATTATTAAGGAATTAATCAAAATTAAAATGAATATTAAATAGCGACACAAGGGTTAATATTTATTTGTATGAATCATATCTAGTAGTACTTAGTTAACAAGTGATAAATTATTAAGAATGCAGTATAATTATCGTGAGTGAAAAATATGACCATTATAGTAGTTTCGTTCGGACGCGCGTGTCAGTCATGCCGAGACTTAAATTATGATATAAGAAGGTAATATATTTTTGGGTCATACAAATGGTCATTTTGAGTGTGACAATGTGTCTGGAAGGGTCGAGATAGTTAGAAAAGTGTACCGGGGGGTTTAAATTGGGTCCTGGGGAATTTTTAGGCCAAACCAACACCCCAGGAGGGTATTTTGGTCTTTTGGAGAATGGAGACCTACTAAATCTGTAAGGTTTTATCATTTGTTCGGGTGGGGGAGTTAGGGTTAGAAGTTATAATATCATAAAGAGGCTACTAGAGGAGGAAGGCGAGGAGTTTTAAGGCTTTCCCACACCATTCTTGTACCACCACCACCATAGAGTGTAGATCGAGAGGAGAGGAACACAACCATACCACATTTCTGCAAGGAGTTAGACCTACGATTGGATGCAAATATTTATCTTGAGAATTTTGAGCACATATACCATCGATGTTAGTGTAGGATGTTTAATCTCATGAATATATGAATATTGGTGTTAATTTGGCAGATTTGATTCATGTTCTTGGGTAAGAATCATGTTAGGTTTAATCTCTTTATGCATGTGGAAAGAATTTTATGAATTAATGATATTAGCATATGAAGAAATTTGCGTTCTTGAATAAAAATGTTAATCTAGGGTTTTTGGGATTTAATATGGAATTAATTCGATTTAAAGGTGTTCCTTGACGATTTAATGGTTCTAATATGTTAGAAATCATTTATATATGTTAGTGTAATGTATGGTACACTTGGTTGGGAGTTTGGGATTGAATCATGGAGGTTTTAAAGGTTTAAAATGGCGAAACCTATAATTGTTATAAGGAAGAAGATGATACCTCTTCAGTGAATCAATTCGGCTCCTTGGCCAAATCGATTTGGAAAGCAAATCAATTCTGAAAACGAATAGATTCAGACTAATTCCAAATCGATTCAATTTCCTAAATTTGGACACTTTCCCCCCTTTTGATGTAGAACCCGTGGGTAATGATTAGGTGAACTTTTATAGTAACTTTAAAATATATTTGGGGACATCTTGATTTTCAGTAGGCCAATGTTAGGATTGAGACTTAATCACTCTAGGAGAATTTAGGGCTAAGGTTATTTTAGGCATAAATGAGTAACGGAACTATATTCGGGGAAATAAAACTGAGTCACTGGGAGTCGAGGGAACCTATGACTTAGACCAGTAAGAGATGAGTGTAATGATACTGAAATAACTCCAGGGTTATTTAATAAGTTTAGAGTAGTGGGAAATTCTCGGTAATATACGATAAGGGGTATAATGGTAAAATTGTTACTATGTAGGGTATTTGAGAGTTATATGCTATGTGGGGGATATATTATAGGTTACGTGTATGCCTATATACTGAATATGTATATATGTAGGTAGTGTGAATACCTATTATTTTATTTATTATGTGTAATGAACATCCTTATGCTAATTCCTATCAATGGAGGTTCCACGTCATGGACAGTCTTATCGTGATGAGCTATTGGGGGGATTTTAGACTTGTACCTTAGAACATAGAACTTAGGGATTGAGCACTACTTATGGGTATTCTAACGTGTTCGGTCATTTAGGTGCGTTAGGGGTGTGTGTAGCCCAAAGGCTTAGAACTATGTTCACCTCCAAATTATTGTGAAAATTATACTTATGGTTCGAGAGTGATTCTGAACCGAACATCCTTTACTTAGTACGTGATGTACCACGAGTCGATAGCAGAGTAGCATGCATCGTAGGTCCTAGCCTATGGATGTCGAATTCGTATACATGTCAAGAGTAGTAAATATATACATGTGAATTAATTCTACTATGTGTGCATTAGTAGATAACATAGATAGTGATATCTAAAGTAAATTAAGTAGGTGGAAAACTTAATACTTAATTGAAAATTTTAATTATCTAACGTGTTAGAAATTTAATAACGTATTGTATGGGAAATACGGGTGGGCAAATAGTTAGTATACATAAAAGGACTTAGTTAAATATAGTTAGGCGGGGTAGTATAAATAGGTTGGTTTAGAAGTATACGTTAGGCGTGCACAATAGTTGAGAGGTGAGGATCTCAAGTGAGGGAACGTTGACTTAACATGTATACAATATTTGCTCTTACTGCATTTTAAATACTTGCAAATATTTTCAAATTTTTTTCTTTGGCGCTGACCCGTTTCAAATATATTTTTGTAAAAACCTTTTAGGTGTCCAACCACAGAGACACAGTTGTTGTGGGTTTCATTCTTATTCGACGGGCTGCAACTGTTGTGGAAGTTGCAGGACCTCGGTAGTAGAAGCTTCCATTTGTATCTGTTCATTGTCATTATGAAGTTATCTCAGTCGGGCATGTCGCCCATCTTTAGTTAATGGACACTTCAGAGATTTTGTATTTTAATTATTATTTCCAGTTGTTGGATTGGGTTTTATTTATGGAATATATTACGTGGACTTTAGCTTAGAGTCTTTATTCCAATCATATTTATTTAGATAGTTGGTTTACCATTAATTATTTATTTATTATGATGGTGAATGTGGTTTAATAGATTTAAACTATTGCATGTTAATAGAAAGATTAAAATTTTGACACAGGGCTAATATGGTATTAGTAATATTTTTGTTATTTTGCTAGTGATGCTAAGAATGAAACCACTGATGATTCATGATTAATTTAATAATGTACTGATCACCCAGGACTGGAATATGAGGGGTGTGAAGGACTTGCACTTGGGAGCGGAGGCACTAGCCTCAACATCATCGTCATCGATTAGAAAAATCTCTCCTTAGGATCCACCGAGTCATCTTCTTTAACAAGGATGGACCCAACATCTAAGGATTCAAAAGAGGAGGAGATAGAAGTTTCCTTGCTTATAAGACAAGGGATGTTTTCTACTGGAGGAGTTGTGAAGATGCTAGTAAATTCTTATACTCAAGCAGAAAAGAGTCTAAGAAAGGATGATCACATCCTGGAACTAGGGGTTACCTTAACTTCTAAACCTTTAAATATCTGCTTCATTGATATGGATAAGGGATGGATCTTTATTTTTTGATCAAGTTGTTCAAATTAGAAAAACATCATATGTCAACACAATTCAGAAGGAAACTCATAAAAGTACATGAAAGTAAAAGTATTAGCGTGTCACTCTCCCATTTTGGGCACATAAACCTACTGAACTATTCTCCCTCTCGGAGAGGAGGATTTTTCCAATTGCAGGCAAGAAGAAGAAAAGAGAACTTATAAAGCAAGAAGTATGTGGTGTGGGACATTTTTATGAAGAACGTGAACCATTTTTACAGAGGAATAACAAAGAATATGCAGAAGAACGGAACTGTGAAGATAGAGATGCAAGAAGAAGCAAAGAGAATTTACGAAGTAAGCATACAAAATAGAAGGTTCAGAGGTCTTTTGATAAGAAATGGAGCAGAAAACAACGATACAGAGTATAAAACGTGGTGATGCTCAAATTCCAACAATCAATCATAAGGAACAACACTCATGGCAGTTTTTGGCGGTTTAATTTTTATAATGACCAGCGTACCCCTTCCGATTTCAAGCAATCACAAACATATTTAAGCATGAACCTTAATACTTTTGGGTTCAATTTGGGCCTACAAAGGATTTAAATTCTCTGGCCCAGCTGTGGCAAAGTAGTTTAGAGATAATTGTGAGGACCAAATCATATAGGCCTAATTTTAGACAGCCTAAGTAGGCTAAACACGCAACCCCGGTCAGTTTCACCACCGTGTGGATAATTACAAGGACTTATAACATGGATAATTACGGACTCAACTGGTTACCTATATTCTCGGACGAGATAAACAAAGATCACTATCAAGATAATAAAGAGCTAGGGGAGTTCCTTGTATGACTCAACTACTTTTTTATAGTTATAAATACAACCCCCGATTCAGGGCAAGGGAGTATGTAATTTCAAACCTCTGAGAAATTAATAAAAACTGACAACCCCATCTATGGACGTAGGCAGTTGCCAAACCACGTAAAATCTTGTGTTGTGATCATTTTCTTTATTCTTTCAATACCTTTGATTTCTAGAAATCCTTATTATTAATTCATGTAATCACATATACTATTAAATATACTCTATAAATATATAAAAGAATTATTGTGTATCCTCTTGAAATAAAATATCGCAATTGTTAATAATTGTAAAATAATATGATTATGCTAAAAGATATTCGTAATAAAAAATGCAAGTTATATTAATATGGCCTTGCCAAATAGTAAAAAAAAAATTAATCCACGAATGTTGAATTTTAAAGGGATTTTTACATATAAATCCCATTTAAAGATATTTTCCGTAAATAAATACCATTGACTTGTCAACCATCAAATATTTTATGTCCCTAATTTTAAAGAATTTTATTTGTCAAATTTATCCAATTTAGACCAACCCCTCATAAATATTGGAGGGAAGTTACACAAGTGGTTGAACTTTTTAGTTTCTTATGTTTTAATCTTCAAATAGTCATAACTTTCCTTTACAAATCCATTTTTGCAAAATTATTACATCTGAAATTTACTCACCGAGAACTATTAAACAAGATCCATGAACCCCATAAAATTCTAAAGTAATAAAAGATTATGCAGATAGTAAATATTTACGTTGTTCCCTGAAAAATGAAAATGTTTTATATTTAGGATGTTTTCACATATGGTAACATTTACTGTTCTAATATTACACACACAGTAAATATTACTATTGGCCTAAAAAAAGAAGAAAACATGTAATTTCTAGTTTTTAATATTTTATATTAAAAGTGGATCTTATTTTACAGCGCTCAATTAGTATGTTTCAAAAATATTGTAAGAGCAAATTTATCTCATAACTTAGGCTTACATAAGTTTTGGGCATATCTCGCTTTCGTTTGATTCAAGCCTAGACGAAGTTAGAAGATCCAAAATCTCTAACTTTCAAGCATCTCCGCATTTTTATAATGATATTTAGTTTAAATTTATTCCTTGAATTTATTTTAGGATTTTGAATTTTATTAAAACTGAAAACATAAGGCAGTTTTCCCTTTTTTAAATATTTAAAGTACATGCATCTCGTTCAACGTAGATGGGAATCTCTTTCAAAAATTATTGGCTTCTTTGAAGTGTTCGTTTGAAGGTTTCTTCGATTGAACATCTACCAAGGGCGTACTGTTTTACATCATTCAAAGCTCGTTTGATGCTCGTTTAAACGAGATTAGTGTTTCGGTCTAACGACCTTGTTATCGTTGTGATGAGGTTCTTTTCTCGTTCAAACGAGTCTACTTTCTCGTTCGAACAAAACCGCCACCTCAAAAATTATGCTCGTCTTATAAATACCTGTTCCATGTTTACTTTCGTTGAGACTTTTGCCAGAACTGATTTTGCATATCTTTAGCAAAAATTTTCAACCTTTTGCTTTATGAAAAACCATTTTGATTCATATATCATCATTCCTACAATATATTTGAGTGAATCAATCTTAAACCCTATAGTTTGTATCTTGCATACACCTTTGTGGAGAGGTATCTCTATAGCTGACTTATGAAACCCGTGGGTATTCACTACTAAAGACAGAGTACTGCAGTTCTTATGATTTTCGTGAGGATCATTGTTGAATAAAAGTTGGGTTGTGTGATTCTTGAGAGGATCATTGTAGATTCCTTTATAAAAATTATAAGTTATGATTTGTAAATTTTATAAAGTGAATAAAAGGTTTTGCCGTGAGGGAATTTTTCCTGAAACTCTGTTTTTATTACATGCTTGGTTTGATTTATGTTTTGAATCATATAGTTTCATGTTCTATGGATAAATGCTTAAAATATAATGTGGATTATCTTCTAAATTTATTAAATTAACACCATTAGATAGTTGAGCACTCTCAAATTGGTATCAGAGCAGGTTTCACCAAATTATCATGAGATCCTAATTGTTCACAATTTTTTTTTGTGATATCAATTGTTTTGAAAAATCGTAAATTTTCTAATGGAGAATTTATATAATAGGATGCCAATTTTTTATGTATTGAACTATGCCTATTAGAAAGCCCGTTTGATATCCACTTTAAAATACATAGATCAAAAGGTTTGGTTAGTATGTGAAAGGGGGTGGACTCCTCCCACGATCATTACTGATAATGTCACAAATACTAAACCTGTCTCTTTCTGGACTGATAATAAGTTTAAATGGAGCACTTATAACACCCTTGGCCTTAGTGCTATTTTTGGATCCATCACCCCTAACGAGTTCTGATGCATCATGATGTGCACTATGTCAAAGGAAGAATGAGATATCCTCCAGTTGACACCGAGGGTACCAACGTTGTCATGGTGTTTAAGCTTCAAAGTTTGACCACCTAATTTGAGACCATCACTATGTTAGAGTCCAAGAGTTTTGATGAATTTTATGCTAGTTTGTCAACATCGTAAACACTAGTTTTAATTTGGGTGAGAAAATTCTTAAGAGTAGGGTCGTTAAAAAGATTTTTTGGTCAGTCCCTGCCCATTTTATTCCTAAGGTCACCGTGCTTAACTCTTTAGGGATTTTACACACTCTTATATTAGAATAAATCTTAAGAGACTTTCACACTTATAATATAGATATGTTCCCTAAAACCATTAATCCTAAGGATATAGGGCTAACTTTAAAGACTCAAGCTAAGAAGAAGAAAAATGAGAGAGTTTGTAAATCTAAATCTGAGGGTGAGGTTCATTTGAATGACCTGGCCTTGTTTACCAAAAATTTTAAAAAATTTCTCAAATTTTCCAAAAATAACTCTTCCAATAAGAAGGTTTTTGAGGAAAACAAAAATAAAGATGATGTCAAGGATAGCAGTGAGAAAGAGGAAGAGATAAGGTCATTTGAGTGCGAGGGTGAAGGGCACAAATCATATAAGTGTCCCATTATGTGAAAGAGAAAGGGCAAGGAGATTGCAGATAAAACCACTCTTAGTGATAGTGACATTGAGTCGGTTAATTCAGGGGGAGAATCACCACATAAACCATGCGTTGAGTTCATGGTTAGTCACGTGAGTACTTCTAGTTTGTCCCACGACGATGAGAAAACATGTAAACATGAGATCCTCAATGATGATTTGATCATTATGGAGATAGTGAGAGTAAGGATAAGATTGCAAGTGATGGAGAAGGGGATCTCTAAAAAAGCTTTTAGTGATTTATGCACCGAGACGTTGAAAACCAAAAGGTTAAATAAATATTTGTCTCTTAGGGTGTTAGATTTGGATAGAGAGGTGAAAACTTTGAGGGTGTGTGAGGCGTTGGTGAGTCAACTTGAGAAGGTGAAGGTTTCTTTGCATGAGTAGTTGATTGTCTTAGTTCGGGAAAAGAGTGAATTAACCAACATCATGGCTGGTCTTACTAGAGATCTTCAATCTTCATTAGAGACTTGTAAGAAACTTCAAGGCTGCATATACCAACTACAGAGAGATCTTTAACATGCCCAGGAGTTCAAAGTTACTTTAGAGGATACATCTTAGAAGGATGGAATGGAAAGATGCTACTTGATCCCGCTTTGGGTAATGTTGAGAGGCTAGAAATATGTTATGATAGTGCATCCACTTACCATGTAGCACGCAAGATAGTTTTTGAGTTTGTGTTAGATCCATATGATGCTCGACTTAACCCACCTAGGCATTAGAATCCACATAAGAGAGCTCTACCTAGATATTTTAAGATAGGTGGACCTATACCCGTGTATGTTTGTTCCCATTGGAAGCAAAGAGGTCACCTTAGAGAATTTTTCTTTAAGTTAGCAAGAGTGTATGATAGGTATCTTCCACGATATGCTACTACACGTGTTCTCTCATGCATTCCCACACATGTTACACCGCATGTTCCCACACATCACATGAGAGATTTTAAGAGTTTATGAGAGAAAGTAGAGTATTTCATCAAAACTTCACAAAATTTGATGAATGTTTTTCATAGGATGTCCTCTCTTTTGATAAACTCCTCTAGGCATAATGATTGAGGTTTAGACTTGTTTGATAGCATAAGAAGTTTTTCATGATCATATTTTGCAATCCTATTGCTAGTTTGCACTATCATTGTAGCTATATCTTTCATTTTGATATAAAAAATCCAAAAAGATTTTTGTTTTTCTTGAATGTTTTTGGAAAAATTCAAAAAGATTTTTGGTTTCTTTTTAGAAGAAAGTGAAAAGGCCAAAAAGATTTTATTATTGATAAATTTTTTGAAAAATTCAAAAAGAGTTTTATATTTTTTTACACCATATGTGGATAAACGTTAAAGATGTCCGAGTCACTCATTCATTCCATATCCACGTGGCCATTTTGTAGTGCTTTGTGATATGATGCCATTTCATTTTGTACTTTATAATGTATGGAGTTATTAATAGTTGATATAATGATACTTACTACATGTTTAACTCTTTGTCACGTTTAATGCACACGAGCAAAAACTTATTTGAGCATTGCACTTGCCTTTCACATGTCGATTGCAGTCTTTTCATCTTAATCTTGCTCTTAAAATGAACCAAATGTGAAAAATGAGATAATGAATGTAGTGCTTGTAAGAACCACTACCCGGATCAAAAAAATTGAAACTCATATCTTCGATAAAATTGATATATTTAAATTAATGGAATTAGGTTAGGAAAGACAGGTTGACTTCGCGTGAATAAACACCATTTACAAAAATAAAAGAGCCTAAAAGATTAAAGGCACATATATATAAAAAGATAGTGTTAGGACAATTTCAAACAACATTGATGCTTCACTACACACGAGCATTGATTTCTTCGAAAAAAATGAGAGAAAAAGATTCAATATATGAGTTTTGAGGGAGTTAAGTCAATGATCAATGGATTTGCACATCCTGAAAATATCTCATAAAGCATTACATAGTTTTGGGTGTTATTGGTGTGAAAATCACTCTCAATCTTGATTAGTTGAATAGGTTAAGTCGATTTCACTTAAGTTTACCATTATTTACACCTAAGGTAGACTTTGAGATATTACGTTAGTGGTGTCTGTTTCCTTCGTGCACATATCGTATGTATGTTTACGTTGATTAATCTATAAAATGTGTTCACAACCCTATATTCTGTTTCCACGATTCGTTTATTTTTGTATTTTTCCATGGTGTGTTGTTTTTCGAATTTTTTTTAAATGAAAATTTTGAAAAATCAAATATAGTTTATGGTATCTTTTGAGATTATCATTGCTTGATTATTCATTCATATCTTATTGTGATGATATCTTTTTATGCTTGGTGATGTTCCCTATTTTTCATGATTAGTTCTACTCCTTGTCTATTTAGGACAAAATAAAAAGTGGAGAACAAATTATGCGAGAGAGTTTGATTTTTGGGGGAGACTATCATATCTTTATTCATTTATTTTATATATATCAAACTCAATGCATTACAGGATATTTGATTTGTTTTATATGTGTAGATGTTTTGAAATATTATATTTAGATTACAGTCTATTAACACAAAGAACCCAAGAGAAGATCAAGACGAAGTGGAGATTTGAAGAATTTGTTTTGAAAATAACTCTATCATGAACGTATCCATTTTAGAGTTTGGAAGGGTATTAAGACACCGTATTCGTCTTAGGGGAATATTTGTAATTTGGATTTAGGTTTTACGTTTGTACTAAAATAGCTAAAAAGGAGGAGATTTGTAAGAGAAAATTTTTCTCATAGCTTAGGCTTACATAAGTTTTTGGCATATCACGCTTCCGTTTGATTCAAGCCTAGACGAAGTTCGAAGATCCAACATCTCCAACTTTCAAGCATCTACACATTTTGAAGGTATACTGCTATTTAGTTTAAATTTATCCCTTGAATTTATTTTGGGATGTTTGAATTTTATTAAAACTGAAAATAAGATTTTTTTTCTTTAAAAATCGAGGCAGTTTTACTCTTTTGAACTGGAAGTGCATGCATCTCGTTCAAATGAGATTGGCTTCTCTTTTGAAGAGGTCGTTTGAAGCTTTCTTATATCGAACATCTCATGAGGGCGCACTGGTTTACATCGTTCAAAGCTCATTCAATCGAGATTAGTGTTTCATTCTAATGACCTTGTTGTCATTATAATGAGGTTCCTTTCTCATTAAAATGAGTCTCCTTTCTCGTTCGAACGAAATCGCTGCCTCAAAAATTGTGTTCATCGTATAAATACCTATTTTGTATTTGCTTTCCTTGAGACTTTTGCCAGAACCGATTCTGCATATCTTTAGAAAAAGTTTTCAACCTTTTGGTTTGAGAATTTTTTTTTTTGATTCACATATCATCAGTCCCATAATATATTTGAGTGAATCAAGTTTTAACCCTATAGTTAGTATCTGGAACACACCTTTGTGGAGACGTATCTCCATAGTCGACTTGTGAAACCCAAGAATATTCATTGCTGAAGATATAGAACTGCGGTTCTTATGATTCATGCGAGGATCTTTGCTAAAGAAAATATACGACTGTGTGATTTTTAAAAGAATCATTATAGATTCATTTATAGAATTTATAAGTTGCGATTCGTAAATTTTATAAAGTGAATGAAAGGTTTTGGCTTAAGGGGATTTTTCCTGAAACTCTGTTTTCATTACATGATTGGTTTGATTTATATTTTGAATCACATAGTTGCAAGTTCTAAGGCTAAAGGATTAGAATTTGGTGTGAATTATATCTGAATTTAATAAGCTAACACTATTAGATAATTGTGCACTCTCAAATATCAATATTTTAAATTTTCGATTTATATTTCAAAAGTTGTGGTTTTTTAAAGTTTGAAAGGGAAACAAATACTACTAATTTAAATTTGGAAGGAATATAGGGAAATGTGTATATTAGTAAATAAATAATTTATAAATTCAAAAATAAAACTTAATTAATAACTATTTCGTCAATAAAATTTAAATATAAAATAATATTCAAACAAAATTTACATTTAATAATTATTGTATGTAAAAATTACTCTCCTATATGGACCAATGATAAATGTACACTTATCCTCTATGTGACTGACCAACAACCATGATTGGCATCATAGATACTTTGTTGGATGGAAGGCCGACCAACTCCTGAATGCCAACATTTTGGAACATCAAAAGTTAGTCGGATGGAATGCTAACCAGCATTGACTTCCAAGAGTCTCATTTATTATACACAGATATAAATGCCTGACAACATAAAGGCATTCCATCTCGAGGATTTTATGCCATTATAAATACAAAATATTCCCTTAGGTCAATGGACAACTAGAATAAATCATATGCACACCATACCGAGCTATTGTAACCCTACGAAATGATACCAACAACGGACGTAGGCTATTTTACACATGAACCACTCTAAAAACCTCTTCTTATGTGTGTGTGTGATTTAATTAACTTAGTATATTATAATCTGCGATTATAAATCTTGATTAAGTTCATTTTTAGACATCGAAATAGGATTCGTCTGTGAGAACGACTGCTAGTCATCGTTTTCTACCTCGTATATTTCATTATTTGGTATAAAGAATGACTACCGCCCCTAAAATAAGCGTGGTGACTACAGGAAATAATCAAGAAATAACCACTCCCCCTGATGAGACAGACCTCTAAAGGACCCTGTTCAATTTGGCTAATAAACAGGAAGCTGTGCAAGAATCTGTTAGATAGTAATCTCGCACAATGCAAGGCAAGTCCTCTAATTCCAGCAGAGATATGCCACCCCCACCAGCGAGAAATGAAAGGAGTTATCAAATCATACCGTCCTAGCGCAACTTCTTCATTTTGATCAACGAATTAATATGATGGTAACTAGAGGACATCACAAGGATCAGGAGCGTCATCATGAACACAGAGAAGGGTCCACAAGATCTAAGGCTAGTATGAGGGGCTCTGTGCATGCTGATCAAACTTCCTAGGAGGAGAGTTTAGCACATATGCATAACAAAGCCACAAAAGATACCTCAGCCAAATATAATCCATAAGAACAATCCTGGAAGGGATCCATGCAAAGGATGGAAGATCGACAAAGGGAAATGAACAAAACAAAAAATCCATTGCATAGTAGTTTTGTTAAAGGCTCACGTTTCACCAAAGCTATTATGGAATACCCCCACACCCTCCAAGTTCAATCCACCAGTGCTCACTCCAAAGTATGATGGGAAAACTGATTTAGTCTTGCACATAGAACAATATCAATTTGATGCTGACATCTACTCAGTGCTCGACGAGATAAGGCGTAGAGATTTCTCCAGTTCTATCAAAGGACTAACCCAAATCTGGTATAATGATCTCCCAAGAGGTAACGTCTCTACTTTTCATCAATGAGCTGAATTATTCATAGATAACTTTTCCTTTGGGGCTAAGATGATCAAGAATGTTACTCATCTCTTGATCGTGTGAAAAACCCTGGGAGAAAGTACCCGAGAGTACATTACACGTTTTGATAATGAGAAATTAAAGGTGGTAGACTATACGGAGAAGACAACCATTGCAGCACTTATGAGTGATTTAATCACTAAATATCTTTACTATGCTTTAACAAATAACTCACCCAAAACCATGACAAAATTAATGGCTAATGCAGGAAAGATTTTAAATGCCGAGGAGGTTATGGAAGCTGAGGAAGCTCCCGAAACCAAGGGTGAAATTAAAAAAACAATTATAATTCATTCAAGAAGGATAAAAAAGACAAAAACCTTAATCGGATCAAGAAGTATGATGAATATACCCCCCTCAGGAAAGGTGTTCACTATAGCCTGGAGGAAATAAAGGGGAACCAGGAATTAAATTGGTCTGGAAAGTTGAAGACGCACCCCAACAAGAGGGATAATTCCAAGTATTACGAATTTCATGGGGACCATGGGCACAACACCGACAGTTGCATTACACTGAAGAATGAGATTGAAAATCTTATTCGGCGGGGAAACTGAGCAAGTTTGTTGACCAGAATTGCAACCAAAATTATCAAAGGAGGTCTGAATCTCTATCCCGAGCAAAGGAAGGCAACAAAAGAGCCAGAAACAATGATTTTACAGAATATACATACTTGTCAAAGAAGCCTGATAAACCAAAGGTGGCAGTAGGCATGATATCCCTTGGATGCCACTTAATCGCAGGAGAAGATGCTGGAGGAGGAGACACGATAGTAGAAAAGAAATATTACATATATTAAGCCAAGGCCTGCCCAACTGTCAGACAAATTGATATGGTTGAATCCAGCGATAGCCATCTAAGGAAAGTCAACAAAGACAGACTAGTGATCGGATTCTCCAAAAATGATCCGAGTGGGGTATTTTATCCTCAGGACGATTTTTTAGTTATCACATGCAGAGTTCATCACGACAGAGTTGCAAGGATACAAGTTAATAATGGGAGTTCAGCTGACGTAATTTTCTATAACTGTTTCCAAAGCTTAGGGCTAAAAGACAATATCCTGGAACCGTACCATAGACTCCTCATAGGATTTGCAGGTGAGAAAGTATACCTCTTGGGGATGATAAAGCTAGAAGTTTTGGTCGGCACCTGGCCTACAAGCAGGAGAGAAAGAATTTGTTTATTTCTATTAGATAAAAATGTCCCATCAGCCTATAATATCATCCTATGAAAAGTGGGAATAAAGAAGTTAGAGGTTGTTCCATATGTAGTGCATTAATGCATGAAATTTCCAATAAATTATGGAGTAGACATAGCAAATGACAATAAAAAATAAGCCAGGTAATTGTATTATACTTTAGTCAATCAACGGGAAATATAAATGAAGGGCACAACCACTTTCCATATTGACACTCTAGATTCTTGAGAAGAGGAGGAGCTAGTGAAGGTGCAAGTTATGGAAGAAATATAAGCTATTGTGCAGGACAATGAGAAGCTAAAAAGAACTACCCAAATTGGTTTAAGATTATCTCCCTCTCTCAAACAGGAATTAATTACATTCCTTATAGAAAGGAAAAATGTGTTCGCTTGGAGCCATGAAGATATTCTAGGGATTGATCCAGATTTCAATTTCCACGATCTTAATATCTACCCATTTTTAAGTCGATTAAGAGAAAGTAAAGAGTTTTCAACCCTGAAAAGATTATGGCAATCCAGGAGGAAGTAGAGAAATTATAGTGAGCACGGTTTATTAAAGATGTCAAGTATCCCAACTGGTTGGCCGATATGGTAATGGTCAAGAATAAGAATGATAAATGGCACATGTGTGTAGACTTCACAGACCTCAATAATGCATTCCCAAAAGATCACTTTACTTTACTAAGGATTGATCAATTGGTCGATGCAAAAGAAGGTCATGAATGGCTCAGTTTTATGGATGCTTATTCTGGTTAAAATTAAATTAAGATGAAACCCAAAGATAAGAAAAATGCTTATTTTATTACCAGCCGAGGAACTTACTGTTACAATGTCATGCCCTTTGGGTTGAAGAATGCTAGAGAAACCTATCAAAGGCAAGTGAACATGGTTTTTTAAAAAATCAGATTGGAAAAAACATGGAGGTGTACGCAAATGATATGCTCACCAAGATCAAATTTGTTGACGACCACATTGAGGACTTAGCTTAAACCTTTGATCAACTGGAAAGAAATAAGATGAAGCTAGATCCAACCAAATGTATCTTTGGAGTCTAAGAAGTAATGTTCCTAGGGTATATCGTCAATCAAAGGGGAATAAAGGAAAACCATGCCAAAATTAAAGCCTTACTAGAAATGCAGTCATTGACCAATTAGAAAGATGTTCAAAAGTTGACAAGAAGAGTAGCCGCATTGAACCATTTTATCTCCCGAGAAACTGATAAATATATTCCATTATTTAAGATGATTAGAAAGACCTTTGAGTGGAGTTAAGAATGCGAGAAAGCCTTCCTGAATTTAAAGAAGTACTCGAGTTCTCCCCCACTCCTCCCCCGACCAATTCTAGGAGAAAAACTATATCTATACTTGGTTGTTTCAAAATTAGCTATTAACTCAGCTTTGATTCGACTATATGGAGGAGTTCAAAGGCCAATATATTATACTATCAAGGCATTTTGAGGAGTGGAAATCAAATACCTACGTCTGGAGAAGTTAGCATTATCTCTCATTGAAGCTTCCAGGAGAATGTGGCCATATTTTCAAAATCATACCATTATTATTTACACATATTTGCCTCTGAGACATGTATTACATAAACCTAAGAATTCTGGAAGGTTATGTCTTGGTAAGTTTAATTAGGAGAGTATGAAATTGTTTATGACCACAGAGTTGCAATAAAACGTCAAGCAGTGGCAACCTCAATCGCTGAATTCATGTATGAAGAGGTGCAACATAATCTAAGTTTGTTTGTCCAGCAAACTTCTTCGGAAGAGAGCTTAGATACAAAAAAAAAAGGGATTGTGGTCGATCAAACAGAACCATTGGCTATTCAAGAAAGAATTTGATAGAGTAAGAATATGTTCAAACATGGAGTGATGGAGGAGATTTCATCAAGAACACTCCAATATGGCAATTATTTGTAAATGGATCCTCATGTGCTACTAAAAGTGGAGCAGGCCTCATCATCAACACTTCAGACAACTTAGATGTGGAATATTCTTTGAGATTCCAAATCAAGGCTTCCAACAATTATGTTGTATATGAATCATTGATTATAGGATTAAAATTGGCTTATCATTGGGCGCCGACCAGGTTTTAGTGCATAGTGATTCTCAGCTGATTTTAAATGAAATGAAGAAAATTTATGGCATTAAAGGGTAAACGATGATGAGATATCAGAAAATATATAGAGGTTATTTCTTTGTTCACTTCAGTCAGGATGGTAAGGATTCCTAGAATAGAGAATGCCCGAGTAGACCCTCTTGCTCGGCTTGCTTCATCAACACAAATAGAACTCCGATGAAAAACCCCAGAAGAAATTCTTTCCCATAAAAACATTAATGGGATGGAGGTTAGAATAATATCTATGAAATTAGGACCCTCATATATGGGCGCAATTACATAGTACATTGAAAGAGGAACACTATTGTCCGACTAGGAATAAGTCTAGAAGATGAGGTATAAAGCAGCCAATTATGTGTTGGAAAAATTGTTTTATATAGGTGAGGATACATTGTATCCCTACTTAGTTGTGTTCATCCAAACAAAGTAAATCATTTGATAAAAAAATGTTTATGAAGGCTCGTGTGGAGCTCACGCAACTAAGAGGTCTCTAAGATAACGAACAACAATGCAAGGTTACTACTAGCTGAAAATAAAAGCAGACTGTGTTGCTTTTACTAAGAAGTGTGATAAGTGCCAAAAATTCACCACCATACATAGAAGACCAGGTGAAACTCTAACACCCATCACTTATCCATGGCTTTCCATTATTTGAGAAATTGACTTGGTTGGGACACTGTCGACCACCATAGGAAGGTTCAAATATCTGGTTGTAGCGGTTCATAACTTCACCAAATGGGTGGAGATTGAGACTTTGATTGATATGCCACATCAGAGGGTTTTTAAGTTCATATGGAAGAATATCATTTACAGGTATGGTCTACTTTATGACTTCACCACCAGCCATGGCATTCAATTTGATAATGAGGAATTCGAATAGTACTGTATTTGGTCATGCATCTAGAAATTTCATTCAACACCTAGGCACCCATAGTACAATGGATGCTAGATAAAAATCACCAATAAAACCTTTCTAGATGGGTTGAAAAAAGGTTGAATGAGGCTAAGAGAAATTATATTAATGAAATCCACAGTGTCCTTTGGTCATATAGGACCACTCCCAGAACAGCAACAGGGGAAACCCTATAGACGTTAGCTTTTGTCACTGAGTCAATGGTACCAATCGAAATAGGTCTGCCGATTCACACGGTATTGAACTTTGATTCACCCAAGAGTGACCTCTTGAGAAGACTAGATCTAGACATTATAGAAAAAGTTTGAGAGGAGGAAGCTATTCGTATGGATGCTTGTCAACAAAGGACAACAAGGTTTTATAATCGAAGGGTCATGCGGACCAACTTGAAGCAAGGATATTTGTTGCTTAATAAAGTAATCTAAAATAGTAATAAGCTGGAGCCTAATTGCCATGGTCCATATCGTATCTCGACGGTTATCCGACTAGGAACCTATCACTTGGAAACCCTAGAAGGAGAGGAATTCAATAATCTTTAGAATGTATACCATCTGCGCAAGTATTATTAGTAATTTCGTTTTAATGTAATAGGTTATTCAAGTTAATGAAATTGCATGTTTTCCTCCATTATACTTACTTTTGTGTTTTTTTTTCAGAGTATGGTGCATTAGACCTTAACCATAAATCAATGAGACATTTTAATTCAAATTCCAACTTCATAAAAGTTAATTTTGATCCAAACTTTTCATACTTCAGAAAAGAGCATGGTTCAAACCTTTTCAAACTTCTTGAACTTGAAAAAGAGTATGGTTCAAAATTTTCCAACTTCAAAATAGTTAAAGTGCATGGTTCACACTTTTCCAAACTTTTCCAACTTCAGAAGATTTAAACTCCATGTATGATTTGTCCTCGGCAAGTCAAGAACAAGAAGTCGGTAAAATTTGTTCACTAGAGATTTTACCCGACCAGGTTAAAACACGTGAACCATTATACATTCCTAATACACTTGGTCGCCACTAATAATTAATGCTACAACTTAGTATAATAATGTTATTTTCAATTTTATCTAAGTATGTTAGTCGAATCTAAGGTCGTAAATGATTCAAACATGAATAAAATATTAAATATTTAAGCGGGTTATTTAGTCTATAAGCCGATTAACTAATCATTATAAAGGTTACCTAGTCGTTCAAAAGATATATCATCCACAAGGTTAAATAAAGAAAACTCAATAAAAAATAACATCATTTTGTTGATCAAAATGCATTAAAAAAGAAAAATAAGTATAAACTATTATATTGGGCACTTTCCATCAGCCTTGCTCATCCAAAGAGGAGGATCATCAATGGTGCTCGGATGATTGGTAGAATCAAAAGGCCTCCTCCTAGAATGCCTAATGCCACTTGGTGGATCTGTGATACCCCGTCCAATTAAATATAGGGTGATCAGTCATTTACCAAATTTTAAAATAGGATATATGGTCGGTTCATTCTTAGCATCACCGTCGAAAATAATATAATTCATATTAATCACCTATAATATAATTAAACTAAGTGTTAAAACATTTTTCCTTTTTAATAACACCATTTAACCACAACATTCCAAAAGTAAATTATAAACCATTCATCATACATATGAATAATAAGTGTTGAACAAGAATTTAATACGGAAATAAATAAGAGCGGGTAAAACCTCCTAGTTCAAAACTCAAAACCATGAAAGAAACTAAATGAAATATCTTTGATAAAAGACTGGAAGCGGGCGACACATGCCCTAAATAGGAAGTCTAAGAGAAACAGAATGAAAAGAATAGATTGCGTCTACTGCAAGGACCTACAGCTTCCACATTAGCTACAACACGTCTGTCAATCCAATCGCTAATTCTGGTACCCCTGCGGCTGAGCACCTGGTATAATATATATATAACAAACGAGAGAAGAGATGCAATAAATGGGTCCAAGCCGGAGGGTTAAAAATGATTTAGCATGTATTTAAAACTGGTTCTTAAAACAAGTCTTATACGAATATTAGTTATCGAACTCTCACATGAGCTTCTCACCTCTCATCTATTGTGCACGTCTAACGTACATCTAATTTTTTCCCCTAGTTATACCTCCCAGTCTAACAAGTCTGAAGTCATTCTAATAGTATCTATACTCACTAGTATTATACCCATATCGCCCACACAATACGCTTTCAAATTAGCCTATGTCGAATATCTAATTAATATGTTTTCTAGTTTTAATAATAAATCAATTATACTCCTAGGATTTATTTTATATATCAACATTTTCATCTCTACTAACTATACACAGTAGAATGATTCACAAGTTTATGTATATATACATATAGTCACATCTTCCCTATAAATATATATATATATATATATATATATATATATATATATATATATATATATATATATATATTCTAATACTGCGCCATCGGGCTAAGACCCATTATCGCAACTAACCATAATAATACTGCACCCCCGGATTATCATCCATTAGTGCACCTATAACCATAATCTTGTACCCTCAGGTTATCACCCATTAATACACTTATAATAATAATCTTGTACCCCTGGGTTATCACCCATTAGTACACTTAATAATGGAATCCTTGCACCCCCAAGTTATCACTCATTAGTGCTCCTAACAATAAGATTCTTGCACCCCCGGGTTATCACCCATTAGTGCTCTTAACAATAATATCACATAATAGGCACACACACATCCTATTATAATTTATAGGTATTTCTCCAACCTACATATATACTCCTCATATGTATTTTAATCTCAACACTACGTATAGTATAAATATTAGATTATTATCTCTCTCGTAATATCCAAGGTACATTCTCTCTTTATCCCGAAATAATTAAAATATTAACCCTCACATACTTTTCTCGAAATCCTTTCTGGTTTAAGTTTATTATCGGACACTTTATCTCACTCCAAGAACTCGATAAACCCAAAATTTGGACTCAAAGAAAATTCCAAAAAATACCCTCTGTCGCCCGAACCAGATGGCATGTCGTTTGAACGACTGCCACATGTCGTTCGAGTGACTTTGCGCGAGATGCCATCTCGCTCGAACGAATTCGCGTGACTTCTCGCGATATTTCACTACTCGTCTTCCTGCCCAGATTTCTAGCATTTTTCACCTTTTTAGAACCTACAACCCTCTAAGATTCAATCCCCAACACCTGATCATCAATACCCATCAATACATAACAGATTATAAGTCATTCCTAACATCCTAGGAGCCTTAATTCGTCATTAATCGTTATAATTATATAAAACCCCCAAATTTATTCACATGAACCCTTGTTTCCATATTTCAATTAAAGAACCTAATCAACCCAGATTCGTTCAAAAATACATGATTAAATTTCATAGTTTAACCTCTACATACATGAAGGAATGTCAACAACTAATTAACCCAATCTCGATTCATCATTTAAACTCCAATTTTCACCCAATTAACATGCAAATCAATGGTTAATTTCACCTACTCTATCATGAGTATGATTATTGCTAAAGAAAAAAAGTAATAAACACTTCCTTAAATCAAAGGTTTAAATTCTTTGGTGATGTTGGTATAGACGCGTTGCTCTCTTCTCGATCTGCGCGTTGGTGGTCACGGTTGTGCAAGGTGGTGCTAATTGACCCTTCCCTCTTGGAAATTGGTTCTCCCTCACACCCTCTGTGGCTATTATTGATTTTTGTATATCTTTACCCTAATGGAACTCCCGTAGATGATATAATTATTCTCTAATTTTCGTCCATTTAATTTTCCCAAAAGTCCAACTTCCAAAACTACCCCTACAAGGTGCCGGTTTGGACTAAAATCTCCCGAAGTCCAAATAAAATACTCGGGTAGAGTTTTATGACTATTTCGACCCTCCCGGACTCAACGGCGTACTCAAAATCACCATACGAGTTACATAAAAATAATTTATCATTATATTCAATTCAATTAGTCCCGACACGACTCACACGCGTGTCAGACTTAAATTACCAAACTGTTGTATTATTCCCTCTCGATAATTTATTAAAGTGTATAGTTCCATATTACATATCACACGGTAATATTAACTCAATAAGTATTAACCCTTGGCAAGCTAGTTAATATTTATTTTTAAATCCGGATTAATTAAAAATTAAATTCTCACATTTTAATTCAATTAATCCCACTATAATAATTACTCCCATAATTATTTAAATCATAAAAAATATGGGGTATTACATACTTCCCCCCTAATAACGGAATTTTATCCAGAAATTCGAAAAATAAGGCATACCTGGTACGAATAAATCTGGATATTTCTCACGCATATCCGCCTCATGCTCCCAAGTGGACTCCTCCACATTGTGATGTTGCCACTGCACCCGAACAAGTGGAACTACCTTTGAACTCAGCCTCCTCTCATTATAATCTAGGGTAGCCACCGGTATCTCCTTATATGAACTGTCGGACTGTGACTCAATCTCCTCAATCGCGATGTGAGTGTGTGCCAACTCATCCTGAAGATACCGCCTCAGTGACGAAATGTGGAACACATCATGGGTACGATGCAAGTGTTTCGGCAACCCAAGCCTATATGCCACTGGTCCGATCCTCTCGATAATAGGAAATGATCCTACATATCTCGGAGCCAATTTGCCCTTTGTCCCAAATCTCATTACTCCTTTCATCGGATATACTCTCAACAAAACCTGGTCCTCTATGGAAAACTCTCTGAAGGACCGCTTAGCATCGACTTAGATCTTTTTCATATCTCGCGCTACCTGTATGCGTCCCCGAATCATCTTGATTCTGCCCAACGTGTCCTGAATCACCTCTAGCCCGAGTAGTTTGTTATCCCCCACCTTTAGCCAATAAGGCGGAAAACAATAAGGTCTACCGTACAATGCCTCGAATGGGGCCATACCAATCATAAACTGATAGGAGTTGTTATAAGCAACCTCCACCAGTGGGAGGTACTGCTCCCATCCTCCACCAAAATCAAGGACACACATGAACAACATATCTTCGAGCATCTAATTAGTGCATTCAGTCAGCCCATTGGTCTGCAGGTAATACGTCATACTCAAATGCAATTCGGTACCCATAGCCACCTGGAAGCTCTCCCAAAAATGAGATACAAACGTCTTGTCTCTATCCAACACGATATTAAGAGGCAAACCATGCAACCTCACTATCTCTGTAATAAATAGCTGAGCATACTGTCCCGCTATGTAGTCTGTCTTGACGGGCAAAAAGTGGTCTACTTTCATCAATCGATCCACAATAACCCATATAGAATCATGCCCCCTCTGCAAAGTGGGCAAGCCGGTAATAAAATCTATGGAAATGCCTTCCCATTTCCACGTAGGAATCTCCAATGGCTAAAGCAAACTTGGTGGTCTCTGGTGGTACACTTTTAATAACTAGCAAGTGGTACACTTAGATATGAACTCTGCGATATCGTTTTTCTTTTTGTTCCACCAATACTGCCGCCTCATATCCTTATACATTTTATCCCCATCGGGATGTACCGCAAATCGAGACCCATACGACTCCGTCATCACTGCATATCGAAGGTACTCCTTCTCTGTAACAATGAGTCTCTCAGTGAAGTGTAAACCACCCTCAGAGCTCATCGAATATGACTCAGCTCCACCGACTAAAAGCTGTCTAATCCTTTCCTAGAAAAAAGAATATGTCGCCTGTTCCTGAACCACCCTCATCATTATTTGCGGTGCGACGATCATAACTGACATGAAGGACCTGATAACTGCATCCTGGTTCCCTAATTCCTTCCATTTCGCTTTCCACACCTTGGATGTCTCATCTACCGACCTACGGCTCAATACATTAGCAACTACATTAGCCTTCCCTGGGTGATAGTGTATCTCGAACTGCTAATATTTTACAAACTCGAGCCACCCACGTTAATGCATATTCAACTCTTTCTGCGTGAACAAGTACTGCAGTGACTTGTGCTCTGTAAATAGGCAAAATTGTTCCCCAATAAAGAATGCCTCCAAATTCGAAGCACAAACACGACTGCTACCAGCTTTAAGTGCGTGGGCTAATTATTCTCGTGAGGCTTAAGCTTCCGGGAAGCAAAAGCTATAGCCTTCTCCTCTTGCTGGAGTACTCCCCCAACCCCCTGTAAGGATGCGTCCGTATAAACCAGGTACTCTACCGCTGCACTAGGAAGTGCTAGTACCGGTGCAAAAGTCAACTTATCCTTAAGCTCATCGAACGCCAACTGACATGCATCATCCCAAACAAGCGACACACCTTTACGAGTCATATTCATCATCGGACCCGTAATCTTCTATAATCCCCGAATAAACCGTCTGTAGTACCCGGCTAATCCTAAAAAACTCCACACCTCCGTCGGTGTAGTAGGATTTCCCCACTCCCTCACCGCTTATACCTTACTAGGATCCACAAATATCCCTCTCTCTGATATAATGTGTCCCAAAAATTGTACCTCATTCTGCCAAAATTCACACTTATCATACTTGGCGTACAACTCATGCTCTCGTAAGGTCTTGATAACCAAACGTAAGTACTCGGCATGCTCCTTCTCAGTGGGGGAATAAATCGGTATGTCATCTAAGAAGACAATGACAAACTGATCTAAGAACTCTCTAAATACTCTGTTCATCAAGTCCATAAATACTGCTGGGGCATTGGTTAGCCAAAATGGCATAACCCTGAATTCATACGACCCATACCTCGTCAGAAAAGCAGTCTTAGCCACGTCCTGCTCCCTGATGCGTAGCTAATGATACCTGAATCTCAAGTCTATATTCGAAAAGTGGGCTGCTCCTCTCAGCTGGTCAAACAAGTCATTGATGCGAGGCAACATATACCTATTCTATATCGTGATTTTGTTAAGCTCCCGATAATCAATAAAAAGTCGTAAGGACCCATCCCTCTTCTTCACAAACAGAATTGGGCACCCTAAGGAGAGGTATTCTTACGGATGAAGCCCTATCCCAACAGTTGTTCTATCTGATCCCGTAACTCCCTCATTTCTGTCGGATCCATACGGTAAGGCGCATGTGCTATCGGACGAGTGCCCTGTGTCAAGTATATCACAAACTCGATCTCCCTACTCGTAGGCAACTCCGGTGTATCATGAAATAGATCAGTAAGCTCGCAGGCGACTAGAATTGAATCGAGTGGAACCACTACTGTAGAGGTCTCATCCTCTATAAAAAATAAGTGGGTGGACGACCCTTCCTCAGAACGAGGCATCACCACTAAGAACATCTCCAGACCCAGAATGGTGAACAAAATACTACTACTGAAGCAATCAATCATGGCCCTATACTCGACTAGCCAATCCATGCTAATAATGGCATCGTACTCAGACTTATCTAACACTAGCATATCAGCCGGTAAATCAAACTGCCAATCTCTATGCCTACTCCCCAGCATATGAAGAAAATTAGCAACCCACTACCTAATGGTGAGTTTACACATGCCACTGTACTCTCAATCATGCCTAATAACCCAATGGCTCATGCAAAGATAGTGGTTATAAAGGAGTGTGATGCCCCCGTGTCAAATACGATACGACCCAAAGCACCATGGATAGAAAACTTACCCTCCACTACAAGTGTTGCCTGCGAAACTGTGGCCTGGTGGACGTTATAGACACGCCCATAGTGTAACTTCCCCTGCTGCATCGAAATTGCAAGCAAAGTTGGAACTGGAGCTGGTGCTGGTAGGGCGACGAGAAAAATGGGTCTCTGGGGCTCCTGGTGAGCACCCTGCTGCCGAGGAACTATGTCCTTATCGGGGCACTCCTGTTTCTTATGGCTAGTCTTGCCACAAGTATAACATTTCCCGATGAAGTTTCCTCCCCTCGCCCCTGCCTCGCCCCTGCTGGCCGTTACCTACTGTCCTCCATGTTGTTGGCCCTGCTTCCAACCCCCATGACCATGCCTGAAATATCCAGAATGAAACCTCTTAGCTGACTCCCCCTGTTGGGATCCCTACCTCTGACTCTGCTCAACTGGTACCCCACTGGAATTACCTCCCCCTGGTTGGGCTCTCCCTCTCGTTTGTTTCCCTTAGCATGGAAGAGATTGTCCTGATAATGCAGCAAGGTTGCATTCAGAACTTCTGTATTTGAGTGTAGGGAAAGGTTACCCAAAAGAAGATGGCGTATCCTCTATGCCAAGCCATCCATGAACATCTAAATGCGCTTCTCCTCAATAGGCACCTCATCTGGTACCATGTTCATCAATCGTGTGAACTCCTCCTCATATTCCGCAACTGTTCTCCCTTTTTGGGTGAGGTCTAAAAGTTTTCGCCTCATCTCAGTCTTGACGGTGGAAGGAAAGTACTTGAGGTTGAACCGCACCTAAAAATCACTGATCGACATCAACTCTCGCTCCTCAGTGGTAGTAGTGGACTCCCACCACTGTAAGGCTGCCCTTCTCAGCTTAAAGGTAGCCAACACTTACCTCTGAACCTCAGTGCACTCATACATACGAAGGTGTCGTTGTATGTCTTTCTTCCACTGACTAGCAATAACCACATCCGAACTGCCCATGAACTCTAGGGGACATGCCCTCTGAAAGGACTCTCTCACTCTTTCCCATGCACTCGAAAATGGATGTACTGGAACTAGTGCAACTGCCTAAACCTGGGGTGGGGCCTGCTGCACCACCGTTAAGGCTGCATTCACCGTTTGTGCTACTGTCGCGACAACCTCTGCTGCATTCATGGTCCCCTGAGCCTAAGTTGTCGGCTGCTCTGGCTGGGCCTGTCTATCTCTTGGTGCACGTCGAGGAGGTATCTGAGATGAGAAGAATTTTTTTACTAGTCCACAATTATTACTAAATCTTAAACAGCTAAAGACATAATCGCAAAATTAAGACCACAACAGTCCTAAAGATAGGGCTTTATATCAAAGGACACAAAGCTGAAGACCTAGTAAGCCGTACATATCTCAAAGGACTCTAGAACCTGATGCTCTGATACCACCTGTGACACCCCTCCCAATTAAATATAGGGTGATTAGTCCTTTAGCAAATTTTAAAATAGGATATACGGTCGGTTCATTCATAGCATCATTGTCGAAAATAATATAATCCATATTAATCACCTATAATATAATTAACCTAAGTGTCAAAACATTTTCCCTTTTTAACAACACCATTTAACCACAACATTCCAAAAGTAAATTATAAATCATTCACCATACATAGGAATAATAAGTGTTGAACAAGAATTTAATACGGAAATAAATAAGAGTTGGTAAAATCTCCCAGTTCAAAACTCTAAACCATGAAAGAAACTAAATATAATATCTCTGATAAAAGACTGGAAGCGGGCGACACATGCCCTAAATAGGAAGTTTAAGAGAAACAAAATGAAAAGAATAGATTGCGTCTACTGCAAGGACCCATAGCTTCCACATTAGCTGCCGCACGTCTGTCAATCCAATCGCTAAATCTGGTACCCCTGCGGTGAGCACCTGGTATAATATATATATATATATATATATATATATATATATATATATATATATATATATATATATATATATATATATATATAACAAAAGAGAGAAGAGATGAAATAAACGGGTCAGGGCCTGAGGTTTAAAAATGATTTAGCAAGTATTCAAAATTAGTTCTTAAAAGAAGTCTTATACGCACATTACTTATCGAACTCTCACATGAGTTTCTCACCTCTCATCTATTGTGAACGCCTAATGTACATCTAATTTTTCCCCTAGTTATACCACCCAGTCTAACTAGTCTGAAGTCATTATAATAGTATCTATACTCACCAGTAGTATACCCGTATCTCCCATACAATACGCTTTCAAATTAGCCTATGTCGAATATCTAATTAATATGTTTTCTCGTTTACATAATAAATCAATAATACTCTTAGGATTTATTTTATATATCAACATTTTCATCTCTACTAACTATACACAATAGAATGATTCACAAGTTTACGTATATATACATATAGTCACATCCTCCCTATATGTATATATATATATATATATATATATATATATATATATATATTCTAATACTTTGCCCCCGGGCTAAGACCCATTAGCACAAGTAACAATAATAATATTGCACCCCCAGATTATCATCCATTAGTGCACCAATAACCATAATCTTGTACCCTTGGGTTTTTACCCATTAGTTCACTTATAATAATAATCTTGTACCCCCGGGTTATCACCCATGAGTACACTTAACATTGGACTCCTAGCACCCCCGAGTTATCACTCATTAGTGCTCCTAACAATAAGATTCTTGCACCCCTGGGTTATCACCCATTAGTGCTCTTAACAATAATATCACATAATAGGCATAAACATATCCCATTTTAATTTATAGGTATTTCTCCAACCTACATATATACTCCTCATACGTATTTTAATCTCAACACTACATATAGTATAAATATTTAGATTATTATCTCTCTAGTGATCTCCAAGGTACATTCTCTCTCTATACCGAAATAATTAAAGTATTAAGCCTCACATACTTTTCTCGAAATCCTTTCGGGTTTAAGCTTATTATCCGACACTTTCTCTCACTCCAAGAACCCAGTAAACCCCAAATTTGGACTCAAAGGAAATTCCCCAAAATTCCCTCTATCGCTAAAACAACATGGCATGTCGTTTGAACGACTGCCACGTGTCGTTCGAGCGACTTCGCGTGAAATGCCATCTCGCTCAAACGACTTCGTGCGACTTCTCGTGAGATTTCACAGTTCTTCTTCCTGCCCATATTTCCAGCATTTTTCACCATTTTAGAACCTACAACCCTCTAAGATTCAATCCCCAACACCTCATCATCAATACCCATCAACACATAACAAATTATAAGTCATTCCAAACATCTTAGGATCATGTCATTAATCGTTATAATTATATAAGCCCCCCAAATTTATTCACATGAACCCTAGTTTCCATAATTTCAATAAAAGTACCTAATCAACCCAGATTCGTTCACCAATACATGATTAAATTTCATAGTTTAACCTCTAGATACATGAAGGAATATCAGAAACTAATTAACCCAATCTCGATTCATAATTTAAACTCCAATTTTCACCTAATTAACGTGTAAGTCAATGGTTAATTTCACCAACTCTAAGATGAGTATGATTATTTCTAAAGAAAACAAGTAATAAACACTTGCCCTAAATCAAAGGTCTAAATTCTTTGGTGATGTTGGTATAGACGCGTTCCTCTCTTCTCGATCTACGCGTTGGTGGTCACGGTTGTGAAAGGTTGTGCTAATTGAGCCTTCCCTCTTGGAAATTGGTTCTCCCTCGCACCCTCGGTGGTCGTTCTTGATTTTTTTTATATCTTAACCCTAATGGAAATCCCATAGATGATATAATTATTCTCTAATTTTCGTCCATTTAATTTTCTCAAAAGTACACTTACAAAACTAACCCTACGGGGTGCCGGTTTGGCCTAAAATCTCCCAGGGTCCAAATAAAATACCCGGTTAGAGTTTTCTGACTATTTCGACCCTCCCAGACTCAATGGCGCACTCTAAATCACCATACGAGTTACATAAAAATAATTAATCTTTATATTCCATTCAATTAGTCCCGACACGACTCACACGCGTTTCAGACTTAAATTACCAAACTGTCGTAGTATTCCCTCTCGACAATTTGTTAAAGTGTATAGTTTCATATTACATATCACACGGTAATATTAACTCAAAAGTATTAACCCTTGGCATGCTAGTTAATATTTATTTTTAAATTCGGATTAATGAAAAATTAAATTCTCACATTTTAATTCAATTAATCTCACTATAATAATTACTCCCATAATTATTTAAATCATAAAAATATGGGGTATTACAGGACGAATAAGATAATGAGGATGAATATACTCTACTTCTCCAGCAAGGACAAAATCCCCAACATACTTTCTAATCAAACTCCGAGGAATAGCATCTGGAGGAATCCAACTAAAGTCAATTGAGAAAGGAGGATCATGATAGTCCATTATCCCTATAGTATGCTAGTTCCACAGTTCATCATTTTTGGGTACCTTTAACAAGAAGAGAAAGTTTGACCAACCCCATTTATAACCTTCATTACTAGCTTTCTCGATATGCACAGACATAGAAATCAAAGCTTCATCATATCCATCCATCCAAACAACTATGGGTTGCTTGTGGAAAGGGAGTGTAAGTCGGTACACATTATCCTGAAGCTTTTTGATGGAATTATCTTTCTCTTTAAGTTGATCATCTTGCTCAGCCAAGGTTCTCCTAGTTCATTCCTCATCAATAGCAGGTTGAACAATTATATGTTGATTGTTGGCCAAAGACAAATTTAGTATTCTTTTTCTGCAAAGCCTCTAGCTCCTCCAACAACCTGGCGTTTGAGACTCTAAAATGAAATACCCTCATCTAGACCAGTAGTACTTGATCTCTTCAGATTGTGAAGTTCATTCCTCATGGAATTATTTTCTCTCACCAATATAGAAACATTTTATCGGGCACTCTCTAGATATTTTCTAGATCCAATTCTTTCTTATTTATAGCAGAAGTGATGACTTCTAAGTTTTTGTCAAAAATATTTGCTTCACTTAAGGACTTGTACTTAGCCTCATAATCAGAGTAAAATAAAGCTAAGGACAACTTCTGGTCATTCCGCATCCTCTCAGACATCTCGTAATAAGCAGCATTAATAGCTATAACACTATCCAAAAGGCAATGAAGATGGATATATGACTCTTTAAAATGGTCAGAGACATCTCTCATTTAGATATGGTAACATGTCCAGCTTCCAGAAGATTTCTACTCTACCCAAGCAGGTCGAATTCAACAGAGACTATGGCCATCAAACTGGAAAGTTATAAGCATATGAATTTATGGGGAAAATCCAGAGAAATGGACAATACAGAAAATATCAAACCAACAAGAAATTAAATTCATTCAAAGGCATCAACAATTGAGAAAAAAATATGTCCTTTCATTGATTAATCTTGAAGTATAGAGGTGGATACATCAGTAAGAAATACAAGAAAATAAATAGAAAATACATATGAGAGAGGACTAAAAAACTAGCTCAAAAGGAGCTAAACCTTCTCCTTATCCATGTTAGGAGGAGTGCCTTGGTTATGCCTTTAGATTAGCTCAGAGTTTGCCTCTTTACCGACCACCTTCAGAGCCTTTGACCAAACTTCCTTAAGGACAGTTTCTTAGCATACTCAATTTGATCAGAGGCAACAAAAACGGCCTTCTACTAACCCTTGTCAAAGGAAGCTTTGCTCTTAGCCTCAAAGAAAGCAACTTCAGAAGTCAAGCCAACCACTTTATCTTTAGTAGTTTGGGCTTGAGTTATGGTTCTGTAAGTTTGTCTTCAGTAGCCTTGGATTTACCTTCATAATCACTCAATTTCTTCTCGACAGTTTAGGCCTTTTCATCAGTAGCCTTTTATTTATCTTTAGCTATAACTACCCTATCCTTAGCCTTTTTCAGTTCCTCTTCACATAACTTTTTCTTTGATTCCAAAGCCTCTCGGGAAGCAGCTAAAGATTATCTCAGGCCCTTAAAATCCTCTGCCACTTCATTAGGAGAAGACCTTTGCTGATCGTCCTTCTCTAACACTTGCTGAAGTCAACCAAAAACTGCAAAAAGATCAAACATCAGACGTCATAAAAAAGTCATCAACATGAAGAAAACACAAAAAGAAAGACAATTACTAGTACGAAATTAAGGCATGCCCTCTCAGTTAGCCTAGACCTAGGCATGGGGGCTGATGCAGCTCTATTAGCAGGAAGGGTTCCAAACTTGAATAAACCCTTGGCCAATCCAGGCTGACTGAGAGGTCCATCTCACTCGAACGACTTCATGCGAGATTTCACTGTTCGTCTTCCTGGCCAGATTTCCAGCTTTTTTCACCATTTCAGAATCTATAACCCTATAAGATTCAATCCCCAACACCTCATCATCAATACCCATCAACACATAACAGATTATAAGTCATTCCAAACATCCTAGGTTCCTTAATTCGTCATTAATCGTTATAATTATATAAACCCCCCAAATATATTGACATGAACCCTAGTTTCCATAATTTCAATTAAAGAACCTAATCAACCAAGAATCGTTCACTTATACGTGATTAAATTTCATAGTTTAACCTCTACATACATGAAGGAATATCAGCAACTAATTAACCCAATATTGATTCATCATTTTAACTCTAATTTTCACCCAATTAACATGTAAATCAATGGTTAATTTCACCTACTCTAACAGGAGTATGATTATTTCTAAAGAAAACAAGTAATAAAAACTTTCCCTAAATCGAAGGTCTAAATTCTTTGGTGAGGTTGGTATAGACGCGGTCCTCTCTTCTCGATCTACGCATTGGTGGTTACGGTTGTGCAAGGTGGTGCTAATTGAACCTTCCCTCTTGGAAATTGGTTCTCCCTCACACCCTATGTGACCATTATTTATTTTTTTATATGTTAACCCTAATGGAACTCCCGTAGATGATATAATTATTCTCTAATTTTCGTCCATTTAATTTTTTCAAAAGTCCAAATTACAAAACTACCCCTACGGGGTGCTGGTTTGGCCTAAAATCTCCCGGAATCCAAATAAAATACTCGGGTAGAGTTTTATGACTATTTCGATCCTCCCGGACTCAATGGCGCACTCGAAATCATCATACAGGTTACATAAAAATAATTTATCTTTATATTCCATTCAATTAGTCCCGACATGACTCACACGCGTGTCAGACTTAAATTACCAAACTATCGTATTATTCCCTCTCGATAATTTATTAAAGTCTATAGTTCCATATTACATATCACACGATAATATTAACTCAATAAGTATTAACCCTTGGCACGCTAGTTAATATTAATTTTTAAATCCTGATTAATTAAAAATTAAATTCTCACATTTTAATTCAATTAATCCCAATATAATAATTACTCCCATAATTATTTAAACCATAAAAAATATGGGGTATTACAAGATCAAGAAGATACTGAGGACGAATATACTCTACTTCTCCATCAAGGTAAAAATCTCCAACATACTTTCTAATCAAACTCCGAGGATTAGCATTTGGAAGAATCCAACTAAAGTCAATCGAGAAAGGAGGATCAGGATAGTCCATTATCCCTATAGTATGCTAGTTCCACAGTTCAATATTTTTGGGTACCTTTAACAAGGAGAGAAGGTTCGACCAACCCCATTTATAACCTTCATTTCTAGCTTGCTCCATATGCACATCCATAGAAATCAGTGCTTCATCATATCCATCCATCCAAACAACCCTGGGTTGCTTGTGGAAATGGAAAGTAAGTCGATACACATTATCTTAGAGCTTTTTGATGGACTTATATTTCTCTTTAAGTTGATCATCTTGCTCAGCCAAGTTTCTCCTGGTTCATTCCTCATCAATAGTAGGTCGAACAACTATATGTTGATTGTTGGCCAAAGACAAATTTAGCTTTCTTTTTCTGCAAAGCCCCTAGCTCCTCTAACAACCTGGACTTTGAGACTCTAAAATGAAATACCCACATATAGACCAGTAGTAGTTGATCTCTTTAGATTGTCAAGTTCATTCCTCGTGGCATTATTTTCTCTCACTAATATAGCAGCAATTTATTGGGAACTCTCTAGATCTTTTTTAGATCCAATTCTTTCTTATTTATAGCAGAAGTGATGACTTCTAAGTTTTTGTCATAAATATTTTCTTCACTTTAGGACTTGTACTTAGCCTCAAAATCAGAGTAAAGCAAAGCTAAGGACAACTTATGGTCATCCTGCATCCTTTTAGTCATCTCGTAGTAAGCAGTATTATTAGCTAAAACACTACCAAAAAGGCAATGGAGATGGATATATGAGTCTTCAAATTAGTCAGAAACATCTCTCATTAAATATGGGAACATGTCAAGCTTCCAAAAGATTTCTACTCTGCCTGAGTAGGTCGAATTCAACAAAGACTCTGGCCTTCTTCCTTGCATCAAACTGGAAAGTTATAAGCATATGAATTTATGGGTAAAATCCAAAGAAATGGACAATACAGAAAATAAAAAACCAATAAGAAATTAAATTCATCCAAAGGCATCAAAAATTGAGAAAAAAATATGTCCTTTCATTGATTAATCTTGAAGAATAGACGGGATACATCAGCAAGAAAGACAAGAAAATAAATAGAAAATTTATATGATAGAGGACCAAAAAACTAGCTCAAAAGGAGCTAAACCTCCTCCTTATCCTTAACTTGGTCTTGGATAACAATAGGTAGGATGGCACTTACTTCTGGCACCACAGAAGACTCATTGGGCATCATTAAAGACTCTCTTGGCCTTTCTTTGTCGTCAAACTCCTCATCCATGTTAGGAGGAGTGCCTTGGTTATGCCTCTAGAAGAGCTCATAGTTTGCCTTTTTACCTACCACTTGTAGAGACTTCGACCAAAATTCCTTAAGGAAAGTTTTTTAGCATACTCAATTTAATCAGAGGCAACAAAAAGGGCCTTATCCCAACCCTTATCAAATGAAGCTTTGCCCTTAGACTCAAAGGAAACAACTTCAGAAGTCAAGCCAACCACTTTATCTTTAGTAGTTTGGGCTTAAGTTATGGTTCTGTAAGTATGTCTTCAATAGCCTTGGCTTTACCTTCAACATCACTCAATTTCTTCTCGACAGTTTAGGCCTTTTCATCTGTAGCCTTTAATTTATCTTCAGCTATAGCTACCCTATCCTTAGCCTTTTTCAGTTCCTATTCCCATAACTTTTTCTTTGATTCCAAAGCCTCTCGGGAAGCAGCTAAAGATTATCTCAGGCCCATAAAATCCTCTCCCACTTCACTAGGAGAAGACCTTAGTTGTTCGTCCTTCTCTAACATTGGTTGAAGTCAACCAAAAACTGCAAAAAGAGCAAACACCAGACGTCATCAAAAAGTCATCAACATGAAGAAAATGCAAAAAGAAAGACAATTACTAGTACGAAATTATGGCATGCCCTCTCAGTCAGCCTAGACCTGGGCATAGGGGCTGATGCATCCCAATTAGCAGGAAGGGTTCCAGACTTGAATACACCCCTGGCCAATCCAGGCTGACTGAGAGGTCCATCTCGCTCGAACGGCTTCACGCGAGATTTCACTGTTCATCTTCCTGCCCAGATTTCCAGCTTTTTTCACCATTTTAGACTACCCTCTAAGATTTAATCCCCAACACCTCATTATCAATACCCATCAAGACATAAAAGATTATAGGTCATTCCAAACATCCTAGGATCCTTAATTCGTCATTAATCGTTATAATTATATAAAAACCCCAAATTTATATAATTTCAATTAAAGAACCTAATCAACCCAGCAATACATGATTAAATTTCGTAGTTTGACCTCTACATACATGAAGGAATATCAGCAACTAATTAACCCAATATTGATTCATCATTTTAACTCCAATTTTCACCCAATTAACATGTAAATCAATGGTTAATTTCACCTACTCTAACATGAGTATGATTATTGCTAAAGAAAACAAGTAATAAACACTTGACTTAAATCGAAGGTCTAAATTCTTTGGTGATATTGGTATAGATGCATTCCTCTCTTCTCGATCAACGCGTTGGTGGTTACGGTTGTGCAAGGTGGTGCTAATTGAACCTTCCCTCTTGGAAATTAGTTCTCCCTCACACCCTTTATGGCCATTATTGATTTTTTGTATATGTTAACCCTAATGGAACTCCTATCGCTGATATAATTATTCTCTAATTTTTGTCCATTTAATTTTCACAAAAGTCCAAATTACAAAACTACCCCTACGGGGTGCCGTTTTGGACTAAAATCTCCCGAGTCCAAATAAAATACCTGGGTAGAGTTTTATGACTATTTTGACCCTCCTGGACTCAACAGCGCACTCAAAATCACCATAAGAGTTACATAAAAATAATTTATCTTTATATTCCATTCAATTAGTCCTGACACGACTCACACGTGTGTCAGACTTAAATTACCAAACTGTCGTATTATTCCCTCTCGATAATTTTTTAAGGTGTATAGTTCCATATTACATATCACACGTTAATATTAACTCATTAAGTATTAACCCTTGGCATGCTAGTTAATATTAATTTTTAAATCCTGATTAATTAAAAATTAAATTCTCACATTTTAATTCAATTAATTCCGCTATAATAATTACTCCCATAATTATTTAAATCATAAAAAATATGGGGTAATACAGGATCAAGAAGATACTCAGGACGAATATACTCTACTTCTCCATCAAGGACGAAATCCCCAATATACTTTCTAATCAAACTCCGAGGAATAGTATTTGGAGGAATCTAACTAAAGTCAATCGAGAAAGGAGGCTCAGGATTGTCCATTATCCCTATAGTATGCTAGTTCCACAGTTCATCATTTTTGGGTACCTTTAACAAGGAGAGAAGGTTCGACTAACCCCATTTATAACATTCTTTTCTATCTTGCTCCATATGCACATCCATAGAAGTGAGAGCTTCATCACATCCATCCATCCAAACAACTCTAGGTTCCTTGTGAAAAGGAAGTGTAAGTCGGTACACATTATCTTGAAGATTTTTTATGGACTTATCTTTATCTTTAAGTTGAGCATCTTGCTCAACCAAGGTTCTCCTAGTTCATTCCTCTTCAATAGTAAGTTTAACAACTATACGTTGATTATTGGCCAGAGACATATTTAGTTTTCCTTTTCTAAAAACCCTCTAGCTCCTCCAACAACCTGTCCTTTGAGCCTCTAAAATGAAATAACCTCATCTAGACAACTAGTAGTTGATCTCTTCAGATTGTCAAGTTCATTCCTCATGGCCTTATTTTCTCTCTCCAATATAGCATCAATTGATCGGGCACTCTCTAGATCTTTATAGCAGAAGTGATGACTTCTAAGTTTTTGTCAAAAATATTTGCTTCACTTAAGGACTTGTACTTAGACTCATAATCAGAGTAAAATAGAACTAAGGACAGCTTCTGGTAATCCCGCATCCTCTCAGTCATCTCGTAATAAGCAAAATTATTAGCTATAACACTATCCAAAAGGCAATGAAGATGGATATATGACTCTTCAAATTGGTTAGAGACATCTCTCATTTAGATATGGGTACATGTCCATCTTCCAGAAGATTTCAACTCTACCTGAGTAGGTCGAATTCAACAGAGATTATGGCCTTCTTCCTTGCATCAAAATGGAAAGTTATAAGCATATGAATTTATGGGGCAAATCCAAAGAAATGGACAATACAGAAAATAACAAACCAACAAGAAATTAAATTCATTCAAAGGAATCAACAATTGAGAAAAAAATATGTCCTTTCATTGATTAATCTTGAAGTATAAAGGTGGATACATCAGCAAGAAAGACAAGAAAATAAAAATAAAATACATATGAGAGAGGACCAAAAAACTAGCTCAAAATGAGCTAAACCTTCTCCTTATCCTTGACTTGGTCTTGGATAACAATAGGAAGGACGACACTTACTTCTGGCACCACTGAAGACTCATTGGGCATCATTGAAGAGTCTCCTGGACTTTTTTTGTCATCAAACTCCTCATCCATGTTAGGAGGAGTGCCTTGGTTATGCCTCTAGAAGAGCTCATAGTTTGCCTTTTTGCCGACCACCTTCAGAGGCTTCGACCAAACTTTTTTAAGGAATTTTTTTAGCAAACTCAATTTGATCAGAGGGAACAAAAAGGGTCTTCTCCCAACCCATGTCAAAGGAAGCTTTTCCCTTAGCCTCAAAGGAAGAAACTTCAGAAGTCAAGCCAACCACTTTATCTTTAGTAGTTTGGGCTCGAGTTATGGTTCTGTAAGTCTGTCTTTAGTAGCCTTGGCTTTACGTTCAGCATCACTCAATTTCTTCTCGATAGTTCAGGCCTTTTCATCAGTAGCCTTTAGTTTATCTTCAGCTATAGCTACCCTATCCTTAGCCTTTTTCAATTCCTCTTCCCATAACTTTTTCTTTGATTCCAAAGCCTCTCGGGAAGCAGCAAAAGATTATCTCAGGCCTATAAAATCCTCTCCCACTTTACTAGGGGAATACCTTAGGTGATCGTCCTTCTTTAACATTGGTTGAAGTCAACTAAAAACTGCAAAAAGGGCAAACACAAGATGTCATAAAAAAGTCATCAACATGAAGAAAATGCAAAAGGAAAGATAATTACTAGTACGAAATTATGGCATGCCCTCTCAGTCAGCCTGGACCAGGGCGTGGGGGCTGATGCAACTCTATTAGCAGGAAGGGTTCCAGACTTGAATAAACCCCTGGCCAATCCAGGCTGACAGAGAGGTCCATCTCGCTCGAATGACTTCTCGCGAGATTTCACTGTTCATCGTCCTTCCCAGATTTCCAGCATTTTTCACCATTTTAGAACCTACAGCCCTCTAAGATTGAATCCCCAACACGTCATCATCAATACCCATCAACACATAACAGATTATAAGTCATTCTTAACATCCTAGGATCCTTAATTTGTCATTAATCGTTATAATTATATAAAACCCCAAAATTTATTCACATGAACCCTAGTTTCCATAATTTCAATTAAAGAACCTAATCAACCCAGATTCGTTCACCAATACATGATTAGATTTCGTAGTTTAACCTCTACATACATGAAGTAATATCAGCAACAAATTAACCCAATCTTGATTCATCATTTTAACTCAAATTTTCACCCAATTAACATGAAAATCAATGGTTAATTTCACCTACTCTAACATGAGTATGATTATTGCTAAAGAAAACAAGTAATAAACACTGGCCTTAAATTGAAGGTCAAAATTCTTTGGTGATGTTGGTATAGATGCGTTCCTCTCTTCTCGATCTACGCGTTGGTGGTTACGGTTGTGCAAGGTGGTGCTAATTGAACCTTCCCTCTTGGAAATTAGTTCTCCCTCACACCCTTTATGGCCATTATTGATTTTTTGTATATGTTAACCCTAATGGAACTCCCATTGCTGATATAATTATTCTCTAATTTTTGTTCATTTAATTTTCACAAAATTCCAAATTACAAAACTACCCCTACGGGGTGCCGTTTTGGCCTAAAATCTCCCGAGTCCAAATAAAATACCTGGGTAGATTTTTATGACTATTTCAACCCTCCTGGACTCAACAGCGCACTCGAAATCACCATACGAGTTATATAAAAAGAATTTATCTTTATATTCCATTCAATTAGTCCCGACATGACTCACACATATGTCAGACTTGAATTTCCAAACTGTCGTATTATTCCCTCTCGACAATTTATTAAAGTGTATAGTTCCATATTACATATCACACGGTAATATTAACTAAATAAGTATTAACCCTTGGCATGCTAGTTAATATTAATTTTAAAATCCTGATTAATTGAGAAGTGCGACTGTGTGATAATTGATTAAATTAAATTCGCAAGATTCCAATCAACCTTTATTTAATTCAACCCATAAACATGCATCTACGGTACGTGTGTCAAACCATAAACAAATAAAGCATGCGACACAACAAATATGTTGAGACACAAATTTCAGGAAAAAAAAACCTTTCGGGTAAAACCTTTATTTCACTATGATCTATAAATCGCAACTTACAATTACATAGATAAATCTGCACTGGATCGACGTGCAGCCAACCCATAAAGACTCGCAGTCTTGAACTGAGCAAGAGAATACACGCCGCACCCTCCAAGGACTCGCAGCCCAATCTTCAGCAAAGAATCTTCACGCAGCAAGATTCTCAATGACACGCAGCCATACGGTGTAGAGACGCACTCCACAAAAGATGAACAAAGGCAAAGATGTGTTCTTGAACACCAAAAAAATTCACTAAAGCAAGATGGGAGTTTTGTGAATTGTAAACCAAAAAAGGATTAAACCCCTAAAAGGAAGAATCCTAAAGGATTCTGCTTTGGCAGTTTTCTGTCTGTAAAAAACTATGGACTTCTTAATGAAAACGTTACCATTTAATGAGTATTTATTCAAAAATGCACCGCCTCGAAATCCGAGCTCATTCGAACGAGAAGCATGTGTCGCTCAAACGAAGGATACGTGTCGTTCAAACGACATCGCGCGACTTCCAATCTCATTCGAACGAGATGCTTATCTCGCGCGAACGACCTAGGCATCAAAATCGAGGTCCGCTTCAAAACTTAGAAAAAATACTCATTCTCAATATATGACGAAAAAGTCCGCTCCAACACTTAGAAATTATTTTGTAAAAATCTCCCAAAAGCTTTAAGTGAAAAGTAAAGGTATTTAAAACATAACCTTACCAAAGTAAACATCGCAGAGTCTTGAATGATGAATAACTTGAGTAATTCGGATCCGTCTTTGATGTAGATGTCTCTTGAATGCTCTTCGACGGTGTAGCGGTATGCGGGTATATACATATCTCCCTCCATGTCTATGAGGGTACATACATAAAAAATCCGAATTATCAAAAACCAAATTGCCTATAAAAATCTACCCTCCCATGAATAAATTTTCAAGACCTCAAAACTGTTCTTCAATCATCTTCGTCAAATCTCAAAGTTTTTCTCATCAGGGTGTGCAACATCATGATCTTCAATATTTGTACCTACACACAGGAGATAACATAAAAACCTTCGTGATGCATCGAGTTTGAAATGATATAAGAATAAACCCTTAATTGTGGGTACCCGAAATTAGAATGATGGGCCTGGACGAGTAGCCCAATGTTGAAGGCCCAAAGTCCAGACCCCCCATCTCTTAACTGGTCATGATCCAGTCTCCTCCCACGTTCCCCTTAAGAGAGGTTCTAGGGAGAGATGGAAAACGTGGGGGAGTCCAACACCCCAACTTACTAAAATGAACATGTATATATTGAACCCTAGGTCCGGGGCAAAGGACAAGTTGAATTCTCTGTAACCACTCTCCGGAGTATATAGAAATAACACTGACTGCACCACCGTTGACATAGGCACATCTTTACTGAACCACGTACATCCTTTGTTGTGTGACCGCCATTTTACCTTCCTTATTCTTTCTTAGTGATTACTTTTCTCTTATCTATTTGTTTTGAATAATAATTGTCACCACAATTGGCGCCGTCTGTCAGAATGTTTATCTTCCCTGAGAAAGCCCACACCAAAAAAGGAGTTTAAAATGTCCGATCACAGTAGCAATGCTCCCCAGGAAGGGGATGTTCAAGAACCACCTGTTCCTCGCAGGATTAGATCGGAAATTCGACGTTCAGATCAGAGGGCTCGCTTGGAAAGTGTAAGGACATAATTTTAAAAATGTTCGGGGTAGATTCTAGGAATATTCTATTTTTCTCCTAGATCACAGTTCATATGTCTGATACCGCTACATTCGGCACATCAACACGATCATCCTCGACGGCCTGTATCCGAATTCAATGCAACCACCTTCTTCACGTGCATCATGCTACATGCAACGTGCTACTCAGCTCATTCCCACTACTCCACTACGCTCAATAAGTAAAATGTTTTATTCGAGTTTTATATATTTGCATAAATATTTGGGAAATGTTTTTGAAAATTATTTTTGAAGTCTGGATTAATTTTTTTATCAAAAGCAGAATTTTTTCTAAGTGTAGAAGCGAATGGCCTCGATCGACGAGATCGCTCGAGCGACTTTGAAAGTCATTCACGCGAGATAGACATGTCGCGCGATATCGTTAGAACGACTTCTATCCTTCGTTCGAGCGACATGCTATCTCGTTCGAACGAGCCACCGCCTCAAATTTTGTATAAATATCTGATCCCCTTCTACACGTTTTTCAAGTCTTTCTGCAATCTCAAAAATCTGCGAAAACTACCCAGAATAAGACTTCACCTTTTAAGGTTTTCTAAACCTTTTAGATTCACAAAATCATTCCCATATATGTGTGTGAATCTTTAAACCTTCAAGAAGATCGTTTACTCATCTGGAGTACTTTGTGAGGAAGTCCCTCTCTTCGTCACTGCTGCCCTACTGGAAAGGGATTGTTCCAGCCGTCGACAACAGAACCGACACCCGAGGGTATTTCTGTGTAACTGTATTTTCATTGTAATCCGTTCTCTTACAAAAATTATTGTGAAAATAAAAAGTTTTGCCCCGTTGGGGATTTTTCCTCATATATGTGTCCTTGCATGTTTCATCATCGTATTTAATCACATATAGATGCATGTTTAGGACTTAAGTGGTAAAAACTGTGTTTAATTAAATAACTTCCTTATTTGAACGCAAGCGTACTCTTCTCAAATTGGTATCAGAGCCAGTTACACAATTTTACCGTGTAATTTTTCACAAAATTTTTCTAAGATATCAATTTTATTAAAAATTGATTTTTGAAAACGAGTGTGTTCATTATGGAGAAGTTATATAATAAAATGCCATTTTTTGACGGGACAAACTATGCATATTGGAAAGCCCGCGTGAGGTCTGCTTTAAAAGCCATTGATGAACGTGTCTGGATTTTGGTTGAAAGAGGGTGGACACCTCCCTCCGTCACAGTTCATAATGTGATCAATTTAAAACATGTCACTTCTTAGACTGAAGATGAATTTAAATGGTCATCATTCAATTCTAAGGGTCTAAGTGCTATTTCTGGGTCTGTCACACCTGATGAGTTCAAACGCATAATGGCGTGTACCACATCAAAAGAGGCATGTGATGTTTTACAACTCACCCATGAAGGAACTAATTATGTGAAAGAGTCTAAATCGTAAAATTTGGCAACTCAATTTGAAACCATCACCGTGCATGAGACTTAATGTTTTGATGATTTTTATGCTAGACTTTCTGACATTGTTAATACTAGCTTTAATCTTGGTGAACATATTCCTAATGCTAGAGTTGTTAAAAAGATTCTTCATTCTTTGCCTAAGCGTTTTATCCCTAAAGTCACTGTGATAAATTCTATGGGTAATTTAAATACGCTAAAATTGGAAGAACTTGTAGGAGATTTGCAAACATATGAAATTGATATGTTCCCTAAAACTGCTAGGTCTAAAGATAAGGGAATTGCACTAAATGCCCAAGAGGGTACAGTCATCTAGAAAGAGAGAGACTGACACATCAGATTCTGATTGTGATTTTGACTTAGATGATTTGGCTTTTTTTGCTAAAAATTTCAAGAGGATTCTCAAATTTAAGAAAAAATGGCAATAAGATAAAAAGAAATTTGAGAAAAATAAGTTTGAAAAAAAAAATGATTTTTTTTTAAAGATTCTCCTAAGAAAGAAAGTGAGAGATGCTTTGAGTGCGGTGGTAGGGGTCATAGAGCCTTTGAGTGTGCCACACGTCTGAACAGAGAAAAAGGGAAAGCTGTCCTTAATGCTACCCTTAGCGACGACAGTGAGGTCGAGTCGGTGGACTCTAGAGTCGAGTCATCGCATGAGTGCAACTTCACCGCATTCATGGCTAGTCATGTGAGCACTTCTAGTTCTCCTCACGACGATGAGGATGATGCTTCACAGGGACACCTCGACAGTGAGACCGATGTGAGTGAGGGGGAGGATGACACAAGTAAGAGCGAGAGTGATATTCAACGCGCCTACGCTGAGTTATATTCTAAGTCATTTAAAACTAAAAAGCGTAACAAAGTGTTAGTTCTTAAGATCACCGGCTTAGAGGAAGATTTAAGAAAAGCTAGAGAGAGAGAGAGTCCTCCACTTGCACAGCCCTGAGAGAGAGACAATCTGCCTGTGTTGAGAAAGAGAGTTTGTTTATAGAGAGAGAGAGTAATTTTGAGAAAGAGAGAGGGGACTTGACTACACAAGTGGCTAGTCTTACGAGTGAGCTCCATTCCTCCGTGGAGACTCGAAAGAAACTTGAAGCCCTTGTTGCCCAGCTGACTCATGATCTTGAGAAAGCACAAGAAGTCAAGGTACAAATCGAGGATAGAGCTGGGAAAATGGGAAAGATGCTCCTCGGCCCCGCTTTAGGTTTTGGTGATAGGCAGGGAATTGGGTATGATGGTGCCTCCATGTCCCAAATTTCACCCGGACCAGTTCCTGAGTTTACTACGACTCCTTATGGCCATCATCAAAAACCTCACAGGAGAGTTTGACTAAGAAAAGCAAACCAAGGTCCGTCTTTGACTGTGTTCTTTTGTACTTATTGCAAAAGAAAAGTCCACCTCAGGGAGTTTTGCTATAGCATGGGTCGGACATGAGGTACTACTGCTCCACCACGTCATACTGATGAGTTTTATAGTCTGAGAGAGCAAGTTGAGTTCTTAGCTGCCACGTCTCAGAGTTTGATGGAAGAATTCCGATGGATGTCTTTGCCGTTAGTGAATGCTTCTCACATTTCAGATAAAACCAACAACAACAAAGGCAAACAAAAGGTCACCACTTCTTGGGTACCTAAGAAAGATAAAAAGGCCTTCGTTGTTCATGTCGCTCTCAAGGAACATAATACCTCACAGTGGTATTTTGACAGTGGGTGCTCCAGAAATATGACAGGTGATACCTCATTTTTTACATTTCTTGAGGATTATCAGGATGGCAGAGTCACCTTTGGAGATGGGAGCAAGTCTAGCATTGTAGGACGATGTACTGTAGAGTTACTCGGATTTCCTAAGCTAGAGAATGTGTTGTACGTCAAAGGTTTAAAAGTAAACCTTCTCAGGATTAGCCAGCTGTGCGACACTGACTTTGCAGTAAAGTTTGACCAGGACGCGTGTAATGTTTACAATCAAGCCGGTAAACTCGTAATGCAAGGGGTGAGGATCGAGGATAATTGTTATGGGACTGTGCCTACTTCCTCACTTGTCTGCAACAACGCCACGATCACCCCTATGGATCTATGGCACCAACGTCTAGGTCATGTAAATATTAGAGATCTCATTCGCTTAGCTAAAAAGGACCTAGTACGTGGCTTACCATCTCTTGGAAGGCCAACTTTGACGGTTTGTGGACCCTGTCAGTTGGGAAAACAAATTTGTAGTCCCCATAGGAAATTTCATTCCATTACCACCTCTCGTGTTCTTGAGCTTATACACATGGATCTTATGGGTCCCACTCGTACCGAGAGTCTGGGTGGTAAGAGGTATATCCTCGCGATGGTGGATGATTTCTCCAGGTACTCCATTGTAGGTTTTCTAAGAGAGAAATCCGATGCTGTAGAGTTTTTAACGACCAAGTGTCGTGTCCTGCAAAATCAATACAGAGTCACTATTAACAGGATACGTAGTGACAATGGCACTGAATTTAAGGAAGAAAAGGTAGATTTGTATTGTGATAGCCTTGGGATTAAACATGAGTTTTCTGCTGTGAAGACTCCTCGGCAAAATGGGATTGTTGAGAGAAAGAATAGAACGATCCAGGAAATGGCTAGATATATGCTTCTAGGTCGTAATATTTCTAGGAGATTTTGGGCAGAGGCAGTGTCTACTGCATGCCACATGGTGAATAGGGTTTACCTTCGTCCACACACACTTAAGACGCCTTATGAATTGTGGATAGGAAAGAAACCCAACCTGGAATATTTTCGTGTTTTTTGGTGTAAATGAAACATCCTACGGGATAAAGAGAAATTAGGAAAGTTTGACTCCCGGAGCGACGAGGGAATATTTCTAGGATATTCATCGAATAGCAGAGCGTACCGAGTTTTTAACCTGAAGAGCTATAAGGTTATGGAATCAATAAACGTCACCGTGCAAGATGATGAACCTCCGACGGTTATTGATCCTAACCTTCAGTGTGAGGATGAGGACTCGTCTGACAGTGATCCACTTGTCCCCCACCCACACTCTGTGGTCCCCACTCCTGTGTTAGGGGACACACCCGCTTGGATTCGCAAGAGTCATGACCCGTCTGCCATTGTTGGCGATCCCACTCTAGGGGTCAAGACTCGTGCTTAGCTAGAGAACGTTGTTAGTCATCTTGGCTACACGTCCAAAGTCGAGCCCAATAATCATAAAGAAGCACTTAAGGATAAACACTGGATATCTGCTATGCAGGATGAGTTGCTTCAGTTTAAAAAGAATAAATTCTGGGAACTTGTCCCCCAACCTAGTGAGACTAATGTGATTGGTACCCGGTGGATTTTTAAGAATAAAATGGATGAAAATGGTACCATAATCGAAAACAAGGCTAGGTTGTTCGCTCAAGGCTACACACAGATAGAAAGTGTAGACTTTGGGGAGACATTTACTCCTGTTGCGAGGCTTGAGTTTGTCCGTCTACTACTCGCCATCGCATGTCATCTGCGCTTCAAGTTATATCAGATGGATGTCAAGAGTGCCTTTCTGAATGGCATTCTACAGGAGGAGGTTTACGTGGAATAACCAAAAGGGTTTGAAGACCCTCAGCACTCGGAGTACGTCTACTATCTGAGAAAATCCTTGTATGGTTTGAAGCAAGCACTCCGTGCTTGGTACGAGAGGCTTACTTCCTATCTCTTAGCCCGTGGCTTCAAGAGAGGGGGAGTTGATATGACGTTGTTCGACAGGAGAGATGACGGTACAATTTTGGTTGCCCAGGTCTATGTGGACGACATAGTCTTTGGATCCACATGCTCTCAACATGCGCATCACTTTGAAAAGGAGATAAAAAGTGAGTATGAGATGGGCATGGTTGGTGAGCTTACTTTCTTCCTTGGTCTCCAGGTTCGTCAGCTAGAGGATGGGATGTTCATCTCCCAATCCAAGTATGCTAGAGACCTAGTGAAGAAATTTGGTTTAGACTCCGCTAAGCATGCACGTACACCTATGAGTACCACTACCAATCTTAGTAAGGACACTCCAGGAAAGGACGTAGAGCAAACCTTGTATCGAAGTATGATAGGTAGTCTTCTCTACTTGACTGCCAGTTGTCCCGACATAGCCTTTAGTGTTGGAGTCTGTGCGCGATATCAAGTGTCCCCGAAAGAGTCACATTTACTTTCTCTCAAACGTATTATTAAATACGTAAGTGGGACTCTCTCATACGGTATTTGGTATTCCTTTGATACTGATGACCATTTGTCCGCCTATTCAGATGCTGGTTGGGCCGGGGATGTAGATGGTTGTAGGAGAACTTCTGGTGGGTATTTATATTTTGGTTCTTCTCTTGTCTCCTGGCTAAGCAAGAAACAAAATTCCATCTCTTTGTCCACTGCGGAGGCTGAGTACATAGCCGCCGGGAGTTATTACACGCAACTCTTATGGATGAAGCAAATGCTGGAGGATTATGGGATTTCACAGGACACCATGACCATTTCCTGTGATAACACGAGCGCGGTACACATATCCAGCAATCCAGTTCAGCATTCGCGCACAAAGCACATCAGGATACATGAGCACTTTATACGATAGTTAGTTGAGGAGAGAGTCGTATCCTTGAGTTTTGTTCCCACCGACCGTCAGTTAGCTGATATTTTCACGAAACCTTTAGATGCCCTTAGATTTGAGAGTCTTAGGAAGTCTTTGGGGATTTGCACAGTTGACTGAGGGGTTGGTCTATGTCTAGAATAGGATTTTTTTTTAAGTTCACATCATATGCTTCCTATTGCTAGTATGTTTTATATGTACCATTGCTTTGTTGTACAGCCATTTATTTATTCTTTTGAAAAATACAAAAAGATTTTATTTTGATAAAATTTTTAGAAAAATCCAAAAAGATTTTTGTATTTTATTTTGCACCTTTTATGGATGAGCATTAAAGATAGCCAAGTCACAACTTCATTCCATTTATCCATGTGACTGTTTCATAGAGATTTGAGACGCTACATCATTTCATCCATGTGCTTTACATTGTATGGAGTCTTTGAGATGTAATTAGTGATATTTTCCTACATGTTTGACTCATATCTCCTTTATTGCACACATGCACGGCTTTATTTTATTATTGTACTTGTCTATCACATGTTGGCTTGAGTGCTTCCATCTCAATTCTGTCTATACAACTTGCAATATGCGATAAAACTTGACAAGATTGGAATGCATGTAAAAACTATTTTTTGTGAGACTGAGTGATTGTTTAAGAACGGGGAGGGGATGCGAAAGGTAATTCTCTTCTTTGTGCAAAAGCCACCATTCAAAAGGACCTAAAAAATGGAGGAATTTTATTATCCGGGGTCCAAAGAGGTTAAAAGAGCCCGAAAAAATTTAAAGGCAATAAAAAGCAATTCATGCTAAATATGGGCCACTTAGGTTTCACCTTCAATTCTCCAAAGTTTGAGAATTTAGAAAGCCTATATTCAAAATTAATATCCGAGGGAGTTTGGTTGGAGAATTCAAACGGGTTTGCACTTCCTTGAAAGTCCTGAAAAAGCATGCAATAGTTTTGGACGTTATTGGTGTGGAAATCACTTTGAGCTTTGATTTGTTGATTTGATTGAGTCAATGTCTCATATTACCATCTTTTTACACCAAAGGAAGACCTTGAGTTCATTAGTTAGGATTATCCGATATTCATCGTGCACATATGTCATGTTTGTATGCATTGATTTTCCTATCGAATCTGATCACACCCCTTCATTTTTGCTATCATTGACTTGGTTGTTTTTGTGATCTTCCATGGTGTGAATCTTTGTTGTATACTATGTGTGAAAAATCTTTAAAAAATTCAAAAATAGCAGTTTATTCCCGTGTTTCATTCTCCATGTGCATTCATTTCTGCTTCTCATATCTGTCTATTTGGGGACATCATAAAAAGGGGAAGAAGAATTATGGGGGATAATTATTTTGGTGTTTGTTTGATTTATGAATGATTTGCTTAAGCTTAATTAATCATCAATTTTTGCATATCATTATATTTCAAACCGTTGCTTGTCACGGGTATTTGCTTTATCTCATGTGTGTGGATACATCATTGTTCATTTTTGGATTGCACACCCTGATGAGAAAAGCTTTGAAAGTTTCTAAAGAGCTGAAGATTTGGGAGACATGTCATTTAGTATTCTCAGTTTGAGGGTTTAGTGGGGATATTATCTTATATGTCATTTGATTGCATAATTTGGTTTTTTATGTATGTACCGGCATAGACATAAGGGGAGATTTGAAAGGATATAATTTTATAAATGTCCAGGGTAGATTCTAAGAATTTTCTATTTTTCTCCGAGATCACAGTTCATATGTCTGATACCGCTACATTCGGCACGTCAACACGATCATCCTCGACGGCCCGTATCCGAATTCAATGCAACCACCTTCATCACGTTCATCATGCTACATGCAACGTTCTACTCAGCTCATTCCCACTACTCCACTACGCTCTATCAGTAAAAAATTTTATTGGAGTTTTATATACTTGCATAAATATTTGGGAAATGTTTTTGAAAATTATTTTTGAAGTCTGGATTAATTTTTTATCAAAAGCAGAATTTTTTCTAAGTGTAGAAGCGAATGATCGCTCGAGCGACTTTGAAAGTCGTTCATGCGAGATAGACATGTCGCGCGATATCGTTCGAACGACTTCTATCCTTCGTTCGAGCGACATGCTATCTCGTTCGAACGAGCCACCGCCTCGATTTTTGTATAAATATCTGATCCCCTTCTACACGTTTTTCAATTCTTTCTGCAATCTCAAAAATCTGCGAAAACTACCCAGAATAAGACTTCACCTTTTAAGGTTTTCTAAACCTTTTTGATTCACAAAATCATTCCCATATATGTGTGTGAATCTTTAAACCTTCAAGAAGATCATTTACTCATCTGGAGTACTTTGTGAGGAACCCGCTCTCTTTGTCACTGCTGCCCTACTAGAAAGGGATTGTTCCAGCCGCCGAAAACAGAACTGACACCCGAGGGTATTTCTGTGTCACTGTATTTTCATTGTAATCCGTTGTAAGACGTTCTCTTACAAAAATTATTTTGAAAATAAAAAGTTTTACCCCGTTGGGGATTTTTCCTCATATATGTGTCCTTGCATGTTTCATCATCGTATTTAATCACATATAGATGCATGTTGAGGACTTAAGTGGTAAAAACTATGTTTAATTAACTAACTTCCTTATTTGAACGCAAGCGCACTCTTCTCAGAAAGGACAGCCTCAGAACAAAGCCAAGGACTAGCAAGGTCCACGTAGATATCCAGACTGATTGATGCATATGAGGCAAGACTCCACGAGCAGAGGGAGTCTTCTCGTAAACACGAGGCTGAGAATGCTCGCCTGAAAAGAAGATTAGGGAGATTGGAGAAAGAACTCTATCATGATACCAGGAGACGCCCGTACCACACTCCTAGACCTTAAGCGAGCAAGTCTCGCAGCCGAGGAAGGAGCCCTAGGCGGGGATCCCAAATGGTTGAGGGAAACGAATCAGACGACGACCTACGCGAGCAGTTACGAAAAGCTCTCCCCAGAGCCCTACTCGCAGTAACAAGAATATACGAAATCTAGTCCGAAGGGAGATGGACCAGCATCCTGCCCATTACGATACCAGATCGACCCGAGAACTCGCTAGGCGAGCTCTCAAAACTCAGATGAAATCCACTTTCTCGAGGAAAATTGAAGAAGAAGAAGCCCCCAAGAAGTTCGCCATTCCAAGGTTCAAAATCTATGATGGTAAGACTGATCCCATCGATTACGTCAGGCAGTACCGGCAGGCCATGACCCTCTGGAACCACTAGGATGCACTGATATGCCGTATTTTCCCCTTGAGCCTGCATGACATGGCACAGAAATGGTTCGAAAGGCTCCCCCATCGGTCCATCCAGAGTTTCAAATGCCTGGCCGAGCTCTTTACGGCCCGATTCATTACCAGTAGCTCCAATCCCAAAAGGATGGATGCTTTGCTAACAATGAAGAAAACGCCTCAAGAGACCCTCCGAGACTACGCGAAGAGGTACTGGGAGTTATTCAATGAGGTCGAGGATTGCTCGGAGCAAGTGGCAGTGGTCTCTTTCAAAATTGGGCTACCCAGCTCTTCCCTTCTATACCAGTCCTTGACGAAGAAGGAGGCTATGACTATTGACGAACTAATGACTCGCATCGAGAAGTACACTAAGGTGGAAGATGTCACCCACCTCGGTATAGGGGAAAACGGTCGAGCTAAACTCACTACCAAGGTAAGTGACAAAACTGAGAACCAGAAGAAAGGAGGAAAGAACAGGGGCAAAAATGGCTCTGAAAACGGAGGCAACAATGATGCGTCGAAAGCATTTCAAGCTGTCAACACCGTCTTCAGAGAACTAATTTATAAAATTCTCACAAAAATAAAAGATGAACCATTCATCAAGTAGCCCAGGAAACTGGGGGGATACCCCTCAAAAAGAAACAACGCACTGAGATGCGCTTTTTATAAAGAGGCCGGACATAAGACCGAGCACTGTAAGGCCCTTAAGTCTCACCTCAAGGAGCTAGCCCAGTCCATGCATTTTAACGAGTTTGTGGAAAAGAAGGCAGAGAAAGCGGCTACCAATAGGGAGGCAAGAAGCGACAACGTGCTCGACGATGATGTTGGACATGAGTTCGCAGTAATTCATGGGGCCTCTGATGCCAGGCAGATCCAAGGAAATTCAGCTCGAATGGTGATGAAGAAACTTACAGTGGTGATGCAAGATTTTTAGATCGATCCAGCAAAGTCACAGTCAGGAAAGTGTCGACGAGCAGACGACGTCAACTATAATAAGAATATTGTTTTCACAGATGAAGATGGGATTAAGAACCCCACATTGCGATGCCTTTATCATTACCCTCAGAATAGCTAACTTTAACGTCGACAAGTTGCTCGTCGGCCAAGGAAGCTCATCTGAGGTAATGTATCTCGACCTATTCAGAAAATTGAAGTTAAGCGTCGCCGGCCTAAAGGAATCTACCATCCCTTTAGTTGGCTTCACTGGAAAAATAACTATGCCCTTGGGAAAGATTGTGCTTCCAGTACGCACAGAAAATGTCTCCAAGATGATTGAATTTTTAGTGGTCAACATCGACTCGCCATACCAAGCCATCCTCGGTAGGGGATGGCTCCATGCGATGAAGGCAGTCTCCTCGACCAACCATCAGAAACTCAAGTATATAATCGAGCGAGGAGTAATGGAGATCCATGGCGATCAAGTGATGGCAAGAAGGTGCTTCATAGCAGCCATCAGACTAAAGCCAGAGAAGAAGGCCGATCAGCCCAGTGAGAAAGATGAAGAACAAGAAGGTCTGACACCTTCTAAATAGAAATTAAAGTATGGAAGACCTGGAGTAGAGGAGACTAGGATCCTCCCCTCTGAAAGAGCCGTCGAAGACCTGGTAGAGGTTACAGCTGGTGATAGCGACAGTAGCAGAGTTTTCTTGATTGGAGCCTCTCTCACTGACCAGGAACAGAAGGAATTGAGAACTTTGCTGAGACGCAACGTAGATGTTTTCGCATGGGAATCATACGAGATGCCTGGAATCGATCCTATTATGGTTTGTCATCAGTTGCATGTCAATCCCACCTTCAAACCAATCACGCAGAAGGCACGGCGAACTGCACCCCAAAAGGCAAAAGCCATGAAAAAAGAAGTAGAAAAACTGTTGGATGTAGGATCCATATGGGAGGTACGATTCCCCGAGTGGTTATCCAACCCAGTAGTAGTTCCAAAATGCAACGGGAAGTGGAGAGTTTGCATCGACTTCACTGACCTCAATAGAGCGTTCCCTAAAGACAGTTTCCCCCTTCCAAAAATTGACCAACTGGTGGACGCCATTGCAGCTCACGAGCGAATGAGTTTTCTGGACGCATACTTAGGATATCATTAGATCCCATTATATACCCCAGACCAAGACAAAACAACATTTATCATCACCGTTGGGTTATACTGCTACAAAGTCATGCCCTTTGGGCTCAAAAATGCAGGGGCAACCTACCAGCGGCTAGTTACCAAGATGTTCAAGGACTAGATGGGAGACACCATGGAGGTCTACATCGATCACATGCTCGTTAAAAGCAACAAGAAAGAAGACCACCTCTCAGACCTGTCAAACACCTTCGAAATCCTCAGGAAATACCGAATGAAACTTAATGCGAGCAAGTGTTCGTTCGGTGTCCAGTCAGGAAAATTTCTTGGGTACTTGGTCAGTAAGAGAGGCATAGAGGCTAACCCAGACCAGATTGATGCGATTAACAGGGTACAACCTCCTCGAACAATCCGGGACGTACAGAAGCTCACTGGTATGCTCGCTGCCTTAAATTGCTTTATCTCTAAATCCTACGAGAAATGCAAACCTTTCTTCCAGCTTCTAAAGGGGAATAAAACGGTAGAGTGGAACCCAGATTGCTCGCAGGAATTGGTCGAGCTTAAATCTTACTTAAGCTCTCCACCACTGCTCGTCACACCACAGCAAATAGATTCTTTGTACCTGTACCTCTCCGTTTCCAACCACACTGTGAGCTCTGCATTAATGTGCGAAGTTTTATGGATCTAGCACCCTGTTTACTACGCGAGAAAAACCCTGCTTGAGGCCGAGCAGAGGTACCTACCACTGGAGAAGCTCGCCTTTGCACTAGTAGTGGCCTCAAGGAAACTGAAGCACTATTTCAAAGCCCATACTATAATCGTCCTTACATCGCACCCCCTTAAAGCTATCCTAAGGAAGTCAGATTTGTTAGGAAGATTGTCTAAATGGTCAGTCAAGCTCGGACGATTTGATATCCAATTTTAACCAAGGAACGCAATCCAGGGGCAGATCCTTGCTGATTTCATAGCCGAATTCACAGGCGAACGACCTTGCGACCCACCACATCCATCCAAACAAGAACAGAGCCACACGACGGAGGGAATGTGGAAATTATTCGTTGATGGAGCCTCCAATTCAAAGGAGGCAGGCGTAGTCATCGTACTTATCACTCTATAAAATGCGATCCTCGAGCAAGGAATCAGGCTTAGATTTGAAGCCTCCAATAATGAAGCGGAATACGAGGCCCTGATAGTCGGCCTCCAGAAAGCACACGCTTTGGGAGGAAAGAAATTTCAAGTGTTTGGCGACTTACAGTTAGTCTTCAATCAGATCAGCGGGGACTACAATGCAAAAGATGAAAGGATGGAAGCCTACCTCGTCTTAGCGAAGTGTCTATTGGATGACTTTGAGGAAGTCAAGCTCCAGCAGTTCCCCAGGGGATAGAACAGCCATGCTGATGCCCTAGCAGCCCAAAGCTCAGCAATCGATTCAGACTTAAAAAGAACAATCCCCATCAATTTCCTTGCTCACCCGAGCATCGACCGCAATAGCGAGCTACCAAGCATGGAGCAACTGCTCCGAATTGAGTTCGCACCCAGCTGGATGGACCCACTAAGGGATTATTTGAAGGACTCCACGCTTCCATATGATAAGAAGACTGCTCACCAGATAAGAGTCAAAGATGCTCGCTTTCACTTATCTCCTGAGGGCAGGCTATACAAGAAATCATTTTTCGGTCCCTACCTTCAATGTGTTCACCCAAAAGATATCGAGCAAGTCCTACATGAGCTTCATGAAGGAATCTGTGGAAGCCATATTGGAGGAAGATCTCTGGCTTTTCGAGCAATGAAAGAGGGTTATTGGTGGCCATATATGCAAATGGACTCTGCGATGTAAGTACCCAGGTGCTTAAAATGCCAACTTCACGCCCCTATGGTTCACCAACCTGCTAGCGAGCAAAAATCATTATCCAGCCCATGGCCATTCACCCAATGGGGGATGGATATCGTATGACCACTTCCTACCGCCATCGGTAATCGCAAGTATCTGTTGGTAGCGACTGACTACTTCACCAAATGGATCAAAGCAGAACCCCTAGTGAACATCCGTGATGCAGATATGATAAGGTTTATATAGAGAAATATAATCACCCGTTTAGGTATCCCCAGAACCATCATCATCGACAATGGAATGTAGTTTGAAAGAGGCTCTTTTCAGAGTTTCTGTAATGAACATGGAATCAGACACCATTTCAGCTCGGTGTCCTACCCTCAAAGCAATGTCCAAGCCGAGGCTTCCAATGAGACAGTGATCGATGAATTAAGGAAGAGATTAGAGTGAGCCAAAGGCGCATGGGTAAATGAATTACCACACATTCTATGGGCCTATAGAACCACTTCACGACGAGCAACAGGAGAAACCCCATTTTCGCTGACATATGGGATGGAAGTAGTTATCCCACTAGAAACTGGCTTGCCAACAATAAGGTCCAACCTTGTCGACCAAGGCCATAATGATGCAGTATTGCTCACTGAGCTCGACCTAGCCAATGAACGCCGAGAGCTAGACCGGGTAAAACTAGAGAGCTATCAGCAACAGCTGACGAGGCACTATAACAAGAGGGTCAACCCGAGGACATTCTGAGTTGGGGACTATATCCTAAGAAAAGTCCTGGGCAGCGCAGTGAAACCATTAAACGGCAAGCTAGGTCTAAACTGGGAAGGACAATTCAAGATAACAAGAGATAATCTGTAAGGCGCCTATCATTTAGAAATAATAGAAGGCAGAGAAATCCCCCGAGCATGGAACGCAACCAATCTCAATAAATTCTATTTTTAGACTCTTCTTTTACGCTTTTATGCAACCAATCTCAAGAAATTCTATTTTTAGATTCTTCTTTTATGCTTTTATTGTGGAACTATTAGTTCATTTTCCTTGTCATTAATGAAAGCTGTTTAACGGCTGTGTTCTAATGAATAACAGTCATATAAGCTTTATCACACATCTTTTCCCAATGACAGGGACATTGGTCATTACACCATAGCAGGGAAATCACCCTCCTCAGGCTTTCGTTATGAAACACGAAAGACCTGTTAGCATTGCCCCTGGCAATATATGAAGCCCTACAGGAGATCCTTAGGCAATATGGCCAAATTAAAGTTGGTCGCCAAACCATCTTTGATTGAATAAAATCCTAATCGGATAGAGCATCCAACACCAGGTGTGTCCTCACCAATTGCCACACTTAGGCCTAAGGTAGTGTGACGACATGACCTAAAAGGTAAAGTGGTGCATAATGGTACCTCGATGGTGTACTGAACTGGAAGGACACTAGTATGATAATACAAATTTAGAGATCATAAAGGAGCGAGAATATGGAAAATATAATACACTTGTTTAGTCGGCTAAAATAGCCCAAAACATAAATTTTATATTAATCCACCATATTTACAACAAGTACAATACATGTTTAGTCGGCGAGCTCGCCCAAAACATTGACGTATCATCACTACAACACAAAATACATAGAGTATCTACTGGAAAAATCTCAGTGGGGATGAGGCCTCTGAACGAGATAATCAGCCACTTGATCCCATCGACCATCATCATGAGAAGGAACCAACTCTTCCTCGGCATCATTTGCATCTGACTCCAAGAGCTGCCGAGGGATAGCATCGATGGGTATCCACTGATCATATCTCCGGAAGGGATTGGGCATCCGAGTGGAAGGAGATATTTCGTGGCAATACCAGATCATAGAGTTCCTTGGAACCTGCATTTCCTTCAAAGAACTCAACCACCCTCTGAAGAAGGCGAGCTCCTCAAATTCAATCAGTCTCGTCGGAACATCCATCCAACCCTGGTCATAACCATCGGCCCATACTCGCCGAGGTCCTTTTTTAAATAGATGTTGCAACCGAGTAACATCCCTTTGGAGCCCAGCGGTAATCACATATGCTCGCTGGACGTCACTGTGGAGCTCTTCCATTTCGCTATATGAACGCCTGGTGCTCCTATCAGCTCGCGAAACGAATGGACTAGTGGAACCTCGCAGCACAGGGGGAGCGTCGCTCGATCCAGCCCTAGCTCGCATCGATGAAGAACCTCGCAGCACAGGGGGAACGTTGCTCGAGCCAGCCCTAGCTTGCGTTGATGGAGAGCCTCGCAACACTACAGGAGCGGTGCTCGGTGCGTGCTCCCTAAGACGCGAGATCTCTTTCCTTAAAGCTCTATTTTCTTGCTGAAGCATCTCACCAACCTGGTTGATCTCAGAAGCATCGAGAAGCTTTGTTCTCAATGCATTCACCTCTTCTTGCATTGAAGCACCAACCTCTTCCATCTCCTAGAGCCTATCCTTCAACTTGGCCACAATCTCAGACCGATCCTTATACTTTTGATTCCTTGACCTAAGATATTTGCAAAGCCTAACAAAGGCCTGGCAAACCTGAGGAGTGGCATTGGGACCAAGAGTCCTGCCCAAATGAGATGAGGCAGGAATATACTCTTCTACATCAGTCAACTACAAGACATAAAACGGCAATGGAAAGAAAAATCAATCAGTGCACTAGGAAAAAGAAACCTTTTCATTAATAAGGGTTAAAAGTACAACGAGCAGCAAAAAGAAAATTTACAGACAGAAAAAGCAAAAATACAAGGTAGTCCTAGAAGTAAAAACTAAATAGAAACCTCAGGTTGACCAGAAGTCGATGGCTGCTTCCCTTTATCAGCATCAGCAGGAGCACCTCCCTCAGCAAGGGTAACCTCTGTCACCACAGCAAGGGGAACGTCAGCAGAGATTGTCTGGGAGACAGGATCAGCGGCTTCGATAGCTAGGGCAGGGACTTCATCCACAGTTGGCTTCGGACTCGGTTCATGCTCGTCGAACAGAGGAGAGTCTATATCAACACCAGTATCTAAGAGGGCCTTGTTCCAACCCTTCTTGGAGTTTAGATCACTAATATAACCTATCTGAACATCAGCATCCTCGTATGCTGCAGCCCAACCAGAGTTATATGAGTCTTCCTTGATAGTGACCGCCTCAGACTCCTTCTTCTTCACCTCCTCGAATAGCACTCTGTTCTCTTCCACGATAGCCAGCTTGCTCGATCAAACCAGGCCGTAGGCTTGTCGTAGCTCTTTCAACTCTTTAACTGTCGCGTCCTTCTCCCGGTTGGCAGTTATAAGAGCCAGATCGGATGATATCCGAGCAACATCAACGGCTTTAAAACCAGCCTCGAGCTCTGCACCCCTCAACCTCAAGGCTTTATTTTGTTGCTCCAGCTCACCATTTCTCTTCACCAGCTCATCGCGAGAACGATAGAGCACGGCGAATTCGGTCACAAACTGTAGGAAGAAGAAGACATTAGAAGAAGGAAATAATGGAATTCATTAAAACATTAGAGAAAAGAAATAGTCTTACCAAAGCTAGCCTCTGGCTAGCCTGTAGGGCCAGTTGATCAGACCCCAGCGCCCTTTATTGATCAGTAGGAAGAACTTCTCCCTCGAGCAGCGCGGGGGACAACTGTGGAGAAATTGAAACAGAAGCCCCCTCGGGCAGTGCAGACACTGGGACTAAGGCTTGCCCAGCCTTCGTCCTCGATTCCATTCTCCTCCTCTTTCTCATTCTCTAAGTTCTTCCTCTCCTCTATCCTCTTTTTCTCCTCCATCTTCTTTCTCTCCTCCTCCTTTTTTCTCTCCCTCTCTCTCACCTGCTCTTCCTCTCTCTTTTTCTTCTCCTGCTCCTGAGCAAAAGACCGAGAACCAATAGCCACGACCCTAGAGCTAGAATTCTTCTTCTTTGACCTCTAAGAGAGGAACACGTGATCATCATCATCGTCCCGAATTAGATTCTTCCTTAGAGGAACCATCTCCTCTCTTGAACTACTGGATGTGCTCGATGACTCTCAAACTTCAGGAACTTCCCCACGTTCAGAGGAACTGCTACTTCTGGAGATCCCTTCACCCAAATTGCCTCCAGAACCACCTGCGATATCGCTTTCAGAGCTGCTCTCCTCCTCGTCCAACTGGATAGGATCCGCAGCAGTCTCTTTAGAGGTATCAAACTCAGGGATACTATCCACCGACCTCGCTATAAAACTGGAGCCAACGTTCTTATATTCGAGCAGAAAAGCAGCGGACCGAGGATGCTCATCCTCAGCTAAAGGCTCCCTGATATTCCAGGCCTTTACCAATTCAGAGAGACGAACCTCGCTGAGAGCAGGTTCCAAATTCTTCGACCTCGCTGGAAAAAAAATAGAGAAAAATCATAAAAATCATAAATCAACAAAAATTAAAAGAGCATAACAAAGTCTACCTATGTATTCTTCCCCATAAAAGGGAACAGAGAACCCATCAGACCTCGAACCCTCAAACTGGGGAGAAAACTGCCAGTTTCTCACAAGGAAACCTTCTTGCCAATAGTCCTTATGGGAATCAGGTAGGTTTACTACCGATACCCTGTCAGGGCTCTTAGCTTTGAGATAAAGGACACCAGAGCTAGTTCAAGAAAAAAAGTAGCAAAAGCAGACCTCGACAAGCCCTAACTTGGTACCATATAACTGATTTATTCTATGGACGCCATTAATTATCTTCCACACATTGGGTAAACACTGTGCAGGAACAATATTGAAATAACCAAAGAAGTGCAAGAACAGATTATTGGGAGGAAAAGTGAGTCCCCCTAGGAAAGCAACAAAACATTGATCCAATGGGCATCCTCTATCTCTCTAACGTTTCTAGGGGGCACATCACTCAATCTCTACCCACTCTGGGATGTTATAAAACTTCCTAAACTCGAGGACCGACCTATTCCCAATCTTTTCCATTGGAAACCCTAGAAAACTACAAATTCAAAGAAAAAGTACAAAGAGAAGGCACAGTAGACTTACAAGATGGAAGTTCGACTCGAACTATGAAGAATAATGAGCCCAAATAATAAGAAAGCAATGAGAATGGAGACTGAGAGAAAAAAGTGTGAATCGCTAGAGCTCACAGGAACTGGAAGAATACTGAGAAGGTTAAAACGACGGTCGAAAAGTGACTACTCTAGAAAACCTTTAAGTATTGCTAATCATGGTGCACAAACCACGAAGCGGGTGCCTCCAGAATGAGTTTCCCAACTTTTGAAGAGTTGCACAATGTACGAAAAAACCATTATGGCAAATCATTTAAATTTATTGAGCCCAAAGTATGGCCCAACAAACTTAGGGGAAATTATGGGTAATTGAAATTAGAATGAAGGGCCTGGACGAGTAGCCCAATGTTGACGGCCCAAAGTCCAGACCCCCCCATCTCTTAACTGGTCATGATCCAGTCTCCTCCCACGTTCCCCTTAAGAGAGGTTCTAGGGAGAGATGGAAAACGTGGAAGAGTCCAACACCCCCACTTACTAAAATGAACATGTATATATTGAACCCTAAGTCCGGGGCAAAGGATAAGTTGTATTCTCTGTAACCACTCTTTGGAGTATATAGAAATAACACTGATTGCACCACCGTGGACGTAGGCACATCTTTGATGAACCACGTACATCCTTTGTTGTGTGACTGCCATTTTACCTTCCTTATTCTTGCTTGGTGATTTCATTTCTCTTATCTATTTGTGTTGCATAATAATTGTCACCACATTAATAATCAATTCTCCCCCATAATGCAAAAACTCTCCCATAACTGATAATTCGTTCTCCCCCTTTTATGATGTCCCCAAATAGACAGATAAGAAGAAACAATCAAAACATGGAGTGTCACGATAACAATGCATAGAAAATAAGGATCAAACTACGCGCATGCAAAGATATGTCCCCCAAAATATCATGAACTATTTTTGATTTTTCAAATTTTTATACAAAAAATAGGATACAAAAAAAATCACACCATGGATTTAAACTCAAACAACCAAGTCATGGAAATGGAATGTATAGGTGTGAACACATTCGATAGGTAAATAAACTCAATCAATCATATGTGCACGATGCATACGTGTACCACTAACAAATGAACATCAAAAGAATCCTTAGGTGTAAAAATTTGTTGAATTTAAATGACATCGTCTTATACAAATCAACAAGTCAAAGTCAAATGATTTCCACACCAATAACGTCCAAAACTATTTAGCACTTTTTCAAGACTTTCAAGGACGTGAAAACTTGTTATAAAATCTCCAACCAAACACCCTCATATATATTTTCTTTTTAGAGGTAATCTAAATTCTCAAACTTTGGAGAATTAGCGCAAAAAACTAAATGGCCCATAATTGGCATGAATTTTTTTTTATTGCCTTTAAATTTTTTTCGGGCTCTTTTAAACCTCTTTGGACCCCGGATAATAAAATTCCTCCATTTTTTAGGTCCGATTTAATGGTGGCTTAGTATTCGCAAAGGCAAAATGAACCTTTCGCAGCCCTTCCCCATTTTCAAACAAAACACACAAACTCACAAAACGGTTTTTATATGCACAACCTTTTATCAAGTTTTATCGCGCTTGGTTCGTTTTAAGGACAGGATTGAAGTGAAAACACCTAACGAATGTAATAGGACAAGCACAATAATCAAACAAATCCGTGCATGTGTGCAATAAAGGAAACCATGAGTAAAACATGTAGGAAGTAACACTAAATTACATATCAATGATTCCAAACATTATAAAGCACAAGGATGAATTGACCTATTATCTCAAAACACTATCAAATAGTCACATGAAAATAATGGAATGATGTTGTGACTCGGTCATCCTAAGTCTCCATCCATAAACGGTTCAAACAAAATACAAAAATCTTTTTGGATTTTCTCAAAATTTAACAAAATAAAATCTTTTTGTATTTTTCAAAATTTTTCAAAAGAAAAAATCTATACAAAAATGTTACATACTAGCAATAGAAAAACAGTGACATCATGAAAATCATCCTATGCTAGTAAACAAGTCAAACCTCAATCATTAAGTGCGGATGGGTTTTCTAAAGGTGGTGACAACTTATGAAAAACCTCCATCAATTCTTGTGAAGTTTTGACTAAAAACTTAACTTGCTCACCTAAATGTGCAAACTCTCTCATGTAGTCTCTGGGAGCATGTAAAGAATCATGTGTGGGTGCATGTGTATCCGAAACACGTGCAGAAGCAAAACGTGACACATACCCCAACTTAAAGCAAAATTCCCTAAGGTGACCTCTCCTTTTTCAATGTGAGCAAACATAAATAGGCCTCGGAACACTCTCTCAAAAACTCTAGGACGCACTTTCCTAATAGGAATGGGATGCCTAGGTGGGTGAGGGTGAGACTCATGTGAATCTATCACTAAAGTGGGAACCGGCTTGGGTGCTAATTGGGAAGAAGAAGCACCGTCATGACTTATTCCTAAATTCTCACCGTTACCCTTAAGAACCACCTTTTCAACCTTCTTAGGTGCGTTCTCAATCTTGACTTTGATCTCCCTGGAACATTCGAGATCACTCTCGAGTTGGGATACACGTGTTGTCAGACTAGACAATGTGTCGGTCAGATAACACTTCTCCTTTTTCAAAACCTCCTTCTCTCTCTCCAAATCTAAAACCTGACGACCTAAATCTCTATTATACTTCTTTGTTTTCAAGGTCTCAGTGTACAAATCTCTAAAAATTTTTTGGAGCTCACTTTCGTCTCCACTCTCCTCCTCGCTTTCTACCTCACTAGATGAACACAAATCACTATCATCGCTCTTGTGTGCACTCTCGTGAGACAAAGTGGGTGTGCTCACACGACTAGAAAAAGCGACAACCATCCCATGTGATAAACATTTATCAGACTCATCTCCCTCCTCTTTCTCACTATCAATAAGTGTGGCAGGCATGGCTACTTTCTTTCCTTTTTATTCTAAGCCATGTAGGACACTCAAACGACTTATTCCCCTTACCCCGACATTCAAAACAAGTGACGTTCTCATAATCTTCCTCACACTCCTCATCGGAGTCATTCTCTTTTTCCCTCTCTTCACTTTCTTTGGCCTTTCCTTTCTTTTTATTTTTCTCAAAAAATTTCTTTTTGTTGGAAGAATTTTCTTTATTCATTTTGAGAAACTTTTTAAAAAATTTCGCAAACAAGGCCATATCATTAAAATCAATGTCTCCCTCAGAATCGGACTCACAAACTTTTTCTTTCTTTTTCTTACAATGAGTCTTTAAAGCGATGCCATTACCCTTAGCCTTAATGGTTTTGGAAAACATGTCAATATCAAAGGTTTGAAGATCTCCTACAAGTTCTTCTAACTTAAGTGATTTTAAATTTCCCAAAGAGTTTAAAACAGTTACTTTAGGAATAGAGCGTTTTGGGTGAGATATCAAAATCTTTTCAACGACACGCGTGTTATCAATCACCTCACCCAAATTAAAACATGTGTTAACAATGTCCGACAACCGTGCATAAAAATCATCAAAGCATTCAGATTCAGACATGGTGATAGTTTCAAATTGGGTGGACAAATTTTGTAATTTTGATTCTTTAACCGCGTTCGTATCCTCATGAGTTAATTTCAAAACATCCCAAGCCTCTTTAGACGTGGTGCACGTCATAATTCGGCGAAACTCGTCGCGAGTGACAGCTCCAGAAATAGCACTCAAACCACGTGAATTAAAATTAGAAATTTTATAATCATCTTAAGTCCAGGCTGACACGGGTTTTAAAGAGGTGATGTTATTAACGGTGACCGTGGGAGGAGTCCACCCATTTTCACAAAGCAACCAAACACGCTCGTCAATAGCTTTTAAACTGGATTTCATGCGAGCATACCAATAGGCATAATTATATCCATAAAAAATAGGCACCTTTTTAAATGAACGCTCCATTGAAAAAATTAGATTTTTCAAAAAAACTATTTTTTTTTTAAAAGTCAATATCACACAATTTTGCGAAAAATAGGAATACGCGATAAATTAATGTAACCTGCTCTGATACCAATTTGAGAAGTGCGACTGTGTGATAATTGATTAAATTAAATTCGTAAGATTTCAATCAACCTTTATTTAATTCAGCCCCTAAACATGCATCTACGCTGCATGTGTCAAACCATAAACAAATAAAGCATGCAACACAACAAATATGCTGACACACAGATTTCAGGAAAAAAAAACCTTTCGGGTAAAAACCTTTATTTCACTATGAATCTATAAATTACAACTTACAATTACATAGAGAAATCTGCAATGGATCGATGCGCAGCCAACCCACAAAGACTCGTAGTCTTGAACTCAGCAGGAGAATAAACGTAGCATCCTCCAAGGACTCGCAGCCCAATCTTCATCAAAGAATCTTCACGCAGCAGATCCTCAATAACACGCAGCCATACGGTGTAAAGATGCACTCCACAAAAGATGAACAAAGGCAAAGATGTGTTCTTGAACACCAAAATAATTCACTAAAGCAAGATGGGAGTTTTGTGAATTGTAAACCAAAAAGGGATTAAACCCCTAAAAAAAGAAGCCTAAAGGATTCTGCTATCACAGTTTTCTGTCGGTAAAAAACTGTGGACTTCTTAATGAAAACGTTACCATTTAATGAGTATTTATACAAAAATGCACCGCCTCGTAATCCGAGCTCGTTTGAACGAGAAGCATATGTCGCTCGAACGAAGGACGCATGTCGTTCAAACCACATCGTGCGACTTCCAATCTCGTTCGAACGAGATGCCTATCTCGCGCGAATGACCTGGGCGTCAAAATCGAGGTCCGCTTCAAAACTTAGAAAAAAATACTCAATCTCAATATTTGACGAAAAATTACGCTCCAACACTTAGAAAATATTTTGTAAAAATCTCCCAAAAGCTCTAAGTGAAAAGTAAAGGTATTTAAAACATAACCATAGCAAAGTAAACTTCTCGGAGTCTTGAATGATGAACAACTTGAGTAATTCGGATCCGTCTTTGATGTAGATGTCTCTTGAATGCTCTTCGACGGTGTGGCGGTATATGACATAATAAATTGATAACAGACCTATGAAAACATGTCCTTACATTAATTAAAAATTAAAGTCTGACATTTTAATTCAATTAATCCCACTATAATAATTACTCCCATAATTATTTATCTCATAAAAAATGTGGGGTATTACAGGATCAAGAAGATATCGAGGACGAATATACTCTACTTCTACATCAAGGACGAAATCCCCAATAGACTTTCTAATCAAGCTCTGAGGAATAGTATTTGGAGGAATCCAACTAAAGTCAATCGAGAAAGGAGGATCAGGATAGTCCATTATCCCTATAGTATGCTAGTTCCACAGTTTATCATTTTTGGGTACCTTTAACAAGGAGGGAAGGTTCGACCAACCCCATTTATAACCTTCATTTCTAGCTTGCTCAATATGCACATCCATAGAAATCAGAGCTTCATCACATCCATCCATCCAAACAACTCTAGGTTCCTTGTGGAAAGGGAGTGTAAGTCGGTACACATTATCTTGAAGATTTTTTATGGAATTATCTTTACCTTTAAGTTGAGCATCTAGCTCAGCCAAGGTTCTCCTAGTTCATTCCTCATTAATAGTAGGTCGAACAACTATATGTTGATTGTTGGCTAGAGACCGATTTAGCTTTCTTTCCCTGAAAAGCCTCTAGCTCCTCCAACAACTTGGCCTTTGAGCCTCTAAAATGAAATACCCTTATCTAGACCAGTAGTAGTTGATCTCTTCAGATTGTCAAGTTCATTCCTCATGGCATTATTTTCTCTCATCAATATAGCAGCAATTGATTGGGCACTCTCTAGAACTTTTTTAGATCCAATTCTTTCTTATTTATAGCAGAAGTGATGACTTCTAAGTTTTTCTCAAAAATATTTTCTTCACATAAGGACTTGTACTTAGCCTCATAATCAGAGTAAAACAAAGCTAAGGACAACTTATGGTCATCCCGCATCCTCTCAGTCATCTCGTAATAAGCAGCATTATTAGCTACAACACTATCCAAAAGGCAATGAAGATGGATATATGACTCTTTAAATTGGTCAAAGACATCTCTCATTTAGATATGGGAACATGTCTATCTTCTAGAAGATTTCTACTCTACCCGAGTAGGTCGAATTCAACAAAGACTATGGCCTTCTTCCTTGCATTAAACTGTAAAGTTATAAGCATATGAATTTATGGGGCAAATCCAGAGAAATGGACAGTATTGAAAATAACAAACCTACAAGAAATTAAATTCATTAAAAGGAATCAACAATTGAGAAAAAAATATGTCCTTTCATTGATTAATCTTGAAGTATAAAGGTGGATACATCAGCAAGAAAGATAAGAAAATAAATAGAAAATACATATGAGAGAGGACCAAAAAACTAGCTAAAAAGGAGCTAAACCTTATCCTTGACCTTGACTTGCATTAGGCAGGTTGGCACTTGCTTCTGGCACCACTGAGGACTCATTGGGAATCATTGAAGACTCTCCTAGCTTTTATTTGTCGTCAAACTCCTCATCCATGTTACGAGGAGTGCCTTGGTTATGCCTCTAGAAGAGCTCAGAGTTTGCCTCTTTGCCGACCACCTTCAGAGACTTCGACCAACTTTCCTTATGGACAGTTTCTTAGCATACTCAATTTGAGTAGAGGAAACAAAAAGGGCCTTCTCCCAACCCTTGTCAAAGGAAGCCTTGCCCTTAGTGTCAAAGGAAGCAACTTCAGAAGTTAAGCCAACCACTTTATCTTCAGTAGTTTGGGCTCGAGTTATGGTTCTATAAGTTTGTCTTCAGTAGCCTTGGCTTTACCTTCATCATCACTTAATTTCTTCTCGACAGTTTAGGCCTTTTCATCAGTAGCCTTTAATTTATCTTCAGATATAGCCACCCTATCCTTAGCCTTTTTCAGTTCCTCTTCCCATAACTTTTTCTTTGATTCCAAAGCCTCTCGGGAAGCAGCTAAAGATTATCTCAAGCCCTTAAAATACTCTGCCACTTCACAAGGAGAGGACCTTAGTAAATTTTCCGTCTCTAACATTGGTTGAAGTCAACCAAAAATAGCAAAAATAGCAAACTCCAGATGTCATAAAAAAGTCATCAACATGAAGAAAATGCAAAAGGAAAGACAATTACAAGTACAAAATTATGGCATGCCCTCTCAATCAGCCTGGACCTGGGCATGGGGGCTGATGCAACTCTATTAGCAGGAAGGGTTCCAGACTTGAATAAACTCCTCGCCAATCCAGGCTGACTGAGAGGTCCATCTGACTCGAACGACTTCTCGCGAGATTTCACCGTTCGTCTTCCTGCCCAGATTTCTAGCATTTTCACCATTTTAGAACCTACAACCCTCTAAGATTCAATCCCCAACACCTCATCATCAATACCCATCAACACATAATAGATTATAAGTCATTCCTAACATCCTAGGATCCTTAATTCGTCATTAATTGTTATAATTATATAAAACCCCAAAATTTATTCACATGAACCCTGGTTTCCATAATTTCAATTAACGAACCTAATTAACCCAGATTCGTTCACCAATACATGATTAAATTTCTTTGTTTAACCTCTACATACATGAAGGAATATCATCAACTAATTAACCCAATCTCAATTCATCATTTAAACTCCAACTTTCACCCAATTAACATGTAAATCAAGGGTTACTTTTACCTACTCTAACATGAGTATGATTATTGCTAAAGAAAACATGTAATAAACACTTGCCTTAAATCGAAGGTCTGAATTCTTTGGTGATGTTGGTATAGACTCGTTCCTCTCTTCTTGATCTATGCGCTGGTGGTCACGATTGTGCAAGGTGGTGCTAATTGAACCTTCCCTCTTGGAAATTGGTTCTCCCTCTCACCCTTTGTGGCCGTTCTTGATTTTTGTATAGCTTAACCCTAATGGAACTCCCATACCTAATATAATTATTCTCTAATTTTTGTCCCTTTAATTTTTCCAAAAGTCCAAATTACAAAACTACCCCTACGGGGTGCCGATTTGGCCTAAAATTTCACAGAGTCCAAATAAAATACACGGGTAGAGTTTTCTGACTATTTCGACCCTCCCGGACTGAATAGCACAATTGAAATCACAAGACGAGTTACATAAAAATAATTTATCTTTATATTCCATTCAATTAGTCCCGACACGACTCGCACGTGTGTCAGAGTTAAATTACCAAACTTTCGTATTATTCCCTCTCGACAATTTATTAAAGTGTATAGTTCCATATTACATATCATACGGTAATATTAACTCAATAAGTATTAACCCTTGGCACGCTAGTTAATATTTATTTTTAAATTTGGATTAATTAAAAATTAAATTCTCATATTTTAATTCAATTAACCCCACTATAATAATTACTCCCATAATTATTTAAGTCATAAAAAATATGGGGTATTACAGGATCAAGAAGACACTGAGGACGAATATACTCTACTTCTCCATCAAGGACAAAATCCCAAACATACTTTCTAATCAAACTCCGAGGAATAGCATTTGGAGGAATCCAACTAAAGTTAATCGAGAAAGGAGGATCAGGATATTCCATTATCCCTATAGTACTTTAGTTCCACAGTTCATCATTTTTGGGTACCTTTAACAAGGTCAGAAGGTTCGACCAACCCCATTTATAACCTTCATATCTATCTTGCTCCATATGCACACCCATAGAAATCAGAGCTTCATCATATCCATCCATCCAAACAACCCTGGGTTGCTTGTGGAAATGGAAAGTAAGTCGGTACACATTATCTTGAATCTTTTTGATGGACTTATCTTTCTCTTTAAGTTGAGCATCTTGCTCAGCCAAGGTTCTCCTCGTTCATTCCTCATAAATAGTAGGTCGAACAACTATATGTTGATTGTTGGCCAGAGACAAATTTAGTTTTCTTTTTGTGCAAAGCCTCTAGCTCCTCCAACAACCTGGCATTTGATCCTCTAAAATGAAATACCCCCATCTATACCAGTAGTAGTTGATCTCTTCAGATTATCAAGTTCATTCCACATGGGATTATTTTCTCTCACCAATATAGCAGCAATTGATCGGGCACTCTTTAGATGTTTTTTAGATCTAATTCTTTCTTATTTATAGCAGAAGTGATGACATCTAATTTTTTGTCAAAAGCATTTGCTTCACTAAAGGACTTGTACTTAGCCTCATAATCAGAGTAAAATAAAGTTAAGGACAACTTCTGGTCATCCTGCATCATCTCAGTCATCTCGTAATAAGCATCATTATTAGCTGCAACACTATCCAAAAGGCAATGAAGATGGATATATGACTCTTTAACTCTGTTAGAGACATCTGAGCTGAGCAACCCTTCTAAGTCTCATTTATATATGTGAACATGTCTAGCTTCCAGAAGATTTCTACTATGCCTGAGTAGGTCGAATTCAACAGAGACTATGACCTTCTTCCTTGCATCAAACTCGAAAGTTATAAGCATGTGAATTTATAGGGAAAATCCAGAGAAATGGACAATACAGAAAATAACAAACCAACAAGAAATTAAATTCATTCAAAGGCATCAACAATTGAGAAAAAAATATGTCCTTTAATGGATTAATCTTGAAGTATAGAGGTGGATACATCAGCAAGAAGGATAAGAAAATAAATAGAAAATACATATGAGAGAGGACCAAAAAACTAGCTAAAAAGGAGCTAAACCTTCTCCTTATCCTTGACTTGGTCTTGGCTAACAATAGGTAGGTCGGCACTTGCTTCTGGAACCACTGAAGACTCATTTGGCATCATTGAAGACTCTCCTAGCCTTTCTTTATCGTTAAACTCCTCATCCATGCTAGGAGGGGTGCCTTGGTTATGCCTCTAGAAGAGCTCAGACTTTGCCTTTTTACCGACCAGATTCGAAGCGTTCGACTAACCTTACTTGAGGATAGTTTCTTGGCATACTCAATTTGAGCAGAGGCAACAAAAAGGGCCTTCTCCCAACCCTTGTCAAAGGAAGTTTTGCCCTTAGCCTCAAAGGAAGTAACTTCAGAAGTCAAGCCAACCACGTTATCTTTAGTAATTTTGGATCGAGTTATGGTTCTGTAAGTTTGTCTTTAGTTGCCTTGGCTTCAGCATCACTCAATTTTTTCTCGACTGTTTAGGCCTTTTCATTAGCAACCTTTAATTTATCTTCAGCTATAGCTACCCTATCCTTAGGCTTTTTCAGTTCCTCTTCCCACAACTTTTTCTTTGATTCCAAAGCCTCTCAGGAAGCAGTTAAAGATTATCTCAGGACCTTAAAATCCTCTCCCACTTCACTAGGAGAAGACCTTAATTGATCGTCCTTCTCTAACATTGGTTGAAGTGAACCGAAAAATGGAAAAAGAGCAAACACCATACGTCATAAAAAATCATCAACATGAAGAAAATGCAAAAGGAAAGACAATTACTAGTACGAAATTATGGCATGCCCTCTCAGTCAGCCTGGACCTGGGCATGGAGGATGATGTAGCGCTATTAGCAAGGAGGGTTCCAGACTTGAATAAACCCCTGGCCAATCCAGGCTTAACAACAACAAAATATGACCCAATTTCAAGGTCAGGTTGAATTTTTCTCACCAACTCTTGTTGGTCGGCCAGAGTCTTCTTTGTAGCCAATGCTTGTGAAACACCCTATATTTTTAATAATTTTTATAATGTGATTAATTATATTTAAAATCAAAAATTAATCCAGGTTAAAATAAATATTAATTATGAAGACAATGGTTCATATTTATATATATTGTATATTACGTAGTGAATGAGTAATAAATTAATAAGAACGTATTATGATTGTCGTGAATGCAAAATACGACAGTTATGATAATTTACTCAGGACGCGCATGTAATGACTTAAAATTATGAGTAAAAATGTAATTTAATTATGGCTCATCCAAATGGTCATTTCGAGTGTGATAAGTGGCTTTTTCTTATAGTCGTTGTCTTCAAAATTCAATCTCAAAATTCCCTTGAATTACCTACAAAACTTGCTAAAGCAACTCGTATTGCGGTAAGTATGGGTATCAATCCTACTTTCAAGGTGAAACAATTGACGTGAATACTTGCAATTCAAATTTTTTTATTATATTTTTTTAAAATCAATTTCAAGGGAGAATTAACTAATAAATGCTAAAAATATGAATTGACTAAATAAAGAAAAATAACATGTAACCGACTATGATAAATGTGAGAAGGTTCAAGAGATGGATTACACCCCATTATCAATTATTTTAATTTGTCAATTTATTAATTTGAAATATTTCGAGATAATATTAAGTCGATAATCTAACTCTCGTTACAATTATAAATTTAATAAAATCTTTTTCAGAAAACTAATTTAAAAATGTCACATGATGAAAAATTAAGAATTATACTCTTCAAGAAAATTACCCGCTAGGATCAATTTAATAAAATGTATCAATTCTATAATTTCAACATCGAATCAATATTCAATAGAAAAAGTAAAAAAAAAATCTTAAAATAAAATAAATAAAAAATGAATTACATTACTTCTCATTTGTTTCACTCCTTAGAGATGGATTGACATCCTTACTTACCTCTATTCTAGTTTGTTATTATTTTTTGTAGGTGATAAAGAAATTGATTAGCTTGGCTTGACAACAACGACAAACATACAAAAGTTCAAGGTATCAACATGTTCAGTGGGGGCATCATAATGCCGACGAGTCTACTTGGGAGTGAGAGGATGAGATGCGCGACAAATATTCAGAATTGTTCATACTAGGTCTTTTTTTGAATTTCCAGATGAAATTACAGTATTAGGGGGGAAGTATGTAACACCCCATATTTTTAATTATTTTTATATTGGGATTAGTTATATTAATAATGGAAAATTAACCTAGGTTAAAATAAATATTAATTAGCGAGACAAGGGTTAATATATATTTATACTGTATATTACTTAGTGAATGAGTAATAAATTAATAAGAACGTTTTATGATTGTAGTGAGTGAGAAATATGATAGTTACGGTAATTAAATCAGGACACGCGTGTCAAGACTTAAAATTATGAGTTAAAATGTAATGTAATTATGGATCATCCAAATTGTCATTTTGAGTGTGATACTGTGTCCAGAAGGGTCGAAATAGTCAAAAAAGTGTACTCGGGGGTGTGGTTTGGGTCCCGGGGTATTTTTAGGCCAAACCGACACCCCGGATGGCTATTTTGGTCTTTTGTATTTTTGAGGAAAAGAGACATACGAAAATTGGAGATTTATATTATTTGGTAGGTTGATGCTATTAGAGTTAGAAGATACAGAATACATAGAGGACATTAGAGTAGGAAGAGAGGGAGTTTCAAGGCCATCCCACACCATTCTTACACCACCACCACCACCGTTGTGTAGATCGGGAGGAGAGGAAAACAATCCCACCACCATTCTGAAAAATTTCAAACCTACTAATTGAGGCATGTATGTATCTTGCTAAATCCTGAGCATATATACCATCCATGTGAGACATCCCGCCTAATTAAATACTAGGTGATCAGTCATTTATTAAATTAAAAGACGTTTCTTATCTGGTTCATGCTTAGCATCACTGTCGAAAACTTTTTAAGACTTACTAACCACCTAGTCTTCAAAACGTTGATGTCAAAATTTTAATCCTTTTATTTAAAACCAACAATAGCAATATAAATATAAATTTAAACCATTCACATAATCAATGAAACTAAATCAATACTGAATAAATAAATGAATGACTGGTCAAATAAACCATCGGTAAAAATCCAAAATCCACTATAATAATCCAACCGAAATAATAAAATGAGTACAAAGTCAGACTGAAATAAAGTAGCTGGGGTAATATTCCCAAATGAAATATGGAGCTTCATCCTACTATAGGAATGAAATAACCGAAGCGACTAAGTCCAAATCCTACAAGCATCCACACAGCTGCAGCTCACTACACCAAAAACAGCAATCTGACACGGTTTAAAACTATGCCAGATCAAATCTGGGACGATTTTGAACTGTGCCAGAATCAGGTGTTCCAAAATGGCCAGTTTTTTCTCGCACGGTTTAAAAATGTGCCAAATTTGACCAAACAGGAACACTTATGGCACACTTTTAAACCGTGCCAGAATTTGATAGTTTTGGCACAGTTTTGAACTGTGCCAGATTGAGCACATTTTGATAAAAATTTAGCACAGTTGAAAACCGTGCCAAAATTTGATACACTTTTGGCATGATTTTTAACTGTGCCAAATTTTTGGATAAAAGAAAAAAAATTAATTATTTGAAAACAAGAAAATTCACAAATTACAAATCTTACACGTTATTGATAAACTAATGTACATACAAACTTCAAAATATTACAAGCCTTTAGTAGTTCACAGACAAAACAAAAATTGGGTAGAGTTTCCTCTATTTTCTGGATATTCTAAAACCTCCTAATATTAAACCTGTGTAATTTAAAGCCCGCACGACCACAAAATATAACAATAAACTTATAAAAGCCTTAACAATAAAGCTATAAAAACCAGCACGACCATAACACAAAAAATATAATCATGAATATTAACGACATTAAATAAATAAATCCCTTATTGTAAACCATTGACTTCTCCGTATGTTCCACGTGAATCAATGCTAACGATAAAATGTTGTCCTGCAAAAAAAATGATACAGAAAAGAGACGATATTAGTAACCAAGTAATTTATAAAAAAAAATTCTTACTCAAGCTAAAAAAATTACATATAGGAGTTGCAATTATTATTATATTCTAAATTGAAAATCTTACGCAAGTTATGACTACCTAATCAGTTCCTACGAGTTACATTGGTCTCGTGTGAGGTGTTAGTGCTTCTTACGGGATCATTTGGGGACTGGTTTGGGTTTTCATCGTTCAACGGCTTGTTTCTAAGCCTAATCCATATATTATCAAATTATAGTCATATTCTCAAACTGAGAGTCTTGTGACTATGCAGTCAGTTCTTACGTGTTCCATTGGTCCCTCCGAGGTGTTATTGCGTCTTACGGGGTCGTTTGGGGCCTAATTTGGGTTTCCACCCTTCAACGGCTTATTTTTAAGCCTAATATATATATTTTCAAAGTATCGTCACATTCTCAAACCGATAGGCCCATGACTACGCAGTTAGTTCCTATAAATTATATTGGTCACGTGCGACGTGTCCGTGCCTCTTATGGGGCCGTTCGGCGACTGGTTTGGGTTTTCACCCTCAAACGACTTATTTTTAAGCCTAATCTAGATATTTCCAAATTCTTGTCATATTCTCAAATCGGGAGACCGACGACTACGTGGTCGGTTCTTACAAGTTACATTGGTACCGTGTGAGGTATTCGTGCCTCTTAAGGGGTCGTTTGGGGGTTGGTTTGGGTTTTCACCCTTTAATTGCTTGTTTTTAAGCTTAATCTAGATAATTCCAAATTATCATCATATTCTCAAACCAGGAGACCCGGGACTACGCTTTCAGTTCCTACAAGTTACATTGGTCACGTGCGAGGTGTTTGTGCCTCTTACGGGGTCGTATGTGGGCTGATTTGGGTTTCCACCCTTCAACGGCTTGTTTCTATGCATAATCTATATATTTTCAAAGTATCATCATATTCTCAAACGGAAAGTCCCGTGACTACACGTTAGTTTCAACAAGTTACATTGGTCACGTGCGAGGTGTTCATGCCTCTTATGGGGCCATTTAGCGGATGATTTGGGTTTTCACCCTCAAACGGCTTGTTTTTAAGCCTAATCTATATATTTTCAAATTATTGTCATATTCTCAAAACGGGAGACCCGTGACTATGCGGTCAGTTCTTATAAGTTACATTGGTCTCGTACGAGGTGTCCGTGCCTCTTACGAGACCGTTTGGGTTTTCACCCTTCAACTGCTTGTTTTTAAGCCTAATCTAGATATTCCCAAATTATCATCATATACTCAAATCAGAAGACTCGTGACTACACGATCAGTTCCTATAAGTTACATGGGTCCCGTGCGAGGTGTTCGTGCCTCTTACGGGGCCGTTTGGTGGTTGGTTTGGGTTTTCACCCTCAAATGGCTTGTTTTTAAGCCTAATCTAGATATTTCCAAATTATCGTCATAATCTCAAACCGAGAGACCCGCGACTATGCGGTCAGTTCTTACAAGTTACATTGGTCCCGTGCAAGGTGGTCGTGCCTCTTAGGGGGCCGTAAGGGGGATAGTTTGGGTTTTCACCCTTTAAGGCCTTTTTTAAAGCTTAATCGATATATTTTCAAATTATCGTCATATTCTCAAACCGAGAGTCCTGTGACTACACGGTCAGCTCCTACAAGTTACATTGGTCCCGTGTAAGGTGTTCGTGCCTCTTACGGGGCCGTTTAGGGGATGGTTTGGGTTTTCACCCTTTAACGGCTTCTTTTTAGGCCTAATCTAGATATTTTCAAATTATCATCATATTCTCAAAACAGGAGACCCGCGATTATGCGGTCAATTCCTACAAGTTACATTGTTCGCATGCGAGGTGTTCATGCCTCTTACGGGATTGTTTGGGGCCTGGTTTGCGTTTTCACCCTCAAACGGCTTATTTTTAAGCCTAATCTAGATATTTCCAAATTATCATCATAATCTTAAACTGGGAGACAGACGAGTACGCGATCATTCCTACATGTTACATTGGTCACGTGCGAGGTGTTCGTGCCTCTTACAGGGCCGTTTGGGGGCTGGTTTGTGTTTTCACCATTTAATTGCTTATTTTTAAGCCTAATATGAATATTTCCAAATTATCATCATATTCTCAAATTGAGAGACCCGTGGCTAGGCAGTCAGTTCCTACAAGTTACATTGGACCCGTGCGAGGTGTTTGTGCCTCTTACGGGGCCGTTTGGGGGTTGGTTTGGGTTTTCACCCTTTAACTATTTGTTTTTAAGCCTAATTTAGATATTTTCAAATTATCGTCATATTCTCAAAACGGGAGACCCGTGACTACGCGCTCAGTTCCTACAAGTTACATTGGTCCCGTGCGAGGTGTTTGTGCCTTTTACATGGCCGTTTGGGGGTGGTTTGGGCTTTCACCCTTAAAAGCCTTGGTTTTAGGCCTAATCTATAAATTTTGAAATTATCATCATATTCTCAAACCGGGAGACCCGTGACTACACGGTCAATTCGTATAAGTTATATTGGTCCCGTGCAAGGTGTTTGTGCCTCTTATAGGGCCGTTAGGGGGCTAGTTTGGGCTTTCACCCTTTAACGGCTTATTTTTTAGCCTAATCTAGATATTTTCAAATTATCGTCATATTCTCAAACCAGGAGACCCACGACTACGCGATTATTTTCTACAAGTTACATTGGTCCCGTGCGAGGTGTTCGTGCCTCTTATACGACCGTTTGGGGGATGGTTTGAGTTTTCACCCTCAAACGGCTTGTTTTTAAGCCTAATCTACATATCTTGAAATTATCATCATATTCTCAAATCGGGACACCCGTGACTACGTGGTCAGTTAGTACAAGTTACATTTGTCCCGTGCGAGGTGTTCTTGCCTCTTATAGGGCCGTTTGGGGGCTGGTTTGAGTTTTCACCCTTTAAGGGCTTTTTTTAAGCTTAATCGATATATTTTCAAATTATCGTCATATTCTCAAACCGAGAGGCCCGTGACTACACGATTAGTTCCTATAAGCTACATTGGTCCCGTGCGAGGTGTTCGTGCCTCTTACAGGGCCGTTTGGGGGATGGTTTGGGTTTTCACCCTTTAACGGCTTGTTTTTAAGCCTAACTTTTGATATTTTCAAATTATAGTCATATTCTCAAACCAGGAGTCCCACGAATATGCGGTCAATTCATACAAGTTACATTGGTCCCGTACGAGGTGTTCGTGCCTCTTACATTGGTCCCGTGCGAGATCTCATGTCAACGATACACATAAAAGTTTACTCTTATCTTATTTTCCATATGTTTATGTTCAATTATAAAGCTACTACCCCCACTCCCACCCACGTGATTATGTTCAAGTATAAATATTCAAAGACATGCCAATAATAAACAGCATTTCATACATCATGTGTATCACACCATTTTTTTAATCTTCCAAATAATAAGAAACAAAGTCTATGCTGGTTTGAAAAGAAAAAAAATAAGAAATGAAAAAAAAGACGAACATATAAATAATACATGCATTTAAAAAATAATAAAGCATGACATGAACAAGGATGAAAAATAAAGCAAACATAACAATAAAAGAAGACAGTAGAAAAGCTACATGGTATTGCTCTATAGCATCAATTTCCATTGGACACTGCAATGTGATAGCTCCTGTAAATACCCCAAAATACATAGAAATTACTATTATAATAAAAAAAATGACCCCACCTGCATTCAATTCCTACCCAGCACTGGATCAAACACTTTAATATTTCAGTACCCATATATGATTATACACACACGTGTGTGAAATTGATGACATGTCCCTTTTATGAGTATAATTGTGTATCATTACATGCCATCAGGACACGCGTTATATTGTGCTTTATTATAGGGATATGTATCGATATAAATTAACACATTTGTGCATATAGTGAATAATCTAACTTTGATTGTGCTTAAGATGAATTGAATTCATATAGAGATCAAAGATTGTGATGGAAGATGATCATGGTTAATCTTTTTAAGAAAGTAGTTTATAAAAGAACAAGGAGTGCAAGCTTGCATCCTCCACTTCAAGGTGATCAAAAGAAAAATCTCCATTCTTTGTATGGTTTTTCCTTCAAATAAAAACTTGGGATCTCCTACCTACTCACAAAAATCCATATGTCCATTATATATAAGAACATATCAGAAAGGAAATTGGTTCAATATATAATTAAATAAATAAATATTCACAATAATTTTTCTCTCACCTGTAAATCAACAATGGGAGGCGCTTCAATCTCCTCCATTGTTGTTGCTAGTAAGAAACAAACCACAACTAACAATTGTACTATCCAAGCTTTACCCCTCTACGTGCACATTAATAATGTCACAAACATGAACAGGCACAATCAGCATTTAAACACTCAAATATTAATATATATACATTTAGCCTATGTTATGAATTTACAGGTAGTTCATAAGCTGATAGGAACCGATCCAAGTAATTTATTGAGAGACAGAATCTCAATGGTCCAAAACTGTAATGTAGCTCTTTAATTGAAGGTGGAAGCATAATCCTCTGACATATTTTTTTGTTTTTGTTGCTCTTGTTTTCATCATCGCAATCGAAACTAGGGACTTTGTTTTAATCGATAACAATGATTAAGACTATTGACAATTGAGGCATTTATTTAGTTTACATCACTTAATATTAATATGTAAGCGATAATATTTAGTCTCTGACCAAGTTTTTCATTCCTAGATACTATCATCTATCTCCCATTCCCTTGATTAAACCCCTTAAACTCCTATTGACTAAGTTGAATCAAAGATAAACCAATACAACCCAAGCTAAATGTAACTGGTCCAGTATATTCCTCATTATGAATAGGTTTTATATGTAACACACAATTATATTAAATTATAAAGTGTTGATGGAATTAAATGCATGAATTAAATGCAAACAAAAATCCCAAACTGTGAATTATTTTCAAGAAACTAGCTTGAACCATTTTGTGCCAATGGTTATTAATTTGCAAACAAAACTCCCAAACAATTCCCATACAACGGTTATTAATTTGGGATAAAAGGAGTAATGATTTTTGAGACACCGGTGTCTTTGGAGTCAGATCATTTTTTGGTCGAAAAGTAGTTCTAGGGGTTAATATGTTTCTTCTTTTAGCAATTTACCCTATATTCAACCACGATGCTAAGAATGTAACTTTCTGCTCGTACCACTTTTCTGTGACTGACTTAATTTGTTTTCAGTTGTTCCATACTGATGACTTCTAATTAATTTTGTACAAATGCTTAGCCAAAAAATCTTAAATCATAAAATTAGGTCAGATCATGTGAAAACCAATATATGAATTACCAAATTAAGAAGTTGACATAATGACTAATGACTAACCTAGAGACCCAACATCCCATTAAGTTATACCTACAGGTAAATAATTTAAACAGCAAATAAGAAAATAAGATTTAATTTAGCTTACAGTTTACAGATTTTGGAGTAATCCCGGGTTAGAATACAGTATCCACTGGACATTCGGGTGTCGAATGCAATGTGACACCCCGCCTAATTAAATACCGGGTGATCAGTTCTTTATTAAATTATAACGAACGGTTGGTTCATTTTTAGCATCACTGTCGCAAATATAACTTTTCAAATTAAACACCCTAAATAATTAAGCTAAGTGACAAAACCATTTTAAGACATCAATTCCAAATTTAATTTAAAACCAATATTTAAAACCTTTCATAATCCATGGTTTAAAAATCACACAACAAATAGACTGGAAAAGATAATCCAAGCAATTTAAGCATTCAACTAATTAATTCCAACTTTAAAACTTCAAAGGAAAAACATTTTAATAGTAACAATACCAAAGTATAAATACTAGAAGTAAACGAATCACAATCTCTGATAAAACCAACTGAATAATGGAAAAAGGGCGACACATGCCCAACTGGATGAAATAGAACTAGAAGTGGAATCAATAATGAGGTCGTCTAAGCAAGAGGCCTGTAACTCCCACCTAAGCTGCAGCATGTTCCTTCCAAAGGATCCTATGCAAGACGCTCTTGTGGCTGGGCACCTGAAATATATACATATATATACAAGAGAGAAGAGAAAATAAGAAATGGGTCAGAGCTTGATTGTAAAAAAGTTTAAAATTTAGTTTAGCACGTATTTAAAATGCTTACCGGCTAATTCAACAATCATATTAGTGTGCGGCACTCTCTTGAGAAATTCTCACCTCTCTTCTAATGTGCACACCTACCGCACTACTAGTCCCAACCGTTTATCTTATCTTAAGTTACTCACAAGGTTTCATGCCGACAATTTCTAGTGTTATGAAAATTAAATTTCTTAAAAGCAAAGTTCTCACCTAAACCTCATTTGATTATAAAGTTTCTCAGTATTGCCTCAAACTTTTCAAACACTTGTCTCCAAGTTGAATTAATTATTCATTACTTACCTACCTTTAATCAATGTAGATAGTTCCCAAATTTCAAGTCTATATATATATATATATATATATATATATATATATATTAATCACTCATATAATATATACACACTATCGGCACCCCACATAAAATTTATGATGCTAGCATACTCTGCTATCAATTCCCCGTATCACTCGTACTAAGGGAAATACTAGTTCGAAATCACTTTCGAACTGTATTAACACAAAACACATACAAATTGAGGCGAAGCATAGTTCCAAGTCACTAAGAGGTCAACACATACCCTCATGTCACTTAGGACCGTCTGACTATCGATCCGATAGCCTGTACCAAAGATTCCTATGTTCTAGGGTACAAGTCAATATCCCCCATAAAGTTCCCATTGAGATAAGACTGTCCCAGCGCGGTAACCTCAGTGATAGCATGCAGCGCGGGCATTATTTTTACACGTATATAGTATATGCACAATCACAATCATATATGTATACTACTATTCCCAATTCTAATTTAGGTACACCCATGACCCATACTTATGATATTTATTCTTGTTGCACATTACTAGATTATCCCGTATAATGGTTTGTCTCTTTTATTCTTATTTATGGGATTATTCCAACTTACTATGTAACACTCGTGAAATCCTATCTCCACAAGTGTAATTTCAGTAGGTACTCTTTTATTTTACGATGTAACTTCCTTACAAGTCTCATCCCTTTAGACCAACGTTCCCATTATTTCTTAAGTGTAAAACACCTCCGTTAAATGTAAATCTCGTCTTATATTAAAGGTTCTATTTTTATAAAGTCCTAGTGGTCTTCTTTATATCCCAAAATTCTTTAACAATAATGTCCAAGGATTTCAATTCATTTAAGTGGGAACAACCTATTTAAAAAGGGGAATTTGAGATTTCCAAGAAGGGTTGATCGATCGATGACATGGGCTCGATCGATCGATGCTATTGGGTTGATCGATCGATCAAGCAGTTATGGCGAAACTGCAGAATTTCCAGTTACGGGAATGCTATTCTAAAATCATCCAAATCATCATTTTAGATTTCCTAACTTCCAACAAATAATACTACAAGTGTTGTATCCCCAACTGATTAATATTCTACGTAAGACATGTGATTTTTCATCAATTATAACGAATTTAAAGTGCCAAAATCCATAAAAATATCAAGAACCCTAATATTTTCTTTAACTTAGTTCTTCCCATTCTTTTCCCAGATTTTCTACTCCTAACTCAATGAAATTTTGTGGTTAAACCTCTACATATGAATTAGATTTCCAGAATACGTGTTTTACCTCTACAACATGCGAATTCGAGTCTCCCATACATGCTTTCTTTCACAAAAACTAGTCCTTATAAACCCTAGACTAACATCATTGAAGCATTAACCGCAATAGAGTAAGATAGATACTTGCCTGGAAATATTTGGCTCAGATTTGTGAAAAAGATTAGTCTGGTTGTGATCCTCATTGCGCGATCTAAAGTTTGGCGGCGACGGCGATGCAAACGGTAGAGTTCTTGGCCTAGAACTCCTTGGAAAGCTTCTCATCTTCCTCTCCAATGGCTGTCTTTAGTTCTTGGTTATTCTAACCCTAGAAGACAACTCCTACCATCTTATATAACCTTAGAAAATTCATGGGTTTACATGCCCAAAAGTATGAAATGTCTAAAATGCCCTCCCGAGATGTTAATTAGGCCTAGAAATGCTCCGAGACCCAAACTAAACACCGGGTCCCTTCGGACACATTGACGTCCCCAAAATGACCATACGGGTGACTTATAATTTATTCACTTTTAATAGTTCGAATTTAATCCCGACACGACACAAGCGCGTCCCGATAAATTTTCAAAATTATCAAATTAGATTCTCGTGATAATTTTACTAAATACAATTACAACTCTTACTTTACCCATAAAGTAACTTACAATAAAATTCCAATAATTACTAACTCTCATCATGCTAGTTAGTATTTAAATGATTTTTCGGATTAATATTAAATTAATATCTCTAATTAAAATTAATAAATCCCCAAAATTAAAAGTCATAAAAATAGGGGGTATTACATACGTCTCCCCTAATAATGGAATTTCGTCCCGAAATTCGGAGAATAAGGCGTACCTGGTAGGAATAAATCTGAGTATCTTATCAGTACACACTATTTACAAAGTATGGTGTTATATCACTACAGCCCCCGTATCACGGTGAGCTTGAATAACACTCTCCTCAACTATACCTCTCATTGTGCTCCTATCCAACAACATTCGCATGAGACGAGCTTATACATCATTGATTCCCATTATTTCAATATCGTTGGGAGGCCACACCTCACTACATGACAGCTACTCGTATTTATCTAACAACAAAACTCCCATTTTGAGAGAAACCGTACTAATATCTGAACACTCTTGTCGCTTAAAATAGTTGTGGTAATTCAACTATAGTCAATAGACTCCAACTCGACAAATCCAAAATTCTAATTATCCTCTCACCTCCAAATATACATAGGGAAAATAGTTAAGGTTTTTCCACACCAAAACCTCAATAAGCACCTCGTTCACGACAAACAGGTACGTGTGCTTCCACGGAACTCTACTATACTACGCTTCACTTGCTAGCTATATTCGTGGTGGAAAAGAAATGATCACTAAGATTCTAAAATTACCTTCACGTGGCTCCATTAATTATTAATCACCGTGCGCTTACTTCCAGGCGAAGGGTGGTGCATCCTCCTCAAAACGATACGTTATCCCCGCTGCTTTTTGAAATCCCATATTGAAGGTGGGATTCAAAAAATTTCCTCCCGATTTAGAAAATAATATCGTGTAGGACCACGTATCATCGCGATCCTTCCTTTCAAAGGAAGACTGGGGCATACTGGTTAATATTATCAATCACCCCAAAGAAATATCAATCATTTACTTCTTGGGAGACTTGTCCCACAGGTTCGGATGAACCCTTGGTCTTGTCTTGAAGATGGTATCCCTTCCAAGAAAACTTTATCGACCTTATCGACCTCTTCAATTATAGGAATTTTCGATAGCCACAAAATTCTCTAGTTGATCCTCTTATTCCAACCGATCACTATCTATGAGTTGTGTATGTAGAAACTACTCACCATGTCCCGCTAAACATCAAATTTTCCTAGAAATAACACATCCTATTATGTGACACTTAATCTTCCCCTTCTTTCCTTGGCGTACACCAAAAGTTTCGACCCGTGCACCTTTCTCTACGATGTGCACTTCTGGACCTCGTACACCCTACTAACGTCATCACTCTTTATAAGCGCAAGTCGTACTCCCATTTAACTACTAATCACTCTGTTCCGAGTGTTCTCCATAATAATTAAATTCTATTCTTCTCAAGGAATACCCCTTTTAAATGGCTTTTTATAGCCTTTAACCAAATTCGAGTGTGCCATTCTAATCACACACGTATGTGTGGATTATCGACCTTGATGCGACTCTTAATCCACTCTAATACTTCCACCTCGTTATAGTAGTCCCATAAACACATATTCCACATGACCATTCCCACGTCCCTTCAACTCGGACGATTTTAATATCAGCTAACCAAGATGCTCACATTTTGAAACACCCCGACTGCACGGGAAGAGCGAGCGGAGGGCTAATCATCGATAAAACTAATTAAATTCTCAATGAAACAAAGTATAGAGTATCTAAATCCCACAATAACAAAAGAGAAACTACCAATCTCCAATCTCTCCCGATAAGTACAACAATTCTTTCGAATAAATACAACTACTGAAATAAATCACAAATACTCTATTCATCAAAATAAATACAAGCCTTCTTTCTTGTATTAAAAGTCTTTCCCAGATGATCTACACTAAAAATCATCCCAACTCTTTATTTTCTTTATGTTCAGAATGTGGTTACAACACTTGGGTACCCTCAATCCCCCTAGAAATTGAAATTTTTAAATCTTCCTTATCATCGTTCCACCCCTCAACTCGTGGTGATAGAACAAAACCTTCGATGTTTTCTAACCACCCAACTGGATCCACTGGCCTTAAATCATAATTCAACTTTCAACTTATAGATATAATTACTTGCTCCTACAATGACAGAGGTACTAAATTTATAGACTAATGACCAAGCATCTTCCTATTTCCAACCTTAAGCTAAGTTTCATACGTGGGATGTCTCGTAAAGAGAAATCCAAACAAGGAACCCCCCCCCCCGATACATTACTACCTAGCATTGTCGGTTATCGAAATCTGTTAGGCCCTCCATTCATAACATGTACCCCTTTATTCCGTCTCTTGACAGAAAGTTACTTCACCTCCCGTAATTACACCTACACAAAGAACACTTCGTCAATCCTTTATCGTCCAGTATTGGTGGTAATTTCCTATCCACAAACCTCCTACACAAACAATCAGGACTCTCAAAATCATGATCCCAAACATATGAGTCTAATTGTTTAGTATAACATCTTTAAAGGGTAGATACATCGATTCTCTCTACCTATCACTCAGTCTTGAGCTCTAAACGTGATACTGAGTCAAACCTTCTTGCTTGACAGTAAACCCAGTACGTACAGAACCATGAAAATAAGGTTCCTAAACATTTCAGGATTTAAACTCTTCGGGCGTCTATAACCCTTGGAGTCTCTAAATATATAATCTTATTGGGGTCCCGAGTCTCTCACAGGTGAGGCCTTGCCAGAATAAATCATATTGCACTAAGGCGGCCACTCTGATATCCCTAAAATCACTGCCTACTATTGTATTAGCCATATCTATAAAATTATAACCAAGGAAATACCATACTCGTATATCACACTACTAAAACGAGTACTCTCAATAAAGCATATAACACTATTAATGCACATATCCATCCTCCGTGGACAGCACGAAAGATAAATCCACTACACTTGGGAAAAGAAAAAATACCAACATAATATTAACGTTTATAGATCTACGCACTAACTCGCCTCACATGTAAATCTAGCAATGAACAAAATATGGTGACTAGCTCTTGTCACATGAAACATGCCTCATCCTCCAAGGATAAGAGTCATACTTCTACCTTTCCAATCGCATTGGAAAATCCTTCCTCTGGGCGAGGCATTGCCACCAAACACCTTTCCTACCCTGAAATGGCGGGGACAATACTCCTACCGAAACTCTAGCATGCCAATAACGGCCTTATACTCATGCGTATCTAACATCAATGTTGACCGCAGGTAAAATTAAGTTACCAATCTCTATATCTACACCCCTTCAAATAAAGAAGATCAAATACTCTTTCCCCCAAATGGTGAGTCTACGCACCACACCGTACTCATCGTCGTGACTATTAACCCTAAGGCTCTTGCAAAATGAATAGCTATAAAATAGTGTGGTGCCCCAGTACCCATTAAAACTCGACCCATGGCACCAGGTATAGGGAACATACCTTTTATCTCTTTTGGGGCCAGAGGTTCTGCTACCTGGTGGACATTGTAGACATGTCCATACTGTGATTGCCTCTGCTGATCTAAGGTTGTTGGGGTGGTGGGTAGCGTTGCCTTCTGTGATTCATTACGGGCGCCCTGCTACCTTGGGGTCCTATTCCTCTCTGGGCAATCCTGACATCTATGGCCATTCCTACCACATTAGAAACACCTCCCTCAAAACTGTCTCATTTCACTACGTTGTTGACTAGTTTCGCTTTTTCCTTGGTCTTACCGTGCAACTTGAGGAAAAACGATGTCAGGTTGAGGACAATCCCTCCACTTGTGACCCGGTTGTACACATTTATAGCAGAGTCCTGAAATGTTTTGCTGGTCGGGTTGCAGTTTCTCTCCAGTCTGATTCGGACAACATTGACATTTATGACCGTCCATTCCACATTTGAAACACCTCTTTGTGACTTCATTCTGACCCCGACTTTGTTGACCCTGAAACTTTTGGCTCTCCATAAAAATTTTGTTACCTTTAGGGCCGTTTCGATCTTGAGGATATGGTTTCCAAAAGTTTGGTGCCTTCGCACAATTTTCAACTCTAGTCACATCAAATTGACAAATCTCTATAGGTCTTTTACCTTCTCTAAGTTGCATACGGCGATCGTGGTACTGTAAGATTGCAGTGGAAACTGCCTGTGCCACATTGCCTGCAAATTCGGCGATTGGTACCCTCTTTGGAGACGCCTGAGGTGTGAGTTGTTCTTGCTCACTAAATTCCATAATGGCATTAGCTTATTCGTTTTGACGGTCCATCAGAAAGTTTAAAATAATCTGGATAATATAAACATTCACATCGACAAATCGCAGAAGCACGAATTTCAAACGCATAAAGATGAATAAAACATTCCTAATGTTAGGGCTCTAAATCAAAGACGCTAAGTTGGAAACGAGATAAGCCGTATAGATCCTAAAGGACATTAGAACCTGATGCTCTGATACACCCAGTGACACCTCACCTAATTAAATACCGGGTGATCAGCCCTTTATTAAATTATAACCAAGGTGAACGGTTAGTTCATTCTTAACATCACTGTCGCAAATATAACTTTTCAAATTAAACACCCTAAATAATTAAGCTAAGTGACAAAACCATTTTAAGGCATCAATTCCAAATTTAATTTAAAACCAATATCTAAAACCTTTCATAATCCATGGTTTAAAAATCACACAACAAATAGACTGGAAAAGATAATCCAAGCAATTTAAGCATTCAACTAATTAATTCCGAATTTAAAACCTCAAAGGAAAAACATCCTGACAGTAATAATCCCAAAGTATAAATACTGGAAGTAAACGAATCACAATCTCTGATAAAACCAACTGAATAATGGAAAAAGGGTGACACATGACCAACTGGATGAAATAGAACTAGAAGTGGAATCAATAATGAGGTCGTCTAAGCAAGAGGCCTAGAACTCCCACCTAAGTTGCAACACGTTCCTTCCAAAGGATACTTTGCAAGACGCCCTTGTGACTGGGCACCTGAAATATATACATATATATACAAGAGAGAAGAGAAGATAGGAAACGGGTCAGAGCCCGATTGTAAAACAGTTTACAATTTATTTTAGCAAGTACTTAAAATGCTTACCGGCTAATGCAACAATCATATTAGTGTGCGGTACTCTCTTGAGAAATTCTCACCTCTCTTCTAATGTGCACACCTACCGCACTACTAATCCCAACAATTTAGCTTATCTTAAGTTACTCATAAGGTTTCATACCAACAATTTCTAGTGTTAAGAAAATTAATCTTTTTAAAAGAAAAGTTCTCACATAAACCTCTTTTGATTATAAAGTTTCTCAGTATTGCCTCAAACTTTTCAAACACTTATCTCCAAGTTGAAATAATTATTCATTACTCACCTACCTTTAATCACAGTAGATAGATCCCAAATTTTAAGTCTCTCTCTCTCTCTCTCTATATATATATATATATATATTAATCACTCATATAATATATATATATACTATCGGCACCCCACATAAAATTTATGGTCTTGGCATACTCTGCTATCAAGTCCCCGTATCACTCGTCCTAAAGGAAATACAAGTTTGGAATCACTCTCGAACTGTATTAACACCAAACACATACAAATTGAGGCGAAGCATAGTTCCAAGTCACTAAGAGGTCAGCACATACCCTCACGTCTCTTAGGACCGTCTTACTATCGATCCGATAGCCTGTACCAAGGATTCTAATGTTCTAGGGTAGAAGTCAATATCCCCCATAAAGGTCCCATTGAGATAAGACTGTCCCAGCGCGGTAACTTCAGTGATTGCAAGTAGCGCGGGCATGATTTTTACACGTATATAGTATATGCACAATCACAGTCATATATGTATACTACTATTCTCAATTCTAATTTAGGTACACCCACGACCCATACCTATGATATTTATTCTTGTTTCACATTACTAGATTATCTCGTATAACGGTTTGTCTCTTTTATTCTTATTTATGGGATTATTTCAACTTACTACGTAACACTCGTGAAATCCTATCTCCCCAAGTGTAATTTCAGTAAGTGCTCTTTTATTTTACGACGTAACTTCCTTACAAGTCTCACCCCTTTAGACCCACGCTCCCATTATTTCTTAAGTGTAAAACACCTCCGTTAAATGTAAATCTCGTCTTACATTAAAGGTTCTATTTTTATAAAGTCCTACTGGTCTTCTTTATATCCCAAAATTCTTTAACAATAATGTCCAAGGATTTCGATTCATTTAAGTGGGAACAACCTATTTAAAAAGGGGAATTTGAGTTTTCTAGGAGGGGTCGATCGATCGATGACATGGGCTCGATCGATCGATGCATCGATCGATCGATGCTATTGGGTCGATCGATCGATCAAGCAGTTATGGAGAAACTGCAGAATTTCCAGTTACGGGAATGCTATTCTAAAATCATCCAAATCATCATTTTTGTTTTCCAAACTTCCAAAAAATAATACTACATTTGTTGTATCCCCAACTGATTAATATTCTACGTAAGACCTGCGAGTTTTCATCAATTATAACGAATTAAAAGGGCTAAAATCCATAAAAATATCAAGAACCCTAATATTTTCTTTAACTTAGTTCTTCCCATTCTTTTCCAAGATTTTCTACTCCTAACTCAATGGAATTTCGTGGTTCAACCTGTACATATGAATTAGATTTCCAAAATACGTCTTTTACCTCTACAACATGCGAATTCGAGTCTCCCATACATGCTTTATTTCACAAAAACTAGTACTAATCAACCCTAGACTAACATCATTGAAGCATTAACTGAAATAGAGTAAGATAGATACTTGCCTGGAAATATTTGGATCAGATTTGTGGAAAATATTAGTGTGGTTGTGATCCTCGTTGCGCGATCTAATGTTTGGCGGCGACAGCGGTGCAAACGGTGGAGTTCTTGGCCTTGAACTCCTTGGAAAGCTTCTCCTCTTCCTCTCCAATGTCCGTCTTTAGTTCTTGGTTATTTTAACCCTAGAAGACAACTCCTACCATCTGATATAACCTTAGAGAATTCGTGGGTTTCCATGCCGAAAAGTATGAAATGTCTAAAATTCCCTCCCGGGATGTTAATTTGGCCTAGAAACGCCCTGAGACCCAAACTAAACCCCTGGGTACATTATTTTGACTATCTCAACCCTTTTGGACACATTGACGTACTCAAAATGACCATACGGGTGACTTATAATTTATTAACTTTTAATAGTTCGAATTTAATCCTAGCACGACACAAGCGCGTCCCAATAAATTTCCAAAATTATCAAATTAGATTCTCGTGATAATTTTACTAAATACAATTACACGTCTTACTTTATCCATAAAGTAACTTGCAACAAAATTCCAATAATTACTAACTCTCATAACGCTAGTAAGTATTTAAATGATTTTTCGGATTAATATTAAATTAATATCTCTAATTAAATTGAATAAATCCCCAAAATTAAAAGTCATAAAAATACGGGGTATTACATGCAATTACACAATAATCTGCACCTGCTATTGCAACACAAATCCTGCATGTGTATGTGTGTGTGTATATATAGAGAGAGAATGTAAAGATATAAAATGGGAAGATAATGAACATAGAGATTTATATCAGAGGTGAGATAAATACCCTTTATTGTTAAGCACAAAACAAAAAACCCATTCCAAAAATTAATACGAGAAACAGTTTCATAAATAGGGACGGATTCTGTAAGTCAGAGTGGAGTGGGGATCTGTTTTTTTCCTCAGAGGGGAGGCAACAGCCTTGGAGGGAGTGTGCCCTGAGTGGACCTTTGCGGCCACGGAGAGGAGGGGAGTACGGCGGAGAGGAGGGGAGGTGACGGGATGAGGAATAGGGGGCGACGGCAGCGTCAACGGCAGAGAGAATGAGAGGGGTAGGGCTTGGGTTTTGGTCGAGAGAGATAACGGGGGAGCAGGGGAGAAGATGAGGGAGGAGAGAGAAGATGGAAACTAAACATAGACAAAATTTTAAGGTATTTTATATTTTAGTTAAGTGTTCTTAATTTTGGCACACTTTAAAATATTGCCAAAATTTGACACGGTTTTAAAGTGTGTCAAATTGCCATTAAACCGTGCTAGAATTTGGCATAGTTTAAAATTGTGCCAAAATTTTAATTTCAGAGTGTGCTAAATTGTTTTTTTTAGTGCAGTGGCTAGGCATCCCTAGAGTAGATCGTCATATTTGGCATCCCTTTGGCTGGACAACTAACAGGTTTTGAAAATATTTTGCAAGTACGGGCAGAGCCTAAAGTTCTTTTGAAAATATTTTGCAAGTGAATTAAAATGCAACAATTAAAATGCATGAATGCTCTTCATATTTAAGTTAGTGTCGCAGTCAATTGAGATACTTCTCACCTCTCAACTATTATGTACACCTAATGCTTCTTCCTAACCCTCCTAGTTACACTACCCCGTCTAACTAGCCTTGTCCTGAAGCTCCTTGACACTTTACTCTAGACTGAGTAATTTGCACTTTTACCTCATAGGTTCTTCATCACATTAACTTAATTAATTCTCTTTAAATTCACTATATAACATTATCACTAGTTATATACAAGAAATCCCTTTTTACTCTATTTACTTCGCTTTTCGATAAATATCTACACTCTATATACGTATCATATATATTACAGTTGCACTTCATATATTTTACCCGTATATAAATCTGTTTGATAAATTTCAACATTAATATTATATAATATAATATAATATAATATAATATAATATAATATAATATAATATAATATAATATAATATAATATAATATAATATAATATAATATAATATAATATAATATAATATAATATATTATTTTGTTATTAATTTTATTATATTAATTGGTGTTTTATTTTAAATATAATTTGGGTTTTATTTTTAGAAGGAAGAAACATGAGTAAATGGGTATGAAAGATATGGGAGTGCTCAAAATCCCATAGTGTCCCACATGGAAGATTACCACAAAAAGTGATGGTACATACTCTAAAGGACAACCAAGCTTCTTAGTTGACAAGTCAAATAAGGAGGTTTTATCCCACGCATTGTGGTGGTGCTTAAGCACCACCAATCACGACACATGACAAGCTTAAGCGCAACACGCGGCGCGGGAAATGGTGATTGGGTGACTTAGGGCGCATTGCGCGCTTTGACGCGCACTTGGCACTTCGCATCGTCACTTGGAGCATGAGAGCCTAAATTTTTGACAAAGTAAAACAGATCAACGGTTGTGATTAAACGATCTGATTAAGAGGTTTAAAATCCAAAACGACTTGATCTGATCCATTATATGAACTCATAGTGTTTCGTATAGGGGGTGTCCATTAGCTTACAATAGGAAACCTAATCTAAACCGTTAGATCGAATCTATTCCAAATAGACATGATCCAATGACTGCTGAGTCGCTACATGAAAAGCTGTGATTGTTTAAGAACAGTCACAGAAATGGCTATAAAAAGAGTTCCAGACATCTATTTTGGACACCGAAAATTGCTAATTTCTCGTTTCCCCATCCTCTATATTTTGGCATTATCAGATTACAAATTCAGAGTATTATCTATTTGATCAAACAGTACATAGTTTGAATTAAACAACTGTTCATACACTGCATTGTATCCTAAAGGCAGATTCAAATAAAACCATAGTGTACTCGTAGTTTTTTTTCAATCGAATTGGGAAAATTTTTCCCTAAAAGATAGCGTTCCCAGAACATGCCTTGCAAAAATTAATTAATTAATTATTTATTCTTTCCATATGAGATTTCCAATAGTTTCAATAAAAATTTCTTATTACTCCAATGGAAGGAATAGTGGCACAATCTATCCAATTCATGAGTGAAGACTTAATCAGACTCGACCGTTTTGATGGCAAGAAATTTTCCTATTGGCAAGATCAAGTTATGTTCTTACTCATATCACTTAAGAAAGCATACATTCAAGATGACAACCTTGAGAGAATTCCCGAGCTCACACTCAAAGACACCAAAGAAATAAAACAAAAGTGTGTGAATAGAAAAGAAGACGAATTTATGTGTTGAGGACAGATCCTCAATGCTTTGTATCAAACTGTAATGCTCATCGAATGATTCCGACGACAAAAGAATTATTGAAGGCATTAGAGACAAAGTATCAAAATGAGGAAGCGAGCAACCGTAAGTTTCTAATTTCAAACTATATGAATTTTAGAATGAGTAATGATAAATTTATCGTTGCACAAGCACAAGAACTCGAACAGATTGTTAGTGATCTTAAAGCCGCTAGAATTAATCTTCAAGATCAATTTCAAGTAAGGGTGATTGTTTCAAAACTTCTAACCTCTTGGAATGACTTTAAGAAGAAAATTAATTATAATGAAAATACTTATACAGTGGAATCCCTTTTTCGTCACCTTCGTATTGAAGTTGATACTAGTATTCGAGAAAAGAGGGATGAACAAGGTGAGGGTCATTCAAAAACCAATATGGTTGAGGATAAAAAATGCAAGAGTACCAAAGACTCAAAATTTAAAATAAATAATGATTTTAAATTCAAGAACCAAGGTGCAAATAAGAAAAATAAGGGAAAATGTTTCTTCTGTGACAAATCGGGCCATTATTCTCAAGAATATTATCTTAAAAAGATGGCATTTAAGGAAAAACAAGGGTCGAAGGAAACCAACAATATTGAAGATCTTATAGCTACTATATGAAGCAAAATCAATTGAAAATGAAAGTGTATGCTGGATGGATACCGGTGCAATGGTCCACATATGCAAAGACTTCTCTTCATTCAAAACATATCAAGAAATTGATGGAAAAGAAGTGAAGATGGAAAATAAACTTCACACTAATATAGTTGGGAAAGGCACAATGGAACTTAAATTAACTTCTAGAAATCTCTTACTCTAATTGATGTTATTTATGTACCTAATATGTGTAAAAATCTTATGACTGGGGACTTTCTCAATAAGAGAGGTTTAAAACTTGTGTATGAGTCTGATAAGTTTGTCTTATCCTAGAATGGATAATTTATTGCCAAAGGATACTCTTGTAACAACATGATCAAAATTAATGTAATCAATGATATTAGTTCTGCTTATATAGTTGAGTCTATTTCTTTGTGGCATAGTATATTAGGTCATGTAAATTATAAAAGTATTAAAAATATGACTAATCTCGGCTTAATCTCGGATTGTAAATTTGATAGCATTGCTAAATGTGAAATTTGTGCGCAATTGCAGATAACTAGAAAGTCTTTTAAATCTGTTGAGAGGACATCCAAAATATTTGATCTTATTCATAGTGATGTATGTGATATGAAGAGTAATATGACTCGTGGTGGAAATAAATATTTTTTTTAACTTTTATGGATGATTACTCTAAGTATGCATATACATATCTGCTTAAAAGTAAAGATGAAGTTTTTGAGAAATTTCTGATTTTTAAAGAAGAAGTTGAAACTCAACAAAATCAGAAAATTAAAGTCCTACGATCTGATAGGGGTGGTGAACATTACCCGAGTGAGTTTATACAATTTTATAATACTCATGGAATAATCCATCAAGTTACGGCACCTTATACGCCACAACAAGATGGAATGGCGGAAAGGAAAAATACGACTTTAGTTTAAATGATAAATGGAATGTTAATCAGTTCTTGTTTACCTTTGTCGGTGTGGGGAGAAGTGGTTTTATCCGCATGTTATATTTTAAATAGAGTTCCATTGAAAAATAAGGGTATTACACCATACAAACTATGGTTTAATCGTAAGCCTAATCTTAGACGTCTTAAAGTTTGGGGATGTCTTGCTTATGTAAGAAAACCTGAACCTAAAAGACCTAAACTAGGAAATAGAACTTACAAATGTGTTTTTATTGGATACTCTAGTAACAGTAAGACTTATAGATTTTTAAATCTTTAAACTCAAGAAATCATTGAGTCAGTAGATGTGAAATTCTTTGAACATCTAACAAAGTTTAGTACTTTTAATCAAGGTTTAGAAAATAATAATCCGACTATTGACTTCTCACCTTCAGAAGAAAATTCACAAACAATATCTTCTTTAGAAAAAACAAATCACGTTGAACCGTGAAGAAGTAAAAGATAACGAACAGAAAAAATATATCGGCCTGACTTTCTTATCTATTTTGTTGAAGGGGATTTAAATTAAACTAAAAATAAAACAAATTTTGTTCTTAATATTAAAGATGAACCGAAAATATTTCATAAAGTGGTAACATCTAGGGATGTTATTTTTTGAAAGAAGAAATCAATGATGAAATGAACTCAATATTGTCAAATCAAACTTGTGTTCATTTCGATCTTCCCCCCGGAGCTAAACCTATTGGGTGCAAATGGATATTTAAAAGGAATTTAAATCCGGACGGTTCTATAAATAAATTTAATGAAAGATTAGTTGCTAAAGGCTATAAGAAAAAACATGGAATTGATACTTTGATACATATGCTCCTATTGCTCGAATCATTTCCATTAGGATATTAATATCTCTTGATTCTATTCATAATTTTGTAATTCATCAAATGGATGTCAAAACTTCTTTTCTAAATGGTGATTTAGAAGAAGAGATTTAGATGTAACAACCCAAAGGGTTTGTTTTACCTGGCCAAAAAAAGAAACTATGTAAACTGTTTAAATCTCTTTATGGCCTTTACAAGCTCCTATGCAATGGCATGAGAAGTTTGATAATATTGTAATATCCCATGGATATAAAGTTAATGATGCCGACGAATGTATATATAGTAAATTTGAAAACGGTGTTGGTGTTATTATTTGCTTGTATATGGATAACATGTTAATATTTGGGTCTAGTCTCAAATATGTTGAAGAAACCAAAAGGTGTCTATCATCAAAATTTAATATGAAAGATCTTGGAGAAGCTGATGTGATTTTAGGAATCAAAATTATGAGAAAGAATAATTCTTTAGCATTATCTCAATTTCATTATAATGAAAAGGTTCTTAAAAGATATAATCATTTTGAACTTAAGTCAGTTACCACACCGGTAGATCCTAGTATCAAATTAATGTAAAATACTGGTCGTGCTAAGGACCAACTTAAATATGCTAGTATTATTGGAAGTCTAATGTATTCCATGCATTGTACTAGACCAGACATTGCTTATGCAGTGAGTATCTTATGTAGATTTACAAGTAATCCAGGACAAGAGCATGGGAATGCAATTTCTAGGGTGCTTAGATACCTGTAGAGGAATTTGGATTATGGCTTACATTACGTAGGATATCCATCTATTTTAGAAGGATGTACTAATTCAAGTTGGAAAATCTTGAATCAAAATTCAATTCAACTACTGGTTGGATTTTTACGCTAGGAGGAGAAGCTATCTCTTGGGGATCTAAGAAACAAACATATGTGTCAGATTCAGTAATGCAATCTGAATTTATAGCCCTAGCAGATGCATGTTAAGAAGTAAAATGGCTTAGAAAAGTGTTGTATGATATTCCTTTATGGAAAAAGACATCTCCTTCTATTATGATATGTTGTGATAACCAACCCAAAATTTATAAAGTTTCGAACAAAACTTACAACGAAAAATCTATACACATTAGTCTAAGGAATCAAATTATAAGAAAATTACTCAAGGAAGGAGTAATTACAGTCAACTATGTTAAAATGAACAAGAATTTACCAGATCCTCTTACTAAAGGTCTTTTTAGGGAGATGATATATATCACCTCAAAAGGAATGGGACTAAGGTCTATTAAATAACACAACTATATTTAATGGGAACCCAACTCATATTTTGAAAATATTGACAGAGTTCAATATGGTACAAACAAGTTAAATTATAGTTATGGAACACTAGGAATTTTATACAAAAGTTTCATTCCTATGTGCCTAGTGTTGGTTTTCTGCATGTTAGAGGAGGAAGGACACTTCTTAATAAATCATATAAGTGTGACTCAAAGAATAAATAAAGTTGATTTACCTATATTAGTGTCGAAAGTGTGGACGATTTCTATGGAATCAAGACCTATCCTAAATCACTTGTGAAATCAGCATTAGCACAAGGCCATAAATGTGCATGCTAGAAGAACACTTATAAACTCAGAAATCGGTATGTGTAATAGTTCCGACTTATCTCAAAAGGTCCTTGGTTCAAGATACGTTCACCACAGCACCTTGATGAAGCTTTGAATTTTTTACACTATATGGAAATTTAAGTCTGAAAGACACTTCTCATTTATGTACTAGAGTTCAGCAATAGTGCCAAAAGTTCTCTATTGTTGTTTTTTTGTTTTGTGTAATCGATCATTTGTATCCTCTATTGTGTATATTGAAATTGGTGGGGGAATGTTGGATAAATTTCAATATTAATATAGTATAATATAATATTTAGTTGTTAATTTTATTATATTAATTGGTGTTTTATTTTAAACATAGTTTGGGTTTTATTTTTAGAAGGAAGAAACATGAGCAAATGGGGGTGAAAGATATGGGAGTGCTAAAAATTCCACATTGTCCCACATTAGAAGATTACCACAAAAGGTGGTGGTATATAAACTAAAGGACAACCAAGCTTCTTAGTTGACAAGTCAAATAAGGGGTTTTTATCCCACGCGTTGCGGTGGTGCTTAAGCAACACTAATCGCGACACGCGACACATGGCACACGAAAGGGCGATTAGATGACTTAGGGCACTTTGACGCGCACTTCGCACATGTGCATCGTCGCTCGGAGCATGGGAGCCTAAAGTTTTGACAAAGTAAAATAGATCAACGGTTGTAATTAAACTATCTGATTAAGAGGCTTAAAATCCGAAATGACTTCATCTGAGCCACTAGATGGACTTGTTAAGAGGTTTAAAATCCGAAATGGCTTAATATGAGCCATTAGATGAACTTGTAGCCTTTCGTGTAGGGGGTGTCCATTCGTTTACGATAGGACGCCTAATTTGAACCATTAGATCAAATTTATTTCAAACAGACACGATCCAACGGCTGCTAAGTCGCTATATGAAAAGATGATACTGTTGAAGAACAATCCAAAAAAGGGCTATAAAAAGAGTTATAGGCATCTATTTTGGACATCAAAAATTTTTAATTTCTCCTCTCTCCGTCCATTATATTTTGGAATTATCAGATTAAAAATTCAGAGTGTTCTCGGTTTGATCATATAGTGCATAGTTTGAATCAAACGACTATTTATACACTGTATTGTATCCTGAAGGAAGATTCAAATAAACCCATAGTGTACTCGCGATTCTTTCTCAACAGGATTGGGAGAAGTTTTGCCTAAAAGATAGCGTTCCCAAAGCGTGACTTACATAAATTAATTAATTAATTATTCATTCTTTCCATAGGAGATTTCCAATAAAATCTACACCATATATACGTATCAATATATCATAACATTCACGCACATGCCGTATATATTAGACACTCGCCTTTTGTTATCTAAAATGCTATCATCCCAGGTATACTCATCCACCTGGACATCCTGTTACAATTAGTTCCCTGAATCAGTGAAACAAAAACAAACGTAGCGGAGGTGGCCATTGTTCAGTCACCGAAAGTGAAACTGAATCATACCACAAAGAAGTTCACCCCTGAAAATAAATCACACAATAAAATCCTCGACGACTATGATCTGGGGGTTATACTTTCCCTGCTCCTCAATCCAGGGCATTCACCCACATTGCGCAACCTCTTGTGATAGAACTAAAGGGGTATGTATTGCTATAAATATTATTCACACCAATATCTATAAAGCACACAAATATATATATATATATATATACACTACACAATCACCGTATATATATATTTAATTTAAATTCGGATATTATCGAACCCGCGCATGCCCATTCCTCCTTTGATATATTTAATTTAAATCCTTGCCCAATTCCCGTAGAACTAGCCTAAAATATCCGAGTGTAGATGGGTGTCTATCAATAAAAAAACAAATAAAATAAAATGAAAATGCTTCTTTTATTAATGACATCCGAGAGGTGCCCACGAAGGTCACCCAGAAGTCCAAAAGCCATGGGAAGGTTTAGCGCCACTTCAAGTGTCAGCGCTGCCTCAAGTGTCCGCGCTGTCGCAAGTGCCGGCGCCATTTCAAGTGCCTACGCCGCTACAAGGGCCGGCGCCGCTTCAGGTGCCAGCGCCGTCACAAGGGTCGACTCCGCTGCAAGTGTTCGCGCCGCTGCAAGGGTCGGCGTCGCTACAAGTGCCAGCGTCAGCGCCGCCGCGAGTGTACACCCCGCTGCAAGGGTCGGCACCGCTGCAAGTGTCGGTGCCAACACAAGGATCAGTGCCTCCGCAAGTGTCGGCGCCGCTGCAAGTGCCAGCGCCGCTCCAAGTGCCTGCGCCTCTACAAGTGTCAGCGCCGCCGCAAGTGTCTACGCCACTGCAAGGGTCGGCGTCGCTTCAAGTACCAGCGCCGATGTAAGTGTCAGCGCCACTGCAAGGGTCGGCGCCGCTGCAAGTACCAACGCGGAACTACAAGGGTCGGCGTCGCTACAAGTGTCTGCGCCGCTGCAAGTGCCATCGCCTCTGCAAGTGTCCGCACCGCCGCAAGGGTCGGCGCCGTTGCAAGTGTCGGCATCGCTTCAAGTACCAATGCCGCTGCAAGTGTCAGCGCCACTGCAAGGGTCGATGCAGCTGCAATTGTCCGCGCCGCTGCAAGGGTCGACGTCGCTACAAGTGCCAGCGCTGCTGCAGGTGTCCGCGCCGCCGCAAGGGTCGGCACCATTTCGGAGATTTGCAAGGTTGAAAGTGTCTGCGCCATTGTAAGGGTCAGCGTCGATGCAAGTATCGGCGCCGCTCCAAGTGCCAGCACCACTTCAAGTGTCAGCGCCGCCGTAAGTGTTGGCGCCGCTGCAAGTGTTGGCGTCGCTTCAAGTACTAACGCCGCTGTAAGTGTCAGCGCCGCTGCAAGTGTCCATGCCACTGCAAGTGTCGGCGCCGCTTCAAGTACCAGCGCCGCTGCAAGTGTCCGCGCCACCGCAAGGGTCGGCGCCATTTCAAGTGCCAGCGCCGCCGCGAGTGTCAGCGTTGCCACAAGTGTCCGCGCCACTGCAAGTGTCGGCGCCACTTCAAGGGCCAGCGCCGCTTCAAGTGTTAGCGCTGCTGCAAGCGTCTCCGCCACTGCAAGTGTCAGCGCCACCGCAGGTGTCGGCGCCGCTGCAAGTGTCGGCGCCGTTTCAAGTACCAGCGCCGCTGCAAGTCAGCGCTGCTACCAGGGTCGGCGCCGCTGCAAGTGTCTGCGCCGCTCCAAGGGTCAGCGCCGCTTCAAGCGTCAGTGTTGCTACGACAAGGGTCACTACAGCAATAACATTCGAGAGGTGCCCGCAGGAGTCACCACAGAAGTCCAAAATTGAGAAGTGCCACTGCAAGGGTCAGCACCGCTGCAAGGGTCACTGCAGTAATGACTGTTAAGAGAGTCAGCGTCACTGCAAGGCTCAGCGCCACTGCAAGGGTCACTGTAGAAATGTTATTCGAGAAGTGCTGCTACAGGGGTTTTGACAAAAACTCATATTGAGGAAGTAGCTATCGCGAATAACTCCTCATCACGAAACATCAGTCTCTAAATGAACAACAGCACTAACACTTTACTTTCTGGTACAGGTTGCCTAGTCGAGCAAGCAGGGCTTGAACAGGCGCGTTGGGACCTCCTGGGAGTTTTGTCTTGGCGGCTGAGCGACAAGGTATATTGAGCAAGCTTAACCACTTAGCACTATAGTATTGAGAGAATACTAGTAGGAAGACCCAGAAGTCACTCGAGACTAGCACACTGCACACTTGGTCATAAGTGAACTGAGCAGCCAAAGAGCTGGCTACTCACAAGAAATAAACTCTTTACAAGAAAATAACTTTTTCTAGAAGAGGGGGGTCCTCGAGGTCCCTCTCAAGAAAAATAACACCTTTAGAAGAAATGAGTCCTTAAGGTCTCCTCTCTCAAGATTTGCAAAATTGCACCACAAGTTACCATTTCAAGAGATAACTACCAAATCTGATATTTTGTCTCCATTAGGGGACATATGTGCTTTTTGAGTTTTGGTCGGTGCCAGGTGGCGCCTGCAGAGGGGACAGGCAGGCTGCCTACAGATAGGGACAAATGGTACACTTCAGGCATTGTTCCCCACCAATTCTCTCAGTTTTGGCGCCCAAAAATGCCAACTCACCCCTAACGCCCTAGTATAAATAGACCTCTGGGAAAGGTAAAGAGGGAGACAATAGAAATTGCACTGTTACTCTGCCAAAATATCACTAGACCTACCAAAGTATTCTCTCCCTACTCATTCTCATAGTGTTGAGTGCCTTGTTCCTTCGCTCCCCACTGACAGCCATCACTCTCAGGTGTTTCCCTTGAGAAAATTGCTATTTTTGCTGTGAAAGTTCATCTTCTTGCAGGGAGTGAGTTGAAGCTTGAGTTCCATTGTTACCAGAAGGAGAAGTTTTCTTCAAAAGTTGCACTAGGAGACCTTGAAGACCTTGCAGGCAGCGTCCATTGGAGTGGGTCACGCCTCACCCTTTCCAGATATTCATAGACCCCAGTCTCACTACCCTCCTACATTTGGCGACTCTGCTGGGGAGGTATCCTCATTTCCATGGACAAAGAAGGTTTCAATGTCTCTAAGCGGTTGGTTTTTGAGGACATTCCGTCTGGAAATGGAGCTCACAGTGACCAGACTACTCAGGAAGAAGTGGTGGTGATCGGAGCCAAGGCACCAGCGCCTCAGGCAGGTCAGACCAGTTCGCCGGCAGTGGCTCCAATGGCAGGTATGAACCTTATGGCAATGTTTTTTAACTTTTTAAAGCAAAACAATGTGGATCTATCAAACTTGGGTCAAGGTTGTGTGACACCTGCTGCTGCCCCTTCCGGAGGGGTAGCCACTCCTATTACGATTCCGTCTCGGAAGCCGGCGCCAGAGCAGGTCCTGGCGCGAACAGGTTCTCCAGCTCCTAAAAACACATGTTTGGAGGAGTCACCATCTAAGGCTGTTACTATGGAAGAAGTGAGGAAGCTCCTCTCCTCCTCTCAAATAGAGGGTTCCCACCTATACGAGGAGTTACAAGACCCCTATCCACCGGAAGTAAGTGAGAAGCCATACCCTGAGGGGTATATTCCACCAAAATTTATCAAGTTTGGCGGTAGGGGGAGAACCCTAGAGAGCACGTGAAGAGGTTCGTCGAGTACCTGGGAGTACATGTTGGCGACAAGCATCTGAGGTTGAGGGAGTTCTCTAAAACTCTCATTGGGAAGGCTTATACATGGTATTCCAACTTGGCGCCTAACAGCGTCCCTACTTGGGAAGAGATGCACAGGTAGTTCCTCCAGAAGTTTTTCATAGCGGAGGATGAATTTACACTCAGGCACCTGGCGCAAGAGGTCCAGAAGCCAAGAGAAGAGTTGATGCACTACATCAAGCGATTTCGCGAGAGGGCCTTAGATGTCCACGAGGATGTGGCGGAGGCCAGGTTGCTACAGATATGTGTGGAAGGAATCTTAGAAGAGTACAAGTTGCACTTGATCAACGAAACTAGAGATGGAACTTTCAGAGAATTCACCAGGGCCGCCAGCAACATAGCTATGATAATCAAACCAAGAGCCCCGGGTTGGAGGAAACAAGTTCCACTGACTCCAGGGAGGTTTCAAGTTCCGAGGAGGCAAGCGGTTAACTATGTGTACGGGAGTAACAAAAGGAAGAAGGGAGGCTCTGGGGCCAAGACCGACAGTCCCGGCAACAAGAGAAAATTTGGGGAAGATGCCCCGTCGCCACTACCGTGCAGCGTAGCTGAGGCTATGGATTGTTACCGCACCTTAGTGCAAGAAGGCGTAGCAAGACCTCCCCACCTAAAAGGAGAAACCCCAACTGCAGCTGACAAGGCCAATCCAAAGTACTGTGAATTGCACCAACGAGTGCTGCACTCTACTAAGGATTGTTACTACTTGAGAAGGATCATTGGTGGGCAGATGGCCAGCGGTACCTTGCAGATACCCCCTATGGACGTTAATGAAAACCCACTTCCTGTGCATCACTTTGGCACCGCCAACATGGTAGTTGCCTACGACGAAGAAGCTACGAGAAGTCTTGTGAAGCGGGAGAGTGGCGAGCAGTTATGTGAGGAGTTAGAAAATCTGTCACTAAGCAGACTTCAGCAAGAAAGAAAGCAAGAGGAGTGGTTCTTCACTCTGGAACATGAAAATGGAAGTGGGGAAGTTGAGGAAGTCGCTCTCTTATAAGGTGAGGTAGGCGTCATCCTCGCTCTAGACGAGGGAGGGACCTCTGAAGCGGAGTATGTTTGTAGTGCCCAGACGTACGAGGTAGACTTAGACTCTGAATGTGAGGCCATGGCGAGGAGCTCCAAGTTCAAGTGGTTTTTCGACCAGATAGGGGTGAAGTACGACACGAGGGTGTCCATCACGAGGAAAGCCTTGGAGGCAGTGCAGCAGCAGGGAGACCCTTAGCTAAATTGGCAGGGCCCAATCGGAAGGATGATTAAGAAGTATACCTCTGAAGTGGTGTTTTCAGAAGCGGATAGGGTGGTGCCCTACTTCCACAACCGCCCGTTGTACGTCACAGCCATAATTAATGGAGTCTCATTTCCTAGGGCGTTGATGGATGGAGGAGCATCCATTAACATCATGCCCATCAGTATATTATATGAAACATGAATTGACCAGGAGAAGGTGGTTCCGGTACCGCTAGTAATTTTTGGATTCGACAACGCCGGAATGCAGTCTATTGGATACGTGAATGTGGGAATTAAGTTGGGAAATTTAACCTCCCACATCAAATTTCATGTTATTAACGCTAACACCAGCTACCAATTACTTATTGGAAGGGTATGGATGCACACTCATGGCGTAGTGACTTCCACCTACCATCAATGCGCGAAGGCAAACATTAGAGGTACAGAGATAGTGATCAAGTCCACGCAGAGACCCTTCGCCGTTCAGGAGGCCCACCTGGTAGATGCTGCCTTCTACATCGAGTTAGATGAGGAAAGAAAGGTCTCTATAAGAAAACTAGTGGGAATCAAGGTAGCTGAGGGAAGGGTCTCGCAAAAGAAATCCGTTCATGACCGTCTAGGGGAGAGGATAATCCCCCATATGGCAAAAGGTAAGAGGAAAGCAGAGGAGGTAGCTAGACCCCCTCGAACTTGCAAGAAAGTGGTCTTGCCCAATGGAAAAGTCATCTACCATTTATAACGGTCTCCGCGGGTAGTGTTCTGGGACGAGAGCATCGACCCGATGCCCGAGTGTTTTATTGTTGATGAATCCCATATTATTGAGCATGTTGAAGAACCAGAAGAAGCGCCAGAGTGCATGCAAGACGGACCCAGAGAGAAGCTGCAGGAATTAGAGGAAATCAAGTTGGGGTTAGAAGAGGGCGAGAGTAGACCCATTCTAATTTCCAAGTGCCTGGAACCGAAGCAGAAGGAAGAGCTCATTGAGCTACTTAAGGAGTTCACTAATGTATTTGCTTGGAAGTACATGGAGATGCTAGGAATAGACGCAGAAGTGAGCTCTCATAGATTGAACATCCTTCCCAATGCCCTTCCTGTAAGGCAAGCCACACGCACATATAAAGCAGACCTTGATTTGGAAATAAAAGCTGAGGTGGAGAATTTGTTAGCGGCAGGGTTCATCAAGCCTATTCAGCACCCCATATGGCTATCCATCATAGTGCCAGTGGCAAAGAAAGACAAGACCCAAATCAGAATCTGTGTAGATTTTCGCGACTTGAACAGGGCGTGTCCTAAGGATGAATTCCCACTACCCAGCATAGACAGCTTAGTGGATTCCACCGCGGGACATGAGATGTATAGCTTCATGGACGGGTATGTTGGCTATAACAAGATTAAAATGGACCCCGCCGACGCAGAGAAGACTGCCTTCCGCACACCGTTAGGGAACTTTCACTATACAGTCATGCCCTTCGGATTGAAGAACGCTGGAGCCACATACCAGCGGACCATGATGGCAATTTTTCATGACTTGTTTCATGATATACTAGAATTCTATATGGATGATCTGGTGGTGAAGTCTAGGAAAGAAAACAAGCATATTCAAGATCTCAAGAGAGTATTCGAAAGGTGTCGTCGGTATAAGATGAGAATGAACCCCTCGAAGTGTTCCTTTGGGGTTACTGCAGGGAAATTCTTAGGTTTTGTGGTAAATAGACAGGGGGTGCAAGTGGATGCAGAGAAGATGAAAGCCACTGTGATGATGCCACCGCCCAAGAGTCAGAGACAACTTAAGATCTTCCTGGGAAAGGGATCCTACCTGTGAAGGTTTATACCTGCATTGGCAGAAGTAACTCATCCGTTCCCACCTCTACTAAAAGACAAAGCAAAGTGGGTTTGGGGAGAGAGGCAAGAGAGTGCGTTCGAGAAGATTAAAGAAATCCTAGCCTCTCCGTCCACGATGATTCCCCCCGAAGCCGGAGCACCGCTGCTGCTCTACCTTACTTCTACAGAAAGGTCGATAGGGGCCCTCTTGGCGCAAGAGAAGGAAGGAGTGGAAAATCCGGTCTACTACCTGTCAAGAGTAATATCCGGAATAGAATAGAGATACACCAGCGTTGAGAGGCACTGCCTGGCGCTGGTATTTGTAGACCAGAAGTTGAGACACTATCTTCTAGCCTTCACCGTTCACATAGTCACCAAGTGTGATCCCATCAAGTACCTCCTCGTGCGGACTATACTCGTGGGACGAGCAGCAAGGTGGTTTTTTATCTTGTCAAAATACGATCTAAAATGCGTAGTGCCTAAAGCCATTAAGAGACAGGCAGTAGCAGATCTACTGGCCCACTTCCCGAGTGGGGTTTTCGAACCACCTAGTGAAGAGCTTCCCGGAGAAAGTTTCCAAGCATGCATGGCGGAGGAGGTGAAGAAGTGGTTTATGGAGTTTGATGGTTCCAGTGCTCAAGGAACAGGTGGGGCCGGCGTCATACTGTTAGATCGGAAGGAGAAGATTACCCTCTCTTTCAAGTTAGATTTTAAATGCTCAAATAATTAAGCTGAGTATGAAGCCCTCATTCTAGGGATGTTGGAAGCACTCAGAAGAGGGATCAGGGTACTGTGTATACGAGGGGACTCCAATCTGGTAGTAAGGCAGGTCAATGGAGAGTTTTCCCTTAAACATGCCAACTTAGCGCCGTACAGACACATCATCCAATGACTGCTGGGACAGTTCTTGGAAGTAACTGTGGAGAGGCAGGCGCGAACGATGAACAGACACCCTGACGTGCTCGCCACCATAGCACAAAAGTTGGACATGGAGGAATCAGAAGCAACCATCACAGTGAGGTGGAGAACGGTACCCACTACCGTAAAGTCCTTATTCCCAAGTAACGAGCCGAAAGATTAGAGGCGTCTGGTAGAGAAGCAACTTGAAACCAGGGAAGGGACAATGAAAATATTAGAGTTAGACAACTATCATGTGCTGTAGGGAACTCTCTACTTCAAGAGTCCTGGAGGGTTTCTGGCAAGGTACGTAGGGGAGCAAGAAGCCAAGGAGAGGTTAATAGAAATGCACCAGAAACACTGTGGAGATACAGATATCCCCCTTTATAGACGACTGCAGCGAAGCGGGTATTTTTGGCCCGCCATGAGCGTAGAAGCGGACCTCTTGCAACAAAGTTGTTTAAAGTGCCAAGCTAATTTTTACCAGCCAATGGAGGCTAACTTCGTGGAAGCCTTCTAAGATTGGAGACAGCCATACCTAGCATATCTAAAAGATGGGGAGCTGCCCGCCGAGAGAGCATATGAAATTTACCTTAGAAAAAGGATAGCACGTTTCTACTTGGTCAAAGGAGAGTTATATAGGAAAGGGTACAATGAGAAGGTGCTAAGGTGCGTAGCCAAAGAGGAAGTGGAAAGGGCACTGAAAGAAGCTCATGAGCACTCCCACATGGGAGGTGCCAAGCTGTACGATCAACTGATGACGTTGGGATACTATTGGCCGACCATGGAGGCTGACTCCATTGGCTATGTGGAAAAGTGTAGAGCATGCCAGGTGCATGGAAACATGGTGCACGCTCCCTCCGTTAGTCTACAAAGCTTGGCAACCCCCTATCCCTTCCACACATAGGCGTTCGACCTGGTGGGAAAGATCGCCCCAGCATCTCACGACAAAGCTTTTATCATTGTGGCTACAGAATTGTACACCAAATGGGAAGAAGCCATTCCTTTAAGGAGAGTCATGGCCCAAGTGGTAACCCAGTTTATAAAGGAGTATATCATATGTAGATTCGGTATACCCAAAGTAATCCTGACGAATAATGGGAAGCAATTTGTATGCAAAGAGATGGCCCTTGTCACGGACAGGTATAAGATTATTCATAATAGCTCAACCATATCCTACCCCAAGGGCAATGGCCAATTAGAAGCTACTAATAAGACCCTAATAAATATTTTGAAGAAAATGATAGAAGACATGCCGGGAGCATGGGATGAGAAGTTGCCTATGGTGTTATGGGCCTACCGTACTTCGAAAAGAAAGCCAACAGGGTTCACTCCCTTCTCTCTAGTATATGGGACCGAAGCTGTCCTACTAGTGGAACTGGCGGTACCTTCAGCTAGAATTTCTCTTAGCAATGGGCTCATCCCAAACCCAAGGCATGTGCAACTGGAGGCGCTGGACGAGCACAGAGACAAGGCGAGAGAGAATTTCAAAGTCTATACTCAGCAACTGTCCAGGGCCTACGAAAACTTGGTTAAGCCTAGAGAATTCCAGGTGGGAGATCTAGTCCTACGAGCATCAACTCACCATCTCCTTAGCATGTCGACATCAAAATTCAAACCTAACTGGGAAGGCCCTTTTGTTGTCAGAGGAGTGGGGAAGTCGGGCTACTGCCAAATATCAGAACCAGAGAGTGATTGCCTCCAGTCCATCAACTGCAAGTGGCTGAAGAGGTACTATGCTTAGTAACAACTAACAAGTTTTGTTTGTGTTTTGCATGTCTGTAATAGATTTCGAGGATTGCTCCTATACCAGAAAAGTTTTTTTGTAAATTTTTTTTAAGAGCAATACTACACTGTAAACAACACACAAAGGTAAAGAAATGAAATAGCAACACTTTTGATCATTGTTGACATTTGCTTTGCTTGATCATTTATACATACATATACACTCCCTATTAAGTTAGAAGAGAGTACAAAAAAAAAGGTCAGGAACTTTGCTCACTACACTTGGGAGGTAAGTCCATCCTAAGAGAAAGTATACTGAGCAAAGTCCCCCAGACATAAATTAATACAGTTTTTTATAATAAAATCAGGCTTCCGAAAGGGGCAGGGGTCACCCTCCTCTCCAACCTAGCCTCTACGACTATAAGCAGTAATGTGCAGGAATTACCCCACAGACAGGAGGGGCAACCCAAGAAAGTCACATGCCAACACCTCACAGCTACAAGAGGTGCGTTTTCAAAAAAAATATATACAATATGATAATACATAACTTTTCATATCAATGCAAATACCCCGCAGTATATGGGGTAGCCACCAGTAGACTAAATGCTCACAGAAATTAGAGCAAGTCATATAAAATAAACACCCACAGTATAAAGGGAGAACAAAGGAAAAAGAAAGTGCGGAAGAAACAAAGTGTCTCATACAGGAATGATAAGTGATTTACACATAGAATTCTGATCACTACAAAGAAAGAAGTAGCCTATCTTCTAGAAACCACAAAAAATAAATCATCACGTGCGATGGCGCCAGCGTATGACGGACCAGCCTCCCGTAGAAACTTTTCCTCCAACCTGACAAATTTAGCCTCATCCTCCTCATCGCCAGACTCGAGTCTGGCAAGCTTCACCTGCAGTAGGGTGATCTGGTTCCGTATCCTCGTAGCCTCAGTGTGCCGTTGCTCAACTCTAGACTGTCAGGAAGTGTGAAACCTCACTATCTTTCGAAAAGGAACACTCAGAAAGGGGCGAACCCCTGCGTCAAGCCAATCCAAACGAAAGTGATAGAACTACTGTAAGTCGCGGAGGTCATCCAAGAATAACAAAATAGAAGAGCTAGTCAGCTTAGCAGGGGAGGTAGCCAAGAACTCATGAACATGGCTGGCAAGAGCCCTTAGGTTGAAGGCCGTAAGATTGTCAACCTGAAGTATACTCTGAGAAGTGAACGTCTCGGGATGGTGCTCCAAGATAAGATCCAAGAGCTGATGTTCATGTACCCTGAATCGGCCTGGTAACTCCTCACGCCATAGCCTACTAGAAATAGTCGCAGCATCCTCTACTTCATCAACGCCATTGGAGTGACGAGACCCCGCCTCAGAAGGAAGAAAAGAAGACTCCCCACCAGAATCAGCGTCACCGACCAAAGGAGTGAACTCAGAACTATGATCTCCCTCCACAGTTGCCCCACTACCAGTCTCCACAATAATCGGAGTACCCTCATACACCTAGAAATAATGAGACAAGGGCGAAATGGGAATTCTTGCGCAGTATATGCAAGAAGAAAAGAGGGGAATAGTAAAAAGAGGGGGTATGCCAGTCTAATACCTCTCTGGCAGTTGCCCCACTGCCAGACTCCACATTCATCGGAGTACTCTCATGCACCTAGAAACAATGAGACAAGGGTGAAATGAGAATGCTTGGACAGTATACGCAAGAAGAAAAGAGGGGAATAGTAAAAAGAGAGGGTATGCCAGTCTAATACCTCTCTCGCAGTTGCCCCACTGCCAGACTCCACGGTCAATGGAGTACTCTCATGCACCTGGAAACAATGAGACAAGGGTGAAATGAGAATGCTTGCATGGTATACGCAAGAAGAGAAGAGGGGAATAGTAAAAAGAGAGGGTATGCCAGTCTAATACCTCTCTCGTAGTTGCCCCACTGCCAGACTCCACAGTCAACGGAGTACTTTCATACACCTGGAAATAATAAAACAAAGGGGAAATGAGAACGCTTGCACAGTACACGCAAGAAGAAAAGAAGGGAAATAGTAAAAAGAGAGTATGCTAGTTTAATACCTCTCTCGCATCCATCTCATTATCTAACTCCACAAGTATTGGAGCAACTTCATCCGGCTCCTTAGTCATCAGAGCAACCTCGCTCACCTGGAGATAATGAAGCAAAGGTGAAGAGGGGAATGCTTGCGCAATTTAAACAAAATAACAGAGACATAAGAATGACACGAGAGAAGTAGATACTCTTATGCACGGTACCTGAATAACGCCCTCCGTAACGGTCATAGAAAGAGGAGTAGGGGCTCCCATAAGAGCAGCAACACTGATCGATGCTCCAGAAGGGGTTGTCTCAGTGACCAGCGAAGAAGCTACCTCAACCTCAGGCACTTCCGAAAGAACGATCTCAGCGACGGAGGGCACGAGGGGTAGGCAAGGCTGTGAATGACAAGAAAGGGAGAGAGTTAAAAAATCAGTTATTCCATGAATTATGAATGCTTCAACTGAAAAAAAAAAGAGGGAGAGGGAAACTTCTAAAAAAAAAAAAGCACCACAGGGACACCTACCTGAAGGGGCACGATAACAGGACAAACTGGCCCATGTATAAAGGCTGCTGAAGAGACAGTGGTAGGAGCCGCATTCGAAACAGCGCCAAGGGATAAATGCGACAAAGTAAAAGAGGGCTACGATAAGCACAGGCTAGATAAATAAGAAATATAGAACTAAGAAAATAAGAGAGTACCTGAACCCCATCCAAGGGGGAAGCGCGAAAAAAGACGGTCGGTGCAGTAGGGGCTATGCTGATAGCTTGCAAAGAATGAAAGTATGTTATTCATCGCATGATTGAGGAGTAAAAGATTCCATGCTTCAACGGAAAGGCCTTGACCTGAAGCATAGGCTCACTGGTTGAAGCCACAGTAAATATCGGGCCACTAGAGATCGTCTGAACCAAAGGTTTACCGTCCATTGATACACGGATCCTGGGGATAGAAATTCTCCCTGAAGAGGATAAACCCGGGACGGTAACTCCAGGTAGGAAGGAGCCCCTCCCTGAGAAGAAAGTCCAAGAGCCATTAGGACTCCTATTAAAAAGAAACAAATATTCAAAAGTAAAAATGCGTACCTCAGGTGAAGAGGCCTCCAGGGGCTCAGCTGCAGAAGAGCCCACCGTCGAGACAAGAGAAGATGGGGTGACAACACCCGAAGACACAACTCTCTACGCATGATAAATGGGTAAATAAAAGGAAGAAGTAAAAAAGAAAATGGCACAATGAAAGTTTGAAAATAGAGAGGCATGCCTGAGGAGAAGGGGAAGCCACATGGGTGGTCCTGGTGACAGTAAAGTGCACGGATGAAAGTTGCGGGGAAATGACAGTGTACGCAACCAAAAGGCAGTTAGAAGACGAATAAATTACAACAGATGGTAAAAGAATTAAGAAGACAGCAAACCTCTCTAAACAGGCCTCGGGAAGAAATGAGCATGGAGTTCCTCTCCCGCTGAAAGGGCGTCGGTCGTAGTGGGGGAAGAGGAGAACTACTTGCCTCTACGGAAATGACCTGCACAAATATGACAGAATGCTTTGATTGACAAATAAAAATATATATAATAAGGGGAAGAAAGAAAATCATATGCAAAAAAAATATAGACAAGTAAAGGGAGAACGCTTACAGTAGCAAGGCGCGTAGTTTGTCTATAAGGGAGATGGGTGGGGCTAACCCCCCAGGAGAATGGGAGGCCTCATCATCACTAGAAGACTCTCTGGAGACTGATAACAAAGCATAAGTGTCAGTAGTGCTTTCGCTATGGAAACCTAGGTCGCCCATATCACTCGAAGAAGAACTATGGTCGTCATAGGAAGGGGTGCTTCCATAATCAACTAGTTCCTCTTCCAATGAAGGGGAGGGAGATAAAAAAACTTCGAGAGAACTAGTTCCACTAAGTAAAGAATGTCGTGATATAGTACCTTCCGCAATGGGAATAGACGCGACCCGCGCCTCCTGGGAAGTAAGGCTCGGTGAGGAGTAGCCTTTACCTCTCGCTACTTGGGAAGTCCTCCCCGCCCCAAGATCGCCAGTATCAGACCCTTGATCCACTGTAGAGGAAGCATCCATGCCAGCGCCATCTCCTTTCTTTTTCTTCGCAGCCCGGGTCCTCATAGGAGAAGAAGGAGGAGAAGCAGAAGTAGCAGGAACAAAATTGGATACGTCAGTGTCAGGGTGTTTCCTTTTACTTGTAGTAGAGGTGCTCGCTTTCCCTCTGCTTTTTTGTTGGTTTCTAGACTTCGCAGGGGGGAAGCTCAGCCGGCGGAGAAGAAATTGACTCGTCAATGAGAGGTTTCACTAAAATGGGAATGGCATGCTCTAAAGGTGGCGTGGAGGTGGTGCTGAGAAGCCAAGGATCTTTCTGCATCCGCCTGACCAAAAACTGAGCTCTGGTGTATTTAATGGAGTTAGTCTCATGAGGGGGACCAACTACACATTCCTGGATAAGACGGACCTGCTGCTGCCAAAGAAGGAACCAAGATGAAGTGAATGAAGGATGATAATCGCAGGGAGGCACATAGAGGCCACCTAAACCACTGATCCTATGGAATAATCCCTGAAGAGTAAAGCTAGCACACGCCTCTGAAAACGCCTCAGAATGACTGTTGTAGGTAGGAAGAGGAGGGGCGTGAACGCCCTGATCGTAACCGAACTGTCGTCTTGCCCTCTCGGAATGATAAGACTCAGCACGCGGACCTAACTCGGTCCAAGAAGGGAGGTGACATGATAAGAGCATCGTCACCACATTAATGTGAGGACACGTGGAAACCGACCCCACTGCTGAAGGGAAATAGAAGGTCCCACCGTCGTCGGGGAAAGAAAGCCAGCTGAAAGTACCCCCAGGGCTCCTGGTGTAAGGCTGAAACTGAAACTCCTTGATATCATCAATCAACATTCCCAGAGACTGCTTGGGAGTTTTCTTATGCCACCGAAGAAGTCTCGCAGCGTCGCTATGACAAGCGTGAGCCCCTGAAGTAAAGTGGGGGAAATGCTCAAACAAAAAGGCCATCAAGAGAAGGGCATTGGTATGATTAGCAACATCATACCGACCGCAGGACCTCTCTACATCTATGTGTGCTCGATCCATCTAGGTGTAAAGAGAACCTAAGGTCAGGGCAGCCATGGGTACCGACCTACCGCGAGACAACCGTACAGCCAATCTAAAAAGAAGTTCGCGAGGACAGTCTTTGGGCTTACTTGGTAGAAGGAACCGAGTCAGAAACGTAACGAGGAAATAGGCTAAATGTGCAGGAGAGTGGAGCTTAGGACCATCCTGGGATCTAGGGGATGCACGAGAAGTCTCCCCCTTCTGCAACTGCTCAAAATCTCTGAACCAGTATCTTTGCCATTTGGCAAAGGAATGCTTGGAATGACCAGTTATATTTATGGACACATACCTCGAGCACTCTCCGAGAGCTGGCCGTAACTCCCCCACCATATCCTGCTCTAGGGAGTCCTCGCAGTCATCATAAAAGACCTGCTTCCCAAAGAAAGGAAGGGAGTACAATTCACATATATCTTCTAGGGTAAGGGTAAATTCCCCCCAGCCTGTGACAAAGGTGTGAGACTCCATACTCCACCGAGACAATAAGAGATTGAGCGAAGAACCATGCTTAAATATGGTGCAGGACTTTAGGCTGATGACGGAGGTAAAGAGTCCCACCTCCCTAAGAATATCCACATAATCAGGAACGCTCAGAACATAATCAACCCAGCTGGCCCACTCCTCTGTGGGTCCACTCGGGGTTTTAACTTCAACGTTGGAATAAGGAAAGTCACCGCGGTCAACGCGGACTCGGAGAATGGAATCCGGAGAAATATTAGGAAGGTCAGTAGACTCACTTAACCCCACATGAGAACGTTCGAGAACAGCACCCGAAAATATTTCCCCAAAATCAGAAAGTGAAATCATGAAACTGTCAGCAGGACCAAAAAAAGGAGCACGACGATAAATACCAAAGTCTCACCCTTGGCGAATGCGCTTATAGTCCTTCCATGCCTGAGAAGAAGTTGGCGTAGCTGATGAACCATCAAGAGCCATTGGCTCATGAAAATAACTCATCCTAGTGGGGACTCCGAGCGAGGGACCCTGGGGGTCCCCTGTCGCAAAAAAAGAAGTGGAGGCAGAAACCCCGGCAAAATCATGTGAAGAGCCCCCGGTCAGTGGCATGCTCTCCGTAACACCAATAGTCGGAGAGACACCCTGGGTCACGGAACCCTCGAGCTTGCCACCCCGATCAGTGGCAAGCTCATTGGACAAAGAGATCCCCAGGCTAGCTCAACGCGCGAGGAACCGCTGTTGGTGCCAGACATTTCCGAGATACCCTTATCCAAACCAAATGGATAAATTTCGTGAACCGAGGTCGAGATACCCCTCCCAACGCAACTGATTTGCTTATCGGAACCCAAGACAACATGCGAGAGACCCTCGGACGAGAGGTACGTTCGCTCTGGGCCCCCATCAACAGCCATATCAAAGGGGGCGGGCGAGATGCCAATCTCCAACTGAGCTCCGCTGCTCGAGATACCCTTATCCAAACCAAATGGATAAATTTATTGAACCGAGGTCGAGATACCCCTCCTAACGCAACTGATTTGCTTATCGGAACCCAAGACAACGGGCGAGAGACCCTCGGACGAAAGGTCCATTCACTCCGAGCCCTCGTCAACAGCCATGTCAAAGGGGGCAGGCGAGATACCAATCTCCAACTGAGCGCCGCTGCTCAAGATACCTGAGATTTGAATATGGTCCGCGGAAGGAAATCGCGAGGAACCCATGAGGGTTCTCGAACCTCCAACTTATGGAAAAAGGGCGGGTAGCATGGAGGCGTCGATGGCGGTAATAGGGACGGTCGGAACCATTGAGATGGGCAAGGAAGAAGGTATAGAACTTAAAACCATGGAGGTTTTGGAGGGGTCTACATTTGAAGAAGTATTGCTTGGATTAGAATCCATGAATGAGAAGCTATGGTAGTTGGAAAAGTTAGAGCAAAAATGAGGAGATGGGTGGCTATGGTGTTTTAAAAATCCATTTCTCACTCTCTCTCACTAAAACCCAAAAGTATCTTATGTTTTTTTGAAGAAGATGAAAGAGCCTAAGAAGAGGGGCTTATGTTTTTTTGCACCAAAATGGGAAAACGTATAGGAAGGCAAAAAGGTTATGACCTTTTTTTCCCAAATGACGAGATGACAGTTCCTACACTGACGCGTGGGTTCTAAAAAAAAAATTAAAAACCTCGGATAAAGGGACATCGCAGTTAACGATCCTAGGATCCCTCAGAAAATATATATATATAATTGTTGAAACCAGATTTATAGCGTACAAAGTTTTTTTAGTCTACCCAACCAAAAAATCTTTGCACGACGGGCTAATGTAGATGGGTGTCTATCAATAAAAAAATAAATAAATAAAATAAAAATGCTTCTTTTATTAATGACATCCGAGAGGTGCCCGCGAAGGTCACCCAGAAGTCCAAAAGCCATGGGAAGGTTTATCGCCACTTCAAGTGTCAGCGCTGCCGCAAGTGTTCGCGCCACTGCAAGTGTCGGCGCCGTTTCAAGTGACTACGCCGCTAAAAGGGCCAGCGCCACTTCAGGTGCCAGCGCCGTCGCAAGGGTCGACGCCGCTGCAAGTGTCCGCACCGCTGCAAGGGTCGGCGTCGCTACAAGTGCCAGCACCACTGCAAGCGTCAGCGCCGCCGTAAGTGTCCGCGCCGCTGCAAATGTCGGCGCCGACACAAGGATCAACGCCGTCGCAAGTGTCGGCGCCGTTGCAAGTGCCAGCGCCGCTCCAAGTGCCTGCGCCGCTACAAGTGTCAGCGCCGCCACAAGTGTCTACGCCACTGCAAGGTTCGGCGTGGCTTTAAGTACCAGCGCCGCTGCAAGTGTCAGCGCCACTGCAAGGGTCGGCGCCGCTGCAAGTACCAACGCGGCGCTGCAAGGGTCGGCGTCGCTATAAGTGCCAGCGCCGCTGTAAGTGCCATCACCTCTGCAAGTGTTCGCACCGCCGCAAGGGTCGGCGCCGTTTCGGAAGCCAGCGCCGTTGTAAGTGTCGGCACCGCTTCAAGTACCAACGCCGCTGCAAGTGTCAGCGCCACGGCAAGGGTCGACATCGCTACAAGTGTCAGCACCGCTGCAGGGGTCCGTGTCGCCGTAAGGGTCGATGCCGTTTCGAAGATTTGCAAGGTTGCAAGTGTCTGCGCCATTGCAAGGGTCAGCGCCGCTGCAAGTATCGGCGCCGCTCCAAGTGCCAACACCGCTTCAAGTGCCAGCGTCGCTGCAAGTGTCACCGCCGCCGCAAGTGTTCGCGCCGCCGCAAGTGTTGGTGCCGCTTCAAGTACCAATGCCGCTGCAAGTGTCAGCGCCGCTGCAAGGGTCAGTGCCGCTTCAAGCGTCCGCGCCACTGCAAGTGTCGGCGCCACTTTAAGTACCAGCGCCGCCGCAAGTGTTCGCGCCACTGCAAGTGTTGGCGCCACTTCAAGGGCCAGCGCCGCTTCAAGTGTTAGCGCCCCTTCAAGTGTCAGCGCCACGGCAAGGGTCGGCATCGCTACAAGTGTCAGCGCCGCTGCAGGGGTCCGTGTCGCCGCAAGGGTCGATGCCGTTTCGAAGATTGCAAGTGTTGCAAGGTTGCAAGTGTCTGCGCCATTGCAAGGGTCAGCGCCGCTGCAAGTATCGGCGCCGCTCCAAGTGCCAGCACCGCTTCAAGTGCCAGCGTCGCTGCAAGTGTCACCGCCGCCGCAAGTGTTCGCGCCGCTGCAAGTGTTGGTGCCGCTTCAAGTACCAATGCCGCTGCAAGTGTGAGCGCCGCTGCAAGGGTCAGTGCCTCTTCAAGCGTCCGCGCCACTGCAAGTGTCGGCGCCGCTTTAAGTACCAGCGCCGCCGCAAATGTTCGCTCCACTGCAAGTGTTGGCGCCACATCAAGGGCCAGCGCCGCTTCAAGTGTTAGCGCCACTGCAAGGGTCAACGCCGCTTCAAGTGCCAGCTCCGTTGCAAGTGTCAGCGCCGCCACAGGTGTCCGCGCCGCTGCAAGTGTCAGCGCCATTTCAAGTACCAGCTCCGCTGCAAGTCAGCGCCGCTACCAGGGTCGGCGCCGCTGCAAGTATATGCGCCGCTCCAAGGGTCAGCGTCGCTTCAAGCTTCAGCGCCGCTACGACAAGGGTCACTACAGTAATAACATTCGAGAGGTGCCCGTGGGAGTCACCACAGAAGTCCAAAATTGAGAAGTTACACTACAAGGGTCAGCGCCGCTGCAAGGGTCACTGCAGTAATGACAGTCGAGAGAGTCAGAGTCACTGCAAGGCTTAGCGCCACTGCAAGGGTCACTACAGAAATGTTATTCGAAAAGTGCTGCTACAGGGGTTTCGATAGAAACTCATATTGAGGAAGTAGCTATCGCAAACAACTCCTCATCACGAAACATCAGTCTCTAAATGAACAATAGCACTAACACTTTACTTTCTTGTACAGGTTGCCTAGTCGAGCAAGCAGGGCTCGAACAGGAGCGTTCGGACCTCCTGGGAGTTTTGGCTTGGCGGCTGAGGGACAAGGTATGTTGAGCAAGCTTAACCACTTAGCACTATAGGATTGAGAGAATACTAGTAGGAAGACCCAGAAGTCACTCGAGACTACGCACACTGCACACTTGGTCACAAGTGAAGTGAGCAGCCGAAGAGCTGGCTACTCACAAGAAATAAACTCTTTATAAGAAAATGACTTTTTCCAGAAGAGGGGGGTCCTCGAGGTCCCTCTCAAGAAAAATAACACTTTTAGAAGAAATGAGTCCTTAAGGTCTCCTTTCTCAAGATTTGCAATATTACACCACAAGTTACCGTTTCAAGAGATAACTACCAAATCTGATATTTTGTTTCCATTAGGGGACATATGTGCTTTTTGAGTTTTGGTCGGTGCCAGGTGGAGCCTGCAGAGGGGACAGGCAAGCTGCCTACAGGTAGGGACAAATGGTACACTTCAGACATTGTTCCCCACCAACTCTCTCAGTTTTGGCTCCCAAAAATGCCAACTCACCCCTAACGCCCTAGTATAAATAGACCTCTGGGCAAGGTCAAGAGGGAGACAATAGAAATTTCACTGTTACTCTGCCAAAATATCACCAGACCTACCTAAGTATTCTCTCCCTGCTCATTCTCATAATGCTGAGTGACTTGTTCCTTCGCTCCCCACTGACAGCCATCACTCTCAGGTGTTTCCCTTGAGAAAATTGCGATTTTTGCTGTGAAAGTTCATCTTCTTGCAGGGAGTGAGTTGAAGCTTGAGTTCCATTGTTACCATAAGGAGAAGTTTTCTTCAGAAGTTTCACCAGGAGACCTTGAAGACCTTGCAGGTAGCGTCCATTGGAGTGGGTCACGCCTCACCCTTTTCAGTTATTCATAGACCCCAGTCTCACTACCCTCCTACACCGAGTCAATTTTTCGACTCTAAACTCTTATAAATATTAACTTATATTCATTTTTTTCAAGATACTAAGGACATCTTAATCAACCCCGTTTCCTAATTTCTTTCGAAATTTCCATTCGAATTCGTTTATATATTTTCGAGCGTTGTTATCCCAAACACTCCTAAATCCATACCGTGAATTCATTCCCATCCAATTCTAAGGTAAAATAATATTCCCTAACATTTTCAGAGTCCTACACTCATACACGGACATCCCTAAATAATTCATATTTTATTTCTCCCAAAAATTTTTATTTTAGACACCCTTCCAAAAAAAAATCATAACTAATTAAAAAAAATCAAAAAATTACGAAATTGGCGGCCACGTGTTCGTAACGAAAATATTTATCTCCATGTCCCAAACCTAATCTCGTTCGAACGAGATATTAATGTCGTTCAAACGAGATACTAAACTTGGTTGAACGTCTTACAATGTTGTTGGAATGACTAGTAATGTCATTCGAACGACGCTCCAAGTCGTTCAAACAACCTATCCATATTTCTCCCCCTCATTCTTCCTACAGTTCGTCCACCATAGAAGAGTTATTTAACCCTGTTATCCATATTTCTTCCTAGTGAAATTCCTTTTATGTATCAGGGAAATTTCTATCCGATTCAAACTATCAATTTAATAACCTCCAACAACAAAAGTTTCATAAATACGAAATCATTTATAGTTCACGATTTATTACACTAAACTCAAAGATTCAGTTACACAATTTCCACAATACCTCCATCTAAATTTTAACCGTTAACAAAACAAAGAAGTTAAATTTCCTGGGTTCTAATCACAGATCTTTATTCCCAAACAATACTCTTTGAGATATCCCTTTTTCCTAAAAAAATTATATGCGTAATGTTTCATAAATTGAAAATCCAATTTGTATGCCAACCCAACCCAAAACAATTGATTTTATCACACCCTCTATGATATGAATCGATCGTCACAAATTTACATTGAAGCAATTTAACCACTCTCCTGATAAATTTCGTAGAGTCTGAATCCCTTGGTGAAGATGATGAGTTTGGCACAAGCACCCAAATCCTTCTCCAAATTGGCTCCCAAAAGCTCCTCAATCTTCTCCCTCTTTTCTCCTATGCAAACAAGGGTTTTTCTATTTGAGTTTTTCCTACCAAAAACTCCTTAATTAAGGTTTTATAACACCTATCCCGAAATTAGACTTGTGGGCCAAGTTAAAATGGTCCAAACACCTCCTTGTGAGCCTCGTTATGCCTAAAACTGCCCCTAGACCCAATTACTATCTCCGAGTACTCTTTTCTTACTATCTCGACCTATTCGGATGTAACTGTGCACTAAGAATTGCCATCCAAATTACTTTGCAACATTCTCCAATTTTTGACCTAAAAAATGCGATACAAAAATAATTCGAATAATTAAATCTCAATTCGTGAAATTAAAAAAAATCCTCCAATTTAAATAATTTTCCCAAATTAAAATAAGTTCTATTTCACCCAAAAATAATTAAATTCAATGTCTTCAAAATTACGGGGTGTTACATACTTCCCCCCCTTATAAATAAATTTCATTCTCGAAATTCAGCTAAGCCTAGTACTCCGAACCTCGACTAGCTCCCAAGTCACTTATCCTTAAGATCGCTAAACTTATCTCTACCACTTCTACTCGCGAATTATTTAAAAATTAAATTAGTTAACCAAGGAACCCACACACCCTATACTTTTTCTTAATCAAATAAATAATACCCAACTTTTACCAGCCTTAAACTGTAATATGACTTTCAACTCAGAGTTATAACTACATACATGTATAATAAACTCGATACCAAACTCATGTACTAAAGACCAAAGATATCCCCACTTCCAAAGTTGCACTAAGTTTCATGCGTGGTATGTCTCGCAAAGCTAAATCCTACCTAATATTATTGATCGTTGAGATCCATTCGGCCCGTAGTCCATAATTCGTAACCCCAAATACCCGTCTCTCGACATAAAAGTATACACATCCCCTCTTATGCTACACAAGACAACATAATAATATGCAACACAATTTAACATTATACTCATATATATAAGCTAGACCCTATCTCAGGTGATACCTGGCAAAAATCCATATCCTAGTACAGTGAACACCACGTCTTACTATAACTATCCACAATAGCTCCAAACCATCACTAACCAGTCGAAACTTAAAAAATTATCCACCCTACTCCCATAATTCTCGAAAGTAGTACATCCTCCTAGTGTACTCCCCACTCTCTCGTGGTTAACACCAAAGAACCCCGCTACCCCCATGGTAAATATATATATATATATAATATGGCTATGACGACCAACGCACCACTAAATCCGACTCACTCGTGAATCCTAGTGATACCAATCTTATGCAGTGACACCCCCAATGTCACTTCAAGCCGTACCCCATGCTAATAGGATAAAAAGATAATTTACCTCGATACTCTAGCTTCTTTGCCTGGTCAATGGATTCTGGAGTGGCCTCCTCATTCCAAAACATAACCATGAACTGTTGTAGTGGTTGTACATCTAGAACCCCATGTTGTAGTTTCCCCTGCCTCGCTTAGGGAAATTTCTCTTCATGTGACATGTCTCTCCACAGAATAAACACTTCCTCACAAATCCTTCCTTCCACTGATCCTATTCCTGCTAGCCTCCCCCATCACTCCCCTAGCCCTGGAGGCCCTGAGGAACAAAGTGTTGCTACTGATTGGGACACTATTGTCCTTATCTAAAGTCCTGGCCATTTAGTTTATAGCCCCCAGATCTGAATCTTTTGGAAGAAATCCCCTGCCGGGAGTCCTGCCCATGTTTCCTGCCATCCTGTTATTATGCTTCGCTAACAGTACCCACACCTACCTTTCCCTGCTGCCTGGGCTCACCTCTTCTCTTGCTTCCTTTCATGTGGAAACGATAGTCCCAGTAGTGTACTAATGTTGCATGGACGATATAAGTATACGTCACCAGTGTTGGGTTGCCAATCAAGTGTTGCCTTAGCCTCCAGGCTAATCAATATATAAACCTCGCCTTCCTCCTCTCCTCATTACTCACCTTATCTGGAATAAAATTGTCTAAACGGGAGAACTCCCCCTCATATTCTACTATGGAGCAATACCCACGATTCACCTCACTAAACTTCTTCCGCATCTCGGTCTCCACTACTGGCGAAAAATACTTGCGTTCAAATTGCACCCAAAACTCAGTAATCGTCATCATGTCTCTCTCTTTGGCGATGGTAACTGACTCACACCACTGTAGTGGTGCTGCAACAAGTCTGAAGCTAATATTTGCTTCTGTGTTTCACTACACTCCACCATGTTCAAGTGGCGCTGAGTATTCTTCTTCCACTGACATGCCTCTACTACATTAGAGATACCCTGAAACTATGGCGGGTGTCCCTTATAAAACGACTCTCTAACTCTCTGCTACGTAAACGGCCATGGCTGGGCCTCAATATCCAGTGCCACTGGCATCTTCTACTGGGGCTATGGAAAATGAATGTCCATTGCTGCATTGACTGCCTAGGCAACTATCTCTACCACATATGTAGTTGTCATCCTCCCTGGAGGTGGTTGTGGCTGCAGAACTATCGTCTCCTGATGAGTCTCCCCCTCCTCATTCCTTGTTGTTGCTCTCGTCGATCTACCTCTCCTAGGCGGAATCTGAAATTTCAAAACGAGTTGTATGAGTTTATTGTTCATATATCTATAATAGCAGAAAAAAGTAAATGCGCGTTCATAAAATAATACGACTGTTGACGTAAAAATTCTCCATCTACGAGGACCAATCAGAAAAGGACACATGTCATCCTACATGGCAATATTCGGCACCCGAGGAGAGTTGATCGACACCCGAGGAGAGTTAGTCGACACTCGAGGAGAGTTGGTCGGCACCCGAGGAGAGATAGTCGGCACCCGAGGAGAGTTGGTCAGCATACCAATCAGGAAGATCAAAGGATAACTATGCATTTAATGTGCATTAATGAAAATGAAAACGCATTTAATGAGCCTTAATATACATTTATACTGTATTAATAGATGACAACACATAGCATACCAATCAATTCAAGGAAGACCAACCATCATAGAAGGCCAACAATTAGATTCATTGTATGTAGACATAATGTCTGAATGTATATTGACATTGTATCTCTTTATCTCCCATCACTATAAATACATCTATTCCCTTAGCCAAAAGGGAGGAGGGAAAAACAATTGAGAGACACCATTCATAAGATACGCAACCTTTCTCTCTCTACACCATATTGTGCCATTGTTAACCCCTGGGAATAAAATAACAGTGGATGTAGGTTTTATTCATAGCCGAACCACTTTAAAAAACCTTTGTCTCTTATGTGTTTGATGTGATCACCATTTAATTTTCAATCATCATCTTCATACCTTCATTTTTATCTGTTGTTGATGCCGATAAGATAACATGGATGATATTTCTAGTCATCAACTGATTGGCGTCGTCTGTGGGAATGTGTTGCAAGCATTGTTCTCCATCAAAAGCTAAATTTTTTATTTAATCTACGTATAATCAATTATACATACATCTTTTGATTCAATCATGATTTTTATGTTTATATACATAAATTAATTGTCCAATTTTTATCTACAAAATATTGCATATCATGATTTTAAAATCATAATTGCTGGATCAATTCTTATTTGAAAATCTGAAAATTATTGAATTTCAAAATCATAATTTTTGGTTCGATAGTAGAACGATTTGTTCCATTAATTTCTGACACTGCTATTCCTCTTTCCATCTCCACAATGGTATCAAGTTTGAAGAATTTCAAGAGATCTTTAAGGATTCCTGAAATTACAACTACAATAATATCAATTTTAGATAATTTTCGTTAATTGACTTTCATATATGATTGCTTACCATACTTTTATCTTTGTAAGAGGGAAGGAATACAAATCGTCTCTCTCCAAAATATCATTCTTAAAATAACCATGGTTGGACACAAAATGGGATCGTTTATCTCCAAATTTTCTTTATTAAAAATTGTATGAAAATATTTTGAAACTGTTCATATGAGAATCCAAATTCTATCTCTGATAAAAAAAAAAAATCACATAAAAAGGGATGGTATGATCCATTCTGAACCCATTACAGGTTGAAGTTGAAATCCAGTACAGGTTAAATCTGATCTACATCATTTCTATTCCCTCTCTATTGAAAAATTATCAACCGTGATACGATCGTCCCTAAAAATTCATTTGCCTACCTCCTGAAAAAGGGGAAGAAATGAACAGACATGATCTTTATTATTAAAAGGAACCGCCTCACTTATAGACTTCAACAAGTATTTATCAGATCCGTTCATATCCAGCGGAGTCACAACTCTGTATGATCACTATTTGGATTAGAAACAACAAGAAGTCTGAGTCCCCAGATTTTTCGCTTCGGATTTTTCACCCAAACTTGGATTTAAGATCAATAATTTTTTTTTTACTAAGGCATATATTTTTTTGTTACCAAGTTACCTCATCATCACAACTCATTGATGGACCATATTATCTGATCGGCAAGACACTTTGTTGGTCGAAAACTCCTATGTCTTAATCGGCAACAGTTGGCACCATCTGATACTGCTCGGATACCAAAAGAAGAGAAAATCCATGAGATACCGAACTCAAAGAAAATGACCGGACTCATCCCTCAACCAATTATATTTTTTATTTCAATTTTCTCTGAGATCCAAACTCCAACAAGTAGCGGTCACAATCAAAGTGCCTATGATACAAAAATCAATCAAAGATGCATTGGCATCATTATCGGTGGTCAGCGACTGTTGTGAAAGCAGAAAACGTTGGTCGGCAACATATTTGGTGCAAAATGAAGGATCTCTAACCATTTAATGCTGGTCGGGACATTTTTATGCAGGTTGGCGCAATCCAATACTTGGTCGGCAACCTTATTCTTGGTCGGCGACAGCCGATGACAACTATTATTGGCCAATCACTTATCGGAGACATCTATTTTCTGCGAGAAAGTACCTATTCTTGGTTGACAATTTCAACGGAACCTTTTTATTGGTCAGTGGTAAGGTGTAAAGATCCATTAGTAACATTGGTATAGCTCGGCAACACCTATTCTTGGTCGGCACCATATAATGTTGGTCGATAGTACCTCTGTTGGTCGGAGACATGTTGGAGACCACTAATTATTGATCAGTTCTTCGAGCTGATGAGGATTATGCTGTTCGACGTCCAATATCTTCGGATGGTTGGCGGTCAAAAAGAAAACATCGATAAAATTTTGGGGAATCAGCCTTGTAGGTCGGCGAAACTCATTGTTGATCGAATACAGGTTTCATAGGTTGAAAAGCTTCCCGACCTACTATTTGTTGGTCGTCTTTATATGGAGCTGGTCGACAAAGTCAATTATCATCACACCCATTTTCTTGGTCGGTATCATCATAAGACCATTATTTCTTGGTCGACGATTCAACAGTTGTAAAATTTAGAGATATCTCACAAATTAAAGGCCCCCTCGACCTACTATTTGTTGGTCGGCACAATCAGTATTGGTCGATCATAGACCCAGACCGTATATTATTGGTCGGAGCTCCTATGAAAAGAAGAAAATCTCATCGACGGTGGTCAGCAATCACTGGACTATAGTACCAAATGCAAAGGAGTATCACTTAGACCATTAGCATTGATCGGCCGAAATAGAAATAAAATCTTGGAGGATCCTTGCTTTAGATGTGTTGGTCGACAACCAGGAAGAAAAAGTGGACTCAATTTCTTTGATGCTCCTGGGTGTCAAACCTTTATGACTTAATTAAAATCATCATTCGGTGTCAAAATCATTTAAAAAAAAAAAAAAAAAACTCCCTATATTTCACATGTCTATGCTAAAATAATTTTAGAAAACCAACTTATAAATATTTTGGAAATCAACTTATATTAAGTATTTCTTGGAATTAAGTTAATTTTGCAAAAAATTTAGATTAAATAATTATGCCTTACATATGGCACGTACTTGATAAAAGTTTGCTCATATGATACACATTTGGCACAAAACATATTATTTCATATTTTGAAATCTTTATTGCACACACATTATATATTGTTTGGCTGAATAATTATTCTCATCACAACAGCAAAGATCGGCCAATACTTGGTCGGCGTTACATATAACTGGTCGGGGCAACTATCATTGCTCAGCAAAGTCAATTGCTGGTCGGCGAAATCAAATGGATGGTCGGAGGCATATATTGCACAGTTGGAGGTGTTTCCTGACCTCCTATTGTTGGTCGGTGAAGTTCTGATCGACAATATCTAACACAGGTAGACGAATCTATTAATACTCGTTGGTCGGCGATAGTTATTGCTGGTCGGCGATAGTTTGCTCACAACAAATGGAAGAATGAAGGAGTGGAAATTGTGTTCCCCCAGATTCCTCATTTTGACTTTGTCCAAATCATCAGCATGGTGTTAAAAAGACAAATTCACCCCTACCATTTGTTAATTCGTACCTTTCTAACATAATAAAAATTTTATATACTTCAAAACTAATTATTAAATACTTTGGAAAATCAACTTATATAAAAAAATTTACTATAGTTGAAATAATTTTATAAAAACAATTTACGCCTTACTTATGGCATCTATTCGATAAAAAACTGCTCATATGACACACATTTGGGACAAGGCATATTATTTCATATTTCGAAATTGATATTTAGTTGCCCAGATTATTAATTTTGACAAAGTCAAAATCATCACCATAGCTCACTACTATTTCTTAATTCACACTTCTCTAATAAAATAAATTTTGTAAAGCTAAATAAAATATAACCCAAAGCTTTACCTTAGAATAAATTTTCTGAACCAATTTATATTTGGTCTTTTACTTAAAATTAAAATGCCTAGCATTTTTATCAAAATTTGCTCACGAAATACACGTGTGGCACCAAAATATTATTCCATATTTTGAAATTTTTATTATTTTATGCTTATACACATCACATATTGTTTGGCTGAATAATTATTCTTATGATAATAATTATTTTCTCTAGTCTCGACAGGTGCTCGGACAGCTTATTAAAATTTCATAAGGATGAGATTCAATCTCGACGAAAGCTCAGCCACAATCTTAAACCTCTGGAAACTATTATCGCTCAACATGAGGCCATTTTGCCTCGACAGATCAGCCAGACATATATTATTTCATATTTTGAAATTGATATTTGTATTGCCCGAGCAAATACATATCATATATTCATTATATTGACTAGATTATTCTCATGGTAACTAATCAATTCAGCCTACACATGTGGTAGGGCAAGTTATTAATTTTTACAGGTACAAGATTTAGTGCCAACGAATGCTCGGAAATATTCTTATGTTCTGAAAAATATTATCATTACTCGGCATTATGAAGTTTTATCTCAGCGAGGCATTATATATGTTATTATTGCTCGGAGATATCGGCTCAAGCACAAATTATTCTATATATCCCTTGGGATTCATATTATATATTAACATGGAACTCAGCGAGATACTCATTATCATATTCATCTTCGAGGAAGAACTATAACATTTATTATATTTCACCCCCAACAGATGGTTGGTCGGGGCAATTCTTATCTATATTCAGGCCCGACAGAGTACTCGACCATTTTCTTATATTATGGAAAATATAATTCTTATTTGGCATTATGCAATGTTGCCTCGACAGATCAGCAAGACAGTTTATTATTATTCTAAATCATTCTTTATGTCTATGCATATTTTATATTATCTTATTCCCAACAATCTGTTGAGGAGGTCTCCAGCATTTATTATATCTTATTCCCAACAAGTTGTTGGTCAGCTCCAAAGAGATCTCCAGCATTTATATTATCTTATTCCCAACAATTTGTTGGTCAGCTCCGAGGAGGTTCCAGCATTTATTATATCTTATTCCCAATAATCTGTCGGTCAGCTCCGAGAAAGTCTCTAGCATTTATTATTAATTACCACCAACTCCGGTTGGTCGGGAACCAAATCCAACTCCGGTTGGTAGATAAAATCCAACTCCGGTTGGTCAATAAAATCCAACTCCGATTGGTAGATAAAATCCAACTCCGGTTGGTAGATAAAATACAACTCCGGTTGGTCGATAAATCTCATTCAAAGTTCATATTCCACACTTGGGGGCTTCTATTATAGATATAGTTGTTCATTCGGTGGCACGTTCTCACAACATCATGCAGTCGAGCATCAAATTCAACTCCACAAACTCACACGATCGGGGCCCCGACCAATCATTATTCAGGAGTTGTTTTTCTTGCTCAGGAATTAGTTTTGATATTGAAGTTCAGGAGGTATATTGAAGTTCAGGAGGCATATTGAAGTTCAAGAGGTATATTGAAGTTCAGGAGGTATATTGAAGTTCATGAGGCATATTGAAGTTCAAGAGGCATAGTCAGGAGTTATTATGCACATTCAGGAGTCAGATTCAGCATCTACAGCACTAAGATCTTTACTACTACTATCCCGACCAATAATGAAGAAGAAGTTGTATGAAAATATTTCTAAGTCCACCACTAGCTTGGTACATTGAAGAATTGGGTTCAAAATCTAGAATATTACTCGACAAGGTATTTAGAGGACCATAAATCAGAAGAATCAAGCACATGAAGTTAGCACTCAGTTGCTCGGCACAGGAGGCAGTTGGTCAGCTAGCAAACCAATCAACATACTTGAAGATTATGACAAGATACAAGCTACATACTATGGCATGGATGTATCCAAATTGCCAGGGGTGATACATAGCACACGTTCGCTTGACGAACGGAGTTCCTCAAAAGAGATATTAGCAACCATCGATTAGCCTGCATCATATGTCATCCAGGAGATAGTGAACTTTATGTTGAACAAATCAAGAAGTTATATCAAGAATTTCACGAGCACCGAGCAACACTGTAGAATAAATACTCCATCCTTTCAGTAAACCATCGAGCATGGAGCATTGGGGGTTTCTGCTGATGCAAAAATTCTCCATCTATGAGGACCAATCAGAAAAGGACACATGTCATCCTACATGGAAATATTTGGCACCCGAGGAGAGTTGATCGACACCCGAGGAGAGTTGGTCGGTACCCGAGGAGAGTTAGTCGACACCCGAGGAGAGTTGGTCGGCACCCGAGGAAAGTTGGTCGGCATACCAACCAGGAAGATCAAAGGATAACTATGCATTTAATGTGCATTAATGAAGATGACAACGCATTTAATGAGCTTGAATGTAAATTTATACTGTATTAATAGATGACAACACATAGCATACCAAGCAATTCAAGGAAGACCAACCATCATAGAAGGCCAACAATTAGATTCATTGCATGTAGACCTAATGTCTGAATGTATATAGACATTGTATCTCTTTATCTCCCATCACTATAAATACATGTATTCCCTTAGCCAAAAGGGAGGAGGGAAAAACAATTGAGAGACAACATTCACAAGATACGCAGCCTTTCTCTTTCTACACCATATTGTGCCATTGTAAACCCCTGGGAATAAAATAACAATGGATGTAGGCTTTATTCATAGCCGAACCGCTTTAAAAAACCTTTGTCGCTTATGTGTTTGATGTGATCACCATTTCATTTTCAATCATCATCTTCATACCTTCATTTTTATCTGTTAGCATCCATGTTATCTTATCGACATCATCAACGACGATCCTATCATAAGGCTCTACATCAAACAATGCTAAGCTAAAACGTGAAAAGTCATAGAGATCCTCTGGACACTAGAACCTAATGCTCTAATACCATCTGAGACACCCCGCCTAATTAAATACTGGGTGATCAGTCCTTTATTATATTAAAAAACATTTCTCATTTGGTTTATTCTTAGCATCACTGTCGAAAACTTTTTAAAACTTACTAACCACCTAGTATTCAAAAAGTTGATGTCAAAGTTTTAATCCTTTTATTTAACAACAACAATAATATAAATACAAATTTAAACCATTCACATAATTAATGAATCTAAATCAGTACTACATAAATAAATAGATGACTGGTTGAATCGGCCATCAATAAAAATCCAAAATCCACTATAATAATCCAACGGAAATCATAAACTGATTACAAAGTCTGGTTGAAATAAAATAGCTGGGGCAACATGACCAAATGAAATACTTATTTGCATCCTATTCTAGGAAATAAACAACCGAAACGACTAACTCTAAATCCTGCAAGCATCCACACCTGTTGCAGCTACGCATCCCTGGAACATATTTTCATGTTTGACATCTTTATGACTGGACACCTGAAAGGTTTTGAAAATATTTTGCAAGTACGATTCAGATCCCAAAGATATTTTGAAAATATTTTGCAAATGAATTAAAATGCAACAATTGAAATGCATGAATTCTCTTCATATTTAAGTTAGTGTCGCACTTACTTGAGATACTTCTCACCTCTCAACTATTGTGCACACCTAATGCTTGTTCCGAACCCTCTTAGTTACACAACCCCGTTTAAATAGCCTTTTCATGAAGCTCCTTGACACTCTACTCTAGCCTGAGTAATTTTCACTTTTACCTCATAGGTTCTTCATCACATTAACTTAATTAATCCTCTTTAAATTCACTACATAACATTCTCACTAGTTATATACAAGAAATCCCTTTTTACTTTATTTACTTCGCCCGTATATAAATATCTATACTCTTATATACGTTTCGTATATATTACAGTTGCACTTCATGTAATTTATCTGTATATAAATCTACTCCATATATACGTATCAATGTATCATAACATTCACGCACATGTCGTATATATAACAATCCTCCCGAGTAGAGACTCGTCATATGTTCTCTAAAAGCCTATCACCCCAGGTATACTCATCCACACGGAAACCCCAACCTCGTTAATGCCCCTAATCGGTGAAACGAAAATAAATGTAGCGGAGGCGACCATAGTTCCTTCACAGGAAGTGAAACTGAATCATACCCCAAAGCAGTTCACCCTTGAAAATAAATAACTTAATAAAATCCTGGACGACTATGACCGAGGGATTATGCTCGCCAGGCGATTCACCTACATCGTACAACCTCCCATGATAGCACTAGAGGGCTATGTATTCCTATATGTTTTATTCACATCAATATTTATAAAAGCACAAATATATATATATATATATATATATAAAATAAAGTAGGAAACTTATGTATGTCATAAGCTTCAAGTATGATGTCATCAGATAAATTTTAATTGTCCTGCATATTTTGCCCTTCAGAAATTTTAGTTCCCCTCATTTTTACTCTCCAAACTTTCACTTTGAATTTAAAATTGCGGCATTTTAGTAAACCTTGCAAACAACTACTAGCTGTCATGGATACCAAGTCAAGAAAGGGACGACAACGTCCTTTCTCTGTGGCCTTAGCCTCTAATCTTTTCTCACTCCTTCATTATCTCTCTATCTCTGTGTCTCACACATTTTCTTTATTTTCTCTCCTTCTGGGTTTATTGAAGACTAGGATTTTAAAACCTTCATATGGTATCTAGCATGTTTATTTTCTAACGCAGATCTTTTACATATGGTGCTCATTTATTTTCTAAAGGTATTCATTATATCCCTCTCTTTTTTTTGAAATAATTTTTTTGCAATACAGATCTGATTGTTATGTGAAGAGTTCATCGTCATATTGGATGATCTATTATTCCTTATACAGATTTGATTGTTTGTACACATTTGACTTCACCCCAAAACGGTCGCTCTATTCCTCCTTATATAGGTATTCATCACATCCCTCCTTTTTTCGTACAAAAAGCATGCCTCTTTCTCTCTCTCTCTCTCTCTTCAGCAAATTAAAATGGATTAGGCATGGTTGCATTAAGTAAATATAGTATCTAACAGAGGCTAAGAGAGCACCTTGGTATGTGGGTCGTAGAAATCTTCACAAATACCAGAGGCTAAGAGAGGTGCTATGAAATGTGGGTCGTAGCTATTTTTTAATTTGGTTTCTATGGATTTTGTATCAAAATGTAAGATATTTATGGCGATTTATTGGTTATAGTTTACTGGTGTTCATCCTATTAATAATATTTGTTGCGATTTATTAAGATGTCATTAATTTGATCGGATCTGATCTTTCTCACCCAAATTGAAAATCCATCAATGGCGTCGTCGTCTGCTCACGAAGAGTACGTGTACATACATGGCCAAACTCTCTGAACAAGCCGTGGGCAAAGGCGACAAGCTCACAATTGAGGATCGCAACCTCCATTCAAGGACTAAAGGACCAAGATCGAACAGACGGAGGAGTCTCGATGCTACGCCGACCACGTGGCCATCATCAATGACTACAGAACCAAGATCGAGACGGAGTTGTCGTCGATCTGCGATGGGTATATATATATATATATATATATATATATATATATTCAATTTACGGGTCTGTTATCAATATATATATATGTTTTTGTTTTCATTTACGGATCTGCAGTATATATACCAAGGTTAGTCAATACACGCCTGTTATAACAGGTATATATGTTTGTTTTCGATTTTTTTTCCAATTTACGAGTCTGTTATCAATATATATATATATATATATATATATATATATATATATATATATATATATATATATATATATATATATATATATATATATATATATATATATCTGTGTGTGTGTGTGTGTGTGTTTCTTTTCTTTTTTCTCATTTACAGGTTTGTTACATATATATCAAGGTTGATTATATATTTAATAATTAATTAGTTTAAATGACATATTATTATAAAAACTGCTTTATATATATATATATATATATATATATATATATATATATATATATATAAAAAGCAGTTTTTATAATAATATGTCATTTAAACAAATTAATTTTTAATTAGTTTATTATGTTATGATAAAGTTTGTGTAACAAGGGAAGAAAAATATGGAGGATATAATTGATGTGCGTGAAAGGTTGTGGTTTGTCAATTTATTTCAACTCCTCACGTGCTTATAATTATATAGTGTGATTTATACCGATGGTTTAAAATCATTTGTTCGGTATACCTAATTTATTATTTGTACAATATGATTTTTTTATTGTGTTTGTTTTTGTATTACAGAAAATGTAAGTGATGGCATTATGATTCATGGATTCAATTCGACATCTCCAAGACACGATGGCCTTTCAATCCTATACTTTAATTTTTGTGTTTTAGATTATTGTATTGGTTTGTTTGGATTGGACCAATGTGCTGTGAGACTCAAAATTTATTGAACCAACCACCCAAAATTTTCAAGGATTGTATTAAGTTTCTAACTCTTTAGAATATATTTTTTGTGTAGATTATAATGTGTATAATAAGAGTTTAGTCATATTCCTTGAAATACCATTAAGAGAATTTGTTGTGAACCGTGGAGGGTTCCATGAAGTAATTTTTCCTTTGGTTTATTTTTGAAATGTATTTAAAAAGCCAACACTTTTTAAATTTATTTGGAAAGCAGCCATATCTTAAGTTTATTTGAAAAGAAAGCTTGGGTATTTTTACTGATACATAGATTTGGTCAATAAGTTGGTACATTGCGTGTTGTTGGGACATTGCGTACTATTAGTATTGTTGTCAAATACTATTATTATTTGATTTAGAATAATAATAGTATGTTTAGGGTTGTGCCACTGGTTCAGAGTGTTTGTGGTAGATAGCATCACGTCGTTAGTCCAATTACTAATATTGAGGGTACATTGGCATACGGATTAGTTTAAAAAAAATTAATGTTCCAAATTAATTCTGAAATTAATTTTGTGAGAATGTTTAATCACTAAAATTTCAAATTAAAATTTTTGAACTGTTTTAAATATTCTTTTTGAATAAATAACAATTATTAACAATTAAATACAATTTAAGAAAAAAAAATTTAACTTTAAATGACAATTACTAATTGATTTATACCTTAGGGCTCACCTTATTATTTTTTTTATCAAACATGAACACAATTCAGTTAAAATGCGACACGATATGAAATCTTATTTTTTTTATCTTAAACGAACACGAAATATTTTTTTAACTTAATATGAACAAAATCCAAGTAAAAGAGACAAGAAATATTACTTTAATTTATTCACAAAAATAGAAACACGAACGAATAAAAATGCGATACAATACGAAATCTGTTTTTTTACGAAACACAAATATGGCAAAGTAAAAGCGATACAACATGACTTTTTTTTCAATCACAAATAATAATTTTCTTTTACCAAATACAAAAACAATTAAAATGCGACACAATACGAAATCTTTTTTTTATCAATATGGCCAAGTAAAAGCAACACAACATGATTTTTTTATTTTTTTACCATACAAAAACACGATCCAATGAGGTGTGGTGTTTATGTTTTACTTCAATCGTGTTTGTGTTTGTGTTTGTGCTCGGTAAAAAAAATCGTGCTTGTATTTGGTAAAAAAAATTATTATTTGTGCTCGAAAAAAAATCATGTTGTGCTTCTTTTACTAAGGTTCTTGAATTTTAAAACAAAAATTATTATTTGTGTTCGAAAATAAAATCTAATATATAGTTCTTGAATTTTAAAACAAAAAAAAATGCAAAAAAAAAATTCAATAAATGGTTATTGAATTTTAAAATAAAAAAATGCAAAATTTCATTTAAATTAGATCGTGTTCATGTTAGATAAAAAAAAATATTTCATATCGTGTCGCGTTTATTAGAGTTGTGTTAGGTAATTTTTCATTTTTTTTGAATTTTTTGTCATTTTTTTTCATAGCACAAACACAAACACGATCGAAGTAAAGCATAAACACCACACCACATTGGATCGTGTTTTGGTAAAAAAAAAATCATGTTTTGTGTCATTCCGTGTCTCTTTTAGTTGGATTGTGTTCGTGTTAGGTTAAAAAAATATTTCGTGTTCGCTTAAGATAAAAAAAATCGTGCCGTGTCACTTTTATTTGAGTTGTGTTTTTGTTAGATAAAAAATAAGATTTCGTGTCGTGTCACATTTTAACCAGATCGTGCTCATATTTGGTAAAAGAAATAGGTAAGCACTAAAGTATAAAAGTATTATATGTTTGTGTAAAAAAAATAGGTGGATAGATAAATAAAGCAAAATTTCCCTAAAATTTCTAAAGAGTGTACATTTTTTTTATTATAATATGAATAATTTTACAAAAAATGTAGTCCATTCAATACTTTGAAAGTATTCGTCGTGCTTTCAGAAATATTAATCTCAATTGATACTACAATACAAAATTTTTATGACTTGACCACGATTGTTATTTTGGAATTTTTTCATCGTGTCTTCAGGCACGGGCATACCCTAGTTTGTGTGTGTGTGTATATATATATATATATATATATATATATATATATATATATATATATATATAAATTGAATTTAAATCCGACTATTATTAAACCAGCGTATGCCCATTCCTCCTTTGATATATTTAATTTAAATTCGTGCCTAATTCCCGTAGCAATAGCCTAAAATATCCAAGTCAATTTTTCGATTCTAAACTCTAAATAATATTAACTTATATTCATATTTTTTTTCAAAATACTAAGCACATCTCAATCCATCCCGTATTCTAATTTTGTGAAAAATTTCCATTCGAATCCGTTTATCTATTTTCGAGTGTTGTTTATCCTAAATATTCCTAATCCATACCTAGAATTCATCCCAATTTAATTCCAAGGTAATATAATGTTCCTTAATATTTTCAAAGTCCTACACTCATCTACGGATTGTGATACCCCGCTTATTAAAATAAGAGGTGGCCAGCCCGATACTCCAATAAATACAGGAATCATAGATGGTCCATTCTTAGGATCACTGTCGTGAAAATAATAATATGAGATAACCACCAATTATTTTTGAAATCGGATGTCAATTTAATTTGTAAGTTTAATGAAAACCATTTAGACAATCCAACATTGAAAAGAAGGTGGATATAAGTAAGGACAGATAACAGTTTAACAATTATACACAACATAATAATTGAATAAGTTGTCGGTTAACAGACCAATACAAGCAGTTACACCAAGTATTAAAAATAAATATCACAGTATATAAGCAAGTAGAAAACTTGGGCAACACACCCGAATGTTTAGACTGATCATAACTAGAATACACAAAAGATAGAGGCGTCTATAACAAATATTCTACAACATCCGCAAAAATATTATAGCTCCTTGACAATTGGAAGGAAGGATCAACACGGGCGTCCTTGCGGCGGAGCAACTGGGAGTAAAAGAAATCCATACAAGACAAAGAGATAAAACGGGTCAGGACTCGGTTTGACAAGATATACTTGTGAATAAAATGTACGACAGTTATGAATTTCTAATATAAAAAACAAGCTTAACTCGCTCTAAACAATAAGAATAATCCTCACCTCTCATCTAAATGCACAACCTAGCGCAATGACATATATAGTGTTAATTATTCAATAATGCAAGAGAAATAACTCAACTTCAACTTACTAAGCTTACAATTCAGTTTTGCACAATATGACTTCACAAGTCTATTTTCACATTGGAAACTTATTCCAAACAGTTGATTTATAAAATGCTTTAGCCATTTATAAAAATACCACTTTCATGAGAATAGTTATAATCACAACATAACGATTCTAAGACCATTCTTCCGGGAGTCACCCCAGTGGATGCGCTCCTAAATAGCTATCATCTTCCAGGGCCTATCACCAAGACAAATTGGGCATCCTAAATCGTGTCGCATCGGAAGCAGATATATACCTTCGACAGTGAGTCATAACCATACCCGCAATTGCCTCACTTCGAATAAAATAACCTCACAGTATAACCATTGGTCCTATGGCCGAGGACTATATTCACCATGCATTCACTAGCTAGGGGACTTCACCTCATTTGCATAACTTCCCTTATGATAGCATTTAGAGAGGTATGTATATGCAAATCAATATTCACAAGAAATGCCAATGAAGTGTGTATTACATTATATCCGAAGCCATATTTTTTTAACAACGTAAAATACAACATTTAATTATCTTCATATTAGTCTCCATGAATTTTCAACAACCCTATAAGCCATCAAGTATAATATTACCTCATACCAATTCTAAAAGTCCACAATTCTATAACTCTCCTTACCCCTAGTCCTAGACAAGTGCACTAAATGAAAAAGACCATTGACTTCTTCTAAAAAAAAACTAATTAATCAATTCCCGACCTAAGCCCGAACACTGAATTTCTAACCATGGTTCTTGATTCCCTTAATACTAGACTCTAATACTCTAGTTTTACTTCATGCAAGAAGGTTCCTAGGTATAAACCTTAAAATAAATTAGCTAAGGAAAACTAAAGTTTTCGGGTGAAAAATAAGGGACCGGTCGACCGGCCCCTAATCCTCGGTCGATCGCGCTATTAGAAAATGGCCTTGTAAAATAAGCCATAAGCCCCTTCCCCAAGGCCTGATAGATCGGGCTCTGGACTGCGCTCACCAGATCTTAAGGCCAAACCCCTCTTTTTAACAAGCCAAACCTAAATCCCTAACCCCATTTCCTCCATTTCTCTCATTCTCATCATCTAACAACATTACCACAACATTTCTACACCACAATAAACCCATAGAATCAACTCAACTCTTACAAACTACAAGATCTACGGGTTAAACACCAAGATTTCTCAAAACCAAAAATTTGTTCAATTCTTTTAAATATACAATTATCACTACAATTTATTCACATTAAATCATACACTAGCAAGTTAGAAACTTGCATTAGGGTTGTAGTCCCGGATTATTTTCCAGTGGCAACAAATCCAAGCTCCAATCTTCAATTTTCTTCCTTTCTCTCCTTTTTCTCCCAAGTTCTCTCTCTCTCTCTCTCTCTCGCTCTCTCTCTCTCTCTCTCTCAGGTTTAGAAGATATAAATGAGAATAAATATTGTTGGAATACTTAATTGCCCATTAACACTAAATTCCATCTTTAAATGTTACTACACAATTAAAATGACTCGTAATAATATAATTAAGTCATAACCGGTCAAAAGTACCCGGAACCCAAAAATATAACATGTTACTCATTTTGACTATATCAACCATTTCCGAACTAACCGCGCCCTCTAAATTGGCATCATGGATAACATAAATCATTTCATGTTCCAACATCATTTTAAATCATAATCGTCGCTTAAAGCACAACGACGCAATAAAACATAATATGATGATATTTATATTCACTTAACAGTAAATATGCAAAACTCAGTAAAAATTATATCTTAAATCACTTAAAATAATATTTACTCCAACTTCCTTTATTTTATATAATTAACTCACATGGAATATTAATATAAAAATAATTACTCAAAAATAAGGGGTATTACATACTCCCCCCCTTATAAGGGAATTTCGCCCTCAAAATTCAGGCATACCTTATAAAAAGAGGTGTGGATACTTCTCTTGAATATCGTCCTCACGCTCCCATGTCGATTCCTCGGCATTTTGATGTCCCCATTGGACACGAACCAAGGGCACCACCCTCGACCTTAGCCTATGCTCTCGGTGATCTAAGATTGCAACTGGTTATTCCTCGTATGAAATATCGGGTTGCAATTCAATATCATCCAAAGGAATGTGCTAGTGAGCTCCGTCGCACCTTTTGTACTTCTTCAAGGATGAAACATGAAACGCATCATGAATCTATTGTAGGCGTTCCGGTAAGGTGAGTTGATAAGTTACGAGGCCTGCCTTAGCAATAACGGGAAAAGGACCTACATGGTGAGGCGCAAGCTTGCCTTTTTCCCAAATCGCGTTATACCCTTCATTGGTGACACCCGTACCAAAACTTTGTCTCCAACCTCTAATTCTACATGCCTTCTATTAACATCGGCATAGCTTTTCTGATGGTCTTGAGCGATTCGAATGTGGTTGCGAATAAGTTTGATCTTCTAAGAGGTGTCGTGGATCATTTCAGGTCCGATGAGCTTATTATTCCCTACTTCCAACCAACAAGTAGGTGATCTACACAAACGGCCATATAATTCTTCATAGGGTGCCATACCTATTGTGAATTGGTACGAATTATTATAAGCAAATTTTGACCAATGGAAGGTATTGCTCCTAACCTCCTTTGAAGTCAAGTACACACATTCTAAGCATGTCCTCCATCATTTGGTTGACTCTTTTCGTCTGTCCATCCGTTTTTCGATGGTAGGAGGTACTCAACATCAATTCGGTTCCCATTGATTCTTGGAAACTTCGCCAAAAATAGGACACAAAAATCTTATCTCGATCAGAGACTATGCTGATGGTCACCCCATGGAGTCTCACAATCTCTGCAATGAATAGTCGGGCATAACGAGCTGCATTGTAATCCGTATGTACTAGTAAGAAATGTGTCGACTTGGTCAGATGATTGACGATAACCCAAATGGAATCATGACAGTTTTGTGACGTTGGCAATCCCGTGATGAAATCCATCGAGATACTCTCCCACTTCCATATCAGTATTTCTAAAGGTTGTAGCAATTCCGTTGGTCACTGATGATCTACTTTCACTAATTGACAAGTAGGACATTATAAAACAAATTCATAGATGTCCCGTTTCATACCCGCCCACCAATATTGACAGCGCATATCTTGGTACATTTTGTCTCCACCAGGATGTATTACAAATCTGGACCCATGAGATTAAGTCATAATGGAATGTCTCAAATCTCCCTCATCCGGGATAATAAGTCTTCCGTGGAAACGTAACGCACCCTCCAAACTTATAGAGTAGGATTCCGCTCCCTTAGTTAACAATTAGAATATACAGTCATGCCAATCTTTGTCCCTTCCTTAAGCTTCCACGACTCTCATCACAATCGCAGGTGAACGGTCAAAATTGACATGAAATCCCTCGCTACAGCATCCTCCTAGCTAAGTTCCTTTCATTTAGCCTTACATACCTTCGCTAACTCCCCCTCGAGTTTTTGACTCTGCGCATCCGCTACCACATTAGCCATTGCTCGGATGATGATGAATATCAAATTGATAGTCTTTCACAAACTCCAACCATCTACGTTGTCGCCTATTCAAATCCTTCTGTGAGAATAAATACTGCAACGATTTGTGGTATGTGAAAAGACTAAACTTCTCCCCCAGGAGATAATTTTTCCATATTTTCAAGGCGAACATTACTGCAGAGACGCGTCAGTAAATAATAAATAGTCTACCCCCAGCCTTAGTAACGCGAGTACTAGAGCGAAAGCTAATTTATCCTTCAACTCATCAAAAGCTAGCTAACAAGAATCATTCCAAATAAACTTCACTCCCTTCCAAGTCAGATTTATCAAAGGACTAGCGATATTGGAAAACTCCTTAATGAAACAGCGATAATAACCCACCAAACCCAGAAAACTATGAATATCTGTGGGCGTCGTGGGCTGACCCCATTCCCTCACTGCGGTAACTTTACTCGGATCTACCAAAATGCCCTCAGCTGTCACAATGTGACCCAAAAACTGTACTTTCTGTAACTAGAAACCACACTTCTCAGACTTAGCATACAACTGATGATCCCATAGCATTTGGAGGACCAATCGTAAATGTTTAGCATAGCCAGCTTTAGTTTGAGAATAGACTAGGGTGTCTTCAATAAACACTATAACAAACTGGTCTAGGAAGTCTCGAAATACTCTATTCATAAGGTCCATAAATACAGCAAGAACATTGGTTAGCCCAAAAGGCATGACCAAAAACTTATAGGACCCATATCTAGTTAAGAATGCAGTTTTGGACATGTCCTTCTCTCGAATCCGCAGTTGATGATACCCAGTCCTCAAATCTGTCTTAGAGAAGTACGACACTCCCCTTAATTGATCAAACAAATCATCGATCCGAGGTAACGGGTATTTGTTCCTGATGGTAACCTTATTTAATTCCCGCTAATCAACACATAACAGGAGGGAACCATCTCTCTTCTTGACAAACAACACAGGAGCACCCCACGGTAACGTGCTAGGCCGAATATACCCTTGCTTTAATAATTGTTGAATTTGATCCCTTAACTCCCTCATTTCCACAGAAGCCATACGGTATGGAGCTCTAGCGATCGGTCGAGTTCCCAGTACTAAATCAATCACAAACTCGATCTCACGACTTGGAGGTAAACTCGTAATCTCTCAAAAAATATCCTCAAAGTCTATAACTGTAGGAATCGTATCTAAGGAAACGACTATATCATGTTAAGTCTCCTCCGCAATATAATATAAACACGTGCTCGAACCTCACTACGAAAGAGGCATAGCCGCCAGAAACATTTCTTACCCCGGAATGGAAAAGACTATTCTCCTCCCATAACAATTTACTATATCACGATATTTCGCCAAGCAATCCATACCTAAAATAACATCATACCCGACCATATCCAGGACGAGTAAATCGGCCTCAAAACGCAAATTACCGAGGTCTATTCCTACCCTTTTACAAATAAAGAATATAATTGAACCATCACCTATGGAAGATTCCAAACTAGTAAAGGTACTCTCTGAAGACTTAATCAACTTCGTTAATTGAGCAAAATGTCTAGCAATAAATGAGTGCGTTGTGCCCGTATCAAATAACACACGACCCATATACCCTTGGATGGGAAACTTACCCTCGATAGCTTGTGGCGCGGGCGGGGATGGGGGAAGTAAAGCATCGTGAATATGATAAACATGCCCATACTGAAGTTTCCCCTGTTGTCGAGGTACGGATGGAATAGGAACTAGTGGCGGTAGATGCTCCTGCTGATGTTGTGGAACCATAGGTAATCGTCCCCCAGTCAACTGTGGACAAGCTTTCCTAAACTGGTCTGGTTCCCCAAACTGAAAGTAGCGACCCGTCATATTCTCTGAATAACGGCCCCGATTATTATTTCGAAACTACCCCATGCCTTGGACTGGATGGACTCGATCCCCATTATTACCTCGGCCTGCTTGGCCTTGTTGGCCCACTTGGCGCTGCTGCGACTAGGCACCCTGACCATGCCTGAAATCGCCTCCACCAAAATTAAAACCCCCAAAACATTATCTCTTGGACGAATACACCTGTTTGGTGTCCTTCTCTTTTTGTTTACTCCCCAAAATTTGTGATGAGGGTAGTGCCCCACCGACACCATTACTTCCTTGTTTACTAGCTTGGCCCGAAATCAAAATCTTCTTAGTCCCTTGCACATGCAGACGGTGATCTTCTCAATGAAGCGAAGCTGCATTCATGACATCACCAAATGTTTGTAAACATGGATTTCCCAATAAATGTTGTCGTATCCTCTAATGCAAACCTCCAATAAACTTCGATATCCTCCTTTCCTTCGGAATTACTTCATCCGGCACAAAGCTTGCTAGACGAGTGAATTCCTCTTCATACTCTGCAACTTAACATTCTCCTTGCACCACATCTTGGAGTTTCCTCCTCATCTCCTTTTGGACTGCGAGAGGAAAATACTTCTGGTCAAACAAAACCTAAAAGTCCGATATAGACATAGTATCCCTCTTCTCCAGTGTGGTCACCGACTACCACCAGTGTAAAGCTGCTCCTACGAGTTTAAAAGTGGCAAGTATCTTCTTCCGTTCCCCGCTACACTCTACCATTCGGACATGTCACTACATATCTTTCTTCCACTGGTTTTCCACTATCACATCGGAACCACCCTCAAATTATGGGTGGAGACCCTTCAAGAAAGATTCTCTAACTTTCTTCCGCGGGGAAGGTCCTCCATGGGTTGCACCTCCGGTACTATCAGTTGTTGGGATTGAGGAAACTATTGGTCCATAGCAGTCATTGCAGCATTAAATGCCTGGGCGACGGTGTTAGCCATCTCTGTGACATTAATAGTTCCTTGTTGTGGTGGGGGTTCTACATTATCTTCTACAACTCGATTTCTTTTAGCTGGGCGACCTCTTCTCGGCGGCATCTAAGACGTAAAAACAACAGAATCAAAATACAATTTAAAAAAATTTATCTTTGCACAAGATCACAAGCATATACAAACAACACAGTCCTAACAATAGGGATCTATCTCAAAGAACTCTACGGTTGAACGTGATAAGTCCATATAGATCCTAAGGATTCTAGAACCTGATGCTCTGATACTATTTGTGGCACCCTGCTTATTAAAATAAGAGGTGGCCAGCCCGATACTCCAATAAATACAGGAATCATAGATAGTCCATTCTCAGCATCACTATCGTGAAAATAATAGTACGAGATAACCACCAATTATTTTAGAAAACGGATGTCAATTTAATTTGTAAGTTTAATGAAAACCATTTAGACAATCCAACTTTGAAAAGAAGGTGGATATAAGTAAGGACAGATAACAGTTTAACAATCATACATAACTTAATAACCGAATAAGCTGTCGATTAACAGACCAATACAAGCGGTTACACCAAGTATTAAAAATAAATACCATAGTATATAAGCAAGTAAAAAACTTGGGAAACACGCCCGAATGTTTAGACTGATCATAACTAGAATACACAAAATATAGAGGCGTCTATAACAAATATTATACAACATCCGCAAAAATGTTATATCTCCTTGACACTTGGAAGGAAGGATCAACACGGGCGTCCTTGCGGCGGAGCAACTGGGAGTAAAAGAAATCCATACAAGACAAAGAGATAAAACGGGTCAGGACTCGGTTTGACAAGATATACTTGTGAATAAAATGTACGACAGTTATGAATTTCTAATATCATAAACAAGCTTAACTATCTCTAAACAATTAGAATAATCCTCACCTCTCATCTAAATGCACAACCTAGTGCAATGACATATATAGTGTTAACAATTCAATAATCCAAGAGAAAAAGCTCAACTTCAATTTACTAAGCTTACAATTCAGTTCTTCATAATATGACTTCACAAGTCCATTTTCTCATTAGGAAACTTATTCCGAACAGTTGATTTATAAAATGCTTTATCCATTTATAAAAATATCACTTTCATGAGAATAGTTATAATCACAACATAACAATTCTAAGACCATCCTTTCGGGAGTCACCCTAGTGGATGCGCCCCTAAATAGATATCATCTTCCAGGGCCAATCACCAAGACAACCTGGGCATCCTAAATTGCATCGCGTGGGAAGCAACCATATACCTTCGACGTTGAGTCATAACCATAACCGAAATTACCTCACTTCGAATAAAAAAACATCACAATATAACCATCGGTCCTCTGGCCGAGGACTATATTCACCCTGCATTCACTAGCCAGGAGACTTCACCTCATTCACGTAACTTCCCTTATAATAGCATTTAGAAAGGTATGTATATGCAAATCAATATTCATAAGAAATGCCAATGAAATGTGTATTACATTACATTCGAAGCTATATGTTTTTAACAACGTAAAACATAACATTTAATTATCTTCATACAAGTCTCCATGAATTAACAACAACCCTATAAGCCATCAAGTATAATATTACCTCATCCCAATTCTAAAAGTCCACAATTCTAGACTAGTGCACTAAATGAAAAGGACCCTTGCCTTCTTCTAAAAAGAAACTAATTAATCAATTCCCGACCTAAGCCCGAACACTAAATTTCTAACCTAGGTTCTTGATTCCCTTAATACTATACTCTAATACTCTAGTTTTACTTCATGCAAAAAGGTTCCTAGGTCTAAAGCTTAAAAGAAAGGAGCTAAGGAAAACTAAAGTTTTCGGGTGAAAAATAGGGGACCCGTCGATCGACCCCTGACCCCCGGTCGATCGCGCTATCAGAAAATGGCCTTGTAAAAGAATCAGCATGCCCCTTCCCCAAGGCCGGGTCGACCGGTCCCTAGACTGCGGTCGACTGCGCTTTTAAAATATGCCTATCGAGAGAAGCAGTGGGCTTTTCTCTATAGGCCCGGTCGATCGGGCTCTGGACCGCGGTCGACCGTGCTCACTAGATCTCACGGCCAAACCCCTCTTTTTAACAAGCCAAACCTAAATCCCTAACCCTCTTTCCTCCATTTCTCTCATTCTCATCATTTAACAACATTACCACAACATTTCTACACCACAATAAACCCATAGAATCAACTCAACTCTTACAAACAAAAAGATCTAAGGGTTAAACACCAAGATTTCACAAAACCCAAAATTTGTTCAACTCTTCCAAATATACAACTATGACTACAATTTATCCACATTAAATCATACACGAGCAAGTTAAAAACTTGCCTTAATCCAAGCTTCAATCTTCAATTTTCTTCCTTTCTCTCCTTTTTCTCCCAAGTTCTCTCTCTCACTCTAACTCTCTTAGGTTTAGAAGATATAAATGAGAATAAATATTGTTGGAAGACTTAAATGCCCGTTAACACTAAATTCTATCTTTAAATGTTACTACACAATTAAAATGACTCGTAACAATGTAATTAAGTCATAACCGATCAAAAGTACCCCGAACCCAAAAAAACAACATGGTACTCATTATGACTATTTCAACCATTTTCGGACTAACCGCACCCTCTAAATTGGCATTCGGGATAACATATATCATTTCATGTTCCAACATCATTTTAAATCATAATTGTCGCTTAAAACACAACGACGCAATAAAACATAATATGATGTTATTTACATTCACTTAACAGTAAATATCCAAAACTCAGTAAACATTATCTCATAAATCACTTAAAATAATATTTACTCCAACTTCCTTTATTTTATATAATTAACCCACATGGAAAATTAATATAAAAACAATTACTCAAAAATAAGGGGTATTACACGGACATCCCTAAATCATTCAGATTTGATTTCTCCCAAAAATTTCGATTTCAGACACCCTTCCATAATAAAATCATAACTAATAAAAAAATCAGAAAAATACGAAACTGGAAGCGACGCGTTCATAACGAAAAGATCTATCTCCATACCCCAAACCTATGGTCATTTGAACGAGATATCAATCTTGTTTGAATGAGGTACTAAAATCGTTTGAACGTTTTACAATGTCGTTTGAACGACTAGTAATGTCGTTTGAACGACTCTCCAGGTCGTTCGAACGACCTGTGGAGATTTATCCCCTTCTTCTTCCTACAGTTCATCCTTAATGGAAGAGTTCTTCAACTCTGTTATCCAGATTTGTTCCTACTGAAATTCCTTTTAAGTTTCAATGAAATTTTTATCCAATTCAAAGTATCAATTTAGTAATCTCCAACAACACAAGTTTTATAAATTCAAAATCATTTATCGTTCCCAATTTATTGATCTAAACTCATAGATTCAGTTACACAATTTCCACAATACCTCCATCTAAATTTTAATCGTTAACCAAATAAACAAGATAAATTTCATGGGTTCTAATCACATATCTTTATTCCCCAACAGTAGTCTTTGAGATATCCCTTTTTTCCTCAAAAATTATATGAGTAATGTTTCATAAATTGAAAATCCAATTTATATGTCAACCCAAACCAAAATAATGGATTTTATCACACCCACTATGATATGAATCGATTATCACAAATTTACATTGAAGCAATTTAACCACTTGCCTGATAAATCTTGTAGAGTCCGAATCCCTTGGTGAAGATAATGAGTTTGACACAAGCACCCAAATCCTTCTCCAAATTGGCTCCCAAAAGCTCCTTAATTTTCTCCCTCTTCTCTCCTCTGAAAACTAGGGTTTTTCTATTTGATTTATTTCTACCACAAACTCCATAGTCTAGGTTTTATAACACCAATCCCGAAATTAGACTTGTGGGCCAAGTTAAAATGTCCCAAACACCTCAGTGTGAGCTCGGTTATGCCTAAAAATGTCCCAAGACCCAATTACTATCCCCGAGTACTTTTTTTCGACTATCTCGACTTATCTGAAGTCAACCGTGCACTCAAAATTCCCATTCAAATTACTTTGCAACATTCTCCAATTTTCGACCTAAAAATGCAACACAATAATAAGTCGAATAATTAAATCTCAATTTTCCAAATTAAATAAGTCCTCCAATTTAAATAATTTCTCCAAATTAAAATAAGTTTTATTTCACCCAAAAATAATTAAATTGAATGTTTTCAAAATTACGGGGTGTTACATACTTCCCCCCATACAAAGGAATTTCATCCTCGAAATTTAGTTGAGCCTATTACTCCGAACCTCAACTAGCTCCCAAGTCACCTACCCTTAAGATCGCTAAACTTATCTCTAACACTTCTACTCGCGAATTATTTAAAAATTAAATTAGTTAACTACGGCATCCACACACCCTATACCTGTGCTTAATCGCACAAATAGTACCCGAATTTTACCAACCTTAAACCGTGATATAACTTTCAACTTACAGTTATAACTACATCCATGTATAATAACCAAGGTACCAAATCCATGTACTAAAGACCAAACATCTCCCCACTTCCAATGTTGCACCATGTTTCATGAGTGGGACGTCTCGCAAAGCTAAATCCAAACAAGGACCCCCCGATACACTACTACCTAACATTATCGATTATTGAGATCCATTCGGCCTACAGTCCATAGCACGTACCCTCAAATACCCGTCTCTTGACATAAAATAATACACATCCACTCTTATTCTACACAAGACAACATACAATACAATGCTCTTACTGTTACTAGTTTCCTTGCGCGAAAATAAATCTCAACCTATGTTTCCCTGCTCGACAATAAGTCTATCCACCGAGAATCACATCAGTAACATCCATACTCCCTGGGATTACAATTAACAATATCAACATATTAATATGCAACACATTCTAACATATATACTCGTATATAGAAGCTTGACCCTATCTCAGGAAACGAATACCTCGTCTTACTATAACTATCAACGATAGCCCTAAACAATCGCTAACCAGCCGAAGCTGGGAATATCATCCACGCTACTCCTATAATAACCGAAAGCAGTAAACTCTCGTGTAATGCAAACATCCTCTGAGTGTAATCCCCACTCTCTCGTGGTTAACACCAAAGAACCCCGCTACCCCACGATAATTATTTATATAATATGGCTATTACGACCAATGCGCCCACTAAATCAGACTCACTCATGAATCCTAATGATATCAATCATACGTAGTGAAACCCCCAATGTCACTCAAACTGTACCCCATGCTAATAGGATAAAAAGATAATTTACCTCTATACACTAGCTGATTTGCCTAGTCAATGGATTCCTGAGCGGTCTCCTCACGTCAAAATGTACCCATGAACTACTGTAGTGGTTGTACATCCAGAACCCCATCATGTAGTTGCCCCTCCCTCGCTTAGGGAAATTTCTCATCATGTGACCTATCTCTCCATAGAAGAAACACTTAATCGCAAATCCACCCTGCCACTGAACCTGTTCCTGCTGGCCTCCCCCATTATTCCCTTGGCCCTAGAGGCCGTAATGAGTAAAGTGCTGCTGCTGATGGGGACCCTATTGTCCCTATCTAAAGTCCTGGCCATCGAGTCAATATCCCCTAGATTTGAATCTCTTGGCAGATTCCCCCACTGGGATTCCTACCCCTATTTCCTACCATCCTGCTACTGCACTCTGCTAATAGTACCCCGACCTACCTTGTTATGCTGGCAGGGCCCACCTCCTCTCTTGCTCCCGTTCCCTTTCGCGTGGAAGCGATAATCCTGGCAGTGTAGAAATGCTGCATGGATAACATTAGTATAAGTCATTAGTGCTAGGTTGCAATCAAGTTCTTCCTAATCCTCCAAGACAGTCCATATATAAACCTCACCTTTTTCTGCTCCTCATTACTCACCCCGTCTAGAACAAAATTGGCTAAACGGGTGAACTCCCCCTTATACTCTGCTATGGAGCGATCCCCTTGGTTCACTTCATTGAACTTCTTTCGCATCTCGGTCTCCACTGCTGGCGAAAAATACTTACAGTCAAACCGTACACAAAACTCAGTAATTGTCATCATATCTCTCTCTTCGATGGTGGTAACTAACTCCCACCATTGTGTTGATTCTCCAAAAGGTATTCTGAATGTAGCTAACATCTGCTTCTGTGTCTCATTAGACTCCACCATGCGCAAGTGGTGCTGAATATTCTTCTTCCACTAACATGCCTCTACTACATTAGACCTACCCTGGAACTCCGGCGGGTGGCCCTTCTGAAATGACTATTTAACTCACTGCTAAGTAGATTTCCCAGACTGGGCCTTGATCTCCGATGCCACTGGCAGCTGCTATTGGGGTTGTAAATAATAAATGGTTATAGCTGTCATAGCTTCTTTGACTGCTTGGGCTATCATCTCTGCCACCTATACAGTTGTCACCCTCCCTGGTGGTGGCCGCGGCTACGAAACTACTGGCTCCTGACGAGCCTCCCCTCCTCATTCCTTGTTGTTTCTCTCACTGATCAACCTCTCCTAGGAAGCATTTGAAATATCAAAACCAGTTATATCATTCACAGTTCATACATCTATAATAACAGAAGAAAGTAAATGCGTGTACATAAAGAATACGATAATCCTATCATAAGGCTCTACATCAAAGAACGCTAAGCTGAAACGTGAAAAGCCATAAAGATCCAGTAGACACTAGAACTTGATGCTCTAATACCATTTGTGACACCCTGCCTAATTAAATATCGGGTGATCATTTGTTTCTTAAATTAAACGAGGTTTCTCATCTGTTTCATTCTTAGCATCACTGTTAAAAACTTTTTAAAACATAATATAATTTTAAACCATTCAAATAATCAATAAATCTAAATCAATATTGAATAAATAAATGAATGACTGGACGAATAAACCATCAGAAAAAATCCAAAATCCACTATAATAATCCAACTGAAGTAATAAACTGATTACAAAGTCTGACTAAAATAAAATAGCTGGGGCAATATGCCCAAATGAAATAGTGAATTGTATCCTATTCTATGAATGAAATGACCGAAGCAAACAAGTCTAAATCCTGCAAGCATCCACACCTGCTGCAGCTACGCATCCCTGGAACAAATCGCCATGTTTTGGCGTCCCTATGGCTGGACATCTAAAGGTTTTAAAAATATTTTTCAAGTACGGGTCAGATCCCAAAGTTGTTTTAAAAATAGTTTGCAAGTGAATTAAAATACAAGAATTAATATGTTTGAATGATCTTCATATCTAAGTCAGTTTCACCCTCACATGAGATACTTATCACCTCTCAACTATTATGCACACCTAACGCTTCTTCCTAACCCTCCTAATTATACTACCCTATCTAACTAGCCTTGTCCTAAAGCTCATTGACACTCTACTCTAGCCCGAGTGATTTTCACTTTTACCTCATAGGTTCTTCATCACATTAACTTAATTAATCCTCTATCAAATCACTATATAACATTCTCAGTAGTTATATTCAAGAAATCCATTTTACTTAATTTATTTCGCCTGTATATAACTAACTACACTCTTATATATGTATCATATATATTACAATTGCTCTTTATGTATTTTACTCGTATATAAATCTATACCATATATACATATATGTAGTGACAATTAAACTCAACACAAAATAACATGCAAAGGCAATCACCAGAATAAATAAAGATCTTGAAAGAACTACAATCACACACAACACAAGATATACGTGGTTCAGTAAGAAAGCCTACATCCACGGTGGTGCTCTCAGTATTTTATTTCGCTTTACTCCGAGGAGTGTTTGCAAATTGCATGCCCTTTGCCCCGGGCTAGGGGTTTGATATATACATGTAATTTCGGAGAGTGGAGGAGTGGGACTCATCCACGTTAGCCCATGATCCCTAAAGTGTCTCGTAAGATATATTTTAGGAACTGAATGGATAGCAACAGATTTTATTAAGTCACGGGGCCTCTAGATTTTGGGTCGTGTTTAATTGGGCTACTCGTTTAGGCCAAAGTGACAAATCGAGGTACCCACAATTGCCCCTAAAATTTTTGGGTCACAATTTGGGATCAATAATTTTAAATTATTTGCTTTAGTGGCATTTTTGTGATTCTTGCAACACTTTAGGACTGAAGCTCCCTTCCCGAACTAATTTAGGCGAAAGATTGCCTCATTTTCGGTGCATCATGATTAAAAAGGTTTAAATCATTTCGGAGAGGCCATTCCCTGAATCGTCGCTTCATATTTCTTTGCATTCTCTATATTGCTCCAATCTTTAACTATTTCTTTCTCACTTCCAGGTATCATCTCCCATCTTTAAGCTTCTTTCTTATCTCTTCATCGTCCCTGCTTGCGACTTTGCATCGTCTCAAGATGACTTTTACTTCGTAAGTTCTTCTCACTTCTTCTATTTTCTTTTTCTGCTAGAATTTCTTCATATTTGATACTAGGTTTTCTATTTTCTGATGGAGAAAATAGGCAATAGGTTAATAACTGAGTTTAGGAAATTCTACAACATTCCAACTGGGTGGATATTGAATATTCCCCTATTCCTCGTAATGTCATAGACGTTGAGGATGGTCACTGGATTTATGTCCTTCTGTTGTCCCAGGAGGGGTCTTACTTTCCCCCCAAATCGTTTATTCTTTCACCTTTTTAGCTACTTTGATATAGTTCCTGCATATTGCTCACCAAATGTTTGGAAAATTGTCAATGGCATGTATAGAATTAATCAGCTCTATGGCACTAATCTAGGGCTTACTGAAATTTGCTTTTGTTATTCTTTCTCTCGAATAAGCTCTGGTCTTCTTTACCTCAAGGCCAGGAGCTCTGATAGGGTATTGGTAGTGAACCTACTTGATTCCCATAAGGACTACTGGCATGAGAGGTTTATTGCTAGAAATTGGCAGTTCCCTTCCCATACTAAAGGGTCGCGGTCTGGTAGATTTATGATTCCTTTTTATGGGGAGGAACACATTAGTAGGCATATCTCTTGTTCTGCTCATTGATCCTCTGTTCATGCATGGTTTTTCTCATATCTTTCTCTCTTTCTCTTTTCAGTGAAGATAAAGAACTCAGAACTAGATCTTCATGAGATTAGAGCTGTCCAGCTGGTGAAGGCCTAGAAAATCAGGGAACTCTTAACTAACGGTGAGCATCCTCGATCAGTGGCGTTCCTTCTGGAATACATAAACATTGGGTCTAGTTTCATTGCGCGACCTGTGGATAGCATTCTTGAGCTAGACATCACAAAAGAGGTTGTTGTCGACCCAATCCAATTGGACTAGAAGGAAAGCATCTCTGGTGAGGAGAGCGAGGGTTCTAGCAGGGGCGGTGCTGAAGTTGAGGAGAGCTGTGGTAGTGAAGAATATTCCATCTCAGAAGAGGGTTCAAAGGTTCAGGAGTCTTCGGGTGAATAAAGTATCTCCAGCGAGGAAGGTATGGCTACTCCCAGGAACAATTTGATTCCAGATGACGATGAATCAAGTATCTCGAGCGAGGTTTAGGAGTCTTTGGGTGAAGACAACGTGCTTCTTTCTCATCGATTGAAGAAGAAAAAATCAGGAAGCGGGGATATTGCAACCGGTTCCCAGTCTGCTGCTCACAAGCAGGGGAGGAAGAAGAAGGAAGAGTCATATGTGAGAGAGAGAGAGAGAGAGAGAGAGAGAGATAGAGAGAGAGAGAGAGAGAGAAGAGATGAAGAGGGTGGAGGAGAGAAAGAGGGCTGAGAAGGAGAAAAAGAAGAGAGAAGAAGAAAAAAGGAAGGAAGAGGTAAGGACGAAGGCAGGGAAGTCTCTGCTGCCCATATTTTCTATTCCTGAAGGGGCTTTTGTTTCCCTTTCCCCTTAGTTGGCTCCGGTAGTGCTTGAGAGAGCAATTTTGTCAGCTGATCACTAGAGGGTGATGGGGGCTAACCAGTTAGCTCTGAAGGCAAGTCAGAGGCTAGCCTTGGTAAGCTTTCTTTTACTTCTTCGTTATTGTAATATTATTTCAATACTTCATTTGCTAATATTCCCCTTTTCTCTACAGTTTGTGACCGATTTCACTGTCCTCTACCGCAGTTGCGATGAGCTGGCGAAGAGGAATACTGAGCTAGAGAGGAAAAATGCTGAGCTAGAAGAGAGCTTAAAGGCTACTAATTTTGCTCAAAGGTCTTCTGATCTCTCCTTGGCCCAAGCCAACAAAGCGAATGAGGCAGAGAAGAAGAAGCTTGAAGATCTGAGGCAGTCCTATGATTTGGTCTGCGCGAGCAAGCTGGCTGTGGTAGAGGAGAACAAGGTGTTGGCTGGGAAGGTGAAGAAGGTGGAATGTGAGGCGATCACCCTTAAGGAGAGCTCGTACAACGCCAGATGGGTCGCAGCATACGAGAATGCTGAGGCCCAAATTGGTTACGTCGGCCATCTCAACTTCAATAAGGGTTGGGATAATGTTTTGCTTGCTGTTGATGTGGACATTGACTCTCCACTTTTTGATGAGCGTGATCCTGGCCCTAAGCCTGTCATGGATGTGATGCCAGCCTTGATTGTTAACTAATGTGCTCTAACTACTCAGGACACTTCTGTTGGTACTCCTCTTGACCAAGGGCCGATGACCACTCCGTCTAAGGGAGGTGTACTCGAGGCTACTGCGGATAAGGGAAAACAACCGGTGACCTCGGAGTAAACTGAGGTTTCCAGCAAGTCTTTTTAGGGAGCTCTTTGTATTTTTGTTTTTCTTTTCTTTTGATGATGTAACTTGAACCTTTTCTTAATGAAATGAAATTTTGTTCCCTTCTGCGTACTGATTTATTTGTTCTTCAATGTTAATATTGTCTGTAGTTGATTGATGTAGATGAGTATATACCTACTACTTCTCAACTAGGAAGGATTCTTTGTCCTAATACGAGCAATCAAGTTTTCCAAGCCTTTATAAGGATTTTCAAGTCTCTTAGGTCGAGGAATCAGAGATTTAAGGACCATTCAGGGCTTGTTGACAAACTGAAATATAGGCTTCAGGAGATGGAAGAGGTTGGCGCTTCTGTTCAAGAGGAAGTGAATGCTCTGAGGGATAAACTTCTGGATGCCTCCGAGATTAATCAAGTTGGATAAGTTCTTCAACAAGATAATGACGCTCAGTGGAGAGAGGTTTCACGACTTAGAGAGCATGCACCCAGCATTACCCCCCAAGTTTTGCGGGGCTCCTCCTCATCGGCTCGGTCGCGAGCTGGTACTGACAGTAGTGGATCAACTAGGGAGATTATCGAGCTTCTGGGTGATGTTTGTACGGCATATGTGATAGTTACCGGCTTCCAAAGAGATGTTACCCTATTGAGGCACCTGTTCAAGAAGGGTCCTCGGTAGGTGTGGGCTGATGGTTATGATCAGGGTTGGACTGATGCATCGACGAAGTTGAAGGAGGTCGAGGATCTATTCTTTGTTAGAGGATGGTTGAGTCATCTTAGGGAGTTTCAAGTCCCTAGGAACTCGGTTCTCTTGTATCGCCATGAGATATCTCCTTCAACTTTGATTCCTAACCCATTCAGGAGGGATAATCAGTGGGTCCTCATAAATGCTATCCCCAGGCAGCTGCTAGAGCCAAATGCAAATGAAGTCGAGGAGGAATTAGTTACTCACCCAGACGATGGCCAAAGAGCGCAAGTGGCTGAGTATCTTGCTCGACGACCTACTCCTCATTAGGATTTCTTCAATTCAATCAATGTAACTCTTTGTACATGTAGTGAAGTAATAAAATAATTATGTTTTGGGTGATTCACAGACTAAACATGTGTTGTGTATTTTTTACTTCATTGATTTCTTATTCGATTATCTTGGGCTCTTCTTAGAAGCGACTAGATTGAATATAAGCAGAGTTGTTTTGTTGAGTGAGTTTCCCCTAGTCCAGTATGCTTATAAGATACCATTATACCTCACTTTACCTTTTAGGTCATGTCGTCACACTTCCTTAAGCCTAAGTGTGGCAAAGGCGAGGACACACCTGGTATTGAATGTTCTATCCGAGTAGGTTTTTTTAGCCAAACATTATTTGGCGACCAACTTGGGTTGGCCGGGCTGCCTAAGGATCCCCTGCAGGGCTTCATATATTGCCAGGGGCAATGCTATGAGGTTATTCATGTTTGATAACGAAAACCTGAGGAGGGTAATACTCTACTTTTATATGTTGAGAGTGGAGCCTGTAACTTGGAAAATGTGCATGAATTAAAAAGTATTTGAGATAAAATCAACACTTTGTAGAATGCTCCTGCCAAACAATCTTTTATTAATTGCAAATGAATTGCAAATTTCAACATTGTAATAAAAGATCAAAACAAAAAACTAAAAGTAGAATCTCTTTAAATTGGTTGTGTTCCAAGATCGAGGTATCTCCACGCCCTTTAGCATTTCCAAGTGATAGAATCCTTGTAGATTGTCCCTTATCACCTTGAATGGTCCCTTCTAGTTTGGTCCTAGCTTTCCATCCGATAGTTTTTCTGCACTGCCAAGAACTTTCCTTAGGACGTAGTCCGTAACTTGGAATACTATTGGATTGACCTTCTTATTCTTGTGCTTTGCGAGATGTTGCTGATAGCCTGCTAGTTTCACTAGAGCCATCTCTCTTTGTTCCTCAGCTAGGTCAAGTTCAACAAGCAATGCTGCATCGTTATGGCCTTGGTCAACTAGGGTGGACCTCATGATGGGGAGTCCAGCTTCCAAGGGGATGATTGCCTCTATACTATATGTTAGTACGAATGGGGTTTTCCCGGTTGCTTACCGTGGGGTAGTGCGATAGGCCCATAGGATGTGTGGCAACTCGCTCACCCTTGTCCCTTTGGCTCACTCCAATCTTTTCTTCAATCCATCAATCATTATTTTGTTGGAAGCTTCAGCTTGTCCGTTGCTCTAAGGATATGCCACCGAGCTGAAATGGTGCCTAATCCCGTGGTCATTACAGAAACCCTGGAAGAGGACACTTTCGAACTACATTTTATTGTCAGTGATGATGGTCCTGGGGGTCCCGAAGCGGGTGATAATGTTCTTCCATATGACCCTTATCATATTCGCATCTCTGATATTTTTTAGTGGCTCTACCTCTGTCCATTTGGTGAAGTAGCCTATTGCGACCAACAAATACTCGCGATTACCGACAGTGATAGGAAGAGGGCCTACGATGTCCATCCCCCATTGGGTGAAAGGCCATGGGCTAGTAAGTGATTTTAGTTCGCTGGCTAGTTGGTGAAGCATAGGAGCGTGGAGCTGACATTTTTTGCACTTGCGAGCATATATCCCAGAATCCTTCTGTATGTATGGCCACCAGTAGCCTTCCTTCATTGCTTGAAAAGCCAGCGACCTGCCCCCAATATGACTGCCACAGATTCCCTTATGGAGCTCATGCAGAACCTGCTCGACGTCCTTCGGGTGAATACATTGGAGGTAAGGACCAGTGAATGATCTCTTATACAGTTTCTCCTCGGGAGAGAGGTGAAAGCGAGCAGCTTTTACTCTTATCTCATGAGCGGCCTTCTTATCGTCTGGCAGGGAACCATCTTTCAAATTATCCCTCAAGGGGTCCATCCAGCTGAGGGCTAATTCAATCTATAGAATATGACCTATATTTTGCAGTCCGCCGCTCTGGTTGATGCTTGGCTAGGTGAGGAAGTCGAACGAAATTATTCTCTTCAAGTCAGAATTGATCACTGAGCTCAGGGTTGCTAGGGCGTCAGCATGGTTGTTTTTTCCTCTGGGAAACTATTGGATGCTGACTTGTTCAAAGTTAGACATTAATTTCTTCATTTTGGCGAGGTAGGCCACCATTCTCTCATCCCTCGCGTTGAAGTCTCCAATTATCTAGTTGTAGACCAGCTGTGAGTCTCTGAATACTTGGAGTTATCTTTCCCCTAGCACCTGTACGTTCTGTAGTCCTGCTATCAATGCTTCATACTCTGCTTCATTATTTGAGGCTTCAAATCCAAGTATGATTCCTTTCTCGATGATTGCACCTTCATGGGTAACCAACACGATGCCCACTCCTTCCCCTTTAGAGTTGGAGGATTCGTCAACGAACAGTCGCCAAACACCTTGCACTGAGTAGTCCTCCCTTTGACCAATAGGTTGAAGTTGGTCTCAAGGATGATCTCCTATAAATTCTGCGATGTAGTCGGCGAGGACCTGTCCCTTGATTGCATTCCTTGGGTGAAACTGAATGTCAAATCGCTCGAGCTCGACTAACCACTTTGATGATCTGTCGGACAGATCTTCTTTTTGCAGGACTGCTTTAAGGGGGTGAGATGTAAGGACGATGATAGAATGAGCTTTGAAGTAATATTTTAATTTCCTCGGGGCTACCACTAGTGCAAAGGCGAGCTTTTCCAGTGGTAGGTATCGTTGTTCGGTGTCCAAGAGAGTCTTGCTCGCGTAATAGACTGGGTGCTGGATTCTCATTCTTTCACATACCAGTGCAGAGCTGATAGCGTGGATGGAAACTGTGAGGTATAGGTACAGGGAATCGTTCTCTTGAGGTATTACAAGCAAGGGTGGGGTGCTGAGGTAAGCTTTGAGCTCTTCTAATGCCTTCGAGCAATCCTTGTTCCACTCCACATTTTTTCTTTTCTTCAATAACTGGAAGAATGGCTGGCACCTTTCAGATGACTTTGAGATGAACCGATTAAGGGAGACGAGCATCCCCAAGAGCTTATGCACGTCCCTTATTATATGGGGGGTTGCATCCTATTGATTGCGTCAATTTGGTCTGGGTTAGCTTCAATGCCTCTCCCGCTGACCAATTACCCGAGAAATTTTCCTGATTGGACACTGAAGGAACACTTACTTACGTTGAGCTTCATTCGGTATTTCCTGAGGATTTCAAAGGTACTTGATAGGTCCGAGAGGTGGTCTTCTTTATTCATGCTCTTGAAGAGTATATCATCGATGTAGACCTCCATGGTGTTTCCCATTTGGTCCTTAAACATTTTGGTGACCAACCGCTGGTAGGGTGCTCCTGCATTTTTTAGCCCAAATGGCATGACCTTGTAACAATACAACCCGACGGTGGTGATGAATGTTGTCTTCTCTTGATCTATCTCGTGTAGAGGGATTTGGTGGTACCCAGAGTATGCGTTCAGGAAACTCATCCTTTCATGATCTGCTGTGGCGTCCACTAACTGGTCGATCTTTAGGAGAGGAAAATTTTCCTTAGGGCAGGACCTGTTAAGGTCAGTCATTGCTCTTTGGGACCACTACTAGATTGGACAATCATTTAGGGAATTGAACTTCCTGTATGGATCCTGCATCCAGCAACTTCTCCACTTCCTTTTCTACACAGGCTTGGCCTTCTCGGGCGCAGCTCGTCGTGCCTTTTGCGCAATCGACTTGAAAGTCGGGTCAACGTGAAACTGATGACAAACCACATTGGGATCAATCCCAGGTAGATCATAGGGTTCCCACACGAAAATGTCCAAGTTACTCCACAAAAGTGATGCTAGTTCCTTCTTCTCTCGATCTGTGAGAGAGGCTCCGATCAAGAACATCCTATCTTTCTTGCTACCGCATGCTGTGACCTCCTCCAGGTTTTTAATAACCCGCTGAGAGGGGAGGAGCCTGGTATCCTCCACTCCAGGTCTTCCTTATTTTAGCTTCTATTTGGAAGGTATCAAAACTTCATGTTCTTCAACCTTCTCCTTGGCCTTCTCGACCTTCTTCTCTGGCTTTGAGCGGATGGCTGCTATAAAAAACATTCTTACCATCGCTTGATCTCCATGGATCTCCATTACTCCTCGCTCGGTCACATATTTGAGTTTCTGGTGGTTGATAGAGGGGACGACCTTCATTACATGTAGCCACCCTTTGCCAAGGATGGCCTGGTAGGGCGACTCAATGTCTACCACCAGAAATTCTATCATTTTGGAGACACTTCCTGCCCTTACTGGCAGTACAATTTTTCCCAAAGGGATGGTCACTTTTCTAGCGAAGCTAACTAGAGGGACAGTGGCTTCATTCAAGTCGGCGACGCTTAACTTCAACTTTCAGAATAGGTCGAGATACATTACTTTGGATGAGCTACCCTGGTCGACAAGCAACTTTTCGACGTCGTAGTTAGCTATCCTGAGTGTAATGATCAAGGCATCATGATGTGGGGTCCTCACTCCCACTAGGTCTTCATCCGTGAACACGATGTGTTTGCTATAATCGATATCATCTGCTCGCCGACGTTTCCCTGCCTGCATTTTAGCTGGATCAATTTAAAAAGCTTTCATTACTGTCGTAAGATTTTTAACTACCATCCAAGATGAGTTTCCTTAAATATGCTTTAAATCTGATGCCCTGTGAATCACTGCAAATTCATAGCCAACGTCCTCCTCGAGCACGTTATCAGGCCTCGGGTCTCCATTGACAGCGACCTTCTCTGCCTTCTTCTCCACAAATTCGTTCAAATGTCCAGTTTGGGCTAACTCCTCAAGGTGAGACTTGAGAGCTTTGCAATTCTCGATCTTGTGCCCACCCTTTTTGTATAAAGCACATTTTAGTGCGTTGTTCCTTTTCGAGGGGTCTCCTCCCATCTTTCTGGGCCACTTAATGAACGAATCGTCCTTGATCTTTTCTAGGATCTTGTAGATTGGTTCTTTAAAGACAGTGTTCACTTCCTGAAATGCTTTTGAAGCATCGCTCTTATTTTCGCTCTTGGAGCCACCTTTTCCCCCATTCTTGTTTCCTTTCTTTTGGTTCTCAAATTTTTCTCTCCTTTTGTCGGTGAACTTGGCGCGACCATTCTCCCCTTCACTAAGGCGGGTCACATCCTCAACTTTGGCATATTTTTTGATACTAGCCATTAGGTCATCGATGGTTGTCTCCTCCTTCTTAGCTAGGTATTAGTGCAAGAGGCAGGAGCTGGGTAGGACAATCTTAAAAGATGCCACAGCAAACTTCTCTGAGCAGTCCTCGACTTTGTTGAATAACTCCTAATATCTTTTCACGTAGTCCCTAAGGCTCTCTTGAGGCGTCTTCTTCATCGTTAATAAGCCATCCATCCTCTTTGGATGGGGGCTGCTGGTAATGAAGCGAGCTGTGAAGAGCTCTGCCAGGGACTCAAAGCTCCTAATGGATCTGTGAAGGAGTCTCTCGAACCATTTTTGGGCGACATTATGCAAGCTCGAGGGAAAGATCCGGCACATTAATGCGTCCTTATGGTTCTAGAGGGTCATGGTGTGTCTGTACTGCCTAACATGGTCAATAAGATCAGTCTTTCCATCGTAGATCTTGAATCTGGGAATCATGAATTTCTTGGGGGCTTCTTCTATCTCCCTTGAGAAAGGGGATTTCATTTGGGCCCTAAGAGCTCATCTGGCTATCCCTCTGGTCGATCTGGCACCCCGATGTGCTGGGTGCTGGTCCATTTCTCTTTGGACCAAATTTCGTATATCATCATTTCCTCGAGCTGGGCTCCTGTAACGGTAAGCTGGTTGTTGTTTCTCGAGCAAATCGTTATCTGACCTGCGTTCCTCAAATCTTTGAGACCCATATCTAGGTCTCCTTCCTCGGTTTCCATACTTGCTCGCCTGAAGGCTAGGAGTGAGATATTGACGTTTCCTGGTGCTACAATGGAATTCCTTCTCCGTTTTCTCCAATCTTCTTTTAAGACAAGCATTCTCGGCTTTTTGCTTACGAGTGGCTTCCTCTTTCTCATGGAGCCTGGCCTTATAGACATCGATCAGCCTGGAGACCTGTGTGGACCTGGTTGGTCCTTGGCTTTCCTTCGAAGCTTGACATTCTGGGCGAGCTCCTCCGTGTTAGCCCATAATCCCTAAAGTATCTCTGAAGAGAGATTTTAGGAACTGACTGGGTTACAACAAAACTGGTTAATGCGCGGGGCCTCTAGACTTTGGGCCGTGTTTAATTGGGCTACTTGTCTGGGCCAAAGTGACAAATCGAGGTACCCACAGTATCAATATATCACAACATTCATGCACATGGCATATATATAACCATGATCCCGAGTAGACACTCATTGAATGTTCTCTAAAATGCTATTACCCCAGGATACTCATCCACCTGGACAACCCGACCTGGTTAGTGCCCCGAATAGGTGAAATGAAAATAAATGTAGCGAAGGTGGCCGTAGTTCCTTCATTGAAAGTGAAACCGAATCATACCCCAAAGCAGTTCACCCCTGAAAATAAACATCATAATAAAATCCTGGATGACTATGACATCGGGATTATACCCGTCCTGCTCCTCAATCTAGGTAATTCACCTGCATCGCGCAACCTCCCTTTATAGCACTAGAGGGGTATGTATTCCTATAAATATTAGTCACACCCAATATTTATAAAGCACACAAATATATATATATATATATATATATATATATATATATCCAGCTAATCATTGACCAATTCCCGTAGCACTAGCCTAAAATATTTGAGTCAATTTTTCAACTCTAAACTCTAATAAATTTTAACTTATATTCATATTTTTTTTCAAGGTACTAAGCACATCTCAATCCACCCGTATACTAATTTCATCCAAAATTTCCCTTCTAATCCGTTCATATATTTTTGAGTATTGTTTATCCTAAACACTCCTAAATCCATACCCTGAATTCATTCCCATCCAATTCCAAGGTAACATAATGTTGCTTAATATTTTCAGAGTATTACGCGGACGTCCCTAAATAATCCAGATTTGGTTTCTCCCAAAAATTTTGGTTTCAGACACCCTTCCATAATAAAATCATAACTAATTAAAAAAATCAGAAAAATACGAAACTGGTGGCCACGCGTTCGTAACGAAAAGATATATCTCCATGTCCCAAACCTAGGGTCATTTGAATGAGATATCAATCTCGTTCGAACGAGATAATAAACTTGTTTGAACATCTTACAATGTAGTTTGAACGACTAATAATGTCATTTAAATGACTCTCCAGGTCGTTCGAACGACCTGTGCAGATTTCTCCCCATTCTACTTCCTACAGTCTGTCTGCCATGGAAGAGTTCTTCAACTCTGTTATCCAGATTTCTTCCTACTAAAATTTATTTTATGTATTAGCGCGATTTCCATTCGATTCAAACTATCAATTTAGTAACCTCTAAAAACACAAGTTTCATAAATCTGAAATCATTTATAGTTCACGATTTATTCCTCTAAACTCATAGATTCAGTTACACAATTTCCATAATACCTCCATCTAAAATTTAACCCTTAACCTAATTAACAAAATAAATTTCCTAGATTCTAATCACAGATCTTTATTCCCTAACAGTACTCTTTGAGATATCCCTTTTTCCTCTTAAATTATATGCGTGATGTTTCATAAATTTAAAATCAAATTTATATGCCAACCCAAACTAAAATAATTGATTTTAGCACTCCCATTATGATGTGAATCGACTATCACAAATTTACATTGAAGCAATTTAAACACTTTCTTGATAAATTTCGTAAAGTCTGAATACCTTGGTGAAGATGATGAGTTTGACACGAGCACCCAAATCCTTCTCCAAATTGTCTCCCAAAAGCACCTCAATTTTCTCCCTCCCCTCTCCTCTGCAAACTAGTGTTTTTATATTTGAGTTGTGTCTGTCACAAACTCCTTAATCTAAGTTTATAACCCGAATTCCGAAATTAGACTTGTGGGCCAAGTTAAAATGGCCCAAAAACCTCTGTGTGAACTCGGTTATGCCTAAAATTGTCCCGAAATCCAATTACTATACCCGGGTACTCTTTTATGACTATCTCGACCTATCCGGAATCAACCGTGCCCTCATAATTGCCTTTCGAATTACTCTGCAACATTCTCTAATTTTTTACCTAAAAAATGCGACGCAAAAATAATCCGAATAATTAAATCTCAATTCGCCAAATTAAATAAATCCTCCAATTTATATAATTTCTCCAAATCAAAATAAGTTATATTTCACCCAAAAATATTTAAATTCAATGTCTTCGAAATTACGGGGTGTTACATAAAGACCCTAATTTGCGGAGGAGAGAAGATGGAGAAAATTGAGCAGCTTTTGGGATCCAATTTAGATAAGGATTTGGGTACTTGTGCCAAACACATCATCTTCACCAAAGGATTTAGACTCTACGAAATTTTTTAGGCAAGTGGTTAAATTTCTTCAATGTAAATTTGTGATAATCGATTCATATCATAGTGGGTGTGATAAAATCAATTATTTTGGGTTGGGTTGGCATATAAATTGGATTTTGAATTTATAAAACATTACGCATATAATTTTTTTAGGGAAAAGTGATATCTCAAAGAGTACTGTTTGGGAATAAAGATCTATGATTAGAATCGAGGAAATTTTTGTTATTTATTTGCTTAACAATTAAAATTTAGATGGAGGTATTGGGGAAATTATGTAACTGAATCTATGAGTTTAGAGGAATAAATCGTGAACTATAAATGATTTCGAATTTATGAAACTTGTATTTTTGGAGGTTACTAAATTGATAGTTTGAATCTGATAGAAATTACACTGATACATAAAAGGAATTTCAGTAGGAAGAAATCTGAATAACAGAGTTGAAGAACTCTTCCATGGCGGACGAACTGTAGGAAGAAGAAGGAAGAGAAATTTGGTCAGGTCATTCGAACGACTTGCAGAGTCGTTCAAACGACATTACTAGTCGTTTAAACGATATTGTAAGACGTTAAAATGATTTTAGAGTCTCGTTTGAACGATATTGATATTTCATTCAAACGACCCTATGTTTGGGACATGGAGATAGATCTTTTCGTTACGAACGCGTGGTCGCCAGTTTCGTATTTTTATGATTTTTTTAATTGGTTATTATCTTATTACGGAAGGGTGGTTGAAACCAAAATTTTTAGGAGAAATATTGTAATAGACTGGACCATGGTGGATTTTGTAGCCAGAGAGTTACATTCCTCATCGTCTGTGTGAGGGAAAGTAATGGTTCATATATGCAGATTTAGACTCTTCTAACAGGAAAACCTTTTCGCTCCACTAGTAAGGCATATGATTGATGATGCACATGTCAGGGGTTTGAACCCCACTGACACCAGTTTGTGGATATAGATTTAATAAGAAAACCATACCGCTGGATGCGGTGGTTAAAGTGGGAACAATATTGGTGGTGGAAGAGTGGGGTGGGTTGTTGCACTATGTTAGTGTAGGAGGAATAAACTCATGAATACATAAAGATTGGTCTTAATTTGGAAGATTTAATTCATGTTCTTTGGTAGGAATCATGATAGGTTTAATATATTTATGCATGTAGAACGAATTTGATGAATTAGTGATATCAACATGTGAAGAAATCTGGATTTTATTGAAGTTCTTGAATAAAAATGATAAACTAAGGTTTTTAAGATTTAGTGTAGAATTAATTCGATTTAAAGGTGTTCTTTGGTGATTTAATGATTCCATTACGTTAGAAATCATGTATATACGTTGATGTAACGTTTAATATACTTGGTTGGGAGATTGGGATTGAATCATGGAGGTTTAAGGGTTAAAAGTGGTCAATCCCTTAACTGCTATAATGGAGAAGATGAGACATGTTACAGGAGAATAGATTCGGTAAAGTATTCGAAAAACAAATCAATTCGGACCAAGGCCGAATCGATTTGGTTTCCAGAATTGGACAATTTTTCCCTTTTTTCTTAGAACTCATGGGGAACTATTGGGTTAATTTTTAAAGTAATTTTAAAATATAATAGGAGACATTTTTTTTTACCAGTGGGCCAATGTTAGGATTGAGACTTAGTCACATGAGGCGAATTTAGGGCTAAGATCATTTAGGCCAAATTAGGTAATGAAACTAAATTCGGGGAATAATATCGTGTCACGGGGAATCAAGGGGACCTATGACTTGGACCAGTAGTATATGAGTGGGATGACTACTGAAATAGCTTTAGGGGTATTTGATAACCTTAGAGTAGTGGGTAATGCTTCAGAATATACGATAAAGGGGTATAGTGGTAAATTGTTACTACATTTGGTATTCGAGAGTTATATGTAACGTTCGGAATATATTATAGGTTACATGTGTGCCTATTCTGAATATATATATATATATAATGCTCTTGTGCGGACTAGTCCGCATTTTAAGAATGCGGACCAGACATATGTCTTGCAACGGTGCACCTAAAAATTATCGCCTAAATTATCGACACACTCTCTCTCTTTTCTGGGCTCACCGCCAGGTGACACATGTCCAGTCCGCATTCTTAAAATGTGGACTAGTTCGCACAAGAGCAGGACTATATATATATATATATATATATATATATATATATATATATATATATATATATATATATATATATGTAGTTTGTATACCTATTGTTTGATTTATTATGTGTAATGAACATACTTATGCTACTAATTATCACGGGAGGTTCCATGTCGTGGACAGTCTTATCTTGATGAGCTATTAGGGGGATTTTGACTTGTACCTCATAACATAGAACCTAGGGATTGAGCACTACTTGTGTGAATGAGAGTGTGACCGGTCATTTGGGTGAGTTAGGTGTGTGCGTAGCCCAAAGGCTTAGAGCTATGTTCGCCTTCAAATTATGTGAATTGTGAATGTATGGTTCGAGAGTGATTCCGAACTCAATGTCCTTTACTTAATACGTGATGTACCAGAAATTGATAGCAGAATATGCCCGCATCGCAGGTCTTCACCTAGGGATGTCGTATTCGTATATATTATGAGTGTGGTGTTTATTTATATACGTGTGATGTGTACTAATAAATAAATAAGATGGATAGTGATATCTAAATTAATCTAAGTATGTGGGAACTTAATAATTAATTAGTAACTTTTAACGGATAAAAGGACTTGGAGGTTTATTAATGTATTGTATGGGAAATACGGGTGGGCACGATGAATTCTTAGATTGGACAAGACTTAATTAAGACTAGTTAGGCGGGGTAGCATAACTAGGTTGATTTGGAAGTATACGTTAGGTGTGCAGAATAGTAGAGAGGTGAAGATCTCAAGCGAGGGCACGTGAAGCTAACATGTGTATAATATCTACTCTTATTGTATTTTAAATACTTGCAAAAAAATTCAAACTATTTTACTCGAGCTCTGACCCGTTTCAAATATATTTTTATAAAAACCTTTTAGGTGCCCAGCCATAGGGATGCCAGGCTTAGGAGTTCCTTCACATTTGTAGTGCTGCAACTGCTGTGGACGTTGCAGGACCTTGGTAGTAGACACCTCCATATTTATCAGTTTCTTTTGACAATTCAGTTTTATCAGTCGGGCATGTTGCCCATCTCTAGCTAGTGGGTATTTCAGAGACATTTTACTTTCATTTTATTTCCAGTTTTGGATTTGGGATTTATATTATGGATGATTATCTTTAAATTTCAGTCTGAAGTGTTTATTCTAAACACATTTATTCATCTCGTGGTTTTATCTTTGTTACTATGTTCACTGGAATGGTGAATGTGATTTGTTAGTTCAATTTATTGCCTATTCATTAAAAGATTAAGATTTTGACACCAGGCCACTAGGGAATTAGTAAAATAAATTGGGTTTCGACAATGATGCTAAGAATGAAACCATTAATGATTCCTCTTTAATTTAATAATGGATTTATCACCCAGGATTAGAATAGGCGGGGTGTCACGGTTTGTTGGTCAACTTGAGTTTTTTATGCTTGTTTCTGAAGGTCAAGCAAACCTCTCTTTAATATCTTAAATTGAGACACGATAGTTTAAGTCTCATCAGCACCAAGTACTTGAGGCCTCTTATCATGTGCTTTGAATTTCTTCTCAACTAGCTTCATATTATTGTCAGCATTCTTCTTAGGGGGAAGAGATAATGGTCCACCCATCAAATTGGGAGTCTTCCTCTTAGTCATGTTGGCTAGAGGAGAAAGTGGGGTCTCAGAATTATCAAAGGATTTAGATGAGGAAGAAGTTCCTCCTTGGGTGAACTCAGCACCAACAGATTTTGTAGCTAAAAAAGTAGGTACATGATCCTCTTTTACACTGATAGAAACTTAGGGCAATACAAGTGTTGGTCGGGCAACGAAAGAGGTGATGAAACTCTTGTATTATAACACCAAAGAAGCAACTCGGAGATGTTCCTCTCCAACCCTATGGTTAAGTCCCCAAAGAAACTTGAGTTCGTCAATATTAATTTTCCCTTCTTTGGGACACCTCTTCTTACTTTATTCTTGAGTTCCTCTCCAACCCCGCCTTAAGCTTTTTACGCTTTATTCTTGGTAAAACCCTTAAGGCGCACTTTTTTATAAAAGCGACAGTGATTTAGTGAAACGATATCGCCTTTTGAAGATTTTTTTTACTAACCGGACCATTATCTCGTTCAAAATAATCAAAGTGTATTTTAATTTGCAAATATACAGATATATTTTATGATAAGTAGAATTTTAGTATTTTAATAGTCTTGTTATAGTTTAAAAATATTAAAATATATTAAAAAGACCTAAACGCCTTTTTACGCCTAAGGCCCACCTAGGCTTCTAAGACTTAAGACTTGCCCTCCACTCCTTAATCACGCTCCGCATTTTTTAGAACCTTTATAATTATAAATCTATATTAAGTCCATTTTAAATATCAACAATAATAATCCTAATTTTAAAATACTTTCCCTCTTATTATTTAGATTTTTTATTCAAAAACTTAGTATATAATACGGCCCCCTAAAGACGCAAGAGGCCCACATTATACCAAATATCATTAAAAGGAATATTGAAAAGCCTGAAAATGATTGGTCAATAGCTTAAAACCTCCAATGAGAGAAGAGAAAAAAAACTTCCAATTAGATTAGAGACCTTCGTAGGGAAGTAACTTTGCACTCATCTATTACTATTATGATGATCCTCCTCTCCCGATATGCTCATTCAAGAAAGTTGAGACTACACTACCCTCAACAGTAGTAATAACTCTCCATTCTCATGGCAAAAGAATCAGAATCAGTCTCTACTTTCGATTTGTGTACAGATGATGTTTACTTAGCAGCTCTCCTCGACGACAACCACGACCATGAAGACGCTGAGATTTTGGACCTACCAGACGCCAAATACGCCGATGAGTTGCAGTTCCAAGAAGCCATAATGGCCTCTCTAATCTCATCTCAAATCCCCAAAACCACTCCACCAATCCAACATACCACTCTTCCGATCCAACACACCACTCCATCAACATCAACATCAGTGAAAACCAGGGAATCAACTCGCAGTTTCTGCGAGATTTGCGCTGAGAAGAAAGAAACCCACGAGATGTTCAGTGTTGACAAATGTTGTCACTCTTTCTGCTCTTCTTGCATAAGCAGACACGTCTCCATCAAACTCCAGGACAACGTGAACATTGTAAATTGCCCAGGTTTTACTTGCGAGAGTGTACTTGAGTACGATGTTTGCAGGCAGGTGATATCTAAAGACGTGATTGAACAATGGGACGAGGCGTTGACGAAGTCTTTGATAGCTTGTTCTGAGAAATTTTACTGTCCGTTTAAGGATTGTTCGGCGATGTTGGTGAATGATGGTGGGGAGGTGATTAGGGAAGCGGAGTGTCCCGAGTGTAGGAGATTGTTCTGTGCGCAGTGTTATGTGGGGTGGCACTCGGGGGTGGAGTGTGAGGAGTTTCAGAGGCTGAATGCGGATGAGAGAGGGAGGGAGGATCTGATGGTGAGGGAACTTGCCAAGGAGAAGAATTGGATGAGATGTCCTCAATGCAAATTCTATGTGGAGAAAACTGATGGTTGTTTACACATAACTTGCAGGTCAGTTTATCTTGCTCATTTATAACCACATACAGAGGCGGCCACGCTAATCAAATGTTAACATTTGGCCTTCATACTTTATAGATTTTTTCAAATTCAAATTTTGAATATTCCTTGCTAAAGTATTATTTCTTTTTCTTTGCAAGGCACATTTATCTATTTCGTTGACATATATATACACATAACAACATACAAACTTTAGAAAAAGGGTCACCCCAACTACGGAGAGGTAGGCAGAGGCCTCATCTACTACGGAGCTTTTAAGCTTAGAATATTTACAAACCGAACAATGCTATGGAGAGTAATGATGTGGTTATAATTAAATTAATCGAGCTGATATGATATTATACCAAGTACGTAACATGAGTGATGCACGGTGGCTCTATAATATTTTTAATTCAATATTTTATATTTCAAAAATTAACAAAAGTATGATGTACTAATTAGAAAAAAGTTTGAAATTATGGTACCTATAAATAAAACATTCATTGTTTGTCATGGGTCATTACCACAACCTCTCACTTTTGTCATTTTTATTATAAATATACATACATATAAAGATATATATTATGGTAAATTTAAATATGAATAGCTATATGGAAGAACACATAAATTATTGGAGTATTTTAAATTTCAATTAGAAACCTAAATATTTCTTTTATTTGATTTTTTATAGAGACTAAATGAAATTTTAGTTAAGAATAGCATGCTTATATCTATATATAAATATTAGATAATTTCTATGAGATTTTTCGTAAAGTTATAGCACTCCCGAGAAAATCCTAGCTCCGTCGTTGTTTGGTTACTCAAATTTCATTACATATGCAATTAACTCATAAAACATAAAAAAAAAAAAGAGGGAGAGAGAGAGAGAGAGAGAGATTATAGGTATTAAACACAATCAAGCCCAACTTTAGTGAGGAAATAAAGAAATGAAAATAATAAACAAAAGAAATAATGATTTCCACCGCCACAATTAAAATTTTAACCGACTCAATCAACAAAACCCTAAATAGTATAAAAACCAAAGAAATTGCATTACAAGGATTAAGGACAAATGAAATTACACATCTATTTTGTAGGAAGATAAGAAGTCCGAGTTTTAGAGGTGCGAAAGTGAAACTAAAAATGTCCCAAATGATGAAAAATTATATAGTCCGTATATGTATGTATATAGGTAATAATACCTTGGTGGAAGCAACCTTGGATGGGAGGCAGACGGAATCAGAGTCTTCATTGTTGAGTCCATCGAGTGAGTCTTGATCAAACCAATAGTAATTTTAGTTGCTACTTGTGTTATCCTCCATCCCAATTTATTGTTATTTGTTCGCTACTATCTATAAAGTGAGACACGCTTTTCACCCCTATATCATCTTCCCTCGTCATATTTAATTCGCTGTCAATGAAGTAGCCATCCAAACACGCATGTTGTTTGGATCTGCAAAAACTTAATCAATAGATGGCTCTGGAAACCCCAACTCATGGGTTAGCAAGAGAGGAAATGGAAGACATGGCGGAGTTAGTGAGAGAGTAAGGTGGAGAGAATAAGAGTTTTTTGGATCTAAAAAAACTAAATCAATAGAAGATTTGAGAAGATAGAGGGTGTTGAACATTTCAATTTCGATTCAGGCCAGAGGTAGTGTGCGTGATAGAGAGAAAATATTTAAGGAGAAAGGATATTAGGAGACATAAAATGAATGTCTTAGAAGTGTTTGAATTCACAAATTTTGGTATATTGGTTATTAGGCAGTGAGGACACCAACATATTGGGATTAACAATATCAGGATACCAAAAGATGTAGAAAAAAATTGAATAAATAGGGGAAGAGAATGAGGTAGGGGATAGGTGAGAAAACAAAAAGGTTTCTCCTTAAATGATACGTGGTTGCACAATGAAGAGAGCCCATGGGAAATACACGAAATCCATGAAGAGCAATATTAAGTCTTATTTATACCTCTAATACTATCGTATTACAGGTATAATATAGATTACTCATTTTAAAATAGCGGATAATAATTTATTGCACATTCACATCACCTTGTATAATTTTCTTACTCACAACATTTTCCTTACAAATGTAATGACTCCATCCTGCATGACAGTTCTTATATATATTGTGTATGGAAGAATTATAGAGGCCACTATATTTATAATATTTAGTGAGTGATATATTTTGAGCTCCGACGCTTATAATACTTGATACTTAATTAAGATAAAATTATTTTAGGTCATACTTTTACGTAAATACTAGTGTTTAGCCTTCGGCGCATTAAAATCAAAGGAGAGGAGAAATGTGAATAATTTTTTTTTTAGAAAAATTAGGATAAATCAACGCAATGGCAGGAAAATAATTGTTTAACATAAAAAAGAGAGAAATGAAATGAGAGAAAATAGAGATATAATGGAAGTGAGAGAGGGAGAGAAGAGAGTAATAAAATTGGAAATAGAGATAAAAGAAGGGAGAGCGTTTTGGTGATGGTAATAAAAATGATTTTTTCAAATGTTACCACATGAGACAAACAGATAGTCGAAAAATATTCAATTTTACTATATTGTATATAGATTTCGCAAATAAAATATAACTTTTCTTAATTTAAACGATATTGAGATTGTGTGAAAATTATTTCATTTTGATATAGACTTGAGCTTAAATGTCTTTACAGTTTTTGAAAATCTTATTTCCATAATACACATCTTAGAGGTGTATTTTCAATTTTAATGTGGATTACACACTTTCGAAGATAAATTTGTATTTCAAAAATTTATTTTTCTCTAAATATTCTAAGGGTAATATGTAATTTATAAAAAAACATTAAAAAGATTAAACAACTTGAGAATTGACATCTTTTGTATGACGCATAAATTGCATGTGCAAACAAGACCACATGATTGCAGTTTTAATTCAAGACTTTTCTTTTCTTTTTCTTTTTTAGGTTTTCCCTATATAATAAAGTCTATTACGCTCTTATATATAAGCCTAAATATTAGTTTGGGATGCATGATTTAATGCTTGAACATTGTTTTGCCATAAATATTTTGTGGATTAATATACATAGTTAATTATGACCCAAATATAATATAGTTAAATTTAAAAATGATTTTGAAAATCCTAAAAATCATGCTAAAGCAACTTAATTTTCAAAAACATTATTTTAGGGGGTTTGTAGACTTCAGCCCTCAAAATTTATGCCTGCTGAAACACTAGTCTTCATTTTTTCCGTATAATAGGATATTAGTGTGGACCTAAAATTTAAGAAGATCATGTTCACTACTAAGTTTTACCATCCAACTTTTAAATCTAATGAAAATTAAGGAATGCCCCCTTTCTTTCACACACGCCCGCATGCGCACATAGTAACACCTTTATAAATTTCCTTAATGGCTTGTTTGGGAGTTTTGGAGAGAAAAGAAAGGAAAGGAAAATTTTATTAGGGGAGAAAAGAAAAGAAGGAAACGTTAGTAGAAAATAAAACAAGAGAAGAGAAAGGAATTTGGGAGAGAAAAGAAAACAACTTTCTATCTTGTGTTTGGGAGGATAATAATATTTTTAAAGGAAAGAAGTTACAATTCATTAAAAAAAATTCATTTCTCTCAATTTTTTTCCATTATGGAAAGAAAGTTTTGGAGAGAAAGGAAGAGAAAGTTTTATAAAAAAAATTCTTTCTTTTTTTCTCTTTTTAAACTCCCAAACGAAAGAAAGACAATTTCTTTCCTACTTAAAATCACAAACGAAGGAAAGAATATGCACTTTCCTTCCCTTTCCTTTCTTTTCTCTCCAAAATTGAACTCGCAAACAAGGCCTAAGTTTGGGGTTTCATACTACAAGTGGGGAAGGGACGTACCCTCAAAAGGAGTGAACTGGATGGATGGATGGAGGTAAGTGTTGTAATGTCATTCAACAATATCTAATCATTTTGGCCATTATTTGGTCAAGCCATTAGTCTTATTGACTCAACCTATTTGTTTACCCATCAAATTAAGTACCATACGTTATTGAATGAATGCCTGTTAATTTTAATAGTTGTGTTTGTTGACCCCAAAATATACCCAATAGAGGGGGGTGAATTGGTTTATTTAGGAAATTAATGGTAATTAAATAACTTTCAAAAGATTCTTTTACATGCAATATGATGAATCAATTACAGTATAAGAAATTAATCAAACTACAAATATAAACAATTAATGTAGAGGGTTTAGAGAAACTTTACAAATCGAAGTTTTTATGTGGTTCGGCCTTGCCTAACGATACTCGAGAAACTTCACTATCGTTGATTCACTAAGATGGAATAAATATCTTACAAGTACGTATAACACTTTGTAAACAACAACCATCAATGAAGCTACATGCTTCCTTGTCCAAGTGGACACGAGTGATCCCAAGGTCTCGACTCCTCACAACAACGAAACTACGACCATGAAGATGCAATGAAGTTTAACTGTAGTAATAACTTTCATTCTTGCATTTAATAAGTTTGGGGTTTTAATAATTCACTCTAGCAGATGCCTTAAAAAAAGCTTTAACATGCACCAATACCCCTACATGCGCAGTTCGATAATATTTATGACAAGAGAGGAAAAAACGTGAGCAAATTTTATTTTCGTTATAATTAAAGAGAGCTTATAATAGATCCCTCCTCCCGGGCTTGAATTTACCAATAATTACCATTTTTTGCTAATCTTTTATGTTTAAGATACACACAACTGTGCACTATTCATCACTACCCTAAAAAGATCCAAGTATCCTAAAAAAATCCCTTTAGAATGTACGCCTATCCTTGCAGATATTCCCACTGTACCTTATAATTGTTCCCAATTGAATATACTCATCGATTACGATGAGGGATCTTTATCAAACCACTTCTTTAGTAGAATTTCCTTTTATCATTATTTATCGAGGAAATGAACATCTCGTTCTTCGACTGTAAATGAGAGAATTTGAAAAGTCCTTTTATATGAGTGCACATCGTTTCTAGAGAGACCATAGAGATTTGAAACCAGACAATATCAATGAATCACATGCTCGCTTTGAACCAATACTATACAACACTGCGTAAACACATTAACTCCCCTATAGTAAAGAATCCGTCGCTCTTGGAGTCCATCATTTTGGATATTATGAGACTATCCCCATAAGTCCATTATGATACACTCCTACCATTGCGAGGAATTACTTGAGTCTCCCCAAGTCTTGTTTCAACGCCAAACAATTACCTTGACTCAATTCTTCCACATTTAGCTTTGCTTATGTTCTTGGATGTATACATGCTATGAATATATCTCAACTGTAAAATCAATTATCTTCCAGATGAATATCTACATTTGTCTAAATTATACCCAATAGTTCTTAGGGTGTTCACGGTCCAGTTCCGTCGAACTTGGGATATTTTTGGATGGGCCTAAATAATTTTATTATGGCAATCTTTGGACTACAATTGATAGTTTCGTTCGGTCTGAGGTTGATCTTGAACTCTTAGTTTTAATTAAGACTAAATAAACTTATCAATTTTATAAGGAGTAAAGGTTAAGCCTTGGAGGAGAGAATGAAAATGCTTGAATTTATGTAACAATCAACACAAAAACAAATCAGGATTACCCCAAACTCCCAAAAAAAAATTCACAAAAGAAGACATATATTACCACAATGACAACAAATAATATTCCAAACGATATGAATACATTTAAACAATTAACATATATGTGTGTGTGTGTGTCTCTATGTGTGTGTATATATATATATATGATGTGTACGAGAAGCTCAAGGATTCAATTGTATTTTTACTTAGTTTATTTTTAGTCTTGTGCTAGGATATTTGTCTCTTTTAGTTAGTATTTTTTTGTTTTTAGGTTATCTTATCTAGCAAGATAACTTTGATACATGATAATGCCATTGGACAATCATTGTAGTAACTATTATTGTTGTATCATAAATATGGAATGTGATGTGTACCAATGATAGCGTGACACCTGGAAGAAGCTCAGCGCACTCATTAAACGTGGTCACCACAACATATCCTTTGTCAACTCAGTATCCCTTATGGTCGGCTAAGCAACCGGCCATAATAAATTAATGTTATTAGTTTAAATCACACGCATGCATGTATATCATATACGAGAATACGTATAACCCCTATTACACGCACGTAGGGAAATCCCTTTAGCTGATTGTAATTAAATCTTTATTTATTGTCGATAGAATGTAAAATGATGCAATTGCCTGACTTAAAAAGGCACTCCACTTGTCCATCTACTCCCTCTCTCCTATAAACATCGCACTCTCATATAAGTGAGGGGAAGATAATCGATACATTGATAGAGAGAAATTTGAGAGCATGTACCCTTTCTGGTTGATGATTGAATAACAAATCCCTGCATAACACCTCTTGATGTAGGCATTATACTAGCCGAACCACGTTAATTCTCTGTCTCAATCCTAATTTCTCATCTTTCTTTTAATCTGCATCATTTATCACTTTATTTGTTATAGTTTAGTTTTGGTATTTATAAGCTAAGAATTATAAAATTCGTATACAAATTTTAGACGATAATAATTATTACTATATAAATGACTGATAGCTAATTTTCTTTTATTAAATGTTGTTGTTATGTAGTTTATTTTAATCGCTTATGATTTTCTACACATCAAGGTATCAGAGCAATGTTCTCTCCAAGGTTCTAAAAAACGCGGGGCGTGATCGAGGCGTGGAGGCCAAGCCTTAAGCCTTAGAAGCCTAGGCGGGCCTTGGCGTAAAAAGGCGTGAAAAGGCGTTTAGGTCTTTTTAATATATTTTAATATTTTTTAACCATAACAAGGCTATTAAAATACTAAAATTGTACATATCATAAATATATGTCTGAATATTTGCAAATAAAAATATTATTTGATTATTTTTTATGAGATAATGGTCCGGTTTGCAAAAAAATCTTTAAAAGGTGATATCGTTTCACTAAAGCATTGTTGTTTTTAGAGAAAAAGTATGCCTTAAGGGTTTTACCAAGCATAAGGCGTCAAAATCTTAAGGCGGGGCGTTTCTTCCAAGCCTCAAGCCTAGGCGTGCCTAGGCGGAGTCTAGGCGGGTTTTTTAGAACAGTGGTTCTCTCATATGGTATCCACAGTTGTTATAGAACCTTGGTAAGATTTGGCGGACGGGTGAGCCATTCCTCTAAATATGATCCACACCGCCCATGGTTAAGTGGTAGAACTTTCGTAAACCCCTTTCTTCTATTTAGACCTGCAACCCCCACCAAAAAGCTAAGATCAATAACTACCAGACCTGAAACTACGACCCCAAAACCACTAACAAACCATATATTAGACCCTTAGCAAAATTCATCGATGTTGAATATCCATCATTAATGACCTAGGATGACTATCAAATGTCACGACATTATCCCCATGGACTCACAACCCCCGAGAGAATGAGAAAACCCCTAAGCTCATTTATTTGAATACCTCTGTATTATTATTCGAGAACCTTCCATTTTTTAGTGAAGATCATTGACATGAGACAATAGCTAACACATGTCTATCATCCACCCTCTTAGGCCACGGTCATACTCAGCCTCTCAACACGTCCCATAGCAACCAATGATTGAAAATTCTAATCTGTTAGATCCCTCAAATTCATATAGATCCTTTGGTCACCTTGGCCCTTCACTAGCGCTGAAAATTGGAGTTGATAAATGTTCGACAAGGCCCCAACGAGCACAATAGTGATAGACCTATTTAAAATGACAACAACTAGGATTTTCACTGATGGTTCTACATCATTTCCCCTCAAGTTCTCAAGGTAATAAAAAATTACCCCTCTTTTCTTTGACCCTTGTTTACCAATTCCTTCTGTCTTTGAGAAATTTCACAACCACCCCTCCTTTATTTGACCTTTGTTTTACCACTTCCCTCTGTCTTCAAGAAATTTCACTAACACTGCTTGAACTTAATTTCAACCCCACCTCCACTATTACTTTATATTATACCCTTACTACTCAGAATATATTTGTAAATCCATTCCCTACTTACAAAAAAATTACTTAGGCCCCCTCAACTTTTAAAATTTACATATCAACCACTAAACTTTTGAAAATTCATAAATTTATCCTAATTTAAAAAATATATATATTATAACCCCTAACTTTCTAAAATCAAGATTCAACCCTTTTATTTTCCCAAACATCTAATTGAGGCCCAAATGCATTACCTAACACTAATTCCCCTTTATATTTATCGGGGGACGAAAATTGTGGTATCAAGTATAAGGAAGATATGGAGGCTCATGTAGATTTTGGGCATGTGAATTGGGTGTCATTAAGAAACTCCAATCTCGCATTGGTATTTAAGTTCAGGAAAGTGACTCTCTATATATGGAGATTTATATTTAATAATTTAGTGCAATATCCATGGGGAAAATTATGAGTAAAACCATGTCCTGAGGTTAATGCCGTGAGGAGATTATTGAGATGGAGGTGACGTGTGATCTATGGGTGCATAAGAGAGTGTATTCTATGATTAATACTTCATCTATTTGTCCTCGGGTATGATAGCTTCTCTATTCCTCCTCGTTTACGTGTATAACGATAGTGGAACCCTATACCCTATCTATTTGTCCTCAGGTTTAATAGCTTCTCTCCTTCCAATATGAATGATGATTCCTCCTATGTAGAAGGGAAAATGGCACCACCTAAGAGAAAGTGGTGAAGGAAGGGTCACCATATAACACCAACAGGATTCAGTCGTGCCATCTTCTGCTAACATAATATATCTTGTAAAATGGTTTGCAGCTAACGTAAAAGTATTTCTTTGCTTCTGTATCAATTTCTCCCAGTCTAGAAAGAGAAAGATAATTGAATTCTCCCTCATGCTGGCCACTACTCAATCATCCTGAAGAGGTCTTGGAAACCTAGTCCTTATGCTATTTCAAACGGTGAGTGGAAAACACTTCGCCTCAAACCATAAGCTAAACATTTACTAAAGGTCTCACACCCAATAGTCTTTAACTCCCAAACGAATTCAACCTCATGTGTGGAAGTCTCACAGAGAAAATCCAAATAAGGAACCTTCCTAATACACTTCATTATTATTCAAGTCGTTCATCTAGAACAATAGTTCGGAAACCCTTAAGCGGTCGTACTTATACATAGTACAAATCCCAAAAGTCAATGTTGTAAAGTAGTTAAAGAATATAATGCTAGAACACTAGAACTTGAAAATGATCCGATACCAACCGTGACACCTGTAAAATTCATAAATAGATTGATAAGGTCTAATACAAAAATTATGGGAATAAAGAAATTTGGTAACATTCTCACCATAACTTCAATAAATAAAACTAAACAAGTAATGTAATGTAAGATAAGATAATAAAATACATAATAAATAAAAACCATATTTGATATCATCCAGCTGTCAATACAAATACGCCCACTCTGGAACATAAATATAAACTATACAATTTCCATATTGAAATATAAGTACCACATGTACAACATTTCATTTGGGATAAACTAAAATATATACAATTGTCTGCTGATATAGAAGTAAATATAAGAAGTAGATGAGCTATACTGATAAATTTCTACATCCTATGAATGAAGAATGAAATGTCACTAGAGATAATCCTCTAACAATTAACCCAAGTCTACGACAACACAACGGCCTAAGACCTGTAAAAACTATTCAACAACAAATGTTTCAATAAGTCTATAAGGAATAAGAATTTAATTGAAATTGTGCCACAAAAATAATAATTCATCTCCCTCTCATATTAAGTGGATTTTAATTTATTTAAGTTACCCATCCTAAAATGAGCATGCGTTTCTACTCCCAAAATCCATGAATCCCATATGACATAAGTACATCTCTTAGTTAAGTGTTCTTTACTTTCACATTCTTAAGTTCATCTATTGATTTAAGAATTACTTATTCTATTGAAATCTCTTTTATTTAAAATTAACTCAATTACTAATCATAGTGTCAATATTTATCTCTAATTATTATTTCTAGAAGGGTGCCTAAGTCTCATAATCTCAAATAGTCACATGCCACTAACTTAGGATATACGTCACTAGTATTATCCTTACATTATTCCCAAGTCATAAGTTATTGGCTATAAACATCTGGTATAAATCCTAAATTGGTACAACCATCACAAGTACCCCAAAATAAAATCACATAATCCATAATATCTGTGAGTGCACACAACTCAAATCATATCTCATGGACTATACTCGCACCCGCAAATAAGGATAGTCAGTCAAAAAGTCTAAAATACATATATGTATGGTCCCCAACACATACAAGAAAATGATCTACACTCGATCCCACATATAAAAGTATAAAGGCCTATCTCTACTGCCTTCGGGGATCAGTCGTTCATACTAGGTACAGTTATGGGTTGTCCCTAACCTATAAGATCAAATGCCTCAGTAAGGGATAATTAGTACGCATTACTATCTATCACCCGACCTCTATACCTAAATGCTTTGTGATAGATCCCCTCTGTATTTTCCTCATTCATATACATGGGTACCTCAGCCATAGCAATGGGGTAAAATGATCAAGGAAAGGCCCGCCTCATCTCCAAAATACCAACACGGTCAACATTGTACGTGCCCCATCAAAATTCTTCATAGCATGTCCCCCACGAGGTGGTATAATTCCACATAAAGCATAATAACAACTACGACCCTACAGAACTGGGCCAGACAAACAAGTACAAAGCCTTATTCAACCAAGTTACACATAAAATCTTTTAATTTTACTAGTTAATACACACGTTAATTATAATCGGATAAAGATCAAACTTGCTCGAATACTAAAAGCTATTAAATATAGGTATCAATACACCTAACTCATACAATATCTCACTCTATATAATAACTACCCTAAACTAGGGTTTAAAATTGTGTTCTAGACTCTCGTAGGGTATATACTACCTATATCCCTCGCGGTTTCATTAACTATCCCAATCAGTTACATGATAGTCTAGGACTCCAAGTAAACTTTCGAAAATCCATTATACTCTTGGATTAAAAACATAACTCGGGTCTTGAAATAAATAATGTCCAATCAAAATAAGGCTAAATCTCTCAATCTGACTAAATGTCTTTTAAACAAGATTAAGACCTCATTTGAACGAGAATACATTAGTCGTTCGAATGACATTCCAAAGTAATTTGAATGAAACTACCCAGATCGTCCTAGCGACCTCCAAGGTTGTTCTAATGAGATTCACATCTCGTTCGAATGAGATGTCTATCTCATTTGAACGAGATTGATGCAAACTCTCTTCTTCTCCAAAACCCAAAATCACCATTAATAACCTCAAAACCTAACTTTCAAGCCTCTAATCAATCCTAAACCTAACCTCCTTTAAATATACGGTCTATAAAAACAATAATAATCTAATTTCTCATGTTTTGGGTGATTTAATCAAGAGTTAACCATCAAAATCTATTAATGGGTTTAATAACAATAAGTTCACCAATCTAACCAATTATACCCAGATTCAAACCAATTTCAAAGTGCTTTAGTATGATCCATTAACATGATTCAAAACAAAACAATTTAAATCCAATTCCAAGACTAATTCGTTAGATTACTCATAAAATCATTCAGATTAATTAACTAATAGATGAAGGTTTAATTTAAATATTAAACTAATTTCAAATTTTGATTAAAATCTTATTATACTCATATTAGTTTAGAATTCAATGAATTACTTCTAGCATAACATAACCCCAATTAAATTCTTAAATGATGCAACTTGCATATGGATTAGATGAGGTATCAATCCCTAAATCCCCCAATTTCCTTCATCCTTGTATGCCTCTTCCCTCCTCGGCCAGGATTACTTTAATGCTTGAAATATGTTTTATTTTTAGACTAATGACCTTTTAAGTTGTCGTCCCATGAAATTAGCCTTAGGCCCCATATAAGCCTCAACCCAATGAGCTCGAATAACACTCCAAATGGCCCATATCTCTACCCAAGCCATATACTAACCTAATAAACTTAAATTCCACCATTTTAAGTAAAAAATGTACACTCCAATCGTCCCAAAGGTCAACTCAAAATATACCAAATTTTATTAAATTAATTATCTTATTAATATAAGTTATACGCTGGTACAAGTCGAATTAATTCAAATCTAATTATTAATTAATTTCACGTGACTCCGTATTATATGAAACTACTTCACAATCGGTGGAACCCAAAATTGAGGGGATAATTCGAATAAGAAAACCCTTGACAACTAGTTCTTGACTAATCCATAATCCCCCATAATACTGAGCCACTTTCAATATTTAATTAATGAATTACCGAGTATTTTGTGTTAATTCCTGAAACAAAAATAAAAATAAAATGTAAGATTCACATATCAACATTCAATAAATATAACGAGTAACAACCCATGTGTCACATGCAATTATAATCAGTTAACAATTATTTATTACAACAAAATTATGGGGGTATTACGATTATAGTCACTACTATTACTTTGGAGATGGATGAGATTTAGAAAGAGAAAGTTCATTCATTAAATGTTGTTGTTGGGTATTTTATTTTAATTATTTACTCATATTTACACATTCTCCATATAACTTCATTTAATTAAAGAGGCACCATTGATTCTCTATCTTTTTGCCTCTGGTTCATCATTATTCCTAACCTTTAGCATTTTATATTTTATAAAACCTTGTCATCATCTTTGTAGCGTTCTTTTGCAGTTGTGTGAGCAAAAGGGATTAGGGAAGAAGTGTGTGGGAGATGAGATAAAGGGAAAGATAGAGATATAGATAGTGATGGATGGATAAATAGTGAAAGAGAGAGTGTGCATGTGTGAGAGGGAGATATCACTAACAGTGTGGTGAAATGATGATTTTTATCGATTAAAGACAAATTTAGTGTATTACGAGCATCAAATTAAATTAGGTCGACCAATTTTATTAATTTAGGTATACATTTGAGTGTGTGTGTGTGTGTGTGTGTGTGTGAGAGAGAGAGAGAGAGAGAGAGAAAGGGTTCAACTTAGTGTAAACTAGGAAAAGTTTTATACACATCGTTAAATTTTTATCAAATATAAAATTTAATAAACCAAGCATTAGATTGAATAGTTAGTTCACATCGATTGTGTATGCCAAAAGTCAAATTAATCAGAGATCGATAGGTGTCTCATCATTATTGTCTGTTTTAAACTAACATAACGTAGTGAATGAAAATAAGAAAAATGTGAGCTCGCTGATAGAATCCATATCAATATACTATTAACGTGATCTTTTGTGTTCATATTGTTGACAATAAGTATGTCAAATATAATATTTGGTTTATGAAATTATATATCCGATACAAAGTTACCACTGAGTGTGAAATTTTTCTTAGTTTATATAGGTATAAGTTGAACCCTCCTCGTATATCTATCTTGTCTAGACCAAATTTATATATATTATACTCGAAACCATATGAAATTAATTTGACCCTTATGAAAAACACGAATTGGGACCAAAAATAAAAAAATAGGTTCGACCTAAATCGTGTTTTTCAGTGCAATCAGTTTCATGCATACCTCTAATAGTCTTCTTTTGAGGGGCTAAAGCATCTTCCAATGCGTTCTGGGCTAGCAATCACACCCTCCGTCTTTTTGTCTCACAACCCTTCACTCCTAATATAATGAAGCCTTACTTTCCATTAAAACACTCCAACCATTAATGGAAATACAATATTCCATGTTACAAAAGCATATTGTGTGATACTAAAATTTGATCCAGTAATTCTATAAAGCATCTTTACGACAGCCTAAAGATTTAAACCATTTGTTATGTAAAAACGCCCCAAATCACCATGGAAGCCATTCCGGGCGAATTATGGATACCGAAAGTTTAGGTTGAAAATAATATGTTTGAACCATGAAATAATTAATAATGAAAGAAATTGCAAGAGTAATAAAAAAATTGTAATAGATAAGAATGATCCCATAGGCATAATTACATCATTAATAAAAAATATTGAGAAATAATAGATCGAACATTTTCCCATGTAAAAATATATGTACTTATTTCTAATAGTATTCTAAGTGCATTAGTGTACTTGTTTGAGAATCATGAGTGGTGAGAAATGGTTGCAGGTGTGGATTTCAGTTTTGCTATGCATGTGGAGCAATATGGACTTCAACCCATGGCGGTTGTCAGGCACCATAATCGCCACTGAGACGAGTTCATGGAAATGTTAGAGCTAATATATTATGTTCTCTCACATTTTGACATCTCTTATGGATTTCTCTATTAATTTACTTTATTTTGTTAAGAATTATGAATGTGAATCATTAAATTTAACTAGCGGATTATGATAAAAAAAATCGGGGATTAGTTAAGAACAATAGTGAATGATTGGCATCAATCTTTGCCTATTGTATTACTATGTTGTTAACTAGGATTGTTTGGTTTGTTCCCTTTAATTATATTGATCCATGCTAAAGAAATAATTATATGTATGTTGGTTTGGTCAGTTCCTATTTATCAAATGAACCCTACATGCTCGAGAAAAAATGCAGCCAAGTGAAATAATTATATACATATTGGGTTTACTAATAGGTCCAAAGACCTTAGGAGCGAAGATGTTCGAGATTTCAAATGGAATAATTCAAAGACTGCAATGTGACCTTTAGGATATGTAAATTTAAATAACCTTAAAGACAAATACCAATCTCATTATGCAATGAAAAGCTCTACTTCCCAAATTTAGGCGCTTCTAGGACCGTCGTAAATGTAGAGAGTAAATTATTATTGACATTATTACCACATACCAATGATGATAATTTATCATGCTCCATTTAGGGAGGTATTTGTTTTTTTGTGAATGATTTGAAGATAGTTTAGAGAACTAGCAATGAGTGCTTAATTTTATTTGGTTGGAGGAAAAGACAGAACTAGCAAGAAGAAATTTTAGGAATTGATCGACAAGTGGCACTAAAATAGGAAAAAAAAATAGGAAACCCTTAAAAATTGGAAAAGGATACCGACTCATTTAATAATAAGGAAACAAACTAAAATAGATCGGAAAAAAAGAAGAGAAAAATGGCATCTCAACACCTTCCACTCCCCTAAACCGCTACTCCACCAGCGCCTCCCAACACAACTAGCCACTGCCTCATCATACATCTACACCTACCCCCACCCTCACCCATATCGACCCCCTCCCACCCTCACCTAGCCAATCGATCCCTTGACACCACACTTAGAAACCTTTACCCACCTAGATCAATAACTCCCACCCCTGTAATTAAAACCCAATGTATATACCAGTCTGCAATCAAGACTCGAATTTCTTAAACATATTATTCCAATAAAATTTCAACCTTTCTACACCTAAGATTTTCTAACCACATCACTACAGTCAAAACCCTAAACAAACTTATTGAATTTTTTTTTTCTTATTCGATGTTTCGATGGAGAAGAAGGATTACAAATCCCCCACCCATCCACCTATGTTGTGGTGTTTTTGTTTAAATGTTTGTGTATGTGTGTGTGTGTGTGAGAGAGAGAGAGAGAGAGAGAGATAAAGAGAGGTTGACACGACGAGCGATGGTAGCAGGTGGTGTGATGATGGTGGTAGATGGGGTGTGAGGATGTTGGGGGGGGGGGGGGGGAGGGGGGGGGGGGAGAGAGAGAGATTAAATATATTTCCTTTTTCTAGTTTATTTATTAGAACTTGTAGTTTTTTTTATCACATGGAACAATTTAATTGGTTTATTTTTAAAACCATAAGTGTTAACTTAGCCACCACATAAGCAAGTCGTTAAGTTTATTTAACATTGTCAGTATCAAGGTTCCAATTGCAAAATTAATGTACTCCAGGGTTTACTATGTCAAATTGAAATAATGAATAGATTATTGAAAATTTCTATGACTTCCGAGTTCATGGTGTCTTTTTTCAAAATTAATATTAGGATATTTTAATAAACTGAAATACTGGAAATTAAAGAGAATGCATAAATGAAATGATAAAGCGTAAAGACATGGATTCGTTTGATCTATTTAAATTTTTTTCTTCTTCCTCAATGATGAATTTATAATTATATACAATAACTAACTTTGTCTCCAAGTAACTTTCGAATTGAATTCAAATTAATTCATTATAATAATCGCCTATATTTTCCACCAAATGATCTCTAATTTGACTTCAAATAATCACCACCCTCAACAACCCCAACTTCCATTTAAAATAACAACATTAAGAACCATATATCCATCTCTACCTTCTTTTAAATTCTCACCGCGTCGTAGGTCACCAAGTGTGGTGAATAACTTCAGCTTATTTATGAGTTAAAGGTCACCAAAATCTGTGGATAATATCAATCTCTTTCAGCTGTGAAGTTTACTAAACATGGTGAATAACTTCATTCCCTTTCAACATTGAATAACATCAAGGACAATTGATAATCTCAACCCTTTCAATTTTCAAGTTCACTAAGAATGACGAATAACTTGAGTCCCTTTCAACTTCAAAGGTCACCAAGGATGTTGAATAATCCCAATTCATTTAAACTACAAAGGTCTCCATCCATAGATATAATTTTAATAATTAACAATGAACCTAGGGATAGTAAGATAATAAATAACTAGTTTCTCAAACCATGCTATATTCAAAGTCCACCACAAGAAAATAATGTAACAGTCCAAGAATTTTTCATGACTTCCCAAGCTTGGTGTTATTATGTACATTGAATTAGAAACTTGATCCATACATTAAAAGAAACATCTAAAAGATAATTTTCTAATGCAACAAATTAGTTATTATTTGGATATTTATAAAGAGAGTTGTAGTCATTTTACCAAATTGTGTTTTGTCTTAATCAAATAACCAATGTAACAATCAAAATATTTGACTATGAATTTTTTAGCATGGAAATATATGTGCACAAAAAATATATAAAATGAAACAATACCAAGACAAAATTGTGGAATTCAGATTTTGAACTCATTAAATAGTTCTTAAGTTGAACCTCTCTAGAGACAGTTATGGCCATTTTACTAGTAGTATATTGGTTTACTCAAAAACTCAAAAATGAAATCAAGGATATCGCTAAGACAACAAGATTCCAATTGTTGATGTTTATATTTATTCTACATGATCATGTCTCCATATTTAATAAGCTAATTATTTTAGAAATTTGTAAAAAAAATAGTGGTTTACCCAATTCCTATTAATCGCCATTATAATTCACCATTCATTAGGGCTGATTCAAATGATGGACTTAGTGGGAGAAATTTTAAATGTATTCCATGAAAATCAGTTTTCTTATATACTTTTGAATGATATAAACACCAACAACTTCATGCTCAAAGAGAATGACACTTTAACCTCGTGCCTGAATTCGAAGCACAAATTCTGAGCTATTCTTGATTGCGATTCTTGATGCTTCCAATAATATCGTATGACCCAAATTCTTGTTTGAATTCTAACTTTTGGTAAGCCGTAAGTTCTAATTCTGGATTGCAAATATATAGTGCGAAGCTAGAAGGAACATTCTTAAATCTATTGCATTAATTTCGCCATTATTTTTTTGCAAAACTAATTTTCGTAAAAGATTGATGTAAACGTTATTAGTACAACCAAATTGCAGAGCTTGAAAAAAAATTGTGCAAACTTTGGGCCAAATTGTTCAGGCTTTTGGCCATAGCATGATATTCCTTTGAAAATAGTTAGTTAACAAAATATAGTATTAATCTTGAATGGGAACACCCGTTTTGTCATATGGAATGATTGAGTCCTCCCATTATGGTTATCATTTTGTGGATTCTTAGGAACGCCTTAATTAAGGGGACCTTTTGTGAATGAAAACGTAAATTGAATTGAAGAAGATAACTTACAGGAAATAAACTTGTGTTCAATCCAAATGATGATAAAAGTAAATATTATGTAAAATGGAAATGCTAAATATTAAATTGAATGCACAAATTAGATGATAAAGTGTAAATAAATAGTTTTTTTAATCGATTTGAGATGTTTTCTTTTTCCTCAATGGATGAATTTATAATTCTTTGCAATAACTAACTTTCGGCTCTAAATGAATTTTGAATTTAATATGAATTAATTATCTACAATAACCAGTTCTATTTGTCACCAAGTGACTTCTTATCTAGATCCAAATGATAACGACATTAAACCTCTTACAACTTCCATTTGAATTACTACAAAATAAACATAAGACTCTAACTTCTCAACTTCTGACCATGTGTCAAAAACTGTTTGGGAGATAGAAAATGATAAAATTAGGTTTCTCGATTCTTATTTTAACTCCACCATACACATTGAATGAAACCGCCCTATTTTCCCTATGTTCTGGCAAAGGGTTAGTGTTGAGATTCGTTTGAGGAATATGTAAAGTCCTAACCAATATGTGTTTATTGATGATTCTTCAAAGGGTGAAGCATGATGCCGCTAGATGGAAAACTCTCCAATGAATTTGGCAATACCTTGGGTCAACTTGAACGTCTACGCGAAGAGAAATTTATGGAGAATTCTTAGGAAGATAGACCAATCCACCTGCCACCATTATGTTATAACAACTAACTGTCTCTTCAACAGTACAAGGAAAATCAGGTGGATCCTCTCGATCAAACTTCCTTTTATTCTTCTTCCTCTTCATTGTCTACTCACCACCATGAGTTTCCTTGTCACCTTATATGTAGTTGACTAATGGAGCCTGGCCTCCTCTCTTTGATTGAGCTTTTGGATAATTAAATAAAAACCTTGTCACAATATAGTTGGGATAAACAACCAATTAGATATTTCTAGTAGCTTTCATGAAGGCTTTAAATGTTCCCTCATGAGTCTCGTTGATCAAATCACATATATATATTTCTAAAGCAAACCCTCTGCGTAGATTTAAAGAAATTTTCCTCACTAACATCTTATCTTACATCATGATATCTTTCTCTAAATCTCATGATGTAGCCCATCACCTCCTCCTCCAGTTTTTGCCTCTCTCGAGCAGGCTGGGTTAGTGTAAATTTTTCCTCTGCCAAAAAACCTTTTTGGAAAAATTGGACGTGCAGATCTTCCCATGTCTCCACACTCATTGGGGATAGATGGGAGTACCAAGTGTAAGCTTTATCGGTAAGGGATTCTCAAAGCTCCCTTAGATGTAACTTTTTATTTTGCAATTGGCACCATGGGTGCTCAACAAATATCTTTATGTGGTCCTTTGGGTTGCACACATTTCCATTGATCTTCTGACATTTTGAGGGAATATACTTCTCTAAGTAAGGTTCGTCGTTGTACTCCAGTGGGTATGGAGTAAGAAAATAATCATAAATTGAGGAAACCTTACCAACAATTTGTGAGGATGATGCTAACATTTTCATAATCTCCTTTTTTACCTCCTCAGTGGCAAAGGAAGGTGCGGCAACTGTCTCTAATGTCTTAGCATGTGGTAGAGAAACCGTGTTTATGGCATTGACAACAATAGGTGCTTTAAAGGTAGGTGTAACATAAACATTGGTCACAGAGGGACCAATAGTTTGTAGGTAGAATGGGTGTTACTATCAAATGAACCACAAGAGGTGCCAATAGTGTGATGAAAGAGCTTGGGTATCATTTCCCCAAATATATCCATCCCAGATTGAGTTTGTAAAAACTCCATAAATTTTCCATGAGATGGGTCATCTGATTATTGTCCATTATAGATCTCATGGAAGTTTGTCCAGTTGAAATAATCCCTGTAATGGTAGCAACTGGAAAGACATCAAGTATAGCAACCACGAGAGTATAAATGAGGTTATGTTCCTCTTGGTGTTGAGCATCATCAATATTTAAAGTACAGTTGACACCTTCATTAATCATTACAAAGATAATACCTCCCCAACGGAGTCGCCAAATGTAAGAGAGTAATTCTCTATATGCTAGGGTGTTTAAAGATAAATGGAGGCATAATTCCTATTAATGGCAATGAATACAAATCAATAAACGCACTCCCAAATGACAAGGAATAATTCATATGTATAAATCAAATAGAAGATAATCAATACAAGTGTTTGGTAATAAATAAACCTCAAAATAAACTAACTAGATGGCAGGACATCAAGCATTCTAGATACATCTTAGGTGGGTAGCTCAAACACCAAAGAATAAAGTAATACATGGTTAAAGGATCAATAAATGCATATTTTCTTGGTAAACGCTGGGAGAAAAGAATTAATGGTGAAGTAATAAAAGTCTTGGTTTACAATAACTCTAGTTTGTAATAACTCTCTCAAAGTGGTCTTTTAGCTCAAAGATCATGTTGTCTCTCAAACTATACAAAGGGGGTATATATAGCCTCAGGTCACACACGTGGCATCTTAAGTGCATTTAACTATGTGTATACCCATGATACCCAACATGTCAAATGCATTAAGGTCTAGTTTAGCAACCCAATTCCAAGGCTTGGTATTGGGTTGCCAAACGGACCCTAACTTATGATGTGAGATAAAGATGATTCGATCCATTGGACGAGTTTTTTTTATAGCTGGTGGTGTGATTGCATGGTGATATAACTTAATCATATGTTTAGTTGGCATATGCTTCGTGGTTAGAGAAGTGGGTTATCCGATCCATTGGTTGAGTTTTGGCATGGAACTACCGAGTGGTGTAAATGCATAGTGATACCCTATTTTCATTTTTGTGTTTATGTTTTTAAGTTCGTCAGGTGAGTGACTCCTACAAATTTATCAATAGATGCATAATAAGGTCCCCAAAGGTATATGCCTTCATGTGGTTATTATGAGACATATATACATGTATATGATATTAGTCCAGTGATGGATACTTAGATAGACAACCCTAAATCATATTTATGTGTTTTGATGTGATTTTATATACATCTTATTGTGTGGGTGACACGAGCGAAGGATGGCTCGGGATTATATCGGGTACATGCATTGTTGTCCAGTGATGGAGACGGTTAATTAAAAGATGTTAAGATAAAGTTAAATATTACGTTAAAAGATTGTGAGTATTTTAGTAAGTAAAAGATGTGTACTGGGTCATAATTTGTACATGTGTAGTTAGTTTCATCGCATGTTAATATTTTGTTATGTAGTATTACTTATTTGTCTAGTGGTAGAGACTTATTAGTATTGATTATGACTTGGGTTAGGATACTCGTGTAGTATATCTTTTATGATGAGGAGTGAGGTGTCTCTTGTATGTGAGTATCGATGGTATGACATGTTAATTGTAAATGAGTCTCACAATTATTAATGTTTTCATACTATATGATATTTCTAGTAACTTTAGGGCGCTAACCCAAATTTGTAAAAAAAAAAATCCTCCATAGGTATTATTATTGTTATATACAAGATTAGTTGGGCTGAGGTGTCAGACTTATGGTTATTGAAGATTCAGTCATCATCCTTAGAGTATGATTTGGTATTTCATTTTCGTATTCTTTTTTATCCAGGAGTATTGATAGATTGTTCGTTGTTGTATTTCTTTTATTTCAACTGTGACATTTGTGTATAAGAGATTTGTATAGTGGATTCAGATTTCTTAGAGTTTTAGTTTTATCTTAGTTCAATTATTCTTATTGTTATCCTTTATTGTGTTTTTATTATGGATGGTTTTTATTTATTACCATTTTTCTTTTTACGTTGATGTTGAGGATGATATAAATTATTTATATTTCTCTATATTTTATGCCCGACTTGATTAACTCGACATGGAAAATAGGGGTTGTTATAGTTGGTATCAGAGCATCCAGATTCTAGTATCCTTAGGGTCGGTGTTGCATATGTTCCATAAATTTCTGAGCGTTCTTTATGGTGTATAAAGCTAGTCATAAGGGTTTTGTACTCTAGCAACATGATGACATGAGTGTAGGTGTCATTAATAGCCATTGGAGCTTCGTTAAGACTCCATGACCATTCGATCATATGGGATATTTTGAATGAATACCGTTGTGAGTTAGTGGTCAAGTATATAACTAATTATGAATAAAGAACGTTACGAGGATAATTTTGGGGAGTTATCTTGTTTGAGGCAAGATCTGTAACTTTGAGACTTTTATAGTATAAATAGTGAATATGTTTCACGCTGAGTTTATATTTTGAGACACTAAAGAAGTTGAGTTGTGAGGAGCTTAGTAGACATTTAGGTTTTACCTATGATAATATAGAATGTGACGGAAATTAACACTAATGGAATGCCTTTTATAACATGTTGTGAACCTAGTAGATGGAGCAATAGATTGTTGAATTTTAGAAAAATAAAAAGATTGTGATGGTAAGTTTATGTGTTGTTAATTTACATGAGATAGTGGAATTTGTGTTATTCTCAGGTTCGAGCAAAGTGTATTTGTATGGCTAAACCCATATGTGAGTAAGGGTGATGAAAATATGAGGACTTTAATCCTAAGATAAAGGTAACCATGTGGTTGAGGAGAATGAGTTGGAGCTATCTAGTATGATTTATCACTACATATGAGTAGGTGGAAATTGGAGATGAGAGGCTCGATGTTTTTATTATTTGAGTAAAGACAACTCAGTAAAAGATTATTATGAAAATAAGTTTACCTATGTGATGTCGACGTATGATATGGATACATTGGTTATGCAGAAGTTTAGGAATAATTAAGTTCCAAAAGGCTCAATAAAAGAGAATGTTTCAATTGAGGATCATGATTATGAAAGTAAGACTGAAAGTACCCCTATTAGAGACACTTGGGAGAAATTAAAAAGGATGTTATGAGATGACGAGTTGTTCCACAAAAGAAAGATCCTACGATGGATTGAGTTTATCATTTTATGATGTTTAGTGTATGGACATATAGTTAGCAGATGCCCGAATGACGATTATGGGTACTAGAGAAAAGAACCAAAGATGGTTCGGTTGAGGCTTACATATTTTACATAATGGTAGTTAATACCGGCACTTGGGTGATAGCCATGAGTTTTGGATGATTTGGTAAATAGCACATTGTTAAGAGAGGGTGCAATGATGTGGGGATTAAAGTGTGTGTGATTTATTTGACTTGCTAAAGTCACCATCTATTTTCGATTCCTACCACTCGTGGGATAGTGTGATTTTTCACCGCCTAGATTAAGAGTTAATATAGGTAGGAATATTATGATTTAGTTTTGACTAGGGTCTGAGGGAGTATACACTCAGGCGCGATGAAAATAAGTGGTTATATGTACCTGCCGCCATGCAGTTTGAGGTGTAAGTTGATAATATATAGTTTTTGGGGATATGTAGCTCGATCTGTATGGCTATTATGTGGATATATAGCCTTAGCGTAATCCTATTTTTGTGGGCATAGTTTTTTTGTTAATGGTTATCTCTTTATATGTGGATTGTATATTGATGGAATCCCATGAGTTATGATTTTAGTGTTCACTGAGATATATCTTTGGTGTTGAGTAACACCATCCCATATGGAAGTAACTATGTGATTTATGGTGTATGAGTAAATTGTATGTGTATCCCTCGTGTATATTGATAGTTATGGTAATGTAAGCATCACCGACATTTTGTTACTTAATTATGAGTTATGAGGGGTACTTAGTACCCTTATGCATTTTGTTAGTTATTCTTGGATGGTAACAGTGACTTACTGTGAATTCCCAGAGTGAATGTGATAACGAGATTTTGATTTTTGTATGATAGTTTCTATAGGATGTGATGATTGAGTTCAGAGTACTCAAGTGAATTATATACTAGTGGTTGCATACTTTATAGGATGGATACGAGGTTAATAAAACAATGATGGAAATTCCTCTTAGTGTATGAGGATATGGTGATGGGAAATGTTTATGACCAGAAAAATTAAGTTATCTTGAGAACTATGTTGGTAGGGATGGCCTCAATTACATGAAGTAGTTATGGTCACATGTGGTGTTTTCATAGTGACATTGTCAAGGTAATTAGTGATAGTAGACCCTTATTGGATAGGTAAGATGTTCAGATGTAAATGAGTGGTTGAGACTCTATTGGATTGAGGATGTACAAAGTATAATCTTTCGAATATTTTGAAAAGTCGAGATGTTTTTCTAGCATTGTTAGATCGATTAACTTAAGGAGTTTGGATATCATTCTTGGAAGGGGTGAGCCCTTTTAATGGAATAGTCGTAGTTGGGATTTACTTTCTGCTGGATATTGATTTATGTGGATAATGCATTGTTTCGTGTTTGGTCTTGGGCCAACGAATCTTAATAACCGATTGACCTAGGTAGTAGTGTATCGGAGGGGGTCCTTGTTTGGATTTAACTTGGGGGATGTTCAATGCAAAAAGATTAGTAAGGATCGAGAGTTGAGAGACATTTAGGCACTAGGACATTCAATAATTACATTGTCCATTACTTATATGAAGAGATAACACATTGAGTGGAAAGACATTCCAAGGATTAGGGTTAGTGGGACCAAGGAGTTCAACGTCGAGAACACCGAAGGACGTTTGCACCACTGGTAGCATAGGTGGGGCAATGACATAAAGAGTCGAGTCATTATTAGTAGCGTATCATTGAGACTTATATATGCAATGTATGTATGTAATTCTTTTAGGGTGTGTACACGTGATATTGGGTGTATGGGCGCTCCAGTCGTGGCATACTATGGTAAGTGTATGTGAGCCTTATTTATATTATGGTGATATGGGTACGGGATAGTTGTGTCTAAGTGTATGGTATTTGTGGGGTTTAAATTGCGATGTTATGCTTTAGCAAATTCCAAGGACAAAAATCCTATGTTAGTGGGGTAGATTGTAATACACCGTCTTTTGTGACTTTTATTTATCATTTATTAATTAATACAAATTAATAAATGGGATCAATTATTACTTTTGTGATTTGGTACTAATAAAATGCATAATTTAGATGGTAATTAAATTTTCATGTGATGTGATTTTATTTTGTGTTTATAAATAATTAATTGGTGACATTAATTATATGAGATTGGACTATAAATTATGTGTATAATAATTAAGTGTGTATATTTTATTTACGTTGTGAAGTATTACCGCATGTAGTGAGGTTCTACCATTTGGATTGGACCTTGGAGTGTCAGGAGGCCCAGATATACGTTTTTAGTATTTTGGATTGGGCCTATAGGGTAGGTATACCTTTGGGATAAGTTTTATACCTATTTAGGTACTCTATTGGGCTCATTTGGAGGCCTCAAATTTGGACTTTTGTGACGTGCGGTTTTAGACTTATTTTAAGGGTTTTAACCATCATTCGTTGAACACTTTATACAAAAATGCTAACCTTATATTCCCTAGAGATTTGGGAGAACTTGGGAGGAACTTTGAGGATCAAGAATAAAGGATCATGAGGAAGAATCACTCATTCGTACCGTCAAGAAAGAAATCTCTTGCTTTATGACTAAATAATTTGTAATTGTTTTATTATTTCAATGTCTTGTATTTGATTTGGAATTTAGAAGCATGTTTAGAGATTTTGAAGCACCTTATACCTTTGACTTGCTTAAGCCTACATTGTATAAGTGCTCAACTAATTTGGAAATATTGACAAAATTTGTAGTCCATCCTAGAATCCAAAAAGCCTCAGAACCCATATCTCTAATCCCCTTCAATGATCTATGAAGATAGTAAATGAATCACACTACACACAATTAGAAGTGCATACATGTGTTAATATAGCTTAAAATTGAGTGTGTGTTTAATTCCCCTTTAATTGGAGCTTTAATAATTTTTGGGAATTTTTAAATAATTTTTAAATCCTTTTAAACCTTTTTTAATAATTGTTTTTATTAATAAAATTGGTTTATAAAGTTTTTGGGGTTAATATTATATTTTGGAAACTTCTTTTTTCACTGCATTGTTTGGTTGGGTACAATCTCACAGCGCTAGAGACTTCAGGGTGAGGTTTTGTAATTTCTTTGACGCGCGTGAGTGAGCCTATGAACAGCCAACACTTGTCATCCTCCGGGCTTATGTATTTGTGCTTCTTATGTGAGAGGGCTGGATGCATTATTGTTGATCGTTGGATCATTTGTTATCAAGGGCCTGCATGCGTTCTTGGTTAATCCTAGTGCATACATATGAACCAATCACTATGCTTTTAAGCCACCGCTTTTCTATAACCATTGGATCAAGTCAAAACCCTCGAAGACTTGATCTCAGCCTTTGATTTGCCTCAATCATCCAGAACCTTCCCCAGGCACTATATATACCCCTCACTTCTCAGCCTTAGAGAACTTTTGGTCATTCGTCTCCCTGAGAGAAAAAAATAAGAGAGAGAAGAGAGAAGTGAGAGAAGAGAGAAAAGAATAGAGAGAAGAGAGAGAAAGGGAAAACAATTAGCCAAAATCAAACCCTAACCCTAAAGACTTCGTCTCTGAAACAAACCTTCAAATAAACCCTACCCCAAACACAACCTGAGTGTTTGAGAGAGAGAGAGAGAGTGGTTTGTTCATTTTGTTGCTGAAACCTCGTGATTTCTGATCTTCTACACAACTTAAACGTTAGAGTAACGATCTAGTTTCTTTCTCCATAGAAATATTAGATCTGACTCTGCATGTTATATTTTTCACTAGATCTGCATATTTTCAACTTGGTTTAAAGAAAATCATTTCTGTTTTGATTTGAAAAATGTTTTCTAGTTTCTGTTTTTACAAAACTTAACCTGACCTAGTTGGATTCACACTTGGAAGATTTTCAATCTTACAAATGTTTTCAAAAAGAGATTGAATAGGTCTTGTCCGATTTTAAAGCAAGATTTCCGTGGAATCTGGGTTATATTGAAAGGTCAAAAGGTTTTTGGTTTTGTAAGAAAGAAAAATAACAAACTCACTGCATATAGACTTTATATGTAATTTGTATATGACTGTTTGTAAATCTAAGTGTGTGTGAGTTCATGCATGTGTATAGGATTCACTTCACAACACTTTACACACTACTTCACTGGAAGTGTTGTGTTTAAGATCTGAGATCATTTGAGTCGACTTAAAGAAGCTAAAGCAAAGGAAGTTAGCAAATCGGAGAACATCATCAACAAATCAAATCTATCAGAAGTTAGGAGCCAAGGGGGTATATTCCTAAACTTAGTATAGGTTGATTTGTGTGCTTGCATGTTGTATAGTTTGTAACTGATTTTTGTTATTAGTGGACTTTTGTTTTTGTGACTTAGAAGTCACCTTGGATGTTTCCTCTGTTGGGAGAGGTTTTACCACGTTAAAAATCATTGTGTTGATTATCTTCATCTACTCACCTCATTCTTTAAGTGTGCTGAATTTTTGAAACTGCCTTGTTTTAAAAACTGATTACACAATCTTAATTAATCTCGTACATAAGTTTCTTTGTAAACAAATCTTGTTTATAATTTTTTTTTTCAAAAGAAAAGGGTTTCTCCAACAAACATTCGGATTTGCTAATACAGTTTAACCTTGTGTTAAACGGCATTAGCGACGTTTTTCAATTGGTATCAAAGCCCTGTTAACTTTTTACTTCAAGATCTTGTGTTTCTGAAATCGTTTTCTGAAAACCTAACTATGGACGAGAAGAATGAAAGGTTTGGTAATCTGTCCAGACTTCCTCTCTTTGATGGAAACAACTTTGCTTACTGGAAAGTAAGGATGGTTGCCTTCATCCAAGGGACTTTAGGAGATGATGTCTGGGATATTATCGAAAATGGATACACTTATCCTAAAAAACCAGCCACTGAAGGAAGTGATGAGAGGGTAAAGAAAATCTTGAATGAATTTACCTAAGAAGAGAAAACCATTTCTCGAAATAACAATAAAGGCAAGAATGCCATTTTTATGTCCATTAATGAGTATGAGTTAAAAAGAATCTCATCGTGTGCCACTTCTAAGGAAGCATGGGACACATTAATCACTGCACATGAAGGAGACTCAAGAGTCAAAGCTGCTAAAACCCAAATGCTTATCCAGCAGTACAACTCTTTGATCATGTCTGATTCTGAATCTTTTGATGATTTCTACATGAACTTAACTGATATAGTCACTAAGTTGCATGCTAATGGTATTACTTATGATAGAAATGAAATTGTTTCTAAAATCCTAAGGTCATTACCACAAAAGTTCGACAGTAAGAGGTATGCTATTGAGGAAATAAATGATCAAAATCTTACTCCTGAGTTACTCAGTAGCAAACTTAGAACTGTGAAAATGGAATTAGACTTTAAGAAACAATTGAATCATTCTCAAAGAAAATAACCTAACTCTAACTTGAGTTTTGCCTCTAAGATACCCAAACTTGAGTCCAATTTGACCAACTCTGACTCTGATGAGGAGTGTGATATAGATAATCAGATTGCCTTAATGTCTAAACAATTTAAGAAAATTGTCAAATTTCGAAACAAATAGGCTACTAAACAAGGCAAGCCTAATTATCCTACTCTGTCTAATCCCAAACCTCATGAGAGAGGACTTGACAAACATCCTAAGGACAACAATTCCAGACCCACTAGAGACCTTAAAAAGATTGAATGTTTTAGATGTGGAAACTAGGTCACATTGCACACGACTGCAGAGTTAATCTGAATAAAGCCAACACACACAATAGAGCCAATGTCTGTAAAACTTGGAATGATTCAAGTGACTCTGATGAAGAGGAACTTGAGTCATCTAATGAACTTGACCCTTGCATGTCCTTTTATGCTAAGATCATTTACAATGATGATACTCATGTGTGTGATAACGATGCTCCTACTTCTGCTTGTGTGAATACTGCTTTGATTGGCCTAGATGCTCTATTGTCTGAAAATGTTGCTAGTTCTAGTTCCGTGTGTGTGAGTCAAAGTGATCTCGATAATGACGATGCAAATGGGTGTGTGAGTACTAAAAATGAATCGTTAGGGGACACTACACACACTTCACTTAGCGACTCAGACACAGATGACCTCCCTGATATCCATACCTTGTATGCTAAGACTCTTAAAAAAGGCACTAGATTGGAGAAGACTGTTAGAGACCTTACTAAGAAATTAGATGATCTAAGTCTTATAGTGAAGTTGAATGCTGAAGAGTACACTAACCAGTGTCTATCTCATCAATCTGAAATTGAAACTTTTGATCAAAAACTAAAAGAGTTGAGTAAAACTAATGAAATCCTGGAAATGAAATATAAGGGAACATTATTAGAATTGGAGGAAGCAAAAACAAAGACAGCCACTGTCTTCAAAAAGTTTTCTAAGTTTGAAAACAATTCAAATTGTTTTACGGACTTTGTTGTTGACTCCAAGACCAATTCTGATGATAGAACCGGTATTGGATTTTGCCTTAAGAACAAACCACAAACTACTAAACTTGAACCTATTAAGTTTGTGTCTGGGGGCAAAAGACCAATTGAAACATGTCCAGACTTTCATTTGATTAAAAATGAATTTGATCAAAAACAACAACAGAAAGACATTGGAGAGTCTAGTACCTCTAAAGCTGAGACTGCACTTAAGACTAAATACGTCTGTCCTTTGATCAGAAAGGTTGATTCTACCTATAAGACCATACCTCCTAGGAATAACACTTCTGAATCTAATGCTGTCAAACCTATCTTTAGAAGTTTTCCTAAGGAAATTCATCCCTCAAGCAATCAATATTGCTCATACTGTGACATTTATGGTCACTCCTTTGAAGGTTGTTATGCTAGGCGTCTAAACACCCCTATATACAATACTTCTGTCTATAAGAACTTTAACTATTCTAGGCAAAGTCGTAACAACTATGTTCTTCCAAGACAACCTGATAAGAACTCTAACTACAGAAATAGAAAGACCAAAACTAAGAGTTCATTTAAGAGAAAGGCTCCCAGAAACTTTCCTAAACCAAAAGCTCAACTTTTTCACAACAATCAGTTTGCTGCTCCAAATGTTTTTCGACAAAAAACTGTATCTCGAAAATTTTATCAAATGAGGGCAAACTTATGCAAAATTAAAACTAGAGCTATTTGGGTTAGAAAAGAGGATCTTTTACCCCAAATGAAGTGTAACATTGTCATCACTGCTTTAAAAGCTGAACACACTTCATCTGGTTGGTACTTAGATTCAGGATGTTCCAAACATATGACAGGAGATGAAACAAAACTTCTAAACAAAACCAGGTTTGCTGGTTGGAAAGTAGTTTTTGGTGATGGTGTCTCATCTCAGATCATAGGTAAAGGAACCCTAAAAGAAGAAGGAATTCCTATTCTTGAAAATGTTCTATTAGTTAAAGGCCTTAAAGCCAACCTCCTAAGTATATCACAATTTTGTGACTCTGACCATACTGTCACCTTTTCAAAGAACAATTGTAAGATTTTAAATGATAAAGGTGAATGCATTATTACAGGATTTAGAACAACTGACAATTGTTATACTGTCAAGACTAGTTCTGAAACCTGTAACATTGTCAGAATGGATGACAATGAGATCTGGCATAATCGTATGGGTCACTTAAGTTATGATATCCTTGGTAGATTGTCTAGTCAAGAGATAGTTAGAGGTATTCCTAAAATTAAACCTATTTCCAGTGTTGTCTGTGGTCATTGCCAGGAAGGAAAAATAGTTAAGACTTCGCATAAAAAGGTTAAAGACATCCTTACCTCTAGACCATTAGATCTCATCCATATGGACCTTATTGATCCCTCTAGAATTGTTAGTCTTTGTGGACACAGTTATATCCTTGTCATGGTTGATGATTTCACACGATTCACTTGGGTTGCCTTCTTGAAACATAAATCTGACACGTTTCAGAACTTTTTGAAAATTCTTCTAAGAATTGAAAATGAGAAGGACACACAAGTTAATCGCATCCATAGTGATAGAGGGGGAGAGTTCATAGACACAGGAATAGTTGAATATTGTGACTACAACGGTTATAAACATGAATTTAGTGCCCCTAAAACTCCTCAGCAGAATGGTATTGCTGAAAGGAAAAACCGAACTCTTCAAGAGATGGAACGTGTCATGTTGCATGCTAAATCACTACCTAAATACTTTTGGGTAGAATCCATTAGAACTGCCTGTCACATCACTAATAGGGTCTATCTTAGGAAAAACTCTAAACAAACCCCTTATGAGTTGTGGTACGGTAAGAAACCTAATCTGAAATACCTAAGAACCTTTGGAAGTCAGTGTTATGTCTGTAAAGACAGAGAACATTTGTCTAAATTCGAAACTCGTGGTGATAAAGCCATTTTCTTATGATACTCTCCAAACAGTCGTGCTTATCGTATATACAATCTGCGTACTAAGGCCCTTATGGAATCGATAAATGTAATTGTAAGTGACACTACTGTCGAAAATAAGATATCTGAATCACCTATTGTGGTTGAATCTGAAAATGATTTCAAAACTGATTCACCAAAAATAGATGACGCATTACCTATTGAGAGTCCAGAAGTACCTGGCTGGGAATCTAAAGATCATACCATTGACAACGTGGTCGGTAATATTAATGAGCCAGTTCGTACTAGATCCCAGTTAAGAAATTATGCTAATTACGCATGTTTCGTTTCCCTTGTGGAACCGAAAAATGTTAATGAAGCATTGAGTGACACACACTGGATTTCTGCTATGCAGGAAGAACTTTTACAATTTGTCATTCACGATGTCTGGTATCTTGTACCTCGGCCTCAAAATAAAAATGTTATTGGAACACGTTGGATTTTCAAGAAAAAATCTGATGAAAATGGGGTAATCCTTAGAAACAAAGCTAGACTAGTTGCTCAAGGCTACTCTCAAATAGAAGGAATAGATTTCAGCGAGACTTTTGCCCTTGTCACTCGTCTTGAATCTGTTCGTCTTCTTTTCGCCATAGAGTGTTACTTAAAATTCACACTTTATCAAATGGACGTCAAATCTGCTTTCCTAAATGGAATTCTATCTGAAGAAACATATGTAGAACAACCCAAAGGGTTCATTGACCCTAAATACCCTAACCACGTCTTTCATCTGAAAAAGGCTTTATATGGCTTAAAACAAGCTCCTAGAGCTTGGTATGAACGCCTTTCCAACTTTTTGTTGGATAAGGGTTTTAAGAGGGGAGGAAATGACCAGACTCTCTTTGTCAAACATTTTGACAAAAACATTATTATAGCCCAAGTCTATGTAGACGACATCATTTTTGGGTCAACTTCAAACTCTGAAGTTAAATCCTTTTCTGCTAGTATGCATAAGGAATTTCATATGTCCCTTATGGGGGAGTTACAGCTTTTCTTAGGATTTCAAGTGAAACAGAATTCTGATGGTCTATTTGTTTCTCAAGCTAAGTATGCCTTAGACCTTGTTAAGAAATTTGGTTTAGAGAATGCCAAAGTTGCCAAAACGCCTATGAGTACTACTGTTAAATTATGTAAAGATGAAACTGGAAAGTCAGTTGATTCCACCCTTTATCGTAGTATGATTGGTAGCCTACTTTACCTAACTGCCTCACGACCAGACATAATGTATGCTGTATGTCTGTGTGCTCGTTACCAGAATAACCCTAAAGAGAGCCATTTATTGAGTGTAAAACGTATAATAAAGTACATAAAAGGCACTCTCAACCTTGGACTTAGGTACACGAAGGATACCTGTAGCACCATCATAGGGTATACTGATGCTGATTGGGACGGTTGTACAGATGATAATAAAAGTACATCAGGTGCCTGTTATTATGTCGGCAATAATTTAGTTGGTTGGAGTAGCAAAAAACAGAATTGCACATCTTTATCTACGGCTGAGTCCGAATATATAGCAGCAGGAAGTTGCTGTGCTCAATTGTTATGGATCAAACAGATGTTAAGTGATTATGGGATTAAAGAAGAACAATTATAATTGTATTGTGACAATCAAAGCGCCATTAACATATCTAAGAACCCAGTTCAACACTCGCGAACTAAACATATTAACATCAGACATTATTTTATTCGTGAACTTGTTGAAACTAAGGAATTAGAAATTCATTACCTGCCTACTGATCTGCAACTTGCAGACATGTTCACTAAACCTTTGGACTATAACATATTTCTGTATTTGTGTAATTCTATAGGCATGGTATGCGCTGATTAAACTCTTAAAACTTTAAGTTTTACCCTTTGTCCATTTGAGACAAAATGGGGGAGAAATTTGAGTTTTATGTAGTTCATTTTTGTTCACATTTCATCTAAACTGCTTGATCTTAGTGTGTATATTTGCAGGAATATCTTCTACTGATTGTCTACCGTTTCTAGGGTAAAAATTTGTAAATAGTTGAGTTATGTAATTTTTGACTTTCTAGGATATGGGTAGATAAAATCTTTTGTATAGGACTAGGTTTTATTTTTTTTGTTCCCTACGAGTTTTAAGCTAACTCAAAGGAGATTTTGTCTCATATTTCCAAAGGGGGAGATTGAAGCACCTTATACCTTTGACTTGCTTAAGTCTACATTGTATAAGTGCTCAACTAATTTGGAAATATTGACAAAATTTGTAGTCCATCCTAGAATCCAAAAAGCCTCAGAACCCATATCTCTAATCCCCTTCAATGATCGACGAAGATACTAAATGAATCACACTAAACACAATTAGAAGTGCATACATATGTTAATATAGCTTAAAATTGAGTGTGTGTTTAATTCCCCTTTAATTGGAGCTTTAATAATTTTTGGGAATTTTTAAATAATTTTTAAATCCTTTTAAACCTTTTTTAAACCTTTTTTAATAATTGTTTTTATTAATAAAATTGGTTTATAAAGTTTTTGGGGTTAATATTATATTTTGGAAACTTCTTTTTTCACTGCATTGTTTGGTTGGGTACAATCTCACAGCGCTAGAGACTTCAGGGTGAGGTTTTGTAATTTCTTTGATGCGCGTGAGTGAGCCTATGAACAGCCAACACTTGTCATCCTCCGGGCTTATGTATTTGTGCTTCTTATGTGAGAGGGCTAGATGCATTATTGTTGATCGTTGGATCATTTGTTATCAAGGGCCTGCATGCGTTCTTGGTTAATCCCAGTGCATACATATGAACCAATCACTATGCTTTTAAGCCACCGCCTTTCTATAACCATTGGATCATGTCAAAACCCTCGAAGACTTGATCTCAGCCTTTGATTTGCCTCGATCATCCAGAACCTTCCCCAGGCACTATATATACCCCTCACTTCTCAGCCTTAGAGAACTTTTGGTCATTCGTCTCCCTGAGAGAAAAAAATAAGAGAGAGAAGAGAGAAGTGAGAGAAGAGAGAAAAGAATAGAGAGAAGAGAGAGAAAGGGAAAACAGTTAGCCAAAATCAAACCCTAACCCTAAACACTTCGTCTTTGAAACAAACCTTCAAATAAACCCTACCCCAAACACAACCTAAGTGTTTGAGAGAGAGAGAGAGAGAGAGAGTGGTTTGTTCATTTTGTTGCTGAAACCTCGTGATTTCTGATCTTCTACACAACTTAAACGTTAGAGTAACGATCTAGTTTCTTTCTCCATAGAAATATTAGATCTGACTCTGCACGTTATATTTTTCACTAGATCTGCATATTTTCAACTTGGTTTAAAGAAAATCATTTCTGTTTGATTTGAAAAATGTTTTCTAGTTTCTGGTTTTACAAAACTTAACCTGACCTAGTGGGATTCACACTTGGAAGATTTTCAATCTTACAAATGTTTTCAAAAAGAGATTGAATAGGTCTTGTCCGATTTTAAAGAAAGATTTCCGTGGAATCTGGGTTATATTGAAAGGTCAAAAGGTTTTTGGTTTTGTAAGAAAGAAAAATAACAAACTCACTGCATATAGACTTTATATGTAATTTGTATAGGACTGTTTGTAAATCTAAGTGTGTGTGAGTTCATGCATGTGTATAGGATTCACTTCACAACACTTTACACACTACTTCACTGGAAGTGTTGTGTTTAAGATCTGAGATCATTTGAGTCGACGTAAAGAAGCTAAAGCAAAGGAAGTTAGCAAACCGGAGAACATCATCAACAGATCAGATCTATCAGAAGTTAGAAGGAGCCAAGGGGGTATATTCCTAAACTTAGTATAGGTTGATTTGTGTGCTTGCATGTTGTATAGTTTGTAACTGATTTTTGTTATTATTGGACTTTTGTTTTTGTGACTTAGAAGTCACCGTGGATGTTTCCTCTGTTGGGAGAGGTTTTACCACGTTAAAAATAATTGTGTTGATTATCTTCATCTACTCACCTCATTCTTTAAGTGTGCTGAATTTTTGAAACTGCCTTGTTTTAAAAACTGATTACACAATCTTAATTAATCTCGTACATAAGTTTCTTTGTAAACAAATCTTGTTTATAATTTTTTTTTTCAAAAGAAAAGGGTTTCTCCAACAAACATTCGGAGTTGTTTATACAGTTTAACCTTGTGTTAAACGGCATTAGCGACATTTTTCAGATTTAATCTAATATCTTAGCAATGTTCATATTAGGTTAATTGGGTTGCGAAATTAAACTATTGGTGGGTCTTTATAATCTGACTTAATTGGTCATTTTATTGGCAACCTTTAATTGAATTGTTTGAGGTTATGATTCTGCATTAGAATCCATAATTAAGGATGAATCAATTGTAAGTTGTCCTATGTTAATTTGATGTTTTGACTTCTGAAATTGCATGTTAATTAGATTGATTAATGTTTGAGAATGAAGTTAGGTTTAAATTGGGTTTCAAAGGACTTGAACCTTAATTCGTGTTATAGTGATGTTATTTATTAAGAAATCGAATTTGGATAATGAGTATGTTGTTTATACACCTGGAGATTGGGTTTATTATTTCTTTTGAATCTTGGGTTTGGTATCAATGGAGGTTTGAGCAGCCATGAAAACATTTTGAGGAAGGAATATTCAGACTTGGGACATCCGGATCAATCCGAACTTGGACTGGAGCGATCCGACCTTTCCATATGGATGCTACATTATTTTTGGTTGGGTTATTCGATTGGGTTTTATCTTGAACATTTGATTGGATTTTTTGTACATATATAAATGAGAGGATTTATGCACTACACCAAATCCTGCGAATGGTCACGCCCAGTGGGTCACGGCCCAAGTCCGCGACCAGTTGGTTTCGAACTTGGGCCGTGACCCACTCAATATTTGGCATGACCATATTTATTATCACACTAAATTATCTATGTTCTGGAAGTGGTCACGGCCTAAGTCCGCGACCACTTTGGTCGCGGACTTGGGCCGTGACCAGGTTGTGACCATCTTGGCGCCAAACTCGCGCCAAAATTCCCTCCAAGCTTGGTCGCGGATGGGTCACGGCCCAAGTACGTGACCCATGGCATGATAAAGAAAAAAATACACACATTGAGGGTCATGGCTTAGGGCCGTGACCATTTCTGGGTGTGGGTCACGGCTATGGGCCGTGACCATCCCTCATTCAAGCACTAGTGTTGATAAAAAGGGTCGCGTATCACAGATTGAGGGTCACGGCTATGGGTCGTGACCATTTCTTGGTATGGGTCATGGCTATGGGCCATGACCAATAGGCAGTATACATCCCACTTAGCTTCATTAATGGGTCGCGGTGGGTGGGTCACGGCTTTAGGCCGTGACCAGTGTGAATCCTAAAACAACCTCAAGCGCCTCATATTTTCATTTCCCCGCTCATATCTTTTTTTTTCTTTCCCAAACGTTAGTACTAGGTCGGGATTAGCTATGGAGAAGTTACGATGTTGCGTATGGAGTAACGGACTTGAGCCGCGACCATTTTTTTTCTTTTTTTCTTTTGTCACGGTAGTGGGTCGCGGACTTTGGCCGCGACCAATTTGTCACGATTGTGGGTCATGGATGAGGGTCACGACCCGTCACGACATGGGTCACAGCCTAAGTCCGTGACCATCTGCCGTGACCCCTCTCGGCCGTGACCATTTTTTGGTCACGGACTTGGGCCGCGACCTAAGAAAATGGTCACGCCTGAAATGGTCACGGCCCAAGTCCACGACCCACAGCTTTGGTCAGGGATTTTGGCCGTGACCAATCGCCAGTTTTGGTGTAGTGATATACACATGAATCGATTGGTACTTATTGTTGTGAGTAAACATATTTAGATGTTTGGGTGTTAATTTTGGTCTCGACAGATTACAGGCCGTAGTATTAACTTAGTAATTAAATGTGGAGACACACACAAACACACATATACATATACATTTATATACACACACACATACACTTAAGTTTAAGTGTGATAAACTAGGAAGAGGATTCGATAAGTCTTGAGAGTAAATAAACCTAAAAATGTGATGAACAATCTAGCACTCGGGATTGGGATAGTTTGATATGCTTAAGAGTACTTGTTATCATATAGATTTTGAGAGATAGTAAACCTGTAATTTAGATAACAATCTGGTGTTTGGAGATTGGGATGTTTCGGGTGTGCTTGAGAGTATGTAGTATACTACACACACACACACACACACACACACACACACACATATATATATATATATATATATATATATATATATATATATATATATATATATATATATTGTTTGACCATGTGAACATATCAATTACTCCTGGTGCGTCTATCGATCAAAGTTTTGGATGATTTTGAGTGGGACTGTGTACCACACTTTTTGAAGGTCAATGTGTTTTATCACACGTTTAGTTGGTCTACACTTCATGATGTGAGATGCAAATTACCCAATCCATTGGGCGAGTTTTTTTTATAGTCGGTGGTGTGATTGTGTGGTGATATAACTAGATTAAATATTAAGTCGGTCTACGCTTCGTGGTGTGAGAGACGAATGATCTAATCCATCATTCTAGTTTTGGTATGTAACTACCGGGTGGTGTGATTTCTTAGTGATCGCCCATTTTCATTTATGTGTATGTTATTAAATCTGCTAGGTGGGGGACTCCTACGAGTTTACTAATAGAAGAATGAGTAGGTCTTCGAAGTTAAATGACTTCGTGCGGTTGTTCTGAGACTTATATAAGTGCATATGGTATTAATCCAATGGTGGACAATTAGATGGAAACCCTTATGTCACATTTATGTGTTTTGATTGAGATAGTATACATCTTATTGTGCTGGTGACATGAGTTGGGATCATATTGTGTACATACGTTATAGTCTATTGATGGAAACAGTTAATTAATAGATGTTAAGATAAGGTAAAATGTTACGTTATGAGTCGTGAATATTTTAGTAAGTAAAATATGGGTTTTGAATGTAATATGTACACGTGTAGTTAGTTTCATCCCATGTTAGTATTTCATTATGTGGTATTACTTATAAGTTTAGTGGTAGAGACTTACTTAGTATTTATTATGCTTTGGGTTAAGATAATTGTGCATTATTTCACTTATGATGAGGGGCCAGGTATTTCTTGCATGTGAGTGTCGACGGTATGGCATGTTTCTTGTAAATGAGTCACGCAATTCTTAGTGTTCTGATAATGGAAGTTATTTCTTGCAGTTTTAGGGTGCTGATCCAAATTTGTAAACCCTTTTCCCCACATGTATTATTATTGGTTATATATATGATTAGTGGGGCTAAGAGATCAAACTTGCATGGGATAAAGATTCAACCGCCATCCCTAGAGTAAGAGTTATTGTTTCATTTCCATAGTTTTTTTGTATCCAGAAGTTTTGATCAAAGGTGGTCATTGTTTTATTTCTTTTATTTCAGTTGAGACATTAGTTTATATGAGATTTGTATATTGGATTCTAATTTGTTAGAGTTTCAGTTTTACAGTTCAGTAATTCTTATTGTCATCCTTTATTCAGTTTTTATTATGGATGGTTTTTATTTAGTGTATATATACGTTGATATTGAGGATGATATATATTGTTTAGTGCTCCATGTATTTTGCATTCGACCTATTAAACTAGGTGCGGAAAAATAGTGGGTCTCACAAAGAATCTCTTATTAAGCATCTCAATTATTTTTTTGACCTATTCATATGAGAACAAACTTATCAGTGACTATCTGAGGACATGTCATATTGCACGCTACAACATTGGTTCATCTTTGACCAACTGCTTATCATCAATACTAAGCTTTTCAACTTGTATTGTGTCATGGACCAAATATTTCCCACGTATGCACTTTTGGGTGTGTTGCTCAAGTCCTTATTACACTACCTCAATGCATTAAGATGGTTCCACAATGTCGATTAGGCATTTATGCTGGTTTTGATTCACATACTATAATTAGACATCTTAAACCTTTAACTAATGATGTTTTTACCGTACGCTTTGCAAACTTCCATTTTTATGAGGCAATTTTCCCACGATTAGGGAGAGAGAATAAATTATTAATAGAAGAACGTGAATTTACTTGGTATACTCCAAATTTATCCCATTATGACCCTCGCACTTCTCAGTGTGAAATAAAAGTAAAATGGATCATTCATCTCCATTAGATTATAAATCAATTGCCTAATTCATTTGTGGATGTAACAAAAGTAACTATATTACATATACATGTTGCAAATGCTCCTACTCAAATTGATATTCCGGTTGAAAAACCAATGAATATGGCAACAAGTGAATCGGCTAAGACACAATTAAAGTGCGCTCGTCTAGTTAGTTAAAAAATATCTATTCCTCATGAGAAATGAAAAAAGGGAAAGGTAATACTCGTAAAGATATTATAAAAAGAAACTCCACAATAATTCCAGAAGAAGAACATGTCCGTGAAGAGACACAACCCCCTGAAGAGGTAAAGTCCCCTGAAGAGGTAGAGGGACCTAATAAAGAAATTTATATAAATTATACATGAACTAAAAAATTGTGGAATCATAAAGAAATTATCGTTGAAGATATATTTTCCTTTATAATAGCTACTGAAATCATGGAAATGATGATACCAAAACTCAATTTGTTAATGAATGTCAACAAAGATATAATTGGCTAAAATAGAATTAATCAATTCAAGCAGAATTGGATTCACTTACAAGATGATACTTCTTTGGACTTATAATCCAAATACCTAAGAATTTGAACCTTTTAGGTTACAAATGGGTGTTTGTAAGAAAATATAAAGCTAAAGATGAGGTTATTTGATATAAATCCCGACTTGTTGCACAAGCTTTCTCATAGAGACTTAGGATTTATTATGAAGAAACCTAATAACTAGTAATGGATGCACTTGCATTTAGATATTTAATTGATATGGAAGTCTCATAAAGACTCGACATGCATCTAATAGATGTGTCATTAACATATCTATATGGAAATGTAGTTGTATTTATATGAAGGTTCTTATAGGATTTAAATCCCCAGAAGTAAAACCATATAGTATGTACTCAATTAAAATTAAGCACTTATTATATGGATTGCAACAATCTGGAAGACTATGGTATATCTGTCCTAGTGAGTACATGGTGAAAACAGGGTATGGTAATTGTAGGTGGTAATTTTCTACAATGTTAATATTCAACGTGCATAAGGGAAATTAAGAGAAATATTCAAATAGTAGATAAAAAAACACAACACAAGATATACGTGGTTCGATAACGTGCTTACGTCCATGGGGTTTATGGTTTGTTCTTTTATTAACTTCAGAGAACTAGTTAACAGAGTTTTAATACTTCTGAACGATATAATATCATATGCCCTTATCAATAAGTAGAGGGTTTATATTTATAGAGAATCTTAGGAGAGTCATAATCTCTATTAATAGTTATATCTAGAAGTTCGGACCTATACCTATTAGTTTGAACCGTTCCAAATGATGGATACTTAGGAGTCTTCCATAATGCGGAATCTTCATTAACTTGGTGTGAAAAAATCTTGGATGCTCGTGCTGACCATGTGCATGGCTCTTGCTATCGTAATTCTAATCCCCATAATTTCCCCGAAAGCTCAGGGTCGCTTTCAGGTCGTTGGCTTTATTATATTTAGGTTTACTATTGATTCTAACAAGTCTTCATACTTATAGGAGTAGCAGTATTTCTTGCTCGAAAATATTTATTGACTTATTGAAGTGAAGTTTTATAAATATCCTTAAAATTGGAGGATTTATTGCGCATCGAGTGCTCCATGGTCACGCTGATGAATATAGCCTTTTTTTCTTAGAGATGAACCATCGCTTCGATAGTCGTCACATGTGCATATAATCATCATGATTTTGGGGAACCGTGAGGGAATTTCTCACCACAAGACAACGGTTACAACTCTATTCCTCACTTTCTAGTTCATTTAAAAAATATGCAATCTTTCAAAGGAAATAATTTCATTGTTATCATTCCGCTTATAAGAACTTGTGAAATTCGTTCTTCATTTCAATTGTTTTCCTATACTTCTTAACTTTATCTTTTTTAATTCTTTCATTGGGTTGTCATCTTTAATCATAGTGTACGTTATGGATGAAAACACCGTGGGAAAATTCAAACTTGACCATCAAATCCCCTAGTTGTATCTTTAGGATTCATTAAGGGTCCATGTGACCTTTGCGCCCTTTCTAAAGGGCACTGGTTGTTTTTTTTCTTTATTGCTGAGTGTGGGGTCATTTTTCCCCCAAATCGCTTATTTTTGGAGTTTTTCCAATACTTTGATGTGGTCCCAACCCATGTTTCCCCAAATACATGGAGGATCATTAATAAGGTTCATTCTATTAATAAGTTATATAGGACACATCGTGGTATCAATAAAATTATATACTATTACCATTAGGTGACAACCACTGAGAATATTAATTACATGAAGATGAAGGTGGCTGATCAAGCCCTGGTCGTGAACCTCCATATTTTCAATAAGGATTATTGGGATCATGATATGCTTACGAATGATTATCAACATTATTCCCTTCTTTAGGGTATAGAATATGAAGGGCCGAGATGCCCTCAAAGAGGGTAAGGAATAGTATAGAAAGTCATTAAGTTTGTTAGCTTTATGGTCTTCTCTTGATTGAGGTTAATATTTTTTTCTCTTTTTTTTTGTAGCAAAGAGCAAGAAGAACATTCCTTACAAAAGTGATGTTAACTTCATTGATCTTCTGATTCTTTGGTCTATCCAAGAGAGAGTTGGAACTATTAAGCATCTAAGGTTGATCATATTTCTACTTGGCTAAAATAATTGTACCACTTTTTTTTATTGTAAGTCCAATAGAATGAACACCATTCATCCCTATTACCTTATACAACCCAAAATCTTCCACCTCCTAGGATTTAGAAGGGGTGGGATCAAATAAATCGATCGAGGAAGGCACATTGTCTTACTTTGAACCACTTGAGGTTTCGTTGGTTCTTTCTATTGTTTCTTTTAGCAACATGGAAAAATGAAAGGTTATGAACTTTATCACCGCATATATTGGTACCAAGTTCCCTCATCCTACTCATCCATATGGAAGGAGAACATATGCTAGATCGGTAAGAAAGAAAAGTGAAATTGGGGGTTCCACTAACCCCATGGACATAGAGGATTCCCCCTCTAAGAACTAAGATCCCCTTTCAACGAGGAAAAAGAAGGCTCACCTTAATCCTCCCCCATTGAACATTATAGATAAAATGACTGTTGGTAAGGGTAAGGGTGTTGCCAAATCTGTTGTCGATCACCCCAACCTATATCGGTACTTGATTCAGTCCAAGATTTTCCTTGTAGATAGAGTAGTTGCCTCTACCTTACCCCATTATAGGTTATAAGATCATGGCAATCATAATCTCTCCCTTGTAAGTTGATTGTCCTTATATCGTTCTTCTAGATTTGTTTCTTACTTGCATTTTTTCACATTTTCCCTCCCTTTATTTTGTAGTTCTTGAATGATTATGATAAATTATTATAGAAATACAATTGGCTAAAAGAGTCCTCTATTGATATGGAAGTTGCCTTTGAAGAGTTGGTAAAATCCTTGGCTATTGCTCGATCGTTTAATGCTAGCCATGTGATCAAAAAGTAGAAGATCAGTGAGAAGGTTTAATCCTAGAGGCTTAAAAGATCAATCTTCAGAAGAAGATTGTTAATTCTACTGCATTAATGGATGTTTTCGAACGTGAAAAAAAATACCAAAGATGCTAAGGTTGAGGCAAACCTTGCCAAGACACAAGCCATTTAGGCTAAGGCCAAAGTTAAGGAGGCCTTGGCTAGTATAAAAAAGTCTAAGGATAATGCCTTTACTCGCGGATGGGATAAAGACTTCACTAATGTTGAGATGTAAATTGCACGCCTTAAAAAGGTATTTTTTATGAATGGATGAGATGAGGCTCTTATTAAGGTTGGCACAAGTGAGGGACTATACCTCTTCCGCAAGAACCACCCAAGCCCCCCCCCCCCCCCTCAATTTAAGGAAGAGATTGATGATGATGATGATGACGCAAAAATTAAAGAGAATAAGAAGGTTGTCGATCGAAACGAGGCGACTGATAAGCAAGCTACTGAGAAGGAGATGGTGGGCAAGACAATCCCTTAAAGCTTTAATTAAAGAATATCGTATTTCTTTTTTATTCCGAAATGATATAGGGGCATGCCCCATTTGTAATCCTTTTTAATGAAATTCACAGTTTGATTCAATTATTGCCTTTTTATCCAATTTTCATATGTTTTTTTCTTCTATTCGACAAGCTTATATATCTGACCACTTGTGTTTGCAGTTTAATGTAAGACTTGAAGCGCTGGTCGGTATTCAGAATAATTTTCAGGATAGACGTGGAAGGTTGTTAGCTTTTGGTTATGACAAAAATAATGAGGATGATGATTTTGACCATCACTTAGGTCGAGATGTGTCTACTCAAGAAAAAGAGCCATACTTGAATCTTCATCGCTTCTTTCATCGGGCGGTTTAAAAAAATTCCTCTTTCCATGACATGATATTATAGCCCAAAGCACTAATAACGAGTTATTAACCAATTTGAAGGTTCACTTCGTATAAAATCTTGTCAATCTGAGTAGAGAGAGTGTACTTGATGAGAGACTAGTCGCCATTGAATCTTCTCATTCAAGAAGGAATTTTATTTTGCACGCCAATATGGTGGGAGCTAGGGATGTCGCCACTATTCTCGATAAGGAGAACAATGATATGAGGAATGAGCTTGAAAGACTTGATAAGTCTTGATCAAGAAATCATGATGTATAAGGCGTTTTCTTTTTAAAAGAAGAGAACGACCAGTTGAGAGAGAAACTAGAGAAGACTAAAAATTCTTTGAATGAAGAAGTTTTGATTCCCAAGGGTCTATCCTCCTCCTAAAGGCAGAAGGATGATCGTCTAGCAGAAAAACTAGAGAAGACCAAAAAGTCTTTACTTAATAAAGTATCGACCGTCAAAAGTCTAATTGAGAAGATTGACCATCTCGCCTTCCATCTCCTTAAATAAGCTCAACAGGTATGGATAGATGGTTACGACGAGGCTCTTCTTAATATGTATTCGGACTTGAGCGCAGCTCAAAATTTTGGCTATAAAAATGGTTGGAGTAATTTCCTCACAATGGCAAAGGTCCCATACGATTTTGAGTTATTATATTGGTACAACCAAGGTTACCTTGATCAGCAAAACCCTCCCTTATAATCTTGATGTTTTGTGGATCTTAACAGATACCATTCTAGTTATCCTGATAAGGAAGTATCTCGAAAACTACCACCTTGATGGATATTATGAAATCTTCGAACCTCTACACTTGGTCGATGGAGTAAGTCCTAGGGGCATCAAGGATCAGACATATGTCTATGACTGTTACTCTTTATTTGTTGGATGTTCCCCCTATTGGAGTTGGGAGTTCAATGAATGAGCTATCTCGATAAAGCAATTGATCCAACTATATTTACCATTTTATTTTAAATTGGTTTCTTTTTTCAATTTACTTATAATAACTTAAAGTGTTTATGGAAAATTATGCATTTTGCTTCCCTATATAATATGTGGTCATCTGGTCTTATCTTTTAGGTGATTTCGTTACATCAAACCTTAGGCGTAAAACCAGAAAATAGAAAAATGCACATGTTGGTGGGGTTTTTCCTCAGCAAGGATTTTTGTGCCCCAGTTGGTTATATGTGCCTTGGGTTTTCCAATAAGAATTTCATTAGTTATAAGATATTTTCATGTTTTATAACTCACCAAAACTCTTTATGTTGACCGACTGACCATTTAGTCTTATACGCAGACCTTTATTCAGAGTTGATTTATCGTCATTTATTAGTTAGTCTTAAAATAAGACATTTGATAGAAGATAATCATCACAGTGATATGTAATATGCACTGTTCTAAAAAACCCGCCTAGACTCCGCCTAGGCACACCTAGGCTTGAGGCTTGGGAGAAATTCCCCGCCTTAAGATTTTGACGCCTTATGCTTAGTAAAACCCTTAAGGCATACTTTTTCTCTAAAAACAACAATGGTTTAGTGAAACGATATCACCTTTTAAAGATTTTTTTGCAAACCAGACCATTATCTCATAAAAAAATAATCAAATAATATTTGTATTTGCAAATATTCAGACATATATTTATGATATGTACAATTTTAGTATTTTAATAGCCTTGTTATGGTTAAAAAATATTAAAATATATTAAAAAGACCTAAACGCCTTTTCACGCCTTTTTACGCCAAGGCCCGCCTAGGCTTCTAAGGCTTAAGGCTTGGCCTCCACGCCTCGATCACGCCCCGCGTTTTTTAGAACCTTGGTAATATGTTATAGAAAACTTGTTTAACTAATTAACCTTCTTTATTAAATACTCATTCTCCCGCCACTTAAAACAATGCGTGGGATAAATGTGAGAAGTCTAAATGAACTTCTTAGAAATAATTCAAAATTGGAATAAACGAAATAATTTAAAAGTAAAATTTAGTTAAATTGGTTGCATTCCAAGTGGGATGACAACCTCTATCCCATAAGCCAAGGCAAAGGGTTTTTCCTTAATTAATTGCCTAAATGCCTAGATAACGTGGGGGATTTGGTTGAACCATGTGCCCTTTTATTTTCTCAAATCATTTTTTAATCAGTTGAGGGCTAACTTGTTAGAGTTTTATCTTGCCCATTACTTTTAGTGTAGGCCACTAACCTGCAGTAGTGACTAATATTGTGCTCGTCATAAAAGCTTTCGAAGTGGTTGCTCTCTAATAAATTTTTTTTATCCTTGATGATAATCAGAGGGATGTCAAACCATGCTACGATGTTTTTCCATATGAACTTTGTTATATCGACATATCAGATGTTTGCCAAAGTATCCCCCTCAACCCATTTAGATAAGTAAAATATTCTGACCAGCAGATACTTCCTACTTCTAGATGTGATGGGTAATGGGACGATGATGTCAAACCTTCACTGGGAAAAATTCCAAGCACTTGTGAGGGTCTTGAGTTCGCTAGCAGGTTAATATTCTAACGGTGAAAGGAGATGGAAGTTATTGCATTTTGAAACGTAGACAATTGCATCTTTTTTCATATATAGCCACTAATATCGTTATTTTATTGCATTAAACTCTAGCGACCTACCCCTGCATGGCTCCCACACATTTTCTCATGATCTCGTAGAGGGTCTACTCAATATCGTTTAGGTGCATGCATTGGAGCTAAGGTCCTGAAAAAGAGTGCCGATAAAGCTTTTGAATTTTTTGGTAAGTGTAAGAAAGCATACTTCACCCGTATTTTATGAGCTTCTTTATTATCAACTATCAGGTTATCCTCCTTTAGGTAATGCACGATTGGATTCATCTAATTCGGTGTCCTATTGATGTCCATAAACTGCTTCATAAATTTTCTTCTATTATTACTGGGATGGTTGAGGTATTCTACTTTAATTGTCCATTTTATATCTCCCTTAATAGGTGAAGCGAGTGTGACCAATGTGTCTGCATGTCTATTGTTCCCTCTTAGGATTGATTGCACTTGTACATGCTCGATGTGGGCAACCAAGTGTTGTATTTATTAAGGTATGCGTCCATTCACTCACCCTTAGTGTTATAGTATACTTATATTTGATTTGATACTAGCCTTGAGTCATAAAATACATAATGGTGAAGGTATCCTAGGGAAAGTTATTTTTTATAATCCACCGAGTAAGGCATTATACTCAGTATTGTTGTTAAAGTATTTGAATTCTAACTCTTGCCCCCAAGAATTTTAGGCTCCATCAGTATATAGTACCCATATATCACATGCTTGAGATCGGTTATAGTACAGGTTCTTTGCTTCCATTACTAGTCTCTACTGGTTCTTAATCACCAAAAAAATTTGACGATGAAGGATGCTATGACTTGCCTTTTGTGTGAGGTTCTGGGATAAAGCTGGATATCAAACCTTTTGAGTTCTACTGACCACTTGGATACCCATCCAGGCAGACTACCCTTCTTCAGCATTGGTTTTAAAGGGCGTGAGATTAGGAAAATGATCGTGTGCACCTCAAAGTAATGTTTCAACACCCTGGAGTCTATCACCAGCATAATTGGAAGGTTTTCTAATGGTAAGTATACTTTTCAATATTGAGAATTTTTTTTTCTTGCATAATAAATTAGATTCTAACCCCTGCTCTTCTCATAAACAAAGGTTGAACTAACAGTTCCATTGGACACTTACAGATACAAGTACAAAGGACATCGTCCGGAATGGTTAATAGTGGTTGTTTTCTCAAATAGTACTTTATTTATTTAAGTATCCTAAGGAATTCATCATTCCATAATTCCTTCCTTTCTTTCTTAACTACTTAAAAGAAAAGTTGGCACTTCTTTGAGGATTTGGATATAAAGCGATCAAAAGCGACAACATTTGCACCTCGTGCACAGTTTTGTGGGGTGGTACCTTCCTAATGGCTTCAATCTGGTCGAAATTTGCCTCGATACTTCTTTGGCTGACTAGGTATCCAAGGAACTTTATCGATTGTAACTCAAAGGAGAACTTTGCTACATTTAGTTTCATCTTGTAGTAACAAATGACTTTAAAAAAAAAATCTAGGTTTGTAAGGTGATCCCTCTTCCTTATGCTTTTCGTAAGAATGTCATCTATATATACCTCCATTGTGTCTCCTAACTTATTCTAAAACATCTTCGTCAGAAGTCTTTGATAAGTCATCCCCTTGTTCTATAATCCGAATAGCATTACCCTATAGTAATACAACCCTAGCGTGGTGATGAAGGAAGTATTTTCCTGGTTGGAGGAAAACAACGGGATTTGATGGTTCTCTGAGTAGGCATTGAGGAAGCTCATACGTTCATAATTAGCGGTGATGTTGATAAAAAAAATTATCCATTTACGTGGGCCTTAAAAATTGACACATGTCTCCTTATGTGGCAACAATCCTAGTCACCAGCCACTAAATTAGCCCTGAGAAAAGTTGCTCGGTGGGCAGGCTGACCAATATGAAGAATGTTGATCATCAAAGTAGATAAATAGTCACCACTTGCAAGACGGCTAAAGGTCTTTCCACACGTGGTCTATACTCTCAACAAATACATTCATTATGTATGGGTGTAAATGCTTGAATATATAAAGGAATTTCGACCCTTGATCTCTGAGTCACTATAAAATACATTGTATTCATTTCATAAAATACAAGATAGAATGGATTCTAGGTTATTCTTCTCTACAAGAGTACCGAAATTTTTGTAATCACTCAAATCAATACAATAACAGTGGCCGTAGGCTTTCTCTCACAGTCGAACCACTTTAAAAACTCTGTCTCTTGTGTGATTATTTCATTGTAACCTTATATTTGATCTGTGATTAGAAAATTAGATCTAGTCCATCGTTTGACATCAACATATTTGCCCCGTCTATGGGAACATGTGTCTATTACCATTCTCAATCTTATACATCTTTGTTTAAGAGAAAATGAATGACCTTGATAGTAGTACTAAAAATAAAGGAAACACTAACATCCCATCTGCTCCGTCTATAATAACCGACTTGAATGGCATTCTTGCCAGTATGGCCAGGGGTCAAGATGCTATGTAGGAAACCATGAGGTAATTGACTCAATCATCACAAGCTAGATCTTTAGCCCTGTGCAGGCAAGATATGCCTCCTTTTCTGAGAATATAAATGCCAACTTCGCCTCCTAGGAATAACTAACATAGCTATTCCAGACCTTTACATGATAGGTCTTACCGTCTAAGAGTAAGTTCATCGCTCCGATCCATCGAATTTTGTGACGGCCATTCGCTTTATCCCGAAAGGCCAAGTGTCTTGGTAAGGTCGAGTAGGGCTTCACTTTTTGATTATTTGGGATCCTGAATAAACAGGAATCATCCTAGAGAGTTATCAAGAACAAATAAACACCTAGTCGAACATCGTGAAGCCTCAATCAGGTCAGGTCAAGCGTCCGTCGATCTATGTGCACTAAGAAGACTTCTCAGGAAGACATTTCAGCACAAACATATGGGTGGGACGACCGAGCTAATTCGCATAAGTCTGATGAAGGCAACCCTTCATAGAAGGGATCAATCTAGCGATTAAAAGATCGACTGGGAGAAATGGCTAAGGCAAAGAATTCGTTGCAACATAATTTTATCAAGGGATCTCCCTTCATCTGGGAAATTATTTATTTTCTAACTCCATCTAAGTTTAAAATCCAACTGTTTACCCCTAAATATGATGGGAAGATTGACCCAGTTTTGCACATTAAGTAGTATCAGGCTACAGCTGACATATATTCTATTTCCAATTAAATAAAATGTAGATCGTTTTCAAGCACCATTGCTGGTTCAACCCAAATATGGTATATTAACTTGCCCTGAGGACAAATTGCAAACTTCAACCAACTTATCGAGTTGTTCATCAACAACTTATGTTTTGGGGCCAAGTCAGTCAAGAGAGTAGCCCATCTCTTGAGTGTCTGGTAGCGAGCAGGGGAAACCACCAGAGAATACATAAATCGTTTTAACAACAAGAAACTCAAAGTGGTTGGTTATGAAGAAAAAATATCCATCCTCACTTTAATAAGTGGATTAATTCCAGAAAGGCTGTACTACGCTTTGGCAAAAGTTCCTCCCAAAACCATGACTAAGCTTATGGCTAAGGCAGGGAAAATCATGAATGTTGAGGAAGCAATGGCTTCAAAGAAAAGTCTTGCCACTTAGCCTAAGAATAAAGAGTAAAAGGAGCAGAAACAAAAGAAATATGATAAGCTCAAAAAGTATGGAACATATACTCCATTGACGGTCAGTATTCACCATATCCTAGAGGAAATTAAGAATGATAAAGATTTGCAATGGCCCAAGAAATTGAGGGCACCACTTAACAGGAGGGATAAATCTAAATATTATGAGTTCCATAAGGATCATTTCCACCCGATTAATAACTGTATCATTTTGAAGACAAATTGAAATCCCTCATTCGCTGAGGAAAACTGAAAAAATTTGTTAATCGACGATAAAACAGATAAATAGGAGGAAGGTCAAATTATCCTTGCAAACCCAAAGATGACAGGAAGCAAAACCAAAAAGATGGTTATGAAGACGATCCCGACCTGACAAAAAATCCAAAACAACTAGAACTTGAAGTATCTATGGTAGTTTTAGCTCTTTTAATTGTCATGTAATTACAGGTGGAAATGCAGGAGGGGGAGATCAAACTGTAGAGAGAAAGGCCTACCTAAATGAAGCGCATGACTAATTTTATATACAGCAAATCAATATAAATGAAGATGATCATCCTAGGAAAGTAAACAAAGACAAATTGGTTATCGCCTTTTCTAAAAATGATCTCTCTGGGATACTGTATCCCCATGATGATCCGTTGGTCGTTAAGTTTAGAGTTCAAGAAGCCATCATCGCTAGGGTTCTAATTGATAATGGGAGCACGGCTGATATAATATTTACCCCTGTTTTCAGAGTTTAGGATTGAAATTTAGCCAACCGAAACCATACCACAAGCCATTGATAGGTTTTTCAGGAGAAAAAGTCTACCCCATTGGGACTGTTAAGCTATAAGTGTTGTTCAACACTTGGCCAGTAAGTCGCACTGAAAATATACGCTTCTTTGTGATGGATAAAAATGTTCAGTCTGCCTATAATTTGATCTTCAACAGGGTAGGACTAAAGAAATTTGACGTTCTACCATCCATAATTCATCAATATTTGAAGTTTCCTACTCATTTTGGGGGTGGAGTTATGAAAGGTGATCAAAAGGTGGACAGAGATTGCAATTAATCCTCAACCGAGTAAGAAGATTTGGTTTATTTAAAAACGAAGACCACCACTTACCAAGTAGACACTACAGAGCCCAATGGTAAATCAGAAGTTATTAGTATATATCCTCAAGAAGAAACAGAGCTAGTTGAAGGGAAAATTATATAAGCCACTAAAAGAATAATCTTAAATGATGACGAGCTAGAGATAACCACCCAGATAGGTTCCACATTGAATCCACTCCTCAACTAAGAATTGATCACATTCTTAAGAGAACAAAGGAATGTATTCGCTTGGAGTCATGAAGATATGATTGGGATGGATCCCAACTTCCTCTGTAGTGAGCTTAACATTAATAAGGATGATAAGTCGATCAAGAAAAGGAGTAGGGTGTTCAATTAGAAGAAAAACCAAGCCATATAGGAAGAGGTGGAGAAACTACCAAAGGCCCAATTCATTAAGGACATCAAATATCTAGCATGATTGGCCAATGTTGTGATGGTCAAAAAGAAAAATGATTAGTGGCGAATATGTGTAGATTTTACTGATCTTAATAAAACTTGCCCAAAGGACCATTGTCCTTTTCCTAGAATTGATCAGTTAGTGGATGCCACATCAGGACATAAGCTGTTGAGATCCATGGATGCTTATTCTGGGTATAATAAGACAAAAATGAAATCAGAAGATAGGGAAAGCACTTATTTCATTTAACCGAGGTACTTACTACTACAATGTAATGCCCTTTAGGCTAAAAACATTGGAGCAACGTACTAGAGGTTGGTCCATAAGGCGTTTAAAGAGAAAATTAGGAAAAATATGGAGGTTTATGTAAATGATATGTTGACTAAAAGTAAGAAAGATTCAAATCATATCAAGGACCTCAGTCAGACTTTCAACCATCTAGAAAAACATAAAATGAAGTTAAGTCCTACCAAGTGTGTGTTCGATGTGCAATAGATAGTGTTCCTCGGATTTATATTAAACTAAAGATGAATTGAGCTAATCCCACCAAAATCAAAGCCCTGATAGAAATGCAGTTACCAATTTGCAAAATGGGTGTTCAAAAACTTACTGGTAGAGTGGCAGCCTTAAATCGATTTATTTCCTGAGAAACATATAGGTGTTTACCATTATTTAAGGTTCTTAGAATGACCTTTGAGTGGAATTCAGAGTGTGAATATGCATTTCAAGCATCGAAGAAGTATCTCGGATCACCACCATTATTGTCTCGACCTGTTTTGGGAGAAATTTTTTACTTGTGCTTAGCTATTTTTGAGTCTATAGTTAGCTCGACATTGGTTTGATTGGCGAATGGGATACAAAAACTAGTCTACTACACTAGTAAAGCATTCTCAGGGAGCTCAAATTAGGTATCGACGGTTGGAAAATGTGGCCTTAGCACTCATTCAAACTTCCAGGCATATAAAGCTTATTTCAAAGCACACACCATAGTTGTGTATACTGATTTACCTATTCGATAAGAACTCCACAAACCTAAAAAGTCAGGAAGATTGATATACTAGTCAATAGAGTTGGGAGAATATGACAACATCTATTAGCCAAGGTCATCATTTAAAGGACAAGCCTTAGCAGATTTCATTGTAGAGTTCACTTATCCATAGGTTACTGACTAATAAAACTTATGTACTGAGTAGACTTATTCGAAAGAGAGCTCAGCTAAAAAAAAGCTAAAGTCGCAGCCAACCAACCTGAATCATCCATCACTCAAGAGATGGCTTAAAATTATGCATAGGCACCTAAGAAGATATTCCACCGTGGATTTCTATGTACAGAAAGCTTTAGTAGTGATGCTCCATTATGGAATTTATATGTGGATGGATCCTCATGCTCAACTAGAAGTGGAGAAGGTATCATACTCAAAATTCCTGACAATATTGATTTTTAATATACCCTTAGATTTTAATTCAAGGCAACAAACAATGAAGCTAAGAATGAGTCTTTGATAGTCGGACTGGAATTATCCCATTCATTAGGCGCCGAGCAAGTAGTGGCGCATAGTGATTCATATTTGGTTGTTAACCAAGTGCTTCATCTATATGGAGTCAAGGTAGAGTTGATGACTAGATACTTGATCATGGCAATGGAAGTCATTTCTAAATTTCCAGGTGTGCAAATGAACAGGATACCAAGGATAGCTAATGCTCGAGTTGATGCACTTGCTCTGCTAGCTTCATCAACAAGAATAAAATATAGGAGAAGCACTCCAATTGAAATCTTGGCAAGCAGAAGCATAGATGAGGATCCAATGATCAATTTCATTACTATAGATTTGGGACCTTCCTGGATGGATCTGATCAGAGCTTATATAGAAAAAAGAACCCTATAGACTGACCAAAAAGAAGCAAAAAAGCTCTGGTACAAAGTAGCTAGATATATGTTGGATAAATGAGTCTTATACAAAAGGGGATTTACTATTTCCTTATTATGCCGTATCCATCCATTGGAAGTTAAGGATTTGATAAAGGAGGTGCATAAAGTCCCTTATGGAGCTCATTTAGCTGGTCGGTTACTGCTCCAGAGAATCAACACATAGGGATATTACTAGCCAACTATGAGGGAAGACTATAGGGCCTTCGTAAGAAAGTATGATAAGTGCAGAGGTTTTCTACCATTCATAAAGCACCCAATACTTCTCTGGAATCGATCACTTCTCCTTAGTCGTTCGTTATTTGGGGGATTTACTTATTCGGCCCACAATCGACCACCAAAGGCAGGTTCAAGTACATGATAATTTCTGTTGACTATTTTACAAAATGGGTGGAAGAAAATCCTTTGATAGATATGCCTTATGAGAAAGTGTACCATTCATTTGTAAGAACTTTATATGTAAGTATGGGATGCCTTCATTATAGACCTTGGAACCCAATTTGATAATGATAAATTTGAAGCATGCTATATTCAGTCCAAGATCCAAAAACTCCATTTAACACCAGATCATCCACAAAGCAATGGCAAAAAAAAGTGAAAAACAAAACCTTGCTTAATGGACTGAAGAAAAGACTAAATACTGGTAAAGGAAACTGGATAAACAAATTACACTCTGTTCTTTGGGTTTATAGAACAACGCCAGGGACATCAATTGGAGAAACACCTTATATGGTTGCATTTGGTACAAAAGCCATGGTGCCAACTGAGATAGGCCTACTAACTCACAGAGTGTTGAACTTTGATTCTCCCAAGAGTGAATTAATGAGAAGATTATATTTGGATATGCTCGATGAATTCTGAGAAGATGCAGCCCTTAGAAATGTTGCCTAACAACAAATGACTGCTCTATTTTACAACAAAAGGGTCAAGCTGGCCAACTTAAAAAAAAGTGACTATATCCTCAAGAAAGTCATCCAGAAGGGCAACAAGAGACCAATTGGAATGGTCCATATCGTATTTCAGCAGTAATCCGACCAGGGATATTTAAACTTGAGACACTTGATGGGGAGGAATTCAAGAACCCTTAGAATGCCGAGCTCCTGCACAAATATTATTAGTAAATAAACATAGTGGGATATTATATTTCTTTTTACCTTAAGTTCAACACAACTATTTTTTAATTTCAATAAAAATTTTGACTTTAGTCGCCTCAATTTTTTTGATTTTTTTCGGAGTACGGCAATATCCATCCCCTAGAAACAACAAACAAACAATGTCTCTTGGTCTTCAGCTCTTGCTGATTAACAACACATACTTAATCAGGTTGAACTTATCTACCAATCAACAACATATACTTAATCAGGTTGAACTTATCTATCGATTAACAACCCATACTTAATCCGGTTGAACTTATCAAATTTGAGATGCACCAATAACTTAATGCACAGTGAAGTCTTACCCAAGTTATTACTTCATGTATGACTTCGTATATACAAGTAACGAACAAGAAGTTATTCCTTCACGTATGACTTCGTATTAAAAAGTCATGAATAAGAAGCATTACCTTACCAAGTTAAATACACTTCTAATAAAATTGGTCGCCACTAATAATTTACTTCATATATGACTTCGTCTTTGAAAAGTCAAGAACAAGAAGTCGAAAAAATTTCGTATACAACTCAAACAATTAAAAATAAGTTTTACCCTACTAAGTTAAATACAGAAAGACATGTATATAGTCCTAACCGTTAGAATACACGCATATATTCCTTATACATTTAGTCGCCACTTATAGTTTCATTCAAGTGCATTGGTAGAATCTAAGGCCCTACTATAACATTTAATAATTCATTATTAAATGATAACTTAGTTGATTGATTGAATAATGCAGATCATAAGTTGACAATAGAAAAGCATGAATTTTTATTTAAATTCTAATTGTATTACATACAAGATCAAATAAATACAAAATACAAAAGAGTTATTGAGCTAGAGGTTTTCCTTAAGCTTTGGAAGTTTGTGGTTCTCTCTCTTGTTGTATTCTCTTCATCCCAACAAGAGGATCATCTAGGGTATAAGGGGTAATTGATGAAATTAAAGTCCCTTAGCATTTGCCTATTACTGTTGCTCGGAACATTGTTCAAATAAGGAGGCAGTTTATTTCATGCACATTATGAAGGCTATAGTCTGCCAGGTATTTGGTGATTAAGCACTGGGGAATAGCATCTAGAGGAGTTCATAATATATCCAACTTAAATAGGGGCTTGTTATAAGCTAGCAAACTAGATTCATTCCAGTACCATAGCTCACTGTTTTGGTCGTATTTCAGCAAGGTCAACAAGTTGGTCCATCCTCATATGTAACCTTTACAATGGCTCTAGGTAAGATGATCATCAACGTGGCTAAGGGACTCATTATAGCCTTCTATCAAGACCTACCTAGGATACTTGTGAAATTTAAAGGTTAACCTTTCAACCTGATGTTAAAGTTTCTTCAAGATATCACTCTTCACTTTTAACTGGACGGATTGATTGGCAATGGCTTTATCTTGGGCTTCCAGCTGGATGGACAAATCAATAATGTCCTGGCTCTTTGATTTTAACTAGGCAGCTTAGTCAGCTAATGTTTTTCTAGTTCTTGTCTCATCAATAGTTGGTTTAAAAACCCTTTGTTGCCTTGAAGTTTGCCCAGGTTTGGTTTTCTATAGTGCTTCAAGTTCTTCTACTAATCTGGAATTTTTATCTTCTAAGAAAGAAGCCCCCTCATTAAAACCACTGGAAGACGACTTCTTTAAGCTGTCCAACTCATCTCTGAGTCGATTGTTTTCCTCTTCAATAAGTTTGGCTACCTCCCGATCTTCATCCACTTTTCACTTCAATAGGAACTCTTTCCTTCTATACATGAAGGCATACTCTTCAATCTTCTTCTCAAAGCCCCATCCTTCACTCAATGGTTTATACATAGTCTCATAGTTGGCATGGAGTGAAGCCAAAGAAAACTTATGGTCTTCTTGTATATCTTCAATCATCTCATAATAAGCAACATTATTTTCCACTGCCCTATACAACAAGCAATGAATGTGAATGTATAATTCCTTAACTTGGTCGGACACATCAGGACTAAGTAAGAAAACTAAGTCTTCTTTAGGTAAAGGAACATGGACAACTTCTAGAAGGTTTCTGCTCTGCCTAAGCAAGTCGGATTCAGCGAAAACTATGTCATTTTTCCTTACATCAAACTAAAAATTACAAATGTAAGAACCCAAGTGTGATTACTAAAAAAAATATAAGACAAGGTGTGTGACTTGATGAAGATAGATCAACCAATCAAGAAGGCATAAGTATGATAAATGCAACACATTCATCCAAAAAGAAATATTTTCATTGATAAACCAGAAGTTGTTATATAGTAATGATCCTGTCACAAGGCACAAGAACAAAAGAAAAAATAAAGGAGTTAAATCTTCTCCTTATCTTGAACATTACTCCCAGAAGGCAACTCTCGGCAGAAGGGATGGTTTCATCAATTGAGTTTAAGGAAGACTCAATGGGCTGAATGGAAGACTCTCCAGACCCTTCCTCATAATCAAAGTCTTCTTTGAAGTTTGGAGGACTTCCTAGGTCATGCCTCTATAATAGTTTAGAGTCTTCAATAGTGTTGACCTCCATGAGGGTCTCCGACCAGCCATCCTTGAATGATTTCTTCTTAACGAACTCAATTTGTGCAGAGGCATCCAGAAATGCCTTGTCCCATCCCTTATTAAAGGAGTCTTTTTTTATTTTCTTATTCTTAGCCTTCTCTACAACCAGGTCAACGGTCAGACCAACTGTTTTCTCCTTGGTAGATTTGAGGAGGGATTGATTATCCACTAACTTCTCTTCGAATATCTTGGCCCTAATTTCAGCAGTTGTCGAACTGGTCTCGGCAGTAGTTGCTCTATCCTTAGCCTTATCAAGTTCCTCCTACAAATTTTTATATTTAAACTCCAACACTTGCCTTAAAGTCTATAGAGATTTCCTTAAACCTTCAAAGTCTTCCTCTACATATCCTCAAGAAGAATGTAGTTGATCATTCTTCTCCTTCAACTGATTGAAGTTCACCAAAAATTTTACAAAGAAAAAATATCAGATTATAAGAAGAGGAATAAGATAGTAAGGATAAATAACAAAGGAACAGGAGTTATCAAAACCAAAAATTTGGCAAGCATTTTTTGCCAACTTTAATCTTGGCAAGGAAGCAATAGTTGATCTATCAGCAGAGTGAGTACGAGTTTTTATCAATTTCCTAGCCAGGTCAGGAATAATAACAACAGAGGATGACCTTGAAATAGACATACCCTCTCGAATTTTCTCGACTAACTCTTGGTCTATTAACTCTTCCCAACTTGATTCTCATAAATACCTTTCCTTAACCTCTTTAATTGAGGTGCAACAATATCAATCTCCTCATTAGTAATGACTCGAGGAATATTTTCAGCAGCTTTTGATGTTTTCTCTGTCACAACGGAGTTTCTGGCATCAGTAGCCTTGCCCGCCTTCTCTGCTTCTCTCTTAGTAATGGGAGACAAAGCTCTAGTCATCAAGTCAAAAAATTTCCTTTTTCCCATGATATCAAGTGGAGAGGTGGTCACAGTAGAAATGTCCAACGACTCAAAAGAAGGGGAAGTACAAAAATCCCTTTCAGCCCCTACAGATTCCTTAGCCAGAGAAGTGGGAACCGGTCCCTCTTCTAGATTAATGGAAGCTAAAGATGGAGCAGTGGTAGGCCTAGCAACAAATAAGGCAATCGAGCTCCTATATTATAATAAGTAGGAGACTGATCTAGGGTATTCCTTTCCAATCCTCTGATGAATGCTCCACAATAATTTCAACTCTCGAAGATTGACGTCCTCTTTTTTAGGACACTTTTTCTTGCTCTCAACTGTTCAAAACATGAAAAGAAATATTAGTCAACATATTATCAAGCAACTGGTTATAAAACTATGCAAGAAATGATTACTTGTATCGATGATTGATGTTCTAATGGCTGCATATCTCCAAAAGTGCAAAAATACCAATATACCCTTGGTGGTTCGTTAACTTTCAAATTATTCACAAAACTGCCACCATAAGATCAAGGCATGGAAAATTTTCACAAGTCGGCTTACACCGACCAACTTTGAAGAAAACATACTCCATCCTTTCAATAAAAACATCGTAAATAAAGTATTGGGGGCTTCTATAGATACAAAAAATTATCCATCTGCATAGATCAATTAGAAATGAACACATGTCTCCTTACGTGGAAACAATCCTAGTCAGTATCCACTAAATTAGGACTGAGGAAAGTTGCTTAGCAGGTAGGCCGACTAACATGAAGAATGCAGATCATTAAAGTAGATAAATAGTCATCACTTGGAAGGCGAATAAAGGCCTTTCTACACATGATCTAGACTCCCAACCATCACATTCATTATATACGGGTGTAAATGCTTGAATATATAAAGGAATTCCAATCCTTGATCTTCGGATCACTATAAATACAGTATATTCCTTTCACAAAAGGCAAGATATAATATATTCTAGGTTATTCTTCTCTACAAGAGTACATAGCTTTGTAATCACTGAAATCAATACAATAATAGTGGACGTAGGTTTTCTTTCACCGTCAAACCACTTTAAAAACTCTTTATCTCTTGTTTTATTATTTCACTACAATCTTATATTTTATATGTGATTAGAAAATTAGATCTAGTCCTTTTTTACATCAACAGGTTGTGTCAACCAATTGATGTATTTTGGGCAAAGAAAAACTATTCGTTGGCATTGCACGGTTTAAGTGAGTGAAGTTTAAGAAGACTCTCCACTTTTCATCATTTTTATTCATGACTATTCGGTTTGACAGCCACTAGTGGAATTAAACTTCCTTTATGGACTACGCCTCCATAAGTTTCCCCATTTCCTCCTTAATAACCCTGTCCTTCTCAGGTTCGGTTCATTGTGCCTTCTGAGGTGCCGCTAGATGTAATGGATCCACGTGGAGCTTGTGACACATTACATCTAGATCTATTCATGGCATATCATATAGTTGCCAGGCAAATACATCTTGGTTTCTTTCGAGGGAAATAACTATATTTTTTCCCATGAGCGAACTGTCAATCAAGAACTTCTTTTCAAATTAATTATCATTAAATGCTACCTCTTGAAGGGATTTCATAACACGATCAGTAGGAGAAATCTCTACTTCCTTAATACTAGGTTTCCTATTCTTTTACTTCTATTTGGAAGGTATGGAGCCTTCCTTAGGCTCTATATATATTCCTTCTTCTCCTTCTCATATCGGATGGAAGCTATAAAATATTTTCAATTTATGACTCCCTTATCAGTGATGCATTTTATCTTACGGTGGTAGGTAGATGGCGCAGCCCTCGTGGCATGCAACCACCCTCTGTTAAGGATAACATTGTATGTGGAATCTATATCTACCATGAGTAATTCAATAAGTTTAGAGACTCCTCCTGCCCGAACAGGGAGAACTACATTTCCCAAGGGTAAACTCATCTTTCCTGTAAAGCAGGCTAAAGGAACAATGGATTTTTACATGTCTTTTATACGCAGGTTCAATTGATTGAACATCTTGATGTACATCACTTCCGAGGATCTCCCATGATCCACAAATAACTTCTCCTCATCCCAGTTAACAACTCTGAGAGTGATTATGAGAGCATTGTGATAGGAAGTCCTTACTCTGACCAAATCACACTACTAGAAAAACAACAATTAACGACAGCTAATTTTCTCTCCCAAAAGCTCATTTGTTGTCCCTAATATCAGTTGGGACAGTCATAAGGACAACATGAGCTGTCCTAATAGATGGGCGTCATAAAAGGCTAAAAGGACATCAATTTCTATCCTTTTTGAGTATTTAGGACAGCAATTGCCGTCCTTTTTGTTCCGTCCTTTTAAATCCATGTATTATTACAGATTTATAAGGACAAAGTTTGTTGTCCTTTAAAACGAAGTATTAGGGACAGAAGTAGCTGTCCCAAATATATTTTGGCGCCAAATGAATATTTTAAAAGACAGTTATAGCTATCCTAAAAGATATATATATATATATATATATATATATATATATATATATATATATATATATATATATATATATATATATATATATATACACACATACATATATTATAAACTTATATTATAATCAGCCTAAATTCAATCTCTAATATAATAACATTAAATTAAAAAACAAAAACACAAAGACATTGCCAAAATTTAACTTTAAATATAATAACAAAATCAAATAGTGTCTTATCACACTTTAAAAAATAAACACCACCACATACTTTCAAATTATCATTTCCACTTCTAAGTTAGTTACATTAATACATAGTCAAGCATGGCTATCGATAGTATCAACTGTGGCTGCTACTGTTGGTGGTTGTGGGATGCCCGCCTCTCGTATCATACGAGCGATTTCAAGCCTAGCTTCTGTAAGAGTTTCTCTCTTGCCCCTCATGACTCTTTATTGTATTTCATTTTCTAAATCAGCATACACCATATCAATTTCTTCTTGATAACGATTCTCTCGTGCCTCCACCTCTTCCCGATAACGAGTATCTCTCTCATTGGCCTCCTTCTCTAGTCGAGCAATCTCCTTATAATAATAATTAGATGATGTGGTTGAACATGAAGAAGTTGGTTTAATGCATACTCCCAGAACCAATGCTCGTCCATGTTTGTCGGGTCCTATCACGTCCTCAAATATAACATCCTTCTCTTCAATCCGATTTTGTTAATCAAATGGCAGCACATCCAATTATCTTTTAATCATTTCCTACAAATTGAGAAAAAAACATATAGCACAATCAACCGCTTTTCATAAATGAAACTTGAAAATATCCACCAAAATAAAATTCGTAATGGAACTAAGTCATTTGGATTGCAATTATCAACATATTTATACCTTTTTTTAAGCCACTCCATCATCGACATCGTATGTAAGATCCTTTTTCTTACGTGTCCATCTCCAAACACTCAATTTGTCGACGGGCTCTTGTTTTGACTTCATCTAATTTATATATAAATAGAAAACATGTTAACAAAACCCTAAAAGAACATAAATATAATTATAGTTTAGTATAATATATATATATATATATATATATATATATATATATATATATATATATAATTATACTAAAGTAAGAACATATACTAACTTGTTACTTTATTACGGCAATTGAAGTTCTCCCAATTCTAGGGTGGGAACAAAGATAAGCACGGTTAATGATATTCCTATTTGCCACTCACTGCAAGTGAAAATAAATAATGTTAATGACATTTCAAGTTACTTGGTATTGTATACTCTCCTCGCCAATTCAATGTATTACTTTTAGAAAATTTTGACAGAGTCTTCTTTGTTTTTACATGTAATCCAACTTGTTTAATCATTAACGTAACATCAATAATTAAAAAAATAACATGCAAAATTCCGTCTACCAATTCAATGTAATACCTTTGTTGTTTCTTGACCCCACTGTTTCACTAAGACTTTCCATTGATTCGGGCTGACTTGGGGGGGTGTCGTTGCTAAACGCTCTACATCCATGTTCAATTCTGTATAATACTTCTTCTTGGTCTCATACTTAAAGGATCTCGATTGAATTCCAAGCTTACGACAACAGATATTTCGGTAATTGTCTAGCGTATTTGTGTTAATCTAAGAACAAAAAAATACATTAGTTAGAAATACTAATAATTTTAAATATTTTATTTTACTAATACGAAATTAATTTAATATTACCTTCACTTGTTCCCAAACAAAGTCGATCTTTCTTTGATTCGCTTTTGTCCAAGAAGGCAAAGCCAAAGGAAACAAATCCCCTTGACGTGTATAATATCCGAGTTAACTCGCCAACTTCGTCGCATATGGTCCAATTGGTTGGCAATCTTCGTCCTAACCAAGTATCTTTTTATCACCATTACCCCATTCATTCCATTGTTTGGCACTCCCTCTAACTTTCCTCTTATGAGAGGACGTGCTATTAGTATCACCTGTTCAAAAGTAATGAGCAAGCATATATATAAATTTACAAAATTCTGATGTGTAGATATTTTTTAATATATACCATCATGTGAGATGCTCAGCAAGTCATTTGTCATTCCACAGGAAGGTGTACCATCGATACTTCCTGTTCAAAAAAAGTATGCTTCTCATTTAATTCAGCAAATGCAGTAGCATTATTCAAATCAGATCAGTATGAATTTCATTAGTATTATTCAAATCAGATCAGTAGCATTTCAGTATTCAAAGTGGGAAAGAAGACGGGTTACTAGTAGCTCCATTGAAAAGTACAAGGTATTAAAGATGAATTATCCCAAATTCAATTGTGAAGACCCTCTACGGTGGATTCAAAAAGATGTAATGGTATTATTATTCAAAAACTTTGTATATTTATTTTCATTTTATTGTTTGATGCCTTGTCTCATCCAGGCCTCTTAAAGACCCTCCAAATCTCACTCACCCTGAAACAATTTAAATATCATGCAGGCATCGATATATATACAGGGATCTCATGTAGTACTCAGCAAGAAATTAACCTCTGTAAATGAGGAAAACAAAAGCGTAACGGTTAGACCAAAATAATCGATCAAGGAGGTCTAGGCAAATAGCCTTAATGAAGAAGCTATGGAACATTATTGATGCTAAATATACTTGTTTAATATACCCTACCACATCTTTGTCCCCCTAACCGCTTCCCAGCACCTTGACGTCTGTGATTCAATGTCCATTGTATTAAGATTTATGTTTGGAAATAAGAATAATTATTGATTTAGAAGACTTTAAAAGATTATTTACTTTATTTTGAGGGTGTACATTGAATTTTTGTAATCTAGCCGTTTGGGGTGTCAACTGTTGGGGCAACATATTGCTCAAAGTTGGTCGGGCAACGAGGCTTATGTTGCCTCTAACCTATCTTGCAAATTAGTTTAAACAGCAACACAAACTTTAATGAAAATGTTCATGTTGTTGCTTAGCTTACCAACATCTGGAAGATGAGTTTGATTGATATAAAAAGATCTTATGTCGGGTTTATGTGGTTTGGCATCCTGTCCATCCTGGTTGGAGCTAGTCTAATATAGTTGTTGTAATTTATGTTTTATTTATATAAATTTTAATGTATACAAATGAATGTATTTAAAACAAACTGAGGCTGTGTATTTAACCACAACCTCATTTTGCACATTGGCAGCTAGAGAGGAGGAAGTCTTCAACCATATGATAGCAAAGACCCCTGACGAAATGCCATTTTGAAACCATCTGCCAACCTTGTTCTTGAGCTATTTTTTTACTTGGAGATGGGCTGAACATAATTTTTTCTTGAACAGTCGTAGCTCTGTCGCACCAACCTTGTTCTCTTTCTCTCTCTCTCTCTCTGAGATTTTAACACCTGAATTCCAAACCCTTGACCCGTGCATTTTGTTTAATGTGAAATTTTGGGGGGACAAAATGAAGTAGTGTCTCCTTTTGCTATGTCAATTGAAACTGTAAACTGATTATCGAAAACAAGGAAAACATAACACAAGTACATGATCTTCCACAACAATTTTCTAGCATAAGCACAACATGATCCGGCCCAAAATTACATAGTAAGTTAAAATAACTATATCTGTTTCTATTAGAATTTATAATGTGCACAGAGGAGAGGATGGTTTAGGAAACCACTTAATTAGAATCATACATACCACACAGACACTCATTACTAATCATTAGTACAATACCTTAACTTTTTATCAACGGGACCTAGGTACTTTATTACAAGCATATCACACTGATATCGAAAATAGGACGTAGATATCTGATACACCTTGTACATGTTGTTCAGTTATTCTGCTGAGGCCAAATAAAGGCTCTTATAGCAAAGTTTCTTTTGTAGTGAACATCAGAGGAGAGGATTGGAAGTCCATACTCTTTGAAAAGGCAGTCAAGCTTCCACTCAGGCATAGTCTGGTTGACACACCCCAACCCAGTTACTTATAATTAAGTTTGAAAATCAAAGTGAGTCAAACCATGATTAATTTAACCAAACCATAAACAAGAGTTTTAATTTCAGAGTCATCATTGTAAATCCATATAACTGAAAACCTTTTTAAAACATCAGAGTAGTCATACTTATACAAACTTGCTTGAAGGATAATTTAACTTAATTACATCATTTACATTTAAACAAAATCTTTGTTTCTCCCATTCCTGGCTAACCCAGCCCGACTTTCTAGATTTGGTAGTGACATCGCATTACCTGAAAAATGTGAACATAGGAACCATGAGTAAAAATAGCCCAGTGAATGCATCACTACTAAACTACTGTATGAATTTAAATGAAATAAATCATGTCCATATACTTATGTATTAACTTATCCGGCTCATTCATAATGAATGACCAACTTTTCCGAATCATGATTCACATATCCTGTCTAAATAGACAATTCTCCCCCATTCCTGGTCGAGGAGTAACCCCTTGTTATTAATAGACAAATCTCCCCCATTCTGGGTCGGGGAGTAACCTCCCATTTCGGTAAACCGAAATGAACAATTTCATATTCATTATATTATGATCATACCAACAACACGATACAAATATCTCTTTCCAGTGAGTACACTCACCTTAGTTGACAACTATGTATTCACGTTTCCTTCTGGTGGAGTTGATTAGACCTTACACCTGTCAATCCAACTAAATAAGTACTGAACCTCAATCATAAATACTATCCTAACATAATTATGTAACTTTCCATGACTATACATCAACAATATAATTCCAATTAAGTCACACTCCATAAAACATAGGTAAAGGCAAAACAATGATATACATGTTGATAAAGTTACGGACATTCAACCGTAGGAAATACCTCATAAGGAATTTATTACCAAAACCAAGTAAATATTAAATTATTCTTCTCAATGTATATACACATGAAACATGTACTCAAAGTACCCTTTGTAAGGACGAAATACAAACATTCATTCAAGGGGTATCCAATATGGCCTGAAATTATTGTCCTACATACTTAACTATCCTATATTCCTAAATTTTATAAATAAAGGGGTCCAACCTTATCAATATGAAAACATATATGAATATAATTTCCAATACAAGTGACGGTGTAATTTTTCAAGCTTCCTAGAGCAAGTTATGACCATTTCTTTACAACACAAGAAATCTGACCTACAAGCTCCTCTATTGTTCCTTCAACTTGCAAGAATTTTCATAATTTTTCTACAGCATAACTTTCCATGATTTTCAAAATATATCTAGTACACATACTGTATAGTATTGAAGTAAAGTTTCATAATTTTTTGACTTCATTTGCTATCTCAAAAGCTTGACTAAACTTAGGACATACCGAAATCAAGTATACAAACAGCAACTATGTACCAACTTTAAATCATCATTACGGCCTAACCACAAGGAGATAGATTCTAATTTTCGTATATGATATGAATATATGAGTCTAATTTCATATACAATTAGAATTTCTCAATTCCAGTAAGCACACAAAGAGATATGAAAGTTTGAATACAAGGGGTTTCAATACAAAGCAATTTTAAGGGCTTCTACACTCAACTTAACATAAACTTGCATCTAACCATAAATATATATAAAGGGCTGAAACTTTCGTAAAACTATGATGATTTAGATCATATAAATCAGTAATATAGGATAAATAACTAGAATAGTAATTAGGATTACCTTCGGGGCTTTTTACGTAATTTCTACGGATTTTTCTACACCTTTTCTCCTCACTTTTCCTTCCTAAACTCCCTAATTCTCTTTCCTCAAGGTGAAACCCTTTCATGGTTGATTTTGGCTGAAGGATAAATATATTTCAAGGGTATAAGGTCGGCCAAGGCTGCCTCCCAAGCCAACCAATCAAATTAAACCATTTGGTTTAATAAAAGACAAAATACCACCTAAAGGAAATGGACAACTTTGCCCTTTATTCGTAAATTCAGTTTAACTCTTTACTCGGGTGTCCATTTGATGATCCGTTTGTTGTATTACAACCCTAAATCACATGTCTACAACTATCTAGTTTTCACCTCAAGTCATTTATAATGTTATAAAGGTCAAAACTAGTCTCTAACAGGAACCTTTCCACCGAAAACAACAAAATTTGTGTTTGTAAATAATTCGACCTTTCATGATTTATGAAAGTAGGATTATAATAAACATAATCACTTAACATTAGATATACTAATATCACATTATTCATATCACATAAGATAAGCATGATTTAAATATAATTTATCATAATTATATTCGGGTTGTCACAACTCACCCACCTTAGAAAATTTCGTTCCTGAAATTTAATATAAGGGTCACTTACCAAACAAATGGGGATACTGTTTCCTCATGCTATCCTCTGTTTCCCAAGTTGCTTCTTTAACTCCATGGCTCATCCACATAACCTTAACTAAGGGAATAACTTTATTTCTCAATACTTGCTCCTTACGATCAATAATTTCCATTGGTTCCTCGATGTACGACAAGTCTTCCTTCAGTTCAATTGGTTGAGTTTTCAACTGATGAGATGGATCCGCCAAATACTTACGAAGCATCGATACGTGAAACACATCATGTAAACGGGATAAATCTGGAGGTAATGCTAATCTATAAGCCAGGGGCCCAATTCTTTCCAACACCTCATATGGTCCAATGTATCTTGGACTTAGTTTCCCCTTTTTGCCAAATCTCATAACGCCTTTCCATGGTGAAATACACAGGAATACAAAATCTCCCTTCTGAAATTCCAATGTATACTTCCTCTTATCTGCATAAAATTTCTTCCTACTTTGTGCTATCTTTATCCGTTCCCGAATAATTTTGATATTTTCAGTCGTCACATCTATTAATTCAGGACCTAATATTTTCCTTTCACCCACTTGATCCCAACACAAAGGCGTTCTACATCTCCTCCCATATAAAACTTCATAAGGAGCCATACCAATAGTCGACTGATAACTATTATTATATGAAAATTCCATTAATGGCAAATGATCATCCCAACTACCTTTGAAGTCAAATACACAGGCTCGTAACATGTCTTCTAATATTTGAATCGTCCTTTCTGATTGCCCATCAGTTTGTGGATGAAACGCAGTGCTGAACTTCAAACTTGTGCCCATGGCATTTTGGAGACGAGGCCAAAACTTAGAAGTGAACGTTGGATCTCTATATGATATTATTGGCACTGGTGCCCTATGTAAACGAATAATCTCATCAACGTACGTAGGTGCATACTTGTCAACATTGTAGGTGGTCTTAACTGGGAGAAAATGAGCTGACTTCATCAGTCGGTCTACAATCACCCAAATAGAATCATGCCCCTTTGGTGACCGGGGTAATCCTGTAACAAAGTCCATCGTTATATGCTCCCACTTCCATTTCGGAATAGGCAATGACTGTAATAATCCTTCCGGATTTTGATGCTCCACCTTTACTTGCTGGCACACTAAACATTTAGCTAACTCTGCAATCTCACGTTTCATATTATTCCACTAGTAATATTCTTTCAAATCTCTATACATTTTGGTACCTCCCGAATGCATAGAGTAAATTGAACTATGTGCCTCTTCTAATATATCTTTCTTTAAGGGTGGATCATTAGGTACACAAATCCTATTTTTATAACACAACGATTCATCATTCTTAATTTCAAAGTCACTCTCTTTACCATCCAGGACATCTTGTTTCTTCTTCTCAAGGAATGGATCACTGGTCTGCAAATTTCGTATGCGCTCGGCCAATAAAGGTCTCACTGTGACATGTGCTAATAATCCTCCACTTTTTGAAAACTTCAATTCAATCCCCATCGATGCCAAGTCAATAATATTTCCAACACGGGCACACTGTATGCAACCAAGCATCCCTGATGATTTTTGACTCAAAGCATCTGCTACTACATTGGCCTTCCCAGGATGATGATGAATGGTACAGTCATAGTCTTTAATCAACTCTATCCAACACCTCTGTCTCAAATTCAGTTCTTTCTGTGTAAACAAGTATTTCAAACTTTGATGATCCGTAAATATCTCACAAGTTTCTCCATACAAGTAATGTCGCCACAACTTTAAAGCAAAAATAATGGCCGCTAGCTCCAAATCATGTGTAGGGTAATATCGTTCATGCGTCTTTAATTGTCTGGAAGCATATGATATTACCTTCCCATTCTGCATAAGAACACATCCTAACCCCTGAAATGAAGCATCTGTATAGATCACAAAAGACTCATTCCCACGTGGAATAGTAAGTACAGGGGCTGAAACCAATCGATTATTTAATTCTTTAAAACTCCTCTCACATTCTTCTGGGAAGACATCAAAAAACTCTCTAACCACTAGTATATCTTCAACTTTAAGTGCTTCCTTACTAACATCAACCACATACGCTAAATACCCTGTACAATCCTTACTCAATAACTTTCTGCTCTTTATTGCTGAGATAAGGCAATTAGGGACAACATTCCTTTCTCCTATAAATTGTAACTCAGGTTCACCAGGCAAATGAAATGTAACTTCTTTGAGAAAACAATCAATGGAAGCATGGTATGATGATAACCAATCCATCACCAATATAATATCAAAATCTCGAATGGCCAACGGTATCAAATCAACATAGAAATCTCGTTCCCCCATTCGTAAGATACAATATTAATAAACATGCTCAACCAGAATCACACTTTCCATTGGGGTAGAAATATATAAGGCACAATTGAGAAATGAACATGGTCTACCCAAATATGAAACAATATCTAATGCCATAAATGAATGCGTAGATCCAGGATCAATGAGTGCATATTGATCTTTGTTTGCAATAAAAAGTTTACCTGTAACCACTTCAGGTGTAGCATGGGCATCTTGCAATGTCATCGCAAACACTCTTCCTCCTTCCTTCGATCCACTTGCTTGTCCTGTATCTCTTTTCCTGGTGGCACTTCCTGGAGAGGATCCTTTATAAGGCCCCACACTACTGACTAAAATCGATCTTGATAACATTGGATAATTCTTTCTCAGATGGCCCTTCTGATGACAGTTGAAACATTCTATATTCAGTAGCTTTGGGCAATTTCTCTTTACATGACCTGATGTCCCACAAAAGAAATAAACATTTGGATCTCCTTGCAATGAAACTCTTGAACCTCTTCCACCACTTGCTTCACCCCTTTGAAAACTACTTCCCATGCCTCTACCATGCTGGAATTTCTGCCCTCCAAGTCTCGAATATTCTGTATCACTACCCTTTTGATAACTTGGATCGAATCTGCTTCTCTTTACACCTCGTTCTCGATTCCCTCTAGCTTCATTCACGTCCCTTTCTACTAACATGGCTTTGTTCACCAAGGTTGAATAATTAACAGTCTCTAAAGCTGATAGCCTTGATTTAATAACTAACTCTAGTCCATCGAGAAATCGGATTCACATATCTTCCTCATTTCGTATAAACCTCGAAGCAGAACGAGATAAGGCTGTAAGTTTAGCTTCATATTCTCTAACTGTCATACTCCCCTGATTCAACATGAAATATTCCTTATCCTTTTGTTTTTGATACATTGGGGGAAAATATTTGTCATACAAGGCTTTAACAAAAGTATCCCATGAGATCACATTCCCGCCTCCTGGAGTAATCAACAAATGTTTCATGGCATCCCACAAGTACTTAGCTTCTCCTTTCGGCATATACGCTGCCAAGGTTACCTGTTGATTTTCAGGCATCCTCATTACCCCAAAGATAAGTTCAATTTCTTTAACCCATACTTCTGCCTCTACTGGATCAACTGCTCCTTCAAATGAGGGTGGGTTCATTTTAATAAATTTCTCATGTGAAGTACTTCTTTCTTCCCGGTGTATCACCTCCTCAGCCCCTAGACAATGCTTGTGCCTCCAGTTTCCTGGTCTGTTGTTCTTCCATCTGTGCCATAAATCTAGCTTTCTGCTCTGCCATTAGAGTCATAGCACATGCCATTTTTTGCATATCTGTCAGTTATTCTCGCTCGGGTTCCACATTTATCTGAACAGGTTATTCAACCTCCGCTTTTGCTGGAATATTTGAAGCCTCATCTTCCAGTCTCACATTTACATTCCCTCGTTCCATTCACTTATATCTGAAATGAATCAAAGATATAACAACATGTAGATATACATATCTTTCTTAACGTAATCGTTAGTATCAAATAAAATATATTTCTAACATTCACTGCCAAATCTAGATACTTCTCACTCCAGAACCGCTAAAACCTAGGCTCTGATACCAAACTCTGACACATCCCAACCCAGTTACTTATAATTAAGTTTGAAAGTCAAAGTGAGTCAAACCGTGATTAATTTAACCAAACCATAAACAAGAATTTTAATTTCAGAGTCATCATTGTAAATCCATATAACTGAAAACCTTTTTACAACATCAGAGTAGTCATACTTATACAAACTTGCTTGAAGGATAATTTAACTTAATTACATCATTTACATTTAAACAAAATCTTTGTTTCTCCCATTCCTGGCTAACCCAACCCGACTTTCTAGATTTGGCAGTGACATCGCATTACCTGAAAAATGTGAACATAGGAACCATGAGCAAAAATAGCCCAGTGAATGCATCACTACTAAACTACTGTATGAATTTAAATGCAATAAATCATGTCCATATACTTATGTATTAACTTATCCGGCTCATTCATAATGAATGACCAACTTTTCCGAATCATGATTCACATATCCTGTCTAAATAGACAATTCTCCCCCATTCCTGGTCGAGGAGTAACCCCTTGTTATTAATAGACAAATCTCCCCCATTCCGGGTCGGGGAGTAACCTCCCATTTCGGTAAACCGAAATGAACAATTTCATATTCATTATATTATGATCATACCAACAACACGATACAAATATCTCTTTCCAGTGAGTACACTCACCTTAGTTGACAACAAAGTATTCACGTTTCCTTCTGGTGGAGTTGATTAGACCTTACACCTGTCAATCCAACTAAATCAAACTGAACCTCAATCATAAATATTATCCTAACATAATTATGTAACTTTCCATGAATATACATCAACAATATAATTCATATTAAGTCACATTCCATAAAACATAGGTAAAGGCAAAACAATGATATACATGTTGATAAAGTTACGGACATTCAACCGTAGTAAATAACTCATAAGGAAATTATTACCAAAATCAAGTAAACATTAAATTATACTTCTCAATGTATATACACATGAAACATGTACTCAAAGTACCCTTTGTAAGGACGAAATACAAACATTCATTCAAGGGGTATCCAATATGGCCTGAAATTATTGTCCTACATACTTAACTATCCTATATTCCTAAATTGTATAAATACAGGGGTCCAACCTTATCAATATGAAAACATATATGAATATAATTTCCAATACAAGTGACGGTGTAATTTTTCAAGCTTCCTAGATCAAGTTATGACCATTTCTTTATAACACAAGAAATCTGACCTATAAGCTCCTCTATTGTTCCTTCAACTTGCAAGAATTTTCATAATTTTTCTACAGCATAACTTTCCATGATTTTCAAAATATTTCTATTACACATACTGAATAGTACTGAATTAAAGTTTCATAATTTTTTGACTTCATTTGCTATCTTAAAAGCTTGACTAAACTTAGGGCATACCGAAATCAAGTATACAAACAACAACTATGAACAAACTTTAAATCATCATTACGGCCTAACCACAAGGAGATAAATTCTAATTTTCGGATATGATATGAATATATGAGTCTAATTTCATATACAATTAGAATTTCTTAATTCCAGTAAGCACACAAAGAGATATGCAAGTTTGAATACAAGGTCAATACAAAGCAATTTTAAGGGCTTCTACACTCAACTTAACATAAACTTGCATCTAACCATAAATATATATAAAGGGATGAAACTTTCATAAAACTATGATGCTTTAGATCATATAAATCAGTAATATAGGATAAATAACTAGAATTGTAATTAGGATTACCTTAGGGGCTTTTTACGTAATTTCTACAGATTTTTCTACACCTTTTCTCCTCACTTTTCCTTCCTAAACTCCCTAATTCTATTTCCTCAAGGTGAAACCCTTTCATGGATGATTTTGGATGAAGGATAAAGCTATTTCAAGGGTATAAGGTCGGCCAAGGCTGCCTCCCAAGCCAACCAATCAAATTAAACCATTTGGTTTAATAAAAGACAAAATACCACCTAAAGGAAATGGACAACTTTACCCTTTGTTCGTAAATTCCGTATAACTCTTTACTCGGGCGTCCATTTGATGATCCGTTTGTTGTATTACAACCCTAACTCACATGTATACAACTATCTAGTTGTCACCTCAAGTCATTTATAATGTTATAAAGGTCAAAACTAGTCTCTAACAGGAACCGTTCCACCGAAAACAACAAAATTTGTGTTTGTAAATAATTCGACCTTTCATGATTTATGAAAGTAGGATTATAATAAACATAATCACTTAACATTAGATATACTAATATCACATTATTCATATCACATAAAATAAGCATGATTTAAATATAATTTATCATAATTATATTCGGGTTGTCACACTGGTAGTCAGCTTTGTTGTACCTTGGGTAGTGAATTGGCATCTGAAACATACTGCACTTTTCAACTCCGCTCATTTGGTGTTCCTTAGGCCTTAAAATAGGCATAGTGTAAACTTTAGTGTTGGGGCAAGCTGTTCCACTCATGTTGATTTGCACTATCATATGGTCAAAGATTTCTTTAAAAAATGCCATTGTGAAACCATCTGCCAAAGACCCCTGACGAAACTGATTGGTCTTATAAGAGTCACCCCATCCCAAGGGTGATGAATGAAGCACTACAACTCCTTAAATCCTCTCATAAAACTCAACAAACACTGCCATCACAGTGAATACTTCTTAAAAAATGCCATTGTGAAACCATCTGCCCTGGTTTTTTTGTGTTTTTCTCACCTCCAAATCCTCCTGGAGATAAGAGTCTCTAATAATTATGCCCACCAATGTGATTATTACGCCAACGAGAATTAGCACCTTTGAACCCGCAAACCTAGAGAAGCAAGAGCTCCTTAGCAATTGCTTAATTGTAAAGTAGCGAAAAGATGCAATAAAGTACGTAGCAAGAACTAAAACTAAAGGAAGATATTATGGTGAGGTTACCCATGTGTATTTCTCTAGGAATCATTGATGCATCAACGTAGTGGGGATCAATCAAGGGATCTACTAAACTACACGGATATATGTTCGTCCAGTCAATAAAATGACAATCCTTTATATACAAAAAATTACATATATATATATATATATACATATATATGGTTTCACACAACATCTCCAACCATATAATACCAGACATAACACGGTCAATGGCACAGAAGTAAACACTCAATTCAACATCAAACCCTCTCACTAGTACTCATTAATTTATACTCCCACTAAAAGGGGTACAATATATAGGGAGACGGGAAAGGAATATTCCATTAAGATCATCTTTAATGGTGGTTGTTTCTATAAGATTTCATATCATATGTGGTTGTGTTAATAAACTTCAAATATATGTGGTTGTGTTAATAAACATAAAAGGCCATTTCTAAACGTCTTTCTACAGCAACACATCTCTAAATTATTTGTTGGTCATATTTTCTTTGTCCATGTCATATAGTCCATGAGTGTTGAATTTCTACGTATAAAATTCTTCCTAAAAATTTCTATACCTTGACCTGCATAAACATAGAAAACCCCATTAGAGAAGGTTGTTTGCCCTTTATATTTCTATTAAAGAAATTTGTATAGATAAAATCCATTGTAGATGGCCTAAAATCCTAACCACTAATGAAATGTTTCAGTAACATGTGATGTCATGGATGACACCATCGTTATGGTGACACATGTCCTAACTCATACAGAAGATTTTGTAGTCCTTATTTACAAATGAAAGAAAAAACCCTCCTACTTTCTTATAAATGCTAAAAATAAAAGAGAGAATAGGGAAATTAAAAGTACAATTTCAATATCAGCGCTAAAATTATTTCATTTTGCTATCCCCCCATCTTCGACAGGGATGATTAAATATGATAAGTGCTTCCAAATAACTCTCTCTATATCTCTAGATTTCAATGGAAGTGGTTCAATTTCAATGGTTATATGTTAGTGGATTAATTTCAATGTTCTTCTTATATAATTCCTTGATAACGTCAGGGGTGTAGTGAAGTTGCGAAAATGGTGGCAAAGCTTGGGCAAAACATTAACCTCAAATTCTAACTGGGTAAATATTGGTTTTGTGATAATAAAGTAGATAAAACAAAGGAAGCATCATATTTTACTAGGGAAGGATCGTCAACAAGGTCGAGTAAAATCAAAATTAAGTTAGTTTGATTCCTAAAGGTTACAGATGGTAAGGGGAGGCATTTCTTATAATATTCAAGCAGATGTAGGCAAGGAATCTGGTATGAGGAGACTGGTCCTTGGTTAAGTTGGTGAGAGTAGTCAATGGTGTTCCAGTTAGAGCAATAAACTTTTAGATGGCATCAGGGTTGTCCTGGATAATTATGGAAAGATACTCTAAACTGGCATCTCTATAACCACCTTGAAGAAGATGAATGAGGTTGTTTAAAAGTACATTATCACGCAATGCCTTATGCCCTAAACTAGAGTGGGAAGAATGGGTAATGATAGTTGCACTGAATCCAGAAACATTTTCATTGCTACTATGGATATGTAAAGAGAATATGGCAACTCATGGTAAACTTATGAACAACAACATTACCACCCGCACCACCTCAACTCAACTAACCTCAATTAAACTCAACAAAGTCTTTTCCCAATTTTATGTGTAGAGCATCCATAGCTTGAGTAAGAGACATGATACCTAAACACCCCTCATCTAAATGTTTACATGTGGTATCATTGTTGATCCAATGATGTTGTCTTTTTCCATCAGATATCAAAAGAAAATTTTCATAAAGTGAAGCAAAAGAATCTAGATTTTTTTTGGGAACTCTTATCGCATAAATAATGTGAATGGACATTGCAGTTAATACTGCCCTGCTCAAAGTGATTTACATGCAAAATTCAACAGCCTAGCTTTCTATCCTTCAATCCTCTTTTCTCATAGTAAGATGGGGGGTAATGTATATGGGAATTAGTCTTATTTTCAAGTGAAATATTTGAACTTCTCGAGAAGTATAAATTTATATACCTGAATCTGAGATGTGGGGGGGGGGGGGGGGGGGGGTGATGCATGTGTCGCTCCACTAGTAGATGAGGATCTAATCATACTGAATCTGTTACAATAAAACAACATATATGATTAGTTATCGTATTAATAAAAATATGATAAAACATAACAAATCATATGACAAAGATAAGATAAACATATATCATAATGCTTACATATAAATTTACAACTTATCAACTCTCATTCTTCGTCCATATCATCCTCACACTCATCAATATCAGGCATAGATGCATCAATTATGGATCCATCTACATCTTATCTCACACAAGATATGTTTTGATCATGTTCTAACTCGTGCACACAAAACGGCTCTAATGGATGCACTTCTAATTATTCTTCTTTGGTTGAATAACTATCAAACATATCTCTAGGCGTCATTTGAATAACTACATGCCAATATGGTTCCAAAGGATCTTGCAAGTACCACACTTGTTCTTCTTCGGATGCAAAGATAAAAGGCTCATCGCTCGATCGATTATCTTTGTTCAATAAGTTATTGAAATTTACTAATGTATAGTTGAAATCATCTACTCGTTTCCCCAAACGATTTTCTATCCAATTGCATTTGAATAGTACAAACTTTTGGCCATTAAAATATTGAATTTCAATAATGTGAGTCAGTTGTCCATAGAAAGTAACATCCCCAGACAAAGGATTAAAGTCTTTTCGGCTAGCATAGCTCTTTTGTTCCGCTTTTAAAATAATTCCACTATTCTGAGTTTTCCAGCGACTATCAACTTCCTTTGTTCGAAATCTAAACCCATGAATAATATATGACTTGAAGCTTAATGCATCCTACAGAGGACCCAATGCCAAACTCAATATTTTGCTAGATAATTCAATATCTTTTGGCAATCCATCCACCTATTATTTCAATAAATAAGAAAACTACGATATGGAAATATAATTAGAATATTAAAAATGAATAAACATACTTACATAATCCTTAAACCACGTGTGGAAATGTTCATTGTGAAGGCTTTGCACAAAATGTTTTTGCGAAACGTGAGGATATTGTTTTGTAAGTTCAACAATGTGTTTTCTGAAAATATCATACACGTGTCAAGTTAGAAAGGGAATTCAAAAATGCATTTTATATAAAAATTACTTATGTCTAATATATAAATTACTCAATAAATGGCTCAATTGCATCACTGTTAGCAAGCACATATCGATGCGCTTGTATATGAGTTACTGAATCAAGCCGGAATTTTCGACCTTATCTCACACCATGCCCAAGTTCATTACCTCCATCATCATTTCTAGAAGGCCGATTAGACTTAGTTTCCACATCTTTAGCCATATATCTCGAGCAAAAAGTTGTGCATTCTTCCATAATAACGGATTTAGCAATTGAGGCCTCAGGATGAGCACGATTGCGCACAAATAGTTTTAGAGTATGCAAATACCTTTCAATTGGATACATCCAACGGTAGATTATTGCACCGGAAATTACTAACTCATCAACCCAATGTATTGGCAAGTGCTCCATCACATCTCAAAGAATCCCGGGGGAATATTTTCTCAAGAGTGCAAAGTGTAAGAGCCATACGATCTTCCAATTTTCTACATGACCAAAGTATTTGTACTTGAGCACAACACTGAAAAACAGTTGCTTAGTTCAATTAATGCTTTGAAAACATGTTTCGGCAGTACCCTCCGTAGTGCTATTGGGAGTAATTATTGCATTAAAATGTGATTGTCATGGCTCTTTAGTCCCCATATACTTCGCTCTTGAGGGTGAACATATCTCGAAATATTCGATGAATAGCCATCTGGTACTTTAACATTGTGAAACATTTTTAGAAAAATATCCTTCTCTTTGTTGCTCATTGTAAACTCTGTTGGAGCTATGTACTCCAAATTTTCCCCGCGTGTTTGGGGATGTAATGGGCGTCTGATGCGCATCTCTTGCAGGTCTTTTCTGGCCTTCAAATTGTCTTTGGTTTTATCTTTAATGCCCAACAATGTAAATAAGATATTATCACACACATGTTTTTCAATATGCATAACATCAAGATTGCGGTGGATCAAATTATCCTCCCAATATGGAAATTCAAAAAAGATACTTTTCTTTTTCCAATTTAATCTCGTCTTCGGCACCACATCTTTTGTTGTCTTTGCAAGCTCTTTTTCTAATAGTTCTCTTTTCCTCTTTCTAAAAACATCTTCCTTCTTGTATTCAGTTTCAATGTCGATCTCATTTAACTGTTTCAAAACTTGTGATCCTGATAATTTCAAAAGAGGTGGTCTAAAATCAACATTGCCATTAAAAGTTGTTTTCAGTTTTCGAAACCTATGGCGCAGAGGTAAAAATCGACGATGACCCCAATAACAATACTTTTTACCATAAGTTTATCGAGTCATTTGATGCTCTTTGTTACAACAAGGACAAGGAAATTCACCTTTCGTGCTCCATCCCAATAGCATTGCATATGACAAAAAATTATTAATTGTCAACAACAACGCTTCACGCAACAGGAAAAATTATTTACTCGATACATCATAAGTAGTCACTCCATCACTCTATAACTCTTTTAGCTCATCAATCAATGGTTGTAAAAATACATCAATTTTATCACCAGGCCCTTTTGGCCCATCAATAAGAATTGATAAAATTAGGTTTTGTTGCTTCATACACAACCATGGGCTCACACTCAAGGGCATGAGTACAACTGGCTACCAAAAGGATTGAATCAGTCACTTGCTAGCCTAAATCTAACATTACGACTATCACTCGTAAAAGATGGATTACACTCATCAAATGATTTCCAAGCATGAGAATCAGTCGGATGCCTTTGCAAACCATCATCAATATGATCCTCGGTGTGCCATTTCATTAACGAAGCAATATGTGATGACCAAAACAATCTTTGCAATCTTGGTTTTAAAGGAAAATACCTTACCTTTTTAGCAACTACTTTTGTACTTTGATGACTCTGTTGCACTTGATCAACATCACTTCCAACATTTGATTTATATATGAAAGCCCCACAAATGACACACTTCTCTAAAATCGCATTTTCATCTCGAAATAACATACAATTGTTAGGGCACGCATCCCCCATTTCATACTTGAATCCCAAATCTAGAGTGAGCTTGTTAGCCTGATAAAAGGATTTTAGAATTCTCGCATTAGGGAATGTCTTCTCCAATAGTTTTAGCAACGTTGTGAAAGAACTATTCGTCCATCCATTAAGTTTCTTTAAGTGCAAGAGTTCAACTACAAATGAGAGTTCAGTAATACCCTCCGGACAATTTTCATATAACTTTCTTTTCGCATCTTTTAGGAGTTTGAAATATTTTGGCATGTCACTATCAGGCACCACAGTTTCTACTCCATGTCCATCACTACATGAATTTTCATGCGTATGTGGAACTCCCCTTCCCTCTTGAACCATTGCAATCATATTTTCCCCAAGCTTGATTCATATGATATATCATCAAGTGACACATCATTACTAAAATTACATGTATTGTCCTCCAATGCATCGACCAACTCCCCATAATAAATCCAATCCTTATAACTCCTGTCAAAACCATGCATCTCTATGTGACCCTTCACAGTGTGTAGGTTGTGGTAGACTTGATTTACACATTTACAACATGGGCATTTGATGCATGATGATTGGATATTTTTATTCTTATATGCAAAGCTAATAAACCTTTCAATCCATCTATGTATTCTTTTGAATTCCAATCACGTGATTCGATCCAACTTTTATCCATATCAACTCCTAAGATGTAATTCGATAAACAACAAAAATATATTAGCATACATATACAAGATATACAATTTAAACATAACAAGATATAGAGAGTTAGTGTGACATAATATTAAATGAAACATTATTTGAGCAATTCCACACACACACACACAAACATACATGCGATTACTTCTAAATCTAAATCATTCCACAAGACTATATTTTCTCATTCTAAAAAATCTTATCTATAAAATCTTATCTTAATCATCACATTTTCAGACATACATAAATATAAATCTAAAACTACATCGTAAAAAAGAAACCTGCAAACTCCTTTATTTCATTTCTACCCTTCCAACTACAATTCCACGCACACACACACACACAAACATACATGCAATTACTTCTAAATCTAAATCATTAGACAAGCCTATATTTTCTCATTCTAAAAAATATTATCTTCATCATCACATTTTCAGACATACATAAATATAAATCTAAAACTACATCGTAAAAAAGAAACTTGCAAACTTCCAAGGCTCATACTTATAAATATCGATTTCTGAAACATCCTGAAAGCGAAAGGGCTTGGCACACAAAATTTGCAATGTATGATTCATAACTGATTTGTAATGTAGTTCATAAGTTATGAAGTTGAATGACTTTGCACACAAAATCAGTTTATAATTAAACACAAAATCTTTGCACACAAAATCAGTCAATAATCAAACACATAATCAGCTCTATAATAAAAAAAATCAGTTCTATAATCAAACACAAAATCAAATAAAAAACAGTTCTATATGAGTAAGCCCACATACCTTTATTCTTCAAGAGTTTATTCTTCGGGAGAGAACCCGACGAGTTTTATGAGAGAGAGAGAGAGAGAGAGAGTGATAGAGAGAACGGGAGAACGGAGAAGCGGGTTTCACAAAAGCTTCGAAGTATTGATAAAATCGTTCGAAGATATCAGTTTCACGTGAGAGAGAGAGAGAGATAGAGAGAGAGAGAGAGAGATTGAGAGAGCGAGAGAACGGAGAAGATATCTATTTCACGATATCGTGAGTCCGAAGGATGGCTTTGATCGGGTGAGGAGAGGAGAGAGAGAAGCGGGTGAGTCCATTATTTGATAGTAAAGCGAATGAAAAAATAAATGAAAAAATAATTTGGGGAATGGAGGGAAAAAAAGAGGGAAACGAAAATTTTAAAGGACGACTATTTGATGTCCTATTAGAGGACTTATAAAGGATAGTAAATATTTGATGTCCTTAAAAGTATTATAAAGGATGCTTAAAAATTAGTTAACCTTTATAATAGATCTAAAAGGACAACTATAATTTGTTGTCCCTTAGATATTTTTTTAAAGGACAGTTTTAAAGTTGTCCAGAGTATCGGTGTCCTTAATTGTCATTTTTCTTGTAGTGTCATCATAGGTAAAAATGATGTGCTTTGTGTAATTAATTAATATCTTTAAGTCAGTGGCATTTGTTCGTAATGGGTTTGGTTAGGTCAATCTAAAAGTCTTTTGTGATTGCTGTTAGCTTCTTTACTTCCATTGTGAGGGCATTCCCCTTGATTTTCTTTGGGTTTGATGCCCCATGAATCACGAAGAATTCATGACCTAAACATTTGTCTAAGATGTTATTCGGTCTTGGGCCTAGGCCCCCATGGATTATCGTGAATTTGTGTCCCATGTCATCGTCCAGGACATTGTCTAGTATCTAGTCACACACAGACTATGTTATGCCTTCCTTCTTCTCTAAGAAGTCATTTAGGTGACAATTATGGACCAGTTCCTCGAGGTGGAACTTGCATGACTTGGAATTTTTGGTCTTGCGACTGTGATCTTTATGATATTCACACTTCTGTGCCTAGTTCCTATTTTTCGGATCAATGAAAACCTTTTTGGGCTATTTTAAATATTTTTGACCTCTGATCTTGTAAAAGATCGTGTTAACTGCCTTGAATGATTTTTTGGGATTCTTCTTCTTAGCTCCTTTCATTTTTTTTGTTTTCCTTTCTCCCTCCTTTTTATTTTCCCTCTCTTTATCTCTGTTTTTGGATTGCTTTTGTCTCTTTCCTTTTTGACCAACTTCAGTCATCGTATCTTTAACCTTGGTGCATGTTTTGATCCTTTCCATGAGGTCATCAATTGTGATGGCCTCTCACTCAGTAAAGGATTAGTAAAGCATGGGACTTCTTGGCAGACTAATTTTAAAGGATGTCACTACAACTTGCTCATTGCAATTATCTACTTCATTATACACATCCCATTACCTTTTGGCGTACTCAATAAGTGTTTCCTGTCATTTTTTCTTCATCGTTAGAATTGAATCTGTATGCTTGGGATGGGTGCTGCTAGTAATAAATTTAGCCGTGAAGGACTCGGCCAGCTGCTTAAAAGAAGCTATTAATCAGTGTGGAAATTTCTTAAACAACTTCTAGAAGTGTCTCTAAGACTGGAGGGGAATATTCATTACATTAATGCCTCATTACTATTCTATAGCGTCATTGCCTGGTAATATTGCTTGACGTGATTGGTGGAATCAGTCTTCCCATCATAGATCTTGAATCTTGGGGAAGTAAAATTATTGGGAGGTTTAAATTCCTATATAGAACGGTTGAAAGGTTATTTCATATGATAGAGAAGTTCTCTTCTACCGATCTCCTTGGTAGTGTGAGCCTCTTGATGGGCTGGGTGCCTCTGTACCTTTATTCTGATAAAGTCATGGAGTTCTCTATCTTATTATCATTCATCGGGGCATGGTCTCCCTTTAGGAGACCTTAACTGATGAGACTATTCTTTCTGTCATGATTAGTCCTTCCTTGGCTACGAGCTCTAATATTTGAGGACTAGGAGTTTGCGAACCATACCCATGCTTGTGATTCTCCTTGTGGGCTTCCTTTTCTAGCTTCTCTAGGTGTCGTTGAAGCGCAGTGTTCTATTCCTGTTAGAGCCTCTTAGTATCCCTTTCATCTCGTAAGAACTTTTCATACTTGTTAATTATTCTTAAGATTTGTTTAGATCGTTCAAGATCGTCACCGTTTACCATTTTATCCTCATGAGGACGATAACGAGCAGTAAAGGATTGGTAATGCTTACTAATATCATATTTATCCCTTCGAGAGGGAGCGGTTAGATGGTGACCCTTGTGATTGCCATTATCAAGAGGATAGCCCTCTGGGTCCCTATAACTATGTTGCTGATGACCCTCCTGGTCATTGACATTCACATGATCTTGGTTGGGTGAGTAAGATATCTCATGAATTTAGCTAGTGGCAAAGAACTCAAATCATTTCTCACAGACGATGCCAACTGTAGTTGGTACAATGTTAGTATTCAATGTGCACAAGCCAAATTAAGAGAAATATTTAAATAGGTGATAAAAAAAACACAACACAAGATATATGTTGTTTGATAAGGTGCTTACATCAATGAGGTTTAGATCTTTTACTTTTATTAACTTCAGAGATCTGGTCAATAGAGTTGTAGTACGGCTCGGCGATACAATATCACATGGGCGAGTTTATATTTATAGAGAAGTTTAGGAGAGTCCTAAGTTCCTTTAATTGTTGTACTAAGAAGTTTGGACCTATCCCATATCATTTTGAATCATTCAAAGTTAAGTATACGTGAGAGTCTCCCATAACTTGAAATCTTCATTAACTTAGTGCGTAAGAATCTAGGATGCTCATGCCGAGCACATCCAGGGCACGCGATATCATAATTTTGTTCCCCACATTAATAATCCTATATGTCCTTCTATATTTATTAGGAAAATTGAATATGGATTTATTGTCATTATTGTATATGCCGATGATATAAATCTAATTGGAACTCTAGAAGAGCTTAAAAATCTTCTGAATATATAAAGAAAGAATTTAATATGAAAGATCTCAGGAAAACAAAATATTGTCTCAGCATATAGATCAAACATATCTCAAATGGATTATATATCCATTAAACAAATTATACTGAAAAGTGTTTTAGCGCTTTAATATAGATAAATATCATCCACTGAGTTCTCCAATGGTTGCTAGGACACTTGACACCTAAAAGGGTCTTTCCGTTTGAAAGAAGATGGTAAAATAATTCTTGGTTCTAAAATACCAAATCTCACTTCTATTGGTGCCCTTTTATATTTGGCACAATATAATAGACATGTGTAGGGGGGCTTTAATTTTCACTACATAATATATTGGGCCGAGGGATCATTACTTTTCATTAAAGTAGTACTTTCGTCCATGCAATACCACATTGAATTTTTTTGTTCCCTATTAGATGGCTAATGGGGGGATAGTATGGGTGTGCTAAAAGAGAAAAGGGGATTTAAGGTCCCATGAGATTGGGACTATGACCATATATATACCATGTTATTCCATTGAGGGATAACGAATGAAAAATAAGGCATCACGAATTATAAAGAGAGATAGAGATGGAGAGAGAGAGAGAGAGAGAGAGAGGGAGATTTCTAAGAGAGTTAATACAAGAACTAAAGCTTTATCCTTCACCATTGATACCTTTACCTAAGAATTTTACCAATGACATAGGCATTGATTGATATTTTACCCTTATTCCTTCGTACCTTGATGTTTGAGATACCTTCCTGGGGTGTATTTAGAGTGCTTGCTTTTCTCTCCCTCTAACTAGTTGTTTCAAGGGTTAATTTATTGTTATAAATGAATTATATTTATCATTTATTATTGAGTTATACACGAGAGTTTGTGAGTTTATATTAAAGAGTTTGATTCATTCTAACTAAGTTTATTCCTTTATTGTCAATAACATCTTGCTTATTAAATCTTCTCCATTAATAGAGGTTACACCTCAGTTTATATTTAAGCAGCCTAGCACTAATATGCTCCTATACATTTGGTGACTCTATTGGGGAGGTACTCTTTTAAAAATGGCCTAGGATAATTGTTGAAGTAAAAAATTAGATCGTATCTAATTATTTAATTACAGACAAAATAAATGAGACACATAAGTTTTTAAAATGGTTCAGCCTTATAGGAATGGCCTACGTCCACTGTTTCTGTTATTGATGACTGTTTGGGAATTCTCGATTGCAAGTTCAATCAAGAAAATCCGGTCCCTCTACAATGAGGATTGTACAATGTATTTATAGCCCTGAGGCTGTAATGTGAAAGGGTAATACATTCAATGTTGTACATGTGAAAGGGTAATATATTAAATGCCCCTTAAGCGTATACATCTTAATGATAAGCATTTAATGAACAGTCAGACTGTTAATTTTCCTGATATTAATGCTTTGTTCGAGGTGCAGCTCGAACGGCCTAGGCTGCTCGGACCGCCTAAGGTTTCTCGGTGCTCAAAGTTCCTCAGTACTCAAAAGTTCCTCGGAGAGTTCTTGTAGGTCGGAGCGTCTGAGTTCCTCGGGGAAGCATTGTTCCTCGTTGTAGTATGGTTCCTCGGAGCGTCTAAGTTCCTCGGAAGTGTTTGTTTTTGCCACATAGATTGCCACGTGTCTTCATTCAATTGCGCCATGTTAGCAGACTAAATTTGGTATCAACAGAAGCCCCCAATGTTTCATAGTTCAAAATTTGAGGAGTGTGGAACATTCTTTCTCGGAATATGGTAGTTTTAAATGGTCCTCCTGATTTTTAGGAGTGTTTCCTTTGTATTTATTTTTCCTTCCAAATTCGTAGAATCAGGCTTTTTTGAATTTTTATGCCCGCTTCGATTCCCGCGCCCCTTTTCGTCTTTTTAGCCATCAGTAACGTAACCGTCTCTTTTTATAATCATTACTTTTTCCTTTTCCTAAGGCAAGGTATTTAAATGCTGTAGAAAATCCCATTGTCTTCTACTTTTTCAAATTTTTATCTTTGAGTTTTCTATCGTCTTACTCTCTTGTGTATTCATCTCTTCCATCGTTCGTTGTCAACAGATCCACTCTTTTTCTGTAAGATCTTCTTCCTTCTTCTTCATTTCCTTTATTCATCATGGTTTACATTGTTGAATCTCTTGATAAATTTCGCTCTGATTTTTCTATTCCCTCATGGGTTGTTTTGGAAGAGCTTTCTGAGCCTTCAGACTATTTTCGTTTGGTTGAGGGACATTGGTTCCCCAGTCTCTTTGTTGCTGAGTGTGGATTTTCTTTTCCTCCCAACCCTCTATGTCTGGAATTCTGTCAATACTTTGACATGGTTCCTACAAGAATAGTCCCCAATACATGGAGAATAGTTAATGGGGTTCATAGACTAAATCAAATTCATGGAACTCGCATAGGAATTCCAGAAATCATGTTTTGTTATAGATGGGCTGTTGGGGATAATACTTTTTATTTAAAAACTATATTTTTAAATAGGGCTTTAGTGGTCAACCTCCCGGATGCCAATAGGGACTATTTTGAGCACGGGGTTGTTATAAAAAATTGGCAACATGCTCCTTTATCTGGAGATGAAGTTTATCAGGGTCCTAGATGCCCTCCCTATGGCAATGGGATAGGTTATTTTTATTTCATTTTATTTATTTTGAACTTATGCTTCCTTTATGTTTGATAAAATGTGCCACTGATATTTTAATGTTTATTTATTTGTAGTTGACAGTAAAAGAAAGTGTCCAAAAGAGGCAGACGTTAATATAAGGCACTTAAAACTTATCTGGAGTTTGCATCAGACGGTTGCTAACGAGCACATTAGGTCAGCTTCATATCTGCTACAGTACAAGAGTTACACTTCCTCTTTCACTGCTCGTCCGGTGATAAGTGAAGTAGAACCAGTACCATCTTCTTCCAGTTCTTCGCCTGAGTCACACGTTCCTTTAAGTGAAAGGATGAAGAAAAGAAGACATCTCACTCTCTTAGAGAAACCTGCCTTTGCTGCTGGAGAGGCAAAAAGAAGTAGACATGATGTCCCAGAAGGGACAAATAAAATTGATGCACCTTCCTCGGCTGCTTCTGTGAAGGTTGCCGAAAATCCCCAAGTGGCCCCGAGCAAGTCTGCTTCTCGAGGAGAAGTGATTGTAATATCACCGACCAAGAGTTCTTCCTTGGTTAAAACTATTCCTGTTCCCCCGAGGAAGATGAAGAAGAGCTCCTCGGTCAATTTGGATGACACCGTCTCTTAGCCCCCGATTAGTGGAGTTCCCACTTTCGTTCGCCCGAGCTCTTCCATGAGCTCGGTGAAGACTTAGATCATTCCCGATATCCAAGGTATTGAAGAGAACCTTCCTCGGGACACTGTTACTACACTATCAGCTCGTCATATTACTTCTGTAAGTCTTATTGTTTTGAACTTTTCATCTTTCCCTTGTTATATCTGTCTCTGACTTGCTTTCATTTTCTTTTCACAGTTGGTGAGCTGCTTTAACACAATTTTGAAGAAAGATGAAGCTATTAAATCTTCAAGATCCTCATCTGGTGTGGAGGAAGCTCTGATGGGCATGAGGCAGTCTTTGAAAGATTCTTGTCAAAAGTACGATGCTGACAAGGCTGCTTGGGAGAAGAAACTTACCTCCACCGAGAAGGATAGGGCTCAAGTTGTTGAAATCTCCCAGATGTTGGAGAAGAAAATAAAGAACTTGGAGGAGAAAAATAAAGAGCTTGAAGGGAAGCTAAAAGATTCAGGAGAGCTTGAGAATAATCTCAAGGTTATTGAGGAAGAACTAATCCAACTTCGCGAAGTAAGTCGCCAAAAGGAAGAAGTTGAGAATAAACTGAAGACTGCTGAAAGTCTTCTGTCCGAGAATCTTTCCTCGGAGAAGTTAAAGAGGAAAATGGATGTGAAGAAGTCTTTCAGCGCTGGTTGGGACAAGGGGTGGAACAAAGGCTTGGCTGCCATGATGTCTCAAGTAGAATATGGCAGCCTTAAATACTTTAGAGATGGGTGGGTCGCTGCTCTACAGGAGATGAAGGTGGATGAAAATTCTGAACTCTTTCAGCGACACATCCCTGGTCCCCCTCCAACTCCTGAAGACGAAGAAGATAATGAAGCTGCCTCCGAAGAGTCTTCCATGGTGATGGGAGATCATCCCCCAGCCATCCAGCCTGCTAACGAGGAACTTTAGCAGCTCCCTACTTCCTCTGAGCAACCTCTAGCACTTACCCAACTACTATCTGCTCCATCCGAGCAACCTACCTTCTCGTCCCAGCCTCCCGAGAAAGTTTTGGGAGACAAGGAAAAAGTGTAGAGTTGTTTGGACTTCTATCTATTTTCTTTGACAAATGTAATCCTGAATCATGTAACTCTGAACCTTGTGATATAATAAAACTTGAACTTTTGTTTTTGCATATTGTTGTCTCTTCTTCATTCTTTGTTTTGATTATTGATTACTGTTTTTTCTTCCTCTACTAGTTTCTGGCCAGGATGGAATTACTGTCTGCTCATGATACAAAGCTGTTGCGACAATGTAATGAATATTTTAAGGCTGGTCACACAGATCTGAGTGCAGCACAAATTGTCGACATCCTCGGCCAAGATGCTTCGGAACAGGCAATTGAGGCCTACCAATATTTGAAGTGTCTGCTTGATCGTACGGTGGCCAATAATGTGGCTTATTATGATATGATCGAGGATATCCAAGGCACTCTTGAAGACCTTCAGCAATAATACAAAGAATCCACCGCCCTTTTACACGAGGGGTATGAGAAGAAGTATCAGCAACTCAATGCTGACAAGGGATACGAGAAGCGTTTTGCTGGCTACGATGTGAGGGAGAGAACTCTGAGGGCTGAGGTCGAGGAGTGCAGACAAATAGCTGAATTATTAGAGCAAGAGAATAATAACCTGCAAAGAGAGTTGTCGCAGTTGAAGTCTGTAGCTTCCACTTCAAAAGCCTTGATCCCAGTGACTGATGAGGGATTCTCATTCTTGGAGGTCGAGAACGCCAACCTGAGAGATGAGTTGGAAACCTTGAAAAGATCTAGCCCCTCTACATCTTCTTATGGACGAGCAAGAGCAGCTCGAATTCCTATCGAGGAACAGAGGACTCAATCTACTTTAGAGAACCAAGCTTTCCAATTAATGGAGAAGAACCAGGCGTTGGCTGAAATGTCAAAGAAGATCAGGGACCTGGAAGAGAAGCTTTCTGCGTAGAAATATACCTTGGAGAATAAAGAGCTCTTCATCAAAAATCTCCACGAACAGATGAAAAGATTGACATATCAATTCCACAAACAGCCCAGGGAGTTCTGGATGGCTGGCTACAATGAGGCTCTCTACCACTTGGACGAACGTATCCAGAATGCGAATAATGAGGGCTATAAATAGGGATGGCTGAATGCCTTAGGGGTGCTGCAACTCGAATAGGGTCATTACCTGTGGGACTACCATGATCCTGGGCTGCTCGACCTACTCGTGCCACCATTCAAACTTGATATGAGTTGGATCCCTGCTCGGGCCATTCCTCGATGCTAAATTTCCAAATATCTCGACGACTACAATCTCCATTCAAGTGTCGAGATATCTCGTCCCGAGCATCTCCTAGATCGACCATCCGTGATGAATATCAGGATGTTAAAAGATCTCAACTTCATAAATTCTCCTCTTTCTTTAAATGATCCGCCTGCTGGCGAGGAACCTGTTTCAAAAGCAGAGGGGAAGAAACCAATAGAGTAGGAATTTTGATGTAATGAATTTGTATACATTTCATTATCAATGTAATTTGTTTTTTGATTTAATGAAAGACTTTCATTTGCAAATCTTGACTGCTATTGTTTTGTAACATTTTACATCTGTGCATGTGTATCTGTTAAAAAGATAACAATATTGTATTATTTGTCGATCAACTTATTGTCGAGTAGTTTGAATTTATAGTAGTCATTTGGCAAAAATAATGTTTTGTTTCTTGACCTACTTAGTATAAAGTTATGAGTATCAATGTTGCTTGATCACTTTCTCGTCTTTATGAAAATGTTTCCGACCAACCAAGGTCGGTAAATTTTCCTTGTCGACCAACTACAATTAGTGGATTTTTCCTCTACGAGAAACTTTGGCACTTTTTAGAATAACTGTACCTCCCGACCAATCTTAGTTGGCATTTTCAAGAATAAATTTGCTTCCTAACCAACATAAGTTGGCATTTTTAGGAATATTTTTACTTCCCGAGGAACACATAACTTTACTTCCCGTAGGAATACAAGTTTTACTTCCCGGAGGAATACAAGTAGCTTTACTTCCCGGAGGAATACAAGTAGCTTTACTTCTCGGAGGAATACAAGTAGCTTTACTTCTCGGAGGAATACAAGTTTTACTTCCCGGAGGAATACATTTGTTTCTCGACCAACCTTAGTTGGCATTTTCAAGAATAAATTTGAGTAGTCCGAGTTTTGTCGAGTAGTGTGTAGCACTATTATTCCCCGAAAAACTTTCAATAAAAGGAGACAATATACATCACTGATAATACTTGCGCAGGTGCTCTGCGTTCCATGCATTCTTAAACTCCTCCCCTTCTAAAGTTGCTATTCGATAAGTTCCTAGTCGAACAACTTTTGTAACTCGGTATGGTCCATGCCAGTTTGCCTCTAGTTTGTTGTGCTTTTAAATCACTTTCTTTAGCACATAGTCTCCTTCTTTCAGGTCGCATTTCTTCACCCTCTTATTGTAGAAAAAAGCTGTTCGTTGTTGGTATGCAGCATTCCTGATGGCTGCTTATTCTCTAACTTCCTCGAGCATGTCTAAATCCAATATTCTCATTAAGTTGTTGATAGGGGAATTGAAATTCAGTACCCTGTGTGTTGGGAATCCCAACTCGACAGGTATAACAGCTTCACTTCCAAACGCTAACATATATGGAGATTCTCCAGTTGCTGTTCGAGGAGTAGTACGATAAGCCCACAGTACTGACTGTAACTCGTTGATCCAATTTGCTTTCGCATCGTCCAATCTTTTCTTTAAGCCATTCAGCAGCGTTCTGTTTGTCACTTCAGTTTGTCCATCGCTTTGAGGATGGCCTGGCGCCGAGTGGATTTTCAAAATGTTTGACTGATGACAATAGGCAGCGAACTCCTCGTTGTCAAATTGTGTTCCATGGTCTGTGATGAAATCATGAGAAAGACCATATCGAAAAATGATGTTCTTCCAAATAAATTGATACACCTTGTTGTACGTCATATCAACGAGGGGCTCAACTTTTACCCACTTAGTAAAATAATCCACTGCGACGACGAGGTATTTGAACCTTCCTCTGGTCGTTGGCAGTGGTCTGACCAAATCTATTCCCCACATGACAAATGGCCAAGGGGAAGTGATGGGTGTCAATAATGCTTGTGGAGTTCTTCGGATGGAGGAAAAGCGCTGGCACTTGTCACATTTCTTGGCATAGGCTACATAATCAGCCCTCATCGTCGGCCAGTAGTATCCCTGCGTCATCACCCTTTGCAAAAGCGTCCGACCTGCTACATGGGCTCCACAGGACCCTTCATGGATCTCTTTAATTAAATCTTTCACCTCGGTGGGATGCACACATCTTTGCAAACCTGCCATAATTCCTCGTTTATATAGAATACCATTAGTCAATACATACCGAGCAGCTTTAAACTTCAACTTCTTGGCTTTGAGCTTGTCAATTGGTAATTCTCCCTTCTCAATATATGACCTGATGGGATCCATCCATGATGAGCCTAAATCGAGGGTAATAAAGTTCGTCGTCAGATTTTCATCTATACTCCGACCAGCTAAAACTTCAATTGGGATTATTCTTCGTAGCTCGGTACGAGTAGCTGATGCTAATCGAGCTAGGACGTCTGCTCTTGCATTCTCCATTCTTGGTATTCTGACCAGCTGAATAGCAGTAAATTATGATACCAACTCCATCACCTTTGCATGATACTTGATCATTAATTCTCCTTTGGCTGCATATATTCCCAACATTTAATTTACGATCAATTGAGAATCACTAAAGACAATAACCTGCTGCGCCTCCATAATTTTTGCCAAATTAAGACCTACAATCATGGCCTCATACTCAGCCTTATTATTGGAAGCTTTGAATTTGAATCGTAGGGCGTATTCCATGTCAACCTCGTCCGGGCTATTCAAAACGATCCCTGCCCCACTGCTTGTTGTGCAAGATGAGCCATCTACATATAGCCTCCATATAGGTAACTCGTCTTCAAATTTTTGATCTGACAGAGTTCCTTGGTGAAATATTTTTTGCTTCCTTTCATCCTTCCCTGATATTTCTTGCTCTTCGTCGATCATCTTTTCTTGCCCTTTTACCAACCGGAGTTAGTCTGAGCTCGAATTTGATGATCCTGTAACATCCACATGCCCTTTTACCAACCTAAGTTGGTCTGATCTTGTGTTTGATGATCCTGTAACATCCATAGGTTGATCAGCGAGTAACTTTTTCTCCTCGGGGGTATCAGGATAGGTGAACTCTGTTATAAAATCCGCTACAGCTTGCCCTTTAAGCGATGATCTGGGTTCACAGACTATATCGTATTCACCAAGTTCTATTACCCAGTACATTAATCTCCCTGATTTTTCTGGTTTATGAAGGGCTTGTCTCAACGGCATATCATTATATACGACTATAGTATGAGCCTAGAAGTATGGCCTCATTCTCCTACTCGCCTCAATTAATGCTAGTGCCAATTTTTCCAGCTTTAGATATCTGATCTCTGCTCCTCGGAAGGCCTTACTTGTATAGTAGATTGGTTTTTATACTCCACTATCCACCCTTATCAATGCCGAACTGACTGCATTCTTGGACACTGCCAGATACAAGTATAATTTTTCTCCCATCACTGGCCTGGATAACAGTGGAGGTGCTCCCAAGTATTTCTTCAAGTCTTAAAAATCCTTCTCACATTCATCATTCCACTCAAAAGTCTTTCGGAGTGTCTTGAAGAATGGGAGACATCGATCAGTTGCTTGCGATACAAATATGTTGAGTGCTGCTACTCGTCCTGTAAGACTTTGCACCTCTTTCTTCGTCGTTGGAGATCACAGCCCTAATAGAGCTGTGATCTTTTCAGGATTTGCCTCAATGCCTCGTTGATTGACAATGTACCCGAGAAACATGCCTTATCGTACTCCAAATATGCAATTCGTCGGGTTCAGCTTCATTTGATATTTATCCAGTTCATCAAAAGTCTGACTTAAGTCAACTAGATGATCGGCAGCTTTCTTTCTCTTTGTCAGCATATCATCAACATAGACTTCCATATTGCAACTGATTTGTTCAGCAAAGACCTTGTTCATCAGCCGCTGATATGTCGCACCTGCATTTTTCAAACCAAAAGGCATAACATTATAACAATAAGTTCCCATAGGGGTAATGAAAGAAGTACTCTCCCTATCTTCAGGTTTCATTTTAATCTGATTGTAACCAGAATAAGCATCCATGAAGCTCAGCAGCTCGTGTCCCGAGGTAGCATCCACCAGTTGATCAATTCGGGGCAACGAAAAGTGATCCTTTGGACATGCTTTGTTGAGGTCGGTGAAGTCTACACACATCCTCCATTTATTGTTCTTCTTTTTCACCATCACCACATTTGCTAACCAGTCTGGATATTTAACATCTTCAATGAAACAAGCTTTCTGGAGCTTCTCGACTTCCTCCTGTATAGATTGATTCTTCTCGGGACTGAATACTCTTCTTCTCTGCTTCACATGCTTGATCTCCTTATTCACATTGAGTTCGTGACATAAGAAATTTGGGTCTATCCCAAGCATATCCTCATGACTCCACGCAAAAGTTTGCTTTCTGCTTCTTAGGAAAGTTATCAATTCCTGTTTTAGTGAGGCTTCCAACGACGAACCTACTTGAGTAGTTCATTCATGGTGTTCGTCGTCCAGAATGATGTTTTCAGTAGCTTCCACCACTTGACCCTTTACGAGTTGCGACTCATCTCTAGGATCCAATGTTTCAATTTCTGCACCTTCATCCACTTGATAGGTAGTAGTCTTTTTCCTTGATTCCTCCAATTCCTCTTGCTCGGCGGATGAATAATAGCATTCCCGAGCTACTTTTTGATCACCTTTCACAACTCCTACTCCAAAATTTATTGGAAATTTTAGGCACTGATGCACTGTAGATGGTACAGCCTCGAATTTATTCAATCCTACTCTTCCCATGATGATATTGTATGATGATTGAACATTCTTGTCCATCACGAAGAAACGTATTCTTTCTGTTCGACAAGCAGGCCATGTACCAATAAATATATCCAACTTGATCGTCCCAAGTGGAAATACTTTCTCGCCAGCAAAACCGAGGAGGGGTCTGTGATAAGGCTCCAGTTGAGATAACTTTAAATTTAAACTATCGAAGCAAGAGTAAAACATGATTTCTACCGAGCTACCATTATCTACTAGTACTCTTGAAATCATTACCTCCTTCATCCTCATTTTGATCACCAATGGGTCATCATGAGGATATAGAACACCTGCGAGGTCATTCTTTGAGAAACCAATGACCAATTTCTCTTTGTTCACCTTTCTCGGGCGATCCTCCTCAGCTAGATTTATTCGCTGAATGTACGAGCAAGCTTGAGCCTCACAGAGGTAAGCTTTTCTCTCTGCAGTATGGTCTCCTCCTCCTACATCTCCACCTATACTAACATTACAATCAAATGACCCAAAGAGTATTGAAAATACCTCTCATTCTAGCTGCCTTGGTCTCTTGGGCAGATCGGGGTCGTCTTCTGGATCAACTTTATGGTTTCTTTTCTTGTTCTCCTCTGCTCGAGGAGGAGATCTAGACCTCTCTCTTGTTCGGTCGTTGTTCCTTCTTTCGTTTCCACGATCAACATACTTTGCCATCTTTCCTCGTCTGATGAGTGTTTCAATCTCATTCTGAAGAGCTATGCAATTTTTGGTCATATGGCCATGATCTTTATGAAACTCGCAATATTTTGCCTTATTCCTCCTGTCAGGGTCTGCTTTCATTTTCCCTGGCCAGTTTAACTCCTCGTTGTTCTTGATTTCCTCTAGAACATGGTTGATGTCTTTCTTCAAAGGAGTATAATTATCAAATTTCTTCATTACGTCCCATACCGACCTAGTTTTTGAATGTTTGTCATTACCATTGTTCTTATGCTCTTTCTTCTTAGCTTTATCACCTTCCACCTTGGTTTCTTTGGCATCCATATTCTTCTTCGCAGCCATAGCCTCCTCGGCATTCATAATCTTGGACGCTTTTCCCATCAGGTCTGACATGGTTCTAGGCGAATCTTTAGCCAAAGTGTAGTACAACTTGTTGGGCAGTAGTCCACTCATCAAGGCAGTAGTCGCTGTCTTTTCCTCAAAATCAATGACTTCGAGCATCTCGTTATTAAAACGAGTTATATAATCTCTGGTACTTTCACCAACTTTTTGTCTAACACTTAACAAATGCGCTACTCGTTTAATAGGCTTTGACCCAAAACAGAAATTCCCAATGAATAACTCGGCCAGTTGAAAGAAAGTTGAGATCTTACCCCGAGGAAGATTATTATACCATATTTGAGCAGATCCGATAAGAGTTCCCGAGAATGCTCTGCATCTCATCTCATCTCATCTAGAACAGCATAGATGTCGGCTGCAGCTTGCTATTATTCTATATGAAGGATAGGGTCAGTCTTTCCATCATATTTGGGGGTCACAACAGGTGCTTTGAACTTTGATGGTGTTGGAAAATCTACAATGGCCTGGACGAATGGTGTTCCTCGAATAAAAGTTCGTTGTAGAGGGTTCTTGGCTTTAGCCATTTCCCATAATCTATCCTTCAGCCTCTGAATAGAGCCTTTCCATGCATTATTTCCTTCCTCGGGCCTATTGGTTCGAGCAATTGATCGAGTTGAGGTGGCTTCCTGGGATCTATCTTGATGAGCAGCTGGTCACGTCTGGGCAGATCCTTCCCTTAAATCTGATGGTCGTCGAAAACTCCTCGATGCGACTTTAGGAGGACTTCTACTCCTTCTAGGTCCTAATCGATCAAAAGGTGATACCCTGCTTAACCTCTCTAGCGCACTAGTCCTTTATGGAGAGAGAGTGATACTTTGTTCAGTATCTGTGGCCCGCACTGACGAAGTTCGTCCAGGCTGATAAGAAAAATCTTCAGATTCCTCAGTACGATATGAATCAGTACGCCTAGTACGCGAAGATGGTGCACGAGTGTTTTTTCGAATACTTCGCAACCCTTAATGGGTTGGTGCACCACCATGGAGGGTTTGTATGAGTTATCGCATAGTTTCTTGCATGACGGTCTGGCCCTGAGCCAGATTTGTCATTATTCCAGCCAGATCTGGAATATTTGGTGGAGTAGATGGATTTGGAGGGCTTCCAGCGTTTCGATTGCTGGATTCTGGAATATCAGCCATTTGTGATGAATTGTTTTTTGTGAAAAACGATATTACCAGTCGTTTCCCACAGACGGCGCCAATCTGTTGATGTAAAAAATTAGATCGTATCTAATTATTTAATCACAGATAAAATAAATGAGGCACATAAGTTTTTAAAGTGGTTCAGCCTTATAAGAATGAACTACGTCCACTGTTTCTGTTATTGATGACTGTTTGGGAATTCTCGATTACAAGTTCAATCAAGAAATTTCAGTCCCTCTACAATGAGGATTGTACAATGTATTTATAGCCCTGAGGCTGTAATGTGAAAAGGTAATACATTCAATGCTGTACATGTTAAAGGGTAATATATTAAATTCCCCTTAAGCGTATACATCTGAATGATAAGCATTTAATGAACAATCAAACTGCTAATTTTCCTGCTATTAATGCTTTGTTCGAGGTGCAGCTCGGACCGCCTAAGCTGCTCGGACCGCCTAAGGTTCCTCGGTGCTCAAAGTTTCTTGGTACTCAAAAGTTCCTTGGAGAGTTCTTGTAGGTCGGAGCGTCTGAGTTCCTCGGGGAAGCAGTGTTCCTCGTTGTAGTATGGTTCATCGGAGCGTCTGAGTTCCTCGGAAGTGTTTGTTATTGCCACATAGATTGCCACGTGTCTTCATTCAATTGGGCCATGCCAGCAGACTAAATTTGGTATCAACAATAATGTTAATTGTGTTATCAAATTTGATGAGATATAATGGAGAGATGAATAAGAAGAAAGGGAACGTGAGGTTCATAGAGATGGAGTCCCTTAGGTGGAGGTTCCTCCTGTTGCAACTATTACGGAAGTTGCCATGGTGACATAGGCTTCGACATGCACTATGATGGGGACCTCTTAGATGACTCATATTATGGATAAATATATGGAGTTTCTACACACTCCAATGTCTATGACAACATTTGGGGGAACGATGGACCCCAACTCGTTCATTACTCCCATAACACCTTTTATGGTTCCTTCGAGTAGAATCCCTATCTTTTGACTAAACCCATTAGGCATTTGGTGATCAACATTACTTCTATCATTACACCTATTATTGGAGCACCTTTTTCTACCAATATTACACCCATGGATGTTCGAGCAACATCCATGGTTGTGGGAGAAGTTTCCCTACCCTCCTTAACTATTGAGGAGATAACTAAAGAGATATTGAAGATGATAGCAGCTTCTTCGTAAAGTGCTAATGAGACTGCCTCTATTTATGATGACTTTCTCACTACTTATCTAATGGAGTTTAACGATTAACCATATCCCATGGATTAAATTCACCCCATTTTTTAGAAGTACACATGAAAGGGGGAATTTGAAGAAGTATATTAAAAGGTTTGTGGAGCATTTGGGTGTGCACTATAATAATAAAAACTATGCCTAAGGGAGTTTTCTAAATCCTTTACAGATAAATCTTACACATGATACTCCCATTTAACTCCAAGACGTGTAGCTACATTAGAGGACATGCATAACTTATTTATCTAGAAGTTCTTTTTGGCTGAGGATGAATTCACTCTAATCCAGCTTATATAGGAGAGGCAACGATCGGGTGAAGATGTGGTGCCATATATACAAAGAATCAAAGAGAGGTCTCTCGACATGAGAGAGGACGCTAATGACTCAAAATTACTTCAACTTTATACGAAAGGATTGCTAATTAAGTATATTTATCACTTGATAAATAAGATGCGCGATAGCATGTTTGAGTTTTTATTGAAGTCTGCACAAAACATTTTGTTGGTTGTTAAGCCAAACCCAATCATGACAAATATAATGTTTAAACAACAAATTGGGTGTGGAAGAGGCCAATCTACACAGATGGGTTGTATGGATGGAGCCGTGGAAGATGGAATAGGGCAGAAGAAGGATAACAAAAGAAAATTTAAGTGATACAGAGAAGACCCTCCACCACTGCCTTGCACCATTTAGGAAGCCATCATATGTTATAACACAATGCTTTACGATGGGATAGTTTATACACCCAAGACCCCTCCCTAATATGCACCAGGAGCAGACGTTCAAGGTGATCCCAAATGCTATCACATATATTGGCATGTTTTCCACTGACTAACTCATGATTCACATTGAGAAGAACTATAAAAAAGCATATAATAGATGGAATGCTACATATAACTCATGGAAACATCAACAACAACCCATTGCCAGCTTATGGGGAAAACATAGTGGTGGGCTATGATGAGCAAGCTCAGGATCACATAAGGAAGCTAAGAAGAGAGAGGAAGGAGTTTGAGTTAACATTGGAAGATTGAACAGTGGGAATAGAAAATCTATTTATTACATATGATGAATTGAGTGCTCGAGATATAGATAAAGTATATAATATGGAAGGTTATGAGTTTCAACCCATCCTAGAGTATCAAGTTGTGTCGAAGTTTCCCAAATTTATATGATTTTTTGATCAAGTTGGGATGCCTTAGGAGAGCTGGCTAGAGATCACTCGGGTGATATTAGACATCTAAAATAATAATGTTGTTCCTTTGCTAAGATGGAAGGTCCCAATGGCGAGGCTAGTAAAAAAGTTTATGTCAGAGATAACTTTCTCGGACGTTGATAGAGTAGTTAAGTTCCCACACAATTGGTCATTATATGTCACATAGACCGTGAATGGTGTAATCTTTGTTAGGTCTTTGATAAATGGAGGTGCCTCTATTAATATCATGGTTATTAGAACCTTTTATGAGGCTAATATCTTAGAGGTAAGGTTGACAGTGATGTTACTTATTATTTATGGTGATGGCAACCGGACTTCAAAATTCATTGGGTATGTTAATTTTGGGATTGTAATGGGGAATCTCACATCACACGTTAAGTTCCATCTGATTGAGAGTGCCACTTCATACCATCTATTTATAGGAAGAGTGTGAATTCACAACCATAATTTAGTTCCTTCGACGTATGAGTGTTTCCTAGTAGATAATTAAAGGCAATGCCTTGTCACTGATAGCGCTAACATTCATGAATTTGTTGAAGAGATTAAATATGATATTGAGTGCATAACTGATCGCCCAAAACCACAAGCATAAGAGTTGGAACAAATTAATTTGGCTAAGAATGGGGAAAATCAAAGGCCAATCTTCATTTTGAAGGACCTAGATGCTGAGAGGAAGCGGGGGTTAATTGAGTTTATTCGGGAGTATAAAGATGATTTTACATGGAAATACACATAGATAGCGGGGCTAGATTAAGAGGTGAGTTTCCACAAGTTGAATGTTATGCCTTTAGTAATACTGGTAAAGCAAGCATCCCGAACGTACAAGACCGAGATATAGATCAACGAGGAACTGTAACTGTTATTAAAAATTGAATTCATTAATCCATCAAACATCCAATTTATTTTTCCAATATTGTGCCAGTGGGGAAGAAAAACAAAAATCAAACATGCATATGTTAACTAGATATTTTAACAGAGCTTGCCTAAAGGATGGGTTTCCTTTGATAGTCTGATAGTTTTAATGGTAGGTCATAAAATGTACAAATTCATGAATGGGTATGTGGGTTATAAAGAGATCAATATGGATCCAAACGATGTAGAGAAAATGAAATTTAAAACACTATTGGGTAATTTTATGTACAATGCTATACCTTTTGGTTTAAAAAATATAGGGGTAAGGACGCGACTGAAAATGTGTCTCGGAAGTGCTTTCACTCTAGGCTCAAGTGCAACCCTGTCGCTCAAGTAATAATCCCAGTAAGTCGAGTATCGATCCTCAGGGAAAAAGGACAACGAAGTTGTGATGACGGGAAAAGACAAAGGAATCCTAACCTTGACTCTAAAAAGAAAGGGAAAATGATTTGGTTTTGGGAATGATTATAACTAAATGCAAATATGAAATTATGAGAATATGCAAATACACTAAACTACCTAAAATATGATTAAGAAATGATTTGAAACTTTTAACCTAAGTGATGGGAAAAATCGGACGGGAATACAATCCCCCAACCCTAGTGAATTGCAGTTATAATATTAATCATAAATTTAACTAATTAATTTGACCTGGAATTTAGTACTCCCAAGCATTATGTATACGAGGTTCAAGCCCGCGCCATACTTAATCTGAGGACGAGTAAATCGGTATCGCGATACTGACACTCGAATTGCATTCTAAATCATTACGGTTACCCAGAGGCAAACGAGATATAAAGACCTACAATTGTTATGTTGCTATGCAATACAGTCGTAATTAATCACTAAATTTAGAGGATTAATGTTATACACGTGCAATTAACACATTAGGCTGGGTTCATGTATCCCGGCCTTAGAAAATCTAGCCTAACATGCTGAAGTTAATGAAAATAATGTTTGATGTGCAGGAATTCATGATTAATCTAAAGAAAACTTATGAATTGATGTAGAATAGAATTGAAAAGAGAGAATTACTCACTAATTCTTACCAAGGCAGTAACAACAGCAATGAATAAAATTGGTAATCAAATAAATTCTGAATAAAGCTTCAATCTTGGAATTAAAATCGAAATTGTATCTAAACTAGGGTTTGCTGAAAAAGAAAGGAAACATCCATTCTTCTCCATAAAATATCCGTTCAAATAATAAAAATAAAATGGGTTTTTATACCCTCCAAGAATTTAGGAATTTCAGCTGCAGTAGGACACTTTTAGGAGAAGATCAGATTTGCAAATCTCGATACCCGGACCGATCCGGGCCTTAGGCGGACCGGTCTGCCTCTTAAGCGGATCGGTTCTTTTTATTTTGGGGCGGACCGGTCCGGGGGCAAACCGATTCTTTTAATTTCTGCCTTCTTAAGTTTTCTTTCGATCTGAATTCTACTGGAGTTTGCACAGCGGACCGGTCCGGGGTGATGGCGGACCGGTCTGCCTATTTGACTTTTCTACTGAACTTTGACTGCTCATATATTTTGTTTCGAGACTCCGATTGATGTGATGTTTCTTCCTATGTGCTCATGAATGTGATATCTTCAACTTTTCTTAGGTACCTCATCCGAATTTTGGGTGGAAATTACACTTTTTCCCTTTTGACTTTCCTTCTTTTATTTCTTGATTCTTTCGATTTCCTTCTTTCGTTTCTTGACATCAAATACTTGTAAAATCACTACGAAATACCAGAAACTCAGTGTACTCGTTAGGATTAGTCAGTAGCAAGATTATGAGATAAAGTCAACTCGATTACGTTGTTCGAGGTGCTAAAAGTAACTAAATCAAGGGATAAATTAGGAAGAATTTATGCCTAATCAAACCCCCCTAACTTAGAACTTTGCGCGTCCCAAGCAATGTAAAAGAATCCTAGCACGGCTCAATTCTTGAAAAACATTTTATTGCGATAGAATACCTTTTTTGCAGGCAAGCAATTGCATTTAGCGTATGCAACAAGCCTTTAAACCCCTAGGTTACCCTAGTAGGATGAGTGGTGTCTCGTGAGGGTTTGCAGTGAATATACCCACAAAATTCGACTCAAATAAAATTCAAAATACGTAAAAATTATGCAATTCAAACTTTTCCAAAAAATAGTCATCATCAAGTCATATGTACAAGTCTCAAACCGTAGTGTGTGTGCGCGAAGCCAGAAATATGACCGCCAATTTCCACCGATTGATCATTACGTTACTTATCCGAAAATTCGTTTTGATTTCAAATTCTCACGGAATGCTCTCTCCAACGAATCACTCGGATTGTGGTTATTCTCTCGGTATGCGTGATATAAAGAGTAAATGTAATGGATGCAACATCATGCATACAATTAGAAAGACGAAAATTTCATGGTGAAATGATCTCATCATCGGATTACGGTTTTAAAAACGGGAACATTGCCTCTTATTCGCGCACTTAATCTCCTTTATTATCTTTTGGTGTATTATCTCTCTACACGATAATCAATTTTGCAATTTCGACTCGGTTAGGAATTTTTCGGGTTTTAAGGTATATGGGGTAAAATGAAAATGGTAGGGAAGATTGGAATTGAAAAAGTCATTTTTGATGTCCATTTGTGCTTTTTCCGGACTATTGCTCATTTTTTTTTCACTTTTTTTTTTCTTCTGTTTTTCCCTTCTTTTCTTTTCTCACTATTTTTGTTGAGCATATTTTTTTTCTCTTGCCCCTTTATATGCACTTTTTGGACTTAAATTTCGAATTTTTCCATTTTTCGCAATTCCGGGCTATTTGGGTTTTTCGGGTTATCAAACGAAAGGGACAATTTTTTTTGGCTCAAATTGGGTTACAAAAGCGGTAATTTTTCGCTACTTTTTCTGGCCAGTATTTTTGGGTGAAAAACAAGGGCCTACTTCATTGTCCAAAATACCAATTGCGTTACCAAATGCGTTTCGAGATGAATTTAACTTTAGAGATCAATTTTGGCACGTTTTTCAAAGCAATATCACACACGTCTTTCATAACCGATCAAAATGAAAGGGTTGAGATCATCGACGACTTTTTAGGCGCTGAAAAGAACTTTGAGTTAACAATTAACTCGGATTGATTTAAAAACTCGCAAAAAGTTATAGGCTCGAATCTCCCCGGGTTTGTTAATCTCCACACTTATTCGTTAAGTCATCAATTTTCGCTCAATTTCCATCTTTGGTCAATTTTGGCTTTGTGTATGTTGAATTTTACAACTTGAGACTTCAATTCGAGTTTTAATGATATTTTTGAAAAATTAGAATTCCAATTTTTATTTATTTTGAACAAAAATATTTTTGATTTTTCAAAATTTTATGATTTTTTTTTTGGAAATTTCTGGGCATTTTTGAAAATTTGTGAAGTTTTAGAAATACGCACTTGTGACCCCCCTAACTTAGACTTTTGCATTGTCCTCAAGCAAAAAGGACAAAAATCTAACTCAAGGCGAATGAAAAGTGCGAAAAAATAAAACAAACAAATATTAAAATGCAACAAGACGCTATATGAGACTCATGCATGACTCAAAAATACAACAACAATCACCTCATACGCGTCGGGGGTGCGACGACCACTCATCTCTCCACAAACTCACTCGACCCCACTCACGGGGTTCGATGCTCTCCTTGTCACACCCGTCTGAGGATTATAATCCAACAATCGAAACAAGTTGGGACCTCGCCCATAGATAAAAGAAAGGCCGGGAGACTCATTGTGACTGCTCAGAAAGGGATCCCTGGGATGCTTACTCAAAGCATAGCTTGCGTGCACTGACTCAGAGGGAACTCCTAATTTTCGTTCAATTTTTAGAATGCATGGGTCATGCTTTAAGTCGGATGAAACACACCTTTTCTCCCCACTCGCCTTCGGGACCTCTAGTGGTATGGGTGGATGGTCACAAAGAAGGAATTCATAGATTTTATCTTTCCATTTTCTTTCTTCTAGGTGACAAAATGAATCCAATAGAGTTTGGACTTCGTCGGTAAGGATCTCATCCATCGTACCGAATTCTTTTTCAAATTCTTCCATGCTCATGTCCCCTAGCTCTCTCTCCCGAGTAGTGCCTACATCCTCTTTTACTTGCTCGATCTCGAACTCAACCATTTTTCTTTCATCTAACCCCTCTCTCTCTCTCTTTCAATTTCGGTATAAGTTCCCTCGCTCTCATGACTTGACACTAAGCAAGATTCTAAGGCGTCTCCACATAAATTTTCCTCAATGTACTCTTCTATGATCTCATCAATTAGGCTCACCGCGTGAAGATCATCTTCTTCCCCCGTATATTGGGCTATATGGAAGATGTTAGTCTCTAAGGTCATGTTCCCAAAGGTGAGTTGCATTCGCCCATTCCGAGTATTGATGATTGCATTAGCCGTAGCTAAGAATGGGCGCCCAAGGATGATAGGAACATGATTGCTCGAGTTAAAGGAGGGCTCCGTGTCCCAAATAACAAAATCTACCAGGAAGTAGAAAGTGTCAACTTGGACGATCATGTCCACAACTATGCCTCTTTGGATCTTCACGGTTCGATCCGCTAATTGGAGAGTGACTTTTGTGGTCTTGATATCACCCAAATCAAGTTTCCTATAAATGGAATAAGGGAGGATATTTACACTTGCTCCCAAATCAAGTAAGGTTTTTTAGATTTTATTTTCTCCAATGATGCAGGAAATGGTGGGTGCACCGGGATCTTTAAATTTAGGCGGGAGATCGTTAAGTAGAATGGATCTCACGTTCTGTGCTAGAAAGACATTTTTCTTTACCTTCATCTTTCTCTTTACTGTAAAAAAGTCTTTGATGACTTTTGCATAAGCTGGAATTTTCTTAATGGCATCGAGGAAAGGTAAGTTTAGCTTTACTTGCTTTAGCACGTCTAGCACTTCATCACGTGGGTTTTCTTTATGTGAAGGAATCAACCTTTGAGGAAATGGTGCCGCGGTGTGTGGTTTCACTACTACCTCGGGCCCACTAGTGTCGTCTTTATCACTCTCATTCAAGGGGACATCTTCGGCCTCTTTCGTGACGGGAAAAATCTCCATGTCTTTAGGTACGTCTTGTGGGGGAGGTGACAAGTCAACTACTCTCCCACTACGTAAAGTGGTAATTGCGCTACATTGCTCAGGAAGGTCATGGGGTGTCGAGCTAACACTAGTTTGACCTTGGAGAGGTCTTTGGCCCTGGGAGGAAACTTTCCCTTCTCTTGGACGCTCAATGAGGATTGTATCTTTGACAGATTTTTATTTATGTCGCTGATTAGGCGATCATATATAGAATTTGTTGCAATCTGGCTAGTGATAAATTGATTCATGGTATCCTCGAGAGTTCTTCATGGAGGCGGGATATAAGATCCTTGAGGTGGTGGTGCTTGCACATGTCTTTGCATATGTGGGGCTTGTTGAAAGTGTTGTGGTGGAGGAGGGGCAGCATGGGACGTAGGGTTCATCGCAGTATGTTGTTGCCCATAGCTAAAAACATGATGGTTTTTCCATGAAGGGTTATAATAATTCCCATGCGGTACACCGAAATTACCCTTAAAACCTCCTATACCACTAACTTGCTCTTGAAGCATCACTTTGTAGGCGGGTACAGTCGGGCATTCCTCAGTTGAATGACCCGCCTCACAAATTGCACACACCTTTTCAACGGGGTTTGGTATGGATCCAGTAGGTCCTCTTCCACATATCCCACGTAGGTCTCTCACTTCTTTCTCAAGTATATCTATCCGACTGTCCGTCATAGAATTCTTATCTACGTGAAATAGGTCAGACGCCGACGGAGTGGTGGTCACTTGACGATGTCGATTTTGAACGTTAGGATCAGATGTATCCCAGGATTGGGTAGTCTCGACGACGTACCTCAGGTGAAGCTCAGCATCGTGGGCGTCTAAGTCGACAAAAGGACCACTTCCCATAGTTTCAACAAGTTGTTTGGAGTTAAGATTCAGCCCACTATAGATAAAATAGATGATTTGCGCTGAATCAAATCCATGATGGGGGCATGAAGTAACTAACTCATTGAAACGCTTATAACATCGATCAAATGGCTCATTTTCAGATTGTCTGAACGCTTGAATTTGAGCCTTTATGGAGAGTGTTTGATGTGCTGGGAAGAACTTCTTGAGAAATCTCGATTGCAACTCGTTCAATGATGGAATCGAGCTCGGAGGTAAAGATCATAGCCAGGTCTTAGCTTTATCTTTGAGCGAGAAAGGTAAGAGTTTGAGGCGGATCACCTCTTGTGTGCAGGTTTGATCATTGAGACTATCGTACACATCCTCAAATTCCCTAATATGGAGGTATGGCTTCTCAGAATCCATACCATGGTAATGAGGTAGCATCTGGATCATCCCATTTTTGAAACAGAATTTCCCGGCATTATACGGGAGTATAATGCATCCCGGAGTGACTGTGCGCTCGGGATATAAGAATTCTCTCAACGGGCGGTATGGGGGCTCTTCCTCACCGGCAGCTTCACTACCGTGTTGCGACATCTCCCTCTCTCTTAATGACTCGGTGCTCTCACTTGGTGTGCTCGAGGTGTACTCGGGGGTGTGTCCTAAGAAGGAAAACGAAGTGTTGTTTGAGATTGAGTGTGAAGGTGTGGGAGGTGGGATCCAGAATTGTGGGGCGTTAGGAGTGTGGGGGCTATCGGGGTTATACTTAAAGATTGGATTTTCGTGAATTTTGGTTGGAGTATTGTGGGGTGTAGGAGTGAGTTCATAATTTTGCATTAATAGCTTGTGAGAGATGATGGTGAATCTTTTTGTGCTTTTTGAATTTTTTTTATATGTTTTTGGATTATTGGAGATTTTTTTGTCAAAGCTTTGGATTGACTCGATCTAATCCTAAGTCTACCTAATTCCCCGGCAACGACGCCAAAAACTTGACGCGACTGAAAATGTGTCTCAGAAGTGCGTTCACTCTAGGCTTAAGTGCAAGCCTGTCGCTCAAGTAATAATCCCAGTCAGTCGGGTATCGATCCTCAGGGAAAAAGGACAATGAAGTTGTGACGACGGAAAAAGATGAAGAAATCCTAACCTTGACTCTAAAAAGAAAGGGAAATGATTTCGTTTTGGGAATGATTATAACTAAATGCAAATATGAAATTATGAGAATATGCAAATACACTAAACTACCTAAAATATGATTGAGAAATGATTTGAAACTTTTAACCTAAGTGATGGGAAAATAGGATGGGAATACAATCCCCCAACCCAAGTGAATTGCAGTTATAATATTAATCATAAATTTAACTGATTGATTTGACCCAGAATTTAGTACTCCCAAGCATTACGTATACGAGGTTCAAGCCCGCGTCATACTTAATCTGAGGATGAGTTAATCAGTATCGCGATAGTAACACTCGAATTGCATTCTAAATCATCACGGTTACCCAGAGGTAAACGAGATATAAAGACCTACAATTGTTATGTTGCTACGCAATACGGTCCTAATTAATCACTAAATTCAGAGGATTAATGTTATACACGTGCAATTAACACATCAGGCTGGGTTCATGTATCCCGTCCTTAGAAAATCTATCCTAACATGCTGGAGTTAATGAAAATAATGCTTGATGTGCAGGAATTCATGATTAATCTAAAGAAAACTTATGAATTGATGTAGAATAGAATTGAAAAGAGAGAATTACTCACTAATTCTTACCAAGGCAGTAACAACAGCAATGAATAAAACTGGTAATCAAATATATTCTGAATAAAGCTTCAATCTTGGAATTAAAATGGAAATTGTATCTAAATTAGGGTTTGCTGGAAAAGAAAGGAAAAATCTATTCTTCTCCCTAAAATCTCCGTTCAAATAATACAAATAAAATGGGTTTTTATACCCTCCAAGAATTTAGGAATTTCAGCTGCAGTAGGACTCTTTTAGGAGAAGATCAGATTTGTAAATCTCGATACCCGGACCGGTCCGGGCCTTAGGCGGACCGGCCTGCCTCTTAAGCGGATCGATTATTTTTATTTTGGGGCGGACCGGTCCGGGGGTGGAGCGGCTCTTTTAATTTCTGCCTTCTTTTGTTTGCTTTCGATCCGAGTTCTACTAGAGTTTTCACAGCGGACCGGTCCGGGGTGATGGCGGACCGGTCTGCCTATTTGACTTTTCTGCTGAACTTTGACTGCTCATATCTTTTGTTCCGGGACTCCGATTGAGGTGCCGTTTCTTTCTATGTGCTCATGAATGTGATATCTTCAACTTCTCTTTAGGTACCTCATTCGAATTTCGGGTGGAAATTATAATTTTACCCTTTTGACTTTCCTTCTTTTCTTTCTTGATTCTTCTGATTTCCTTCTTTCGTTTCTTAACATCAAATACCTGTAAAATCACTATGAAATACCCGAAACTCGGTGTACTCGTTAGGATTAGTCAGTAGCAAGATTATCAGATAAAGTCAACTCGATTACGTTGTTCGAGGTGCTAAAAGTAACTAAATCAATGGATAAATTAGGAAGAATTTATGCCTAATCAGGTAACTTATCAAAGAATGATCATCGCCATTTTTCATGACCTTTTCCATGACATTTTGAAGTTCTATATGGATTATCTGATTATCAAGTTAAGGAATAAGGAATCTTACTTGGTTGATTTGAGAATATTTTTCAATAGGTGTAGGATACAAAAATTGAAGATGAACCCACTCAAGTGCAGTTTTGGTGTAACGAGTGGGAAATTTTTGGGTTTTGTAGATTGGAAGGGAGTTCATATTAACCAAGACAAGCAGAAAGATATCCTTGATATGCCTTGCCCAAGAATGACGAAGAAGCTTAAGAGCTTCCTCAGGAAGATTTCCTACCTGAGAATTTATCCCAGGTTTGGATGAGATTACTCATCCATTGATAGATTTGTATGGTGAAGTTCAAATAGGAAGAACCTTACTAATAAGATTTTAAGAAGCTTAAGAAATCACTCATCTCCCTATAAAGGATGATTCCGCTAAGAACTGAAGTGTTGTTGTAGCTTTATCTTAATTCTACCACAAGGTCCATTGGTGCATTGTCAACACAAGAGATTACCAGGAAAGAATGACATGTTTACTATCTGAGTAGAAACACCTTTGTCCAAAGGCAAGACACACTCACCATTCATATTATGAAAAGATGTGATCCCATTAAGTTTTTATTGGAACGAACCATTTTGATTGGGAGGGTAGAAAGCTGGTTCCTTATCCTCTTAGACTATGATCTGAAATGTGTGGTCCCCCGCGCAATCAAGAATCAAGCTTACGTAGATTTACCAATAATTTTTCCTTCTAGGATATTTGAGCCACCCCATGAAGACATTTTAGGCGATGATCTACAATCCAACACTTAGAGTCCAATCTTGAAGAGTGGATTATGGAGTTTGATTTCTCCTCGACCAAAGGAAAAGGAGGAGCATGGGTCATCCTCTTAAAAGGAAAAGAATAAATTTATATGTCTTTTAAGTTGGATTTCTTTTATTCTAATAATGAGGTATGAGTCTTTGGTTTGGGGATTACTGGAGGATCTTTGAAGAGGTATCCCTTCGCTCCGCATCAAAAGGGATTCAAACTTAGTAGTCAAGTAAGTGAATGAAGTATACACATTAAAGAACCTCAACTTGGATCTTTATAGAATATTAATCCAGAGATCGATAGACTGGTTTCATCAAGAAGTAGTGGAAAATCATCCTTGAATAATGAACATGCAATTTAATTCATATGCCAAACTTGCACAAAAGGTAGCTATAAATGGAAAGTCAGTAATTGTGGTGATCTAACGAAGAACAGATACATCTGTCATGCTTGCAATATTGCCAACTGAAGATGACTCGGACTGGAGAGGCAAAATACAGAAGCGGATGGAGTTTGGAGAAGGAGAGATGGGTCTTAGAGAGTTAATGTAATTTTTGTCACGATATGGAGTTTATACTTCAAAAACATTGAGGGATGGCTGGCAAGATACATCGACTTGGAGGAAGTAGAGCAGAAATTAAAGAAATCCCATAAGAAACATTTCAAGACCATTGAGATCCCTATATATCGAAGAATTCATAGAGAGGGATATTTTTGGCCAGTGATGAGGCCTGTTGCAGTAGTAATATAAAGAGAATGTGCTATGTGTCAACTTTTCTTTTTGGAAACTAAATGGAATTTTTTGGAAGCCTAAATAGATTGGATATAACCTTATATTTCTTTATCAAAGTTGGGGTTATTCACGTGGAGAAAATTTAATCCATGAGGATTATAAGAAGTACTTTAAGATTATACATTCAAGTGAAGCAGCTATATCACAAAGGATACTTTAATATACCTTTGAGGTACATCACAATGGAGGAAGCACATAAGTTCTCAAGAAATCCCATGATCCAAATCAAAACGGGGGAGCCAAATTGTATGATCAACTCATCACTTGGGGCTATTATTGGCCATTTATGGAGAAAGACTCAGTTGAGTTCATTCGAAAGTGTAAAAAGTCTGATCCATGCTCCTTTGGTAGACCTTCATTCCTTGGAAACTCCCTATCCATTTTACACTTGGGCATTCGACCTTATAGGGGCAATCAAACTGCCATCAAGGAGAAAAATTTGAATACTCATGGCAACAGAGTGATTTACAAAGTGTATAGAGGCAGTACCTTTAAAGAGAGCAATAAGAGGCATGGTGGCATAATTCATCACAGAGTACATAATTTTCCATTTTGCCATTCCCAAGGTTATTTTAGCTGACAATGGAATTCCATTCATCAACAAATAGGTGACTCTACTCATATATAAATACTCGATCATACACCATACTTTGACGGTAGCCTACCCTAAAATCAATGGTTAAGTTGAAGGTCAAGACAATGGAGGACTTTCTTGTAGTATGGAATGGCAAAATTCTAGCAGTACTATGGGCTTATCGAATAAACAAAAGGAAAACAACTAGTTATACATCTTTTTCCTTAGTCATGGAGCTGAAGCAATTTTTCCAGTTGAGCTAAAAGTACGTTTATCTAGATATTCCTTACGAAGCAGCATGCTAACTAAATGTCGGCACATTCAACTAGAATCATTGGATGAACATAGAGATAACACGAGGAAGCACTTCCATATGAACATAAAGCGACTCTCCCGGGCTTATGAAAATATAGTGAAGCCAAGAAAATTTGTAGAAAGAGATTTGGTTCTAAAAGTAGTTGTTAGTCACATTCTCATTGCCTAAGTTTGCAGCTAATTAGGAGGGACCATTTGTTGTCAAAGAAGCACATGATTCGGATTACTATTCAATCTCCAAGATAGAAGATGACAAAGTTAACAATAAGTGGTTATAAGTTTACCATGTTTAGAGTTAGTTGTACTTTCTTATTTTAAATCATCTTTCTTTTGAGTTTTTCGTGAGATTTTTTAGAGGTGCTTAGTGAACATGAGCAAACACATACATACAATATGAATCATAGTTTATATTATAAACACAAGTGTTAGAAGTAAGCAAATGAGTATGACGACATAATTAAGAGTGTCCATAATAAAATATCTCTTCTTTATATTTCAACTTGAATGGAGTTACATTATAAGTGGAGACTATTTCCCACAAATATAAAAAAGAGAAAAATATTCCTAGAGGTGCAATGCTTGGCAATGGAATTTCACACCCGGACTTATTATCAGTTGTGTTGGCATTGGTCATGGATCCACGATCACTATCACTAAAGGACTCATTGTGAGATGGCTCTGGTATAAGGGTACAACTCTCCATTTGTTGAGTAAACATAACATCTTGAGAAGGAATAGTCTGAGATACCTCAGAAGGTGCAACACGTTCTCTTGCAGCCTACAAAGAAACCATAATAAGATTTAGCCACATATTGCATTTTTTTGTTACTAGAGAGGTAACTTAAAGAAAAATCTTAGTAAAGAGTTTCCAAGTCACCAAGCAGGTGTGAGATTTGAGGAAATTTGAGCAAAGAGATTTCTAAGTCACCAAGTAGGTGTAAGATTTGAATTTTTTTAGCAAAGAGTTTGCTAAATTTGAGATTTTTTTAAACAAATCTTAGCAAAGAGATTGCTAAGTCACCAAGCAGGTGTGATAGTTTGAAAGAACTTCAGCAAAGATTTTGCTAAGTCACTAAGAAGGCGTGAAATTTGGAAAAAAAATTGGAAAAGAGTTTCCTAAGTCTGAGATTTTAATTTTTTTATTAAAGAGATTGCTAAGTCACCAAGAAGGTGTATTTGTAAACATTTTTAAGGAAGCGCACACACAACTAAAATATACATCAGGAGCTTGAACAACCATATTTGAAGCTAATGGAGTGTTTGCATCTAATGTTAGTAGAGGGAGGTTCCTCTTGAGCTGGTGCAGGAAACCCAATTTTGACTATCATAAGAACCAGTCCATAAGTAGGACCTGACGATGACGATGAATCACTAGTCTTAATGTTGGAAGGGGAACCTTCCACTAAGGGTAGATAAACCTCATTGGAAGAAGTTGTTGGCACACATTAGGAAAGTTACATCAACAGAAAGAGAGAAAACTTGCTAAGAGTTAACAAATGAAATATCAAGTAAAACGTTATAAATAAATTAGATAATTACTCAAAGCATTTACCTCCTCCAAAGTCGCTCGTGTAATATAATCCATAATTAGCCTCGTGAGGGCGCGAGGAGTAAGAGACTCGTTCAACACACTAACAATGGCCAGAACATCCATCTGGGAAGACACATATCACTTAAGTATCATAAACACAACAGTTTAAGGAGGCATACTTTGAAGTTTATAAAATAAAAAAGACAAGTTACCTTTAGCAAGTTTGCTAGAAGAATCATAACTAGTGGTAAGATATTGGAGGTAGATGTCGTAGAAGGAGATAGTTCAGGTGCCGTTGAAGATTCACCAACACTACCTCATAGCCCAAGCATTTCATCTTCTAGTGACAATATATGTGCTACCTCACTCACACGACTGGAAGAAGCACGCCTTGAGTATTTAAGTCTAATCATTAATGAATGGTGAGCTAGAGCTGAATCAGGGATAGATTCATTGACGATTGGGCTTGGGAGGTTCCTTGGGGGTGATGGAGAATAATGAAGAGATTAAGATTCCTAAATAGTAAAGGCAAAAGATAAACTATCAGAGGGAGAAAATTAACGCAATTGAACTTTTATAAAATTCAAACAAATAACAAAATATAGAGTTACCTCTGAGTAGGAGAAATGAATAGCATTGGAGCAGACTACGTTGAAGCTTCTACCACATCCTCATATATTCTTCTAAAATAATATGTTCAAAGGAACTTGGTGGCATGGGAGTTGGGCTTGGACTTGGTGGGATCACAACACGCTCCTAAGTTGTGCTCTTCCTCAAGGTTTTGGTGCCCAAATGTTTTTTGCACTGAGAACGGCTCCAATGGAAGGTTACTCTTTGGACTGACCAAAGTTAGAGATTCTCCTAGGAAAAACTTCAGAATCAATAGCATTATAAAAAGGTGATTTCCCAAGTAACCTGATTAAATCAACGTGAGGAATAAATGGAAAATGATTGAATCCATGTAGTACCTCAGCGCTTATTAACCGCATATTTTCCACCAAATCCAGATTAGGTGGTCGAACAACTTTTAGAGGAACCCTAGCCAATTCGGTGGCACCTTTCTTAGTTTTGGATTTCTTGAGAGCTGGGAGGGAAGCCTTCTCCATTGACAAACCAATTGTAGAGGAAACCTTCCTTTTTATAGCAGTTGTGGCAGGGGCAACAGTTTTCTTCTTTCCCTTTTGAGGCACATCGGTCAATGGTGCCAAAGGAGGTAACTCCTGTAGTGGACTCCTTTTCGTGGTGCTTAACTAAAATTCAACTCCAAAACTGAGTTGTTCTTAATCTCAAGCTCATTTAGGGCATATCGTTTCACCACTGGATAGGCTGGACGAGTTTTGAGCCACTATATAATTTTTTATGTTGAGATGGACAAAAATGCATAACACAAAATGTCACCTTTCCTCTTCTTGTTTGGAATGATGATATTGTCCTTAAGTTTATAACAAAGTGATACAACGATAGAGGTTGTAAAGTCAGAGCAAGTTATGGAGAAAGAGTCATCGGCTCTGCTACTTCGACAGGTCATGGGGTATACTTTGGTCATATCCATATTATCTAGAAGAACGGTGGGGGTGAGAGGCCTCACTTTTAATGCCCCGGTTAGTGAATAAGGGAAGATGTCCATGAGTCAGTACAAAAATAATAGATAAAGCATGTTTCTTGATAAGCATTTATTCTGTCATCGCTTCAACTAGAAGGTAAGCCTTAGTAAAAAAATAAGCACGTTTAGGCTTAACTTTCCCCACAGTAAGACCTAGCAATAAAAGGTGAATACTTATCAAGAAAATGAAGTAAGTCCTTTATGCTTTTCTTCTTATTCCAAAGGATCGGCCTTGGAAATTTCATAAAAGATTAAACAGTGGGGGTCTATGAAGGGGCAACAGTGGGGAACCTCCGATAAAGGAACCTCGTTAAGAGGATGGTGTTAGCAAAATTAGGACATCATACCTCCCCAAATATTGTTCCACGTCAGTACGAGTCCTATGTAACCAAGTGTATAGAGACTTGGCAGTATGTTGAAGATTAACCCCACGAGCCAACCTTAGAGATATATTAATCAAGTCTCTACGAGGTTGATCGTTAGGATTTCCCGATGAAAAAATAGTGAGAGAGCACATACAAGATATAAGTAACTAACACCGGCGAGGAACCTTTACCTACACCTAAAGCTGCATCAGGGATAATACCTTTGGCCTTCTCATCTTTAGTGGCTTTGGGGGGAACCTTGTAATAAAATTTAATAAGTTGGGTGAAGGAAGCTTTGTTGGAATTCCATATGCATTCATAACAGATTTTATCCAAATCTACTCAAACTGTAGCTTCAGTGGTAACAAGAGTTTTATCTTTGTACGAAAGGGCAGCATAGTTCTCAAGTCCCATATGCTCACAAACATCTTCAAGGGTGATCGTGAATTCACCCCAAGCTGCAATGAAAGTGTGGGACACTTGGTTCCTTCGAGAGACCAATAATTGGAAAGGTACATTGTTCTCGAATAAGGTAAACTCCCCAAACCAACAAGTGTGACCACCTTTTTGAGGATGACAGAGTAGGTTTGATGGATATAGGTTGACCAAGTCGTAAAACCTTATGGGGAGCCTCCAAGTTCTTTAAAATTAATGTAGGAGTAAAGTAAGCCTTTATGTTCCACCTAAAATGAAGAGTTCCAACGGGGACTAGGCGTTCCCAATCTTATCTGTCCTCTAGTTTTTCCACTAGCGTCAGGGTGTAAGCTTTGGCTTAAAAATGACTGGAAAATGCTTAGCATTCTTCCTTAAACTTATCATTTTCCCCCAAAGTAGTGGCACAACGGTATGACCTCAATTGGACTTGATGCGCCATCGTCGGGGCCAAGTGTCGGGTTTTAAACAACTGAGAAATAGCCATTTTTGGATGCTAACATTTTGTTTTCCCATGCGTGGGTATTATAAAAAAAATAATGTGTTTTAAGTAAATGAAGTCTACACAGATCACCCCAACTTGCCTTGTGGCAAATGGCGGCAGAGATGTCGGGCGATTAAACTCCAGCACTAATTGTTGATGCTTGCCAAAAAGATCACAACTTGTTTATAAAGGAAGAGTTTCTCAGTCTTTTCAAGATGCCGGTTATTTCAAATTTTTATCAGCCAAGTTTATCGCGATAATCTCCCACGGATTAAGTTTGTTCACAATGAGTCCCTATAGTTCAAGTTTGTTCGCAATGAGTTCCCGCATATCATGCTTGTTAGAAATAAGTTTCCACAGATCAAGTTCATTCGCAATAATTTCCCACGGATAAGGCTTGTTCACAAAGAGGGCAAATAAACTAAGTTTGTTCAAGAATAGTATTTCCTACTATGAGGATGGAAAGTCACGGTTATTTTTCTTTTGAGTTCACACAAGGATAGCTTTATCATAGTAGAGTTTTTTCAGATAAAGGTGTTTATTGCAAATATTTGTTTCCCACACAATAAATTAATCTATGAAAGGTCAAATGTAAGGGGGCTTAAGGATAAACACGTAATTAGAGATAATCCCCCCCCCCCCCCCCCCCCCAATTAAATAAATTAGATAAGTATTCAACAAAGAATAGTGAGATTATAAAGGATTATTTAAAGTCAAGTGAGTTTGCTCATAAGCCATTGATAAGCAAGGCAACGTTAAGGCATGACTTAACCTCTTTAGATTCACTAAGGAAAACACTAGCTAGTCTGAGAGAGCATAAGACGAAGAAACATGTTGCGATTAACCACCAGCTTGATCGGCCAAAAGAGTTTATGAGCGAAGAAGAGGTGCTCATGTAGAAAAGGATTATCTGACATAAATGAATATTCTTTTGCATAATTCCATGCCGAAATATTTTATATGATGTATTGGGCATAGCGTTCATTATAAGTAGTATTTTTATCTATGCTTTGAGATAACTGTATGCCATGCTGAATAGTTTTGTCCCCTATTAGATGGCTGATGGGGGACTCTCATGGGCATGATAAAAAAGAAAATGGGATTTAATGTCTTACGAATATAGGACTGAGACCAAATATATACTACATTATTCCATTGAGGGAGGACGGATGAAAAATAAGGCATCACACATCAGAGAGAGATAAATGTTTATGAGAAAGTTATTACAAGAACTAGAGATTTTATCCTTCACCATTAATACCTGTACCCAAGATTTGTACCAAGAACATAGGGATTGATTGAGATTTGACCCATATACCTTCGTATCCTGGTGTTTATTGCCTCCCCGGGGTGTATCTAGAGTGCTTGCTTTTCTCAAGCTCTTACAAGTTATTTCAAGGGTTCATCTATTATTCTAAACATATCATATTTATTACTTGTTATTGATTTATATAATAAGCACCCAAAAGTGTTTAATTTATATCCCAAATAGATGCATTTTAGTCACTCGTTTTAATAAAAAAAATGTCATATTTATCTATATTGTAGGTAAATAATTAATCGTGGTATCAAATGGTGTTAAATCAACATAATTGCGATAAAATAGAGGTCACAAGCATTGAATGAAGAAAATCAAAGGACCGTGAAGACTGAAGTCCCGTTTGAGTTTATCCCGATGAATTCTAATGCCCTAAACCCTAAGTCTAAACCGAGCCCGACCCATTACCCGAACGTCGTGTGTGCTTAGTTTGTACTTTTATATATATTTTTTAGATTTTTATTTGAGATGTGTATAACTTTTATATATTTTTTTTATGTGCGTAGTGTTGTAAATATTAGGGTCCGTGTATTTTTTATTTATTTACACCAGGTTTTTTTATATTTTTTATGTAAATATAGTAGGTGTGCATAGTTATTAGATTTTTGGTTATTTTATTACTTTTAATTTTTGTTTTATTAGTTTAGTTTAATTATTATTTTTATTTTATTTGAGTCTTATAATTTAGAGATTAGGAATTTAATTTTTCTAATAGGTTTGATTTTTTTAGTTTTAGTTTTATAATTAGATTTTTTTTTATTATTATTACAAATTAAACACCACACACTCTCTTTTCTCTCCTCTCATCCTTCTCAACATACTCCTCAAATGCAGGCAACCCCGAAACTCCATACCCACCTGCCTAGGGTTGTGTTTCGGCCGGATCGGATCGGATCGGAAAATGACCTTTTGGAAAAAATTCAAAATTTTTCAGGAAAAAAATATTTGTTCCACTTTCCTATCCAATTTTTTCGGAAAATCAAAAAAGTTTCCGAATTCGGAAAATTCGAAAAATCGGAAAAATTCGGAAATTCAAAAAATATACTAAAAATTCAGAAATTTTGGAAATTCCAAAATTTCAAAAAAACTAATATAGGATTTTCGATTAGTCGAAATCTCATTTTAAAGAAATCGAAAAAAAGATTTAACCCAACATGTAAATATGTAAGGATTTAACCATTTGTTTCATTTGTGTAGAGGATAGAGAGATATTCTCCTTTTATAGAGAACTTTTTTGGGTCTCTCTTCCTCTCCTAGCGGATGTGGGACACATGAAAATGTTTAAAAAAATTAGAAAAATTGGAAATCGGAAAATATTTCGGAAAAAATCGGAAAAATCGGATCGGCATAGTTTCGGATAAATCAGATTGGAAAAATCGGAAAATCGGAAATTCAGAATTATTTCCAATTTTTTATCCGATTTTTTTCAAAAAAATTGAAAATCGAAAAATCGAAAAATCGGAAATCGGAAACCTTATATATATTCCAAAATCGGAAAATATCGGATCGAATATCGGAAAAATCGAAATGTTCGAAAAAAAAAATACAGCCCTACACCTGCCCCAAACCAAGAAAAACCCACCTTAAACCAACAAACCCATCTCCACCTTTCTTCCATAAAATCCGGCTAGCAGCTAAAATCAACTCAATTCACAACACCATATCAAACCCAAAACCACCCATACCCATTTTTCTCTCACCCGCCACATAAGCCAAGAAGATATGAACTGTTTTCCTTATTCAAAACTTATCTTCCAAGAAACCCACATGCCTAAGAAATGGATTGAGTCAACTAAAGAAAAATAAAATCCCAAACAGATCTACTCTACAAAAAAAAAAAAAAAACGTGGGTTATAAAGAAGAAGGAGGTGGCAACTCATTAAAAGGATAGACTCTCACCCAAAGGAAAAAAGAGAGAAGTCAATGTAAATTTTGTACAGTTTGAAATAAAAAATACAAAAAAAAAAAAATAGTTTAGTTTAGAATAATTGTTAGGTTTAGATTTTTTATTCTTGTATTTGTAATTAAATGAAGTGATTTTGGAAGAAGGAGACTAAATTCAAGAATGCGATTAAAGGGGAGATTTTTTGTTTCGTAATTATTTCTTTCTCTTTAATTCTATATTGTGATTGTGCATTTTTTTTTTTTTTTTTGGAAGCAAACAAGAGTGTAACTTTATTCATACATGCCATCTTCACTATATCTCCTTCCCATTAGTGCAGTAAGCTTTGAGTTAGGAGAATTGGATTTCATTTTCTTTTTCTCTGGCATTTTCTTCAATGCTTTTCGAGATCCACATACATCATAAACCGTACAAGACACTCAATGATCATGTCCAAAGCGGTTCCCGTAGCAATTCTATATTAGCATCATCAACTAACCTAGGGTAACTCTGTGGACTTCCCGTGAAGTTGTCAAAGGATTGCTGTGGAGATTGAGCCATTTCGTGGAAAATAACGATGAGGTCGGCTTGTTTGCATTGCATATTGGTAATCTCAGCTTTTGCCTTTGCTAATTGTGCTCGAAGCTCATTAACTTGGTTTTGAAGCTGACATCCATAAACGGGGTTCCTCAGCCTCGCGTTCGCCTCATAAACTATGCTACTCACTGCGTCAACTCTTTGAGATTCCGGCAATTCCTGCAAGAGCTTGATTATATTGCTGGCTCCAAAGACCCGATGAGCAGTTGTAAACTTGAGTGGATCATTCGGTGGGAAGTAGGGTGCTAAAACACATTTGTCGGCACATCTCCGCCGTAGGATCTTACAAGCAGCACATGGGCTAATCACAACCGACGGATGGGAAGGAGGAGATGATGAACTAATTGTTGTTGCTGTTGTGTCAATACATTCCATCTTATTTATTTAGAGATAGGATTATATATATCTATACCGAGCGAGAGATATAAATGAGCTTAAAGATAGGATTGTGCTTAATTATTCATTATGCTCGACTAATCATCCTGTTCAAGATGTGAGATGAAACGCGTATGATGTTAAGCTAATTAAATAATTTATTTAATTTCTATAATTATAGGCTAATTAATTTAGAATTGTCATAAATTAATTTATGTAACGAGAGTTAGTAAATTAATTTTAAAGGTTAATATTTGATTTTGGAAATTGAACTAGAGATATGTTTTTCCTAAAACTAAATATTAATTCGGTGTTGAAATTTGAGGATTCATACAATTTTTAATAAATTGATCCTAACGAGTCATTTGCTTGAATAGAGTATAAATCTTAGATTTTCTAGTGTGACATTTTTAACTTAGTTTTCTGACAAAGATACTATTAAATTTATAATTGTAACGAGAGTTAGATTTTGAATTTAATATTATCTCAAAATATTTCAAATTAATAAATTAAGAATTTAAAACTAACTAAATACGCGGTGTAATCCCATCTCTTACCTTCTCACATTTATCACACTCGGTTAAGTATCATTTTTAGTTATTTAATCACTTGAGATTTTTAGCATTAGTTAGTTAATTCTCCATTGAAATAGATTTTAAAAAAAATAAAAAAAGGTATTAATAAAAAATTGGAATTGCAAATATTCACGCTATTTGTTTCACCTTGAAAGTTGGATTGATAATCGTACTTACCGCAATACGAGTTATTTAACAAGTTTTGTACGTATTAAAGGGATTTTAATTAGCTTGGCTTTGAAAACAACGATCATATGCAAAAAGTCAGTTATCATTATACATAAGAGTTTGTGAGTTTATACTAAAGAGTTTGATTCTTTCCAACTAAGTTTATTCCTTCATTTTTAGTAGCATCTTATCTATTAAATTATCACCATCAATAAAGGTTACACCTCAGTTTATATTTAAGCACCCTAGCATTAACATAACTGCTCTTTTACAACATGATATTGCATTTTAATTAATTTATTAACTATGTTTAATTCAGAATCAACTCGAAGACATTAGAATGATATCATGCACATTATGAGATACCTTCGAGGAACAATTAATGATATGCCCAAAGTGTACCAGAAAATTCAGAGACCACAAGCTCGGCCTTATGACAACCGATGTAATAGAAGTTTAAGAATACCTATCGGCAACATCATCCTAATGAGGTTGGCCACAGCCGACTCCCCCTCAACTACGGACCTCATCTCGACGACAGCCGAGATTATCTAGAACCTTGGAGCAGAGTTCTTATCAGGTCGTCCATAGTCGACGTCGCAGCCACCCCATACATTGAGAGAGTATGCGCTTGCATTCAAATGAGAAAATTATATATTAAACACCTTTTAACTCAAACAAATCCTAAACATGCAACTAAGTGTGATTTAATCAAGAAGTAGATCATGAAGATTAATCAAACACACAAAATTGAGAAAAAATCCCCCTAAGGGGCAAAACCATTTATTTTCATTATAATATTGTAACTGTACAATTTCGGATTACAATGAAAATACAAGTGACTAAGAATTACCCTCAGGTGTCAAATTCTGTAGTCGGCGGCTGGAGTTATCCCTTTCCAGTAGGGCTGCAATGAAGAAGAACGGTCTTCTCCACAATGGTATGAACCGCAAAAATGTGTTCCTGTGTTGCAAAGTGATTCACAAGTATTTGGAAATTTGTGTGAATCAAAAACCTAGAGTCTTGGTACTCAATAGGTGAAGACATAGAGTTTTTTGTACTCTGAAAATCGTGTATGGAAGTCTTGGAAAACCACTTCCCGTAGTGGGTTTATAAAGGAAACGTTTAGCCTAGAAAATCTGACCACGATCTGCTGAAGTTTATCCCAGGCGCACCAGTCCGGGTCTGAGGTGGATCGGTTCGGGTAGGCGGACCGGTTCTTTTTTTTTTGGCTTCTTCAGTTCGCTTGCGGTCCGGGGTGTACTGGCTTTTCAGCAGGCGGATCGGTCCGGGTCTGAGGCGGACCGATTCGCAGGCGGATCGGTTCTTTTTCAAGGGCGGACCGGTCCGGCCTGTCAGACTTTTATTCCTCTTCTTCTTTTGATATTCGGATCCATTGATGACTGTATAAATCTTTGAATTTCTTCAACGGTGTAACGACGTATGACATAACAAATTGATAATGGACAAAAATGTCCTTACAAATCTCTCCCTATGTCTATGCCGGTACAAACATAAAAATATCTGAATTATCAAGTAAAAAATTGCCTATACAAATCTACCCTTCCATGAACCCAAAACTGAAAAGGTACAATTAAATAAGACTTCATCGTTTGTTCTTCAACTCTTCAGGAATCTTCAACGCTTTTCTCATCAGGGTGTGCAATCCAATGTTAATCCATGTAGTACCTACACACATGAGAAAAAGCAAAATACCAAGTGACGTATCGAGTTTGAAATGAGATAAACAGATATGCCAATATGCTAATTGGTGATAAACAACTCAACAGTACAAAACTCACTCCCCCTTAATGTGATAATTCTTTCTCCCCCTTTTTATGATGTCCCCAAATAGACAAATGAGAGAAATAATGCAAACAAGCAATGAAGGGGTGTCACAAGGAAATACACAACTATTTTTTTTTTATTTTTCAAATTTTTTCAAACAAAATCACACCATGAATGAACACAAAGCAACCAAGTTGATGATAGCGTTAATGAATGGGTGTGAACATAATTCGATAGGAAGATCAATGCATACAAACAAGACATATGTGCACGATGAATATCGGATACTCCTAACGAATGAACTCAAAGTCTTCCTTTGGTGTAAAAAAAATGGAAATATAAGATAATGACTTAATCAAATCAACAAATGAAAGCGAAAAATGATTTCTACACCAATAACGTCCAAAACTTTTTATGCTTTTTCAGGACTTTCAAGGAAGTGCAAACTCGTTTATATTCTCCAACCAAACTCCCTCAGATATAATTTCGAATAGAGGCTTTCTAAATTCTCAAACTTTGGAGAATTTATGGTGAAACGTAAGTGGCCCATATTTGGCATGAATTGCTTGTTATTGCCTTTAAATTTTTTTCGGGCTCTTTTAACCTCTTTGGACCTCGGATATTAAAATTCCTCCATTTTTAGGTCCTTTTTAATGGTGGATTTTGCGCAAAGGATAGATGATTACCTGTCGCAGCCCCTCCCCGTTATACAAAAACACACAGTCTCACCAAAACGGTTTTTACATGCATTCCAATCTTGTCAAGTTTTATCGCATATTGAAAGTTGTATAGACAGGATTGAGATGGAAACACTCAAGCCAATATGAGATAGACAAGTGCAATAATCAAATATAGTCGTTCATGTGTGCAATAAAGGATATAGGAGTCAGACATGTAGGAAGATATCACTAATTACATCTCAAAGACTCCAAACAATGTAAAGCACATGGATGAAATGATGTAGCCTCTCAAATCTCTATCAAACAGTCACATGGATATATGGAATGAAGTTGTGACTTGGCTATCTTAAATTCTCATCCATAAAAGGAGCAAAAACAGAAATCTTTTTGGATTTTTCAAAAAATTTATAAAAATAAAATCTTTTCGTGATTTTCTTAAAGGAAAATCTTTTTGAATTTTTCAAAAGAAATATAAAAAGAAAAAAGAATAAATAAATAGTTGTACTACCAAGCAATTGTACATATAAAATAGACTAGCAATAGGAAGCATATGATATGAACATGATGAAGCATCCTATTCTAGACATAGACCAACCCCTCAGTCAACTTTGCAAACCCCCAAAGACTTCCTAAGACTCTCAAATCTAAGGGTATCTAAAGGTTTCGTGAAAATGTCGACTAACCGACGGTCGGTGGGAACAAAACTCAGGGATACGAATTTCTCCCCAACTAGCTGTCGTATAAAGTGCTCACGTATCCTGATGTGCTTGGTGCACGAATGCTGGACTGGATTGCGGGATATGTGTATCGCGCTCGTGTTGTCATAGGAAATGGTCATGGTGTCTTGTGAAATCCCATAATCCTCCATCATTTTATTCATCCATAAGAGTTGCATACAACAACTCCCGGTGGCTATGTACTCAGCCTCCGCAGTGGACAAAGAGATGGAATTTTGCTTCTTGCTCAGCCAGGAGACAAGATCAGAACCAAAATAGAAACACCCACCAGAAGTGCTCCTATAACCATCTACATCCCCGGCCCAATCGGAATCTGAATAGGGGGACAAACGGTCATTAGTATCAAAGGAATACCAAATACCGTATGAGAGAGTCCCACTCACGTATTTAATAATACGTTTTAGAGCAAGTAAATGTGACTCTTTCGGGGACGCCTAATATCGCGCACAGACTCCAACACTAAAGGCTATGTCGGGACGACTGGCAGTCAAGTAGAGAAGACTACCTATCATACTCCGATACAAGGTTTGCTCTACGTCCTTGCCTGAAGTGTCCTTACTAAGCTTGGTAGTGGCACTCATAGGTGTACGTGCATGCTTAGTGGAGTCTAAACCAAATTTCTTCACTAGGTCTCTAGCATACTTGGATTGGGAGATGAACATCCCATCCTCTAGCTGACGAGCTTGGAGACCAAGGAAGAAAGTAAGCTCACCAACCATGCTCATCTCAAACTCACTTTTCATCTCCTCTTCAAAGTGATGAGCATGTTGAGAGCATGTGGATCCAAAGACTATGTCGTCCACGTAGACCTGGGCAACCAAAATAGCATTGTCATCTCTCTTGACAAACAACATCATATCTACTCCCCCTCTCTTGAAGCCACGAGCTAAGAGATAGGAAGTAAGCCTCTCTACCAAGCACGGGGTGCTTGCTTCAAACCATACAAGGCTTTCCTCAGATAGTAGACGTGCTTCGGGTGCTGTGGGTCTTCAAACCCTTTTGGTTGTTCCACGTAAACCTCCTCCTGTAGAATGCCATTCAGAAAGGCACTCTTGATATCCATCTGATATAACTTGAAGTGCAGTTGACATGCGATGGCGAGCAGAAGACGGACGAACTCAAGCCTCGCAACAGGAGTGTAATACCCCGTATTTTTGTGACATTTATTTATGGGATTAATTGAATTAAATGTGTATTAATTGGGAATTAATCCGGATAAAATACTAACGAGATGTGAGTTGGTATTTGATTATAATGTGTACATACGACGTTATATGAATATTGAAATTATTAAATTTGTCGTGAGATTAATATACGGTAATTTGGGAAATTTTATTGAGACGCGTGTGATAGTCACGTCAGGAAAGTAATTATTTAATTAAAAAGTAAATTTTATTTCTATTAACCGTATGGTCATTTTGAGTACGCCAACGCGTTCGGAAGGGACAAAATAGTCAGAAAACACTAGCCGGGGGTTTAGTTTGGGTCCCGGGGCATTTTTAGGCCATACCGGCAACTTAAAAGGGTATTTTGGTAATTTTGGAATTTTGGGAATTAAAACCCACGAAAATCAGAATTTAATTACAACTTATCATTTAACCCACTAACCCATTTCCAACCCCAATCTAAGTAGTGGGCTACGGGAGAAGTTTAGAAACTGTGTCTATTTTTGCCAAAAACCAACCTCCACCTCCATTTGCCATCTTGTGAGAAGAGCTTGTAGAGAGAGAGAGAGGAATTCAACCATCTTCAACCAACAACAAATCTGGAACATAAGGCAAGTGGTTTAATTACGTTATTTTGCAAAGAATGTTTCTTCCATGCGTAGGAAATTGATATAATTGTTTTGTTCTTAGAGAATGATAAAGACCCATTGAATTGGAATTGGAAAATTACTTTTGATGAGGAGATTGCATGTAGAATTGTGTTAGGGTGAGTATTCTGAGAAAATACATCTTTTATATCACCAAAAACGGATTTAATTATGTCTATGGATGACTTTAATTTTCTAGGGTTCATGTTCATGGGATTTGGGGAAAATTGGGGAGATTTACTGATGAGATGATGTTTAGGAAGATTTAGCCCTATATAAATGTTTAGTTATGACCTATGAATGTTTAATGTGAATTAGAAACCTTAAAACACTGTTGGGTTAATGTTGGGATGAGCTTTGAGAAGAGAAATTGGTGAAAAACATAATACGAATTTTCTAGGCTCGAACTGTCACCTCGTTAGAAGACCTGCCCAGGTCGTTCAAACGAGCTCGTTCGAACGAGCTTCTAACGAGTTGACAGTTTTGCTTCTAATGATAGGGATGTTCGTTCGATGCCTTTCGTTCGAACGAGATCTCGTTAGATGCCCACTTCGTTCGAACGAACTCTCGTTCGAACAACCTCATTCGAACGAGACTTCTAACGAGTTGACAGTTTGGTCTTTTTGACCTGATTTGACTTCTAGTGTTCTGTAACCTTGTTTAATTGTAGAGATGACAATTCCTTGATGACTAATCGATATAGTTGGGACATTTGGAATATTTTTAGGAGTAAAACATAGAAGTGTGGTTTGAACCAAATTATACTTATGGGTTAGAACGTGAGTAACAAATTACGTCGTGAGGATAATGGATGATGTATATATATATAAACCGGGGATACGTGTATTGGTATAAGAATGAGAAGTATACCACTAATAAAATATGTTAAGTACTAAGATCTGTGCATGCTTAGTATACGTATATGATTTTATGTGTATGACATACCTACCATACTTGCTATCACGGTAGGTTTGCATTCGCTTAAGGCCATTTACTCCTTGTGTGCCTGGATTTAGAGTGGTACCTAGAGGACATAGTTCAAGAGAATGACTTATTTGTGAGTTAATAAGTCAGCTGACTAGGATCGTAGGTATGTACGTGACCCATGGATATGTTGAATTACGTTCGCCTCCCTTTTCGTGTGTTGTGCTTATTCTAACAATTCCTGAGAGATTCGGAATTTGTGATCCTTATGTACGTGATGTACCGGGATGGATAGCAGAGTATGTGTGCACCGCAGCTTAGCCTCGGGGTTCTTGTATTGTATATTTATGATGTGAAGAATATACGGTTAAATGAAAAGAATTGTTATGTTTGAATGTGAGAATCATTATAGTAACGCATTGAGAATATAAAATGGGAGATAACTTTTGGTAAATTATATTACTAATACTTTGAAGTTTGAAATTTAAGTAAAGCTCTCTATTAAATTGATAGCGTTGGGACTTATAGTACTAATCGAGTAGAAAGGACAGTATTTGTTTTGTTCTAGTTAGATATGAGAAACACTTGTATGGGTATGGTACGTTAGGAGTGTACAAATAGCCGAGAGGTGAGTATTTCATGTGAGAGCACGTCCTAACATGTACTTTGCATTCATTGTTTTAATGTTATTAAAACACTTGCTGTTTTTAAAATACTCTCCACTTTCGGGCTCTGACCCGTTTTCTTTCAAATCTATTTTTTTGTAAAAACCTTTTTAGGTGCTCAGCCACAAGGACACCATGCATAGTATTTCCAGTCAGGTGACGAGCTGTAGCTATTGTGGAAGTTACAGGACCTTGCTAGTAGACGCTTCATCTACCTTGACTCTATATTCAGATTTCTTCAGTTGTAGGTCATGTTGCCCATTTCTTTTAGAGACATTTCATTTATTTCAGTTATTCAGACTTTTGGGTTGTAATTAATTCAGGATGCAGACTTGTTTTATTTTCTCTCCATATTGGGATTGTTGTGAGGAGTATTTCCTCTAGACTCATTTTTACTTATTGATTTACTATATTTGGACTTCATTGTGAATGGTTATGTTATCCTTTACATTTCACTTATTGCATGTTAATCAGAGTTAACTTAAAATTTGGCAACTCACTTTTTAAATACTAGGTGGTTAGTAATCATTAAAATGTTTTCGACAGTGATGCTATTAACTGAACCAACTTGGCATTTTGTATTCATTTAATAAAGGAGTAGCTACCCGGTATTTAATTAGTCGGGGTGTCACAAGGAGCAAATGTCTCCCCAAAGTCTACACCTTCTATCTGTGTGTAGCCTTGAGTGACCAACCTAGCCTTATTTCTGATTATGGTACCATTTTCATCCATTTTATTCTTAAAAATCCACCAGGTACCTATCACATTAGTCTTACTAGGTCGAGGGACTAGTTCCCAGAAATTATTCTTTTTAAACTGAAGCAACTCTTCCTGCATAGTAAATATCCAGTGTTCATCCTTGAGTGCTTCTTTATGATTTTTGGTCTCGACGTTGGACGTGTAGCAAAAGTGGCTAACGACGTTCTCTAGTTGAGCATGAGTCTTGACCCCAAGAGTGGGATCACTAACAATGGAAGAAGGGTCATGACTCTTGCGAACCCAAGCAGGTGTGTCCCCTAGCACAGGAGTAGGGTCCACAGAGTGTGAGAGAAGGACAAGTAAGTCACTGTCAGAAAAGTCCTCATCCTCACACTGAAGGTTAGGATCAATAATTGTCGGAGGTTCGCCATCTTGCACGGTGACGTTTATTGATTCCATAACCTTAGAGCTCTTCAGGTTAAAAACCCGGTATGCTCTACTAGTCGATGATTATCCTAGCAATATTCCCTCATCGCTCCGGGAGTCAAACTTTCCTAATTGCTCTCTATCCCGTAGGATGTAGCATTTACTCCCAAAGACACGGAAATATGCAAGGTTGGGCTTCTTTCCAGTCCACAACTCATACGGAGTCTAAAGTGTGTGTGGACGCAAATAAACCCTATTCACCGTGTGGCATGCAGTAGACACTACCTCTGCCTAAAATCTCCTAGAAACTTTATGACCTAGAAGCATAGATCTAGCCATCTCTTGGATCATTCTATTCTTTCTCTCAACAATCCCATTTTGCTGAGGATTTCTCACAGCATAAAAATCATGTTTGATCCCGAGGCTATCACAGCAAAGATCTACCTTTGCTTCTGTGAATTCAGTGCCATTGTCACTACGCATCCTGTTAATAGTGACACCGTATTGATTTTGCAGGACACGGCACTTGGTCGTTAAAAATTCTACAGCATCGGATTTCTCTCTCAGAAAACCTATAATGGAGTACCTGGAGAAATTGTCTACCATCACTAGGATATACCTCTTACCACCTAGACTCTTGGTACGAGTGGGACCCATAAGGTCCATGTGTATAAGCTCAAGAACATGAGAGGTGGTAATAGAATGCAACTTCCTATGGGGACTACGAATTTATTATCCCATCTGACAGGGTCCACAAACCGTCGAAGTTGGCCTTCGAAGAGATGGTAAGCCACGTACTAGGTCCTTTCTAGCTAAGCGAGTGAGATCTCTAATATTTATGTGATCTAGACGTTAGTGCCACAGATCCATAAGAGTGATCGTGGCGCTGTTGCAGACAAGTGAGGATGTGGGCTCAGTCCCATAGCAATTATCCTTTATCCTCACCCCTTGCACTAATAGTTTACCGGCTTGATTATAGACCTTACAAGTGCCCCGGTCAAACTTTACTGCAAAGTCATCGTCGCACAGTTGGCTAATGCTGAGAAGGTTTGCTTTCAAACCTTTGACGTACAAAACATTTTCTAGCTTAGGAAAACCAGGTAAATCGATAGTACATCGTCCTATAATGCTAGACTTGCTCCCATCTCCAAAGGTGACTCTGCCGTCCTGATAATCCTCAAGATATGTAAAAAATGAGGCATCACCTGTCATATGTCTGGAGCACCCACTGTCAAAATACCACTGTGAGGTATTATGTGCTTTGAGATAAACATGAACAACAAAAGCCTTTTTATCTTTCTTAGGTACCCAAGAGGTGGTAACCTTTTGTTTGCCTTTGTTGTTGTTGATTTTAGCTCGAATGTGAGAAGCATTCACTAACGGCAAGGACATCCGTCAGAATTCTTCCATTAAACTCTGAGATGTGGCAGATAAGAACTCAACTCGCTCTCTCAGACTAGAAAACTCATCAGTATGACGTGGTGGAGCAGTAGTACGTCGTGTCCAACCCATACTATAGCAAAACTCCCTGAGGTGGCCTTTTCTTTTGCAATAAGTACAGAAGAACACAGTCAAAGGCGGACCTTGGTTTGCTTTTCTTGGTCGAACTCTCCTTCGAGGTTTTTGACGATGACAATAAGGAATAGTAGTAAACTCAGGAACTGGACCAGGTGCAATTTGAGAGGTGGAGCCACCATCATACCCAATTCCCTGCCGATCACCAAAACCTAAAGCGGGGCCGAGGAGAATCTTTCCCATCTTCCCAGATCTATCCTCGATTTGTACCTTGACTTCCCGTGATTTCTCAAGATCATGAGTCAGCTAGGAAATAAGGGCTTAAAGTTTCTTTCGAGTCTCCACGGAGGAATGGAGCTGACTCGTAAGACTAGACACTTGTTTAGTCAAGTCCCCTCTCTCTTTCTCAAAAACACTATCTCTCTCTAAACAAACTCTCTTTCTCGACACAGGCATATTGTCTCTTTCTCAGGGCGGTGAAGGTGGATGACTCTCTCTCTCTCACCATTCTTAAATCTTCCTCTAATCCGGTGATCTTAAGAACTAGCGCTTTGTTACGTTTTTTAGTTTTAAATGACTCAGAATATAACTCAGCATAGGCGCGTTGAATATCACTCTCTCTCGCACTTGAGTCATCCTCTCCCTCACTCACATCGTTCTCACTGTCGAGGTGTCCCTGTGAAGCATCATCATCATAGTTGTGAAGAGAACTAGGAGTGCTCACTTGACTGGCCTTGAATGCGGTGAAGTTACACTCATGCGGTGACTCATCTCCTGAATCCACCGTCTCGACCTCACTGTCGTCGCTAAGAGTAGCATTAAGGACAGCTTTTCCTTTCTCTCTATTCAGACGAGTGGCACACTGAAAAGCTCTATGACCCCTACCATCGCACTCAAAGCATCTCTCACTTTCTTTCTTAGGAGGATTTTTGGAATCTTTTTCATTTTTCTTTTCAAACTTATTTTTCTCAAATTTCTTTTTATCTTTACAATTGTCATTTTTCTTAAATTTGAGAATCCTCTTGAAATTTTTTGTAAAAAGAGCCAAATCATCTAAGTCAAAATCACACTCAGAATCTGACGTGTCAGTCTCTCTCTTTCTAGATGACTCTTCCCTCTTTCTAGCCGACCCCTCAATCTTTTTCTCTTTGGCATTAAGTGCAATTCCCTTATCTTTAGACCTAGCAGTTTTAGGGAACATATCAATTTCATAAGCATGGAAATCTCCTTCAAGTTCTTTCAATTTTAGCGTATTTAAATTGCCCATAGAATTTAGCACAGTGACTTTAGGGATAAAACACTTAGGCAAAGAACGAAGAATCTTTTTGACAACTCTAGCATTAGGAATATGTTCACCAAGATTAAATCTAGTATTAACAATGTCAGAAAGTCTAGCATAGAAATCATCAAAACATTCAGTCTCATGCATGGTGATGGTTTCAAATTGCTCTTTCAAAGCATTTGTTCCTTCATGGGTGAGTTGTAAAACATCCCATGCCTCATTTGACGTGGTGCACGTCATGATACGTCGGAACTCATTGGGAGTGATGGAACTGGAAATAGCACTCAAACCTTTAGAGTTAAAAGACGACCATCTAAATTCATCTTCAGTCCAAGAGGTGACAGGTTTTAAATTAGTCACGTTTTCCACAGTGACGGAGGAAGGTGTTCACCCTCTTTCAACTAAAATCCAAACCCTTTCATCTATGGCTTTTAAAGCCGACCTCATGCGGGATTTCCAATAAGCATAATTTGTCCCGTCAAAAACAGGTAATTTATTATATGATTTCTCCATTTGAACACGCACTTTTTTAAAAATCAATTTTTTTTGAAAAATGATATCTTAGAAAAGATTTTGCAAAAAATAGGAATACGCGATAGATTAGCGTAACCTGCTCTGATACCAATTTGAGAGAGTATGCGCTTGCATTCAAATGAGAAAATTATATATTAAACACCTTTTAACTCAAACAAACCCTAAACATGCAACTAAGTGTGATTTAATCAAGAAGTAGATCATGAAGATTAATCAAACACACACAATTGAGGAAAAATCCCCCTAAGGGGCAAAACCATTTATTTTCATTATAATATTGTAACTGTACAATTTCGAATTACAATGAAAATACAAGTGAATAAGAATTACCCTAGGTGTCGGATTCTGTAGTCGGCGACTGGAGTTATCCCTTTCCAGTAGGGCTGCAATGAAGAAGAAGAACGGTCTTCTCCACAATGGTATGAACAGCAAAAGTGCGTTCCTGGGTTGCAAAGTGATTCACAAGTATTTGGAAATTTGTGTGAATAAAAAACCTAGAGTCTTGGTACTCAATAGGTGAAGACTTAGAGTTTTTTGTACTCTGAAAATCGTGTATGGAAGTCTTGGAAAACCACTTCCCATAGTGGGTTTATAAAGGAAACGTTTAGCCAAGAAAATCTGACCACGATCTGCTGAAGTTTATCCCAGGCGGACCGGTCCGGGTCTGAGGCGGATCGGTCCGGGTAGGCCGATCGGTTCTTTTTATTTTTGGCTTCTTCGGTTCGCTTGCGGTCCGGGGTGTACTGGCTTTTCAGCAGGCAGATCGGTCCGGGTCTGAGGCGGATCGGTTCACAGGCGGATCAATTTTTTTTCAAGGACGGATCGGTTCGGCCTGTCAGACTTTGATTCCTCTTCTTCTTTTGATATTCGGATCCGTTGATGACTGTATGAATCTTTGAATTTCTTCAACGGTGTAACGGCTCACGACATAACAAATTGATAATGGAAAAAAATGTCCTTACATACATCAACTTCGATTGATGACCAACCAAGGTTAGCATGGACTAATGGGACAACCATCCTTCAACATCATCATCGGCCCTAGCCGACGTTGTAAACCACTACAAGAAAAATGAATATTAGGGACGGGAGTATTAGGGACGGCCGTGTCCTTTTTTCCCTAATACTATACCATAAGGGACGGTTTCAATTACCGTCCTTTTTTATAGTAATAAAAGGGACGATTTTTTAAAAACCGTCCCTTTTGGTATTTCTCAAAAAGGACGGTAATTAAAACCGTCCCTTAAAGCATATACGATTTTTTAGCGCTAATTTTTCCTGGGTTATTTTAAGGGACGGAATTTAAAACCATCCCTTTTGTTATATCAAAAGGGACGGTTTGTAAAATCCGTCCCTTTTGATATAGCAAAAGGGACGGTTTTAAATTCCGTCCCAGTTAATAAAAATTAATTTTTATTTTTTCCAAATGAGTATTTGGGACGGATTGTTTTAACCGTCCCTTTTAAGATACCAACAAAGACGGTTTTAAAATCCGTCTCTTTTGGTATAAATTATTTTTTATTTCCCCCCCACTTTTTTGGGCAAAAGGGACGGTTACATCAGACCCTTTTAATGTTTTCCCTAATTTTTCCCCCACTTATTCCAAAAATTGGCACTTTCTACGTTTTGGACTCCCTACCCCCTTCATGCTCTCTCGCGCTCTCTCTGCCCGCCGCCTCTCCCCTGCCCTAGCCCCGCTCCACTCCTCCGCCTCTCCCCTGCCCTACCCCAGCTCCACCCCTCCGCCTCCTCCTCTCCCCCTTATGCCTCCGCCTCTCCCCTGCGCACAAGTATTAATCCCTTCTGCCATATATATATATATATATATATATATATATATATATATATATATATATATATATATATATATATATATAGACACACACACATATACATTATCTGTATTGATTTGTTTAGACATTTGTTAGGGATTTGTTTAGATTGTTATCATAGTAGTTTAGGCATTTTTTACAGTTTTGTTTAGTGATCACTTTACATATTTTAACATACTAGTTAGGGCTTTTTATGCATTTAACATCAATAAGTGTAAAACAGATTTTTAATTATTTATAGCAAACCAGATTTAATAAATAAAAAAAAAATCAGATTGGATTACCGAATCGGACTACCGGATTGTTAACAAATTAGGATTCGGTTGCCAATGTACTGATCCGTGTCTAACTATCGGATCCCGTCCGAATCCAAAAATTTCAAACGGATTCTAGCTACAAAATTTCTAGTTTTTATAATTTTCTAAATCCCATGTGCCAAATGAGAATGAGGGATTTCATTTTTTTCCAGTTTATTGTTGCTTTGTACTCCATCCATGTTTAATTAGGAATTCATGTTTATAACATTGGTACGGACACTTTTAGAACATTGACACGAACAAATGATATTCAAATGCAATTTTGTATATATTTATAAATATTTTTTTCAATTTGTAATAGGGGTTCAATAAGATCAATATGGATAAGAGTTGGATCGGAGGAGATAGGACCACAAAGGCGTACGCTGATGGAGTTCAAATCTTTATTGATTTTGCATATAGAAATAAGGATATTCTTACTTCTAGCATCAAATGCCCATGTAGTACTTATGTTAATCGTGTCTACTATAACTCACAAACTGTGAGGAATCACATAGAGATGTATGGTTTTGAAAAGAGTTACAAGAATTGGATTTATCATGGGGAATCATTGGGTGATTTTAATATCAACGTAAATAGTTGGAGCGATGGTATGGTTGTTGATGATGTATTAGCTGATTTGAACTCGGGGGCAAGCATGATTGCGATGGTTCAAGAAGGAAGGGGGATTCCATGTAGAGAGGAAAATATGGGCAATGATGAAGAACCTAACATCGAAGATCATGACGTGCCCGACGCAGACCTCCCAGAATATTTTAGACTTTTAAAAGAGGCACAAAGTGAGTTGTATGAGAATTGTCCTAAGGACATTACCGAGTTGTCATTTGTTGTTGAATTATTGCACTTGAAATAGCTAAATGGATGGACAAATCGTTCTTTTACGATGTTGATGTTATTCTTGCAGAAGGTGTTCCCGAAAACCAAGATTCCAAAATCCTTTTATCAAGCTAATAAATTGACAAAAGAATTAGGATTTAAGTATGAAACGTGGGATGCATGTCCTAAGAGTTGTATGTTGTTTCGAAATGAGAGCGAGAATCTTGAGAAATGCAAAATTTGTGGGGAACCTAGGTTCAAAAGTGAATTTGATAGTGGTGAGGGTACAAAAGTAGCTGTGAAAAAGGTAAGGTATTTTCCTTTGAAATCGAGATTACAACGATTGTATTGGTCATCGCATACTGCTCCACTAATGAAATGGAATGCTGATGAACGAATCGATGATGGCGTGTTGAGGCATCCTGCTGACTCCCTTGCATGGAAGACATTTGATGAGCGAAATCCATCTTTTGCGAGTGATTACCGCAATGTTAGACTTGCACTAGCAACTGATGGATTCAATCCGTTTGGTAATATGAGCATTGCTCACAGTACTTGGCCTATTGTGCTAATGATATTAAACTTGCCCCCATGGTTGTGTATGAAACAACCCCACTTAATTTTATCTGTTCTTATTGACGGACCAAAAGGGCCCGGTGATAAAATTGATGTATATTTACAACCACTAATTGATGAGTTGAAAGAGTTATGGGCTAATGGGGTACGTACTTATGATGAATCAGTGAATTAGTTTTTCGAGTTACATGCGGCGTTGTTATGGACAATTAGCGATTTTCCTGGTTATGCCATGTTATCAGGATGGAGCACAAAAGGTGAATTTTCTTGTCCTTGTTGCAATAAGGACCATCAAGCTATACGATTGAATAACGGTCGTAAGTACTGTTATTGGGGTCATCGTCGATTCTTACCAATGCGACATAAATTTCGGAAATAAAAAGTTATATTTAATGGCAAGGTTGATATGAGGCCACCACCATTGAAACTAACTGGATCACAAGTTCTGGAAAAATTAAATGAGCTTGACGTTGTAACTGGATATAAGAAAGAAGACGTGCTGAAAAGAATGATAAGAGACCAAAAGGAAATTGAGCTTGCAAAAAAAACTAAAGGTAATATTCCGAAAAAAAGACTGAATTGGAAGAAGAAAAGTATCTTTTTTGAATTGAAATATTGGTAGCATAATTTGATTCGCCATAATCTTGATGTCATGCATATTGAGAAGAATTTTTGTGACAATATTCTTTTTACATTGTTGGGCCTCAAAGGGAAAACAAAGGATAATTTAAATGCTCGCAAAAACCTCAAAAAGATGAGTATTAGGCGCATGCTACATCCTCAACCGCGAGGAGCAAATCAACAGTATGTGGCCCCAACAGATATATTCTTGAAAGTGTTGTTGAATCTCAAAGTTCCAGATGGTTATTCTTCGAATATTTCACGATGTGTGCACCCTCAAGAGAGAAGCATTTGGGGACTTAAGAGTCATGGCAATCACATTCTAATGCAACAACTACTCCCGATAGTTGTATGTAGGGTATTGCCAAAGCATGTTGTCAAAGCTTTAATTGAATTAAGTAATTTCTTTGGGATACCATGCTCAAGTGTAAATACTTTAGCTGACTTGGAGAAATTTGAAAACCGTATGGATCTTACTTTATGCAGTCTAGAGAAGATATTCCCTCCAGGATTTTTTAATGTGATGGAACATTTGCCCATGCCTTTGACTGATGAACTATTAATTGCAGGGTCAGTGCTTTATCATTGGATGTATCCAATGGAAAGGTATCTACACACATTGAAACTCTATGTGCGAAATCGTGCTCATCCTGAGGCCTCAATTGCTAAGTCTGTCCTTTTAGAAGAGTGCATGGCCTTTTGCTCGAGGTATTTGGGTGATAACGTGGAAACCAAGTCTATTATACCTATTAGAACAGATGACAAAGGTAATGACTCTGGTCGCGCTGTTGGGAAAAAAGTTCAAATTCAGCTTGATGAAGAAACATTGGTTCAAGCTCATCGTTATGTGCTTTTCAACACTGATTCAGTGGCACCGTTCATCGAGTAAGTTAGGTTTTTACCTTAACAACTTGCACAACTTTGTTACTTGTAGGTTTTGATACATTCATTACGAAATTGACATGTGTGCTTTTTTATAGAGAACATCTTGTGGAACTTTCAAAAGAGTATCCTCAACTTTCACAGCACCATATTCAACGCCTTCATAACGAAAAATTCAGCACATGGTTTAAGAATCATGTAAGTTGGTTTATTCCTCGTTAATCTTAATAGTGCTCTAGTATATTTGCTATATAAAATTTTGATTACCTTTTTTGTTGGGAAAATATCAGGTGCGCAGTTTGACAAATAACGCCCAACTACCCGATGAAGTTAGGAGTTTGCCTTTAGGCCCTCTAAAGGCTGCTTTTAGATTCCACTCTTATATTGTTCGTGGTTTTCGATTTCGGACAAAGGCAGTTGATCAACGTAGAAAAACTCAAAATAGTGGGGTGGTTCTAAAAGCTGCACAGATGAGTTATTCTGGCCGTAGAGACAAAAATCCTCTTTTAGGGGATGTTACTTTCTATGGACAGGTTACAAACATCATTGAGATTCGTTACCTTAACGGCATGAAATTTGTCTTATTCAAATGCGATTGGATCGATAACCGTATTGGTAAAAAATTAGATGAATTTAACTTTACGCTCATTAACTTCAACTATTTGTTATATAAAGAGAACAGAGTTGGTGATGAACCTTTTATCCTAGCATCTCAAGCAGAACAAGTTTGGTATGTGGAAGACCCGTTAGAATCAGACTGGCATGTTGTTGTTTCGATGACACCAAGAGACAAATTTGATGGATATTTAGCCAATGAAGACTTATATGTCCATGAAGTTGAGACATTTAGCATGCAACAACTAGATCAAGATCAAAATGTATCTTGGACGAGGCAAGGGATAGATGGTTCCATAATTGACACAACCGTTCTTGATGATGACGATGGCACGGAGTAAGAAAGGGATGAAGTTATTGAGGAATGAAGGGATGGTGGTTGAAATGCTTGAACTTTTTTACCCCTGTATTACGTTAGTGAGAACATATCAGAATTATAAAATGATGATTGAAATGGATGTTTTATTAAATATTTGTTCTCGTATTCACGTGTGTTGCCTTTTATTTTTTAATATTAACGGTTATGTTATAAATGATGTGCTTAAATGTTTTTTGATATTGTGACAGGAAACAATGCGGTCTTCTGTAAATTTTAATGATAATATTAAGAATGCATTAGAAGAATTTGAACATTCATCTTTTAAAGAGGGAACTCCAATTACTTTGTACGGATTCCGTAAAATTGAATTATGTCGTTACTTGCAAAAATGTGGGAAACAAATATCAGAACAATATTTGTTTGAAAAAATACTCCAGACGCTACCACCATGTTGGGATCAAGCAAAAGAAAAGATATTTCAAAAGCATAATCCAACACGTGGAGAGAAATTAGTAGAGCTACTAGAGGAGGAAGAACGAGAGTTTCATACTTTATGGATAGAATTTGAGCAACATAAAATGAGCCCAAATTTAAATGTGCGAGATCATATGCATAACAAAGAAAGAATATACAACATTTTAAAGAGGATAGGCTTTTGTCCTAACATAATTGTTCTCGTGCATGCGATTGTGAGTACGCTTCCACCCACTTGGCCAATTTCATCTATTATTAAAAGGATAAAATGTGGTTGGCTCAATATGAGGGATTTGGCAGATTTTTTGGAAGAAATAGAAAGGTATTGAAAATGCATACTATCAAAGGAAATACGATGTATTATAAGTTTTCATTTTGTGTTTCATGTATAACGTTTATTCATATTTATTTTGACATATATGTTTTTTTATACAGATCTATCATGCCAACTAAAAACCCTTATCATTCCGTGGGAGTAGGAGGGTCATCTGATTCTCAAGCAGAAATGACCCCCCCCCCATGTGCTTAGACGTCTATAGGATCACATCGGTCTCAACCAGAGTCATCTCAGCCAATGATATGCCAACCCTCAGATAATATGGGTGGAGGTATGTGTCTACCTATATAGTAGATAATTGTAAAATTCTTCTACGAATATTTTACTTTTATAATTATTCATGTCATATTTTCTTTTGAATTTTTATCAGGTAGTGCTGAGGGTACACCATTACCAACTCAAAATGGTCCCGCTACTAGTGTGAAACGTAGAGGGTTTTCGAAACCATGGAAAGAATGGGATAGTGGTCAAAAGTTGATAATTGGGTGGAATAACGACTGCCAGCCAATCGAACCCAATGGGAAGAAGCTTGCGAGTCAGTTGGGATATTTCTCTAGACAAGGATCGTTATTTCCTTTGGATGTGGATGATTGGAGAAGAGTATTGAAGAAAAATCTTGATATAGTTTGGGATAGTGTGACGGTACTTGTCTATCATTGCGAATATAAATTTGAATATTTTAAAATGCTCAGTTAGTGCGTCAATCAAATGATCTATTTATAATTTATTTGTATTCTTTTGTTTGTAGCGCAATACAAATGCCCCTGAAGGATTTAAGCCAATTTGTTTTCAAATGCTGGACAATGCTTGGAGGCGCTTTAAGTATCGTATAAAAAAGGACTATTATGAGGCATATGACAATGACACAAATCGACTTGAAAATGTACATCTCCAAGTTGATCCCGATATATGGCCTAAATTAGTGTCTTATTGGGGTGAAAAAGAAACCGTGGTATGAGATATGTAGAATTACTTTCTATTTATTTTTGTTGATTTTTTATATGTATCAAAATTGTAACATGATTTAACTCTTTATATAGCAAGTGGCGGCCAAAAACCCCGAAAATAGGGCAAACCTTTGTACCCACCCTAGGATTGGGAGGACGTCAATTCCTCAAGTTGTAGAAAAGGTTAACATCATATTTTATCTTCCTTACATATTCTTTTATGCTTTTAGTTTGAGGACGATAATGTTGAATTTCATCATTACTATTATGAACGTAATATGTTTTTTTTTCTTATCTTACTTAAAAAATAATAGATGAAAAAAGCCGACTTGCCTATCGACAATCTTAGTGTGTATAGAGAGACTCGAAGGTTGAAGGATAAAACGTATAATATAGAGGATGGAGCGGCTAGTATAGAGGTATTATATTTTAATGTCCATCCTTGTTACCTAATGTAAAAAATATTGCAATAAATGTTTTATGTTATTGCACACTATTTAAAACTCTTTTCTTAATTTGTAGGAAAGTATACAAAGACAGTTGAATGCGATAGAAGAAGAACAACAGAATGACCCGAAAGTGAGAGATAAAATCTTTGAGGATGTCATTGGTCGTGACGGACATGGACGTGCATTATGTAGGGGAGTTGGTATTCGACCGCCATCTGTAAGGTCCATGCCTTCTCACTTTTACGAGAGCGAGATCGAAAGGTTGCAAAAGAGGATTGAGGAGGGAGAGACTCGTCATCGTGAAGAGATATAAAAGTTGAAAGAGACCACCAACAAATTGTTTCGTATGATACAAAATGCTGGATTCCCAATACCACCAGATGATTCCCCGAGTACTTCCAATGTTCAGCTGTAGGGAACAGGTATCCTCATTTCTCATCGTTATCCAATTATCAAAAAGAAATTATTTTGGATAGGAATACTAAATTGTACAAAGACAATTGGCGGATTTGTTTCTTGTCACTTCCTATATGTGTGTGTGTGGGGGGGGGGGGAGTACATAAGCATAAAAACATCCCATCGATGGGTGAATATGTAAAACAGCCATAAAACGGTCCCGTAAGAGTCACGAACAACTCGCACGGGACCAATGTGACTCGTAGGAACCGACCGCGTAGTCACGGGGCTCCCGGTTTGAGTGTACGACGTAAATTTGCAAAAAATAGACTTAAAGCATAAAAACATGGCATCGAGGGGTTAAAACGTAAAACAGCCTTAAAAGGGTCCCGTAAGAGTCACGAACACCTCGCACGGGACCAATGTGACTCGTAAGAACAAACGGCATAGTCACGGGGCTCCCGATTTGAGTGTACGTCGTAAAGTTGCAAAAAATTAGACTTAAGCATAAAAACATGCCATCGAATGGTGAAAACGTAAAACAACCTTAAAACGGTCCCGTAAGAGTCATAAACATCTTGCACGGGACCAATGTGACTCGTAAGAACCGACGGCGTAGTCCCGAGGCTCCCGGTTGGATTGTACGACGTAAATTTGCAAAAAAATAGACTTAAGCATAAAACAAGTCATGGAAGGGTGAAATCATAAAACATCCCTGAAACGGTCCCATAAGAGTCACGAACACCTCGCACGGGACCAATGTGACTCGTAGGAACCGATCGCGTAGGCACGGGACTCCCGATTTGACTGTACGACGTAAAGTTGCAAAAAATTAGCCTTAAGCATAAAAACATGCCATCTAATGGTGAAAACGTAAAACAACCTTAAAAAGGTCCCGTAAGAGTCACGAACACCTCGCACGGGACCAATGTGACTCGTAAGAACAGACGGCGTAGTCCTGAGGCTCCCGGTTTGAGTGTACGACGTAAAGTTGCAAAAAATTAGACTTGAGCATAAAAACATGCCATCGAATGGTGAAAATGTAAAACAGCCTTAAAACGGTCCCATAAGAGTCACTAACACCTCGCACGGGACCAATGTGACTCGTAAGAACAAACGGCGTAGTCCCGAGGCTCCCAGTTGGAGTGTACGATGAAAATTTGCAAAAAAATAAACTTAAGCATCAAAACATGCCATCGAATGGTGAAAACATAAAACAGCCTTAAAACGGTCCCGTAAGAGTCACGAACACCTCGCACGGGACCAATGTGACTCGTCGAAACCGATCGCGTAGGCACGGGACTCCCGGTTTGAGTGTACGACGTAAATTTGTAAAAATTAGACTTAAAGCATAAAAACATGTCATCGAAGGCTTAAAACGTAAAACAAACCCAAAACGGTCCCGTAAGAGTCACGAACATCTTGGACGGGACCAATGTGAGTCGTAGGAACCGACCGCGTAGGCACGGGACTCCCGGTTTGAGTGTACGACGTAAAGTTGCAAAAAATTAGCCTTAAGCATAAAAACATGCCATCGAATTGTGAAAACGTAAAACAACCTTAAAACGGTCCCGTAAGAGCCACGAACACCTCGCACGGGACCAATGTGACTCGTAAGAACAGACGGCGAAGTCTCGAGGCTCCCGGTTGGAGTGTACGACGTAAATTTGCAAAAAAATGAACTTAAGCATAAATACATGCCATCGAATGGTGAAAACGTAAAACGGCCTTAAAACGGTCCCGTAAGAGTCACGAACACCTCACACGGGACCAATATGACTCGTAGGAACCGATTGCGTAGGCACGGGACTCCCGGTTTGAGTGTACGACGTAAATTTGCAAAAAATAGACTTAAAGCATAAAAATATGTCATCGAAGGGTTAAAACGTAAAACAGACCCAAAACGGTCCTGTAAGAGTCACGAACACCTCGGGCGGGACCAATGTGACTCGTAGGAACCGACCGCGTAGGCACGGGACTCCCGGTTTGAGTGTACGACGTAAAGTAGCAAAAAATTAGCCTTAAGAATAAAAATATACCATCGAATTGTGAAAACGTAAAACAACCTTAAAATGGTCCCGTAAGAGCCACGAACACCTCGCACGGGGCCAATGTGACTCGTAAGAACATATGGCGTAGTCCCGAGGCTCCCGGTTGGAGTGTACGACTTAAATTTGTAAAAAAATAAACTTAAGCATTAAAACATGCCATCGAAGGGTGAAAACGTAAAACAAACCCAAAACGGTCCCGTAAGAGTCACGATCACCTCGCACGGGACCAATGTGACTCGTAGGAACCGACCGCGTAGGCACGGGACTCCCGGTTTGAGTGTACGACGAAAAGTTGCAAAAAATTAGCCTTAAGCATAAAAACATGCCATCGAATGGTGAAAACATAAAACATCCTTAAAACGGTCCCGTAAGAGCAACAAACACCTCGCATGGGACCAATGTGACTCGTAAGAACAGACGACGTAGTCCCGAGGCTCCCGGTTGGAGTGTACGACATAAATTTGCAAAAAAATAGACTTAAGCATAAAAACATGCCATCGAAGGGTGAAAACGTAAAACAAACCCAAAACGGTCCCGTAAGAGTCACGATCACCTCTCACGGGACCAATGTGACTCGTAGGAACCGACCGCGTAGGCACGGGACTCTCGGTTTGAGTGTACGACGTAAAGTTGCAAAAAATTAGCCTTAAGCATAAAAACATGCCATCGAATGGTGAAAACATAAAAGAGCCTTAAAATGGTCCCGTAAGAGCCACGAACACCTCGCACGGGACCAATGTGACTCGTAAGAACAGACGACGTAGTCCCGAGGCTCCCGGTTGGAGTGTACGACGTAAATTTGCAAAAAAATAAACTTAAGCATATATATGCATATATACCAGTATATATATGCATATATATACTGCATAACGATTAGTTTGCACTTGAAACAAACATATATTTTAGCACACTAGTATTTTAACATCTTCTGTCTGGGATTGGTAAAACATTTGTTCAAGTTGGTTTGTTACGTAGGAACTAAAAATTGTTAAAAAAATGTTAAAATGAGTAGGAACTAAAAATTTACGTAGGAACTAAAAATTGTTACGTAGGAACTAAAAATTTCTTCCATTAACACTAGTATTGTTAAAAAATGTTGGTTTGTTACGTAGGAACTAAAAATGAGTGAATATTGATGACAAATTTTTAAGGGTTAAAAATTGCAAAACAAGTAAAACTAACTTTTTTGTTTTGTTTCTTATATTTTTTTGCAGGTTAACATTTTAGGGGTATATTTTATTCGCGTGAAACACATGAACGAAGCAATGGTTTGCGACAGGTAAATTGTTTATTTATTATTGTTGTTGATATGCGAGATTGTTTTTTTTTTACTGGTCGTGCGGGCTTTTGTGTTGATTAAATAGGTTGGTTTTCATATATAAACAAAGGAGACTCTGCCGAATTTTTTTAAAAATTGTAATGAATTGTTGATTTGATAGATTTTTCAATTTTTTTATGGTCGTGCGGGCCTTTGTGTTCATTAAACATGTTGGTTTTCATGTATAAACAAAGGAGATTTTGTCGAATTTTTTTAAAAATTGTAAAGAATTGTTGATATGCGAGATTCTTATAGCTGTTCGGGTTTTTTATTGATTAAAAAGGTTGGTTTTCATGTATAAACAAAGGAGATTTTGTCAATTTTTTTTAAAATTTGTAAAAAGTTGGTGGTACGATTAACTAATATATTTGGATATTTTATTTTACTATAATATTATTTTGATAAAATGATTGTTTATTGATTGCAGGTTGTACACAAGAAGTTGAAGAGACGGGATTTTGAGTGTCTACTATATGCGACACTAAAAGAAGTTTTTGAAGCGTAACAACCATATTTATCATCTTAATTTAGGGATGATATTTTTTTGACAGTTGTTTATCTTATTAATTAGTATGATTTTGTACTCATTTAAATATTTCTACTTGAATGTAGTTTAATGGAAGAAATTGTTATTAGATACGTGCTTCAATGAATGTGGTCGATATATTGTGTTTTTGATCGGATGATTTGATTGCATATTAGACGTCAATTATTATTGCAACATAAAACATATAATAATATAACTATTTATGATAATTTTTTATTTATTAATTGGGACGGTTATAAACTGTCCCTAATACTTATTTGTATTAATTGAGAATACCTTTTGGGACGGTTTTTACCGTCCCTAATACTCATTTTTGCATCAACTGAAATTACCTTTAGGGACTGTTTTTACCGTCCCTAATTGGGTTGCCAGAATTTCAGTAGTATTAGGGACGGTTTATCCGTCCCTAATACTATTGGCGGGAGCGGGGATTTTTTCGCGGGAACACTATTTGGGATGGTAAAATCCGTCCCTAATGTCAAATGCAGAGTGTTCATGAATTAAAATTTAGGACGGTAAAATCCGTCCCTAAAATATTCAGGACGCCGAGTATAAGGGACGAATTTTTGCCGTTGCAAAAACCGTCCCTAATACTCTTTAGGGATGGTTTTTGTACTTTTAGGGACAGTTTTTTACCGTCCCAAATACTCATTTTCCTTGTAGTGGACGCAACATGAGAATCAGTGGCCCAGCAGGCTCAGCATCAATTGTTAGGTCAATATCGGCCCTGGCTGACGTTCTACATATCTAACCTCGGGTAGCATCCTAGTCAAGGTCATCATATAATTCCTAGCCAAGGCAGGGGTCGTACCTCATCGACCTCGTACTCACCCAGGCAGAGGTTGGTATGAGGCAAAGACATCCGAGCTTCTATGCGTACACGTATGGCATAAGGCACGTTGACAAATATGTTATAACTGAATCATTCCCTCCACGTGAGGGAATATTGTGGTCATCATTATCTACATAAGATCATCCAGATGTCATTCTCATACTGGTTTGATCCTCATGCACATGCTCATTGCATGCTTGGGGGGTACATTACACCCCCCAAGAACTATATATAGAGGTCACCCTCTACCTTGTAAAAGATCCAAAATGACAACCCTAGCTAAAACTCTGTCAAATTATACAGTAGAGAGAGGGAGCTTGAGAGATTATATCCATGGTCGTTAGTACCTTATTCCGGTGACCTTATTCACTCACTTGCACAGTGGACGTAGGCCTAATTGGCTGAACCACTTATATATTAGTGTTCATCATCTTCTCCTCATCCCAATCTCTTATATTTAGTATACTCTCGTGCTGCCATTGTTATCACTGATTTGAGCTTACTAACACCTTAAAGGGTGGTTTTGTTTCTAGCATTATCATTTTAGCGCCGTTTATGGGAACGAGAAGTTGTTTCTTCCTCTTTTTCTGCTTAGCCTCATCGAAGACTCTGGTGGTGAACTAGGCCTCACCCCTTGCGTGGAGCTGTTTCACCATTGAAAGAGGTCCCTTAAGGTATTAAGCTCATTTTCTTCATAACCTCTTCAGTTTTGACACATGGCACCGGAGTTACTACCACCTCCTCCACCACCTGGTGCTGGAGGGCCTAGTTCCATCCAGGCACCACCCCAGTCCGAAATGGCTGAGGTGGTGATAGCCTTGAAGTCCTTAGCAGCGATGCAGCAAGCGATGAAGGAGCAATTTGCCCAGCTCATTCAAAATATGATGAGGCCACTTGGGGTCACACCGGAGGTGGTTACTCCGGCAATTGTTCAACCCCATCCTGAAACCAGGGGACCACTCCAGGCACCGCTAAAAGACCAACCTATTCCTCATCAAAGGAGGGACGTTACTGACCCTAGGCGTCTACGCATGGGGAGGTAAGGACACCTTACCTAGAGGATATGCATGATGACATGGAGGTGGACGATGCTCCGAAAGACTGCTGGGAGCCGTATGAGGTTTCAAAATAACACGATACATCCTATTCGGCAGAGCAGAGGTTGTGGGGGCAGAAGAGATGAAGGTGTACAACAAAGGGGGTCAACTTTTGATCGCTTGAGCAGAGGGTTGGCCTTTGAAAGGTTAGGCCCAGTAAATGACCTAAGACAGAGGTTATCAAGATCAAGAAGTACAGCAGGGTCACAAAGGGGAAATGGAGAACATTGGCCTCAGCATGGCCGACCCCAGCATGGCCGAGACTGTGGCCAGGAGGTGAACAGTCAACGTTGTGCTACGGCCGGTGAACCCTCAGTCCACCCCTTGGAGGTGGCTGGCGATAACCTCAGTCAGGCCGACGTTGCTAGGCTATGGAATGACTCCATCTAACGCCTTGAAGAGAAGATATGAGACCTCATCAAAAGTCGAGACCCACTACAAAGAGGTTTCTCAGAGGGCTCCCCATTCGTGGATAAGTTAGTGAACTTCCCAACCCCTGCCAAGTTCAAACCACCCACGGTGTGTCCCAAGTATGATGGCAGCACCAACCCTGTACATCATATTGAAATGTACCAGTCTGCGGTGGACATTTTTTCAATACCAGATGAGATGAAGTGTCGAGCCTTCTCCGGGACTTTGACAGGAGTTCCACACATCTGGTTTACCTCTCTCACGACGAACTCAATTGAGAACTTTAAGGTCTTGGCTGAACATTTCGTCCACAATTTCTGTTTTTGGGTAAGACCTCAAAAGAAGGTCACCCATCTGTTATATGTCAAGCAGGGCAAGAACGAGAGCCTAAGAGACTACATTTCTAGATTCAATAAAGAGAAGTTATAGGTTGAGGATTATGAAGAGAATATAGCCATGATAGCCCTCATTGGAGAACTCTAGAAGGGGAAGCTTCTATAGAAGCTGGCGAAAGGCCTTCTCAAGTCTATGGCAGAGATACTGGCAACTGCAGGAAAGATCATGAACGCCGAAGAGGATATGGCAGCGAAATATGAGGATGAGAATGGAAGTGGCAACGGGAAATTTCGAAGAAAGAAAGAAGGAAATAAGAGGTCAACCGACGATAATTTTACATGCTACACTCCTCTAACTGTGAGCTGCTAACACATCCTCAACCAGATCAAGAACGATCGATCACTGAGATGGACGGAGAAGCTGAAGGCTCCTTCGCATAAGAGGAACAAGAACTTTTGATGCGATTTCCACCAAGACTACAGTCATGTGATAGAAAAGTGCTTTGCCTTAAAGTATGAGATCGAGAAAATGTTGAAATCTGGAAAGTTAAGAAAGTATGTTGATGGTAAGGCCCCTAAGAGGGGAAGAGATGATCCTAAAAAAAAAGAGGTTACAAATGTCAAGATGACACCCCAACGAGAAGAGACGATGACTCAGATGGTGATGACAAAGACGATACAGACCTCCCACCGAAAGATGATAATGCCCCCGTGAAGAGGGTTGGTATGATCTCCTTTGGTGTTAACACCATATGTGGAGGACTAGAAGGGGGTGGATTCGAAGTAGCCGATCGTAAAGCTCATATAGCAGAGGCTAAGTCAGTGACCAAAGTAGCGGTTATGAATCTAGCGTCCGCAGAGGCTAAGCAGAAGAGAAAAAAGGTAGATATAGATAGCCTTATAGTTGGATTCTCTCGACTCTACTTTAAAGGTATCTTACCTCCGCATGATGACCCTTTTATAATTACAACAAGGTTGCAAGGATGTGAAGTACAGAGATTCCTCGTAGATGGGGGGAGTTCAGCAGATGTGATGTTCTATCCCTACTTTAAGAGCCTAGGCCTCAGCAGAGCTAGGATGGTACCTTATCATCATCCGTTGATGGGCTTCAGAGGGGAACAATTCCATCTGTTGGGCATGTATGACATGGATGTACGAATGGGAGACGAGTGGCCTAAGAGGTTGACCCGGAAGATCAATTTTTTCGTTATGGATGAAAACGTCTTCTCGGCATACAACCTCATCATAGGAAGAGTAGTCCTTAAGGAGTTTGAGGCCGTGCGGTCAACGGTCCACCAAATGCTAAAATTACTGACCCCCTATGGGGTAGGGGAATTATAGGGTGACTAGATCATAGCACAAGAATGCTACTTCAACTCGATTGAAGAGAGAGAGGCCCATAAGAGGGCAACTACCACATATATCATTGATACACTTGATCCCAGGGACGAAACAAAATTGAAGAAATAAGAGGCCGTGGAAGAGGTAGAATCCATCGTCCTCAATGAGAACGAACCGAAAAAAACCGTCCAAATCAGTAAGGCCTTAAAATCTAAAATCAAGGAAGAGCTGATACGATTTTTGAAGAAGAGGCAGAGTGTCTTCACTTAGAGCCATGCAGAAATGCCTGGAATCAACCCAGAGGTTATGCGCCACAAACTTAACGTTACAGAAGATGCTAAGCCAATCAAATAAAGATGAAGAGTTTACTCCAGGGAAAAGTATGGCGTCATAAGGGAAGAGGTTAGGAAATTGGAAGAGCCTGATTTTATCGGAGAGGTCATATACCCAGAGTGGTTATTAAATGTCGTTATTGTGCCAAAAGGTAATGGAAAATGGAGGATGTGCATAGACTTCACCGACATGAACAAATATTGCCCAAAAGACAGTTATCCCTTACCTTGGATTGATCAGATGGTAGATGCCACGGCAGGGCATGAGCTTATGAGCTTCATGGACATGTATTCCGGCTATAATCAAATCTTCATGGATGCTAAAGACTCAAAGAAGACAACCTTCATCACAGACAAGGGGACCTATTGCTATAGGGTTATGCCCTTCGGCTTGAAAAATGCAGGGTCCACGTACCAACGTCTTGTAAATAAGATGTTCGAAGATAAAATTGGCAAGACTATGGAGGTATATGTAGATGACATGTTGATGAAGAGCTTAAAGGCCAGCACTCATGCAGCTGGCCTAGAGAGAACTTTTGACACCATAAACTTATACAGGATGAAGCTCAATCCTGCCAAGTGTGTCTTCGGAGTAGGAGCTGGAAAGTTTCTTGGATTTATTATCAATCAGAGGGGAATATAGGCCAACCCTGAGAAGATTAAGGCTTTTCTTGATATGAAGACACCAAGAAATATAAAAGACATTCAGAGGCTCCTGGAAGAGTCGCTGAACTCAACAGATTTGTTTCCAGAGCTACGGATAAGTGTCTTCTATTTTTTAAGGTTCTCAGAAAAGCCTTCGAGTGGGATGAAGAATGTGACAAGGCCTTTTAAGGAGCTCAAGTCCTACCTCGGATCCCCACTGCTCTTATCTCTCCCCATTCTGGGAGAGAAGTTATATGCTTATCTAGCAGTTTCAGAGTCATCTATAAGTGCAGCCATAGTACGGGAAGACGTTGGGGTACAAAGGCATGTATACTTCAATAGTAAGGCCCTTCAGGGGTCTGAACATAACTATCCTAGGATGGAGAAGTTGGCCTACCCTTTGATATATGCTTCCAGGAAAATAAAACCTTATTTCCAAGCCCATTTTATGGTCATCCTCACTGACTCCCCATTAAGGCAGGTCCTCCACAAACCTGAGAAATCGGGAAGATTGATGACCTAGGCCATTGAGTTGGGAGAGTATGACCTTATTTATCAACCCAGGGTGGCCATTAAAGGGCAGGCACTCGCAGACTTCGTTACTGAATTCACATGGGAAGAGGTCAAGGTTAAGAGTAATCCAGAGATTGTATAGGAATCAAACAATAACGTCTTTCGGGACCCGAAAGAGGTTGTGTCCGGCAGAGCCATAAGAGGAGTGGCTGAGAATGAGGAAGATAGGTATCTTTTTAAGTAAGGAGCCCTGTCAGAGGGGAATTTCTCTTCGAATGAAGATGTTTGGAACCTCTTCGTTGACGGATCTTCATGCAAAAGTGGAAGCCGTGTAAGGCTGATACTGAAGGGCTCCGGATGGTACCAACATTGAATATGCACTAACATTCAACTTCAAAGCATTAAACAACGAGTTAGAATATAAGGCCTTGATTGCAGGCCTCTCCTTAGCAAAAGCCTTTAGAGTTGGTCGACTCTTACTTCACAACGACTCGAGGTTGGTTGTCAACCAAGTGTTTGGAGTTTATGAGGTCAAGGATGAAAGAATGGACAGATACCTGAAAAAGGTAATAATGATGCAAGAAGGCTTCGAAGAGGTGAAGATGAAGAGGGTACCTCAACAAAACAACAGCCATACAGATGCACTAGCAATGTTGGCTTCAGCAACACGAACAAGCACCAGAAGGACAGTACGAATTGAGATCCTGTTCAAACCGACCATTGAGGAAGCAGAGGTTGATAGCTCCTTTCTTAACTTGAACCTAGGGGACTCATGGATGGACCCCTTCATCAGATATATCAAAGAGGGAGAGCTGCCAAAATCAAAGCTAGAAAGGAGAAACCTAAGATACAGAGTTACAAAGTTCTCAATAATAGGAGATGTCCTATATAAAAAGGGATTTTTGTTACCTCTCCTCAGATGTGTCCATCCCACAGAGGTCCCATGCATCCTATAGGAGGTACACGAGGGTTCCTGCTCCATCCACATAGGAGGAAGATCTTTGGCCAAGAGGATAATCACGCAGGGATACTGGTGGCTGACCATGGCTAAAGATACTGCAGCCTACGTGAAGAGGTGTGAAAAATGCCAAAGATTCTCAACTATTCCCCATCAAACTCATCAACCCATGATATCAATCAGTTCCCCTTGGCCATTCACAGTATGGGTGATTGACTTGATGGGTCCCTTGCCAAGGGCTGCGAATAAATATAGATTTCTGATAGTAGCAATTGATTACTTCTCTAAGTGGGTAGAGGCTGAGCCGATGATCGTGATTACAGAGCATAAGACCTTCTAATTCATCTGGAAGACCATCATATGCAGACTTGGCCTCCTGAACACCCTATTCTTAGACAATAGAACCCAGTTCAATAATTCTTCCGTGAAGAAATATTACGAGAGAGTTGGGATTAAGTAATTTTTCTCTTCTCCAGACTGGCCTTAGGCAAACGGTCAGACCGAAGTCACGAACAGAACAATCCTCGATGGGATTAAGAAGAGGTTAGAAGAAGATAAGGGGAGATGGACTGAAGAGGTTTATACTGTGTTATGGGCTTACAGAACAACGGCTGGGACACCAATAGGGAAAACCCCATTTATGTTAGCACATGCCTCCGAAGCCATCATACTAACAGAGGTAGGACTTCTTACTCACAGAGTGCAGACCTATGACCCTGAGAAGAATAGGGAAGAGAGAAGACATGACTTAGATTTGATTGAGGAAAGAAAGGAAGACGTTGAGATCAGACAGGCAACCTACCATCAGAGAACAACAAAGTTCTACAATCGAAGGGTGAAATCAATACCCATAGCTTTAGGAGACCTAGTGTTGAAGAAGACGTTGCAGAAGATGAAAAAGATTCACCCGAATTGGCATGGCCCTTATAGGGTAATTAATGAGGTTGTTTTTGAAACATGCAAGATAGAAAACCTTGAAGGGAAACCTTTTTCCAATCTATGGAATGTTGATTATCTGAAGAAGTACTACATATGATGTTGCAATTGTTTCAATATAAATGTACCAGACTATGAAGAGAATATCAATGAGAAGAGCAGTTCCTATGTCAATGCTCTATTTGAATTGCTCGTATGATAAATTTATGGGGGTAACATCTTAGTTGTTATGACCTAAGACCTTAAAACATCATGATTTAATGATAGGGTCTGAGGTGAAACATCATATCTGGATGACCTCAGACCTTAAACATCATTAATTTGGTGAAATTTATGGGGGTAACATCTTAGTTTGATGACCTCAGACTTTAAAACATCATGATTTGGTGACAGGGTCTAAGGTGAAACATTATATTTGGATCACCTCGGACCTTAAAACATCATGATTTGGTGAAAAGGTCTGAGGTGAAACATCATATCTGGATGACCTTAGACCTTAAACATCCTTAATTTGGTGAAATTTATGGGGGTAAAATCTTAGTTTGATGACCTCAGACTTTAAAACATCATGATTTGGTGACAGCGTGTGAGGTGAAACATCATATTTAGATGACCTTTGACCTTAAAACATCATGATTTGGTGATAGGGTCTGAGGTGAAACATCATATTTGGATGACCTCAGACCTTAATCATCATTAAATTGGTGAAATTTATGGGGATAACATCTTAGTTTGATGACATCAGACTTTAAAATATCATGATTTGGTGACAGGGTCTGAGGTGAAACATCATATTTGGATGATCTCAGACCTTAAACATCATTAATTTGGTGAAATTTATGGGAGTAACATCTTAATTTGATGACCTCGGACCTTAAAACATTATGATTTGGTGACAGGGTCTGAGGTGAAACATCATATTTGGATTATCTCAGACCTTAAATATCATTAATTTGGTGAAATTTATGGGGATAACATCTTAGTTTGATGACCTCAGGCCTTAAAACATCATGATTTGGTGATAGGGTCTGAGGTGAAACATCATATTTGGATGACCTCAGACCTTAAACATCATTAATTTGGTGAAATTTATGGGGGTAACATCTTAGTTTGATGACCTCATACCTTAAAACATCATGATTTGGTGACAAGGTCTGAGGTGAAACATCATATTTGGATGACCTCAGACCTTAAACATCATTAATTTGGTGAAATTTATGGGGGTAACATCTTAGTTTGATGACCTCAGACCTTAAACATCATTAATTTGGTGACAGGGTCTGAGGTGAAACATCAAATTTGGATGACCTTGGACCTTAAACATCATTAATTTGGTGAAATTTATGGAGGTAACATCTTAGTTTGATGACCTCAGACCTTAAACATCATTAATTTGGTGATAGGGTCTGAGGCGAAACATCATATTTGGATGACCTCAGACCTTAAGAATCATTAATTTGGTGAAATTTATGGGGGTAACATCTTAGTTTGATGACCTCAGACCTTAAAACATCATGATTTGGTGATAGGGTCTGATGTGAAACATCATATTTGTATGACCTCGGACCTTAAACATCATTAATTTGGTGAAATTTATCGGGGTAACATCTTAGTTTGATGACCTCAGACCTTAAAACATCATGATTTGGTGACAGGGTCTGAGGTGAAACATCATATTTGAATGACCTCAGACCTTAAACATCATTAATTTGGTGAAATTTATCGGGGTAACATCTTAATTTGATGACCTCAGACTTTCAAACATCATGATTTGGTGACAGGGTTTGAGGTGAAACATCATATTTGGATGACCTCAGACCTTAAACATCATTAATTTGGTGAAAGTTATGGGGATAATATCTTAGTTTGATGACCTCAGACCTTAAAACCATTAATTTTGTAAAATTAATGGGGCTAACATCATATTTGGTTCACCATTATATTGAGGTTTCAGACCTTGATACGAACACTACTTGCATATAAATCCATTCAAGGAACATTCATCAAAAGATGCAAAGCCCTCTTCAGAGGATGATATAACATGAAGAAGTTAAAATTACAAGTCAAATTGGTAGAGAGAATGTTATGAGAAGCTATGAAGTTACAGATGAGAAATAAAAATTACAAGTAAAAAGATTCATAAATCATGATCTAGGTGTCTACAACCCTAGGATTGGTAACCCCGGCCCCATCAGCTTGGTCGACGTTGGTAGTCTCAGCCCCATCATCTTGAGGATTGACATCCTCAGTCTCAGTAACCTCTGGCTTTGTAGTCTCTGCAGATGCAATACCCTCTCCTTCCTCCTCGACCTCTTGCAAGGCCTGAGCAAACTGAGGGTTACCATAGCCGAGACTAATGAAGTCTGAGGCTGCCAAGCTCCCTGATTCCTTCTCTTTAATGGATGCATATTTACATGTGGCCTTAACACCTCTTTCAAGGTATTCAAAACCAAAGCTGGCAAATTCATTAGAGACCTTGTAGTCAGCTAAGATCTTCTCTGAAGCATCTTTAACTACAGCCTTCACTGCAGCGTCAACCTTTCGTTGCAGGGCATCATCCTTGGCCTTCATAGCAGAGTTGTGGTCCTTCTTGAGTTGGGTTATCTCCTTCTCCATATGCTTAACCTTTATCTCAGACCCTTCGAAAGTCGTCTTCAGACGCTCCACTTCAGTATTTAGAGCGACCTCCACCTTCTGAGCCTCTCTTCCCTTTTCAATTAGGGGCATCTTCTTTAGGGTCCAGTCAATAAACCAGTGCATGGACAGGATACCCTGCAATATAAAGTCAGATGTGTAAGATCAAGACAACCTAATTCAAGAACGAGGTTACACTTGTGCCAAAAAGTTAAAACCTATACCTGGATAGACCTATGAAGGAAAAACTCATCCAGCAAAAGGGTGTTAAGGTAGCGTAGAAAGCAATTAATAACGTCAGTCATCGCAGAGCCGATAGAACCCATCGCCTTTAAACCATGACCAATTAGGCTGTCACTAATCTTCAACTGCTCCAGACGAGCAGCCAGCGCATCATCAGACGAGATAGGGATGGCGCGATTGCTCTTTTGAGATTTTCTCTGCCTCTGATCCTCTAGGGCAGTGGTAGAGGATTTCCTTTTTTTGGTAGCATCGGCCTTTAAAGTGCCTACGTTCTTCTTGGGAGGGGGAGTAGGAACATTGAGCCCAACTTTCTTCACCAACTTGGTCAGGCTTGGAGAAGACATCTCCCACGGGTCGTTCGATATGCCTTCGGGGCATTCTATAAAATATATGTATGAGTTAGTAAATAAGAGACATTAAATATCAGAGGTGCAACTTAGCAAAATAAACACTTACGAAGCTCGGCTAAAGGATTTCGCCCCAATCATATCTCAGAGAGGTAGTACGGGGTCATCAGATGCTCGTACTTGACCAGGTTACTGATCTCACCCTGGTCTTAAAGGTCTTTGACCTTTTGTAGGTTATCCTGGCTTAACCTAGGGTCGTCTTTGTCAGCCAGTGACAGTTTCCCTCACCTTAGAGGGGTCCTCGGCTCTAGCGATGAAGAGGGGGCACAAGTACCAAATTCCCATGCCCCTAAGATGAAGACGTATCGTGGTTTCCAGTTATTATTTGAGGTTTGAGTAACTAGCAACATCTTCTTATCAGACTTCCTATCTAGGAATTGGTAGTAACTAGGGTGGTTCCTGGCAGAGGATGGCACGTAGCACTTAGTGAAGACCCTGACAAGAAGGTCTGAACGGTGAACTGCCATCCATAAGACGATGGATCCAATTATCACTCTCCAAGCATTTGGGGATAATTAGGAAGGGGCCAGGTTAATATGGGATAGTATGGCTCTAATTGTTGAATGGAGAGGGAGACAAAATCCTAACTTAAACATTTACTCATATACACAGATTTCCCCATCTCGGCCACCAAAGGCCCTCTCATCCTTCAGAGGTCTCCTAATCTTAATAGAGCGATTTATATCATAAAGGTGCCTAAAGGCTAACAAATCGAACTCAGTGATAGTAATTTTTATCTCGGATGCCTCCGAGGTATCAACATCACTTTCATGACCATCATCCTCGCCCCTATCAATATCGGCCTAGGCAGGTGTAGGAACACCTCCAGGGAACCTCTGAGCGAACTCAACCCATGTGCTAAAAACTTGACGCGACTCAGAATATGTCTTCAGAAGTGCGCTCACTCTAGGCTCAAGTGCAAGCCTGGCGCTCAAGTAATAATTCGATAAGTCGGGTATCGATCCTTAGGGAACTAAGACAATGAAGTTGTGATGACGGGAAAAGACTAAGGAATCCTAACTTTGACGCTAAAAAGAAAGAAAAAATTATTTGGTTTTGGGAATGATTAATACTAGATGCACTTAATGAAATTATGAAATGATGAAATGATACTAAATTACCTAAACTGCTAATGAAAACTGATTTAAAACTGTAAACTATGTATGATAAAAATAGGATGGGAATACAATCTCCCAACCCTAGTGTATTGCAGTTATAATACTAATCGTAAATTCAACTGATTAATTTGCCCCAAAATTTAGTACTCCTAAGCATTACGTATACGAGGTTCAAGCCTGCGTCATACTTAATCTGAGGATGAGTAAATCGGTATCGCGATAGTGACACTCGAATTGCATTCTAAATCATCCCGGTTACCCAGAGTCAAATGAGATATAAAGATCTACAATTGTTATGTTCCTACGCAATAAGGTCGTAATCAATCACTAAATTCAGAGGATTAATGTTATACACATGCAACAAATACATCAGTCTGGGTTCATGTATCCCGGCCTTAGAAAATCTAGTCGGACATATTAAACTGAAGGATGCATGAAATAGTACCGTTGCATGCGAAAGAACTCATGATGAAACTAGATTGAAATATGTAACTAAGTGTTATGAACACAGAAATTGATTCAAAACACGCAAGAAAAATTACCATGCAAGAATAATAATCATTAGAATGAAACTTGGATTACAACTTGAAAACAAACCCGGAATTTTATCAATCTTGCAGCAATTAATTCAACTTATGTTCCTAGATGTTCTTCTCCTTTTCTCTCTACCAAAACTAAAAAAACTATTCAAAACTGTTGTTCCTAGGTCACTAAGTCCGTCCAAATCTGTTTTTGAAGGAGTTTTAACTTCATGGGATTCTTTGGACCAATCAGAATAAAGGAAATTTCGACATTGGGTTCGAGAAATCGGTTCGACATTGGGTTCGGGAAATTTCACTGGCTTGGGTGCCTTTTTCTTTCATTTGAATACTTAGGGTCCGTTTGATAGAAAACTGGAAAAATGCAAATGATTCCAGGATTCGAGGACAAACAATTCCAAGGCAAATCAATATTTTCCAACTTGTGTGTGTTTGATACAAGTTGGAAAATCATCAATTTTTCACATTTTCTATCAAACGCAAAAGTTGAAAAATAGATATAAATGTGGAAAATTTATTTATAGAATATATATATATATATATATATATATATATATACTAAATATACAAAATATATGAATATATATTATATTATTTGCGGAATATATATATTATATATTGTTAATATATATATTCGGATTTATATATTATTAAATGTACAAAAACATATTTAGTATATATAATAATAATAATAATAATAATAATAATAATTATTATTATTATTATTATTATTATTATTATTATATTATTTATGAAAATATATATATATATACTAAATATATATTATTAAATGTTCAAACTCTATGAAAATATAATACATTATTTATGGAATATATGAATATATATTATATTATTTATTGAATATACTAAATATATATTATTTACATAATATATACATATATTATACATGTATATTCTGTAAATAATATATATTCAGTATATATATATATATTAAAATATACGAAATATATATATTTACATATTTATTAACAATATATATTTATATATTTATGAAATATATTGAGTTATAAAAAAAATGGTTTTGAGTGATTTGCCACCCAAAGATGGCAAACAAAAACCTCCCCCTCCCCCTCCCCCCCCCCCCCCCCCCCCCCCAAAGAATTGAATTTCACCATAGGGTGGCAAATTGTGCTTAAGGGGTGTTGTACATAGAAAACAAATTCCAAGGCAAATTAAGGCTATCAAACAGCCCAAAAGCTACAAAATACCAGAATTTTCCAACTTTTCTGAATTTGCCTTGAAATTGGAAGGCTATCAAACGGACCCTTAGAATTTTTTCTTGTTTTCTTCCTTTCTTCCTTGGATTTTTCTTCAACTTCAATTGGTCCTAACTCAGCAACCTTAACTCGGATTTGGGTGTTATTTCTTTCAGTGTTCTCGTTGTTCCAAGATTTTCAATTTTTCAGTTGACTCCTCCTCCGGAATCTAGTTGCAGAATTACCAAAATTCCCTTGAACCTGCCTTCCTAGCCTTTCTTTCATCGTTTCGCTTTCTCTTTTGCACCGCTTGCATAATTAACCTGTAAAACAAATAGGAGAAACACAAAAGACAAAATACTTGCGAACGAAGGTTAGTAGCATAAATGTGTGTTAAATCCGTATCGGTTGCATCACCCGGGTTCACAAATGTACCGAAATTAGGGGAATAAATATACAATATTTATGCCCAATCAAACACCCCTAACTTAGAACTTTGCGCGTCCCGAGCAATGTATAAGAGACAGAATAAAGTCACGACTCCTCTAAATAAATTGTGGGGATAGAATACCTTTTTCGCGGGCAAGCGATTGCATTTAGCGCATACAACAAGCCTTTAAACCCCTAGGTTACCCTGGTAGGACAAGTGGTGTCCCGTGAAGGTTTACAGAGAATATACCCACAAAATTCGACTCAAGGAAAATATCAAAATACTGAAAAATTGTACAATTCAAACTTTCCCAAAAAATAGTCATCATCAAGTCATATTTACAAGTCTCAAATCATAGTGCGTGTGTACAAAATCGAAAATATAACCGCCAATTTTCACTGATTGATCGTTACGTTACTTATTCAAAAATTCGTTTTGATTTCAAAATCTCCCAGGATGCTCTCTCAAACGAATCACTTGGAATGTGGCTATTCTCTCGTATGCGTGATATAAAGAGTAAATGTCATCGACACAAGGTCACGCAAACAAGTAGAAAGACGTACTTTTATAGTGATAGGATCTCATAAATGGATTATAGTTTTAAAAACGGGAACATTGCCTCTTTTTCGCGCATTCGATCTCTTTTATTATCTTTTAGTGTATTAGCTCTCCACGCGGTAACCAATTTCGCAATTTAGACTCGGTTAGGACTTTTTCGGGTTTTAAGGTATATGGAGTAAAATGATAATTGTAGGGAGGTTGGAATTGGAAAAATTAGTAGTGATGCCCATTTGTGCTTTTCCCGGGCTATTGCTCATTTTTTTCTTCTTTTTCTATTTTTTCTGTTTTTCACTTCTTTTCTTTTCTTGCTATTTTTATTGAGCATTCTTCTATTTTTTTCTTGCTCCTTTATATGCACTTTTCGGGCTTAAATTCTGAATTTTTCTATTTTTCGCAATTCAGGGCTATTTGGGTTTTTTCGGGTTGTCAAACGAAAGGGAAAAACTTTTGGCTCAATTTGGGTTACAAAAGGATAATTTTTCACTACTTTTTCTGGCCAATATTTTTGGGTGATAAACGAGAGCCTACTTCATTGTCCAAACTACTAATTGCGTTACCATATGCATTTGAGATGAATTAAGTTTAGAGATCAATTATGGCACGTTGTTCAAAGCAATATCACACACATTTTTCATAACCGATCAAAATGAAAGGATTGAGATCCTTGACGACTTTTTTAATATGCTGAAAAGGACTTTGAGTTAACAATTAACTCGGATTGATTTAAAAACTCGCAAAAAGTGATAGGCTCGAATCTCACCGGGTTTGTTAATCTCTACACTTACTCGTTAAGTCGTCAATTTTCGCTCAATTTCCATCTTTGGTCAATTTCGGCTTTGTGTATGTTGAATGTTTACAACTTGAGACTTCAATCCGACTTTGAAAATTTTGAATTCCAACTTTTATTTATTGAACAAAAATATTTTTGGGTTTTTCAAAATTTTATGATTTTTTTTTTGAAATTTCTGGGCATTTTTGAAAATTTGTGAATTTTTAGAAATATGCACTTGTGACCCCCCCCCCCCCCTAACTTAGACTTTTGCATTGTTCTCAAGCAAAAAGGACGAAAATCTAACTCAAAGCGAATTAAAAGTGCGGAGAAATAAAACAAACAAATATTGAAAATGCAAGATTTGATAATAACAATGGGGAAGCATGTGTTACATAAGAAATGGGAGAGCAACTATTAGAAATTTTAAGCCTTTTGCAACAACTAACATCCAAATAAATACATCAAAACAGTCATGGGTTCATTGTGGAGGCGGATGTGAGGACCCGGGTGCATTGGGATCATACGGGTCATAAAAGAAGGGGGTGGTGGTCCGCTGAAGTTGAGTTGGTGAAGGTGGGCTTGGAGTTGGTACATAATACTTGTGTCCCTCCGGTAAGACGCTTGATCTTGATTGTATTGGTTGATGAACCCGTCAAGGCGGGATTCAACCACCGAAAGGCATTGCTCAAAATTAACCCCCGGGGGCTCGAAATCATAATCCTCCTCTTCGTCCTCATACTCCTCTTCTTCCTCTTCCACGTCCATCATCAAAGCATCATGTGCTTCGTCCCCCACACCCTCGTAGAGAATGGGACGGCCGGGGTGAGCCACGTGCATTTAGCATTCTCTTTGAGTGGTGGAGGTGCCTCCAATGGGGCGGGGGAGTCGAATTTCTCCCCCGGGTCATCCACCCCGGCATCCATCAAGAGTTCCGTAATGAAACGGGCATAAGGGAGTGCGACTTTGCCCCATTCGTCGTAGGAGGTATTGATGATATCCCCGTCAAAAAGTTGGGCGAGATTGATTGTGCTCTCGGGGTCTAGAAAGTGGTAGAGGAAATTTGCGTGACGTAACCAGACCACCGAGTCATTGGTGGTTTGGTGAATGGATCCACAATCCATGAGGTACGTGAATCGCACCGTAGCCGCTAGACCTCCTATGGGAAAAGACTCCAGCACCCATTCCTCCCCGGGTGCCATACGAGCAATGCATTCCTCTTTGGTGTGGGGGACACCATTTGTGGGGTATTGGAATATCACGGGGAGGAAGACCCCTTTAGCACGCATTTTTCGCGCTATGATGGCCGCTGAAAAAGGAATCTGGATACCATCAAGGTATGCCTCATGAAGCGTAGAAGATTTGTGAACCAGGGTCGCATAAAACTGTCGGGTGGCTGTTTCAAACACGAGAGTGCTCGTTGGAGCGAGGAAAGAGCACCACCCTCGGTGATCGAATAGGGCGGTGACATCGCCCGAAAGTTGCTCCCAATTAATGAAACGCTCGATGTGGATTGGGCGTGTGGCCGAGAAGTATTGCTCGGCCCAATGGCATTCTTGGATGCTTACCCTCGTCGTCAAGGACGGTGGTATCATCATATTTCTTGGGGAAAAAATTTTCTCGGCATGGACGCATCATGATGATGGAAAGAGAGAGGGAGAGGGAAAGGAGATGGTGTAGAGTATAGGGAGAGGGAATTTGTGGTGTGAGAAATGGAGGAGGGGTGGGGAGTAATTTATAGGTGTGGAGGGGTGGGTTTTGGTGGGAAATTTGAGTGGGGTGGGAGGGAAGGGAAGGAGGGAATGAATTTGGATGGAAGTTGGAAGGGGGGAAGATTTTTGGAGGGAAGAAAACGAAGGGGAATGAATGGAGGGGAAAGAGGAGGGAAAAGGATGAATTTGGAAACAAGGTGGGAGGAATCTGCCAGGTACCCCGAATCGGTTCGGAGGTACAGCGAACCGATTTGCCCCCCGAATCGGTTCTACCTGGGGTTCGGGAAACTGTGCTGGTTCGTTTGCTTGGGTTCTCTCATCTCTCAAATTCTAAGTGTGCTCTCATGCTCTTTCTTGTGTGTAATGCTCCTAAAGACGTCCTAAACCCTCGGGCTCCTTAAAAATTCCTCAAACACACCCTCTTAATGCGTGCAAGCTCTCTCGAAGTGCGTGATAATCGGTCCCTCTCGTGAACCATGCTCCGGACTCCTAACTAACCTACTAACACACGACTACTATACACAAGAACTCACCCCATACGCGTCGGGGGTGCGACGACCTCACTTTTTTTCCAGCTCAATTGATCCCGTAAATGGGGTCCGACAACCAAACGGTGTCGACTTCTTCCACACACGCCTCTAGATATAGCTTTAGGCGTTGTCCATTTACTTTAAATGTATTTCCCTCTTTTAAATCGTCTAATTCAATAGCTCCGTGAGGGAAAACATTCTTCACAACGAACGGGCTAGACCATCGTGACCGCAATTTTCCCGAAAAAAGATGAAGCCGAGAGTTATAAAGAAGCACTTTTTGCCTGGGATGAACTCTTTACGTCGAATGATGCTATCATGAGTGATTTTCATCCTTTCTTTGGAAATTTTAGCATTCTCATACGCATCATTGCGTATCTCTTCTAACTTATTTATTTGAAGCTTGCGAGCTTCACCGACCTTATCTATCGCATAGTTTAACTCCTTAATTGCCCAATATGACTTGTGCTCTAACTCCACGGGAAGATGACAAGGTTTTCCATACATAAAGAGGAAAGGGGACATGCCGAGTGGATTTTTATATGCGGTGCGATAGACCCATAGCGAATCATTCAATCTAAGTGACCAATCTTTTCGGGTAGGATTGACGGTCTTTTCAAGAATGTTCTTAATTTCCTGATTTGTTAGTTCAGCCTGCCCATTCGTTTGCGGGTGATGAGTCGTTACAACCTTGTGAACGACACCATACTTTCTCATTAGCTTCTCGAATGGCCTATTGTAAAAATGCGTGCCATTATCGCTGATTATCGTTTTTGGTGTACCGAAGTGGGAAAGTATGTGTTCCTGCAGGAACTTTATCACCACTTTGTTGTCATTCAGCTTGGTAGCTATATCTTCCACCCATTTAGAAACGTAATCTACCGCAACAAGGATGTATATGAAATCATAGGACGGGGGGAAGGGACCCATGAAGTCAATACCCCAACAGTCGAAGATCTCAATGATGAGTATGGGGGTAAGAGGCATCATGTCTCGTCGAGTAATGGCTCTCATATGTTGGAACCTATTGCAAGATTTACAAGAATCGTTTACATCCCAGAATATTGTGGGCCAATAGAGGCCGCATTGCAGAATTTTAGCGGCCGTCTTTTTCATCGAAAAGTGGCCTCCAAAAGCTTCCAAATGACAAAACTGGATGACCTTGGAAATTATGTCATCCGGTACACATCATCGGATGATTTGGTCGGTGCATATTTGAAGAGGAAGGGATCATCGTATAAGAACATGGGCGACCAAGTAAAAAATATCTTCTTATCTTGCGGTGTCCAATTGGGAGGGACGGCTCTCGTGACAAGGTAATTCACTATGTCCGCAAACCAGGGCAAAGAAGAGGTAGCAAAAAGTTGCTCATCCGAAAAATATTCATCTATGGGTATGGGAACACTAGGTACGTCGGACGAAAGCCGAGATAAGTGGTCGACAATGACGTTTTCTACTCCTTTCTTATCTTCAATGGAGATATTGAACTCTTGTAGGAGTAGGATCCATCTTATGAGACGCGACTTTGCATCTTTATTCGCGAGTAGGTATTTTAATGCCGCATGGTCGGTGAAACAAATAATAGGAGAACCGATAAGGTATGATCGGAATTTATCAAGGGTAAAAACTACCGCTAGCAACTCCTTCTCCGTCGTAGAATAGTTGAGTTATGGTCCGATAAGAGTTCGACTAGCGTAGTAGATGACGTGATCTTGCTTATCTTGTCTTTGGCCTAAAACAACCCCGATTGCATAATCGCTAGAATCGCACATAAGTTCGAATGGTAAGGACCAATCCGGAACTTGCATGATGGGAGCGGACATAAGAATATTTTTTAATTTTTCAAAATAGCTTTGACATGCTTTCGTTCACTCAAATGGGGTGTCCTTCATGAGTAGGTTTCTTAAGGGTCTAGCGATGGCGCTAAAGTCCTTAATGAACCTTCCATAAAACCCTGTGTGGACCAAGAAAGAGCGCACGTCCTTGAGCGATTTTGGTGGGGGAAGATCAGCTATGACATCTATTTTTTCTCTATCAACTTCTATCCCTTTGGATGACATTATGTGGCCAAGAACTATTCCCTCGGTGACCATGAAATAACATTTCTCCCAATTCAGCACTAAGTTCTTTTCGACACACCGGGTAAGTACTTTTTCCAGTTTTTCTAGACAACGATCAAAAGAGGTGCCAAAAACACTGAAATCGTCCATAAACACTTCGAGTCCTCTTTCGACCATGTCGCTAAATAAGCTCAATGTGCACCTTTGAAAGCTCGCGGGTACATTACACAAGCCGAATGGCATACGTTTGTAGGCAAACGTACCAAAAGGGCAAGTGAAGGTCGTTTTCTCCTGGTCAAGTATATCTACCTCAATTTGGTTATATCCGTAATAACCATCAAGGAAGCAATAGTAAGGGTGGCCCGCTACTCTCTCAAGCATTTGATCGATAAATGGTAAGGGGAAATGATCTTTCCTAGTTCCCGCATTGAGTTTTCGATAATCAATGCAAATGCGCCACCCGGTGGTTGTACGTTGGGGAACTAACTCTCCCTTAGCATTCTCAATCACTGTCATACCCGACCTCTTTGGGATGACTTGAATATGGATCGCCCACTTGCTATCTGAGATTGGGTAGATAATCCCGGCATCCAATAGCTTGATAATATCGGTTCTCACTACTTCTTTTATGTTGGGGTTTAACCTTCTTTGAATTTATCTTGAGGGTTTAACGTCCTCCTCAAGATGGATCTTGTGAGTGAAAATCAAAGGACTTATCCCATTCAAATCGGCAATGCACAAACCACAAGCACTTTGGTGCTTCCTCAGAATTTTTAACAACTTTCCCTCCTGCTCTTCATCTAGGCTAGAGGAGACAACAACAGGAAATGTCTCATCCTTTCCTAGGTATGCATATTTAATATGGGAGGGGAGTTTCTTCAATTCGAGGGAAAAAAAATTTCGTGGGAGGGAACCATGCGTGTATCCCTCAGTGGTAACTCCTTGAATCTAGAAACCCAATTTACATCTCTCACGTCCTCGTTCGAAGCTCTCTCATCGAGTAACTCTCTCAACTCCCTAACTTCCCTCTCGTAGTCGGTATACGTCCCCTCACTCTCGTGGCTTGACATTAAACAGGATCCTATGGTGTCTCCATAATAATTCTCCTCAAAGTACTCCTCTACTATCTCATCTATGAAGTTCACCACGTGAAGATCATCTTCTTCTCCCGTATGTTGGTCTATGTGGAAGATGTTAGTCTCTAAGGTCATGTTCCCAAAGGTGAGTTGCATTCGCCCGTTCCGAGTATTGATGATTGCATTAGTCGTAGATAAGAACGGGCGCCCAAGGTTGATGGGAACATGGTTGTTCGAGGTGAAGGAGGGCTCCGTGTCCCAAATGAAAAAGTCCACCGGGAAGTAGAAAGTGTCAACTTGGACGATCGTGTCCTCGACTATGCCTCTTAGAATCTTCACTGTTTGATCCGCTAATTGGAGAGTGACCTTTGTGGGCTTGAGGTCGCCCAAATCAAGTTGCCTATAGATAGAGTAAGGGAGGATATTAACATTTGCTCCCAAGTCAAGTAAGGCCTTCTCGATTTTGTTTTCTCCAATGATGCAGGAAATGGTGGGTGCACCAGGATCTTTGAATTTATGCGGGAGATCATTTAGTAGAATGGAGCTCGCGTTCTGCGCTAGAAAGACATTCTTTTTTACCTTCATCTTTCTCTTTATCGTCAACAAGTCTCTGATGACTTTTGCATAAGCTGGAATTTTCTTAATGGCATCAAGGAAAGGTAAGTTTAGCTTTACTTACTTTAGTACTTCTATCACGTCCTCACGTGGGTTTCCTTTATGGGAGGGAATCGACTTTTGAGGAAATGGTTCCATGGAGGGTGGTTTCACTACTACCTCGGGCTCACTAGTGTCTTCTTTGTCACTCTCATTCAAGGGGACATCTTCGACCTCTTTCGTGTCGGGAAAAATCTCCTTGTCTTTCATTGTGTTGTGTGGGGGAGGTGATAAATCAACGACTCTCCCACTACGAAGAGTGGTCATAGCTTGACATTGCTCCTGATGATCAGTAGAAGTGGATCTAACACTAGTTTGACCTTGGGTAGGAAACTTGCCCTTCTCTTGGACGCTCAACGAGGATTGTATCTTTGACAAATTTGCATTTATGTTATTGACCAGGCGATCATATTTAGCATTGGTTGCAGTCTGGATAGTGATAAATTGATTCATAGTATCCTCGAGAGTTCTCTGTGGTGGAGGGATATACGCTCCTTGAGGTGGTGGCACACTTTCACATGTCCTTGCATGTGTGGAGCTTGTTGAAAGTGTTATGGTGGAGGAGGGACAACATGTGAAGGAGGGTTCATTGAGGCATGTTGTTAACCATAGCTAAAACCAAGATGGTTTTTCCATGAAGGGTTGTATGAATTCCCGTGAGGTGCACCAAAATTACCCTTAAATCCTCCTATACCACTAACTTGCTCCTGAAGCATTACTTTGTAGGCGGGTATAGTCGGGCATTCCTCAGTTGAATGACCCGCCTCATAAATCGCACACACCTTTTCGACGGGATTTGGTATGGATCCAGCTGGTCCTCTTCCATATGTCTCGAAATCCTTTCTCAAGGGTATCCAATCGATTGTCCGTCATAGAATTCTTATCTACGTGAAATAGGCCGGACGCCGACGGAGTGGTGGTCACTTGACGATTTTGATTTTGAGCGTTAGGATCAGAAGTATCCCAGGATTGGGTAGTCTCAGCGACATACCTCAGGTGAAGCTCAGCATCATGGGCATCTAAATCGACAAACGGACCACTTCCCATGGTTTCAATAAGTTGCTTGGAGTTAAGGTTCAGCCCATTATAGAGAAAAGAAATGATTTGCGCTTCATCAAATCCATGATGTGGGCATGAAGTAACCAACTCATTGAAATGCTCGTAACATCGATGAAATGGCTCATTTTCCGATTATCTGAACACTTGAATTTGAGCCTTTATGGAGATTGTTCGATGTGGTGGGAAGAATTTCTTGAGAAATCTCGATTGTAACTCGTTCCAAGATGGGATCGATCTTGGAGGCAAAGACCATAGCCAGGTCTTAGCTTTATTTTTTAGCGAGAAGGGGAAAAGTTTGAGGTGGATCACCTCTTGTGTGAAAGTTTGATCGTTGAGAGTATCGCACACATCCTCAAATTCCCTAATGTGGATTTATGGCTTTTCAGAATCCATACCATGGTAATGGGGTAACATCTGGATCATCCCATTTTTGAAACGGAATTATCCGGTATTATACGAGAGTATAATGCATCCCGGAGTGACAGTGCGCTCGGGATATAAAAATTCTCTCAGCGAGCAGTACGGGGCCTCTTCCTCACCGGCAGGTGCATTACTGTGTTGTGACATCTCTCTCACACTTAATGACTCGGTGCTCTCATTTTGTAATACCCCACATATTTTGATTGAATTGAAATTGAAAAAAAAAAACTATGTCAGTATATATATTCGAAATCTTTGGAAATAAAACTATGTCAGTATATATATTCGAAATGTTTGGAAATGAAAAGTTAAAATTAATTCATTGAGATACGAATGTGCGACTTAAATATTATAAGCGAATTAATGCGTAAAAGGATCGAGAGGGTTAAAATTGGGGGCCATGGCATTTTTGTAAATAAACTAACCCTAGGTATAAATAGAAAAGAAGAGAAGAAGTCTTCATTTTATCCTTTCATAAATGGGGGCTAGGGTTTGGTAGAGAGAGAGAGAGAGTAAGAAGAGAAGAAAGCTAAGAGGATTCAACTTCTCCATACAATCTAAGGTAAGTTAATAACCTATATGTGTATATTATGTATCTATAATGAAATTTCACATGGACATGTATTTGGATCCCTAAATTAATATGATATTGATGTTAAAAATGATATGCAATGTATTATGATCACCCTCCATGTAGATTCAAATGCAATAACATCATTATAGGGATTGAATTGTTGAACAACCTCTTGAATTTGAGAAATCTATGAACTTATAAATCGTCATATTAAAAACTATTTTGAGCTGTTTTGGTTCTGAAAATGGATGTTTCGTCCACGTTGCCTGATAGAAAATTATATTCCGAACAACTTTCTAGTTTTAAGTTTTTCCGAAAACGGATCGGAAAAGTCTCAAATCGGCGTTTTAAAATTCTGCGCAGAAAGTTGTCGTGAACAGTCCGAACTGTATATGTTAGTTTTGGGTCTGTTTTAAGCAGGCTACGGTAGCGTGCTCGCTCGTCCTTGTATAAAATCACATTCTGAACATCTTTGTAGTTTTAAGTTTTTCCAAAAACGGATCGAAAAAGGCTCAAATCGGCGTTTTAAAATTCTGGGCAGAAAGTTGCCGAAAACAGGGGGAATATTATATATTAGTTTCGGGTATGTTTTATGCAAGCTATGGAAACGTGCTCGCATTTCCTTATAGAAAATCACGTTCCGAACAACTTTGTAGTTTTAAGTTTTTCCAAAAATGGAACGAAAGAGCCTCGAATCTGCATTTTAAATTCTAGGCAGCATGTTGTTGAAATAAGAATGATAATATTTTTCATGTTGTTAGTAAGATAATTGTGGTGTTGTGCCTAATATCCTAACTTGATCACATATTTATGGTTATTAGGGATATATAACCATGAAATGATTTGGTGTTGAATTAGTAAATTAATGATGTAAATTATGTTATATTATAAATAATGACAATTGTATAACTCGAGTAAGAGACTTGACATGATTGTATATATACATAAGCGTGAAATTATTTTACATGTATATTGTCGAGTATACACTAGACTAGTCCTCCGATCGACGTAGGCACATGTTGAATGCGATTTTTTGTGATTGATCCGGTTAGGTTCCGCTCGAGTGCCGTGTCGGAGATAAATTACCGGAACCGGACACATGGTTGTAATGCGGGTCGGATAGAAAGACCTTGAAATGCCATGTGATTTAGGACTTAGTACGATTGCCCTTTCCACGTAATATTGGGGAGTATTCGTGTGTAGGCTTAGTGTTACGACTTGTTCCCCCGGGTAACGATAGTGACCTGATATGACTTGTTGTGTGAGATATTATGCTTGTGTCTTAAAATAATATCCCGATTCGATGCATTTGATATTATACTTGAAGGAAATATTTTGATACGTTAAATACTGAAATGAGATTAATAATGATTAATCATGATACGATATGAGACTACGCGTTACTCGAGTTTGGGTTGGGTAGTCACGACATAGGAACATTGGTTGGGTAATTGAACAACTTAATTACTGGAGACGAGTAATGACTAGTGTGCTTTCATTATAAGTTCATCTTATAATCTTATATCTTGTTTTATTGCTTTGACGTTCGTCTATCTTGCTTCTTGATTCTTGCTTCTTGCTCCTCTCCTATATATATAATATATGACAGGTCCTCGTCCTGATGGGCAATAGACCATGGAGCTTGATGAGATCATATCAATCTTAGGATTCCTGTAGCTGTGGAGTTATTCTATTTTAATTTATGTCGCTTGTTTCCCTTTTCTTGAGGGTGGTATCAGAGATTAATATCACGTTGTTTTTACTTGGTATTTGAGAGAATTGTTGTATTATTCTTTCCCATTTTGTGTTAGGCCGCATGTATTGGCATTTTATATTTTTCAGTTTGAGATTACTGATGGATTATTACAGTTAATAGTTATGAGTTGGTTTCACTTGTTATAGTTGTCATTATATGATTTGGTTACACATATGAGAGTGTACATGTTTACTTTATTGCATTTATTTAAATTTTGTTTCTAATTCCAGCATATTGATGCTCCGCTTTAATTTAATTGGGCGTAGCTAACCTAATTAGATTTAAAAAGCAGGGTTGTCACACATTTGGTGTGATCGAAGTGCGCTCGGAGGTGTGTCCTAAGAAGGATAACGGAGTGTTATTGGAGATTGAGTGTGACGGTGTGGGAGGTGGACTCCAATACGGTGGGGCGATCGGAGTGTGGGGACTATCGGGGTTGTACTCAACGATTGGATTTTCGTGAATGCTGGTTGGAGTATTAATGTGTGTGGGAGTGAGTTTAGAATTTTGCATTAATGGCTTGTGAGAGATGATGGTGAATCTTTTTGTGTTTTTTGAATTTTATATGTTTTTGGATTAACTCAATCTAATCCTAAGTCTATCTAGTTCCCCAACAACGGCGTCAAAAACTTGACGCGACTCAGAATGTGTCTCTAATGTGCGTTCACTCTCGGCTCAAGTGCAAGCCTATCGCGTTAGTAATAAACCCGGTAATTCGGGATCGTATCCATAGGACAACGAAGTTGTAACGACATGAAAGGACGAAGGAATCCTAACTTTGACTCTAAAAAGAAAGGGAAAATGGTTTGGTTTTTAGAAAATACTAAATTACCTAAAATACTAATTAAAGATGATTTTAAAACTTTTGAACTAAGTGATGAGAAAAACAGGACAGGAATACAATCCCCCAACCCTAGTGTATTGCAGTTATAATATTAATCGTAAATTTAACTGATGAATTTGACCCAAAATTTAGTACTCCCAAGCATTACGTATACGAGGTTCAGGCCCACGTCATACTTAATCTAAGGATGAGTAAATCGGTATCGCGATAGTGACACTCGAATTGCATTCTAAATCATCCCGGTTACCCAGAGTCAAACGAGATATAAAGATTTACAATTGTTGTATTCCTACGTAATACGGTCCTAATCAATCAATCAATTCAGAGGATAAATGTTACACACACGCAATTAAAACATCAAGTTGGGTTTATGCATCCTGACATTTTTAAACCTATCCGGACATATTAAACTGAAGGATGCATGAAATAGTACCGTTGCATGCGAAAGAACTCATGATGAAACTAGATTGAAGTATATAACTAAGTGTTATGAACACAGAAATTGATTCAAATCACGCAAGTAAAATTACCATGCAAGAACAATAATCATAAGAATGAAGCTTGGATTACAACTTGAAAACAAACCCGGAATTTTATCAATCTTGCAGCAATTAATTCAACTTATGTTCCTAGATGTTATTCTCCTTTTCTCTCTACCAAAACTAAAAAAAACTATTCAGAACTGTTGTTCCTCCCCCACTAAGTACGTCCAAATCTGTTTTTGAAGGAGTTTCAACTTCCTGGGATTCTTTGGACCAATCAGAATAAAGGAATAAATTCGTGCTTCAGGACCCCCGAACCGGTTCGCATGTTCCCCGAACCGGTTTGGCCCCCAAACCGGTTCGATATTGGGTTCGGGAAATTTTGGTGGCTTGGGTGCCTTTTTCTTTCATTCTAACACTTAGAATTTTTTTTGCTTGTTTTCTTCCTTTCTTCCTTGGAATTTTCTTCAACTTCAATTGGTCATAACTCAGCAACCGTAATTCGGATTTGGGTGTCGTTTCTTTCAGTGTTCTTTTTGTTCCAAGCTTTCAACTTTCCAATTGACTCCTCCTCCGGGATCTGGCTGCAGAATTACCAAAATTCCCTTGAACTTGCCTTCCTATCCTTTCTTTCATGGTTTCGCTTTCTCTTTTGCACCGCTTGCATAATTAACCCGTAAAACAAATAGGAGAAACATGAAATAATTGCCAACGAAGGTTAGCAGCATAAATGTGTGTTAAATCCATATCGGTTGCATCACTCGAGTTCACAAATGTATCGAAATTAGGGGAATAAATATACAATATTTATGCCCAATCAGCAGCCGACAGGGGAATAGCATCAATGATTGGGGGAACTGCCACACTCGACCCTACAACTTCAACATCAGAAGAAGTCCCTGAAGTACTAGAACCACTGTGAGACGAAGCGTGACTTTCGATCTCGGCCTGATCAGGGACCTGATCTTACCTAATGGAGAAATCCATTGCCTCATGGAATGAGTCAACAGACATAGGGTCTGAGGTGGATGACTCAGACTCAGACATTGGAATGGGTTCTAACGGAGTCTCCGCTGTCTCACCTAGTTCTACTAGCTCAGGGTATATCACTCTCAGAGGGGGTGGAAAAATAGGCCTGAGAGGGAATGCCTCTGACCTACGAGCTTCCTCTTGGGTTTATTCTATTTACCTAATCTTGTCTAAAGTCTTCTCCCTAAGAGAAGGGAATTCCTTTAAGAGATGATAAAGAGGTCTGAGCATATGAGTCAGACCTTACACTTGGGACTCAATAAAAAATAAACAAACTGGCAACTTAACTAAGGATCGAACTGAGATTTTAAAGCAAGAACAAGTAAGAACATGGAAGAACTGTCACCAAAAAACTCAAGAATCTCACCGAAAAACTTAAACAGTCACTGGGAAACTCAAAAATCTTGCCAAAAATTGAAGAAATAAGAATAAAAGGGTCTTAAAATGGTAGAGTGAGGTGGTGACGATAACTGTAGACTCCCAAAGAGAAGGAGATGTGAAGAAATGAAGAGACCCTTGAAAACGCAGCAGCCAAACCCTTGTAAGATAGAGAGAATTACAGAGATAGCCAAGGTGGGAAATAGAGAAATGAATAAGAAAGAGAAGGAAATGGACTTAAACCTTTAAATGGGTTCGCACAACTCCCAAGGCCCATCATTACCTTGGGATCCCAAAAGACAATCAGAATTATTGCACTTGTCAGGCACGCTACCCACTCCAATAGGTGACACATGTCAAAGAGATGGAGGTACATGAGGAAAATATAGCCTCGGACGTGTATACACCTTAATCACCTACTCACACATGTAACTAAGGGTTAGGGGTGATTGATATGCCCAAAGTGTAACAGACAGTTCAGAGAACTCAAGATCGGCCTTATGACAGCCGAGGTAATAGAAGTTCAAGAATACCTATCGACAACATCGTCCTACTGAGTTCGGCCACAGCCAACGCCCCCTCAACTAGGGACTTCATCTCGACCACATCCGAGATTATCTAGAACCTTGGAGCAGAGTTTTTATTAGGTCATCCATAGCCGACGTCGCACCTACCCCATACATCAACCTCGATTGATGACCAACCGAGGTTAGCAAAGACTCATGGGACAACCATCCTTCAACATCATCATCAGCCCTAGCCGACGTTGCAAATTCCACATGAGAATCAGTGGCCCAGCAAGCTTAGCGTCAATTATCCGGTCAACATCGGCCCTGGACGACGTTCCACATATCTAACCTCGACTGGCATCCTAGTCAATGTCATAATATAATTCCCAGCCAAGGCAGGGGTCGTACCTCATCGACCTCATACTCACCCAGGTATAGGTTGGTATCAGGTAAAGATAGCCGAGCTTCTATGTGTACACGTATGGCTTAAGGCACGTGGACAAATCTATTATAATTGAATCATTCCCTCCACGTGAGGGAGTATTGTGGTCATCATTATCTACATAAGATCAGTCAGGTGTCATTCTCATACTGGTTCTATCCTTATGCACATGCACATTGCATGCTTGGGGGTACATTAAACCCCCCAAGCACTATATATAGAGGTCACCCTCTACCTTGTAAAAGATCAAAATGACAACCCTAGCTAAAACTCTATCAAATTATACAATAGAGAGAGAGAGATAGCTTGAGAGATTGTATCCATGGCCGTTAGTGCCTTATTCCGGTGACCTTATTCACTCACTTGCACAGTGGACGTAGGCCTAATTGGCTGAACCACTTATATATTAGTGTTCATCCTCTTCTCCTTATCCCAATCTCTTATATTTAGTATACTCTTGTGTTGCCATTGTTATCACTGATTTAAGCTTACAAACACCTTCAAGAGTGGTGCTATTTCTAGCATCATCATTTTGGCGTCGTCTATGGGAACGAGAAGCTGTATCTTCCTCTTTTTCTGCTTAGCCTCATGTGTAATCCACCGCTTCTTCATCACAACACCACACCACGATTCCACCATGTAAACAGAAAATAGTGTATGGAATCCACTGAAAAATCTTTTTTCTTATTAAGATGAGGAGAATAAACTTCTTGATGCTAAACGAGATCTCAAAGCATACAAATATTGAATATTGGATCTTAAAGAGTTGGGTAAAACTAGGGTTTGGGAGCTTTTTGATATTTATTGGAAAATGATTTTTTCCAAAAGTCTCTTTAAAAATAAATTCCTGAACCCCTTAAATAGAAAACACATTTTTTTAGGTGATATGTTTTTTGAAAAAGTTCATTCGAATGAAAACAAGACCTCGTTCAAATGAAATTGCAAACTCGCTCGAACCAACTCAAAACTCGTTCGAACCAAGAGCCAAACTCTTTTGAACTAGATTCAGATGAACTTCAAATGATATTAGTTCTATAAATAGGAAAACATCATTTATTATTCATTTAAACGAACTGCTAAACTTGTTTGAATAAAAAACATAAAGTCCTTCGAACGACTTTCAAACCAAAAAAAAATTCTTCTAAAATCTTTAAAAAATATCTCCTAAGATTTTATAAAAAAACAAACACCCATAAATAAAATTTTCGAGGATAAAAATTTATAAGAATTCATACATGAGAGATCCTAAATAACGCGAAGATGAAATGTGACACGAAACACGACACGGTATGTAATCTCTAAATCTTTGCCTCTATGTCTTCAATCAAACTCGTCCTTTCAATTTAGAAAGGGGCACCCCTACTTACTATACCCCTAAACTACAAGATAGCGCACAACGGCTAAAAATCCATTGTTGTTTGCTGGTTGCAGGCTCAAAAATCTCTATTTCGCCTCTTCTCCCCAATGGTTGAGGCTCCATTTTGATTGATTCACTTCTTCCTTCGCGCAAGCGTTTGGTGCGCCCGTGTTGAATTTTGTGATCCTCCTCTCTTTATAATTGTAGGGTCTGTGGTTTTTGGATAGCTAAGATTTGACGTTGATTTTCGATTTCAATGTCAGCTCCAGGGGCAACCAATCTGGTTAATTTAGTTATCACCGCTGGAAGTCCCTGCGGTTGTTCGGCTGCATACTCCCCGTCCGCGTATCTCACACTCCTAAATCATAGGTTTTTTTCATCTTTCATTTTCCTTTCCGGTATCTTTCGATCCATAGGTCGGCTTTGTGAAGATATATGTGACGGTATGCCTCTAGGAATCTCTGGTACTTTCAACTTCATGATTGTATTCTAGGCTGAGCACAACATCCTTATGCACCCATTTCACATGTTAGGTGTAGCTGGTATATTCGACAGCTCCCTATTCAGTGTTATGCGGTAGTCAAAATCATTCCATTCGGGAACCCTTATTATATCAAAGCGTCGGATTTCTAAATTTTCATAAGGCCCCCTCAGAATTCCTTCTAGAGCCTGTTGAATTATTTTTATGGATTCTATCATTTCACTGATTCGTATTAAAGAACGAGCGAATGAATCCCCCTCTTTTTTCATTGAACCTCCCAATTAAACTCGTCGTACATGTCCTCATACTTCATATCTAAATTCATTTTAGTTAGGAAAATATAGGGTTTGGTTATCATCAATGAGCCCCCCGATAGATTACTGGGGGAGCTCAGAGACAAGTGTATTTTGCTTTCTGAAAGGTATGCACCTATTATGTTCACCATTCATGTGGATGCTGGTTTCAAGTGGTTACCTCAATGGTCGTCTTTTACTGTTAGAAGTGTGACTTCTAGCAAGAGTTGCAAGTTATGGATGTTTCCTTTCATATGATTCTTGATTGAGAAATACATCTCATATTTTCAGAACTGTCTTTGATAACTGAAAAACAATAAGAGGAATAGCTTTCCCTCGCTCCTCAGGAAGTTGGAACGCTGACTCCTACTTACCTAGCTTAGACAAAGACTTTATAAGGCATGCAAGGACAGCGGGAGCAAGAAAAAAGAGTATCTTATAAGGAGGAGCCTGCCTAATGAACCTCAATGGTCAGTCACATGTTCCTCCTACCCTTTGAAATAGAATATAAATGGTTATCTCCCATAAGGGAAGAGGTTTGTAATACCCCGTATTTTTGTGATATTTATTTATGGGATTAATTAAATTAAATGCGTATTAATTGGAAATTAATTCGGATTAAAATACTAGCGAGATGCGAGTTGGTATTTGAATATAATGTGCATATATGATTATACATGAATATTGAAGTATGAAATTTTTCGTGAGATTGAAATACGGCAAGTTGGAAAATTTTATTGAGACGCGTGTGACAGTCGCGTCAGGGAAATATTTATTTTAATTAAAAAGTGAATTTTAGTTCTATTAACCGTATGGTCGTTTTGAGTGCGCCAACGCACCCGGAAGGGTCGAAATAGTCAAAAAACACTAGCCGGGGGTTAAGTTTGGGTCCCGGGGTATTATTGGGCCATACCAGTAACTTATAAGGGCATTTTGGTAATTTCGGAAATTGGGTAATTAAAACCCACGAAAATTAGAGTTAAAAATCTGATTTAGTATTAACCCACTAAGCCATTTCCAACCCCAATTTAGGAAGTGGGCTACGGGAGAAGTTATAACTTGGCAAAACCAACCCCCACCTCCATTAACACCTTGAGAAGAACTTGTAGAGAGGGAGAGAAAGAGAAGGATTCTGCAGAGAGAGAGAGAGAGAAGGCAATTCAACCTTCAGAAATTCGTCATCAAATCAGAGATTCCAATAAGGCAAGTGGTTTAATTAAAATTAATTTCAGAGAATGCTTCTTCCATGTGTAGGAATTTATAAAAATCTGATTGTTCTTGGGAGTTTGATAAAAACCCATTAATTTGGAATTAGGAACTTGTATTGTGATGAGGATTTGCATGTAGAACTATATGTAGGTGAATAATCTGATGTTAATACGTTTTGGATGAAACAAAAACGGATTTATTTAGACTCTTTGATGATTTATAAATTTTAGGGTTCATGCTCTTGAAATTGGGAATAAATGTATGGATTTGATATTTGGATGATGTTTATAGTGATTTAATCCCCACAAAAACGTTAGTAGGTGACCTATGTATGTTTAGTACGAATTAGAAACCTTAAATTGATGTTGGAACAATGTTTAGAGGAGATTAGAGGTGTAGAGAAATTTTAAAAAATGAGCAAAGAAATTTCTGGGCTTGAATCTGGCCACTCGTTAGAAGACCTACCCAGGTCGTTCGAACGAGCTTCTAACGAGTTGACAGTTTGGTTTCTAATGAGAGGGATGTTCGTTCGAAGACTTTCGTTCGAACGAGATCTCGTTAGAAGGCCCAGTTCGTTCGAACGAACTCTCGTTCGAACAGCCTCGTTCGAACAAGACTTCGAACGAGTTGACAGTTTAGGCTTTTTAGCCTGTTTTGGTCCCGAGTGTCCCGTAACCTCGTGTATACGTAGAGATAATCTTCCCTTGATGATTTATTGTTACATTTGGGATGTTTGGGATATAATGAGGAGTCAAACCTAGAAGTGTAGTTGGAACCTAAGGGACAAATATGAAGTAGGACGTGAGTGTCTATTACGTTGCGAGAACTATTAACGGCCTAATGTATTATATTAACCGGGAACATATAAATTGTGTAGTATTATATGTCGGTATGAAAATGAGAAGTGTACCACCAATATATTATGGTGATTACTAAGATGTGTGAATACTTAGTATATGTATTGATTTTATGTGTATGACATACCTACCATACTTGCTATCACGGGAGGTTTACGTTCGCTTAGGGCCTTCTAATCCTTGTGTTGCCCGGATTTAGATTGGTTACCTCGATGAACATAGGTCAGAGAAGGAATTAATGGTATATTAATAAGTCTGTTGATCGTGGGAGCGCAGGTATGTGCGTGACCCATGTGATGTGACTGTGTTTGCCTCCATTATTTGTTATGTTGTTATCTGAGAATGATTCCTGAGAGATTCGAAATACGTGATCCTTATGTACGTGATGTACCGAGATGGATAGCAGAGTATGTGTGCCCGCAGCTTAGTCTCGGGGTGCTTGTATTGTATATTTATGATGTGAATAATATACACTTAATTAATGGGAACGTTCATGTTAATATTGTGAATAATATTATGGTAATGATTTGAGAAAATAAAACGAGTTAACTGATAGTGATTGGTATTTCTAACTGAGAATCTGAGAGTAAGTAAAACCCTATATTTAATTGATAATGTTAGAATGTAATATGGGAATCGAGTAGTAAGGGGTAGAACTTATTACGGTTTGGTTAGATATGGATGTCTTATAGATGGGTACCGTACTTTAGGAGTGCACGCGTAGTCGAGAGATGAGAATTTCATGTGAGTGCACGTCCTAACATGTATTTTGCATTTAATGTTTTAATGTTATTAAAACACTTGATGTTTTTAAAATGATTTCCACTTTCGGGCTCTGACCCATTTGCTTTCAAATCTATTTTTGTAAAAAACCATTTTAGGTGCCCAGCCACAAGGACACCATGCTTAGGATTCTCATTCAGGTGACGAGTTGTAGCTGTTTGTGGAAGTTACAGTACTTTGCTTGTAGACGCTTTATCTATCTTGACTCGATATTCTTCAGTTATCTGTTGTAGGGCATGTCGCCCATTTCTTTTAGAGACATTTCATTTATTTCAGTTATTCAGACTTCTGGCATGTAATTATTCAGGATTCAGACTTGTAGTATTATTTTTCAGTTGTGGGATTGTTATGAGGAGATTTCCTCCGGATTTATATTTATGTTGTTGGTTATTCATTACTTCATTATAGTGAATGGTTGTTATTCTTTCATTATTCTTTTACTGCATGTTAATCAGGCTTAACTTAAAATTTGGCACTTACTTTTTAAATACTAGGTGGTTAGTAATTATTAAAATGTTTTCGACAGTGATGCTATTAACTGAACCAACTTGGAATTTTGAATTAATTTAATAAAGGAGTAGATACCCGGTATTTAATTAGTCGGGGTGTCACAGGTGGTATCAGAGCATCAGGTTCTAGTGTCCATTAGGATCTGTACGGATTATTATGTTTCCGCTAAGCTTTCTTTGATGTAGAGCCCTATATTTTAGGACTGTTGTATTCTTTTGTATATGCTACGTTCTTCAGCTATTTTAAGTTTATAACTGCGAACTTATAAACTTCATTCTTATTTCAGATGCCTCCACGACGTGCACAAAGGATTCCCAGGGATGCAACGCCAGAACCACAACCCGCACCAGTTCAAGGCACGATGAATGCCGCCGAGGTTGCAGCCATTATGGCCCAGGCAGTAAATGCCGCACTAGATGTAGTTCAGCAGGCACCACCTCAGGCGCCGATAGTCGCGCCAATTCAGGCTCATGCATTCCCGTCTGCTTGGGAACGTGTACGTGATGCTTTTCAGAAAGCACACCCTCCAGAGTTCGCAGGTAGCTCCGATGTAGTAGTTTCGAGTCAGTGGAGGAAGGACATCCAGCAACACCTGAGGATGTATGAGTGCACAGATGTCCAGAAGCAGATACTAGCTACCTTTAAGCTAGTAGGGTATGCACTGCAGTGCTGGGAGTCTATTACCACAGTGGAGGAGAGAGATACTCTCACTATTCAGGAGTTTTGGGTGCGGTTTGACCGCAAGTACTTTTCGTCGGCTGTTCACACAGAGATGAGGAGGAAGTTGATGAGCCTCAAGCAGGAGGGTAAGACTGTGGCCGAGTATGAGGTCGAATTCACTGATCTTCTGAACATTGTTTCGGATGAGATACCGACGGAGGAAAAGAAGTTACAGAAATTTACAGACGGGTTGACATGGAGGATTCGTCAGCACTTATTAGGGAACCTCTCGTTAGCCACTTATTCTGATGTGGTTAACGCTGCATTGCTCCCTTGCCAGGATCACCGCTTTCACATGGCTGAGGGCAAGCGATCGGGAGAGTCTAGCCATCAGGGAAGGACTGGAGGAAATGGTGCCAGTGGGGCACAATCTGTTCAGGGGCAGAGGCAGGGTGATCAGGGTACCCAGCAGGGGGATCAGAAGAGGTTCAGGTCAGGAAATTTCAGGCACGAACAGGGAGGTTTCCGGCAGGGCCATCAGGGTCTGAACGGCCATCAGCACCAGCAGGGTCAGAATGGTCAACAGCAGTTTCAGCAGGGCCAGCAGGGCCGGTGGAGGAACGGTAACGACCACCAGGGCCGAGGGCAGCAGGGACAGAGAGGGGGGAACTTTCCAGGAAAGTGTTTCGTTTGTGGCAAGACTGGCCATAAATGCCAGGACTGTCCTGATAGGGGTAGGGCCCCGCAACAGCAGCAGGGTGCTCGATATGAGCCACAAAGGCCACTTTTTCCACCAGCCTTCCCAGCTCCAGCCCAGGTGCCAGTTCTTCCAGCCATTCCAGCAGTTCCTGTGCAGCAGGGACAGTTACAGTATGGACGTGTCTATAACGTCCACCAGGCAGCAGCTCCGCAGGCACCACCCGCGATTGAGGGTATGTTTCCTATCTATGGTACTATGGGTCGAGTTTTGTTTGATACGGGGGCAACACATTGCTTTATAGCTACACATTTTGCGAAAGTCTTAGGGTTGTTAGCCACAGCAGAGAGCACAGTGACGTGTGTAGACTCACCATTGGGGAGTGGGTCACTTATTTTCTTTATATTCCGGGGAGTAGGGTTAGAGATTGGTAGTTTGGTATTACCTGCAGATATGTTAGTATTAGAGATGACCGAGTATGATGCCATTATTGGTATGGATTGGCTTGTTGCGTACCGAGCCATGATTGACTGTTTCAGTAGGAGTATTATCTTTGCCATTCCCGGGCAGGAGATGTTTTTGGTGGTGATGCCTCGTTCCGAGGGAGGATCGTCCACTCATTTGTACTATATAGAGGAGGAGACCTCTAAGGAGGTGGTGATACCACTTGATTCGATTCCGGTTGTTAGAGAGTTTGTCGATGTATTTCAGGTTATACCTGGATTACCCCCCAGTCGAGAGATAGACTTTGTCATAGACTTATTACTGGATACGAGACCTATAGCACGCGCACCGTACTGTATGGCTCCGGCAGAGATGCGAGAGCTACAAGATCAGATTGAGCAGTTGTTGGGTCAGGGGTTTATACGGAGGAGTACTTCGCCGTGGGGTGCCCCTGTGTTGTTCGTGAAGAAGAGAGATGGTTCACTGAGATTGTGTGTGGACTACCGAGGGTTGAATAAGGTCACGATACGGAATAAATATCCGTTGCCTCGAATCGATGACTTATTCGACCAGTTGAGAGGATCTTCTTTCTTCTCAAAGATTGATTTGAGATCGGGTTACCATCAGTTGCGTATTAGGGAAGAGGATGTCTCGAAGACTGCGTTCTTATCGAGATATGGATCTTACGAGTTAGGGTTATGCCTTTTGGTTTGACCAACGCTCCAGCAGTGTTTATGGACTTGATGAATAGAGTGTTCAGGGATTTCCTAGATCAGTTTGTCATTGTCTTCATCGATGATATTCTGGTTTACTCCCAGACAGAGGAGGAGCACGCCGAGCATTTGAGTCAAGTTTTGCAGACACTACGTCAGAACAACTTGTATGCAAAGTATGAGAAATGAGGGTTTTGGCTGAAGGAGGTTCAGTTTTTGGGACATATTATTTTCGACCGGGGAATATCTGTTGATCCGGGGAAGGTATCCGCGGTGAGGGAGTGGGGACAGCCCACGACACCGACAGAGATTCATAGTTTCTTGGGCCTAGCAGGATACTACAGGAGGTTCATTCGGGGATTCTCGAAGATAGCAGGTCCTTTGACACATCTGACTCGTAAAGCTGTGCCATTCATCTGGAGTGATGCTTGTCAGTTGGCATTCGATGAATTGAAGGATAAGTTGACCGCAGCACCTGTGTTAGCATTGCCGAGACCCGGAGTTGAGTATTTAGTTTACACCAATGCGTCCTTGCAAGGACTTGGAGGTGTATTACAGCAGGAGAGTCAGGCCATTGATTATGCATCCCGTAAGCTAAAGCCTCATGAGAAGAACTACCCCACTCATGACTTGGAGTTGGCGGCAGTTGTATTTTCCCTTCGTATTTGGAGACATTACCTTTTGGGGGAAAAATTTCGATTGTTCACGGACCACAAGTCCCTACAGTACCTATTCACGCAGAAGGAGTTGAATATGCGGCAACGGAGGTGGCTTGAGTTCGTGAAGGATTATCAGTTCGATATCCAGTATCACCCGGGGAAGGCTAACGTGGTAGCAGATGCGTTGAACCGTAGGCCAGCAGATGAAGTGGCAGGGGTGTGGAAGGCCAAATGGAAGGAATTGGGACACCAGGATGCAGTGGCCCGATCGTTCATGTCAGTAATGACTGTTACACCGCAGATTTTCACGAGAGTGGTAAAGGCACAAGCAGATGACTCGTTCTGTCAGGAGCTAATAGTTCGATTACTAGTATAGGGAGCTGACTCCTATACCGTTAGCTCAGACGGGGGATTACGCTTTAATGGGAGATTGGTAGTTCCGGAAGGGGAGGAATTACAGCACGAGGTGATGGCCGAGTCGCACGGTTCGCGGTACATCCCGGTGGGGACAAAATGTACCAAGACATGAGACGTCAGTATTGGTGGAGCGGGATGAAGAGAGATATTGCCGAGTTTGTTTCTAAATGCACCACTTGTCAGTTAGTAAAAGTGGATCATCAGAGACCGACAGGACTGCTACAGCCGTTGGAGGTCCCGATGTGGATGTGGGAGAGCATATCCATGGACTTTATCACGGGATTGCCTACGTCACAGAGAGGTCACAACTCCATTTGGGTAATTGTGGACAGGTTGACCAAAGTCGCTCATTTTCTACCCGTAAGGACAGACTACACTGCGGGACAGTATGCCCAGCTCTTTATTGCAGAGATAGTGAGACTTCACGGTGTGCCCCTAAATATCGTGTTTGACCGAGACAAGATATTTGTTTCACGGTTTTGGGAGAGTTTTTAGGAGGCCATGGGCACGGAATTGCGGTTGAGCACGGCGTACCACCCGCAGACCGATGGGTAAATGGAGCGTACAAACTAAATGTTGGAGGACATGCTACGTATGAGTATCATTGATTTTAGGGGTGGATGGGAACAGTATCTTCCACTGGTATAGTTTGCTTACAACAACTCCTACCAGTTCACCATTGGCATGGCTCCATTTGAGGCGTTGTACGGTAGACCTTGTCGTTCCCCAGCATGTTGGTTGGAGGTTGGGGACAACAAATTACTTGGATCGGAGGTGATTCAGGATACTTCGGCAAGGATAGAATTGATTCGGAGTCGCATTCTGGTAGCTCAGGGTCGACAGAAGAGCTATGTTGATGCGAAGAGGTTCTTCAGGGAGTTCCAAGTGGGGGACCAGGTTTTGCTCAGAGTATCTCCTATGAAGGGGATTATGCGTTTCGGGAAGAAAGGGAAGTTGGCACCGAGATATGTGGAACCATTTCCTATTATTGAGCGGATTGGACCGGCTGCGTATAGGCTTGGGTTACCGGAGCATTTGCATCGAATTCACGATGTGTTTCATATTTCCTCGCTAAGGAAATATCTTAGAGACGATTTGGCTCATTCTCACATTGCTTTGGAGGACATCGATCTCCAGCCTGATAGCTCCTACGAGGAGGAGCCGATTGCTATTTTGGACCGAAGTGAGCGGAAACTGCGGTCAAAGATAGTCCCGTTAATGCGTGTTCAATGGCGACATCATAATGTTGAGGAGTCCACATGGGAGCGTGATGAGGAGATGCGCGAACGTTATCCAGAGTTGTTCTTACCAGGTACTTTCTAGTTCTGAATTTCGGGACGAAATTCAGTTATTAGGGGGGAAGTATGTAATACCCCGTATTTTTGTGATATTTATTTATGGGATTAATTTAATTAAATATGTATTAATTGGAAATTAATCCGGATTAAAATACTAGCGAGATGTGAGTTGGTATTTGAATATAATGTGCATATGTGATTATACATGAATATTGAAGTATGAAATTTGTCGTGAGATTGAAATACGGCAAGTTGGAAAGTTTTATTGAGACGCGTGTGACAGTCGCGTCAGGGAAATATTTATTTTAATTAAAAAGTGAATTTTAGTTCTATTAACCGTATGGTCATTTTGAGTGCGCCAACGCGTCCGGAAGGGTCGAAATAGTCAGAAAACACTAGCCGGGGGTTAAGTTTGGGTCCGGGGGCATTATTGGGCCATACCAGTAACTTATAAGGGCATTTTGGTAATTTCGGAAATTGGGTAATTAAAACCCACGAAAATTAGAGTTAAAAATCTGACTTAGTATTAACCCACTAAGACATTTCCAACCCCAATTTAGGAAGTGGGCTACGGGAGAAGTTATAACTTGGCAAAACCAACCCCCACCTCCATTAACACCTTGAGAAGAACTTGTAGAGAGGGAGAGAAAGAGAAGGATTCTGCAGAGAGAGAGAGAAGGCAATTTAACCTTCAGAAATTCGTCATCAAATCAGAGATTCTAATAAGGCAAGTGGTTTAATTCCAATTAATTTCAGAGAATGCTTCTTCCATGTATAGGAATTTATAAAAATCTGATTGTTCTTGGGAGTTTGATAAAAACCCATTAATTTGGAATTAGGAACTTGTATTGTGATGAGGATTTGCATGTAGAACTATATGTAGGTGAATAATCTGATGTTAATACGTTTTGGATGAAACAAAAACGGATTTATTTAGACTCTTTGATGATTTATAAATTTTAGCGTTCATGCTCTTGAAATTGGGAATAAATGTATGGATTTGATATTTGGATGATGTTTATAGTGATTTAATCCCCACAAAAACGTTAGTAGGTGACCTATGTATGTTTAGTACGAATTAGGAACCTTAAATTGATGTTGGAACGATGTTTAGAGGAGATTAGAGGTGTAGAGAAATTTGAAAAACGAGCAAAGAAATTTCTGGGCTTGAATCTGGCCACTCGTTAGAAGACCTACCCAGGTCGTTCGAACGAGCTTCTAACGAGTTGACAGTTTGGGTTCTAACGAGTGGGATGTTCGTTCGAAGACTTTCGTTCTAACGAGATCTCGTTAGAAGGCCCAATTCGTTCGAACGAACTCTCGTTCGAACAGTCTCGTTCGAACGAGACTTCGAATGAGTTGACAGTTTAGGCTTTTTAGCCTGTTTTGATCCCGAGTGTCCCGTAACCTCGTGTATACGTAGAGATAATCTTCCCTTTTTGATTTATTGTTACATTTGGGATGTTTGGGATATAATGAGGAGTCAAACCTAGAAGTGTAGTTGGAACCTAAGGGACAAATATGAAGTAGGACGTGAGTGTCTATTATGTTGCGAGAACTATTGACGGCCTAATGTATTATATTAACCAGGAACATATAAATTGTGTAGTATTATATGTCGGTATGAAAATGAGAAGTGTACCACCAATATATTATGGTGATTACTAAGATGTGTGAATACTTAGTATATGTATTGATTTTATGTGTATGACATACCTACCATACTTGCTATCACGGGAGGTTTACGTTCCCTTAGGGCCTTCTAATCCTTGTGTTGACCGGATTTAGATAGGTTACCTCGATGAACATAGGTCAGAGAAGGACTTATTGGGATGTTAATAAGTCTGCTGATCGTGGGAGCGCAGGTATGTGTGTGACCCATGTGATGTGACTGTGTTCGCCTCCATTATTTGTGATATTGTTATCTGAGAACGATTCCTGAGAGATTCGGAATACGTGATCCTTATGTACGTGATGCACCGGGATGGATAGCAGAGTATGTGTGCACCGCAGCTTAGTCTCGGGGTGCTTGTATTTTATATTTATGATGTGAATAATATACACTTAATTAATGGGAACGTTCATGTTAATATTGTGAATAATATTATGGTAATGATTTGAGAAAATAAAACGGGTTAACTGATAGTGATTGCTATTTCTAAATGAGAATCTGAGAGTAAGTAAAACCCTCTATTTAATTGATAACGTTAGAATGTAATATGGGAATCGAGTGGTAAGGGGTAGAAATTATTACGGTTTGGTTAGATATGGATGTCTTATAGATGGGTACGGTACGTTAGGAGTGCACACGTAGTCGAGAGGTGAGAATTTCATGTGAGTGCACGTCCTAACATGTATTTTGCATTTAATGTTTTAATGTTATTAAAACACTTGATGTTTTAAAAATGATTTCCACTTTCGGGCTCTGACCCATTTGCTTTCAAATCTATTTTTGTAAAAAGCCATTTTAGGTGCCCAACCACAAGGACACCATGCTTAGGATTCTCATTCAGGTAACGAGCTGTAGCTGTTTGTGGAAGTTACAAGACTTTTCTTGTAGACGCTTTATCTATCTTGACTCGATATTCTTCAGTTATCAGTTGTAGGGCATGTCGCCCATTTCTTTTAGAGACATTTCATTTATTTCAGTTATTCAGACTTCTGGCATGTAATTATTCAGGATTCAGACTTGTAGTATTATTTTTTAGTTGTGGGATTGTTATGAGGAGTTTTCCTCCGGATTTATATTTATGTTGTTGGTTATTCATTACTTCATTATAGTGAATGGTTGTTATTCTTTCATTATTCTTTTACTGCATGTTAATCAGACTTAATTTAAAATTTGGCACTTACTTTTTAAATACTAGGTGGTTAGTAATTATTAAAATATTTTCGACAGTGATGCAATTAACTGAACCAACTTAGCATTTTGAATTAATTTAATAAAGGAGTAGCTACCCGGTATTTAATTAGTCGGTGTGTCACAAGGTTGTGGAAATCCCCAATTGTAGGCGATAAAGTAGTTGAAAGGCATAGAAATAAGGGTATCATCTTAAAAAAAATTCCTAGACAAAATATGCCTTATTTGCAAGATGGAAGACTTGTTGATATGGTCTTCAACCCATTAAGAGTACCTTCATGAATGAATGTAGGACATATATTTGAATGCTCACTCGGGTTGGCGGGGGGGTCTGCTAGACAGACATTATCGAATATCACCTTTTGATGAGAGATATGAACAAGAAGCTTTGAGAAAACTTGTGTTTTCTAAATTATATGAAGTCAGTAAGAAAATAACGAATCCATGGTTATTTAAACCTGAGTATCCTGGAAAAAGCAAAATATTTGATGGAAGAAGGGGGGATCCTTCTGAACAACCTGTTATAATAGGAAAGCCTTATATCTTGAAATTAATTCATCAAGTTGATGATAAAATCCATAGACATTCTATCAGACATTATTCCCTTGTTACACAATAACCCCTTAGAGGATGGGCCAAGCAAGGGGCAACGGGTCGGATAAATTGAGGTTTGGGATCTAGAGGGATTTAGTGTTGCTCATATTTTATAAGCTTTGCTTACTTATAAATCTGATCAATCGATTCTTTTCAATGAATAGATCCGATCGCAACTTCGAATATGGAATTCGAAGGGGTCAAATAGGAAATGATACTCCGATTCATAGAACTCTAATGAAATATATGATAAACCAACATTTATCGAATTTGAAAAAGAGTCAAAAGAGATTGTTCGATCCTCTTATTTTTATTTCTCAAACCGAGAGCTCCATAAATCGGGATCCAAATGCATATAGATACAAATGGTCCAATGGAAGCAATAATTTCAAGTAACATTTGGAAAATTTAATTTCTGAGTTAGAAGAGTCATTTTCGAGTAGTGTTCGATCAATAGGATTGAAATGTCAACGATACAAAGCCTAACGTATGGCTCAAAATGTTTTATCCGGAATTAAGCCAATACATAAAAATTGAATCAATTGAAAATTTATCCTTACAAATCTCCCCCTTTGGCTATTCCGAAATCAAACAAAAAATAAAACACCTCTAGGCTATCAAGATATCTAAAAGACTGAATCCCCAACCCCAAAAGTAAAAAGTACAGATGTTCGACATACACATACTCTGAGTAGGTTTGTACGCTTGTAATATTTTTCGCATGATATAAACATGAACACTTAAACAAACTTTTAAATGAAAAGAGAATATATAAACATTATAAATGTGCATGTGAATAAACTCCCACTATATCTAATAATCCTTACTTAGGTAAGACGTCTCCCCCTAAGATAAAGATCTCGTAAAACTAAAGTGAAAGATACCATTTCTCCCCCTTTTTGTTTAGGAATAAACAAAGAAAAAATGCATAGTAAAATATTTCTTCCCCATAAAATATTTTTTCCCCCTAAATGTGAGAACTTGTGATACCAAAAGAAATTATGGAAGAAGGAATAAATATAAATGTGAGAACATGTAATATAAAGTGCAGTAAAATACAATATGGAAACACAAGCATACATAATTCAAACAATAATCAATTAATACAAATATTGATGAAAATGTGATACCTACTTGAATACACAATGAAGCATGAGATAACAAAGCAAACAAGCATATAAGAGTTACCAATATGATTATATAACATGCCAATTTGATCCAATGATAAAGCACATGGCAAACATAGATTAAGTATAAATGCAAAAACTCAAAACAAAACAATACCATATGTTTAAATATACAAAATATACCAATGACACACGGGTACATATGTATCGGTATAAATGACCAGAAAATGACACAAAACACATAAACTTTACACACTAGCATATTATCGGCGTGTCTAAACATGTGGGGTGGAATGAATGGGCATGAGCTAGAAACAAACAAAATATGACCCAATCACTCAAAAATGTCCAAGGAATTATGTTTGACCGTAAAACTTTATCAAACAAGATTTAACCTCATGTGACAAATAAAGTGAACTCAGAGAACAAATAAGCACAATGCACACAAGCCTTGACTTTTGATGATTTTATAAATCAATAGCGTCATGAAATGATAAATATAACTAGGATTAATTGTGCAAACCGGTTCAGGTATATCACCCTCAAAAGATAAACAAATATTATATACTTTTTTTTGCTTAATTATTTTGAAGTTAACATTTTTGAAAATCAAACAAACAAACTTGTTGGTCTTTAATCTTTTCTTTCAACCTCTCATTTTTTAGGCTCTTGTCAATGGTGGCTTTCCTGTAAAGGAGATTTGCTCCTTTGGTATTCATTTCCCTTGCACCCACATATATTCAATAAAGTTCAACATACTTACGAGCAACATTTCTTACATGCACATATCCCCTATAGTCAACAGATGTGTAGCTGACAAGATTGATGGGAGAACATCTCACTTAGATCAAATATATCATGTAAAGTTAAAATTCAAAATAGCTCGGGCATGTGTCTGCGGAGGCATATACATAGTGGATCCATTAAGAAAATCAAAGTCGAACAACTCCATGCATGCGCGATTAAGAACAATCTAAGCATTGAAAATCATAATCAAATATCCTAGTCACATGAAAAAATGGAATGAAGTGGATTAAAACACACCATTATACCACACAAAATGTGTAAAATTAAACTACACATAAATTGAATATCTCTTTGAGTTTTTAAACATTTTTCAAAATGATACCAATTAAAAAAAACTCAAAATACAAATAAAATCTTTTTGTATTTTTCAATAAGACCCATTAAATAAAAAATCAAAATACAAATGACTCAATGCACATACAACTAGCAAACATATCTAACATGAAGAATAACCACTGGTCTATGCAAACATACAAGCAATCACCCATATGATATAACATGTAAATAGTCATGTCTAAGCATCCGAGAATCAATCAGTCTAACATTTAGCACCTCTAAAATCAATATTACTACCCAAATAGATAAATACTTAACGCATCGGGTTTTGGGAACCATGGGGACACTAGACTTCAACTTCATAGGTTCTTTTCTAATATCATAGAAAAAATTCCTAAGGTGACCATTTCTATCGCAGTCTGTGTACGCATAGATGTGACGATGATGGGACCTTTATAACACCCTGGGTTATGGTTAACCCTCTAAAATAAGTGATAGTCTTGGTTGTAGAAACAGAATCATTAGAATCATGGAAGTCACTACCAATATTATAGAGTATCTTATATCATCTTTTAACTTCAAAACCCAAGACTTAAGAAAAAATTTAGACTCTTCAAATGATAGGGACTCCTTCAAATTTTTAATAACTCCTAAAAGGTTATCTCGGTCCGCCTCAATGAAAGAGAACTCCCAAAGAGTCTTCTCATATTCCATCAAATCATAAATTAATTTAACATTGTCCTCAATGGCATCAACCCTAGAAATTTTAGAGTCCTTTAACTATTTTTATAAAAATTGGACTCTATCGTCACTCTCTTTCTAGGACACTTCTAAAATTTTAAAATCCCGACTCATGTCTATGAGATTATCGCACTTTGAGTTTAAACATTTTGCAAAAATTAAATTTCATCTTTAAAATGAAAATTTTCTCTTTCAAGAATTTAATTCGTTTTGTAAACTTCAAATTCATAAGAGCTAATGTTTTAACACGATTCTGAATATTATTATACTCATCTTGAATATCAAAATCACCGTAATCGCTAAATGCATCAAACAATGTATCACTACGGGTATCCATCGAGAACAAATAACTAGCAAACAAACACGAGGGAGAGAGAGAGAGAGAGAGCACTCTAAATAACATGAAATGTGGATTTACATGATAATTTATTGTTCCTTTTCTGATACCAATTTAGAAGTCTTAAAAGGAATTACAGAAGGGATGGTCTAAACAAAAAAGTCAAGTTTTAAAACTTTGTCCCAAATTTAAATGAAGTTTTTGTGATAAAATGATTTAAAAAAATTTATCTTAACCTCAAGCATACATCTAGATGATAGAAGATAAAAAAAATAAACACAACACACCGATGTACGAGAAAAATTTACAACGGGAAAATCTCGAATGTCCCAGCCACAAAAATTTACAATGATGAGGTTTTAGAAAATTGACAGATGACTTACACAGCGACTCGATGCCCTCGCAAAGCCTTGATGTGTCTTCGATATTTAACCTCTCCTCCAAAACAATAATATAAGAATTCACCCATGCAAGTTTTCACAATGTGTGAGTCCACACACGCTTCAATATCCACCGATTTAGGCCTAATAAAAGTTTATGCATCAAAACACAGAGTCCACCGCTTCTTGATCGCAACACTACAACATGGAGTCCACTATTTGTAAACAATAAATAGTGTACAGAGTCAACCACATGAAAGTTTTCTCTATCAATATGAAAAGAATAAATTTCTTGATGCCGAACAAGATCTCAAAACATATAAGGATTGAATCTTGGATCTCAGAGAGTTTGGGGGAAACTAGGGTTTGGGAGATTTTGGATATATATTAGAAAATGATTTTTGCCAAAAGTCTCTCTAAAAATACATGCATGAACCCCTTTATATAGAAATACATTTTTCGAGGTGGAACATTTATCGACAAAGTTTGTTCGAATGAAAATGAGACCTCTTTTGATGCATTTATGTAGAAAACAAACTTGTTTGAACCAAATCAAAACTTGTTCGAATCAGTTTCGACCGAGTATCAAATGATATTAGTTATGTAACAGAAAAATATCGTTTGATGTCCGTTTGAAGTTTGTTTGAACGAACTGCTAAAATCATAAAAATAAAAAATATTTTTCTTTTAAGATATTTTAACAATAGCTCCAAATATTTTATAAAAAAAATCCAAAAATAAAATTTCCAAGGATTAAAATTTATAAGCATTTATACTCGAGACATCCTCGAAGACACGAAGACAAAACGTGACACAAAAGCTTTGCTTCTATGTCTTCAATCAAACTCATAAGAGTCTTGAAAGATTAACAACACAAAGTCTAACCTCTGGCTAAAAATATTTTGTCCAAAATTAAGCCAATACATACAAATTGGCTCAATTGGAAATTTGTCCTTACAAAGACAATATATAGCGCATAATAAACACTATTTTTGGGTATCCGAGGGAGTGTTATAAATTTGGAGATATCAAACATGTGTGGATACTCATAATACACATTAAATCTAGAAACAATACAATGCCATTCCAGAAGAAAAACCTGTCATGCATCTGAGTTGGAAGCAAGATAATGACATGCTAAAAGCATGAGGTGTCAAATATCTGAAATCAAAAGCATGACAATGTCATGCTATAAGCATGAGTGTAAGAGCATAATTTTTGTCATTTGCTCATAGCTTCGTCTTACATAGATTTTGGCATATCCTATTACCATTTTACTTGAGCCGTCACAAAGACCGTATATCCAACATCTCCAAATTTCAAGGACTTCCACATTATGAAGGTATAATACTATTCAGAGTTTAAATTTATTCATTGAATTTATTTTGGGATGTTTGCTTTTAAATGAAACTGAAACATGATCTTTTATTTTAAAAAATTGAGGCATTTTTTAAGTTTAAAAAATTTACAAAAGTTATTTGCCTTGTTCAAGTAAGAAGGCATTCTTGTTCGAACGAGATATCACTTTCGTTCGAAAGCTTTTTTAATGTTTATATTGAATGAACATCAATGATGGCGTACTATTTTAGGTCGTTTAAATTTCATTTAAAGCTGGTTCAAATGAGATAGTTATTTCGTTCGAACGAGATATTTTGTTCTAATGAATTGCTATTCTCGTTCGAACGAGCCTTATTTTCGATCAAATGAGTCGTCGCCTCAAAATTTGTTAACGTCATATTAATACTTTTTTTTTATTCAGATGTCTTAAAAAAATTTCCAGAACTGTTTCTTCACATGTTTTGCAAATTTTTTCAACCTTTTAATTCACAAAATTCATTCCTAAAATATATTTGTGTGAATATGTTGAAACTCTATAGTTTGTATCCTTGCATACACAACTCTTGTGGAGAGAGTTTCTTCACGACAGACCATTGTGATTCCCGAGGGGATCGTTACTGAAGAAAAAGGTTGATCAGTGAATATCGATCATGAAAAGTCGCATGTGGAGTGATCCTTATCGAGTAGTATTCTTTGGATATTCTACGAAGACACAACGCATAATACTTGTGAATGGTATCAAAATTGCCTTTTGTTGAATTCATGCTTTAATTTATCAGCTTTATCACCTAGATTCTTATATTAGGACAAAAAGATAAAATTTGGAATTGTGTGTGTTGGACACGTAATTCTATAAATAATCCATTAAGATTGCAAGCGCACTCTAAAATTGGTATCAGAGTGGGTCATACTAACTTATCATGTGATCTTGATTTTTCAAAGAGTTTTTTTACTGATACCAATTATCTCAAATTGGTATTAGAGCCCGTTGCACAAATTTGGTACGTCTACTTCCCATGTTGCACCTGAGCCAGCTCTAGAGTTTGTGTTAGATTCATATGGACCTCGACCTAACCCTCCTAGAAGAGCTCGACCTAGACATTTTGAGAGAGGTGGATCCAAGCCCGTGTATGTTTGTTCCCATTGCAAGAAAAGAGGGCACCTTAGGGAATTTTTCTTTAAGTTGTGAAGAGTGTCTCAAAGGTATCTTACACGATATGTTACTACACGAATTTTCACGCTCACTCCCACACATGTTTCTCTGCATGCTCCCGCACATCACATGAGAGATTTTGAGAGCTTTAGAGAGTAAGTTGAGTATTTAGTCAAGACTTCACAATATTTGATAGAGGTTTTTCATAGGACGTCATCTCCTTTGGAGAACTTTTTCGAGCCTAATAATTGAGGTTGAGACTTATTTCTAGCATAGGATGCTTTTCCTGTTCATATTTTATATGCCTATTGCTAGATTGTATTATTATTGTACTTATATTTTTTCATTTTGAGATATTTTTCAAAAATCCAAAAAGAGTTTTATTTTTCTTGAAAATTTTTGGAAAATACAAAAAGATTTTATTTTCATAAAATTTTTGAAAAATTCAAAAGAGTTTTGTATATTTTTTTTACACCATATGTGAATGAGCATTAAAGATGTCCGAGTTAGCTATTCACTCCATATTCACATGACTATTTTGTAGTATTTTGAGACATGACATTATTTCATTTATGTACCTTATAATGTGTGGAGTCATTAAGATGTGTTATGATGACAACTTGATACATGTTTGACTCATTGCCACCTTTATCGCACACAAGCACGGACTTATTTGAGTATTGTACTTACCTGTCACGTGTCAATTATAGTGTTTTCATCTCAATCCTTCTTTTAAAACAAACTAAATGTGAAAAACGAGATAATAAAAATAATTCATGTAAGAACCATTGTTCAGATTGAGAAAAAAACTATAAAAACATTTATCTGATAAATTTGGTATATTTTAAACAATGGAATCGGGCTGCGAAAGACATGTTGACTTCGCATGAATATCCACCATTTAAAAAAAGATCCAAAAAGATTAAAGGCACATAAAAACAGAAGTGCCAGGCCAATTTATAAGAATATTGATACTTTGTTACTTGTGAGAATTAATCTCTTTAAAAAGATTTGAGAGAAAAAATCCAGTATGTGATAATTTGAGGGAGTTAAGTCGAAGATCAATGTGTTTGCACGCCCTATAAAAATCTCATAAAGCATTACATAGTTTTGAGAGTTATTGGTATGAAAATCACTTATGATCTTGATTAATTGATTATGTTAAGTCAATTGACCTTAAGTTCACCATTTTTATACCTAAGGTAAACTTTGAAATCTTTCATTAGTAGTGTCTCATTCCTTCATACACATGTGTTATGTTTCTCTACGTTGATTAATCTATAAAATATGTTCACACCCCTACATTCTGTTTCCATGATTCAGGTATTTTTGTGTTTCTCCATATTGTGTTGTATTTGTAAAAAAACTTTTACTTGAAAAAATTGAAAATTTTCAAAAATAGTTTGTGGAGCCTTTGAGATTATTATTGCATGTTTATTATTCATATATTGGTTGTGATAACATCTTATTCTTTTCAACAATGTTTCCTATATTTCATGATTAGTTTCTACTCCCAAGCTATTTCAGATAAAATAGAAGGGGGAGAACAAATTACGGGAGAGTTTGATTTATGGGGGAGAATTTATTTTTATGATTTTATTTGATATATCAAACTCGATATATCACGGGTATTTGCTTTGTTTCATATGTGTAGGTACTTTTGAAAGATCATATTCATATTACACTCGATGAAGATAATATGTCTAAGAAAAAAACAAGAAGAAGTGGAGATTTGAAGACATCATTATCTTGTTCCTATCCATTTTCTAGGATTTGAGAGGGTATTAGGATATTTCATTGTCTTAGGGGATTTTAAATGTAATTTGAATTTCGATTTTACGTTTGCACCACAATAGCCAAAAGGGGGAGATTTATAAGAGCATAATTTATGTCATTTACTCATAGCTTAGGATTATATAGATTTTAGCATATCCCGTTACCATTTGACTCAATTCGTCACGAAAATCGGATATCCAACATCTCCAACTTTTAAGGATCTCCACATTATGAAGGTATAATACTATTCATAGTTTTAATTTATTTTGGGATGTTTAATTTTTAATAAAACTGAAATAAGATTTTTTATTTTAGAAAATCGAGGCATGTTTTATGTTTTGAAACTTTTCAAAATTCGCATGTCTAACGAGATATCATTTTCATTAAAAGTCTCGTTTGAAGTCTACATCAAACGAATATCGAACGAGTGTGTATTGTTTTAGGTCGTTTGAGTGTCGTTTGAAGCTTATTCAAACGAGATAGCTGCTTCGTTTGAACGAGATCCTATTTCATTCTAACAAACTTCTATTCTCATTCGAATGAATCTCATTTTTTTAAGGTGTCGTCGCCTCAAAATTTGTGAACGTCATATAAATTACCTGTTTCGTGTTCAGACTTTCACTACAAGAAAAATACCTTTTTATGACACTTAAAAAAATGAATTTATGACAGTTTTCAAAAAATTGTAGTTAAAAATACAATACTCTTATTTATATGACATATTAATTGTAAATTGTCGTTATAATAATATTAGTGGCAATGCACGTGACAGTTTTAACATAACAGTCATATTAAGCGATCTATATTACGACCCTCTTTGGAAAAAATCTAATATGAATGTGCGTAAGATAACATATATGATGGATAATTTTTGCTCCAAAAATTTATAGGCGCGAAGATTTCCCTCAATCTGACTCTCGAATCTTTTTGCCAAAAGTAACCTACTCCTCACTTTTCACCCAAATTCTTCAGATTCCTCCTCCTCTACGCCTTCATCATCGAATTGAATGTCTTAGGACTACTCAACTACGAAAAATATCGAGAGGGACTATAACTCAGGTGTTCTCTCTCTCTCTCTCTCTCACACACACACACACACACGTACACACACAGATGCACACATACTCAGATAGACACACATATATATACACACATATGCAAACAAATATATATAAATCCTCATTATTTCGTACACAGAGTGTGTTCCAGCAAAAGTTTCAATTTCAGTTTTGTATAAAATCTCACTGGTTCGTTCACATCAGCAATCTTTTTTTTTTCAATTTCGTTTCTTCATTTTGAGATTTACTTTATGTTTAGCGTAACCCTGATTGTTATGTTTGTTTGTAAATATGTTAAAATTAGGGCTTTTAAAGCATATTAGTATGCAAAAAAACGATGGTCTTTATTTTTAGTGTCTGGTTGGATTAATTTTGTTGGTACAATTGGAGTTAATTTAAGTATGATGTCACTGGTTGTTGAAGTTTCATTTGAAAGTGATGGAACAACCGTGTTTAGTATATTAATTTTATTTTATTCTATTATATTCTTTACATAAATCTAGGTTATCCTTTAAAATGAGAATGCTTAATTATTTGATTTTACACATTCTTACGTTAAATGAATTATGCCATCTTGCTTTGTTGAACATTACTACATGGAAATCCTTTGCAATTGAGTAGTCAATGTTAGTTTTAATGATCTTATTTGAAAACTTCCTTCATCTATAAAATTAATTGAATTCATTTTATAGCACCAATTATTATGGATTGTGTGGCTCACGGATTGTGAATTATGTTATTTTGAATGGTAATGAAATTTCTACTACTAATAATTATAGTCTTAATAGGTACACTTTAAAGAAATGGGAATAAGCAAGTCATGGATTCTATACATAGATTATCACATGGGCACTTACAAGGGGTATGTAATTTCTCCCCAGGTTTTGAATATATGGAAATAACATGGTAAATGTCAAGATGTTACTGGAAGAAAATGTGTTTCTTAAGATGATGATGTACTTGATTTGTGTTATGTTCTTACCTTATTTTGGCCTTGTCCCTGATGCACATGTTTTTCATTTATGGATATTTGACAGGTAGCTATTGTTTCCATAACAAATTTTCATTTTCTGGATCTTGAAGTTACAACAGTTCAAAATAAGAGGTAGGTTAATTCTTAATTACTGATCTTTATTATTATTATTACTGTTTTTTGCATTTGATTTGTAGTGATGATAGGAGGTTGAGGGTGAGCCAATTAAAAACCTGGATTGATTTGTAGTGGTGATAGGAGTTTGAGAGGAGCTAATTGAAAATTCGGTTTGCGAGAAGGGACGTGAAAAATGAGATTATGGGGCAGATAACATAATATTGAAACCAAAAGACTTAGATAGAATTACAAACACCTTACGGGTACCAAGGTAATTTGTGTAACGTGATCATGTTTTATTTGGACACTCGTTTTAATAAATTGAATACTATATGCTCGTGTTAGGGTTAAAAATGATCTTTAGGGGGCAAAGATTAAAAATAACAATGAAGTTTCCTATACAGAGAGACACGCGCACCTCAAAAGATATAAAATAAACTTTTGGGAAGTGATCGTGTCCTCATTGGACACTTGATTTTAGAAATTCACTAGTACACTCTTGTTTCGGGGTTGAAATGGGATAATGAGGTGAAAAATTGAAAACATTAATAAATAGTCACGGAAATCGGCACAAGCACCTCATAATGTACCAAAGTAATATGTTAGAAGTAATCGTGTCGTAATCTGATAACCGTTTGCCTAATATGAAACTACAAGCAGCTATCAACAACTTACAAGATTATTCTGATTGTATTCATCAAAGCATTATCGTCTTGACTTCTTCTCTCGTCTCTTCGTATATTCGTCGTTCAGATAATCATTTTCCTCGTCGATTACAAACTGATGCATTGTCAAGGATGCATAAATTAAGGTTACTCGAACTCAATAATATGCGAATCATTAGAGGCTATGAATATTTTTTCTTTAATTCTACTAGGGGCCATGGATTCAAAGGTAGAGAATTAGGACAGTATATATGTATTGTATAGTTGGAATGTTGGTCAATCCTAAAGAGGTAATGGAAAATGAGTGATATGGTTGTCTAATTGTTAGTTATTCCCAAGTTAATAATCCCTATTCTAAAATCAGTACCCCCAGTTCTAATTTATTCTTTTGTACATCCTAACTTAATAGTCAACTCCCGTTTCTAATACTTAAAATCAAGTAAGCAAAATAGGAACTATTTAAGATTACAAAGTTACCCACTAACAATAGTCATTTGTGAATAATGGTCCATTTGCAATCAAAGATATTCATGATAAATTTGGAGTAAAATTATTTCTTACACATATTTTACCTGTTTCGTGTTCAGACTTTTTAAGACTATTTCCATAACTATTTTTGCACATATTTTACAAAAGTTTTCAACCTTTTGATTTTAGAAAACCTTTTACACTACACCAAAACGCACCTTTAGTAATGGCATTTTACTGTTACTAAAAATATTAGTAACTGAATTTTTTCGTTAGAAAAAAGGCGTGGCGCACAAAATTAGTAATACAATTTTACCGTTACTAGTAGTAACGGTAAAATTCTGTTACTAATTCTGAATTTACCAATAGAATTTCCTTGGTACTAATTCTTATTTTGTAACGGATTTTTGTGTTACTATTTTAACCTTATTACACCGTTTTATAACACTTTTGTCTTATTTTGTAACGGTAAGGTTCCGTTACTAATATTAATACATATTTACAAATATATATTTTTCAAGATCCAATATCCCGAATTTAAACAAATTCAATTATTCTTACCACACTATTCAAATCCTAATAATATGTACAAAAATAATCTACATAAACAAAGGCATTTTATTCAACGTTTACATTTTATATAAGCTTCCACTCTTTATTTGCAAAAGAAACTTAAACCAAATAAATGAAACATCGTAAAACAATCACTTCGAAAGTTACATTATTTTCGTAAATGCATCCAATATAACATCCTAATACAATCATCCCCTAAAATGAGATGTTTTTATATTATAACCATAAAAATGAAATATAAAAAAGAAATACGTTGTTGTTAACTATCAACTTTCATTCTGTTATCATCACCATCAACGTCGCAACCCGCAATGCTGAAAACTTGATGAGGATCCAAAAATGACATTCTGTCAAATAAAATAAATTATCATATTAGTTATAATATCAACATTTAGTCATACAAAATTAATTTAGTACAACTTAAAATTCAGCCTTACATTAAAGCTCAATGAACCAGTGAGAGCTTCAAAAAAAGAATCCAGTTAGTATACAAAAAATTGTTATTACCAGTTCAAGGTGCAAGATAATTGGGGATGAGCTTAGTACAGAAACCTGCGCTAGGAGAAGAGCATGAGAAATATAGACAGTAGTCAGTACTTATGTCCATGGCAAATAAGGTAGATTTTTTTAATGATAGACAGTTACAAAATAAATTTCCAATAGATCATGTCAATGTTTATAAACCATGTTCCACTTAACATACAATATAATATAGAATTTAGGGAATAACTTCTACTCGATCAAAAAGGCCTGTAGCTGAGAATTTTAAGCAATAAAAACAGAAAGCTCAAAATAAAACACTAATAGAAACTCACTTTTATGTACAAGTGATCATCACCCATGTTCTGCTTAGCTCTATTGCCTTTTGGGACTACATAGCCATCCATTTCTTCTTTTACGACATCAAATTCATACTCAAGTTTATAGTGTTTTGGTTTAGTTAAAAAAAAGTAAGCAGAATCAGACAATGATAGAAAAAAAATATTGAGCCAAATAAACTAATAAGTGGAAGAAATAAACAACCTTATTCTTATTGATTATGTAACTATCCGCTCCCGTTTTGGTTAGAATACCTTCCTTAACAAGCTTGTCCATAATTTATGAAAACCTGTCAATAAAATATTTTAATTAACTTAGAAAATTTCATAGGCCCTCTTTTGTAAACTTTGTGGATCATATCCTCTATTTATTATCATTAAACAATTTAAACCAATGTCATAAAACTGAAAATCTTAGATAAATCAATTAAAATAAAAATTATATTCATAGTTAGATCCAAGTTACTGAGTAAAGTAGAAATCTTTACCATTGAGATTCCAGGGAAATTAGAGAGAACATCACTGAGCTCCACAATGTCAAGTTCATGAGAACTAATTCAATCTTTCACCTAGCCTAGTTTTGGTTCATCTTCATCTGGATCTTGTGTATCATTTAAAAATTGCAGTTTTTCGTATCAGTTATAATTTTCCTTGAACTTTTGCAATTAGATTTTATTTTATGTTTTATCGATACTGAAAAAGGTACCTTCATCAGCCATGGTAGCATATTCATTAGCCCTTTATTTGTTTGCCATGAAAGTTGTTATTTACAATTTGACCATAAGAAATGAATTTAGAATAATGACACGTCTATAAGGGATAATAGTATTTACCTATGGGGTTGCGACTATGTATTGCTCATCTTCTGATTGGCTAACCTGAAATGAGTTAAAAAATCATTATATGTCTATAATGTAAGGGTGATTTTGACTTGGCTACCTCGTTTTGTTTTTTAGACTTTGGTATTCCTATTCTAAACCTTTACTGGGGAATATTTTATATTTGATGATAAAAAATTTACTCAAGAGGTACCAAAGTCTAAATTGTGAGACCCGTAAGTAAAAATTACTCATAATGTAATGTATGAAATTAAAAATTTATGTTTTATCTTAACCTCGACGAGAAATAAAACTAGTTTTGATGATTCACCTCGCTGTCAGATTAAGAATCATCATCTTTTTGGATAGAATCAGCTCCCAAGCTCATATTATCATCTTGAATGTCATCATTCTCATCATTGTTTAATTGGAAAATTTGTTTAAAAAAGTTAGATACATTTTAGCATCATTAATGAAATCAACATAAGGAGAACTTATGTTTTTTATGAAAAGAAATTTCAATGAGATGGAGAGGCATTCATACAAATAGTGCAGCTTTGTCATATTTCCAAATTCTGGGGGAATGGATCCAATCAACTTGTTACTATGCAGATACCTAAACCATGAACACATCCACAATGTTGTCAAAATGTTGTTTTCAAACCTTTATGCATATAAATTGAAAAAAACAAATTCTAGGAAGTTCACAAAGAAAGCTCCACACTATTTGCTCTAACATTGTCTTATGTAGCAACAAACTAGTATGTAGTCTGAATTAACTCGTGCACTTGCAATAAATTGGAAAAAAAGAAATGCAATCATGTATTTACAATTTCTCCGTGTAAGTCAAATTTCCAAGAATTTGAGGAATTGGTGCACTGAGCTTGTTGGAGCTTAAATCTCTGAGTATAGAACAAAGTTAGTGACATTTTAACCTTTTGTCAAAGAAAGGGTTAATGAAACATAGGAAACAAAAAACTAAATGGCCAACAAGAGTTGATCTCAACGACCCCCAAAATAATTCTCTTGAATGAATTCAATCATGTGAAAAGTATTAAAAGGGATACAAAAATGTAAAAGCACTTACAAAACTGTCAACGTCTGCATCAAGCCAATCACAGATGAGATTTTCCCTGATATCTAATTTCCTAGCAAAGATCTAGCATGTACAACAGATACAAGTCCATGCATAAAATAAGAAAAGATAATATTAAATGGAATACCTCCGGTCAGCTTGTTGTAAGACAAGTCCTTGGTAATCATAAGAAAAATGCATATATAATTAATTACGAAACGAATATATATATATATATATATATAATGTGGACTCGATTGTGTTAGGTTAATATACATACAAGGCCTGGAAGGCAATTCAATTGCCTATGCTCTCAGGAATTTTGCCTGTTACACTGTTGTTTCTTACATCACTGAAAAAATAATAGATAACATAACATCATAAAAAATGGGAGCTAAATGCAGCATCGGGGTATTAAAATGACGTGCTTTTTAAAGGTGCTAAGATGAAGTGATGAAGAACTTATAAATACCATAAGGCTGTGAGCTGGCACATATCAGGAGAGAGTGTGTCAGCTAAATTCGTACATTAGACATACTAGTTACAACTTTAGATAAGATGAGGTAATATAACACCTATGGGTACTGCACCCAAAATGGAAAAACTAATCAATATACATGCGCTAACAACACTACATTTAATATCATTAGGTAGATTCTATTAAGAAAACTACTATACATAGTCTTTATATACCAAAAATAGTTTATTTATGATATAAAATAATAAAAATAAAGTTTGTACATAAGCACTAGCAATTTTTAAGAGAGTGTTTATATTTCCTACAGATATTATAGCCAAGTCCTATTGAACTGACTTAATTTCAATAGTAGCACAACTAGCTCATATGGATTTTAAAAATGGTCGAGCATAGTTTAAAAGAAGAGAATAATGATTCGGGTACCCTTCAAAATCAACATATATTACTAAAATCAAGAATTGATACTTCTTCAAAATAGGCCCAAACATAAATTAAATTAAAATTCAAAACAAGTTCACAAAAATTTTCATAACGGAATACTGACAATAAACCCATGTATATTATATTACATAAGAAACATGTTAAAAACTCAAATGGGTGTCTCCCATCATCAACTACCATTAATAATCTATTCTAAAACAGCAAAGAAATAATAATAATAATGATTTGGGTATTTCATAATCAACCAATGTAACTACAATCAAGCAATAATATTTCATCAAAATAGGTCCAAACACAAATAAACTTCACCACAAGTTAATAAAACCTACACCCATGAACAAAAATTCCATAAACCCGGAACCTCATTATCAACTAGTATATTCAGATGATTGTCTAATAACAAACCCTCACATAATTCTAAATGTATGGGTCTCCCTCGTTATCAACTACCATGAATACTTAATTCTTATAAAACAAAAGAAGAAAATTAACTATTTGGGTACTTCAAAATCAGCAAAAGTAACTGCAATCAAGCACTAATACTACACCAAAATAGATCCAAAGGTGCAAAAAGGAATTATAATTAAAAGCAAGTTCATAAAATAGTCATTATCATAATATTAAGAACAAAAAACTACCACCCGTCAACATAACTGAATAAACCCAGATTGGGATCCACGTCGTGAAGAAGTCCGAGAATCTGAGTAGAAGGCCTTGTGTTTGTGGGGATTTTGGTTTAGGTTTGCAAAAATCCGAGTAATTTTGCGAGTAGTTGTATATTGAACTGGCCGAGCAATGTGGAAAAGCTGTATAACTTTGAACTCAAATATCAGTCAATGTCTAGTCCAACAAGTACAAGGTGTAATATCAACTAATAGCTTTGTTTTTAAATCTAAAAAGAAAGAAGATAGAGGGCACGTTGGAGGGAGAAGCCATGAGCGGTGTCGGCAAAGGAAGACGTGAGCAATTTGTGGAGATCCTGTACTACCATTGTGAGCGATTTATGGATTAGAGTTTGTGGATTTATGGATTTTCATTTTCATTTTAGGTGTGTACGAGAAAACCTAGGTGTGAGATATTGCGGATTTGGGTTTCGGTGGAAAGAGTCGGGACTTTCTTTTGGTTGGGAGGGAAATTTTAGTCTTTTTTTTAATATACAATTTTAGAATATCAAAGTAAAATTAGTAACGGATATTGTAATTTACTAACGGTAATTTACAGTGGAAAATAGTAATGGTGTAATACTGTTAGTAATTAAAAATATTAGTATGTTATTAATAGAGCGTTTGGTGTAGTGTTTGATTCACAAAATTCATTCTCAAAATATATTTGTGTTAATCTGTTTAAACCCTATAGTTTGTATTCTTGCATACACAACTCTTTTGGAGAGAATTTCTTCTCGGCAGACCATTGTGATTCTTGAGGGGATCATTGCTGAAGACAAAGGTTGATCGGTGGATACCGAGCGTGGAAGACTGCGTGTTGACTGCTCCTCGCTGAGTAGTATTCTTTAGAGATTCTACGAAGACACTGCGCATTATATTTGTGGCTGATATCAAGTAGTTCATAAGTCGATAATCTTGTAAACTCTCTAAAGTGCTAAAAATAAAAGGTTTCACCCGTAAGGGATTTTTCCTCAAATTGCCTTTTATTGAATGCATTCTTTAGTTTATCTACTTTATCACCTAGATTCTTGCCTTGGGATAAAATAATAAAATTTGAAATTGTATGTGCTTGACACGTAATTATACAAATAATTCATTAAGATCGCAAGCGAAACTAATCTAATATCTAATAATGAAGAGAAATATACTATTTTGAAGAATTTTCTAGTGAATGGAGAGCATTTTTTATTGACAAGCAACAAGTAAAGGAAGAAAGAAACTTTTTCGCATTTCGACACTGATTGAAAGCGCGTTGAGATTCAGCCCTGCGTCGATCCGATTCGTTCCTCCCCCACCAAAAATCCAACACATTTCCTAAAAAATTCCTTAAGGTTTGTGAGCTCACACCATAATGGAGCATGCAAAATAGAAGCATGACAATGCAAATCTACTAGCATGAATGAAATATACTTGTGAAATCAATACAATACAATCTTGAAAATTCTAATCTATTTTTGTGTTGAAGTTCTATTTTATTCAACAATACCGAGTTTAAAACAATAAAGACGCATTGATACACAATAATCCCAAAAATATATTGACCAACTCTTTTTTCCAATAAAGGGAACTCTAATTATTAAAGGTAATAATAAAATAACGACTGAGAAAAACAAAATAGGCACTCCTTTTATACCAAATGTAACATAAATCGTGTCTTTCACAATTTTATAGAAGTTAAATACAAATTTTACTTTCTCTTGAACTGGCCATTAATATAAAGAGAGGCCTCTTTGAGGGCAATCACAGAGCTTTAAACATCCACTTTTATCAAAAGGGTGGGTCACCCCTTGCAACTGATGCCAATTATGTTCAACGTTGAATCAATTTGGAATGCCAGCTGCTAATTTAGCTCTTAAATCCTTCCGAAGAATTTTCCCAGATGGTGCCTTTGGAATAGTATCGATGAAAAATACACGATTTATTCTCTTGTAGAATACCACCTGCACACCATCACATTATTAACTACTCAGCTATGCAATTTAAAATAACATTTTTTTTATTTTTTATATACCTAATACACCATGCTTCCACATTAATATAGAAGAGAAATTTCAGAATTACACAATCATCATAAAATTAAATTGAATAGGCCGTCAATACCAACCTGTTTTGAGATGAATTGTTTGATTTCATCTTCAGATAGGTTTGAACCATTCGATCTCACAACAAAAGCAACAGGAACCTCTCCTGCTGACTGCTCCTTCATTCTGAAACATTCCAATATAAATTGATTTAAGCATAATCTCCCATATTTTTTTTGTTACATAAATGGCAAGATGAGATGTCCCAAAAAATGCAATAGCTTAATTTTTTTTTTAATTTAGCTCAGAGAGTGTACAAGACCTGTCATTGATTTATAACGAATCGCGACAACTCAAATAATTAGTCACATTCATTCCAAATTTAGAATTAGAGACAGAGAATAAAAAACTGCCCCACATATGATACGAGCTTATCCTCAAAATCAAAAAGTAGAATAATTAATGTAAGAATGCTCAAACCTAATCTCACGATGACTGTACTATATTTGGACCATTTGCAATAAATTATTTACAACAAACAATGGATTAATAATTTATATGCTCAAATAATTGAACAAATTACTGCCCCCAAAACAACTATGTATTTTCTTATAAAAAGTCTGCTGTCACTAAAACCGTATATGGGATTGCGTCAATTGAAAAAAACTTGTCTGATAAGAGGCTATTATTAAGTGGACTTACGGGACAACGGCAGCATCAGAGATGTTGGGATGACTGAGAAGCAAAGCCTCAAGTTCGGCGGGGGCAACTTGAAAGCCCTTGTATTTGATTAATTCCTTCAACCTGTCAACAATGAACAGCTCATCATCATCGTCGATGTAGCCTATATCTCCGGTATGTAACCATCCTTCTTTGTCTATCGTATTTTCAGTCGCCTCGGGATCATTAAGATAACCTGGAATTTTGTGTGCAAAAGCTAAAAGCGTCATTTCTTATTCGCAACAATTAAACTCCACCACCAATAATACAAACTCTTTATACTTTGTATCATATAATCAGTGCATATTTATTTTTTCTCTCTTTGTAAACATGGTAAAGGAAACCTACTGACTTATCCTCTTCAAATGTGTTATTATTGCATCGGGTACCATTTTATTTTTGTGATAAATTTGTGAAATGGGTGTCACAAAAAGTCACAAACTGTCATCCCAAAAGTAAAAATTATCAAAGTTTGGAGAATAATTACTCTAAGTCTGAGTTGAAAATAGGTCAAACCTGTTTGAAGAATCAATCAAGAGTTCAAACAACCGGGTGAAATGGTTCTTGCCCGTTCTGTGTTGCTTTACTACCCGTGATAAAATGACATTGTTGTATCAGAAGTCTATCTTTAGCCTTTGAAGCTGTGTCAACAAGATTACGCTCTCCATTGTAAAAGAGAAATCCTTTTATTTTTAAAGTTAATTTTCTTTTAATGAATTTCATTAGATTGGTTTTACTTCCACATCATATTTAAGATATAAATTGTTTTGGCAGACAAGTGTTCGATATATCTCAAATTTGATATATCAGCAGGACACATTTCGATCCAAAACTGTAGATAAAAGTATTCCCCCGCTTTAACAAGCTGTTAGCCACTCTCCCTCCTTAACATGATTTTATATTTTGATAGATTTGGCAAAAGGTAACAAAAGTAAATGATAATAAAAAAGTTGGGTCTACTTATACATGTGGCTTCTTTATGCATCCACAGCAATGAATATTTTTAAGAAGGCTCGTGATTCAAACTCAATTGTTTTTGGGTACGTTGTTCGAATGTTTAAAATGCCTTATTTTATTTAGGGCTCACTTAATATTATTTATAACAACCCAAAAAGTTTTAATATATCATAAGAGTCACCAAAATGAGTTTAAATCACGAGTGAGACAAAATTATGGTGATCGCTACCATAGCTTCATTACACAACTTATGAAACTAGTCTAATTATTGCTATTCGGATTGAAATTTGATCATACAATTTTTCAGTGTCGTCGCTTGGGTTCTAAAATTCTATTTATAAATGATAAGTTAAATGAAGAGAGTGTGAAAAATGAAAATATATTTAACAGAGTAAGAAAGTATTTTACGTAATGATGGTACTGTGGTGACATATGACTTCTGTTAATTCTAAAGAACAACGACAGTTAATGTAGGGCTTATATGTAATCGATCAAACTAGAAAATATTAAGCATTATCTTGGGGGAAGTATGTGTAATTTAGCAATTAACATTTTGTACACTTATTAAAGGTTTTTATGACACTTTTGGCAACATTTCATAGTTTCGGGACATTCTTATATAGTGTGAATATCCCCCAGCTTTTCCAGACAATTTATCCTCACAACAAAAATGGAATGTAACAAATAAGAGTTAAGCACATACCTTTCATGATTTGATCACCTCTAATGCAAATCTCTCCGGGTTGGTTTCGGGGCAGAGAAGCACCGGTGTCTGGGTCGACAATCTTCATTTCAGCATTCCTCACGACTGTTCCACATGCCCCGGATTTGATCTCAAATGGTTCTTTTGCGAAGGCCAAACACATTGCCAACACTGGCCCAGCCTCTGTCATTCCATAACCCTGTAATTTATACACAATTTGTGTAAATGATACTTTATAAAACCATATGCACAAGGTCCCTAAATGAGTCTGTTTTGTATTGGTTCTTGTCTATTTTATGTCGTGCAGTGAAAAAATTGACTTTACACGTACTAAATCCCTCTAATATTGTGTATTACCGGTTCATGCAAGTCATGTTTGTGGTTTGTATAGTCGTCACTTTTTTTTTCTTAAATTATTATTTAAACATGTCTAATAATTCGAGACGTCATAAACCTAAATTGGTTTAGACTAGTTTGAAAGACATCATATGGTTCATATGTTAAATTAGAAAATTGTTATTTGTTGGACAGGAAAAAATATTTGGCTGGGGGTGTACAATACAAATCTTATGTATCATTGAAATGAAATATGCAGATTTAAAGGTACCATACGTGCCAAAATTATATTTGAAGTTGGTGTCGCGAATAAAATAAAATATGATTATAAAATATAATAATCCAAACATTTAAACGCGAATTTGGAACGTAGTACTTGCAAGCATACACTTTTTCAAGCAGACATAAAATCGTTAATGAAAGACACTTGTATACATGATCACCCACGCGCTAGTAGTGGTTGAACGTTGAAGTTTGACATTTAGAAGTAGTTTGGACCGCGAATATTCTACCAAGAATCTGCAGCAAATTATATATTGAATTTTGATTTTTTTCCATAACTCGAGGCCTTCAAGTGACATCACGTTTGTCCGAGAATAATGATTATATTTTCCCCACATACTGATAACATGTGTTATTTTCATATATATGAAGAAAATAGCTTGTGTTGTATGAATAATTGGATAAAACATAAGACATAAAATAGTATTAAGTGGTAACCTCAAGACGTATTCTCAGTTTGTTCTTAGCCGAGTTTATTGATCTGTCATTGAAGTGATATCATAATGAAACATATCATATACTGCTTTAATAAATTATGTTTTCATGATCCCCTAACAATAACAAAAACCTGGTATTTTCAAAAGTTTTTAATTATTCAACAACAGTTAGTTTTATGTCCCAATTCTGTTTCTTTAATTTTGTATGATTACAGGCCCAACACAAATCTCCTAACCTAACTAATATTTGTAATATCTATAATTTAATAAATTCAACGATAAAGAAAATTGGCGTTAAATATAAGACTGGGAGTTTATTTGGGTAATAATAAAAATAATATTTTCAAAACCGATAATGACAAATGACTTTTCAAAAAAAGTATGACAAGCAAAGATTCCTCAAAATGGACCATACATCTAAAGACCAAAACTAATGCGACACATGCAGTGTGATACTCATAAAACTAATAAAGATAACATAAACCTTGCATTATTCAATGCATGACCACATATATAGGAGTTATGAATTTATAGAATTAATTTTATTCGTTTTCAGAACAGCTATCTTGTGACAGAGAGAGAAAATAGAATAAAGAAATAGGTGATACCTGACCAAGCTTGGCATTAGGAAATTTGGTTCTAACAGTATCTTCAAGCTCCTTCCCTAACGGAGCTGCTCCGGACATAACCGTTCTTACCGATGAAAGATCATAACTATCAACAATCGGACTCTTAGCAATCGCCAAGACGATCGGCGGCACAAAGGGCCCAATTGTGACCTTGTACTTTTGTATCAGCTCAAGAAACGTCACAATATCAAACTTCTGCATAATTAAAATCGCAGCTCCCACCCTTAACGCGCACAGCAAAGCCGCGTTGAGAGAGTATATGTGAAACAACGGCAGGACACACATGATGACGTCGTCCGCGTGCATATAAAGGTTGGCATTCTCCCCATCCACCTGCTGAGCCACACTTGTAACTTGTCCCTTGTGAGTCAACATAACCCCCTTCGGTAGCCCCGTTGTTCCAGATGAGTAGGGTAGCGCAACGACGTCGTCGGGGTTGATTTCCACCTCCGGCATTTCAGCTTCGTTTGCCTCAGTCAACTCTGAGATGTGTAAACAACCCTCGGGGGGGGAATCGATGCACATAACCTTCACTCCTTTCTCGCTTGCGTATTCCTTTACTTTATCAACGTAACAGGCTAGAGTTAAGATAAGCTTCGCGTTTGAGGCTTTGGCCTGTTTTATAACCTCCGCTGATGTGAAAAACGGGTTAGCCATCGTTGATATTGCTCCTCGGTAAGATGCGCCCAGAAATGCGAAAATAAATTCGGGTGTGTTGGGGAGCAGAATCATGATTCTGTCTCCCTGGTTAACTCCGAGTTTGTTGAGCCCAGATGCGACCTTTCGAGAAATAAGCTCAACCTCGGCGTAAGTATATACTTTACCGTTTGCTCCATTAATCAAGCACGGTCGGGAGCTGAACTTGGAAATGTTTTCGAAACAGTAAGCATGTAAAGGGAGGTGCTTGGGGATGTCAATATCCGGGAGCTTGGATCGGAAGATTATGTCTTGTTTTGCTCTTGTGTTCTCCATATGGAATGAAATTCTAGAGAGAGAGATGGCGGAAATTATGAGAAGCTCTTTTTTGTTTTTTGGGTGAGCTGATTGTGAATACACAGACTACCCGGATATAAATATCGAGAGTTGTTGGTGCAGGTGGTAGGGGTGGTTGGTGAAGGGGAGTGGATGGGTATTTTGGGAGTTTCGGGGGTTATTGTGTGGAAATTGAATGTTAATGATTGGTCGATGTGTGTGTGATGTGGTTGGTGAGAGAGTGGGTTTTTCATTCTTGGTGGCATTGGGCCCTATAGTTAGGTAATGAAGGCAGCAAGTTGACTTTAGGAAAAAGAGACTTTATCCAGCGAAGCAGTTTTTACCTACCCCTAACTCGCCGGAGGTGATCGTTGCCGGTCGCCAGTTCACCTACCACGGCTTTATATTATCTGTAGGTAAGACGTGGATGCATGTGCCCGTTTCAGATGCGGCTTTTATCTTGGATCAAGCAACCACAAACAATCCCAATGGGGCTACGTTGTTATTATTTGGAAAAGTTCTTCATAAATTTTTTAAGTGTATCCAAATAGAACATATCATATAATTTTAGAAATTTAATTTTTGTATTAAAAACATCAAGAAAAATTATGAAAAATGATGTCACTAACACAGATAAAAAAAATAAACTCTTAACTCTAAATAGACTACACAAATAAATATTATTGTACCAAAGGGACTAAATTTATAAACTTGAAAAGCATTATTCTAAAAATCCAAATATGACAGAAACATGACATTTTTCTTAATTCTCTATTATTATTATTATTATTATTATTATTATTATAATAGTATAATCATTTTCCATGCGACTAATTGATTTGCTGAATTTTTAAACATGTGATTAATATTCCAAGATTCGTGTATATTACGATGTTATATAAATATAAGTTAATTTTTTTTATCTTGAAACTTAAATAATATGTTACTATTTATATGATATTACAATTAATGAAAATAAATTTACACGTTAACTGAAATTGAATTTGTTTACTTTCAATTTGTGGAGGAGACTAAATCAATAATACAATACTAAATTATTAAAGATATTTATAGTAAATGTTAAAAATCATAATGGACAATCACATCAAGCAAGACATGTCATTATAAAATTCTCTCTCTATCTCTCTCTAACATCCTAGAAAGAGCAATAAGTTCTTTCTTAGTTCGATTAAAAAGCCACGAACGGACGTTCAACTTCAAAGGGAGGACACTTGAGCGGGACCATGAATCAAGGCTATTAGCATGTTTATTTCCCTCGCATTATCATTCATGACCCTCCTGATGTTTTGACATTCTAAAATTAACGCATGGGATGCCTTTTATTTTCGTAAGTTTGATAATGCCCCTCATCAGGGGCGGATCCACCCCAGGCCGAAGTAGGGTGACCGCCCCAGTTCATTTAAAAAAAAAAAAAAAAATTTAGGGGTTTTTGTGTAAAAAATTAAACCTGGTGGTTACTTGAAATTATATTCAAAGTTTAGGGAAAAATCTGTAATAAACTAAAAAAAAATCTTAAAGGTCTGTTACTCCCTCTTCTCCCGTATCAAATAAAAAAAAAAACCTATTTTCTCCCACTCCAAAAAAAAAACCTATATGAAATTAAATTTATATGTGAAATTAAATTAAATTTGTAAATATAGGGAATCAATGGAGAAATATTTTAAACGAAAAAGAGGATACAACGCACCAACCGTATCCGAAGCGAGGTTCAATCATCTCCCACTCCAATTAGTGTTGAAAATGAATATTATGCCCAAAAAAGTAAAAACAATCCAAAAAATGCTCGAAAAAACTCGAAATAATCCCCAAAAAAATCGCCTCGGGGGCTCCCGCCCCCGGCAACTATCGAAACTTTCGCCCCAGTTCACACAAAATCCTGGATCCGCCACTGCCCCTCATGATGCTTTTTTAACTATCATTTTAGTTATAATAAATAAATTATCAATAAATAATAAAATAGTATTTTTTTATAAAATAAAAGGATAGAGAGAATTTAGAGAAAGTGTAATCTTTTCATTCCATTGATATTGTATGCTCAAGTGGTATTACCCATATTTATAATATAAAATATGGTATATCGAGAGACATAACCAGGAAATATATGTGCACATCCACACATAAATATCTATTTTATAACATTTCACTTTGGATGTACATTATTTTCACTATTTAATGATTGTTGCCTACTAATAACGATAAACCTAGTGAATAAAAACTAAAATGCAGAAAAATGGTACATTTTTTGTTACCATTGAACCAGTCTTGGACGAGCTTAGTGTTGCCTCGTTAAAACCTTCAACAACAAAATTTAATGTGAAAAAAATCTAGTTAAAGAAAATAAGAGTACAACGCACATATGTCCATAAATATCGTGTTCCTTTTCTTCTGAAACTCGAGTTTCGTAAGACTTTGGTAAAGAGGGGTGGAAATATTAGTTTATATGATATATTTGACTTCAATTGCATAACTCTTCTCATGTTCATGTATGTAAAGAAATTGATATGTGTTGGTCATATCACCCTCGATGTAGACTCTTTGAATTTGAGTTATACAAGGACCATTGTCTTCATAAGTAATAGTATGAACACTTGTGGTTTAAGGCATAACTAAGTAAACGTTAATAGTTAGAATCAAAAGTATAACGCCATTAATGTCACGAATGTACCATATAATACAATTGATATTACTCCCATACTTTACAAGTCAATGGTAATTATTTATTGCTAAGAGATTGACTTAGACTATTATATCCGGTATCATGCATTTTTGTTATGTATAAAAATATACTAATAACGTACAAATATGGACCAAATTTAACAACACACTTCAAATATGGTACTACCAGACCAAATTTAACGATGCAATAATAACATGCAAATTTGGTACTCTTTAGGATGAATGAATATTTTAATATGCAAAAATCGAAGACCATGGAGATATAAAATGGCATGCTTCATATGTGCTAAAGCATGATAGGACTTTTAAATCCATTTAATCGATAGATGTTTAACCAAAATTATTCACAATCTATAGACCGATACAATCGCTGAATACCCCAAGGTCATTCATTTTTTAATTTCCTAGCTCGATATATTACATTTCAATTGAGCTCTTCGAGAGCATATCCTTTTAAGAATATATGTATAATGACACATTGGCATGTATGACTGTTTCATACCTATAGGTTTACCACGCTTCTGGCATATAATAAAATTATTTATTATTGAATTTATTTTTTCTACCAGGACAATAATTTTAGCAAGTACATTTATAACTATATTATGCGACTACATCGAACATTTTAAGTTGGGTAATAATTTGATGTTGTAATATCATTTTTCACGTTATTTTTGCATTAAGCGATATGGGGGATTAGATGAGACAAAGTGAAAGTATTCCACCGTAATTAAACATTAAGTTTGTCAACGGTTTAATAGAGGGTGAATCATAAACATCATATATATATAAAGGCTTATAAAAGTAATTAAGGTCATCAAAATAATCATTGTATTATAATAGATAAATGAACCATGGAACTTTAGGCTCATGATAAAGTGCAATTTTACAAAAATAAATATTTTATAGTCTAACCCCTTGAATAATATAATGATTATTTGCTAGTGTAAACTTTTCACTTTCAATACCAGAAGTAATGCAAAAATACTATTTATTGTTTATTTAAATATGGTACCCTTATGCCCATAAACTAAATAAAACTTCTTCAGGAATCTCATTCATATAACTCATCATATGAATGAGGATCTACTACATAACAATACCACATAGGCTCTTTTGTGGCCTTCAATAATGTTAGCGTGTTCAACTATAGTTGAAACCTTAATCATGATACATAACAAGTGAAAAACTTATGGTTTATTATAATAGTGTGGGTTGTTTATTGTTTTCTTGACAAATGCCATTATATAATGATAGTTCACAATTGTCAATTATAAGATTCAATATGGATTGTAAATTATTTGCGAGTCCAAATATGTAGATGCACAACATCCAATAATTTGTGTTAAGGTCAAGCCTTTGGTGACCGAACTTACATAAATGGAAGTATTTAAAAAAAATCGCACCGAATAATTATCAGATAATCAAAAAATTGGTTGAATAAAAAAACATTAAGTTTGGTAACAACGAATATTTGACAACTTAATAATCTCAAAAGAATTTCATATTTGAGGATATAGATAGTTTATGTAAAATCATCCAAAGAAATATGTTTAAAAATTATGCATGTGATGACTTTGAATCATCACAGATCAAAATTTAATCAATATGCTTTAAGCACAAAAAAATCATAACTATGCTGATATCGAATTAGGATGTATATTTAAAGGAGGAAAAATTGGCCAATAAATGTTTAGAATTCGGGCTCATAAGTGATGAATCAAAATTTTATATTCTTATGCTCAGAAATAAGAAACATTAGGATTGTGGAGAATAAACCTTTATGTTATGCCAAAACTTCAAATTTGGCTTAATATTGATCCATTCTTTAAAATGTGTAATAAATAAAATAAATGGTTGAGTTAATGCAATGGAGCACTAAAATAATTATGACTAATATTTTGTACAAAAAGTAATGAGAACTTCAGGTTCTTCATTTAGGCACTCACTCTATGAATATAATAAATAAAACGTCGAGTTCTGGATATATGGTGATTCAAACTTCATGTTCTTGAGATAACAATTTATAACTAGAGGTTCTATTTAATGTCACATGTATATGAATCTCCGGCTTCATAAAACTTGGAATTTCAGTTCCTAAATTAAAATAATCCACAAAAAGTCTAATACAAATTATGTGAAATATAAAACTTCAAATTTTATCATATTTGTGTGAGAACTTCTATAACTATACAAATAGTTGAAGTTGAGGTTCAATATATATATATATATATATATATATATCATCTGTGACCAATGATAATACAATCTACCTTTTAAAAATAAGAGGCTTATTTTTCACACCTTCAAGACTCCATTGAATGGTAAATGACTGGAATGTGAAAAGAAGTAAAAATTAAATACTATTAAAGATAATTTAATACTCAAATGAAGCGAAGATGCAAAGGTTTAATGGTTAAACAATTAATTAGAAAGTTAAAGGATATTTAACCTTTAAAAGAGTATTTAAAAAGGTATTTTTCATTTAATAAAGAAAAAAAAACAAGAAGTTGAAAAGTCAGGTTTTAACATGCAATTTAATTTAAAGATAATTCTAATAAAAAAAATATTTTGAGCTTCAGGTTCAAATTATGAATGATAATTTAGGGTATTTATAATTCCATACCCCATTGCATAAATATTTAAAACTTCAAGTTTTAATTTAGAGTAAATATTGTTGGAGCTTCAGGTCTATATAATTTGAAATAACATGAGAGATCCAAGCCTCATATTTTCAATAGTAATTAGAAAAAATTATGTTCCAATTACAAATAATAATTTGTGAACTTCAACTCACAAGAATGATTATGGATCTTCATATCGCAAATTATGCTAATGGAAGGACTTCTGGTATATACCCTTTCAAATCGACAATCCAAATTTTAGGTTTGATTGTGATATATTTTCTTTGACACTTTAGGTATAATATAATTTATGTACTTCAGGACCCATTTAAATAATTAGGTGGTAACTTCAAATCCCAATGACAGATACTTAGTAGAACATCAGGTTCAATTGTATCCAAACTTCAAGTTTAATAAGTGGTAAAATTATTTAGAACTTTTGGTCCAAAATAATCATTATGGGACACTTAATATCCTTGCCCTTATTATAAAAATTATCAAAACGTCAAGTTTGATTAGAAAAAATATATATTTATTGAAGTTGCGGGCCTAAATTATACATAATTATACGGGAACTTTTAAAGTCTCATACCCTATTGTACAAATAATCAAAACTCCAGGTTTTGATTTATAATTATTATAACTTTAGGTCCAAAATTTAAATAGTATTTGAGAAATTTAAGTCACAATTATAAATGATTTGGGAACTTCTCGACCCAAATCAAAAGCTCTATATGGGAAGTTCAAGCTCCAAATTTTAAAATCTCTATATGGAAAATTCAAGCCTCAAAATAAATTAACTATTTGAGAACTTCATGATCTAAAATATAAATAGTCATTGAAACCTTCAAGTCCCAAAATTTAAATAGTGGAAACTTTAGGCCTCTAATTTTATATAATAATGGGGAACTTCATGTCTATAATTAAATTAACCATATGAGAACTTCATTCCCAAATTAAATTACTATATGAAAGCTTCATGTCCCAAATTTAAAATAGTAATTAAGAATAACGGTCCAATTTTAATTAGAAAGGAAACTTCGGGTCCAAAAAATTAAATAACAACTGGAAACTTTAGCATCCCAATTTTAAATTGTTAACAACTAAATTTAATAATATGCCAACTTTTGACATTGAAATAAATGTATAGTGTTAACATGGAAATAACAAAACAAGATATGATCTAAATTATTAATACCCCCCAAAAATACAAGGTGTTGTAAAATAAAAACAAAGATATATTTACTTAACAAATCACATAATATATAACCATATTATTCAAGTATTGATATAAGAATCATCTTATATATATATACTAGCGGATGCCCGTGCCCGAGGGCACGGCGATAAATTTGCCCCCATGATAAAACCAAGCACATAATAACCAGCTTTTTTATTTATTTTTTTAAAAATATTTTTTAAAAAATATATTAAAAAAATATTTTTTAAAAATATTTTTTAAAAAATATATTAAAAAAATATTTTTTATAAAAAAATATTTTAAAAAAAATATTATTAAAAAAATAATAAAATAATATTGTATATATGTATGTATGTATGTATGTATGTATGTATGTATATATACATGCATGTGTATGCATGCAAGCATACAACACATAAAATGCCATGGATGTTTATCATACAAGTTTATCATGCATAAGTTACTATTGATAACACCAATGTATCATATATATATATATATATATATATATATATATATATATATATATATATATATATATATAATAATGCTCTTGTGCATACCAGTCCACATTTTAAGAGTGTGGACTGGATATGTGTCACGTGGTGGTGACCCTATAAATTATAGGCACACTTTCTCTCTTTTCTGCGCTCATTGTCAGGTGACACATGTTCGGTCCGCACTCTTAAAATAAGGACTTGTATGCACAAGAGCAATACTATGTATATATATACACACACTCTACGAATAACCTTTTAAAAGAAATTAACACATAAAACTAGTTTTCTTTAAATCGTGCATAACTACTCAGGAAGCAAGTCTCACAAATTGTAAATAGAGGTACATGATTATGTTTACTATTTTCTTATAGAAAAATATATACATGTATCAAGAAAAATACTTACTGGTTATTAACCCACAATTAGGAAAAGAATAAGGGATTGGTGTTGCCTTTGTCGAATAGTAAAATATAGAGAGCTTGTGCACTATAATCAAGCTCATGTTATTAAATTGTGCAATTGTTTTTCTACTTAAAACATGAATTTGATTCGAAGAATCTTGAAGTATCACTTGGGGCATTATTTCTAGAACGCGTTATTGGTGTAAAAATCGAAAGACATTGTATTAATAACGTGTTGTAAAATAAAAAGGAAAAGAGAATTTAGAGGGAGTGTAATCTTTTTATTTCATTGGTATTGTATACTCAAGGAGTATAACCCTATTTATAGTATAAAATATGGTATCCCAAGAGACATATAAATGAATGTATGTGGACATCCACACATAAATATATATTTTATAACATATTTGTCAATAATTATTTTTATATAAGCCAATAGTTCTTGGAATATATTTTTTGTCAGTAAACTTTTTGTCACTTTTGGCATTTGTGAAAAAGCAATGGCAATGAATTTGTGACCAATGTCTACTCTATTGTCACTTTTTTTTAAAAATAATTTTGTAACTAATAAAGATTTTTATGACGAAATTCATTTAATGTTTGAAAAAGTTGTTAGTGATTACAAATAGTTTTGTTATTAGTTGTATGAGGTTATTAAAATAGTTACTAATTTTTTTTTATTTTTCTGAAAGCTATTGACAATATTATAATTTGCCACTTATATAGTACCCACGGAAGTTTTAGTGAAAAATAAAATTGTAAGTATTTCAATTTTTGTAAGTATTTAAATGGAATTTATTTTTGTGAGCACTTATCTATGTATATATATATAAAATTGTAGCCTCCAATCGCTACTATATCGACACGTGTCAAACCATTTAATATCTTTTATTGTTCCTACTTCAAAACTTCTTTCATAACTCCCCAAGTTCCTATCGACTGCCCAAGGAATGTGAACGATTTTTGTGTGCATCTCCCTCCACACACACAAACACACACCCACTTTTATTAAGCATATACGTATATCCCACTCTTTACTACTTTTATCTCCCGATTTCATTTTCTTTACCAAATTCAGTGTGGATTTTATCTTCAAATTTTGGGAAACCAAATGAATTAATATGTTCAGTAGTAGATCTGGGCATAACGGTAGAAGTAGGTCTAAATGTTTTATAATTTTTTGTAATATGTTTGGGAATCCAAAGGAAGTAATATGTTTGTAATTTATTTAATACACATGTTTGTATGAATTTTTTTACTCACCTGTTTACATTTATTTTTTTTCTAAATATGTATTCCTAATTTTCAAGATATGACATCACAAAGTAACTCATATTTTTTGTAAAATGCAAAGTCCATTTTTCTTAAATATTGTTTTTGGGAACTGGATGAGATGAATAAACAATTGAAGGAGATGGAAGAGAAAGCGACAACTCTCTGTGAATTGTAGGCTAAAGTTGAGAAATAATTGACCATTGCAGCATGTTCAATTTGTTTTTAGAATTTTGGAGTTGTTGATTCACTTAGTCATATTTTTATCTCATTTATCATTTAGGACTATTTTCGACAAATTTCTTCATGTGTGAATTTATTTTTCACTGAATAAAAAGTTTTGTTTTATAATTTTATGAACTTTTTTCACGTATTTTTTGTTTATATTTTAACAATTTCTTCAAAAGAGACCCCACATCGCGAGGTTTGCATGCTAGTATTTACTAAAAACTATTTGTATTCGGGATTTTAATTACGAATGAAGTCAAGAATGCCAATTATAAATTATAAATGTATTATGTTAGTTGTTATGTTCAATCTTGACTTATAAATCACACTTATATAAATAGCTAACACCTACAATTCGTAATGTTTAGACAAACATAATACAAGCTCGACAATAAATGAAGCTAATCCTATATCTCGATGATACAAAAATTCAAATTTATAATTATGTGAAAATTTCCTACAAATATAAAAACCATAAAGGTGACACGATTAAACAGGACAACAAAATACGTCATTATTATGTTAATCTTAAGTGATGTTTTTTATATGAGTATGACACATAATACCATATATAAAAATCCATTTAACGAACACAGAAACAAGACATATTGTGTCACTTCTTTGTTAATGTATAGCTTTAATTCCTAGCTTACTCAATGTAAAAGTCTTTTATTTGTTGTCCGAGAACATATCCTAGACTTCTGATGTCTATCCCGATTCTATATTACCTTACATACCTTCATTTTTGTATGTGACGATCTACATTGCACCTCTTTATTAGATTCGGAGACTTGAGGAGGAATTTGGGGATTTTAAGCATTAGGTTTATGACCTTTATACACCTTAGGATTTTCATTTTTTTGACATTTTATGCAATCATTAATATCCTAAAAAATTCATATTTTACGAACATGTGTGAAAAGAGTGATTTTGGAACTATTTGTTTTCACGTTTCTTTAGATTGCTTGATATTTCATATTTTGGGTTAAAGAGTGTACCTCTCAACGGTAACTACCCAAATAAAAATTAATTGACCTAATTCAAGAAAAAGGAAGATTAATTTGTTATTACAAAAGGGTAAAAGAAATCTTAAAAGTCTTTATGACAAACTTCTTCTACTAAGTTTTATAATTCAAATTTTATCTTCTTAAATTAAGACAATGATCCTAAAATATGCGAAAAAGTAAACAATAGTCACCAGACCAGATGTATGAGGGAAAACCTCACTAACGAGAAAAATCTCTGGCCAAAATGAATGACAGATATACTGTGCTAGAGTTTGACAAAAGAAAACTATGGGACACTTACATAACTTTCACTAGACACTATTGCATACTATATCTTCCAAAGAAAGTACTGATAGTTGAAGAAGGTTATAAAATAGCCATCGATTTCGATCCACTACCAATGTCTTTGAATCCACTTAGTCGAATAAAGTCTTATTTAAAGTTGAAATAATTTTTTGTTCCAAGATTGAAACCTTCAAGTAACCACAAATATACACATAAGATTGTTAAGGAGTCATAAAAGATTGGGTAGGTCCATATAAAGGTATGATTCTATAAATATCACACACGTTTTCAAGCCAAACTAGAGAAAATATATGTTCGTAAACAAAAGTTTTAGTTATAAAAATTTTCACTAAAATATAAGTATATAAATCTCTAAGTCTTTTTCAAAGAGAAAACCCAAAAGATATTGCTCGAAGAACTCAAAAAAGATGATGGAAAGATATGTTCTAAGATATTGAAATGAGTTTAATGAGTAAAAATATTTTTCGTTACCCTCTATCTTAGTTTGGAAGAGGGTTGAGGACATAACTATATAGCCATAAGGTAGGAAACATTCAGGATACTCATAGGTTGTGTGTCAAACTTTTAAGGTCTCAAGTAGTCAAGTCTAGGTATGCAAAACAAAAACTGATGTCTTTGAAATGCTTCCCAACGAGATCTTAAGGAAAGATCTTCCCAAAAGTTATTTCGACCCATTTTAAATAACCTTCACTAGTAGCTTCATTGCAGCGAAGAAAATCCTCGCTAAAATGAACCTGAAGGAAAGCAGGTCGCGTGAAGAACTAGGAAAAAATAACAGAGGACAAAGTAACAATGAAGATTTGTTTGCTACACCAAGGAATACCTTTGTTGTGGTGATGTTGTGATGAGTAGCCCGCATTGCTATCCAAGGATTTTGTTTAGTTTTGCCTAAAGAACTTTTTAAAAATATATTTTAATAAAAACCTAAGTATATTTGTTCCAACATAGAACACTCGTACTTAAAATAGACAAAAAAGATGAAATTTATAAGAAAATATATTTTTCTATAGGAAGAGTGCATTTTCATAGTGTATATAACATTTTTATTCAAAACGTTCATTAAAAAGATTTTCAAATTAAGAAAACAAATTAACCAATGGGTGAATCTATGTATGATAAGTCTTATACCTTTACTAAGTGGTGTACTTAAGGTTCAGTGTGAATTATCCGGGTTAAATCTTTCTAGGGAGCTCTGGGATAAAGACTTAAAATGTTTTGGCAAGTAATTGAGACGATTTAATCCTATGGGGCACCGTAAGGATAAATTTTTGATTGAGTCAATTTCTACCTATTGGCATAATTACAGAATTTTTTTTTTGAGTCATTGGTTAACCTTTGTGTATGTTGACCTTTCAAGTTGAATCTACTTAGAATGTGTTTCTAATGTGTGTGAATTACGGCTCAAGTGTAAGCTAGCCGTGTAAGTAATAATCTGAGCAAGTCGGGAATTGAACATAGGGTAAAGGATGTAAGATGTGACGATGAAATGGAAAGACGATTAATCTTTTGGTTTATTCAGAAAAAGAAGGAAAAGGTGATTTTTGGGAATTTTTTATTAATAAATGAAAATTAATTAAACTAATGAATTAACTATGCATGTGAGAATAACTAAGTGACTTTAAATCAATGTGAGAAAATGGAGTTTGAGTACACTCCCCCGAACCGTCGGTAATTATGCAGAACATAAAATCTTCAAAAATCTAATTCTCAATTCAAAGAAGCATCAAATACTTTCTAAGCATTTGACATATGCGAATTTTACTCCTCACAATATCAAATCAAAAATTGTATTTAACGGGAATAATAAATTAGTGAAACTCATATCATATACTTATACATTTTGGTTACCTAGGGCAAACGGAATTCAAAGACCTACGATATTTGTATCGATAAGATTTCAAGCCTTTGAATTGTTAATTAGATTCTATTCACTTTTAATTACATTCATCAAACCTAGGTTAGCGTCATGTACCCCAACCCTCTAATAGCTTAGCCGTATATGGCGTGATTATGAATTAACATGATTTCTACATTGCGTGAAGTCATGATATGTAGATGTTGTATTTAAGCATGCATAAACGAATTTTATCAGTATAACTTAGATAAGAACAATCTAGAATTGAGATGGATATTGAAAGCAAAGAAAAATATTGCTTTTATTAAAGAACACCCAATGCAAATATGTAGAATTCAACAACTTACTTGAATAATCTTGCTCTAGGGTTCCTTACCTCTTTCTATATCTCAAACTTATGTTAAAAGTTGTCTAACTTAATCTTAGAATACTGAATGAAATATATCTCACGTTTTTACAAGTGTTTTAAACCAAACAAACTCGCAGAACTGAAAAGTGAATTGATTCCACTTTAGAAACATAGTGGTTTTACTTTCATTAAAATCCCCCAAAACACGAACTGGTTCTTCTCAGAATCGAACCGGTTCGATTTCTTCTTTGATTTTTCTTCTCTTATAAATCTCATACCTCTTCAATCGTAGCTCGAATTGGGTTGACGTTTCTTCCTATATACTTATGAGCTTGATGTCTTCTAATTCGCTTTAGGTCCCACATCTGGGTTTCGGTTTTACATTTACAAATTTCCCTTGATTTTCTTTCTTTTACTTTTAGTTTTCATTCCAGTTTCTCTCTTTCTTTCACGTGCATAAAATACTTGTAAAATATAAGAGAAATATACGAAACATAATGTACTTGCAGGAAGAGGTCAGTAGCAATAATATGAGATAAAATTATCGAATTTACATTGCAATGGATAACAAAAGTAGTTAAATTACGAGAATAAATATGAAAAATTTATTCCTAATAAAACCCCTTAACTTAGAACTTTGATTGTCCTGATCAATGTAAAAGAATCATAACATGGTCCAAACATTAATAAAATATTTCATTGGGATAAAATGTCTTTTTTGCGGATGAGCAGTTGCATTTAGCATATGCAATAAGCCGTTAAACCCCTAGATTATCCTAGTAGGACGCGTGGTGTCTCGCGAGGGTTTGCAGTGGATTTACCCACAAAATTCGATTTTCGACTCAAAGAAAAATCAAGATACTTAAAAATTGTACAATTTAAACTCCCCAAAAATAGTCACCGTAAAATGGTATTTAAAAGTATCAATTTGTTGTGTGTTTGTGTGAAGCTGAGAATTAAATCGCTAATTTACACCGATTGTTCATTACGTTACTTTTTGAAAATTCATTTTGATTCAAATCTCACAGGATGCTGTCACAAACAAATCACTCAGAATATGGCTAATTCTCTTGGTATGCATAATATTTAAGAGTAAATGTAATGGAACACGACTTCACGATTACAAATAGAAATATGGAATGTTTGAGACGAATAGATCTCATCATCGAATTACAGTTGTTGAAAAACGGGAAACATCATCTTTTAGTTCACACCAATTAATCTCTCTTATTATTTTTCGTGTCTTAGGCTCTCCATGCGGTAAATAATGTTGTTATTCGGACTCTGTTAGGACTTTTTGGGTTGTAAGGTGCATTGGGTAAAATAGGAATGATTAGAAAATTATCATGCAATGTGCATTGGCACTTTTTAGGGCTTTTGCCCATTTTCTTTTCTTTTTCTAATTTTTTTCTTCATGTTTTTCTCATTTTTCTATTTTTTTTCTTCTTTTTTTTTTCTATTTTGTTGAGCATTTTAATTTATATTTTTCTTGCCCCTTTCATTACACCATTTGGACTTTGGATGAATTTTTTTATTGTCACGACTTCGGGTTAAATGGGTTTTTCGGATTGACAAACGAAAAGGAAAATTTTATTTTGGGCTCAAATTAGTTTGCAAAAGGGGTAATTTTTCATGACTTTTTATGGCTATTATTTTTGGGTAACAAACGATGATCTAATGTCATTTATTCGAATTGCTTATTATTTTACCATATACGTCATGAGATTTTTTAATTTAGAGATAATTTAGCATATTTGAGATAACATATCAATCGTTTCTTGTAACCGATAAAAACAAGGTAATAGAGATCTTCAACGACTTATTTAAAGATAAATTGAACACTGAGTCATTTTAACTCGGATTGGTTTAATCACTCACAAAAATGAAAGTCTTGAAATCTCACCGGGTCAATTAATCTCCACACTTATTCGTAAAGTCGTCAATTTTCGCTCAACTTCCATTTTTGATCAATTTCGGCTTCGTGCTCTTAATTTTTATAGTTTGAGACTCTAAACAAAATATTAGTGACATTTTTTGAAAACTTTAAATTCCAATTTTTATTTATTTTAAAAAAAATAATGTTGGCCTTTTTTGAAAAATTTTAAATTTTTTCTATTTTTTTTTTTTTGGAATTTTGCAATTTGTGAGCTTTTTTTAAACGCACATATACACCGCCCCTAACTTAAACTTTGCAATGACCTCATGCAAGAAGGACTAAAATCTAAAAAAGAAAAGAAAGTATGTAAAAAGCGAGCAAAGAAACAAAATACATAATTTTATTAAACCACAACAAAGACCATTAATCGCGAAAATGAAAATGATAGGCATACATACTTCTTTACAAAGATAAGCAATAAAAACGAAAAGAACTATGAAGATAACTTCGGAACACTAATGGGATGTCACGAGGACATTGGGGTCATACGGGTCGTAAAAGTATGAAGGCAATTGTGCATTAGACCCCAATTGAAGGTGATATCTCTACTTGGAGGCGGACCATCATACTTATGTCGCGGCGATAGGCTTGGCGGTCCGCCCGATATTCATTTATAAACCCTTTGAAATGCGCATCGAGTGTGTGGATGCAGTGATTAATGCCCTCCCATCTGGCTCTTAATCGGAGTCCACTTCCTTGTCATATTATTCCTCTTCTCCATCAAGATATCCTCCTCAACTTGAGCCGATGGTTGTTGAGGGTGTACAAATCGCATTTAACGGTTTCTCCGTGTGATGGATGATATGCCAATTGGCTTTGGGAGGTGGGTCTGTGTTGTTGGGGCTTCGATTCCCGCATCCTTAAGGATGGACGTAATGAAGCGAGCATAAGGGAGGCTGGCTCACCCCTCAAAATCCAGCAACATCCACATATGCCGCTGCCACGTAACCTTGGAATAAAAATAATTCTGGCGACCCTCTGGATGGATACCTAAAAGGTTTTGAAAATATTTTATAGTAAGGATTAAAACCCAAAATATTTTGAAAATATTTAGCAAGGGAACTAAATTGCAGTAAATTAAAAATGCATGAATGCTCTTCATATTTAAGCTAGTGTCTCACTCCCTTGAGGACCAGCTAACCCCTCAACTATTGTGCACACCTAAAATTTTCTACATAACCCACCTACTCCTCTACCCTATGACTAGATCTCGATAATATCTTTCCTGGTACACTACTCTAGCCCGAGTATGTTTAATATATGAATTTTAACTTATTCGTTAAAGTAACTAAATTAACCAGTTCTCATTAGGGAACATATAACATTCTCAAAAGTTACGTGTATAATCAATACAATTGAGATCATGTATTATACCCGTATATAAATATTTGCATCATATAATATGTATCATCATATTATAACATTCACATACATTCCATAAATATATAACCATCCTCGCGAGTAGACACTCATCGTATGTTCTCTACAATGCTATCAATCCAGGTATATTCATCTACCCAGATGTAATACCCCATAATTTTATAGATTTTATTTAATGGGATTAATTAAATTAAATGGGAATTAATCCAGATTTAAATACTAGTGAGATATGAGTTGGTATTTGATTATGATGATAAGATTGAATATCTTTGGATAAATATGAATAATATATGATTATTGAAATGATTAAAATTGTCGCAGGTCATAAATACTGACAATTCAGGAAATTAAGTTAGGACGTGTTCATACGCATCAGGAATCAATTTAGTTGGAACTTAAAAGTAAAATATAATTTTATCATCCATATGATCATTTTGAGTGCTCCAGTGTGTCCGTAAGGGTCGAGATAGTCAGAAAACACTAGTCAGGGGTTTAGTTTGGGTCCCGAGGTAATTTTTAGGCCACACCGGCAACCCAGGAGGGTATTTTGGTAATTTCCATTTTTGGGGATTAGCAACCCACGAAAATTGGGTCTTGCAATAAGCCTATATTAGGACCCTTTGGGGTCATTACTTGTCACAAAAGAGAGGAGAAGTTCTAAGGGGTTTCCAAAGCCGCAACCACCACCACCGCCACGATTGCCAGAATTGTGATAGAAATTGTGACCAGAAAGAGAAGAAGAAACCAACCTAGATCGTCATAAAATGTTCAGAACTTCTCTACAAAGGCAAGTGATTTAATCCATTAAGATTTAGCAAATAAATTATCCATGTTAAAGTAGGATATGATGATATCCTTGCAAAATCTGAAAACTCATGAAATTTGGAGATGGAACCTTAATTATTGTTAGGATGTTTATGTAATCTTGATTCTGGAAGAACCTCACTTAGTAGATCATAAACCATGTGTAATTAATTTCGGATTTATGAAGAGGTTATGATGATTCTTGAAGAAAAAATGAAAGATAAGACTTTTTATGAAATTTTGATGATTGATCCAAGAAAAGACTAATTGATGAATTGACAGTTATGGAACCTTTAGAATCATGTAGTTAGGTTTTATAATGATCCTAGATGTTTACTTTAGAATTTAATACCTTGAAAAGATGATTTAAGACAATAATTGGACTTAAAATGAAGAAAACCCGTAGCCTGCACCTGCTTGATCGATCGATCAACATTCATAGGTCGATTGATAGATGGTGCTCGATCGATCGATGTTCATAGGTCAATCGATCGACCTCCCCAGAAATAGTGATCTTTTTCCCTTGTTCAGATTTAACCAATTCCGGCCATTTGAAAGTTGAACGAGGGGATTATGTAAAGACGTTAGGACTTAGGAAAGATCAGTAGGGACGTAATTAAAACCCCGGAACATATTAGAATTGATTGGGGATATAGTGATTAAATTTATGAGGGTTCTACAAGTAATTTCCTATTTTACGCCACGGAACATGATTTATATTATTAGGAGTGATAAGTTCGAATATGAGACATAAATAAAAAGCTAAGGGTACTGAATTAATATTTGGGAAAGTTTGGAGACTTAGTAACCTCTTTGGTTAGGATTAAGTACTCGAAATTTATGATGTGAGACGTATCGACAAAATATATTATATACCATCCGGAAAAATCATAGTGTACGAACTTTGACTAATGGTATAAGGATGAAATATAACCTTAATAATATAACATATTATTTAAGATGTGTGAATGCTTAATATATGGATTATTATGTGTATGACATACCTACCATACTTGCTATCACGGGAGGTTGATTATTTATAAGGACCATCTAATATTTGTGTGCCTACGTGGGGATTTAGATTGGTACCTCAAGGACATAAGACTGCGAATGGCTTATTTTGAGATAATAAGTTCCAGCGGACCATGGGAGCATAGGTATGTACATGACCCGTGGGGTATGAGAACTATGTTCGCCTCCAATATGTGTGATTTTGGCTTATTGAAACGATTCCTGAGATATTCGGAATACGTAGTCCTTATGTACATGATGTACTGGGATTCGATAGCAGAGTATGTGTGCACCACACCTTAGCCTGGTGGTGCCATATTTGTATATTTATGCTGAAAATGATATACTTGCATTTATAACTGGCTAATTATTAAATTGTGAATACTAATATTTGAGATACTTGAATGGGATTAAAAATGTCATAATACATATCGTAATTGATGTAATAATTCTGATAAATTAAAAAGTAAGTTACATGCAGAATATATTAGAATAACACGAATAGACCCCTATATTATAATGAGAAGACGGGAAGTAATTACAGACTAGTTAGTTAGTAACATAACTAGGATGGGTTAAGGGTACACGTTAGGCATGCACATTAGTTGAGGGGTGAAGGACTCATGCGAGAACACGTAATAAACATGTATAAAATATTTATTGTTTAATGCAATTAAACACTTGCTGTATTTTAAACTATTTTCACCTTGGGCTCTGACCCGTTTGCTTTCAAATCTATTTTTCTTATAAAACCTTTTAGGTGCCCCGCCATAAGGATGTCAAGTATAGGAGTTCTATTCCCTTTGACATGCTGTAGCTGTTGTGGAAATTACAGGATCTCGGTATTAGACGCCTCCACATTCTGCATTTGATTCTATTCAGGGTCATCTATCAGTTAGGGCATGTCGCCCCTTTCCATTTAGTTATAGCACTCCTAGTGCACCAGTTTCATTTTAGTTTTGGAATTTATTTAGTTATTCAGACTTCGTTTTGGGTTCTATTCAGTATTTGTATTATTCAGGGGAGTGTTACTCCAGACTCATTTTATCATTTCATTATTATTCTATCGTGCTGTGGATGTGGTATAGATATCTTATAATTTAATTAGTTGCATGTTAATTTAATTTAATAAGACTGACAACTCACTTTTTAAATATTAGGTGGCTAGTAATTATTTTAAAACATTTTTCGATAGTGATGCTATGGACTGAACCAACTTAAAATTTTTATTAATTTAAATAAAGGAGTAGCTACCCGATATTTAATTAGACAGGGTATCACACGAGACACCCCGACATGATTAGCTCCCCGAATAAGTGAAACAAAATAAACCCAGTGGAGGCGATCATTGTTCCCTCCGAAAATGAGACCGAATCATTCCCAAGATGTCTCACCCCTAAATACGGATGTTATGACCTGGGGTCTATACTTGCCCAGATCCTCAAGCTAGGGGATTCACCCACATGGTGCAATTTCCCATGATAGCTCTATAGGAATATGTATCACACTAACATTTATAAATCACACAAAAATACACACACACACACACACACACACACACACACACACACACACACACATATATATATATATATATATATATTAATCCAGGCTACTCCGTGCACAATTTACTTTAACACTAGCCTAACATTCTCAAGTCTATATACCGACTTGTAATTTAAATAATTTCCACATTTATTTAATTATCACTCAAGTTGTGTCACCCAACTAAATTACCCAGACTCGCTCCTTCGGTTCGAATTTCATCTTGTAGAACTTATTCCTCAACTCCCACTTATTAAGGTTAACTCCCTTTTTACTTTGAATATACCATAATTTATTATATAACCCAATAATAAATTAAATCGGCCAAATCTGTGACTAAGCACCCGTAGCACTAGCCCCAAAATATCCGAGTCAATTTCCCCAACTCTAAACTTTAATTAACTATGCATTAATTAATTTATTACCCTGGTGTCCCTCAACCAATAAACCCGCACTCGCTCGCTTAGCCCGTAATATAATATTCAAAATTTATGACCCAAAATTCTCCTTAATAAATTCTGCACACTTATTTATCTAAGGTTTCCAAATTACTCAATTTTCAACCTTAATTTCCTTTATGGATTACCTCCCTAATTGTCCCATTAAAATTCCACACAAAACCAATCCATAACTATAACCAATTTCAATCCATCGCAAGCCAAACTGTAAGAGGAACAAACCAGCCAGAATTTACCGACGTCTTTCGAACGACATGGGATGTCACTCGAACCAGAATGAAGGTCATTCGAACGACCCTGGTTCTATCTCTCTCCCTTATTCGATCAGTTCCCATCCGCCATTGACGATTTTTTACCCCAAAAAACTGCCCAAATTTCCTTTATATAATCCTTTAAAACTCACACTAAATCTACAAGTTCAAGTTCCTCAATCTTAATCAAATCACCCACACAAATTTAAGGTTAATTAAATTCCCAATACTCTACAGATTTTAAAATCTAAACTTATTGAAACCAAAATTTAAATATCGACTAACCTCCAAAACCATATCATCTTATCACACCCACTATGATATGAATAAAAATGTTTAATTAATTTAAAAGCAAGTTTAACCAGTTTCTTTAGGATTCGTTGGGTCTGAATCCTTTGGTGTAGTTGATGATTATTTGATAAAGAATACACACATTTGTTCTTGATTTTGGCTCCCATGGTTTCTCCAATTTCACCCACTTTTCTCTCTATCAATTGGATTTTCTAAAATGTGTTATAGCTGCCACACCCTCTCACTTTTAGGGTTTAATAACTCAATCCCATTTTTATGCTTGTGGGTTTATAAAAAAGGCCCAAACACTCTTATGTGGGATTGAATATGCCTAAAAATATCCCGAGACCCATTTACTATCCATGGATATGCTTTTCCAACTATTTTGACCCATCCAGACTCAACTGTGCACTCAAAATTGTCATTCGAATTACTTTATAATATTCTACAATTTTTCACCTCAAAAAATGCAATAGAAAAATAATCCGAATAATTAAATCTCAATTCGCCAAATTGAATAAATCCTTTAATTTAAATAAATTCTCCAAATCATAAATTTAATTTCTCCCAATAAAATAAATTCTATTTCTACGAAAATAATCAATTTAAAAGTCCTCAAATTTACGGGGTGCTATATACTTCCCCCATTACAAAGGAATTTCGTCCTCGAAATTCAGACAAGCCTAGTACTCCTAAGCCTCGCCTAGCTCCATAATCACTTACCCTTTAGATCGCTACACATATTTATTAAGAGAATATAGTTAACCAGGGTGCCCATACACCACGTACCCATGCTTAACTGCCCAATTAATAGGTAACTTTTACCAGCCTTAAATCGTACTATCACATTGATCTCATAGTCCACATATGTATATATTACCAATCCTATGTACTAATGAACAAACATCTCTCCACTTCTAACATTGCGCTAAGTTTCATGCGTGGAATGACTCACAAAGTGAAATCCAAACAAGGAGCCCCCCGATACACTACTACCTAACATTATCGGTCGTTGAGATCTGTTAGGCCCTCATTCCATAGCACGCATCCCAAATACCCCTCTCTCGACATAAAAGTATACACTTCCACTCTTATGCTACAAAAGACAATATACAATACCACGCCCTTACTATCACTAGTTTCCTTGCGTGAAAATAAATCCTGAGCTATATCTCCCCACTCGACAATAAGTCTATCTACCCTGAATCACATCAGTAGTGTCCCTACTCACCGAGGTAAAATATATAAATACAAACACTTTCTTATAAGTTTAATATGCAACACACTATAATCATATACACACGTATATATATAGACCAGAACTTATTTCAGGTGATAACTAACATAAGTAAATCATATCTCGAAATAGGGAACACAAAGTCTCACTATACTATATACTATAGCCCAAACATCCTGGCATAAATATCACCCGTACTCTCGGCGTGTCTATATCATGAAGGTATTCTTGATTATCCTATAATTTTCAATTTATTTCTTCCCAACACTACTCTACCCGTTAACTTGTGGTGCAAAAGTTCTCTTAATGCTTCCTTCACAACACTACCCATCTCTCATGTCCATATATCATAATAGTTCTTAGCTTAAAATGTTTCCTCTACTCGTTCAATAATTCATCATTTAATCCAATTTCCTAGCATATAGTGACATTTCTCCATTCTCATCATTTATTAAGGCTTATGCGTACAACCCTCTCACAACAAAGCCCAAAAGAACTTTTCCCAATGCACTATTTCTTAGCGTTGTCGGTCCTCGATTTTCATAGAAACCAAAGCATACACCTGGGACACTCAAAGCCTATCACTATACTCACAAGTCTAATCATTGACTCCCGTGTCTCTAAAGGAGTCATATACTATTGCGCTTGCACTATCACTAAGTTCTTAGCATTAAACTAATAACGAGCTAAATCTCTCTGCTCCACGATAACCTGACATGCCCTGAATCTAATCAATAAGAGTCCCTATGCATCATGATTCAATATGACTAGGCAACTGTACTCTGAAGTCTACTTCAAAAAATACTGTCACGAGCTCGACCCTCTTTTAGGTTAGACATCATAAAAAGAATTATACATCTGGCCCTAGAATAACGAACACAATAGCCTTGCGATAATCGCCCACCATTGCTAGCCCGTCCATACCTAGGATAAAACCACACCTCGAATATCACATGTCAAAATGATCTAAACTCATAAAAATATATAACATCTCAGTGTACCCATCCACCGCCTTACAGGTGGAACTGAAGAGCGCCATGCTACTCCATGGTAAGTATGCACATTTTAGTGATATTAACGATACCTCTACTAAATCGTTTCTCAAGCAAATCTAGTACTAAAAGACTATTGTGACTCGCTCGCATCACACAAAACATACCCCAATCATCTTGGGATAAAATTCATACTTTCAATTGCCAATAACACTGGCAGTTGAAATGGTTCCTGGACATAACACCCTCGACCTAACCAAACTAAAAGCTTCGATAATTATTTCCCCTGCGAGGCATCACGCTGCTATCCCTTGACTCACTACGAACAAGATTAACCCATGTGTTTATACTCTTTTATATATAAGACACCTCTCAGTTTCATTCCCCTTTCCCATTTCTCTGTCTCCACCGGCCATGTCGGGGTTATCCTTTTCATAGACCTAGTAGTCTTGACCCCGATTGCTACCCCTATTTTCCCTTTGGCTCCACTGGTCTCGTGGGACTTTTAGATGGCCTTGACCCACCATCACTTCGTAGAGATTCTATTGATTTTGATCATTAATCTTGGACCTCTACTAGGCATCCCTTCCCTTGATGCTTTACTAGCAACGAAATATCTCATCTCGCCTTTTGATTAGATTCTCTAACTCCCTTCTCACGAGAGCATTGATATTAATTTTTAAATGTACAAACTTTATGACAACGGCATCAGTCATCTTAGGCGAAACTCCTATCCACGCTTGTAAATTCTAACCATGAGTCTCTTACCAACTTAAAAAACCTTTTTACTTCTTCAGATCCCCCTTATTAAGTATGAAGTTAGCAAATTTCATCATCTTTACTTCACATTCGACCACTGTCTGACCCTTTTGGAAAAATTACTGAAATCTCCATTGCCAGTCTATTTAATCTCTGGTGAAAGGATTTGTAATAATATGCACCCCAATTTCCTCATTATTCATGGTAATCTTCCCATGGTTATGGTGACTGACTCCCATCACCCTACGCTACTCCTATGAGCAAAAATCTTTTCCTGAAATTTTGACTTGAATGTAATCACACTCCCCATATGTGATACCAAGTGGATGTTCTCCATCCATTGGTAAATACACCTTCCGCATCTTCCTCGAACTCCAGCGGATTGTTCTTCTGAAACAAAAGTCTTCTTCGTCCCTTGCTCTTATTGTCTACACATGGTGGGTCTAACTTTGTGCCATTATCCTTCACGATGGTTCTAGGGAAAGCTACTACGCCCTAGCAATTACTCCCACATCAATTTTTAGAATAATAATCATGGTGACTCCTATCGTCTCATGTAACACCCCGTAATTTTGAGGATTTAAAATTTAATTATTTTTGGGAGTTATCAAAATATTTAAATTTGGAGAAACTTAAATTCATGAGTTGGAGAATTGAATTGAGTGAGCCGAATTATTTATAATTGACGACTTTTAAGTTTAACGGTTCAAAATCTTGTGTGTCACATTTTGAGGCCGAAATTTGGAAATTTCGAAAAGTATTTTAGATGACAATTCTGAGTGCGCGGTTGCGTCCGGATGGGTAGAGATAGTCAGAAAAGAGTACCCGTGGGTAGTAATTGGGTCTCGAGGTATTTTTGGGCATAACCGGGCCCACACGGGGTGAGTTGGGCCTTTTTAATTAGACCCAGATGGCCAAAAACGGGATTGGATGTTTTCAACCTAATTGAGAGATTAGGAAACGACATTTAACTCAACCCTAAGCCTAGGGCTTGAGAGGGAAATTGGGGGAAAGCAAATCAATAGCCAAATTGGGGATTTCAGAGCCAAATTAAGGGACTACATCAACGGATCAGACATTATGAACAATTCCAGGCAAGTGATTAACTGTTGTGATTTCTAAATTTATGATAATCAATTCATATCATAGTGATGTGTAAATCAAAATTCATTTTGGGTGTGTAACCAAAATCAAAATTGGGTTTTTGGAAATTGATATACCTTAATGGGATTAAGGGTGAGATTTATTGTGTTTATGATTCTAGAATGTAGAGGAATGAATCGTATGTTAAAACCAGTGAGAATAAAGGGATAATTGCTGATAATATGAATGAAATTCGTATTGAGGATTTGAAACCCGGATAATACCCAAATCGAGAAAACCTTGAAATTAATGGATTTTGCTGATTAATTAAGGTGCGTGGGATGTTTAGACCCTTCTCTCATAAAGAGGATATGTTAATTATATTTGGGTAAGGATTTAGATTGAGAATCAAAGCTTTAGGTATCATCCATGGCTGACAGAGGGATGGAGGAGACGAACACTGGAACGATCGATCGATCAACCCAAGGGGGTTCGATCGATCGAAGCTACAGGAATTCTGGCAGTGCCGCCAGTTTTTTAATATGCGAGAATAATTATTGAGAAAAAGACTTTTGGGCTGATTTTACGTGTTGAAAATGGACAAAGCGAGCGAGTCCGGGTATGTTGATAATTATAGGTAAATATAATTGGGGAAATTTATGGAGATGAATGTGTGACACATTGTGGGTGAATATGCGGGCATGCAATTTTGAGATGTAAAATGGACCAAGTGAGCGAGTCCGAGTATGTTGGTTAAATGACACCAAAGTATTAAATTAATTATTGAGAGAGAGTAATTAATTTGGAGTCGGAATATAGACTCGGGAAATATTAAGTTACGGGCCAAGTAAGTGAGTCCGAGGATAATGGTTGGGTGACACCAAGTTATTAAATTAATGGATGTGATAATTAGTGAAGGCAGAGTTGGAGGGTAGACTCAGAAAAGTATTAAATTAATTGATGTTGTAATTTATTAGTTTAGGGTCGGGTTGTAGACCGGGATTTGGTATAAATTAATTAGTGTGTAAATTAATTAACTGGGAGTCAGACCACAGACTCAGCTTGGTATAAATTAATTAATGTGTAAATTAATTATTGTGTCCATCCCCGCCGATCCCCGCCGCGGAGGGAGGAGGAATCCTTCGGGTCCCGTGCGTCCCCTCTCGGGAGAGCACTTCGGACGGCGTCGATTTTGTGAGGTGTGAAAAATGTAGAGAGATTCAGAGTCGCCAGTCTATTTTACTCAAAACAGACAAAAGAAAAAGAGGAAGCCACCCGTGAGATGTGTGCATGTGTATATATATAGAATGTAGGTAGGAATCCTCGGCTTGTATCATGGAAAATATAAAGCGAGTCATCCATAGGAAGAATATAAAAGTAATATTAAAAAATTAAGATTTACGCGGTTACCTCTACGTTGATCGCTATAAAGGAAAGATAACGCACATGGAGTAATACGTTATAAATATATATCATATAAGAAGATTAGATTTAGAGAAGAAAGGAAATGAGAGAAAAAGTGAGAAAGGACTCGAGTCTCGGGTTTGACCCCGAGACGCCTACGTAGCCTATAAAGGCATCAAAGTCCACGTAGTTCGCATACAAAGCAAAGGGGTGGGGTTTATCCCATAAATCCAAATGTGGGATCTCTTATTTGTAGGTGTGTGTGTGTGTAGAAAAGGTGTTTTAGTTGTGAGAAAAATGTGGAAAAAGTGTGAGAATCCCTACTTTGAATTTATGAGCAAACCCACTTTTTCTTGTTTTTGGGGTTTTTATTTATATGAAAATAAGAGATGTGCAATAATACTAAATAAAAAGTATATTAGGATGTGTGAGATGAGATTATAAAAGTGCTATGTAAGAAAACAAGTTATTGGGAATTCAAGAGAATTTAAGAGAGAGAGTTTGATAAAGTTGGACCTTCTTGAAGATCTTGAGCTTTATATTGAATGTTGGAGAGCAGTCCTTGAGCTTGAATGATGATGGAGACTGGTTAATTCACCAAGTTTGATGAAAAGGATGATGAAAAGTGAAGGTAAAAGAGGGATTTGGAAGTTGAAATCACGCTGCCTTCGAGAGAGGTTTCCGGGATTCGTTCAGATAGATTTCTATCAGATCTAGGTTCTCTTTGCAAATGAGGCCAAGGCCTCCTTTTATAACCCCAGGGGACTACCGATCGACCCTATTATGGCACTGCCTATCGGCAGGATCTGGGACATGCCATTTGGTAGTGCGCCTCAGGATTTTTTGGAAAATTGGCCACCGAGGGCAAACCGTTGGTCAGAATCGCGCACGGGGCATACCGTTGGAAAGGTATTTTAGAGACCTTCGAAAGTACTTTGGACCGCTCCCAAGTTCGGGAGTTGACTTTGGGTCAAATGTGTCTCGGAAGCGTTTGTCGGTCCATTGGATGGGGAATCGTGCGGACGCAAACGACGCGTTCATCCGAATGGTAAGTCCGAATCACGCACGGGGCATACCACTGGAAAGGTTAGGAGATTTATTTCGACATTCCAAAGAGTTTGACCTGATTTGGAGAGTTGTCTTTGGTCAATCGGGCCCGAGAAGCGCTCGATGGCTTCCCGGAGTCAAACGGATCGTTCGTCCGCATGGAAAGTCAAAATTGTGCACGGGATGGACCGTTGGAAAGGGTATTCAGTGCCCTTAAAAAATTCATTCATCCTCGATTGAGATAAAGAGTTGACATAGGTCAAATAGAGCCCGGGAGCGCCCGGTGGCCTCTAGGTCAGGTTTTGGACGCAAATGGCGCGTTCGTCCTCATGGTAAGTCGGAATCGTGCAAGGGGTGGACCGTTGGAAAGGTTATTCAGTGCCCTTCGAAGATTCATTCAGCGTCGGTCGAGCTGAAGAGTTAACATAGGTCAAATAGAGCTCGGGAGCGCCCGGTGGCCTCTAGGTCAGGTTTCGAACGCAAATGGCGCGTTCATCCGCATGGTAAGTCGGAATTGCACACGGGGAGGACCGTTGGAAATGGTATTCAGTTCCCTTCGAAGATTCATTGAGTCTCGGTCGAGACGAGGAGTTTGACTTTTGGGTCAAACTGAGCCGGGGGGTGCCCGATGGCTTTCAGGTCAGTACTTGGGACGTGAACTGGGTTTATAGTGATGAAGGGCGGTACTAGGTACCTAAGGAGAGTTAAGGGGTAACAGAATGGGGTGTCTATATAGCCCCTCGATGGGTGAGTTTTGAACAAACGATAGTCGTCGATTAGACACCGCATGATGCTTTTGAGGGAGTATGACCGATTCAGAGGGTCGAGGTCGATTCTGAGGACCTAAGAAGTATGCTGGGGATGATCAATTCGGAGGATAGAGGTTAGTTCTGAGGACCTAAGTAGATGAGGATGACCAATTCAGAGGTTCGAGGTCAGTTCTGACCTAAGAGTGGTGACGACCGAGGATCGAGGTCAATTCTGACCTAATTCAGGTGACGATCCAAGACCGGGGTCAATTCTGACCCAAGAGTGGTGACGACTGAGGACCGAGGTCAATTCTGACCTAACTAAGGTGATGATCCAAGATCGGAGCCAATTCTGACCTAAGAGTGGTAACGACCGAGGACCGTGGTCAATTCTGACCTAACTAAAGTGAAGATCCAAGACCGGGGCCAATTCTGACCCAAGAGTGGTGACGGCCGAGGATCGAGGTCAATTCTGACCTAACTAAGGTGACAATCCAAGACCGGGGCCAATTCTGACCCAAGAGTGGTGATGACCGAGGACCGAGGTCAATTCTGACCTAACTAAGGTGACGATCCAAGACCGGGGCCAATTCTGACCCAAGAGTACATAAAGATTGTATTTTGATTCTGCTGGAGAAAGAACTTTGTGATTCCGATTTGAGCTGGGGAGCTGCTAGCTGGGGGAAGTTTTTTAGGAGACCTCGCAGGGGAGAACAACCAATTTTGGGTGTTGTAAGAGAATTCCGCTGGGGAAGTGATCAGGTGATCCTTAGGGATTTTCCGAAGCTTTGTCGGGAGGAGTTTTCACTTAGTTTTTGAGGATTCTGCTGGGGAAGAGGGGTTCCGCTAGGAATAAGAATTGGATTTGAGGTTCCGTTGGGGAATGATGAAGGAGCTGGGGAATATTTGGATTGTCCTTTGGGAGAGATTGCTTGGGGCGAGTGGTTCTTTTGATTTCTGCTGGGAAAAATACCATGTGATATTGTACCGCACCGGATAGTCGATGGTTGTAAAGTCTGATGAGGAGGTGATTAGGTGGTCCGGGCGCCTTTCCCGAGAGGTCAATCACTTGGATTTTGAGGGCTCCTTTGTGGAAAATGGTGTGTCGCCCGAAGGAGTGCGAAATTTCCTTGATGAAAACGTTCTAAATCCTTCCTGGGATTTTTAGGAATTTTTCGAGGATTTTTCGAGGCTTTCTGGTATTTTGTAGGAATTTTTGCACGAAATTTTAAGGGGGTGCTGATTGGCATAGACTGAGAGGTGTCATTCGGTAGTGGCATGAACTTTTGGGCTACCTCGGGAAGGTGAGGAGACAGTGCCGATCGGTATGGTGAGGTGGGTTGCCGATCGTCATGGCGTTTGGCCTCCTATATAAAGGGGGCGAATTCCCCCCATTTTTCACAGCTTCCTGACTTCTCTCTTTTTGCTATTCCTCTCTGCGAATCGTTCTAGCATTCCGATCTTTAAGAAATGGCCCCTTTTGTGAGCACCGCTTTCCACCAGGAGTGGTTGACCGTTGATGACAAGGCGAATGTGGATTGGAGGGACAGGGTGCCCCTTGCTTTGGGGAATGAGAATGCCTTTGAAGCATTCGAGCCGGTTGCAGATGAGCGGACCTTGCTGCGGGAGCCATCGCGTCATTGCTCTTCGAGAGTGATTCCCGGTGGTTATGTAAGTAACCTGACCTTTGGCATTCTTTCCTTTTTGGATGATTTTTCCATTTCTTGACCTTTGACTAAATTTTTCCTTTCGCCAGTCGGATATTTCTTTGAAGAATATGCGTGCCTGCGGTACGATGGGGTTTAGGGATGTTTGGGAGCATCTTCCACCCGTGGTGTGCTGGATGGTATCATCAGCGAGTTTTGGGAGGTTGGCGACTGCGCTGGATGAGACGCCTCATTCGACAGCAGTTTTGTGTGCCTTGGGGGAGAGGTGGTGGGACACTACCCACACTTTTCATTTTGGCTTCGGGGAGATAATGGTGACTCCTATAGATGTGCAGCAACTGCTAGGGCTGGATTGTGACGGGGAGCAGATAGAGGTGGACCGCTCTTTGCGGGTGAGGCCGGAAGCGGTGTATGCAGCACTCAGTGATGTGAGGAGGATAGTCTCTGGAGATTCTATCCGGCTGTCCTTGCTGAAGGATGTTTTGCTGAGCAGGGTGGTTGATGTGGAGGACGGACTGCAAGTGAGGCAGATGGCCCGGTTGTTCATTTTGTTGGTGTTGGGAGGTTTCATGGTGGCGTCGAGCGGCGACGTCGTCCATTTGTGGTTTCATGCCATACTTGAGGATGTTTTCGAACATCCCTTTCTATGATTGGGGGAGTCTGACCTTGGAAACCCTTTACTCTTCTCTGGAGGCATTCAACCGGTGTTGCCGGCAGACTTTTACTGGAGCTACGTATCTCCTTGAGGTATTCTTTACTTTGCGCATTTCCATTTCATGCATTTGCATTTTCCTTATGCGTCTCTTTTTTCTCGTGAATTCAGACGTGGTTTTATGAGGTGATTGGGTGCAACACCCCACTGATTGCTTTGAAGGACGACACCGTCGGGGACTTCTATCGCTTGTATCGATGGCGTAAGGCTAACCGACAGTCGAAGGGATCTCTCTCCCTGGAGGCGGTGCGTCAGGTCTTGAATGACCTGACCAGTGGTAGGGTAAGACTCTTTTCGTTTCAGCCTTAGTTTTTTGCCTCTTCTGATTCGGTATTGACTTATGCCTTCTTGGGGATTTTCAGGTGACCTTTTATCCTTGGGGGACCGCCATTCAGGATACGAGGGTGACTTGCGTGAACGCGCAGATGAGGCATTTGTTGGCGCATGAGTTCGGCCATTCCTGGTACCTCGGGGAGAGGGTGATCCGTCAGATTGCTGAGGAGGAGGTGGTGGTTCCTCCCGCGCAGCCTCCTACTTCTATGAGGTGGGAGCGACAATTGTTGGAGGATGAGAGGATCGCGACGATGATTGGCGAGTCCTATGTGTTGTATACTGATACGGCTGCGCCGTATGACTATATGGAATTTGTGACGAGCTGGTTGATGTCACCCAGTATACATGACGCTTTTCCTTTCCCTCCTGCTGGTTCGATTCGGACGATGGGGTCTTCCCACAGTGGTGGTGGTCCGTCGGTACCTGCGGCGGCGGCGACCTCGGAGCTCCATTTGTTCGACTGCACACTCCTTCGTACAACATCCGGCGGGCTGATGGAGGGACGGTGCCGATGCTACACCATCCTCTTGCGATGGATCCGAAGGAGCTGGGCTTGACAGAGGACATCTTTCGTCCTGCGGTAAACCTTTCGGTTCGTTTTCTCTCTTTTTTGATTTCTTTTGCTTGATACTGATTCTGCCTTTCCTTTGCAGCAAATCCGGGTGTCGACCACTTGGTTCAGGGACATCAGGGATTGGATATCATCGGCAACTGCCCACATTCGGGAGGCTGTCCCTGTTCCTTCTTGCTTGGTGTCGTCAGCCTCTTCTGGGGGAGACTCTGGCTCGGGTAGTGAGGGCGTGTCGTCTCGTCGTAGGGGAAAGAGAGCGCATCTCTGGGATGGAAATTCTTAAGAGAGAGAGAGAGGGAGTGAAATGTGGGTTCGGGCTGAGTCCCGTTGTTTTTGGCTTTTCTTTATTTCCTGCAAAAATGATGTAACACAGAAAACATATATATGCAATGCAATGCGGTTTTTTGACTATCTTTTATTTTAATGATGAAATGAATGCATGCGCTTTTTAATTTGCTGCTGAGACCGTAAAAAAAGGTATATTTTCAGAAATCTTTCAAAGAAAAGTTATTTTATTCAAAACGGGGAATCCCATAAGGAAGGAACATGATTCTTGAAATTCTTTTGAGAATATCAATTTATTTTTATGGTGTTTTCTGATTTGACAAAGAAGGAATGGAGGAAATTTAAAAAAGGGAATTATATAAGGAGGAAAAGGGATTTTGAAATTCTGTTGAGAATATCAATTTTTATTTTTCTGATTTTGACAAAAGGGGAAAAAGGGAGATTTCCAAAAATGGGGGGTTGCCGATCGGCAAGCACCCTGGCCTGCCTATCGGCAGTTCAGTCCAGTCCCATTAATTGAAAGCTTTGATTGGTACCCTCTTCAGCCTTTAGTACCTTGTGGGGTAGGGTTCCTTTCGATTTCTGCAGGGATTATGTCCTTTGTGAGGATTTTTGAGTATAAAAAAGGGGGAAGGGTGGAGTGTTTTCCTCACACCTTTTACATTCTTCATACCCACCCATCATCTTTTAGTCTTGCAAGATGGCTCTCCCTGGTAGCATTGAGTTTGCCAATTACCTCGAAGCCTTGGAAGCTATGTGCTCTTATAATGTCGACTATGATGCTTTCAATATGCGTCGAGTCTCCTTATGGCGTGATCGACCTTTTGAGTGGAATATGCTGATGGTGGCAGTACAATTTTGGTACCCCGAAGACCATGTATTCCGCTTTGGGTTGGAAGAAGTTTGTCCTACCTACAAGGAGTTTTCTGCCATACTGGGCGTGAATCCTAGTGTTGCCACGGCTTTACCCGAATTTTCCCGTTCTCTTAGGGATTTATTGGCTGGGCTTCTTCATATCTCGCCTTCGGCGGTCAGGTCATTGGTTGCTAGAGGGATGATCTCCCTCCCGACGGTGTTGCAATCGTTCTGGACCAGGCCATTGGTTCTCGAGAAGTAAGCGATACTGGCTATGCTGGAGCCGATGTTCTGGGCCTGGTTTCAAAATTGATGTTGGTGATTGGGGAATTGCAGGTGGACCCACAACTTGTAGCCATTACCTCATGGATGTCATACCATCGCAATCCTACAGCGGTGACATTGGCAGAGACTCTGAATGGCCTGGATGCTTGGAGAGAAGGCCATCCAGACTTTTTGAGGGGTAGCCCTGTGATGCTGTTCATGTGGTTGTTTGAAAGATTCCGCTTGTCGACTCTTCCAGAATATACTTTGTCGGCTGTACCCAACTTCTTTTCGCGCTAATTCATCCGTATGGGCCTGTATGTTGAGAACCGGGAGAATTGGCTTGTGGAGCATGGGGCTTGTGGGCTGTATTGGTCAGTGCCTTGGTGGGGACAGTTGCAGCCTGTTCTGGATCTAGGAGAATATTCATATGTGCAGCTGGTTGGTCTCAGGCAGACCTCTTTTTATTTCCCTTGGCGGCTTTTGCTCCAATTTGGCTGGGCGCAGGTCGTGCCCCCTCGGACCTCAAATTTCTTTCTAGTAGAAGATTTGACTGAGCGCTTATTATGTAACAGATGTGGGGGATTTTTTCTGGTATTTATGGTAGTAGGGGGGAAGGGAGTCATCCGTTCCTTTTTCTTTATGCAATATGTACTGTAGTTTCTTATTAATGAAATAAATAAGTTTCTGATCATCCAGCGGTGCCTTTCGATGAATTTTGTATTTTGAATTATCTATACCAATCGCTAAGGCATACATAATCCTTTTGTTCAAGTAGATGTTTAGAATGAACTGTCGTTCTCGGGGGTAAGGAAAAGAATGGTATTTTGTGAAAAAGAAGGGGTCGTGCTCATGTGAGGAGTATGAGCTGCCTGCATATCTCTGGGGTTTCTAAAAAAGTTCTTATCTGTTTGAAAATAGTTTTTGCAGAGGATCAGGCCCACGTAGTTCTGGGTAGAGGGAAATGGAGAGAGTTTTTTTTTTAGAATAGAAGGGGGATGAGAAGAGTCGTAGCGCGCCGAGATTTTGGACTACGGGTAGAACTTCTTGAGACGGTCCAGATTGACTGGACGAGCCATTTCTTCCCCATATAGGTCAGTGAGCATGGCGGCATCGCCGGATAAGATTTTCTTCACAATGTACGGGCCGCTCCATTTGGATTTGAACTTTCCTATAGGGTCCCAGATGGGTTCAATTATCTCTTTGAGGGCTAAATCCCCCTCTCGAACACCGCGGTCCTTGACTCTCTTATTGAATGATCGCGCTATTCAGCGATGGTATCCTTGTATATGGTAAAGATATTTTAATCTCCGTTCATCTAGGAGGGTCAGCTCATCAAGACGGCCTTGGCACCAGCCTTCTTCACTAACCTTGCTTTCGAGCATGACACGTAACGAGGGTATTTCCAGCTCCACAGGTAGGACTGCCTCCATGCCGTAAACCAGGGACTAAGGGGTAGCCCCACTATAGGTTCGAATTGAGGTTCGATAGCCCCAGAGGGCGTAGGGGATTCGGTCGGCCCAATCCCTACAACTTTCAATCATCTTGCTGATGATGGCTTTGAGGTTTTTGTTTTCGGCCTCAACTGCACCATTGGTCTGAGGTCGGTAGGGAGAAGATTTGTGTCTCTGAATCCAGTATTCACTGACTATTTCTGTGACTTCTGCCTCAAAGTGCAAACCATTATCCGACACTAGCTCGTGCGGGACCCCATATCGACAGATGATATTCTTCTTGATGAATTTGGCCACCTTCTTGGCATTTAATACTGCGTATGACTCAGCTTCGACCCATTTGGTGAAGTAATCGATGGCAACCAGGAAGAACTCATGCCCATTTGACGCCTTTGGTGTAACCTTCCCTATGATGTCGATACCCCAGGTGGAGAACGGCCAGGGAGAAGTCATGTTGTATAATTCCTGCGAAGGTAGATGTTGGATATTGGAGAACTGTTGGCATTTAGGGCACCTAATAACATAGGCGGTGCAATCCTGAGCCATGGTGGTCCAGTAGTAGCTTTATCGGATGATCTTTTTGGCAAGCATGTAACCGTTCATGTGAGGTCCGCATTCCCCGTTGTGGATTTTCTGCATTATCTTTTTAGTGTCAGCCCTGCAATACAGTGCAAATGAGTTCCATCGAAATTCCTCTTGAGTAGTGCTTTATGGCAGATGATGTACTAAGCGGCCAGCCTTCGAAGGGTAGCTCGATCGTTCTTGTTGGAACCCTTGGGATACCTACCGTGTTTGAGGAGGCACCAAATATCATAGTACCAGCAATCGGCTAGTTTGGGATCTTCAGTGGAGACAAGCTCAATATGGTAGCAATGGGTCGGTCTGTCTTGTTTTTGAACTAGGAAGGGGGTTATTGTTATTCCCTCGGGCATGTCGACCATGGAAGACAAAGTAGCGAGAGCATCGTCTAGGTTGTTCTTTGCTCGGGGTAGGTAATAGAAGGTGATATCTCGGAATTGGGAGGCCAACTCTTCTAATTGGGCATGAAAGGTTGAAGCATTTCGTCCTTGTCCTTCCACTTTTTGAGCACTTGACCGATGATAAGGGCAGAATCCACGTATACATCAAGGTATTGAATACCTTTCTCGAGAGCGACCTGGAGGCCCACTGTGCATGCCTCGTATTCTGTCATGTTGTTGGTGCAAGGGAAATCCAATTTAATGGCGATGGGAGTGTGGGAGTCATCTGGGGCGATCAGAAGTATCCCAATGCCATATCCCTATTGATTGGCAGCGCCGTCGAAGAACATTTTCCATTGGAGGCGGTCTTGAGTGGTGCAGAGGATGTTTTCATCTGGGAATTCGTAGATCCAGACATCTGCTTATTCTATAGGGTAGTTGGCGAGGTAGTCAGAGATGGATCTTCCTTTAACGGCTTTCTATGTGACGTACACGATATCAAACTCGGTTAGGAGCATCAACCATTGGGCCATTCGACTGGACAAGGTAGGTTTCTCAAGCAGGTATTTGATGGGATCCATTCGGGTTACTAGTTTAATTGGGAAGGCGAGCATGTAATGTCGTAACTTTTGGGTAACCCAGACAAGTGCGACACATGGTTTTTCCAAAGCAGTGTAGTTGACCTCGTACCCGGCCAACTTGCGACTGGCATAATAGATAGCTCTTTCTTTACGGGAGTCCTCGAGGTACTGGGCTAGCAAAGCCCCGGCTACAGTGTCTGTTATGGTTAGGTATAAGAGAAAAGGGAGACCAGGCTGTGGTGGCATGAGAACTGGAGGTTGGGTTAGGTATTGTTTGATTCGATCAAAAGCTTCTTGGTAGGCCTCGTTCCAAACCTTGGTTGAATCCTTTCGGAGGAGCTTAAAGATTGGTTCACAAATGGAGGTTAGCTGGCTGATGAACCAGCTGATATATTGTAATTTCCCCAGGAAGCCTCGGACTTCCTTCTCTGTTCGGGGAGGTGGCATCTCAAGTATAGCCTTAAGCTTGGCGGGATATGCTTCTATCCCCTTCTCACTAATCATGAATCCTAAGAGTTTTCCCTTCGTAACGCCGAAGATGCATTTCTGTGGATTAAGTATCATCTGATACTGCCGCAGTCGTTCGAAGAACTTCCGGAGAGCGGGAACATGAACTTCTCTAGTTTTGGACTTGATAATCATATCATTCACGTAAACCTCGACCTCTTTGTGGATCTGATCGTGCAGGATGGTTGTGGCAGCCCTTTGGTAGGTAGCCCCAGCATTCTTGAGACCGAATGGCATAACGGTGTTGCAAAAAGTTCCCCATAGGGTGATGAATGCGATTTTCTCTTGGTGGTCGGGATGCATCTTAATTTGGTTGTATCCGGAAAATCCGTCAACAAATGACTTGAGAGCATGACTGGCTGTGTTGTCCACAATCATGTCGATGTTGGGTAGCTGATAATCATCCTTCAGATAAGCTTTGTTTAAATCTCGGTGATCCACACACATTCGAACCTTTCCTCCTGATTTTGGTATAGGTATAATGTTGTCCAGCCACGTGGGATATTCTATTACTCGAATGAAACCAACGTTCAACTGCTTAATCACCTCTTCTTTGACCTTAAGCGACTATTCGGTGCGGAGCTTTCTCAACTTTTGTTTAACTGGCTTGGCATCTGGGAGAATGGGGATCTCGTGTTGAGCTATTTCAGGATCAATATCGGTCATGTCATCGTAAGACCATGCGAAGACATCCACAAACTCCTTTAGCAATTCTTCGAGTTGTGCGAACTCATGCTCGTCAAGGGTGGCCCCTATCCTAATCTCGCGCAGTTGGCAACTAGAATCGAGATTAATAACATTAGTCTCTTCTTCATTAACTTGAAAGCGGTTATGTTATTTATTATTAACCTTATTTAGATCAGTTAAGAATTGTTCATTTGTAAAATCATCATCATCAAAATTTTGATTAAAATCCACACAATTAATGTAAGGCACAGCAAGATACTCAAAATCTTCATTTATTTCATTGATAGGAAAAACAGCATTGAGAACCTCATTAAAAGCGGTCTCGATTACATTTGAGCAAGGATGGACAACAGTAGATAAAACAGGGTAAACATTGGGGTTGAGGAATATTTCAAGAGGTAGAACTGGCGCAGCATGCCAGTTGAGGAGAGGTGTATCAGCAGCTTTAATCATACGGGATGGGTCCCTTGATGTAGTGCCTGAATGAACCATGAAGAGTGTCAGCCCCAGTGTCTGCAGGTTAAAGGAATCTTCGGAGTCACTTTCCTCAGTTTCTTTAGTATCTTTGATGAGCGGTGGCATCTGGTATTGGTAACTTTCGGCCCGTGGGTAGCTATCTTCGAAGAAGATCTCCATTCCAGGCTTCATCTTCTTATCTGTATGGTCATACCACGGTTCTGGAAAACCGCAAAAGGGGAAATGCTCGCCTTCCTTGATGAATCGTCCATTTAAAGTATCTCCCGAGATAGTTCGGACGAAGTCTAACCCTCTCTTTGATCGAGTCTGGCGGATCATTCTGAGTGCTGGTTCTGATGGTTGATATCCCAAGCCGCAAGGAGGGAAAGCTTTCTTCAGTTTGATGGGCTCAAGTATCCCCTGCTTCCTTTGTCCCAGCCCCAGTCTGGGCATGGAGTGCATGTTTCTGAACATTTGAATCACATTGACATTGCCATGAGGGTCATATTCTGGACAAACCCTTTCTTTGAAACCGTCCCCTGCCGAGAGTAGGGATGGTTCAACTCGAAAACCTGATAGGAGCATATCATTTGACCCGTGATGTATCTCAAGAATTGGACTGCTGGTGCTTACACTCTCGGCGTTACCGTCATCACCCAAGATGGTGATGACTCGCCCATCGGCGAAGAACTTCAGTTTCTGATGGAATGAGGAAGAGACACCATTTATACTGTGGAGCCAGGGTCATCCGAGCAACAGGTTAAAATAGGCCGGGATATCGATGACTTGGAATTCGACGACAGGGTCTATAGGTCCAACCCCTATTACAAGTTTTATGTATCACATCACCTCACAGCGGGTATTATCGTAGGCACGCACGACAGCGGATGTTGGAGCGAGGTCACTTTCTTTTAGACCTAAACATTTGAAGGTTCTTAGTGGGCAGACATTCAAAGTGGATCCGTTGTCAATAAGAGAGAGTCGTACAACCTTCCCCATAACTTCGACGGAGATGTTGAGTGCATGATTTTGATTTGGCCCAATTTTGGGGATTTCTTCTTCAGAAAAGGACAGCATTCGGGTAAAGGTTAAGGATCCGACCAGGTTCACCGCTTCTTCTGGTGTGGTAGAGGGAGGAACTATGGGTCCAGTGAGCAATTTGATCAAAGAATTTCTGTGTAGATGGGAAGACATGAAAAGACCCCATAGAGTGATGTTAGCTTGAGTTTTATTCAATTGATGGAGGATCTTGCTCTCCTCGAGGGTCATTTCTGGCATAGGAAGGTTTTCAACGCCCTTCCCCTTATCATTGGTTGGTAGAGAGTTTGGAATTTGGTAATGTCTCCCAGATCTGGTCATGTGATTTACTGAAGAAGGGAAAAACCTAAATCCAGTTTCCTCATCAATCTCAGGTTGTTCTGCCACCTTATCTATTTCTCCGAGGAGTTCCTCAAATGATATCATCCCACATAAGTCATCTATTGGGCCATTTCCTCCTGAAGCTTGTTCTTCGTTTGATACTTCGAATTCTTCCCCCCATCCGGTGGCAATAATTCTATTTTCCCTTGTGAAGTCAATGCATTCCATAACTTCAATGACTTCTTCATATAGGTCTTCCCATTCTGTGGGGATGTGTAAGGGTGAAGGAACCAGGTGCCCTTGCAGCTTCAAAGCGTCAAGTAACTCGGTGATACTGCAAATGTTATTGGTTTGCCTGAATGCTTCCGTTATGATCCGGACAAAATCATCTAAGCAGATTTCTTTGGTTGGTACCATCCACCTATCTGATTCTCGGGCCTATTTCCGTGCTTCCAAAAACAACGTACTGAACCTCTGGCAGTCGATAATCATCTGTGAGGGCAATTTCAGCCCGAACTCTAGGAGTTGGTTTAACACCTCTGATAATTCCACACCTCCACTTTTAGAACAGGTCCGGACTGTGATGCACGCTCTGGTAAGGAGTGACAACGCCTGATCAGCGGGGCTAGCAGGGTATAGGAGGAAATATGGACAAAGTTGAAGGGGTTTAGAAGGGTATAAGGGTGTGATTTGAGTTGATGGATCGAAATCTAGGTTTTCTTCTAAGAAGATGGCATTGGTGTGATTTGGGAGTGGGTTATGAGTAGTGTTTGGTTTAGGATTGGCTGGTGGGGCGATGGTACCCCGGTCAATGAGATCTTGGATTATGTTTCGAAGGTGGAAGCATTGGTCGGTGGTATGGCCAGCTGTTTGGTGAAAGGCGCAATGATCATCGGTCTTGAAATTTCTAGGAAGTGGATTGGTTAATGGACGTGGATCCAGGGGTTTTATAAGGTTTCGGCTTAACAGGGCTTGGTAAACTTTGGAGAGGGGAGCATGGAGATAGGTGTATTCCCTTTGAATGGGACCAAGGCGACTTTCCGGTGCCCATGATGTGGTTGGTTGAGAGATGTTGTTGATGGTTAAGACTGCGGCACTGACAGGCTTGTCATATTTTCTGGGGGTGAACTGCCCGGACACCTTCTTTGGATCAACTTTTGTTTTGGCAAGACCCTCTTCGATTTCTACTCGTACTTCTATTAGAGCTCAAAAATGGGGGTAGTACTGTCCTCCCATGGTTGCTCAGACATGGGGCAAGAAATTCTTCTTCACTATGCTGACTTGTTCTTCTTCAGATGATCGATTGGTCATGGTAGCCGCTTTTTCCCTCCATCGGGCTATAAAGTTACTGACTGATTCTCTGGAGTTCTGTTTGAGCAACTCTAAATCACGGCGGGTGACCTCAAGCACTTCGTTGTATTTGTACAGCGACGTGAATTCTCGGGCTACATTCTCCCAGTTACGGATTCTGGATTCCTCAAGAGATAAAAACCATCGGAGAGCACTGTCTTTCAAAGTTTGCTGAAACAATTGGGCCATCACTTCTTTTGAAGCCCCTAGTAGAGTCATGGAACGATGATAACTACGAAGATAAATAATCGGGGGACCACTCCCTCCAAATTTCTCGATATTTGACATTTTGAACTTCTCGGGTAACCTTGCTTTAGGATAAGGAGACATATGGGTGTAATCCATGTAATTCCTAGAGATCCTGACTTGGTCAAACTTCTTGGTGAGCATCTTGAGATCCTCTTTGACTTTGTTCAACTCCTCCTCCTTTGGATCAGCAACCATAGGCAAGTTAGCCATAGGCTGGGCAATGTTTGGCATTAGAAGCTGGGCAGGAGGCGGCCCATTAGTAGGAGGGGCACATGGAGCGTGCTGATATTCTTTCGGGACCCTGATGGGCTCGGGTGGACCCATAGCACGAGGGAATAGGGCCTCAGGATCTTGAGGAATAGGACCTTGGTTTCGTTGCATTTCTCAAACCTCAGCTTGGAGGTTGTCAATCTTGGCCACGAGCTGAGCTAGGACTATCGACAGATCTGGTTGAATGACTGGTGCTTGATCCTCATTCTCCATGGAAGATGGATGGATTCCAAACTCGAAAGAAGTAGTAGAGGAACGAACAAAACTCCGGGGTGATTTGACTGAAGACCTAAGCCAATAGGAAGCCAGGCCAAGGGCGTGCGGTCAACCTGAGAAGGCATAGGATGAGATTTATTTTTGAGAAAAGGGAAGGAACTATTTTTGGATTTTTGATAAAAAGGGAGAAATGTTTTTGGATTTTTGATAAGAAAAGGAGAATGTTTTTTGGATTTTTGATAAGGAAGGGAGAAATGTTATTGGAGACGGAACTCAGCATGATTATTATGATTATTATGTTCTCACCTGTATTTAATTCTCCTAAATGCAATGCCAGACGAGACCTGAGCCTGGAAAAGTGGGGTTTTAATATATGCAAAGCTACGGTTTGGGACTTGTAACCAGGCTCGCGGACAGAGTCCCGTTTTAGAAATGCGCGAAAATTAGGCGGAAGGTCGACCCGAAATTTCGGCAGAGTTTCGGGTCAAAACCGGCAATCTAAAGTGCGTGTCCTAGGTTTGACACCTATATACGGGTATGCAGTTGGTTGGGTGAATCGGCATGGGTTCCCTCCTTTGGCGTGACTTCCACGATATACGTCTTGCTCTTGCGGGAAATCGGTACGTGTGGACAAGCCATTTGATATACCTGAGTGTACGTAAATTGCCTCACCATATACCTCATGAGGATGGTACGTGTGAGAGAGAATTCGATATGCTCGACGTACGTGAACAAATTCCCTGCGATATACCTCCCGTCAAGACTTCGGTCAAGCGGTACGATGCAGGAGAACCGTTCGATATACGTAGAAGGTACTTGGCCAATGGAAGGTGAGAGTCATATCGCTTAAGCTAACTGTGACCTGCCGGATCAGCGCCCATCACGAAGTGACCCTCCAGTTACTGGGTAAAATTTGGTCAATATCAATGCTCTTTGGTGATGTCGTGTGAATCATGCATGATTCTATTATTAGTAGCTTATGATGAGAATGCCTTTCTTTGATTATGCCAAACCGGGAACAAAGTACAAGTAACCCAAAAGGTACGCCAAGTATGGATAGGAGATGCGTGCAACAAGGGGATGTACGTGATCCTAGGTGTACGTGGTGTGAGGTGTACATGGAGGATTTACTACAAGTGTGTGAACATAAGCATAAGCATGGGATATACATGTGAGAAAGGGGAACATGCAGATATGGGGGGGGGGGGGGGAAGCATAAACAAATATAGCATCCATGTAAATAGAGTCAAGCCCTTAAAATAAATAAAAGTCCCCAGCAGAGTCGCCACTGTGGCCATCCCCGCCAATCCCCGCCGCGGAGGGAGGAGGAATCCTTCGGGTCCCGCGCGTCCCCTCTCGGGAGAGCGCTTCGGACGGCGTCGATTTTGTGAGGTGTGAAAAATGTAGAGAGATTCAGAGTCGCCAGTCTATTTTACTCAAAACAGACAAAAGAAAAAGAGGAAGCCACCCCGAAGAATGGCAATTAAAGACATACTGGTGCATGCGAAACCAAAATTATTCGAAAAGGGTTCGGACGCTTAGTTACGAAATGGGAAGGTGTTAGACACCCATTCCTCCCTTTCGGTCTCTCATGGATATTTGCTATTTTACTTTATGTTTCCCCCCGTGAGATGTGTGCATGTGTATATATATATAGAATGGAGGTAGGAATCCTCGGCTTGTATCATGGAAAAGATAAAGCGAGTCATCCATAGGAAGATTATAAAAGTAATATTAGAAAAATAAGATTTACGCGGTTACCCCTACGTTGATCGCTATAAAGGAACGACAACGCACATGGAGTAATACGTTATAAATATATATCATATAAGAAGATTAGATTTAGAGAAGATAGGAAATGAGAGAAAAAGTGAGAGAAAGGACTCGAGTCTCGGGTTTTACCCTGAGACGCCTACGTAGCCTATAAAGGCATCAAAGTCTACGTAGTTCGCATACAAAGCAAAGGGGTGGGTTTTATCCCATAAATACAAATGTGGGATCTCTTATTTGTAAGTGTGTGTGTGTGTGTGTAGAAAAGGTGTTTTAGTTGTGAGAAAAATGGGAAAAAGTGTGAGAATCCCTACTTGGAATTTATGAGCAAACCCTCTTTTTCTTGTTTTGGGGTTTTTATTTATATGAAAATAAGAGATGTGAAATAATACTAAATAAAATGTATATTAGGATGTGTGAGATGAGACTATAAAAGTGCTAAGTAAGAAAACAAGTTATTGGGAATTCAAGAGAATTTAAGAGAGAGAGTTTGAGAAAGTTGGACCTTCTTGAAGATCTTGAGCTTGATCTTGAATGTTGGGGAGCAGCCCTTGAGCTTGGAGGATGATGGAGACTGGTTAATTCACCAAGTTTGATGAAAAGGATGATGAAAAGTGAAGGTAAAAGAGGGATTTGGAAGTTGAAATCACGCTGCCTTTGAGAGAGGTTTCTGGGATTCGTTCAGAGAGATTTCTATCAGATATGGGCTCTCTTTGCAAATGAGGCCAAGGCCTCCTTTTATAACCCCAGGGGACTGCCGATCGGCCCTATCATGTCACTGCCTATCGGCAGGTGCCGATATGCAGGATCTGGGACCTGCCATTTGGCAGTGCGCCTCAGGCTTTTTCGGAAAATTGGCCACCGAGGGCAAATCGTTGGTCAGAATCGTACACGGGGCATACCGTTGGAAAGGTATTTTAGAGACCTTCGAAGGTCCTTTTGATCGCTCCAGAGTTCGGGAGTTGACTTTGGGTCAAATGTGTCTCGGAAGCGTTTGTCGGTCCATTGGACGGGGAATCGTGTGGATGCAAACGGAGCATTCGTCCGCATGGTAAGTCTGAATCATGCACGGGGCATACCATTGGAAATGTTAGGAGATGTATTTCAACATTCCAAAGAGTTTGACCCTGTTTGGAGAGTTGACTTTGGTCAACCGATCCCGGGAAGCGCTCAGTGGCTTCCCGAAGTCAAACGGATCGTTCGTCCGCATGGAAAGTTGGAATTACGCACGGGACGAACCGTTGGAAAGGGTTTTCAGTACCCTTTGAATATTCATTCAGCCTTGGTCGAGCTAAAGAGTTGACATACGTCAAATAGAGCCCGGGAGCGCCCGGTGGCCTCTAGGTCAGGTTTCGGACGCAAATGGCGCGTTCGTCCGCATGGTAAGTCGAAATAACGCACGGGGCATACCGTTGGAAAGGGTATTCAGTGCCCTTCGAAGATTAATTTAGCCTCGGTCGAGCTGTAGAGTTAACATAGGTCAAATAGAGACCGGGAGCGACCGGTGGCCTCTCGGTCAGGTTTCGGACGCAAATGGCGTGTTTGTCCGCATGGTAAGCCAGAATCACGCACGGGGAGGAGCGTTGGAAAAGGTATTCAGTGCCCTTCGAAGATTCATTTGAGTCTTGGTCGAGATGAGGAGTTTGACTTTTGGGTCAAACTGAGCCAGGGGTGCCCGATGGCTTCCAGGTCAGTACTCGGGACGTGACCTGGGTTTATAGTGATGAATGGAGGTACTAGGGACCTAAGGAGAGTTAAGGGGTAAAAGAATGGGGTGTCTACAATTATATTAGAGTCGGACCACAGACTCGGATTTGTGTTGATTAATTAATGTGTTAATTAATTAAATAAGAGTCGAATTGTAGACTCGGGTAGGTATTAAATTAATGAGTGTGTTAATTAATTTAATAAGAGTCGGATTGTAGACTCGGGTAGGTATTAAATTAAGGGGTGTGTTAATTAATTTAATTAGAGTCGAATTGTAGACTCGGGGCGGTATTAAGTTAATAAGTGTGTTAATTAATTTAATTAGAGTCGGACGATAGACTCGGGATGGTATTAAATTAATAAGTGTGTTAATTAATTTAATAAGAGTCAGACGATAGACTCGGGGCGGTATTAAATTATTAAGTGTATTAATTAATTTAATTAGAGTCGAACGATAGACTCGGGGCAGTATTAAATTAATAAGTGTGTTAATTAATTTAATTAGAGTCGGCCGATAGAATCGGGGCAGTATTAAATTAATAAGTGTGTTAATTAATTTAATTAGAGTCGGCCGATAGACTCGGGGTGGTATTAAATTAATAAATGTGTTGATTAATTTAATTAGAGTCAGATGATCGATTCGGGGAAAGTATTATATTAATTGAGGCGTGAATTAATTACATTAAAGTCGGACCATAGACGAAGATGATAAATTATTAAGTGAGAAAATTAATTACGTTGAGTCGAGCCACAGACTCAGGAAATTACAGGCAGTGTATGGGATTTTAAGTACACGGTAAAGCTGGAGTTTATATTATATATATACGGTGTAGTGATAATTTATATATATACGTGTATATATTATGTGTGATATTAAATATCAGTGATTAGATATTTATTTAATTTATATACTCTAGTGCTATCAAGGGAGGTTGCGCGATGTGGGTGAATCTCCTAGCTTGAGGAGTAGGGTGAGTATATCCCCAGGTCATAGCGTCAAGTATATGGGTGAGGGGATTATCTCACTTTCCGGGAAGGAATATGACCGCCTCCACTACGGTTATATTTTGGGCCAAGTTGGTGAGCGATTCCAACTTGGGAAAACTAGGTTTTGTGAGCACACCTAGTGAGATAGCATTTTAGAGGGAATCATCCGACGAGGGTATACTCGAAGGGATGGATATACGTATGTTATATGTGTGGATATTGTGGTAAAGGTACATATATAATGGTAGTAAATATTATATACGGGTAATAATACAGTGTGTGATGTATTTACGTTATATAACTGTGACACGGTTATATGCTACTATTTAAGAGGAATTAATTAAGTTAATTGTGAGATAACTTATAATTCAAGAATCATTATACTCGGGTTAGAGTAGTATGGCAAGGGATGGTTATACCAGGACTAGTTGGACGGGGTAGTACAACTAGGTGGGGTTAAGGTAACTGGTAGGCGTGCACAATAGTGGAGGGGTGAGGATGTCCACAAAAAAGTGCCACACTAACTTAAATATGAAGCGCATTCATGCATTTTAAATTAATGCAGTTAATTCACTTGCTAAATATTTTCAAAATGTTTTGGGTTCTAACCCTTGCTATAAAACTATTTTCAAAACCTTTTAGGTGTCCAGCCACAGGGACGCCAGGATTGATATTCTATTCCAGGGACACGGAGTTGCGGCATATGTGGATGCTAGCAGGAGTTTGGATTAGACGCATCATTCATTCATTCCTAGAGTAGGAATCTTGTATCAGTTTCAATTTTATTTAGGGCATGTCGCCCAGACTTTCAGTTCAGTTTCAGATTAGTTTATTCCTGTGTTGGATATTTGTATCGGATTATTTCACTTATTCGGAAAATTGCTTAATTAATTATTCAGTTGAGTTTTATTCAGTTGAGTGAATGGTTTATATTTATTTTCGCATGTATTGTTTTGTGTAATTAAAAAGTTAAAATTGGCACCAGCTTTTGGAATGCTAGGTGGTTAGTAAGTTTTAAAAAGTTTTCAGTAGTGATGCTAAGGATGATCCAACTGAGATTCCTGTTTTAATTTGGTATAAGATTGATCACCCGGTATTTTATTAGGTGGGGTGTCACAGATGGTATCAGAGCATCAGGTTCTAGTGTCCTTAGGATCTGTGCGGCTTTTCACATTTCGGTTTAGCAATCTTTCATATAGAGCCCTATTATAGGATTGTTGTATTCTCATACGTAAGTGCATATACGTTCTTCCGCCAAATTTGTATTTGAGAGTGAACTCATACAATTCGACTCTCATTCTAAATGACACCCAGGAGAGAGAGAGCAGCTAGGGCAGCAGGGGGAGATGAGACGAGGAAGGCTCGTCAGGGGAAAGAGTTACCGCAGCAAGTGCCAGAGATGATTTTGGCACCACATGTAACTGAACTAGTGGCTCAGACGGTTGAAACGACGGTGGTCGCAACAACAGGGTACTTTCAACGGGATCAGCCACAAGTGTTAGTGGCGCCGGACATTCAGACTCATGCGGAGTTTTCGGAGTGGAAACAAGAAAGAGAGGTTATTTTTATTGGAAACCCACCAGAGTTGCGAGGGGGTTTAGATGTAGTCGTAGCGTGTCAAGGAAGAGAGATATCCAGCGTCACTTACGCATGGGAGATTGTGATGAGGTGCGAAAGCAAATGCTAACCACTTTTAGTTTAGATAGAGCAGTGTTACAGTGGTGGGAGTTGATCACCACAGTGAGTAAAGGGACACACTAGCTATTACAAAGTTTTGGGTGCGGCTCAACCAAAAGTATTTTCCTCCAGCGGTTGAGAACGAAATACGGGGAAAATTTAGAGAGGTGACTTGGGAAGACCGTTTAGTGGTCGATTACGAGGAAGAATTCACTCGGTTAGAAAATTGTGTACCGGATGAGGTGAGAAATGAAGAGACAAAGAAAGCCAGGTTTATGGATGGGTTAGCCTGAAGAATCAGACAACATTTAATGGGTAATTCCGCATTAGTAGGTTATACTGATGTCGATAACGCAGCACTCCGGCACTATCAGGAATATCGCTTTCACGTGAAAGGAAGCGGGAGGGGAGTGGGAACTAGCCAGTCGGATAAGGCAGGAGGGAACAATACCAGTGGGGTATCCCAGCAGCAGACTGGGGGAGATGAGGGGAAGGATTTTTGGCAGGGAAATCATGCCAAACGATCTACAACTGGAGGCTATCGGCAGGATGTCCAGGAATTCCAACAAGATCAGCATGGAAGGGACCAGGGGTAGGATGAATGTATTATTTATTTTTATTTTTTTTATATAAGAGGAAAAGAACCCCCACCCTTATTATAAATCAAGGAGAAACAGCCTCTCCAAAGTGGCAAACACATTACAAAAAGCTTTAAAGCAATAAATGAGAGGAAACCCCATTACAAAATTAAAAATTGAATAGGGAAACTATAAATTGATAGGTGAAGATCTGATGTAGTGACAGCCCATCTTGTCAAGCCTAATAGCCCCCCTGACCAAAGGAGGAAACTCTGCCATAGAAGAGAAGATTTGAGAATTCTTGCAATGAATGCCAAAATTTGTTAAATAATCCGCCACCATATTAGATTCCCTGTAACAATGGGATAAAGAAAATTTAAGAAACTTCAAGTCTTCTTTGATCTCGGAAACCAAATTCTTTAGTCTCCATGGGGGCTTCCAGTTCCTATTGATAAGATTCACCACGAACATTGAATTTACCTTAATGTGGATCTCCTTAATATGAGATTCAATACATAACTTCAGCCCCATTCTAAGGCCATATAATTCAGCATAAGAATTGGAAGCAATATCTGTCGAATGTGCATATGCAAGAATTACATTGCCTTTATCATCTCTAACTATGCCCCCACATCCACTAGGACCTGGATTGCCTTTAGAAACACCATAAATATTGAGTTTGAAGTAATTCGAATGGGGAGACGACCATTTGTTAGGCTTTCATAATTTGAAATTATATGATGACTTTAGTTGAAAGATCTCTTTAATTCCAACATCAAACTCAGAGATTGAGTTTTTAAATGAAGGCCTGAACAAATCTTGGAAATTAAAAAAATGGCTTGAGAGATGATATACTGAGAGTCCATATTGACATTATTATATGTAAAATTATTTCTACTTTTCCAAATCTCCCAACAAGTCACTGTAGGAATGCACTTACAGAGGAATTTATGATAATCTTTGGACCCTGCTTTCAGCCACCAACTGTGCATAAGAGATGAAATAAAAGACATGTCTAATGACATACCCATCAAATCAGCAAAAAACTTCCAAATAGGGGAGATGACAGGACATTGAATAAATGAATGAGAAATGGATTCTGCATGATTATAACAAGATTTGCATCTAGAGCAAAGCCTAACTCCCACCTTCTGAATGCAGTCGTCAATAGGAACACACTGGTTCAATAACTTCCAAGAGAGAATAGATAATTTTATTGGGATATTAGAATCCCATATCTGCTCAAAAACTCTGGATGAAGGAAAATGATCTATAGACAACTCATAAGCTGAAGAAAATGAAAATTCACCGGAAATACTGGGCTTCCATATCCAAGAATCATCTTCTTTGATCATGTTGTCCAAGCACTCATCTTCAACTGCTTTGATTCTCTTCCATGTCTGAGATCCACCACTAGATGCAGTCTTTAGGTTCTTATACTTGTTGGCCATAAAAGATGACCAAAGAGATTTCTCTGTCTTGAGCTTCCAAAAAAGCCTCAAGGATGAAGCTTTAGAAATGCTATTAAAATTCTTGAATCCCATTCCACCTGCATGAGTATCTTTGCATAACACTTCCCATTTTTTCCATTGGAACTTCCAGCCCAGATCAAAAGAACCACCCCAGAAAAATTTATTGAAAAGATTATGAATTCTGGTGAAGATGGTTTTTGGAGGGGATATAGAAGCCAATAAGAAAAGAGGGATAGATGATAGAACATTTTTTAAGAGAATCAATCTGCCCCCTGAAGTCAAAAATTTTGACTGCCAACCTGCCAATTTAGATCTCAAAGAATGAAGCAAGCTGTCATAATATTTTAGTTTGTTTCTACCTTTAAATATAGGACAACCTAGATATTTAATAGGTAGGTCTTTAAACTTCAGACAAGTACAATCAGCAAGTTTGGATTTGAACTGAGAAGAGCACTTGGAATCAACTGAGAAGCTACTCTTATTGAAATTGACCTTCTGATCAGATATAGATGAATAATAAGCAAGAAATCCCATAACATTCCTTAAGCTTTTTTTGTCCCCTCTACAGAATATCATAAGATCATCAGCAAAGGATAAATGAGAAATTAAGGGACTGCCACTAGGTAAGTAGAAAGGAGAAATTTTCCCTTTCTCCATAAGCACATTCAACCCTTTGCTCAAGAATTCTGCTGCAATAATAAGAAGACCTGGAGAAATAGGATCCCCCTGCCTCAAGCCTCTAGTGGATTTGAAGAAACCACAACTTTGCCCATTGAAAAGAATAGAGAACCAATTAGAGGATATAATCCTCCAAATAAAATCAATCCATCTTTCCCCAAATCCAAAGCCCCTGAGCACTGAAATGAGAAACCCCCAATTAACTCTATCATAGGCTTTTTCCATGTACAGTTTAATAATAACATTACCTCCATGAGCCTTTTTGTCTAAGTTTTCCACCATCTCTTTGGCTAGAAGAATATTGTCTTGGATAGCTCTCCCTTGAATAAATCCACTTTGGTTAGAAGAGATGATTAAAGGAAGGACTCTAGCCAATCTGTTTGACAGCACTTTAGAGATGATCTTCATAGAGAAATTGCATAAACTAATAGGTCTTAGCTCAGCACAGGACTTTGGACACTTGACTTTAGGAATAAGGGCAATAAAAGTGCTTGACCAGCTTTGAGGAATAGATGTACCTGCAAAGAAAGAAGAGATAGCAGATATAAAGTCAGTTTTAATTATTGGCCAACACTTTTTGTAAAAAGATCCACCAAAGCCATCAGGTCCAGGAGCTGCTTCCTCACTAAGGTCTGATATGGCTGTGAAAATCTCCAATTCAGAGGGGAACTCTTCAAGAGAAGCATTCATCTCAGCAGATATCAATGGAGGAATAAACTCAATTACATCATGCATTTGAACTGCAGAATCAGGAGACCAAAGGTTTTTGAAAAAATCAACTATATGAGTCTGCATCTCTTGAGGATCCTCAATAAACTGACCATCATTTGATTTTAAAGAATGAATATGAAGAATCTGTTGCTTGGCCTTCGCAGTAGCATGAAAAAACTTTGTGTTGGCATCTCCCAATTTCAACCATTTTATAGAGGACTTCTGCCTCCAATATTCTTCTTCCACTTTAATAGCTTCCATCAACTTTGCTTGAGTTTGACTCAGTATTATTCTATTAGATTCTGACTTGTCCATCTCATAATTAATCTCTAGTTGAGCAACTTCATCCTCAAGATTCCTCACGAATTGAAAAATATCTTTAAAGACCTCTTTGTTCCAACTCTTCAAATCCTCTTTAAGCCTTCTGAGTTTAAGAGAAAATTTCCTCATATCTGATCCATGACAATCTGCATCCCAAGATTTTTTAACTGTATCTATGAAAGATGAGTGAGAGCACCACATTGTTTGAAACTTGAATGGTCTAGGACAGTTATCCATAGTAGTTTTCACAGATAAAAGAAGAGGGGTAGGGGTCAACTACAGGACGAGGTCCTGGATGTACAGCCACTAAAGCAAGTCATGGGCGCATTCGGGCAGGGAGAAGATGCTCCGGAACCCGAGGATCAGCCGTTGCAGCTAGAGTATGGAGGTAATTATTTTTACCCTATGGGCGTGGGGTATATTTTTGAGTGACAAGGAGGATGTCACAATATAAGACTTAATTTTCACTAGAATTCACAGGTGGGTCGAATTTAGTGGGCGCGTTGGCAGTAGCAGCCATAGTATGTGGATAAATCTTTTGTGGGGTAGCGGAGTTCCTTCGTATTCTTCACGGGAGAGTGGAGGTGTACACTGAGTGAAGGTTTGAATTATGCGAGGAGTTACTACTTTTGAGAATTATGGAAGTAGGGTTAATAATAATTTCCGAAATATCGGTTGGATAGCGATGGAATTTAACTATTGTGGATAGTGGTGTAAAATTTTGGTGTTCGCGACACGAGGGTATGGCTGGTACTAGGTATCACCGGGGAGAGCGTATAGCCTATATATATGTGGATATATATGTTGTATTGTGTGGTTCGATATCACATGGTGAGGTTTTGTGTTCTCACAGTTTATCCCGGTAAGTGGGGATGTTTACTGAAGTGAATCAGGGTGGTTAGAATTATTTTCGAGCAAAGAGAGATAGCTTGGGGTTTATTTTGCGCAAGGACTAGTGATTGTAAGGGCGCGGTATTTTATGTTGTCTTTGGTAGCATAAGGGTAAGCGTATATACGTTTGTGTTGAGAGACAAGTATTTTGTGGGAAGATGTTTGGACGTGAGTACATGGGTTAGGTACCCGGGCAGTAGATATATATGTGTATATATATATATATGTGATATGACTACGAGGTCGAAGTTATATTACGGGTTGAGACTAGCATAGTCGGGTAACTTTCGTGCGGTAGAGTGCGGGGATAGGGTGTATGGGCAACGGGTTAATTAAGCCAACTTTTGTGCGGTTAAGCACGGGAATAGGGCGTATGGGCACCCTGGTTAAATTAAATGCATACTTGTGTAACGTATGGTTAGAAGCGGATGGGATAGATACAACAAGCTTAGAGGCACACGACTAGAGAGTAATATGCGAAGCTTGGAACATTACGCTCATCTTAATTTCGAGGACGAAATTCCTTTGTAAGGGGGGGAGTATGTAACACCCCGTAATTTTGAGGATTTAAAATTTAATTATTTTTGGGAGTTGTAAAAATATTTAAATTTGGAGAAACTTAAATTCATGAGTTGGAGAATCTAATTGAGTGAGCCGAATTATTTATAATTGGCGACTTTTATGTTTAATGGTTCAAAATCTCGTGCGTAACATTTTGAGGTCGAAATTTGGAAATTTTGAAAAGTATTTTGGATGGCAATTTAGATTGCGGTTGCATTCGGATGGGTTGAGATAGTGAGAAAAGAGTACCCGGGGGTAGTAATTGGGTCTCGGGGTATTTTTGGACATAGTCGGGCCCACACGGGGTGAGTTGGGCCATTTTAATTAGACCCACATGGCCAAAAACGGGATTGAATGTTTTTAACCTAATTGAGAGATTAGGAAATGGTAGTCAACTCAGCTCTAAGCCTAGGGCTTAAGAGGGAAATTGGGGGAAAGCAAATCAAGAGCCAAATTGGGTATTTCGGAGCCAAATTAAGGGACTACATCAACGGATCAAACACTACGAACAATTCCAGGCAAGTGGTTAACTGTTGTGATTTCTAAATTTATGATAATCAATTCATATCATAGTGATGTGTAAATCAAAATTCGTTTTGGGTGTGTAACTAAAATCAAAATTGGGTTTTTGGAAATTGATATACCTTAATGGGATTAAGGGTGAGATTTATTGTGTTTATGATTCTAGAATGTAGAGGAATGAATCGTATGTTAAAACCAGTGAGAATAAAGAGTTAATTGCTGATAATATGAATGAAATTCGTATTGGGAATTTGAAACTCGGATAATACCCAAATCAGGAAAACCTTGAAATTAATGGATTTTGCTGATTAATTAAGGTGCGTGGGATGTTTAGACCCTTCTCTCATAAAGAGGATATGTTAATTGTATTTGGGTAAGGATTTAGATTGAGAATCAAAGATTTAGGTTTCGTCCATGGCTGACAGAGGGATGGAGGAGACAAACACTGGAACGATCGATCGATCGACCCAGGGGGTTCGATCGATCGAAGCTACAGGAATTCTGGCAGTGCTGCCAGTTTTTTAATACATGAGAATAATTATTGAGAAAAAGACTTTTGGGCTGATTTTACATGTTGAAAATGGACAAAGCGAGCGAGTCCGGGTATGTTGATAATTATAGGTAAATATAATTGGGGAAATTTATGGAGATGAATGTGTGACACATTGTGGGTGAATATGTGGGTATGAAATTTTGAGATGTAAAATGGACCAAGTGAGCGAGTCCGGGTATGTTGGTTAAGTGACACCAAAGTATTAAATTAATTATTGAGTGAGAGTAATTAATTTGGAGTCGGAACATAGACTCGGGAAATATTAAGTTACGGGCCAAGTAAGTGAGTCCGGGGATAATGGTTGGGTGACACCAAGTTATTAAATTAATGGATGTGATAATTAGTGAAGGTAGAGTTGGAGGGTAGACTCGAAAAAGTATTAAATTAATTGATGTTGTAATTTATTAGTTTAGGGTCGGGTTGTAGACCCGGGATTTGATATAAATTAATTAGTGTGTAAATTAATTAACTGGGAGTCGGACCACATACTCAGTTTGGTATAAATTAATTAATGTGTAAATTAATTATATTAGAGTCGGACCACAGACTCGGATTTTTGTTGATTAATTAATGTGTTAATTAATTAAATAAGAGTCGAATTGTAGACTCGAGAGGTATTAAATTAATGAGTGTGTTAATTATTTTAATAAGAGTCGGATTGTAGACTCGGGTAGGTATTAAATTAAGGGGTGTGTTAATTAATTTAATTAGAGTCGGATTGTTGACTCGGGGCGGTATTAAGTTAATAAGTGTGTTAATTAATTTAATTATAGTCGGACGATAGACTCGGGGCGGTATTAAATTAATAAGTGTGTTAATTAATTTAATTAGAGTCGGACGATAGACTCGGGGCGGTATTATATTAATAAGTGTGTTAATTAATTTAATTAGAGTCGAACGATAGACTCAGGACGGTATTAAATTAATAATTGTGTTAATTAATTTAATTAAAGTCGACCGATAGACTCGGGGCATTATTAAATTAATAAGTGTGTTAATTAATTTAATTAGAGTCGGTCGATAGACTCAGTGTGGTATTGAATTAATAAGTGTGTTAATTAATTTAATTAGAGTCGGACGATAGACTCGGAAAAAGTATTATATTAATTGAGGCGTGAATTAATTATATTATAGTCAGACCACAGACCCGGGAAGACGATAAATTATTAAGTGAGAAAATTAATTACGTTTAGTCGGGCCACAAACTCAGGAAATTAAAGGCAGTGTATGGGATTTTGAGTACACAGTAAAGTCGGAATTTATATTATATATATACGGTGTAGTGATAGTATATATATATATGTGTATATATTGTGTGTGATATTAAATATCTGTGATTAGATATTTATTTAATTTATATACTCTAGTGATATCAAGGGAGGTTGCGCGATGTGGGTGAATCCCCTAGCTTGAGGAGTAGGCCGAGTATATCCCTAGGTCATAGCGTCCGGTATATGGGTGAGGGGATTATATCACTTTTAGGGAAGGAATATGACCGCCTTCACTACGTTTATATTTTGGACCAAGTTGGTGAGCGATTCCAACTTGGGAAAACTAGGTTTTGTGAGCACACCTAGTGAGATAGCATTTTATAGGGAATCATCCGACGAGGGTATACTCGAAGGGATGGATATACATATGTTATATGTGTGGATATTGTGGTAAAGGTACGTATATAATGGTAGTAAATATTATATACGGGTAATAATACAGTGTGTGATGTATTTACGTTATATAACTTGTGACACATTTGTATGCTACTATTTAAGAGGAATTAATTAAGTTAATTGTGAGATAACTTATAATTTAAGAATCATTATACTCGGGTTAGAGTAGTATGGAAAGGTATGGTTATAGTAGGACTAGTTGGACGGGGTAGTACAACTAGGTGGGGTTAAGGTAACCGGTAGGTGTGCACAATAGTGTAGGGGTGAGAATGTCCACAAGGGAATGCGACACTAACTTAAATATGAAGCGCATTCATTCATTTTAAATTACTGCAGTTAATTCACTTGCTAAATATTTTCAAAATGTTTTGGGTTCTAACCCTTGCTATAAAACTATTTTCAAAACCTTTTAGGTGTCTAGCCACAGGGACGCCAGAATTGATATTCTATTCCAGGGACACGGAGCTGTGGCATATGTGGATGCTAGCAGGAGTTTGGATTAGACGCATCATTCATTCATTCCTAGAGTAGGAATCTTGTATCAGTTTCAGTTTTATTTAGGGCATGTCGCCCATACTTTCAGTTCAGTTTCAGATTAGTTTATTCCTGTGTTGGATATTTGTATTGGATTATTTCACTTTGGTGGCCGATGGTTTATTCGGTAAATTGTTTAATTGATTATTCAGTTGAGTTTTATTCAGTTGTGTGAATGGTTTATATTTATTTCCGCATGTACTATTTTGTGTAATTAAAAAGTTAAAATTGGCTCCAGCCTTTGGAATACTAGGTGGTTAGTAAGTTTTAAAAAGTTTTCGACAGTGATGCTAATGATGATCCAATTGAGATTCCTTTTTTAATTTGGTATAGGACTGATCACTCGGTATTTTATTAGGCGGGGTGTCACAACTGTTTCCATATTACTCTATGGCTTCTGCTGAGTCTTCCCTCCTGCAATCCTTCTAAAGGCCTACACTTGTTGTTCTACATTATTTGATTTTTCATGCTCAACTAAAATCGTATATGAATCACATCAACTGTACATAATTGCAGGAGAACGTAAGTCTCATACATAAAGGAATATACCAATCCTATAATAAGGCTCTATATCAAAGAACGATACGTTGAAACGTGAAAAGTCGCACAGATCCTAAGGGCACTAGGACCTGATGCTCTGATATCATATGTGACACCCCACCTAATAAAATACCAGGCGATCATTCCAATATCAAATTAAATAGTAATCTCATTTGGTTAATTCTTAGCATCACTGTTGAACACTTTTCAAAACTTACTAACCAGCTAGTATTTTATAAAAGAGAGGGTGCCAAATTTCATCTTTTTATCAAACAACAACACGACATACGGAAGAATATAATTTAAAACATTCACACAATCACTGAGTTAAACTATACTAAAAATGAATAATACAATTCTTTGCCGAGAAAACCACCGTCTACAAAACCCAAATTAAAAAAATAAATCGCTAGAATAATAAACTGAGTACATCAACTTACTGGAAGAAATGAAATAATTAGGGAGACATGCCCAAATGAAATACTGACTACATCCTACTCTAGGAATGAAATGACTGAAGCGGTTAAGTCAAAATCCTTCAACATCCACATATGCCACAGTTGCGTAACCCTGGAATAAAAATAATTATGGCATCCCTGTTGTTGGACACCTAAAAGGTTTTGAAAATATTTTATAGTAAGGGTTAGAACCCAAAACATTTTAAAATATTTTGCAAGTCAATTAAATTGTAGTAAATTAAAAATGCATGAATGCTCTTCATATTTAAGCTAGTGTACTCCCTTGAGGACCGAATCACCCCTCTACAATTGTGCACACCTAATGTTTTCTACATAACCCACCTACTCCTCTACCTCGTGACTAGTTCTCGATAATATCTTTCCTGGCACACTACTCTTGCCCGAGTATGTCTAATATATGATTTTTAAGCTATTCATCATATTAACTTAATTAACCATTTCTCATTTGGGACCATATAACATTCTCACACGTTACATGCATAATCAATACAATTCACATCATGTATTATACCCATATATAATTATTTGCACTATATATACGTATCATCATATTACAACATTCACATACATGCCGTAAATATATAATCATCCTCCTAAGTAGACACTCACCGGGAGTTTTCTATAATGCTACTAATCTAGGTATACTCATCCACCCAGACACACTGAAACGATTAGCTCCCCGAATCAGTGAAACAAAATAAACGCAGTGGAGGCATTCATAGTTCCCTCTGGAAATGAGACCGAATCATACCCAAGATGTCTCACCCCTAAATACGGACGCTATGACCTGGGGACTATACTTGCCCTACTCCTTAAGCTAGGGGATTCACCAACATCGCGCAACCTCCCGTGATAACACTAGAGGGGTATGTATTTCTATAAATATTATTCACAATAATATTTATAAATCACAAAAATATATTTTCCTACGCCATCATCGCATATATATTTAATTAATCCAGTCTACTCCGTGCACAATTTACCATAACACTAGCCTAACATTCCCATGTCTATATACAGACTTGTAATTTAAATAATTCCCACATTTATTTAATTATCACTCGAGTTGTGTCACCCAACTAAATTACTCGGACTCACTCCTTCGGTCCGAAATATCATCTTGTAGAAGTTATTCCTCAATTTCCACTCATTAACGTTAACTCCCTTTTTACTTTGAATATACCATAATTTATTATATAACCCTACAATAAATTAATTCGGCCAAATCCGTGACTAAGCACCCATAGCACTGGCCCCAAAATATTCGAGTCAATTTCCCCGACTCTAAACTTTAATTAACAATGCATTAATTAATTTATTACCTTGGTGTCCCTCAACCAATAAATTCGAACTCGCTCACTAAGCCCTCAATACAATATTCAAAATTTATGACCCAAAATTCTCCTTAATAAGTTTTGGACACTTATTTATCTAAGGTTTCCAAATTATTCAATTTTCAACCTTAATTTCCTTTATGGATTATCTCCCTAATTGTCCTATTAAAATTCCACACAAAACAAATCCATAAATATAACCAATTTCAGTCCATCCCAATCCAAATCGTAAGAGGAACAAACTGGCCAAAATTTACTGATGTCTTTCGAACGACATGGGCTGTCGCTCGAACCAAAATGAAGGTCGTTCGAACGACCCTGGTTCTATCTCTCTCCCTTCTTCGATCAGTTCCCATCTGCTATTGATGATTAATAACCCCAAAACCTGCCCAAATTTCCTTTATATAACCCTTTAAAACTCACACTAAATCTACAAGTTCAAGATCCTCAATCTTAATAAAATCACCAAAGTAAATTTAGGTTAATGAATCAAATTTCCAATACTCTACAGATTTTAAAATCTAAATTTATTGAAACCCAAATTTAGATATCAACTAACCCTAACAACCATATAATCTTATCACACCCACTATGATATGAATAGAAATTTGTAATTAATTTAAAAGAAAGTTTAACCACTTGCCTTAGGGTATGTAGGGTCTGAATCCTTTGGCGTAGATGATGATAATTTGATGAAGAACACACACATTTGCTCTTGATTTTGGCTCCCATGGCTTTTTCAATTGCACCCACTTTTCTCTCTCTCAATTGGGTTTTCTAAAATGTATTATAGCTTCCATACCCTCTGACTTTTAGGGTTTAATAACTCAATCCCATTTTTAGGCTTGCCCTTATGTGGGCTTAAATATTCCTAAAAATACCCCGTGACCGATTTACTACCCACGGGTACTCTTTTCCAACTATTTCAACCCATTCGGACTCAACCGTGCACTCAAAATTGTCATACGAATTACTTTATAAAATTCTCTAATTTTTTACCTCAAAAAATGCAGCACAGAAATAATCTGAATAATTAAATCTCAATTCGCCAAATTAAATAGATCCTCTAATTTAAATAAATTCTGCAAATCATGAATTTAATTTCTCCCAATAAAATAAATCATATTTCTCTAAAAAATAATTAATTTAAAGTCCTCGAATTTACGGGGTGTTACACTATAGTGGAGGATGGGGGGTTTGGTGGGAAAGTGGAAAGGAATTGGGGGGAAAAGTTAGAGGGAAGGGAAAAGGGGGGAAGAAGGTGGTTGGAGGGAAATTTTTTGAATGGAGAAGGGGGAAGAATGAGGGGAAGTTGAAACGGAGGGAAAAAGGGGGGGGGGGGGGGGAAGAGTTTAGAATCCAAAAAAGAGAGTCGGTTTGACCCTACAAGAGAAACAGGGTGAACCAGCTTGGGTACCCTTAAATTCCCTGGAAAGCAAAACCGGTTTGGCCCTGTTTGCATAGCCAGGGCAAATCGGTTCGGATGTCTATATTGCACAATTTTTTCACACTTTTCTGCTTTAGAGCATGGCTAACATACCCGACTTGCTTCCCAACATCTTCGCAACATTTCTAAATATGTTTCTACCCCGGGGCCCTCAAAATCTCATCGTAATTTGATGAAAACTCCCTCGTGGGATGCAACGGCGTGCTTATTCCTTTCATAATCGCAACTCATGGACCTATACTAAACTAACCTACGTGATTCAATATGATACAACACGAATCACCCCATATGCATCGTGGGTGCGACGACCTCTCCTCTAATCTCATTCAACCCCGTAAGGGGGGATCTGTCAACCATATTGTGTCGTCTTTCTCAACACACGCCTCTAGGTATGGCTTAAGTCATTTTTTGTTCACTTTAAATGTGTCTCCCCCTTAGGATCTTCTAATTTAGCGGCTCCATGGGGAAACACTTATCTCACAATAAACGGGTCAATCCATTGCGAACGTAACTTGTCGAGAGAAAAGTCTAGACGAGAGTTATATAGGAGTAATTTTTGACCTGGGTGAAACTCCTTTCGATGGATATATCACTCATGTGTAAGTTTCATCCTTTCTTGGGATATTTTAGCGCTCTCAAACACATCGTTGTGCATTTCTTCCAACTCATCCAAGTTCTAATTTAGCCTCTTATTTGCCTAATATGCTTTTTGTTCAAGCTCCACGGGGAGATGGAAAGGCTTTCCATAAACAAAGCAAAATGGGGACACCCCGAGGTGGTTCTTGTACACGGTCTGGTAATCCCATAGTGCATCATTTAAAAGGAGAGACCAATCCTTCCGATTTGGATCAATGGTCTTCTCTAAATTTTTCTTAATCTCACGATTAGCTAGTTCCGCTTGCCCATTCTTTTGGGGTTTATAAGTTATACCAACCTTATGGACAACCCCATACTTTCTCTTGATTTTTTCAAATGGTCTATTTACAAAAGTGTGTGTCATTATCACTAATGATTGCCTTCGGATCTTTCAAGCGAGAAAGTGTGTATTATAATCAGAATTTTATCACCACCTTGTTGTCATTTGTCCGTGTAGCTATGGCCTCAACCCATATAGACACATAATCTACCACGACAAGGATGTATAAGAACCATATGAGGGAGGAAAGGGGCCCATTAAGTTAATGCCATAGCAATCAAATATCTCGATGAGGAGAATATGGATCAATGGCATGATATCTCATTGGGTGGTGGCTCCCATCCTTTGGCATCTATCAGATGATTTGCGATATGCACTTACATCCCGAAAAATTATGGGCCAATAGAGATCGCTTTGAAGAATCTTAGTGGTCATCTTATTCATAGAAAAGTGGTCTCCATAAGCTTCCGTATGATAAAAATGTATGACACTAGGTATCTCGTCATCCATAAACATCTTTGGATGATTTGGTCCACAAAATATTTGAACAAATAGGGAACGTCATAAAAGAACATACGCGACCAAGTTAGGAACTTCGTTTTATCTTACGATTTATAATTGGGGGGACGGATCAAATGACAAGGTAATTCATTATATCTGTAAACTAGGGGAGAGGATAAGTGGAAAATAATTGCTCATCCAAAAAGTATTCGTCTATGGGCATGGGATCACTAGGTACGTCGGGCGAAAGCCGTGACAAATGGTCGGCTACGATGTTACTTACTCCTTTCTTATATTTTATACAAAGGTTAAACTCTTGTAGGAGTAGGATACACCTTATAAGGCGTGATTTAGCATCCTTTTTATAAAGGATGTACTTAAGAGGCGCGTGGTTAGTGAAGCATGTAATGGGCGAACCTATGAGGTAAGAGAGGAGTTTGTCTAGGGCGAAGACTACGGCTAGCAATTCTTTCTCCATGGTGGAGTAGTTAAGTTATGGTATGGTTAACTTTTGGATAGAATAGTAGATGATGTGAGATTTCTTATATTTTCTTTGACCTAATAGAGCCCTTATAACATAATCACTCGCATCACACATAAGCTCGAATGGAAGGGACCAACCCGAAGCTTGCATAATGGGAGTGGAAACAAGTATACTTTTTAATTTTTTGAAAGCCCTTTGGCATGCTTCATTCCAATAAAAGTGGGCATCTTTTATAAGTAGGTACTTAAGGGCCTAGAGATGGCACTAAAGTCCTTAATAAACCTCCGATAGAAACCTGCGTGGCCGAAGAAAGAGTGATCGTCCTTTAGTGACTTAGGTGGGGGAAGATTGGCTATGACACCTATTTTTGCCCTATCTAACTTAATCCCTTTGGACAAAACTGTGTGGCCAAGAACTATTCCTTCGGTAACCACTACACCAAATCCCGCAAATAGACATGGTATTGGGGTCATGGACCATAGCCTTGACCATATACAAAATGGGCGTGATGAAGTCCATGATTCAGTGTGGTCATGGATCGTCTTTCATGTCATCATGGACCAAGGACGTGAATCTTGTGGGTCATGGATATGAGCCGTGGTCCATTCATGACCATTATTGCACGAAGTTTCCCTCCAAATGTGGTATTGTATGGGATTATGATCTATGATCGTGATTGTCACAACTTTGGACCGTGACCACACTAGGAATCGAGTCACGGCTTTGGGGCTTAAGCAATGTATTATTTACACGCTGCCGTGTTAAAAATTAAAGGTGTCACGGCGTCTAGTCATGACTTAGGGCCGTGACCCGTGTCTTTATACTTAATTCCTAGAGGAACTTTTATTTCCTTCGAAAAGTTCAAAACCCTCTAAAGTTCCCTCTCCCCTGCGATTCCGGCTTTTATCCAGTGATTTTGTCTCTGAATATCAATCCCAATCTCAATCTCAATCTCAATCTCAATCTCAATCTCAATCTCAGTCGACTGCACCAAATCTGCCCATTTTTCAAGGTCATTGACCTTGACAAATCCATCTTGTCAAGGTCAATGACCGTGATTTTTCGAGGCGAGACAACTTTTTTTGTCACGGTCGTATCACGGTCATTGACCTTGACACAAAACTCGCATTTTGTGTCACGGTCGTGTCAAGGTCAATGACCGTGACACGTTTGTCACGGTTATAAACCGTGACAAAGTAGTGACATTTTAAAAAAAAAATTCACGGTCAATGACCGTGACAATTCTGGGCAGAATTTTAAAAAAACTGCTGGGTAGTATGGCCACTGCCACTGCCCAGCAATATATTTGTACCTGTTATAGGAACGTTGTACCTGTTCCAAACATCATATATCTGAACAAACTAAAGATAATGCAAATATATATTCAAATAAGAAACTATTTAAAAAGAAACAACATCACCATCATTTTATCTCAAATCTACAAACTATTTGCATGGAAAAGAGATTTTATACCGCGACGCTCGGGTACACCTCCTTATCCTTCCCTTCTCGTTCGAATAGCCACATAAGTATAGAGCATATGTGGCCTACCCTTAGGGCCACTCCCTGTCCCCTGAATTGAAATAAAGTAAAATTAGTATCCGCCCCTCAAATATAGATAAATATAAATCGTAATTGAAATCGAAATCAAAATTGACATATAAATATAAATACATTACCTGTAGTGTCACTCAAACAGTTAACTTGAGCTCATATGGCACCTCCTTCCAACTAATGTACCCCGGGCAATCGTGTCAATTATAATTCTCTTCATATCTAAACACTAAGAAATACCATAATCCTATGAAGTTATGCGTTGCAAATTCCTTCCAACCGTTGTGTAGCCAAAAATCAGCAGTTGAAGTTGTCAATTCCACCTTTCAATGGTCTCCCATGTTTTGCTAGAAGTTCCAAGTGGTGGGGTATGGAAAGTGGAATTGACAACTTCAACTGGTGATGTTTGGCTACATAACGATTGGGAGGAATTTGTAGAGCATCGCTCCATAGGATTATGGCATTTCTTAGTGTTCGGATAGACGAAGAGATTCAATCTCCTCTCCACAAATAGGACACCCCAAATAACTATGTACTAATCACCTATTAAAGGTAAGAAGCGTATATTCATGGATTAGTATAAACAAAACTTAGATGTAGTTGGAATATTTATGTATTAATCTCCTCTCCACACACGCACACTACACAAGAGTGAATTTGATAAAGTGCAGATCTAGTAAAAGCATTAAAAATGGATGTTTCGGTACAAATTGAAATATTTATTACAAATTGAAAAATTGTTTCAAATTAGGGTTATCATAAAAAATGGATTGATATTCGGTAGGAGCAGCCAAGTCATCCACACTACTATTTAGACGCCTTGGCGCGTGTTGGACAATTGACCACGGCTCGTTGTTGATATACTCTGAGTAAAACACTTGCTTAACCTTTTGAAATGCACAAACAAACGGCTCATCGCTCACGTGGTCGTTGCTCTTCAACTTGGACAAGTCAACCATGATCAAATTGGTGACAGGATCAACTTTACAAGCATTTTTATCCTCAACTCTTACCCATTCACTGTAAAATACAACCTCTTTGAAGCTTATATAATCCAATTCAAATATATTTTGGATTACACCATAGTAAGTCATTTCAGATTCAACGAGGTTTTTATCTTTTGCGTTCCCTCGAAAGAACGTAAGAGCCTTGTATGAAATTCCTGAGTTCTGTACATTTGTACATTTGTATTTCGGATATCCCATCACATCTACCACAACTAAACACCTATTAACGGTAAACAAAACTTAGATTTATAGTATGTTTTATTTAATTATCCCATCATTTAATTATCCTATTAAAGGGTAAGTGGTCCTATCCCATTCAAGAATGCATTTTTCTGTAATATACTTAACAGCTCATGCACATTGTTACGATTTGAAAAAAATTCGACAGCATATCCCCTTAGTTCTCCAAGTACACGACGTAGATTGGCAGGTGTGAGTGTTATTTCAATTGGTCAATTAAAATAACAGTCACAATTGTCAATCTAGTATGTACCCAGAGAACATTAAGATACGACTGCAGAACTTCCTCCAAAAGTAACAACTTTAAGCCAATAAGAATATTATACAGAAATTATACAGTCTCAAACTGTCCAAACGGGACAATTCGAGAGATCTCATTACAGGGGTAATGACTCTCGAACGGGTCTAAGGGCTATTGAATGCGTACACATAAGAACTAGAATGCTAGTATCTATGCGCACTATATTTAATTTCAAGTATGTTTCATATAATGGGTTAATTCAAATACAAAAATAAATTCATGGGTTAATTCAAATACAAAAATAAATTCATGTATTGACCACATATACACACACACACACACACACACACTATCTAAGCTATTCTATAGGAATAAAAATAACATTTTTAAAATATGAAGGGCTCACCACACATGCGCACACACGCACATATATACACACATACACACACATATATACACACACAAACATATATATAAATTATTATCAATTGAATTAATTTCATGAATAAAATTATTATCAATTTCAATGAAAATATCAATTATTATCCAATATATTTGAATGAAATATTTATTTTGAATGAAAATATCAACTATTATCCAATTATTATCCAAAAATATAAATGTAAATAATATTCAAAACCCCACCCACCCCCACCCCCACCCCCACCCCCTCCCGATGTTTATTATCCAACTATTGTCAATTATTTATAAAATTGATGTCTACTTTTAGTATTGTGTATATATGTTAGTTGATGCCATTATATTTTTAGCCTAATTAGATTCTAAGGTTATCTCAATTTATATTTTTCTTTTTCTATCTAATAATTTTCAACGTAAGAGCACAGTATATAACGTATGTGTAAGTTCCGTCAATACCATTTCGTTTCAATTTTGTAATATTATGTTTTTTCCAAATATTTTAAAACTTATTAAATGGGTGCCCCACCCCACCCCCACCCCCTCCCCCCGTCACACACACACACACACCTACGCGCGCGCACACACACACACCACCCCACCCCACCCCCTGCCCCCCTCCCCCACCCCCTCCCCCACCCTGTCCCACCCCACCCTGCCCCTACCCCCACCCTGCCCCACCCCCCACACACGCACACACATACACACATATATATATTCACATACACACATAAATATACACACAAACATATATATAAATGGAAGAGAGAGAGAGAGAGATAAAATCGACCTGAAAGTAGAGAGAGAGAGAGAGAGAGAGAGAGAGAGAGAGAGAGAGAGGGAGGGAATGACGCGGAAGGGAAAAAAGAAGGGGGAAATGGTTTTTGCTGTAAACATTGTCACGGTCGTGTCAAGGTCATTGACCGTGACAAGTATTCAAAGAATTGTCATGGTCATTGACCGTGACAAGTTCGTGACAAGTAAATTTGTCACGGTCTTGTCACGGTCATTGACCGTGACAATTCGTTGTCACGGTGGTGTCAAGGTCAATGACCGTGACATAAAATGCGTGTTTTTTTGTCACGGTCAATGACCTTGACAAGGCTGGACGGCTGAAAGGTGACAATTTGCCCATTTTGGTGTAGTGGTCTCAATCTCAATCTCAGTCTCTCTTTCAATCTCAAAGGTAATATTTTGTGCATTTGTATATATGTGTGTGTATTTCAGTGTGTATTTCTATATGTGTATGTATGTGTGTATTTCAATGTGTATATGTGTGTGTATTGTGTATGTATATGTGTATACTGTATATGTGTGTATACTAATGCGTATGTGTGTGTATTATATGTGTGTGTGTGTGTATTCTAGAAAAAAATATATGACTAATGTTGGTTTAAGTTTGGGGCTGAAATATAAAAAAAAATGTGTGTCCTTTAATATTGATGCTAAGTTCGAGATTAATTTTATGACTAATGTTTGTAAGGGTTAATTTTGCGACGAATGTTTGTAAGGGATAATTTTAGGGTTGATGTCATGACTGATTTTAGGGATTGTTGGCTTAAATGACAAAAGTAGATATTCAAAACCTAATAAATTAACGGTGAGATAAACACACCTACATACGATCCACTCGTGGGAGACTATGTGGCTCCGTTGGTTTCTTTAGAGTTTTGTCTGGACAGTCTTTGGACCAGTTCCCTGGCTTTTTACAACTATAGCAAGTGTTGCCATTACTGATTTTAGATTATGGAGTTTGATTTTGTTGAGTGAGGGGAAGTAAGGCTTGTTATGCAACTATAGTTTGATTCCCCCCTCTCATTCTAAAATGCCAAATTGTAGGTGGGAATTTTCATTGAAAAGCGAAGACTTAAGATAATCGAGAAAGTAATCGTTGGGTTAAGGAAATCAAAGGTCGATTCATAAATATTTTCGTGACCGTTGTGTGAAGTAAGGCCGTAACGATCGCAAGAAAGTGAGGTATAATTTGGGAGTATTCGGCCCGAAGTGACTCCACAATCGCATTCATATATCTTTGCGTAAAACAGCCATAAAACAATCGCAAGAATCGACCGCGTAGTCACGAGACCCCCGACCTGTGTGTGTAATTCTATATGTATGTGTACGAGATTCTTTCCCTCGTACATAATTACTAGTTAATGATTCATTAGAGCCATTATTTATAGGAATAATATTCATGTCATCCTTCATTTTTCTCAGAAAAAATGAGTCACGGTGATAATGAATGGCAGCAAGAGTGTGAAAGGTTAAAATTGGCTCTCACATGTACCTATTTCATTAATGAGCCTTATTCAGTAGGTACTTCGATTTATTGGTATGGCACTAGGAAGATCGAACAATTTAACTACCTTGTAAAGTGTGGAGTTCATCTCCAGCTTTAGTACTTGTTCAATCGTATTCCGTTTTCCCTACCAAAATGCTGGGATGAAGCTGTATAATATATATTTTGAGTACATTTTCCTAATACAAAAATGACCTTGCTTATGCTGTTAGATAAGGTGGAAAAAATTTCACCCATTATGGATAAAATTACTTACAAAGAGCATTATCAAAGACTGTGATGTGCAACAACACATCCATGTCAAACTCAATCTTGCCAATAGGCTGAAGAGGATAAGATTTCGAGTTCATGTCGCTGATATCTATGCATCCATTATAGATACGCTTCCTCCTAATTGGCCATGTGAAATATACATAGGTTTTTAAAAATAAATCCCTACTAGATAGAGATCAAACACATTTAACTTTTATTAAAGTCTTACCATGACAAGGTATATTATAATATATCGTCAAAAAATTTATTCTGTTAGTTATAATTTCATATTGAACTTTGAAATTATGCATCTATTATTATAGATACACATTGAACTTTTATTATTTTGTATATAATATCGCGTGGTAATTGAAACAATGCTCCAATCGAGGATGTGACACCCACACAAGGAGAATTCTCATCACCAATTAGTGAGAAATACTCAACTCCACCAACGATTCAATCCCTTGCTCCGAGTTGCAGTAGGCAAGGTACTCCCATTCATCTAATAGACACGCCCAACGCTCTTAAAACTGTCGAGTCAGTTGAGAATAAGCCCATTGGGTTTTGTTTATTAGGATATAAGCCCACAAGGGATAAGAATCACGTTCAATAATTTAAAGCCCAGTGTTTGTCCTTGGCAAAAATGAACACGGGAGTGGTAGGAGATGACAATTGGAACCTCGTATATAAAGCTATTAAAGATGACAAGCAACTCAACGAACGGTTTGAATTTTTTACGAACTAAATAAGGTTCTTTCTCGGGTTGCTGAACAATTTTGAACATATCTGTTGATGTAAAAAAATTAGATTTGACCTAATTATTCTAATCACAGATAAAATTGAATAAAGAAATAATAGACAATAGATTTTTAAAGTGGTTCAGCCTTATAAGAATGGCCTACATCCACTGTTTTTGTATTGCTGACTGTTTGCTTGGAATTATCGAGGAATGGTTTTCTACAAAAATTCCGCTCCCCCTATAATGAGGAGGTTACAATGTATTTATAGCCTTGAGGCTATACAAATGAAAGGACAATGCGTTGTTATCTAGTAGACATGTACATCTGTATGATAATAATGAGCATTTAATGCGCAGTCGTCTCCTTGATTATCCTTATTTGAGTGCTCTGTACAATATGTAGCTAGGACTGCCTAAGCTTCTTGGACCGCCTAAGTAGCTCGGCATGCATGAGTTTCTCGGGGGACTTTTGCTGGTTGATATGCTTGAGCTGTTCGGAATGTATAAGTTGCTCGTGGTGCTTGAGTAGCTCGGTGGCAATAAGTGGATCGATAGAAGTATTTGTAATTACCACGCTAGAAGATACGTGTCTTCAAGTGATGGGTCCACGTCAGCAGATTAAATTTGGTATCAACAGAAGCCGCCAATGTTTCGTAGTTTGATTTTGAAAAAAAGTATGGAACATTCTGCTACTTAGATTTTCGATTTTTATGGATTTTAGGCAAACTTTCATTGTATATAAATCCTTTTTGAATGTTTAATATCGGGCCTCATAAATATTTTAAATGTTCATGACTGCTTCGATTTTTGTGACCCTTTTATTCTTTTTAGCCGCCGGATACGCAAACGTCCGCCCTGGTAATCATTGCTTTTCTCTATTCCCGAGGTAAAGTATTTAAATGCGGCAAAAATCCTATCATCTTTCACCGTTCAAATTTGTATCTTTGAGCTTTTCATTTTCTCTCTATCTTGTACCTTTGTTCTTTCTGTCATTCGTTGTCACCTGATCTCTCTTTCTTTGTAAGATTTTCTTCCCTTTCTTCTATTTACTTTGTTTATCATGGTTTATCTTGTTGAGTCATTGGATAAATTTCGGTCTGATTTTTCAATCTCTTTGTGGGTTATTCTGGTAGAACTTTCTGAATCCCTTGACTATTTTTCTTTGGCTGAGGGACATTGGTTCCCTAGTCTCTTTGTGACCGAATGTGGCTTTTCTTTTCCTCCAAATCCCCTATGTTTGGAGTTCTGTCAATATTTTGACGTTGTCCCTGCAAAAATAGCTCCAAATACCTGGAGGATAGTTAATGGTGTTCATAGATTGAACCAACTCCATGGAACCCATTTAGGGATTCCTGAGAATATGTACTGCTATAGATGGGTTGTCAGTGATTCCACATTCTATTTAAAAACTAGGTTTTTGAATAGGGCTTTAGTTGTTAATCTTCCAGATGCTAATAGGGATTACTTTGATCATGGGGTTTTTATGAAAAATTGGCAACATACTCCATTAAATGGAGATGATATATATCAGGGTCCCCGGTGTCCCCCTTATGGAAATGGAATAGGTTGTTTTTATTTTTTGACATACTATTTTCTTGGTGCTTGATAAAATGCATCACTGACATTTATTTTTATTTGTTACAGTTGACAGTAAGAGAAAGCCTCCAAAAGAAGCGGACGTTAATTTGAAGCATTTGAAACTTATCTGGGATTTGCACCAATCTGTGGCCGAGGAACACATTAGATCTGTTTCTTATTTATTGCAGTACAAGAGTTATACTTCCTCCTTCACTTCTCATCCTTGTCTAGTGGTAGTGAATCTTGACCAAGTACCAGCTTCTGAAACTAATTTGGAAGGTTCTTCTTCTGAGTCAATTGCTCCCATTAGTAATCTAATGAAGAGAAGAAGACTCCTGCCTTCTTTGATAAATATGCCTCTACCAATGGGGAGGCAAAGAAAAGCAAACAAAATGTCCCAGAAGAAGGGACGAAAATTATTGATGCACCTCCTCCTACTACTATCGAAAAAGTTATTGAGAAGCCCCCTGTGGCTCCGAGCAAGATTGTTGCTATTACTCCTCCTAGTGAGGTTATTGTGATATCACCAGCTAAGACAACGTCCTTAGTTGAGAATGTTCCTGTTCCTCCAAGGAGGTTAAAGAAAAATTCTTCTGAGAGACTTGCTGAACTAGTCTCTCAACCATCAACTGTTGAAGGTGGTGTTTCAACCTTTATTCCCCCGAGCTCCGCTGTGGGCTTAATAAAATCTTGGACTATCCCAGAGGTCCATAACATTGAAAATACTCTCACTCGTGAGAGAGTTACTGCTCTAGATGCTCAACACATTGTCTCAGTAAGTATTATTGATCTGAGCCTTTTACTTTTTAATACTATGTTCGTACATTGACTTAGAGTTATTTCTTTTCTCAACTGGTAACGTGTTTTAACAGCATTGTAAAAAGGGATGAAGCCATCAGGGCCTCCAGTTCCTCGGATGGAGTAGAAAAGGCTTTTACTGGATTAACCCAATCTTTGAAAGACTCTCATAAGAAGTATTAGGAAAATAAAATTTCTTGGGAGAAGCAGATTAAGTCCGTTGAACAAGAGAGAGATAGAGATGTGGATGCCTCCAAGGATTTGAAGGAGAAATTGAAAGAGTTTGATAAGAACAATAAAGATCTTGAGGATAAGCTCAAGAATACTAAAGAGCTTGAGAATAAGATCAAAAATGCTAAAGAGGAAATTATTAGACTTCATGATGTTGATCGCTAGAAACAGGAGGTGGAGGAGAAATTGAAGGCCGTCGAAGAGCTCCTTAGGGAAAAGATCTCCTCGGAGAAGGCAAAGAGGAAGAATACAGTCAAAAAGTCTTTTAGCGTTGGTTGGGATAAAGGCTGGAATAAAGGCCTGGCCGCCATGTCTTTACAAATGGAGTATGCCAGCCTTAAATATTTTAGGGACGGATGGGTTACTGCCTTACAAGAGCTAAAAATTGATGAGAATTCTGAGTTATTCCAGCAATACACTCATGGCCCTCCTCCCTCTCCTGGAGAAGAAGAAGAGGACGAAGCTGCCTCAGATGAGTCTTCTATGATGACTGGAGATCAGGTTCCATCTACTCCAGTTGTTCAAACTTTCTCCAAGCAACTCCAACCCACTAGCACTTCTGTCGAGTAGCTACCTTCATCCTCCGAGCAACCAGTCATTTCCTCCAAACTTTCGGAGGAAGTCGTAGGGAACAAGGAGAAGGTGTAGATTTGTTCGGGTGTTTGTTTTGTTATTTTTGAGTGTAACCTCAGACTTTGTATTTTCTTCTTTGATAAAATAAAAATTCAAACTTTGGTTGTTCATCTTGAATTTCTCTTTTACTTGTTCGGTATGCATTCTTATTGATTCTCTTTATTTTTCTTTGCTAGTTTTTGGCTAGGATGGAGCTCCTATCAGCTCATGACACGGAGTTGATGAAGAAATGCCATAACTATTTTAAAGCTGGTCATGCAGACCTAAACGATGCTCAAATCATTGACATCCTTGGTCTAAATACTTCTGAACGAGTAGTCGAAGCTTACCAATATCTGAAGTGCTTGCTCGACTGAGCTATTACCAATAATGTGGCTTATTATGAGATGATTGAGGACCTCCAAGGAATGATTAAGGAACTCCAGCATCAGTACAAAGAATCCTCCACCCTTCTGCATCAAGGGTATGAAAAGAAATTTTAGCAATTGAGCACTGAAAAAGGTTATGATAAATTCATCTCTACTTATGAAAAGAAAGAGAGCATTCTGAAGCTTGAGGTTGAAGTTCATAGGAAGATCGCTAAGCTATTGGAGCAGGAAAACATTATTTTAAAAGAAGATATTAACTAACTTAAGTCTGCCGCATCTTCCTCGGGGGCCCTGGTCCCATTAATGATGAAGGTTTTTCTTTCTTGGAGGTAGAAAATGCCAACTTGCGAGATGAGTTGGAAACTTTGAAAAGAGCTGGACCTTCCACCTCTACTCATGGACGAGCAAGATCTTCTTCTTGGGAACGAGCAAGGGCTAGTCGGGTTTCTATTGAAGAAGTAAGAACTCAAGCAGCTTTGGAGAACCAGGCATTTCAGTTGGTGGCGAAGAATCGAGCCCTGGCAGATATGTCTAAAGAAATTCTGAACCTTTCCGATAGACTTTCTAATCAGAATTCTGCTCTGGAGAGTAAAGAAATTCTAGTTAAGAAACTTAATGAACAACTTGAGAGACTAACTTATCAATTCCATAAGCATCCCAGAGAGTTTTGGATGGCTGGGTATAACGAAGCACTTTGTCATTTTGATGCTCGTTTAGAACAGTCGAACAACGAAGGGTATAAATAGGGCTGGTTGAATGCTCTTTGTGTTTTAAAATTGGAGAGAGGTCATTTCTTGTGGGATTACTATAATCCAGGAGTTCTTGATTTGCCCGTGACCCCTTTCAAGCTTGACCTTAGTTGGATTCCAGCCCGGGACATTCCTCGCGTTCTGATCTCCAAGTATCTTGATGATTATAGTCTTCATTCAAATTTCAAAATATCTTGCCCAGAACACCTGATTAATCTTCCATCTATAATGAACGTCAGAATGCTGCAAGATCTGAACTTCATATATTCCCCTTATAGTCTTGATGATCCTCCAGCTGGGGTAGACCTTGTATCAAAGGCAGAGGGAAAGAAACCCATAGAGTAGAATTTGTTCAATTGATATCACATGCGATCTGTAATTTATATCATATGTAATTTGTTCTGGTTTTAATGAAGAAATTTTTAGTTTTCTTTGCAATTTAATTGTCATTGGTTTGGAAATATTTTATAGAATATCTCTTTTATTTACTGATGAACATGTATGTATATCTGTAGAAAGACAAAAATGTCTTGTTTGGTTTTTAAACTGCCGACCAACCGGAGTTGGTGGTAATTGAATGCTGACCAACTTAAGTTGGTGGTAATTGTTTCCCGACCAACCTGGGTTGGTGGTAATTTGCTTCCCGACCAACCGGAGTTGGTGGTAATTGAATTGACGATCAATCAGAGTTGGTCGTGTTTGTTCCCCGACCAACCTGGGTTGGTGGTAACTGAATTGCCGATCAACCGGAGTTGGTCGTGTTTGTTTCCCGACCAACCTGGGTTGGTGGTAATTTTATTCCCAACCAACCAGAGTTGGTGGTAATTTGCTTCCCGACCAACCGAAGTTGGTGGTAATTGGATTGCTGATCAACCGGAGTTGGTCGTGTTTTTTTCCAAACCAACCTGAGTTGGTGGTGATTTAATTGTCGATCAACCGAAGTTGGTCGTGTTTGTTTCCTGACCAACCTGGGTTGGTGGTAATTTGCTTCCCGACCAACCGGAGTTGGTGGTAATTGAATTGTATAGTGTGTAGCACTAATATTCCGAAAAAAATTTAACCAATAAAGAGAAATGGGGGAAACATCAATTTATTCATATTGAATTAATTGTATTACATAGAGATTTCAACTACTGATAATACTTTCGTAGATGCTATGCATTCCATGCATTCTTGAATTCTTCTTCTTCCAAGGTTTCAATCCTGTACGTCCCTGGACGAACGATTTCTGTTACTCTGTAGGATCCGTGCCAGTTTGCTTCCATCTTATTATGCTTTTGGATCACTTTTTCCAGCACATAATCCCCTTCTTTCAGATCACACTTCTTCACTCTTTTGTTATAGAACAAAGCTATTCGTTGTTGATAAGCTTCACTCCTGATTGTTGCTTCTTCCCTGACTTCCTCGAGCATATCCAGGTCTAATCTTCTCATTAAATCACTGATAGGGGAGTTGAAATTAAGTACCCCATGCGTGGGTAGACCCAATTCAGCAGGTATCACAGCCTCACTCCCAAATGCCAGCATGTATGGAGACTTTCCAGTTACTATTCGCGGTGTGGTGCGATAAGCCCACAATACAAAGTGTAGTTCATTAATCCAATTTTCTTTTGCACTATCTAGTCGTTTCTTCAATCCATTTAGTAGCGTTCTATTTTTCACCTTAGTTTGTCCATTATTTTGTGGGTGACCTGGTGCAGAATGAGTTTTCAGAATATTAGATTGATGACAGTATGCAGCGAACTCCTCGTTGTCAAATTGGGCTCCATGGTCAGTAATGAATGCATGTGGGAGGCCATATCTGCAAATAATGTTTTTCTAAATGAATTGATAGACTTTGTCATATGTCATATCAATAAGGGGTTCAGCTTCTACCCATTTGGTAAAGTAATCCACAACGACTACGAGGTACTTGAATCTTCCCTTGGTCGTTGGGAGTGGCCCGACCAAGTCTATTCCCCACATGACAAATGTCCAAGGGGACATTATGGGTGTTAGAAATGATTGAGGAGTTCTTCGGATGGATGAGAAGCGTTGGCATTTATCTCACTTCTTAGCATAGGCTGTGTAATCAGCTCTCATCGTCGGCCAGTAGTACCCCTGTGTGGTTATTCTTCGTAAGAGCGTCCGACCAGCTACATGGGCTCCACAAGACCCTTCATGAACCTCCTCGATCAAATCTTTCACTTTATATGGATGGACGCATCTTTGTAGCCCTTCTATCACTCCTCGCCTATACAAAATGCCATTGGTCAACACATAACGAGCAACTTTAAACTTTAGTTTCTTGGCTACGAGTTTATCAGTTGGTAAAGTTCCATCTTCAATATAGGCTCTGATTGGATCCATCCAGGATGGTCCTAAGTCAAGAGAAATGAAATTTATCATTAGATCTTCATTTATACTCCGACCAGCTAGAATCTCTATTGGTATTATTCTTCGTAGCTCGGTGCGAGTGGCTGATGCTAGTCGAGCTAGGGCATCTGCTCTTGCATTCTCCAATCTCGGTATTCTAACCAGATGAATAGTAATAAAACTTGATACTAACTCCATTGCTTTTGCATGGTACTTGATCATTAACTCTCCATTTGCTGCATATATTCCAAGAATCTGATTTACGATTAACTACGAATCACTGAATACAACACTATGCTCTTCCTTCATAGTTCTGGCTAGACTTAAACCTACAATTATTGCTTCATATCCGACCTCATTATTAGAAGCTTTAAAATTTAAAACACAGAGCATACTCCACATCAATCTCATCTGGACTTTTCAAAACAATCCCTTCTCCACTGCCTGTAGTGCACGAAGAGCCATCCACATATAAATTCCATATGGGTAACTTATTATTGAAATTTTAATCAGAGAGAGTTCCTCGGTGCAATATCTGGTACTTCCTCTTCTCCTCTTTCAGTACTTCTCGCTGCTCATCAGTTATCTTTTCTTGCTCGATCAGCATTTCTTGCAGCTTGCCTACTGACATAAGTTGGTCGGGGTTTGCATTTGATGATCTTGTAACATCCACAGGTTGATCAGTTTTCAAATCCTGTTCTTCAGAGGCATTTTCTTGAGTAAACTCTGCGATAAAGTCTGCCACTGATTGCCCTTTGAGTGACGACCTAGGCTCATAGATTATGTCATATTCACCGAGCTCCACTACCAAGTACATCAATCTTCCTGATTTCTTCGGTTTATGCAAAGCTTGCCTTAATGGCATATCAGTGTACACAACTATAGTATGGGCTTGGAAGTATGGTCTCATTCTTCTGTTGGCTTTAATTAGCGCTAATGCCAACTTCTCCAACCTTGGATATCTGATTTCTTCTCCTCAGAAAGCTTTGCTAGTGTAGTAAACTGGTTTCTGCACTCCACCTTCCATTCTTATCAACGCCGAGCTAACTGCGTTCTTTGAAACGACCAGATATAAGTACAATCTCTCTCCCATCACTGGTTTAGATAACAAGGGAGGTGTTCCTAGGTACTTCTTCAGTTCTTAAAAGGCCTCCTCACATTCATCATTCCACTCAAATGTTTTTCAGAGTGTTTTGAAGAAGGGGAGACATCTATCTGTTGCTCGTGATACAAATCTGTTGAGTGCTGCTACTCGCCCTGTGCGACTTTGTACCTACTTTTGTGGTTGGAGATCTTAGCTCTAATAAGGACTTGATCTTCTCAGGATTTGCTTCAATTCTACGTTAATTGACAATATATCCGAGGAACATTCCTTCTCGTACTCCGAATATGTACTTAGTGGGGTTCAACTTCATTTGTTATTTCTCTAGTTGATCAAAGGTCTGACCTAGGTCAATTAGATGATCAACATCTTTCTTGCTCTTTGTCAGCATATCGTCAACATAAACCTCCATATTATGACCTATCTGTTCTGCAAACACCTTATTCATCAGCCTCTGATACGTCGCACCTGCATTTTTAAGACCGAAAGGCATAACATTATAGTAATAAGTTCCCCTTGGGTTGATAAAAGAGGTACTCTCCCTATCTTCAGGTTTCATTTTGATCTGGTTGTAACCAGAATAAGCATTTATGAAACTCAATAATTCGTGTCCTTAGGTAGCATCCACCAATTGATCGATTCGAGGTAAAGGAAAATGATCCTTTGGACAGGCTTTATTAAGATCAGTGAAATCCACACACATCCTCCACTTGTTGTTTTTCTTCTTCACCATTACTATATTTGCTAGCTAATCAGGATATTTGACATCTTCAATAAAAGAGGCTTTTTGCAGTTTCTCTACTTCTTCTTGTATGGCTTGGTTCTTCTCAGGACTGAATACCCTTCGTCGTTGCTTCACTGGCTTGATTTACTTATTCACATTGAGCTCATGACACAAGAAATTTGGGTTTATCCCTGGCATATCTTCGTGACTCCATGCAAAAGTCTGCTTTCTTCGTCTAAAAAATGCTATCAGCTCTTGCTTTATTGACACATCTAGTGACGCACTGATTTGAGTTATTCGTTCTGGATACTCGTCATCCAGAATGATATTTTCAGTAGCCTCCATGACCTGGACCTTAACGAGCCGAGACTCATCTCTTAGGTCTAAAGTCTCAATCTTCGCATCTTCTATCTCATCTACCTGATAAGTAGTAGTCTTCTTCCTGGATTCTTCACGCTCTTCTTTCTCGGAAAATGAATAGTAGCATTCCCGAGCTACTTTTTGGTCTCCCTTCACCAGTCCTACTCCAAAGTTGGTTGGGAATTTTAAACATTGATGTACAGTAGATGGTACTGCTTCGAACTTTTTCAAACCTACTCTTCCCATGATGATATTAGAAGCTGATTGGACATTTTTATCCATCACGAAAAAGCATACTCTTTCTGTTCGACAAGAAGGCCATCCATGTACCGATGAACATATCCAACTTGATCGTCTCAAGTGGAAAAACTTTCTCGCTAGTAAAACTAAAGAGGGGCCAATGATATGGTTCCAACTGGGATAGCTTTAGATTCAAACTATCAAAATATGGATAGAACATGATATCTGCCGAGCTACCATTATCCACCAATACTCGTGAAATCATTACTTCCTTCATTCTCATTTTGATCACCAATGGGTCATCATGAGGATATAACACACCTACGAGGTCGTTCTTAGAGAAACTGATGACTAGTTTGTCCTTGTTCACCTTCCTCGAATGGTCATCTTCAGCCAAATTTACTCACTGTATGTATGAACAATCTTGAGCCTCATTAAGGTAAGCTTTCCTTTCTACGGTAAGATCTCCTCCTCCTGCATCACCACCTGTAATGACATTATACTCAAATGATCCAAAGTGGATTGAAAATACCTCACGTTCTGGCTCATCTTCTGGATCATCTTCGTGATCTCTTTTCTTGTCATCTTTTGTCTGAAGAGGAGATTTAGACCTTTGCCTTCCTTGTTCGCTGGTTCGACCACCGCTTTGACGATCAACATACTTGGTCAATTTTCCTTGTCTAATGAGTTCTTCAATTTCATTCTAAAGAGCTATGCAATGCTTGGTCGTATGACCGTGATCTTTGTGGAATTCACAATATTGGACTTGTCTCTCTTATTAGGATTTGCCTTCATTTTTGCTGGCCAGGATAGCTCCTCGCTGCTCTTGATCTCTTCCAGAATGTGATTTATATCCACCTTCAAGGGAGTATAATTTTTGTATTTCTTCATCTATTCCAATGCTTGCTTACCCTTTGATTTCCTGTTACCACCATTATTCTTTTGATCCTTCATTTCGGTTTTTCCATCTTCCACCTTGGCCTCCTTAGTGTCTGTGTTCTTCTTCGCAGCCATGGCTTCCTCGGCATTCATGATTTTGTCTAATTTTGCCATTAATTCTGCCATGGTCCTGGGTGGATCTTTGGCTAAAGTGTAGTACAATTTATTGGGTAACAGTCCACTCATCAAAGCAGTAATTGTAGTTTTCTCCTTATAATCAATTACTTTCAGTTTCTCGTTATTGAAACGAGTAATATAATCCCTGGTGCTTTCACTTGTCTTTTGTCTAACACTTAGCAAATGTGCTACTTGTTTGACTGACTTTACTCCAAAATAGAAATTTCCAATAAAGAGTTCTGCTAGTTGAAAGAAGGTCGCAATTTTCCCCCGAGGAAGGTTATTGTACCAAATCCGGTAAGAGTTCCTGAAAATGCCCTACATCATATCTCGTCTGGAACAACATAGATATCAGCAGCTGCTTGGTATTGTTCTATATGGAGAACAGGATCTGTTTTTCCATCGTATTTTGGTGTTACTACCGGGGCTTTGAATTTTGACGGTGTGGGAAAGTCCACAATCTCTTGTATGAATGGTGTTCCTCGGAAAAAAGTCCTTTGCAGAGGATTCTTGGTTTTAGCCATCTCCCCTAATTTATCCTCCAACCTTTTAATTGAGCCCTTCTATTCATCATTTCCTTCTTCGATCCTATTAGTTTGAGCAACTAATCGTGTTGAATTTGCCTCTTAGGATCTTTCATGACGAGCAGTCGGTCGTGATTGGGAAGAGCCTTCCTTTAAATTAGATGGTCGTTAAGAGTTACTCGACATAATTCTAGGGGGACTTATATTCCTCCTAGGACCCAAACGATTAAAAGGAGAGACTCTACTCAATCTTTCAAGAGCACTTGTCCTTTCTGGAGATAGAGTGATGTTTTGTTGAGTGTCTGTAGCTCGTACCGAGGAAGTCCGTCCAGGCTGATAAGAAGGATCATTAGATCTCTCAATACGATATGAATCGGTGTGTCTGGACTAGGATTCCTCTGGGAATAATGTTCGCCTAGTTCGCGAATAGAGTAAACGAGTATTTCTCTGAACTCTTCGTTGTCCTGATTAGGCTGGCACTCTGCCCTAAACGGTTTGTATGAGTTGATGCATGGTTCTTGAATGACCGTTTGCCCTTGGGCCAAATTAGCCATTATACCATCCAGATCTGAAAATTTTGGGGGAGCAGAAGGATTCGGGGGAATCCTAGTGTTTCGATTACTGGATTCTGGATTATCAGCCATTGATGATGAGTTATTTTGGTGAAAAATGCTAATTACAATCGTTTCCCACAGACGGCGCCAATATGTTGATGTAAAAAAATTAGATTTGACCTACTTATTCTAATTATAGATAAAAATGAATAAAGAAATAATAGACAATAGATTTTTAAAATGGTTCAGCCTTATAAGAATGGACTACATCCACTGTTTTTGTATTGCTGACTATTTGCTTGGAATTCTCGAGGAATGGTTTTCTCCAAAAATTTCGATTCCCCTCTAATGAGGAGGTTACAATGTGTTTATAACCTTGAGGCTATACAAATGAAAGGACAATGCATTGTTATCTAGTAGACATGTACATCTGTATGATAATAATGAGCATTTAATGCGCAGTCGTCTCCTTGATTATCCTGATTTGAGTGCTCTGTACGATATGTAGCTCGGACCGCCTAAGCTGCTCGGACCGCCTAAGTAGGTCGGCATGCATGAGTTGCTCAGGGGACTTTACCTGGTTGATAATCTTGAGCTATTCGGAATGTATGAGTTGCTCGTGGCGCTTGAGTATCTTGGTGGCAATAAGTGGATCGATAGAAGTATTTATAATTACCATGCTAGAAGACATGTGTCTTCAAGTGATGGGTCCACGTCAGCAGATTAAATTTGGTATCAACAATATCGGTGAAACCTTAGGCAGAAGAATTTCCCTAAGGGAGCATCAAGCTCCGATATTTTGGCGATCAAAGACAAGGTCCCTTCCAATGTTGAGATTTTAGTCGGTCAATGAGATGATTTTCTGGAAAATGAGGCGAAGGACTCAAAAATGCTATAAAGGGAGAAAAATAAATAGAATATGGACAAAAAATTGATGTCCACCAGCTTGGCTCAAAATCTTGTGAAGATTTGAGGAACGAGTATGCAAGAAAGACAAAAGGCAATCCAGATGAAGTAAAGACACCGAATAGGTACAAGTTATGTGTGCATGTAAGATGAGACAAAGATAATAAATTCCCTCTTCACTTGTCCAGGATTCTCGAATCAATAAAGTCTCTAAGTAGTCAATCAGCGTCAAGTCCATTCAACGACATTGATAACGATGCCCTCACACAGACCTTAGGTAAGGACCATAGAGGGAGGACGAGAGGTTTGAGGTCGCATATATCCAATATAAGATTCAAACATGCCATAACTCTCGTGGCAAAGCTTTTTTCTATTAATAAGTGTTTCTCGTCCAACGATGAACGTCATTTAAGGACTAAAGGGGATGTAATGGGACTTCAAAATGAATTGGAAGGCATGAATGATAAACTTTCGCAAATTATGTGCCTTTTAATTGGTCATATGCGCCTGTAACCCCCAATGCATACCGGTTTCCCCTTACCTCCTCAAAATTTTCCTCCTTCTCCATTCCCTTAACAGATGCCAGTTCCTCCTTCAAAATACCCATTTTCAGTGCCTCATCATGCCACAGGTCTTGGATCATAGTCAACAACCCACGCTAACTATGGTGAGAAACACTATATGAAGAACTTGAGCGGTAAAGTTATCATTGGGGTGTGCACGCTCATCTCCACTCAAGTAGTCACTTTAGTACATAATCGACCTCTGCAGGAGGGTGAGTGTCAGATCCTAGTTGATAAAGTATATGTCGGTTGCGAAGATTCTCCAGTGCACATCACCAAGAGAGAAGGGAAAATTATATAAACTCTTTTACCACTTGGCTAGTTTATCGTTTGATGAAGATGTAGTAATATTTTTCCTACGATGTAATAATATCATTAGACAAATTTATTTAATTTGAGTTTAAGTGTTTGTGTGGTATCGTTGATCGGTGTGTTATTGTATTTAAGTTATTGCATAGTTTGATTGATTGGTGAGTTGTTGATATTTATCATATTAATGCTTCACTATGCAAAATGATATTTATGCAACATGATATTTATTTTATCATGTTAACACATGACTATAATTTAAAGATAATTAAATGGATTTTACATAATACAAAGAGTGGATGGGGGAGACTGACCGAATAGCTAATAGTTATGTTAAACGCATTCAAGAATTTATTAGCTACGCTTTTAATAACCTTAAAAGTGAGAAGATTCCATGTCCGTTCACCGATTGTATTAACGAAAAATATAAATATTTAGAAGATGTTGAGTTACATTTAACAAAGTGGGGAATTTGATAAGATTATAAGAAATGGACATACCATGGTGAAAAACATGTACCTTATGTTATTGAAGAATTATCGGTAACTAACCGCGTAATAGACCACCAATGAGTGGAAGTGATAAATGATTCGCCAACACATCATCCATTGACCAACGTAATTGATGATTCTTACGGAGTCCACCATGACCAAAATCACCAACCGATTGAGAAAAATAATGGGGACGATGGACAATTTGATACTGAACTACCGAGATACCGAGAATATATACAATTGAAATCCATTGCGACTAGACCATTCTATAAATATTGCAATGAATATCACTTAGTATTATATGCAATGATTGGTTTTCATAATTTAAAGGGTCATTTTAGTTTGTTTGGGAACACCATAACCGGATTTCTTAAGTGGGTTAAAGAAATTCTCCCAAAAGAGAACACATTACCAGAAAATTATCCAACTATGAAGAAGATCTTGAAGGGTTTGCAATTGAAATACAAATCTATTCATGCATGCAAGTATGATTGCATATTGTACCGCAATGAGCACGGAGACAAGGATAAATGTCAAATACGCGGTGAGCCTAGATATGTCGTTTATGAGAAGGTAAATGACAAACCTGTAAATTATCAAAACGGAACGCAAGTCCCACAAATGGTTTTGAAGTATTTCCCACTTGGGCCATGGTTAAAATGGTTTTTCACTGTACCGTGGATAGCTTAGGTCATGACATAGCATGCTCGATGCCAGGTGGGTGGGAATCTGATTCGTCATCGAGTTGTTTCACTCGTATGGAAAATTTCAAATGAATGACACAATGAATTTTCAAAGGAACCGTGCAACGTTCGCCTTGCAATCTCACCCGATGGCTTTAACCCTTTCGATAATTGAAGTACTAGTCAAAGTTATTGGCTAGTTCTCATGACGCCTTTAAGTCTCCCTTCAACACTGTGCATGAGAAAGGAGTTCACATTGTTATCTTTATTGATACCCAGATTGAAGTCTCTAATCGATGATATTGATATATTCTTAGCCCAATTAATCGAAGAACTTAAAGAGTTGTGGAATAAAGGCGTGACGGCGTTCGACTCTCACAAGGGTGAAGAGTTCACACTTGGTGATGTGGTCTATCCACGACCTTCCTGCTTATGGGACCTTGTTCCATTGTAATGTTCATGGTTATTATGGATGTCCCATATCTAAAGAGGAACTGAAGCAACTTGGCTATAACATAGTAGTAAGATGAGTTACACAGGTCATTGTAGAATTCTTCTGACTAATCACCCTTTCAGGAATGACAAGTCTAACATTTATCTTATTGTTCAAGAGTGTCGGATGGTACCTACTCGGCTTTATGGTTAGAAGATCAAAGAGAAGACGACTACGACTGCGAGGAATAGGTACGTAGGCAAATATCCAAAGTTTGTAAAATTGAAGCGTAAATAAAGGAGAGATCCTAACGACCTTAGGAAAGAAAAACCATGGTCCAGGGGATCAATATTTTTTTATTTGTCGTATTGGAAAGATCATCGTATAAGACATGTAATTGATGTGATGCACATTGAGAAGAATGTTGCAGAACATCTGATAGGATCATGTCTAGGTAGATCTCATTTAAAGATGAAGAGTGGCCCCACCAAAATCTACTAGATATGAAGCTAAAAGAAGAAACTTTGGTTAAAAAATGATCCTACAACAGGAAGAATTTCTACCCTTTGGACTGCTTTCACTTTGAGTACTAGTGAGAAGAAGATCCTATTAGACACGTTGTTCAACTTGAAGACTCCAACGGGTTATTGTGATAAATTACGTAGGGTAATAAGCTACCAAGAAAATGACTTCAAATAGTGCAAGTCTCACGACTGGCATGTAATCATCTAATTAATCCCTCTATTATTTCGAAATTGCTTCTCTGAATACAAAGATCTTCGTCGAGAAATTATGCAAATCATTTTATGTTTTACCCTAGTTTGTGCAAAAGTGGTAAACAGAATGCACATTAAAGTTACAAAATCAACTTTATCCGAGGAAGTTTATGTATTAGAGAAATATTTTCCTTCGTCGTTGTTTGATATCAGCATCCACTTGATTATGCATTTATGTGGTGAAGCTTTATTATGTGGTCCCGTTAAGTATTGTTGGATGTATCCTTTTGAGCATTTGATGAAAACCTTCAAAGACTACGTAAAGAATACATGGTATATTGGTGGGTCAGTTGCTGAAGAATACGTAACTATGGAATCATCATTATACGCTAGGGAATATATGACAAAAAATGAGGTGAGGAGGTTTAATCCTCGTGGAGGAGAAGTGATTGAGTAACCTGACGAGTTTGAGGACAAATTATCGGTCAGGAACCTTAAAGAGGTGAAACTCACAGATATACAATACGAGCAAGAAACTCGTTATGTCTTCGAATCACAAGATGAAGTCGAAGACTAGAGAGAGTGAGTATCTACTGAATTCTTCTTGTTTGATTACATGTATTTTATATTTTATGATCTAAACTCTAAAATTTACTCGTAGGAAGTACGAGAAAGAAATTACCCAAAATCAAATGAGAAATTTCATAACAACTGCTTCTAAGGCACGGGTATCAATAGAGGTCAATTTCACATCTTATGCGTGAGATTATTTATTCACGTGTGACTAAAACATGCTCTAATACAAATTCATTAATAAATGCAGCTTCTAAAAAGAAGTTATGTCTCTTCCAGGCTTGCACACCTAGCAAAAGGCCTTAGCTTTCGTGTGAGAGAGTTTAAGAAATTATGCACCAACGGTTTTGATTTCATTTCATAACCATATGAGGAAAATATTTTGATGCAAAATAGGGGAATATCAATTTTTGGCTTGACCACATTTATCGCTAGCAAAAGTGATAAAAATCCAAAGAATATGGTGCTAACCTATTATGGGATAATCTAGCAAATCCTAGAATTTGATTACTTAGATTTCACAGAAATCGTATTCTATTATGATTGGGTAAAGGTGGAGGATACTACGAATTCTTGTAAAGTTGATCCTGAATCCAAACTTATTATGACATATTTATTAAATCTTAAGAGTAAAGATCGCATAGTCGATGAGCCTTTTATTTGTGCCTTTCAGAACATAAATAAGGTCTTCTCCTCGAAGTGCATAAACGATGATGATTGGTCTATTGTTGTGCATACACCAAAGGGTATGACTACTCAAATAGATGCTTTAAAGGATTCAAAAGAGTTTCAGTCATATCTTGATGAAAACCCTAATTTGAAGGATCTTTTAGTTGATTTAGAGGAAGATTGATTATCAAAATATTATTTTATCCTTATCATTCTTATTTATACCCTATTATGATGTTGACACTGTATTAACATTTTACTTTGATTTATGAATGTTTAGTTACTTTTATGAATGTTTAATATTATTTACTTTGATGTATGAATGTTTAATATAATAGACTAATCTCAATTTCCACATGTTCCTATACATATACATCTGTTGGATAATTATTGGTTGTTGGCTTGTTATTGGATAGTATGTTAGAAAGAGTACATGATAATTATTGGTTGTTGGCTTATTATTGGATTATATTTTTCTTAGGAACCATGAACCACCCCTCAATTGGCCTCGTGAATGGTGCCAACACATCCCATGGGACCAACGTAGCTCGTAGGAACTAACCACATGGCCACGGGACCCACGATTTGAGAGCACGCCCCAAATTTCAGAATATCTACACTTTGTCTTAAAAACATGTCGTTAGAGGGTGGAACAATGAACCACCCACCAAATGGACCCGTGAGTGGTTCCAACACCTCCCAAGGGATCAATGTAGCTCGTAGGAACCGACCGTGTGACCACGGGACCCCCGGTTTGAGAGGATGACCCAAATTTTAGAATATCTACACTTAGGCTAGAAAACATGATGTTAGAGGGCCAAACCACAAACCAACCCCCAAATGGCCCCGTTAGTAGCGCCAACACCTCCCACGAGACCAACGTATCTCGTAGGAACCGATCGCGTGGTCACAGGATCGCCGATTTGAGAGCACAACCTAAATTTCAGAATATCTACACTTAGGCTTGAAAATATGCCATTAGAGGACGGAACCACGAACCACCCCCAAATGGCCCTGTGAGCGGCGCCAACACCTCCCACGGGACTAACGTATCTCGTATGAAATGACCGCGTGGCCACGGTATCCTCATCTTGAGAGCACGCCCCAAATTTCATAATATCTACACTTAGGCTCGAAAACATACCGTTAGAGGGCAGAACCACTAACCACCCCAAACGGCCCTGTGAGTGGCGCCAACACCTCCCACGAGACCAACGTATCTCATAGGAACCGACCGCGTGGCCACGGGACCCTTGGTTTTATAGCATGACCCAAATTCCACAATATCTACACTTAGGTTTAAAAACATGTCGTTAGAGGGCGTGACCACGAACCACCCCCCAAACAGCCCCGTGAGCGGCGCCAACACCCCCGCAGGACCAATATAGCTCGTAGGAATCGACCACATGGCCACGGGACTCACAGTTTGAGAGCATAGCCCAAATTTCAGAATATCTACACTTATGCTTAAAAACATGCCATTAGAGGGTGGAACCAAGAACCGCCACTAAACGGCCCGTGAGTGGCGCCAACACATCTCACGGGACCAACGTAACTCATAGGAACCGACTGCGTGGCCACAGACCCACAGTTTAAGAGCACGATCCAAATTTCAAAATATCATCGTGCTCTTAAACTAGGGATCCCTTGACCAGGCGGGCTTTTATGATTTATTATTTAGCATTATAGTCGTGCGTTTACATTATGCAAGTTTTAGAATGTCCCGAAAATAGATAAAATTCTACCCAAATGTTTTTTTAATATATTTAGTAATGGTCACAGACATAGTCAATGACCAGCCTTATTTTTTTATCACGCATAAATGGTATCATGACCTAGGGTCGTGACCATTTCAAGTACAATAGGGTATGAGTCACGGTCTAGGGCCATGACTAATCTCATAACATGAAAGTGTGGGTCATGATCCAGGACCGCGACAATATATGTGACCATTTTCATACGCCAAAGGGTTGGTCACGGCTTTGAGACGTGACACTCTTTGTGAACATTTACATAAATTAAAGGGTGGGTCACGACCATGACTAGTGTTTGCGACTATATTATTTGACCCCCGAGATCAGTGACTAATGTTGTGGTCACGGATATGGTCCTTGCCCACTGAATATGGTCACGCCCGACTTGGTCACAGATGAAATCCGCGACCCATGACTTGTAGTCATGGACAAAATCCGTGACTTGGTTTCGTGAACTATAAAATGGCACTACTCCTAATTTAGTACCAAGTTATTTTTCACACAACGATCTAGCACTTTTTCGAGATTAGCGAGGCAAATATCATTAGAGGGGACGAAGACACTAAAGTCATCCATAAACACCTCAAGGAACCTTTCGACCATATCACTAAAAAGACTAAGCATGCACCTTTAAAAGGTCGTGGGTGCATTACATAATAAAAAAGGCATACATTTGTAGGAAAATGTGCCAAAAGGTCATATGAACGTTATTTTCTCTTGATCTAGCACATCTACCACAATTTGGTTATACCAGGAATAACCGTTGAGAAACTAATAGAATGGGTGTCCTACTAGTCACTCTAGAATTTGGTAAATAATCTAATAGAATGTGGTTGCACATTATGAAGTAAGCTCACCCTTTGTGTTTTCGACCACAATCATCCCTGTCTTCTTCGGGAAAACTTGAATATGACTCACCCACTTGCTATCTGAAATGGGGTAAATTATGCCCACATTCAATAGCTTAATAATTTCAACCCTCTTAACATCTTTCATCGTGGGATTCAAATGCCTCTACATTTCTTTCGAAGCCTTCACGTCTTTCTTGAGGTGGATTTTATGGGTACAAATTAGGGGACTTATACCCTTAAAATCCATAATGCTCCAACCAAAAGCACTATAGTGCTTCCTCAAAATAGATAATAGCTTTCCCTCTTTCTCTTTACTTAGGCTCGAGGAGACGACATTGGAAATGTCTCATCCTCTCCCAAATAAGCATATTTAACATTTGAGGGTAGTTTCTTTAACTCGAGGGTTGAAAATTTTTCATCAGAGGGAACCGTGTGCGACTCCCTTGGCGGTAATTCGTCGAATCTAGAAACCCACCTAACGTCTCTCACATACTCATCCATCAGACTTTCATCTAAATTCACTCTCAACTCTCTCACCTCATGTTCTAAATTGGTATACATCCCGTCTCCCTCACTACTTGAAATAAGTCATGCTACTAGCGAATCCCCATTAAAACTTCCGTTGATGTGCTCATCTACTACCTCCTCTATAAGATCCACTGCGTGAAACTTATCCTCGTCACTCACTTGCTTAGAGATGTTGAAGATATTCCACTCAAGGTCATATTCCTGAAGGCGAGTTATATTTGCTCATTTCGAGTATTAATTAGTGCGTTAGCCATAGATAAGAATTGGCAACCAAGGATTATGGGAACATGACTACTCGAGGGAGTGGAGGGCTCCCTGTCCCCTATGACAAAGTCTATCGGGAAGTAAAAAGTGTCCACTTGGACTATCACATCCTCATTAATCCCTCGAGGTATCTTCACGATACGGTCTACGAGTTATAGAGTGGTCTTAGTGGGCTTTAGGTCCCATAAATCTAATTGCCTATAGATGGAGTAAGGGAGAATATTAACACTCGCCTCTAAATCTAATAAGTATCTCTCGATGTGATTCTCTCTAATGAAGCATGAAATGTTCGGTGCACTTGGATCTTTAAACTTCAGTGAGAGGTCACTTAAAATAACCGAGCTCCATTTTGTGCTAGGAAAGCATTCATTATCACCTTTAATTTGCTTTTCATCGATAATAAGCCTTTAAGAAACTTTGCATTGGCAGGAAGTTGCTTGATTGCTTCGAGAAAAGCTAATTTAATATTAACTTACTTTACCACATCTAGCACATCTTCATGGGAGGCTCCTTTAGGAGAAGGAACCAATCGTTAAGGGAAATTAGTAGAAGTGGGAGGTTTCACTACAACCTTGGGCCTAATAGTGTCATCATTGTCACTCTCATTACAAAGGGCATCATAAACCTCTTTTGTGCCGGGCGAAACCTCCTTGTCTTTATGCTCATTGTATGGGGAAGATGATAAATTAACAACTCTCCCACTACGTAAACTGGGAATGCCTTCACATTACTCTTTATTATTGTCAAAAGTAGAGCTAACACTAGTTTAACCTTGGGGAGGTCTTTGGCTTTAGGCTGAAAACTCGCCCTTCTCTTGGACACTTAAGGATGATTGCAACTTAGAAAATGATGCTTTTAATTTGGGAAAATATTGGGCATTTTGAGCGTTGATGGACGATTGAGTTTGCATAAATTGGTTCAAAATGTCCTCTAGATTTGTAAGAGGTGGGTTATATAAGGCACAGGAGGTGGTGCTTGCATAGGTGGAGTTTGTTAGAAATACGGGAGCAGTGGCGGAGGTGGGGTAACATGTGAATTTGGATTCATCACATCGTGTGGTCGCCCATAATTGAAACTAGGATGGTTCCACCATAAAGGGTTATAATAATTCCCGTTAGGGGCATCAAAATTACCCTTAAAAGCTCCCACAACATCCACTTTCTCTTGAAGCATCACTTTGTAGGTGAGTATTATCGTTCATTCCTTCATAGATGTCCCGCCTCATAAATCGTACACACCTCCTCTATAACTGATCGAGTGGAGCCGGATGTTTCTCTTCCTCTCAATTCAACTATTATGTCTTCCAACCTCTTGGCAAGTTGGTTGATTTTAAGGTTCAACTCAAATTCTTTTTTCCAAATGCCAGAGTCCGAATGAAAAAGGAGTTGTGGACATTTATTGAGATCAGATTTGGGTGTTTGGATCAGATGTGTCTCACGCTGGACTAGTCTCGAAGACATACTTAAGGTGAGCCTTGGCATCATTCGGGTCTAACCCTAAAAACTCCCCGGGCCACATGATTTCATTGAGTTGCTTCGAATTTAAGTTTATCCTGTGTTGTATGAAAGAGATGAGTCTCCACTACTCAAAATCATGGTGTGGGCACATACTAAGTAACTCATTGAGCCGCTCCCAATATTTATCGAAAGGCTCATTTTTATTTGTCTAAACGTTTGAATTTGAGCTTTAATGGAATTGGTTCGATGTGGGGGGAAGAAGTTTTGAAGAAACTTTGCTTGCATGTCCTTCTATGTTCCAATCGAGTTTGGTGCCAAAGGCCACAGCTAAGTCTTGGCCTTATCCCTTAGGGATAAGGGAAAAAGTTTGAGGCTAATGACATCTGCAGTGCATGCGTAATCCAGGAAGGTATCTCACGTCTCCTTGAACTATATTATGTGGAGGTAGGGTTTTTTCGACTCCATACCATGGATTTTAGGGAGGATTTGGATCACCCCATTTTGAAAAAGAAACAACCTCGTATTATATAGGAATATAATACATCCGAGAGTGACGATTCGCCCGGGATATAAGAGGTCTCTTATAGGGAGGTATGGTAACTCACCCTCACCCGTACCAAAACTACCTTGATCCAACATCGCACTCACACTAATAGTATCACTTCCATCTTTTGACTCTCTAAACATGTGACTCGTGATGGAGTTAGGTGGTGTCGGAGGTGGAACCTAAAACTGTGGACCACGAGGAGTGTATGGGCTATCGGAATTGTAGTCTGCTATAGGATTTTTGCAACTCTGGTAGGAGTAGACTGAGGAGTAGGTTGATGATTTTGAATGTAAGGATTTGAGAGATTCTATTTTTTTTTAATTATTTTTTTTGGAATTAGTGTCAAATTTTGGATTAATTCAACCTAACCTAAATGTCTACCTAATCCCCCAACAACGACGACTAAAACTTAACGCGACTCAGAATGTGTCTCTAATGCATGTGAATTATGTCTCAAGTGTAAGACTGTCGTGTATGTAATAATGTAAGCAAGTCGGGTATCGAATATAAGAAATAGGATATAAGGTGTGATGACGAAAAGGGCAGATGAATAACCTTTTAGTTGACTTATAAAAAGAAGAAAAAGATAATTTTTGGGATTTTTTTATTAACTAACGCAAATTAATTAAACTAGAGAATTAACTACTCATGCGAGAATAACTAAGTGACTTTAAATAAATGTGAGAAAATAGAGTTGGAGTACACTTCCCTGGACCATCGGTAGTTATTTAGAACATAAAATTTTCAAAAACCTAATTCTTAATTCTAAGAAGCATAAAATGATTTCTAAGCATTTGAAGTATGAGGATTTTACTCCTCGTAATATCAAATCAAAAATTGTATTTAACAGTAATGATAAATTACTGAAACTCATATTGTATCCTTAAACATTCCTGTTACCTATGGAAAACGGAATTAAAAGACTTATAATATTTGTATCGATAAGATTTCAAGCCTTTGAATTATTGATTAGATTCTATTCACTTTTCAATCCATTCGTAAAACATAGGTTCGGTTCATGTATCCCAACCCTCTAATAGCTTAACCGGACATAACGTGATTTCCAATTAACACGGTCTCTGCGTTGCATGAAGTTATGATATGTAGATGTTGTATTTAATCATACATAAACGAATTTTAGCAATAAATTAGAGAAGAACAATCTAGAATTGAGATGAATATTGAAAGCAAAGAAATATATTACTTTTACTGAAGAACACCTAATGAAAATATGAAGAATTCTATAACTTGCTCGAATAATCTTGCTCTAGTGTTACTTGACTTTTTCTAGCTCCTAAACTTAGGTTAAAAGTTGTCTAATTTTGTCTTAGAACAATGAATGAAATATATCTCACATTTCTACAAGTGTTTTAAACCAAAAAAACTCTCCAAAATAAGTGGAATTAAATATGGAAATTTCGCATAACAGAAAAGCGAACCGGTTCCACTTTAGAATCGAACCAATTCTACTTTTATTAAAATCCCTGAAAATCTGATCCATTCCTACTCAGAACTGAAACGGTCCTGATTTCTTCTTTGATTTGTCTCATCTTCTAAATCTCATATCTATTCAACCGTATCTTGGATTGAATTGTCGTTTCTTCCTATATACTTGTGATCTTGATGTCATCAAATTCTCTTTAGGTCCCATATCCGGATTCTGATTATACATTTACAAATTTTCCCTAGACTTTTTGTTTTAGTTTTCATTCCAATTTCTCTCTTTCTTCCACGTGCATAAAATACCTGTAAAATATAAGAGAAATACATGAAACACAATGTACTTGCAGGAAGAGGTTAGTAGCAATAATATGAGATAAAATCATCAAATTAGCATCGCAATGGATAATAAAAGTAGATAAACCACGAGGATAAATATGAAGAATTTATGTCTAATCACAAGATTTTCAACGTATTTTTTGAAGACGTAAGGACAAAGTTTTAGGAATTTCATTCATTGTGACACATTTCATGTCATATTTCATCTTCGTGTTTCTTAAGATCTCTCAAAGATGAATGCATATATATTTTGATCTTTTGAACTTAATACTGGATTTTTATTTTTATGAAATGTTTAAGGTCTTCTTTTAAAAGATTTTAAAAGAAAAATATTTTTTTCTTTTTAGTCGTTCGACTGAGTTTATACTGTTCATTCAAACGAGATATGAATGTTGTGAGAACGACCTTCAAATGAACATCAAATGGGATATTTTGTTTCTCATAAATATATCGTTCGGAGCTCGTTTGAATTGTGTTCAAATGGTTTTGGTATGTTCATTCGAACAAGTTCTTATATGGTTTGAATGATAATTTATTTTCATTCGAAGAACTTTGTCTTCATTCGAACAAGTTGCCTAAAAAAATGTACCGTCTCAAAAAATGTTTTTTTATATGTGATAGTACTAGAATTAATTTTCATTGAGAATCTTGGCAAAAATCACTCTCTAATCACAAATAAAAGCCTCCAAACCCCAGTTTCACCCAAGCTCTTTGAGGTCCAAGATTCAATCTTTATATTCTTTGAGATATCATTTGGGACCAATGTTTTACTCCTCATCATCTTTATTGAGTACGTTTTATACGTTGAATTCAACATTATTGTTTAAACATGGTGGATTCCGTATTTGTTGTGTTGTAGTGAAGAAGTGGAGTGTACGTATTTCGCATCCATAGACGGTTTTTGAGCTCTATTGGCAAAAACCAATGTGTGCATGGACTCACATGTTATGGAAATTGCACGGGTGGAGTTCTATGTGTCATTGCGGATAAGAGTATGAAGATCGAAGATGCAACAAGGCTTGAGAGGGCATCAATTCGTTATGTAAGTCATTTGTCGACTTTTGCAATTCCTTATCATAGTGATTTGTGTGGCTAGGCCATCTGAGGTTTTTTCTTTATGTCCTCGTACATCGATGTGTTGCGGTTTATTATTTTACTTTATCCTTGTTCTCACTTAGATGCATGTTTTAGGACAAGATAAAGTTTGGTAAACTGTTTATCACAACAACTGTTTAAAATTGGTTCATAGGGTTTATTTTGTTTAAGTTTAATATTTAACTCAAAAAATTAAAAATTCTTTTTTATTTAGATCACTTCGTATAGCCCCCACGACATGAAATTGGCATCAGAGCAAGAACACTGTGTTTATGTGTTGGATCTGTGTTTATGCATGAATTATAGCAATTGTTATATGGAGGGTCAATCGTTTTCTTGTCCACCTATGTTTTATGGGTCAAATAACGTACACTAGAGGATGCATATAAAATAAGAACTTAAAGCAATAGACGAGCATGTATGGCAAGTGATTATTATAGGGTGGTTCACACGATGACTTTAGTAGGTCAAGTTTATGTACCTAAACCTTTAGAAAAATGGAGTGAGGATGATCATAAGTTGTGTAATTTTAATTCACGTAGATTGAATGTGTTGTTCTATGCCGTCACCCCAGAGGAGTTCTGTCATATTATGACACGTGAGACGTCTAAAGAGGCTTGTGACATACTCTATATCACCCATGATGGTACTAGTTTTGTTAAGGATTCCAAACTCCAAAACCTCACCACTCAGCTTGAAACCATTAAGATGGAGGAATATGAAACCTTTGATGAATAATATGTTAGATAGTTATTGCTAACTCTTCTTTTAATTTAGGATAGAGAATACCTTAAATCGAGTAGTCAAGAAAAGTTTAGGGTCTTCAAATGGAAGATTTAATTCAAAAGTGACAATTTTGAATTCCTTGGGTACTTTGGACTTTACGAAACTCAAAGATCTTGTGGGTGATCTTCAAACCTACAAGCTTAACATGTTTTCATCCAAAAAAAGGAAGAAAGAAAAGATAATTTCTTTGAAATCCCAGAAGCAGAAAACATGTGTTTTGGATGATGAGTCTAACATCAATTCTTATGTTATGGCCATGTTTGCAAAGAAGTTTAGAAAAAATAAATCATGTTTGAAAATGAATCAAAAGATGTAAAGAAATTTGTGAAAAATATGTATAACAAGGCCGATCAATTCCCTAAAAAATTATAGTGATAGGTATGAATTGGATACATGCGTTGGTTATGAGAGTTATGGCCATAGGACAACCAATTGTTCCACTAAACTAAGGAAGGAGGGAAAAAAATCGAAGGTGTACAATGTGATCCTTAGTGATAGTGATTCGAAAGAGGTATTCGATTGCCCCATTAAGTGCAACAACGTAGCATTCATGGCTAGTCATGCGAGCCTTGATTAAGAATCTTTCCATAAAGGTGATTCTGGGCATGACACTTTTTCGTCCATTATTTGTGATTCCCAAGTGTGTGATGGTGGAGAGAGTGGTATAGAAGAGGAGGAGGATAGTGAAATCTAAGTTGCCTTTCGTAAGTTATATGTAAAAATGATGAAATTAAAAAAGGATAACTTGAAGTTGGAAGCTAGATGAAAGAACGTATCTTAGGTAATGAAGAGAGTGATTTGACTGAGGATTTATGGCATATGAGAAGACTCTTAGGGAAAATATCTCATTAATTGAGGTGGAGGGAGATAGCCTTTGGGGATTAATGGAGATTTTGAAGAAGGATTCCCTTGAGTTTGAAGATTCTAATCATTTATTCGAGTCTAGTATTATGGAGTTCTAGGAGAAATTAAGAGACTCGAGTAATGTCAATTTTATTTGGAATCTAGGTAAAAAAAGATGGATAATATATTAGGCACCGTCTGAATCAAAGATAAGACTTGTGGTATTGGCTTCGATATTTCAAATTCTTTCACTACCAAAGCCAAAATCATGATTTTGAGAGAGTCAACCTTTGCTAGGAATGTCAGAAAAGGTCAACCCAAGGGTAACATTCCTCGTGTCTACACGTGCACATATTATGATAGGATAGGTCACCTTAAGTGTTTTTGCATTAACCTTAGAGGTGGCCCTAGGAAGTCTAATTCTAGAGTCACCCATCTTCCCAAATACGTGGGTTAGGGAATCATATTTGGAGGCTTGATATGATAGACTTATTAATTCTCAATTCTTTCACATGAGACTTTTCATGCTAAATCTAATGGTTGATTGTGTTTGCATGTTTACATACACTAGATTTTGTAGTTCATGTTATATGTATTTTCTAGTATGTTGTTTGAGTCTTTTGTCTTTTATATTTTCATTTATTGGGTCTTTTTGGAAAATACGAAAAGATTTTGTTTGTCTTTTGAGTTTTTTTTAAATTGGTGTCATTTTGAAAAATATTCAAAAACTCAAAAAGATTTTTTGTTTAGGTTTTGTTTAATTTTACACATTTTGTGTGGCATATTAGGGTGTTTGAATCCACATAATTCCATGTTTTCTTGTGGCTAGGACATTTGATTATGATTTTTAATTGTTAGAGTATTCTTAATCATGCTTTCGTGAAGTTGTTCGATTTTAATTTTCTTAATGGATTCAGTTTATAGTTAACTTCACACATGCATGGATGAGATCTTTTGGATTTTAACTTCATATGTTATATTTGAGCTAAGTGAGATATTCTCCCATCAATCTTCTTATGTACATATCTTTTGACTATGGGGATTTATGCATGTGAGAACCGTTGCCCATGAGTTTGTTGAATTTTATTGAATATATGAGGGTGCCCGAGAGAAGGATAGGAAATGAGAAAATATCCTTTGTGTGAAAGACACCGTTGGCAAGAGCATAAAAATGAGAAGCAAAGATAAAAGATCAAAAGCAAACTTGTTGTTTGTTTGATTTTCAAAAATGGTATCTTCAAAAGAATTGAGTGAGAAAATATGATATTTATTTTAATTTTGAGGGTGGTATAGTTAAAGACCAACATGTTTTCACAATGAATCCTAGTTATGCTTAACATGTCATGATACTATTGATTTGTAGAATCATCAAAATTCAAGGTTTGTGTGCACTGTGTTTATTTATTCTTTGAGTTCACACTATCTGTCACTTGAGGCTAAACTTTAGTTTGATAAAATTCTACGAACAAATAGAAATTGGATATTTTTTAGTGAATGGGACATCATTCATTTGTTTCAAGTTCATGACCCTTCACTGCATCCCATATGTTTAGACACATCGATGCTATGCTATTATGTAAAGCTTATATGTTTTATGTCATTTTGTGGTGTTTATACTTATATATATATATATATATATATATATATATATATATCTGTGTGTGTGTGTGTGTGTGTGTGTGTGTGTGTGTGCCGGTGTGCCATTGGTATATTTTGCATATCTATATATATATGGTATTTTTATTTTTGGTCTTTGCCTTTGCATTTAACACATGTTTCGATGTGATTTACATTTGAATCAAATTGTTTTTATTGGTATGAATGATATACGATCATCTTAGTATATTTTAGTGATTTGATTGGTATCATTATCTTTCTTGTGTACTTACGTTGGTATCATATTTTGCATCAAAATTGGTATTATTTGGTCATTGTTTGGATTATGTGTGATTGTGTTGTCAAGTTGTTTGTTATTCCATGTTTCACTTCACACATATGCATGACATTATTATTTCCTCTATATTTCCAATTGGTATCACATGTTCTCACATATTGAGGTAGATTTGAGTATTTTGAGGAGAAATGGTCCTATTATGCACATTTATTCTTTGTCTATTCCTGAATAAAAAGGGGGAGAAATGGTATCTCAATCTTTATAGTCTGGGGGAGATTTTTGCCTTAGGGGGAGGAAGACATCCTAACATATGTAGATATTATTAGACAAAGGGGGAGGTTTTATTCTTATTAAGATTTATATTGTTATATTCTCTTTTCATTTGAAGGTGTCTCTAAGTGCACATGTTTGCAATGATGCGAAAGAGATTACACAAGAGCAAAGCTAATCAGAATCTATCAAGTTTCTGTACTTTTTACTTTTGGGTTGGAGATTGAGTCGTTGAGAGATCTTGATGACCCATAGGTTTTTATTTTTGATTTTGTCCTAGAATAACCAAAGGGTAAGATTTGTAAGGACAAATTTCCGATTGAGTCAATTGTTATTTATTGACATAATTTCGGACATAGCATTTTGAGTCATAAGTTAGGCTTTGTGTATATTAACCTTTCAAGCCTATAATGTGTTTGTTTGAAGACGAAATGGAAAACTTTCAGAAATTGGATCCACTGTGTCATGTTTCATGTCACGTTAAGTCTTCATGTTTCTAAGGATCTCTCATATATGAATGCATATACATTTTGATAATTAGAACTTAATACTGGGTGTATTTCTTTATATAATATTTAAGGGGTGCTTTTAGAAATTATTAAAAGAAAATATATTTTCCTTCTTAATTGTTCGAACGAGTTTATTGTTGGGGTTGTATACTAAAAGTCATGGTTCACTAGTAAAATTTAGTATGTCTATTTAATGAGAATCTTCAAAAGTACTTGTTTGCTTCATATTATTAATATATTTATGCATAGGTGCCTTTTATTCTACATAATAGTTGATTTAGGGTGTAGAGTTCGGCTTACGCACGGAAGATCAAATCATCGGTTCTTGTAGAATATAAGTATGGCTTACAGTCTTAGATGGAAATGGGCACGCCATCGGTAGGATTGTAACACTATATTATAGTAGGTCTATCTTGATTACAAAAAATGATATACTTTCGAATTATTGTGCTAATACACTTTGTGTGTATTGAACGGGACCAATTTAAAACTTTCTTTATACTAACTATATAATATAATGCACATCTCATGGTTATTATGAGTGCTTATGATCTAAATCAAGACATATTTGATGGAAACGTGTATGAATTGTTCATTACTTTGACCTATTGGGTGAGATTCATTTATCGATCAATAAGCTTGGTAGATTGGGTAATGCAGATTAGTGTATGGTGAAAGTTAATTATGAATATAATCTACGCCTTGGTATAGAGCTTAGTGATGCCCTCTTGATGTAGATTATAGGTTTGATTATGTCAAACTCGGCTGGTGGATTTAATTATCCGACATATCAAATAAGTTAAGCAGACGATCTCAAGGAATTTATAAGAGATCGATTAAATATAATTGTTAGTAATTTACTTTAATCGACGGGTATCTGTAATCTTAACGTGGTGAGATTATTAAGCATTTAATAACGAGGATCTCGAAATTATAATTTTGAGATAGTACACTAGAGTGAAATTATTATTCTTTAGTGGAATGAGTAATAAGTTAGAGAATTATGGAATTAATTAAAGAGTTTAATTAGGATTCCTAATTATGTAGGAAGTTAGTCTCCAATTTCTCTTGGGGTTCTCCTTGCTAGCCTACATATGCAATTGCTTGTCCCACAATAAGTATGGGATCATTATAGATCATAAAAATACCTAAAAGGAGTTGTAAGGTCATGATCCTTGGTGCCCACCCACCAATGACATGTATTGTCTTAAATGAATAGCATGGAAGATCTTGAAGCCTCTTTCTAAGCTCTCATATTGTAAAATTGATTTTGGATAATTAAAGAGTCCAAAAATTATGAAATTAAAACCATGGGTTCATGATACATAGAGGAAGAGGATGAAGAAATTTAAATTCATTCAAAGATCGATTGATCTGTCTGCTTAACGTATCTTTATAAAGCAGTGATTCACAAAGGAAATCTGACCACAAAGATTAGATCTAGAATCGAATCAATACGTGATCAAGAAGGTGGATTAAATATTCAAGAAAGTTTTATAATACACATAAACCCTAACATAATACTTTTAGATTCATGTATATAAAGGTTTTGGGGTGAAATCAATTCAAGAACACATGATTTTATCTTCCCAAACAAATTTACGACACGTCACACTATCTACTTTTTGGACCCATAGCTTGAGAATTGTTGATCGGATAGGGCTGCAAATTTTTCTATAGGTTTCAGAGGTTGAAATATATAAAACTTTCAAAAGATCTTAGTTTTAATCTATTAAAATTTTTTAAAAAAATCCTTTCAATTTCGTGGCTCCCAGACCCTTATATTTACAATACAGATCGGTCTAACACAAAAGAGATAAATCTCTATGGTTCAAGCCAGAAGGAACTACAAAGGTATGAGATCTTAAATCTCCTCTTTAGATCCACAGTAATTAATTTTTTTTTATTAAAATCCAATTATCATGTAAATCAAATGATCTGGTATTTTATTTTAAGTCCTCCAGCATCTGGTATCAGAGCGGGATTTTGATTTACATGATAATTTGGAAATCCTTGTTGTCCATTTAAATAGGTTTAATAGATTTAGTTTGAATATTTAATTAATCTTGAATTAATTCTAGATGTAAGATTTAAATTATTTTTGCAGAGATTCAAAAATTCCGTCCCTCCATTATGGTCCGATTCATGTATATTATTTTATATGATTGCATCCTATACTGGTTTATGTGTAGTTATTTTTTTGTTTTCGATTGGGTTGTAATAATTAACTTTTAGTTTTAGATCACTAGATCTAGTTGTAATTATTACTTGTAATTTTTTAGGTACGTCGGAATCTACATCGATTGATGAGCTGGACACCGAAGATAATTTTAGGGACGAATGAAGTTTATTAAACATTTTGGATAGTTTTGGTGGAATCTTATTGTGTCATAACATACCATGGGAGTGTCATTTAATGATTATGACATCACACAGAGGTGCCACAACACACTTCGCAGGCAGACTAGTTACCCTGGTGATATAGCACGGTGGTGCGGTTATGTGTTGTTTTGGCACGAGCAAACTTTCGAAGTATTTTAGTTGTGGTGGCACAGTGTGGGTAAACTTTGACTCAACCTAGATTATCTATTTGGGGTTGTTCCTTACATGAGAAGGATTCTTATAGACCAAGATTGCATGGGATAAAGAATTAGAGACCATAATAAAGAGGAACCTAGTTTTTTAGTTTCCTTACAGTTTATGGACTATGTCTATTATTTTTCTTATTTTGTTATGATTGTGGTTCTTGATTAATATTTATGTTTAATTTAATGACATATTAAAATTAATTATTTTAGCGAATCCATTTCATTGGACAATATGGATAAATATTATTGGACCCGGCCTTCGATCATAATTTTATTGGAAAATAGAATTTTTGGTGTTCCATTTTAAATTTATTAAATTTAATGGGTTTATCTATTACTCGAATTAAATTTACTTTCTAGAATTATTTCAATTTAAATAATTTATTTTTTTTATATTTAAAATAAGGAAATTGATCATTTAAATTGGAATAACTAAATTGGAAAATTCCATTATTTTAATTTGGTCAATTTAAAATTGAATAGTCTCCATGGTTATTTGTTTAATTTAAATTTTTTAAAATTGTGGGGCTTTAATATATGTAATTAGAAAATATAAATTGAATTGCAAAATTTATTTTGTGAATATAAAGGAATTAAAAATTTGTATTTATTACATGTGTTCTGAACGCGCGGGAATTCGGGCAATCGAAAATTATTACACTCGTCAGTTACCCTTTATTTTAAAAAATTTAAAATTAGACTTGTCTTTCTGACAACCCTCACAAAACTTTTAAATTACTAAGTGGGAGAGGGATTTGGTCATAAACAAATCTCGCAGTCTCCACCAATGGTTTTTAGGTTTTTAATAACAAGTAGGTTCTCCAAAGAGGAATACTAATTGTTGTGGTAACCAGTGCAAATTCCTTATGGGTAATTTTGGGATCATATTCATAAGGACGGCTCCCCAATGGAGGAGTGTATGTGGTATGGGATATACTAAACTTAGTTGGTGGTATACACATAGAAACAAAATTATCGTAGGTTCTCCAAAGAGGAATGTTGTAATTTTATGCGATCAAAGTGTCAGCCATTAATTTTATTTGGCATATTTTTTACCTAGATGATAAAATAAAGGAATTCGCCTGCCTAATATGGATAATAGGTTCTTTAAAGAGGAATATTATTCAAATGTTAAATGAGATGCCGAAGAATTATTTTTAAATGGTAGAGGGAACCAACTTTAAATCGAATTCAAAGTTCATTGCTTATCATAATATGTTCTTTATTTTATGATTCCCTAGTTTAAATGGTAACTCCAATATCCACTTGTTTCATACTCAATTTTACGTAACTTTTTCTAATAATTAAAAGGACTCAATTTAAATTGGACATAGTGTTGACGGTAGAGAAATGCATATGTGTGTTTTCTCAGTGATGTCTTGAATAGTCATGTTATAATATTTATGTAAGGAAATCTGGAATATAACTGGTCAAGATTCATGAGATGACACAATATGACTTGCGCACTAAGTCAAATATATTGTGATATCGGTATTAATCAGTGTCCATTGCATATGATATGATGATTATCTCACATTTAATGTTTGATAATCAGGGTCATATAGTTAGGTAGGTTGTCATGAATGATTTTAAGGGAATATTAGTATGATTGATACAACCCTAGTTATAAGATTACATTTAGATGGTGATTTATCATCTGAAGGAACTACAAACCTAAGGAGGTGAAATTGATGGGAAAACCCACGTCAACATCCTCCTCAATAGAAGGTTTTATCATGATATCATTTAAGTATTCAAGTTACTGAAATAACTTCACTTTTTATCCGAAAGGTGGATAAAATTTAAATTCAAATCAGAAACTATTAAGTCAAAATTTTGGAAGTGGCTATGTTTCAAAGGCAGTTAGTGACTTATGTATTCATAAGTGAATTTACTAAGAGCGGTCAGAACACTAGTAGGAGTTAATAAGCTTATTTTCTTTAAAAGAACAAAGTAGTTACATTTTGTTTGTGAAAAGATGAATAATGTTTAATCGGTTGTTCTATGGAAACATGGATTATAGACACATGAGAATTAATAATTGGTTACTGGAAACCAATCAACTAGTGATAGGTGAGTTTATTAACAACTAGAAATTTATAATTGCAATGGGAGACGTGAGTCTTAGTTTTGATAATTAGATATTAATTTGAAATGATTTCTTACAAGTATGTAATAATAGAAGAAAATTTATTTCAGTTTTCTAATCTTTTTATGGAAGGATATTTGTTTTAATGGTAATAAAAAAATATCCATCTTTGGTACTAAAGCAAATAATCATTGCAAAATAAATCTCATATTTAGTACACTGTAGTTTTTGAATAACAGCCATGGTTTATCATTAAAACCATAAGATTATTCTTTAAAACCCATAATGTCTATATAACACCAAATACCAAAGTCATTTTATCTAAATGGATTCTAAACTGGTAGAAGATGGGTTCTTACATTCATTGGAAGTGGAATCACTTCTAGTTAGTGAATATGATTTTAATAGAAAATGACCAGGACGTATTGTAGCTACAGATATATTAGAAATGGTTTATTATGATTGATATAACTACCTATTCGAAAATTTAAGAATTAAATTCAGTAGCTCGAATTATATGCATGAAGATAATGCCACAAGTTACTTTCAGTAATAGTCTGTAAAAGAGAGAAGATGTAATTCCCCGTATTTTTATGACCTTTAATTATGTGATTAATTAAATTAAATTGGGAAAAATTAATTTAATAATAATTTGAATTTTAAAATACATAAATACTAACGTGACGAGAGTTAGTAATTATTGGTACAAATTATGTTGAATATTACTTAATGAGTAAAGTAATATATGAGATTGAATTTATTAAAATTATCGTGAGTGAATAATAAGACATTTATAGAAATTAAGTTGGGACGCACGTGTCAGTCGTGTCGGGACTAATTTAAAGAAATAAAAAGTAAATTAATTCTAAGTCGCTTGTATAGTCATTTTGAGTGCACCAATGTGTCCTAAAGGGTCAAGATAGTCAGAAAAGTGTACTCGGGGGTTTTGTTTGGGTCTCGGGACGTTTTTAGGCCTAACCGACAACCCAGGAGGGCATTTTGGTAATTTCTAATTTTAGGTATTAATTAATGACAAAAAGTATAAGGCTATATTTGTTGTTAGATGTTGTCTTCTATGATTAGAACAAACACAACTTAAACAGGCCATTAAAGGAGGGAGGCCAAGAGCTTTCACAAGGCTAGAATAATCCTAGTTGCACCGTTTTCACCACAAATGCCGCCAGAGTGTAGATCGGAGGAAGAGGAACTCAGACACACCATCAAATTCCAGAAATTCAAACCTTTATTCTTGAGGCAAGTATCTAACTTCATGTTCTTTAGTTGATAATACATCAATGATAGTGTAGGAGATATGATTTCATGTTCTCATGTAAATATAATGTTGTTTGGGAGATTTATATTGCAATTTTGAGTAGAAACCATGTTAGGACAACTATCTTGATATATATAGAAGATTAACTACGAAATTGAGGCCCAGTAGAGGTTGAAATCTAGAAGAATCATGAGGATATTGAATATGGTGATAAAAATAGGGTTCTTAATGAATTAACTTGAATTAATCCCTTTAATTGATGGCCCTTAATGAATTTGTATTTGTTATACCTTAGAAATCAGGTACTTAGGTTACTACAACTCTTGGTTTGATTTTTTGGGAGTTTAGGATGAATTAATAGAGGATTTGAGGGTGTAAATTGATGAACCCCGTAGGTTAAAAATATGGAGAAACTCAATAATAACCGATCGATCGATTGATCGACCTTGAATGTCGATCGATCGACTAGGTCGATCGATCAACACATCCTGGAATTTAAATCTTGTTTCTTTTTAATGTTAATCCAAACCTAATGCGTAAGGACCGTTAGACATAATCTAAATGCAATGATGGGACTTGGTAATGACCAATAGGGTTGTAGGTAAGGTTCGGGTAGTACGATTTTTATATGAGATTTAAGTGTGTGGTCACGAGGGTGTAAAATGGGATAAAGATCGTGTGTATGCTAAATTAGGTCTTGTGGGAATTAAGGATGACTTAAACCATTAGGGTAGAGAGTGTACACCTACTGATTTTATATTTATTAGAAGGATACAATTTGAGAGTCGAGATGTACTTAAGAACTTACGGTAATTGAGAAAATAAAAGAAGGAATTAATTATACGTAGGACTCGAGCGCTACGTTCCACGTATGGTTAGAATATGTTGTGGGTCATGGGTGTACCTATCTGAATTATATAAATAAATATATATATATATATATATGAGTGTATGTACATCTACATTATGTGAACATATGTGTTTAATCATACCCGCGCTCCTTGCTATCACAGAGGTTTTCGCATCAGAACAGTCTTATTCTGATGTGACCTTTATGGGGAATATTGACTTGTACCCTAGAACATAGGATCCTTGGTATAGGCTATCTGACAATGATAGTCAGACGGTCCTAAGAGACGTGATGGTATGTGCTGACCTCTTAGTGACTTGGAACTATTCTTCGCCTCCAATATGTGTATTTTGTGTTAATGCAGTTCGAGAGTGAGTCAAAACCAGTATTTCCCTCATTTGTACGAGGGGTACAGGGACTTGATAGAAAATTATGCCAGCACTATATATTTTATATGGGGTGCCCTACTAGTATATTTATTATATGTGTTAAATATATCTACCCATGATTCATCTACTGTACTTGTAAGTAAATAAAACTGAATAATTGATATTAAATAATTTAAGTGTTTGAGAACTTAAGGCAGTATTTAGATGTATATAGTTAGTTTGGTAAATTCATAAGAGAAAGTTATAATGCATAAATTATAGTTATGCAAACACGTGAATCAAGATTTATGATAGGAGATTGGGTTAGACTAGTTAATTGGGTTAGCTTTATCTAGATTAATTCAGTAGTATGTTAAGCGTGCACATTAGTTGAGAGGTTATCAAATGAGTCTCGACGCACTAACATGCATGTAATATCCACTGGTAAGCATTTTATATACTTGCTAAACTATTTTAAAGCTATTTTACACTCGGGATTTGACCCGTTTCTTATTATCTCCTATTTCTCTCTTGTGTGTGTGTGTGTGTGTGTGTGTGTGTGTGTCTATATATATATATATATATATATATATATATATATATATATAATAAAGGAGGAGGGACTTTTTGTCCTCCCCAATTAACAGTTCAGATTACACCTTAAGAGTTTGGTCTTTATCAACTCACGGCTAAGATTAAATGCAAAAGTTTGAATCTAATGATCTAAAATGATTTAAAAAGAGTTGATATTAGTAAATTTATTTGATGTCTTTCATAATGAATACTTATGTACAACATGTCTTATCCTAGCACTGCGCCTACCTACTAAGTGAACGAGTCTCAAAACGAAAAAAGGGCTCGGTAACTGATCCGTTTTAATTTCAAACAAAAGGCAAAACTGCCTTTTATCTTTCATGCCTCCATCTCTTATATTCCCAAGAAAGTGGATTCATTTTTGTCTCTCTCTCCTCTTCACATTCTCAGTTCTACAACTCCTCCCCTGTCTCTTTTACACCGCCTTAAATCGAGCCCATCAATGGCAACAACCAAGCAAAACTAAAGTCAGGAATTAGAGCTCTAAAATCAGGTGAAATAAAGTAACCAGGAATTAGAGCATTCAAGAGCCCCACACACATTACCCTCGCTGACGCCGGAGTTATTATCACCGTCGATGGCAGGTCTGAGAGCAAACCCATTCCCGGAATCTCTCTGGAGCTACTGCTAGTGGTGGAAATGTCACCTGAGCTTATATTAGTAGGAGTATCATCACTTCCGAATATGGATGATATGGTTCAGGTTGAGGAAGATAAATTTGAGTCAGCTTGATTAAAAGTTTCATTTAATGAATCATCAAGAGGAAAAAGAGTTTTTGAGGCTGGAGTACACAACTCCCTCTTGCTCATTTCTCATCCCTCTCTTGTACACCGGGTAAAAGCCTTCACTATTTTTTCTTTGCAACCTTGCGACGCTATTTTTTGCAGATCTGCTAGCAACACCGGGTAAAGCCTTTAACTCAATTTTTATTTTTTGCAGATCTGCTACCATTATCTGTCGTACTTCTTTGATTTTTGTTTTTTTAAATCCGTCTTTTCAGGTAATCAAACGTCTCCGCCTTTTGGATTTTTGGGTTGCATATATCCGATTGATTGTTATTTTTGCAGTTTGATTTTCTTTTTGGGTTTACTTTGCTTTGACCCCTGAGATTGGTTTTTTGATTTTTATGGTTTTAGTTTTTTATGGGTATAATCTTGGTTTAGTGCCTATGTATTGACAAAAACTCAAACTCAAATGTGTGGGGGGTATAATATTGGTTTGGTGCCTATTAGATCCCGTTTCGGATGAAACCAAAAAAACAGTTGGGTGTGTTCAAACCAAAACTCAAACTCAAATGGGTGGGGGTATAATATTGGTTTTGAATTTTTGGTTTTGTGGTTTCAATGTTTTGTTTTTGCCGATCTCACATCTATTTCGTATTAATGATCTGATCATTTGGGAATAAAATGTAATATGGGTTTTGGTTTATCATTTAGGAAGATGAGGTGATAATTGGGTTTGCTTTATTTTTTTGGATTTGGGTTTGATTTATTTTTGTGGGGCTCAATCTGTTTTCAAAAGCTCTGCTGTAATCATTTGGATTAAAAGTGTTTGTTTTAGTTTAAACTCTTGATGTTGGGGTAAACTAAAATCTTTGGACTTTAGTTTCTAATAAAGATCTTTAACAGTTCTTTATTTTTTGCAATGAGGATCTTTAACAGTTCTATTTGAATAAAGCATGTTCTTTTCATGATCTTACTAATATCCATGTATCTTTGGGGGTTACGGTTGGTTATGAAGGTTTCCTCGATAAATTTCTTTATTGCTTAAGTCTCATCAAACTCTCCAATACTCTTAATTGTTTTCATAAATGGTCCTTCAACACTTTTTGCTGGCTTAAATAGACATATAATTTTAATATTCTCTTTGTAACTATAACACATATACAAATGGATTTTTGTATTTGAATATTGCAAGGTATTTAACGCTCTGCCCTGTTTTAGTGGGAAAAAGTTTTGATATTCTCTACCCTGTTTAGTGGGTATAGTGTTGTATTGTATAGTGTAAATTGCTTTGTTGCATACAAATTGTTTGAAACAATGCCAAAGTGAATCATTTAGATATAAGGGGTTGGGTGAGTATTTGTCATGAAGGATGTTACATGTGTTGAAAGATGCAGATGATGGCATTTTAGACCTATTTGTATTCATTATTCCAAATATAATATCAATCCATTTTTTTTTCTTATCGTTGACTAATTTTGAATTTGGGCTTTTTTTTACGAAGAAGGTAGATTGGAGAAGGTTTAACCTATGTAGATCTTTTAATAAAATTTGGGTATTCTATGGGTAATTTTAGCAATAATTTTAGTTGCTAATATTCAACTAAAATATTTTTGTTGAATATTATCGAGTTGATGGAGTATAGTTAATGGCCTTTTACCATAATCTTTCATCTTTTAAAAAATTCTAGGTATTCTATGGGTAATTTTAGCAATCATTTTTAATATTCAACTAAAATGTTTCTGTTGAATATTATTGAGTTGATGGCGTAGAGTTAATGGCCTTTTACCATTATCTTTGGGTGTTTTTGTTTCTTACAAGTAACACAACTAATGATTACACTATTGATTTGCTAATAACACAACTACTCAATCTTTTTCTATCGTGCAAGGCTTGAAATGATGTCCGCAAAAAGCGCTGCAATACTCTTACGGGGCTCAATGCAGTAGGACAAACATTTTCCATTTAAAAGTCACTCTTCAAAGTACAAAGTTAGCTGCCATAACTTGACTTAATGCGTGGCCCAAGGCCACATAGTAGACCTAATAAAAAAATAGTACACACGTGAGTGATAAAAACATACAAAACACTAAAATAACCGCACGTTGTATGAGCTGACTGCTAAGACCACACAAACACGAGTGATCATATTCAACAATAAGACCACACAAAATCTCCACTAAGTGACCAACTAAAATTAAATTGTATAACTCACAAATTAAAATTAGTCTCCACTAAAATCTACACAAGCCAATTGATAAGACCACACAAACCCTAACGCGACACGAGTGATAATTTGAACTACAGATTTGGTTTTTCAAAAATTAGTTTGTAAAGAATTCATCTCCGAGCATAGAATTTGTATCGGAGATTTGGTTTTGAAAAAAATAGTTTGCGTTGTTGGCTAGACACTATTATTTCACCGTGCCTAGAATTTTTTTTATGAAAGAGTTGATTTTTTTGTCAAAATGTCTGTTTTTTATTTACAAAATCTATTATTTATAAAAGGAACTAATATGAAACCATTGCTTATTATATAACGTTTATTTAATTTGTAATATTTATTTATTTTTAAAATATCTAAAAATTATGTAATGGGTAAAAACTTAATAAAGGAAGTCTCTCTTTTAATTTTTTATCTTAGTAAATGAAATCTATATTTAGATTTAGAGACTAAATTGGTATTTTTAATATTAGGTAGTAGTAAACATTTTGTCATCAACATTTATGCCCCATTTTTTCATAATTAAACATAATGGTTTGGAACTTGAATATTCATTTTGTGGGAAGGGAATTGATTACATGTGTGTGGGGGAGAGTTCAATAATATAATTTATTTATAATCGGAAGTGTGAGTGTGTCGTAATAAAAACTATTCGGGAGGAAATTTATCACCGTGCCATCGGCACGGGTACACCCTAGTAAATATATATTACAGGTGCCCAGCCACAGGGGCGTCAAACTTAGATCTTTGGATTGTTGACGTGCTACAACTAACGTGGGAGATGCAGGTCTTTGCATTTAGACGACTTTATCCTTGTCATCTTAGCTCTTCACTTAGTCATATTAGATGGGGCATGTGTCCCCCATTTCTAGTTTCTATTTAGTTCAGAGAGAGTTTGTACTCTTTATTTATTTCATTATTCAATTTTAGTTGGGATTATTTTAATTATTACATTATCCTTCGATTGGGGATATTTTATTTGGAATGATTAATCTAGCCTGTTTATCCCACTTGGATGGTTTGGTATTCAATATTGTTATCTGTGTTCATGAAATGGTTTATGTATATAAACTCATAACAATGGAACTTAATCTATAAATGAAATGTTTTGACACTTAGCTTAATTATTTATTAGGTGATAAATAAAGAAAAAAATTTATTTTCGACAATGATGCTAAGAATGAACCAACCAGACACTTTCATTTAATTTAATAAAGGACTGATCACCCGGTATTTAATTAGGCAGGGTGTCACAGGTGGTATTAGAGCATGAGGTTCTAGTGTCCTTTAGGATCTGTACGGCTTAGTATGCTTCCAGCTTAGCATCCTTTGATATAGAGCCCTATCTTTAGGACTGTTGTATTCTTATTTATGTGATTATGTCTTCAGTTATTTGAGATTTAATAATAATTATGGACTAATAAATTCCTTCTCGTTTTAGATGCCTTCGAGACGAGCATCGAGGAACAAAAATGTCCAACTAGAGCACCCAGGAGCTCAGGCTCAGAGAATAATGAACACAGTCGAGTTTGCCGTCATAGTTGCTCAGGCGGTGAATGCAGCTTTAGCGGTGGTACAGCAGGCCCCACCCCAGGTTCAGGTTGTGGCACCAGTTCAAGCTCAGTTTACCACTGCATGGGAGAGAGTTAGGGATTCCTTTCAGAAGGCACGTTCCTAAGAGTTCTCAGACAGTTCTGACGTTGTCATCACGAGCTAATGGTAGAAAGAAATCTAGAGGTAGCTTCGCATATATGAGTGCACAAATATTCAGAGATAGTTACTGTCTGACTTCAAGCTATTAGGGGCCGCCTTACAGTGGTGGGAGTCCACTACCACTTTGGAGGAGAGGGAAAGTATGATGATTCAGAGTTTCTGGGTGCGATTTGACTGAAAATACTTTCCTTTCGTCGTGCAAACTGAGTTGAGGCGGAGACTATTAAATTTCAAGCAGGAAGGTATGACTGTTGCGGAGTATGAGGAGATGTTCAGAAGATTAATTACCATAGTGCCAGATGAGGTACCTACCAAAGAGAAGAAGATCGAGTTGTTCATAGATGACTTGACCTAGAGGATTCACCAGCACCTCTTGGATAATCTGTCATTGGGTACTTAGAGTGATGTACTCAAAGCTTCCTTATTACATTTCCAGGACCACCGCTTCTATCAGTAAGGAAGCAAATGAATCGAGGAGTCCAGCCGCAAGGCCAGACAGGAGGTAGTAATGCCAGTAGGGCACTAGCAGCTTAGGGGCAGGTCTGTAAGGGTGAGCAGAGTTCCCATCAGGGGGACCCTACTAAGCAATTCGGATCTGGGGACTCTAGGTAGGGACATGGGAGTTATAGACAGGGAAGCAAGGCCAATCCTATCAACTGGCCCAGCAGGGCCAACATCGTTACCCGAAGGGCCAACAACAGGACCAATAGGGTCAGTGGAGGGGTGGTAACTGCCATCAGGGCCGAGGACAGCAGGGACAGAGGGGATGAAATTTCAGGGGCAGGTGCTTTGGTTGGGGTAGGAATAACCATAGGCGTCAAGATTACTGAGAGGGGGATATTCCCCTGCAACAGTAGGGTCCCCGTCAGGAGCTACAAAGATTGATCTTCCCAAATGCCCTCCCAGCACCACCTTAGATACCAGCCTTACCATCCATCCCAACAGTCCTAGTTCAACAGGGACAATTATAGTATGTACGTGTTTATAACATCCACCAAGCAGCAACACCACAAGCGCCACTCGCAGTTAAGGCTACGTTTCATATCCATAGTACTATAGGGCTATTTTATTTGACACTGGGGCATCACACTGCTTCATAGCCACAAGTTTTGCACGTGCTATGGGGTTATTGGATACAATTGAGAGTATTATTACGTGTGTAGACTCACAATTGGGTAATGGGTCGTTGATTTTCTTTGTATGCCGGGGAGTAGGTATAGAGATTGGGAGCCTGATCTTTCCTGCAGATATGCCAGTCTTAGATATGCACGAGCATGATTTCATTATTGGCATGGATTGGCTTACTGCTTATAGAGCCATGATAGAATGTTTTAAGGGGAGCATTATTTTTGCTATCCCGGGTCAGGAAATGTTTATGGTGGCAATGCCTCGTCTTAAAGGAGGATCATCCACCCATATATATTACATAGAGGAGGAGACCTCTAAGGAGATAATGATTCCCATTGATTTTATTCTTGTAGTTCGCGAGTATTTCGATGAGTTCCAGGATATATCGAGGGTACTACTAGCCGAGAGATAGATTTAATTATAAATTTAATGTCAGGCACTCAGCCGATAGCCCGTGCACCCTACCGCATAGCTCTAGCTGAGATGAGGGAGTTACGAGACCAGATTGAGAACCTATTGGGATAGGGCTTCATTCACAGGGGTACCTCACCTTGGGGTGCTCCCGTGCTATTTATGAATAAAATAGATGGGTCATTGAGGTTGTGTGTGGACTACCGAGAGTTGAACAAAGTCAGGATATGAAATAAGTATCCGTTTCCACGAATCGATGACTTATTCGACCAGTTGAGAGAAGTTATCTTCTTCTCAAAGATATACTTGAGATTAGGATATCATCAGTTAAGAATTAGGGAGCAGGATGTGTCGAATACTGCTTTCTTGACATGAGATGGATCCTACAAGTTCCGAGTTATGCCATTTGGGCTAACCAATGCTCCAGCCGTGTTCATGGACTTAATGAACAGGGTGTTCAGAGGGTTCCAGGATCAGTTTGTCATTGTCTTCATAGATGACATTCTTATTTATTCCCAGATTGAGGAGGAGCATGCCGACCATTTAAGATGGGTTCTTCAGACTCTAGGAGAGCATTAGTTATATGCTAAGTATGAGACGTGCAGATTTTGGATATTTGCGGTCCATTTCTTGGGGCACATTGCTTCCTCCATGGGAATATCCATAGGCCTGGGGAAGGTGTCCGCAATGAGGGGGTGGGGGTAGCCCACAAAACCGTCAGAAATTCGAAGTTTCTTAGGATTGGAAGGGTATTACAGGCGGTTCATTTGAGCTAACAACGGTCGCGTTTGCCTTACGTATTTCGAGACACTACTTGTTGGGGGAGAAATTTTGCCTGTTCACAGACCACAAGTCACTGCAATATGGTTCACTCAGTGGGAGTTGAACATGCATCAGCGCAGGTGGCTGGAGTTTGTGAAATATTATCAATTCGAGAATTAGTATCACCCGGGGAAGGCTAACGTAGTTGATGATGCGTTGAGCCGTAGGTGGGGGTGGCAGAAGTGTGGAAGGCAAAATGGAAAGAGTTAGGACATCAATATGAAGTGGCCCGATCCTTTATATCAATTATGACAATCACACTAGAGATTGTTACGAGGGTGATCCAGGCCCAAGCTGTTGATTCGTTTTGCTAGGATCAGATTGTAAAGCTTCTTGCCAAGGGCACAGAGTCCTACTTAGTGAGTTCAGATGGGGGTTTATGATTTAATGGGAGATTAGTGGTCCTTGAGGGGGAGGACTTACGTCATGAAGTGATGACAGAGTCGCATGGATATCGATTTGCAGTACATCTGGAAGGAGATAAGATGTACCGGGATATGAGGCGACAGTACTGGTGGAGTGGGATGAAGAAGGATGTTGTAGAGTTCGTGTCCAAGTGTGCCACCAGCCAGTTGGTAAATGTGGATCATCAGAAGCCATAAGGGTTACTTAAGCCGCTAGAGATCCGTATGTGGAAATAGGAGATCATTTCCATGGATTTCATCACTGGTTTGCCTACATCACAATGAGGTAATGATTTTATATGGGTAGTGGTGGGTCGGTTGACCAAAGTAGATCATTTTCTACCGGTGCGGACAAACTACACTATGAGACAGTATGCCCAATTATTTATTACTGAGATAGGAGGTTGCATGGGGTGCCCCTGGATATCGTGTCCGACAGAGATAAGATTTTTGTGTCATGCTCTGGGAGAGTTTTCAGGAGGCTATGGGTACCGAGCTACGGTTGAGTACGACTTATCACCCGCAGACAGATGGAAAGACTAAGCGTACAAATCATATGCGGGAGGATATGTTACGCATGTGTGTCCTTGATTTTTGAGGGGGTTGGTAACAGTACCTTCCATCGGTGCAGTTCGCTTATATTAAGTACTACTAGTTTATAATTGGCATGGCCCCATTTAAGGCATTATACAGTAGACCTTGTCATTCTCCCGCTTATTGGTTAGAGGTGGGGGACAACAATTTACTCGGGACAGAGGTAATTTAGGACACGTCATCCAGGATTGAGACGATAAGGAGTCGCATTCGGGTAGCCGAGAATTGGCAGAAAAGCTTTGCCAATGTAAAGAGGTCCTTCAGGAGGTTTAGCGTGGGGGACCAAGTATTACTATGAGTATCTCCTATGAGAGGAGTAATGAGGTTCGAGAAGAAAGGGAAATTGGCTCCGAGGTATGTAGAACCATTTTCCATTATCGAGAGGATCTGATCGATGGCATACAGACTTGGGTTGTCGGAGCACTTGCACCGTATTCATGATGTGTTCCATATTTCGTCATTGAGGCGGTATCTTCGGGATGATTTGGCCCATACTCACATTGCGATAGAGGTGAGTGACTTGCAGCCCGACAATTCTTATGAGGAGAGACTAGTGGCTATCCAAAACCATAGTAAGAGGAGTTTTAGGTCGAAGGTATTCCCACTTGTACGGGTCCAGTGGGAGCATCATAATGTAGATGAGTCCACTTCAGAGCGCGAGGCAGACATGCATGAAAAATATCCAGAACTGTTTTTACCAGGTATGCCTTATTTTCCAAATTTTGGGATGAAATTCCGTTATTAGGGGGGAAGTATGTAGTACCACGTATTTTTATGGCCTTTAATTATGAGATTAATTAAATTAAATTGGGATAAATTAATTTAATATTAATCTGAATTTTAAAATACATATTTACTACTGTGACGAGAGTTAATAATTGTTGGTAAGAATTATGTTGAATATTACTTAATGAGTAAAGTAATATATGAGATTGAACTTATTAAAATTGTCGCGAGTGAATAACACGACAGTTATAAAAATTAAGTCAGGACACGCGTGTCAGTCGTGTCGGGACTAATTTAAAGAAATAAAAAGTAAACTAATTCTAAGTCACCCGTATGGTCATTTCGAGTGCGCCAATGTGTCTGGAAGGGTCGAGATAGTCAGAAAGTTGTACTCTCAGGACGTTTTTAGGCCTAACCGGCAACTCGGGAGGGCATTTTGATAATTTCTAATTTTAGGCCTTAATTAATGACGAAACTTATAAGGCTATATCTGCTATTAGATGTTGTCTTCTAGGGTTAGAACAAACATAACTCACAGAGGCCATTAGAGGAGGGAGGTCAGGAGCTTTTCCAAGGCTAAAATCATCCTAGTTGCACCCTTATCCCCACAAACGCCGCTGGAGTCTAGATCGGATGAAGAGGAACTTAGCCACACCATCAAATTCTAGAAATTCATACCTTTATTCTTGAGGAAAGTATCTAACTTGTTGTTCTTGAGTTGATAATACATCCATGCTAGTGTAGGAGATATGATTTCATGTTCTCATGTAAATATAATGTTGTATGGGAAGTTTATATTGCAATTTTGAGTAAAACCATGTTTGGACAACTATCTTGATATATATATATATATATATATATATATATATATATATATAGAAGATTAACTGTGAAATTGAGGCTTAATAGAGGTTGAAATCGGGAATAATTATGAGGATATTGAATATGGTGATAAAAATAGGGTTCTTTATGAATTATCTTGAATTTATCCCTTTAATTGATGGCCCTTGATGAATTTGTATTTGCTATATGTTATAAATCATTTACTTAGGTTAGTAAAACTTTTGGTTTGATTATTTGGGAGTTTGGGACGAAATAATGGAGGATTTGAGGGTGGAAATTGATGAAACCCGTAGGTTAAAATTATGCAAAAACTCACCAAAAACTGATTGAGCAATCGATCGACCTTGAATGTCGATCGATCGACTCCTCTTGGAATTTAAATCTTGTTTATTTTTAATGTTAATCCAACCCCAATGGGTAGGGACCCTTAGACAGAACCTAAATGCCATGATAGGACTTGGGAAGGACCAGTAGGGTTGTAGGCAAGGTTCGGGTAGTACGATTTTTATATGAGATTTAACCCTGGGATCACGAGGGTAAAAAATGGGATGAAGATCGTGTGTATGCTACATTAGGTCTTGTGAGAATTATGGATGACTTAGACCATTAGGGTAGAGAGTGTACACATACTAATTTTATATTTATCATAAGGATACACTTCGAGAGTCGAGAGGTACTTGAGAACTTGCGGTAATTGAGAAAACAAAAGAAGGAATTAATTATACGTAGGACTCAGGCGGTATGTGCCACGTATGGTTGGAATATGGTGTGGGTCGTTGGTGTACTATCTGAATTATATAAATAAATACATATATATATATATATATATATATATATATATATATATATGCGTGAATGTATATCTATATTATTTGAACATCTGTGTTTAATCATACCCGCGCTACTTGTTATCGCAAAGGTTTTCACTTCGGGACGGTCTTACTCTGATGTGACCTTTATGGGAAATATTAACTTGTACCCCAGAACATAGGATCCTTAGTACAAGTTAACTGAGAATGATAGTCAGACGACCCTAAGAGACGTGAGGGTACGTGCTAACCTCTTAGTGACTTGGAATTATGCTTCGCCTCCAATATGTGTATTTTGTTTTAATACAATTCGAGAGTGAGTCTGAACCAGTATTTCCCTCATTTGTATGAGAGGTACAGGGACTTGATAGCAGAGTATTCCAGCACCATAGATTTTATGTGGGGTGCCCTATTAGTATATATATTACGAGTGATACACTACACCAAATCTGCCCATTTGTCAAGGTCATTGACCTTGACAAATTCACCTTGTCAAGGTCAATGACCGTGACATTTCGAGGCGAGACAACTTTTTTTGTCACGGTCGTGTCACGGTCATTGACCTTGACACAAAACTCGCGTTTTGTGTCACGGTCGTGTCAAGGTCAATGACCGTGACACGTTTGTCACGGTTATAAACCGTGACAAAGCCGTGACCCTTTTTAAAAAAAATTGTCACGGGCATTGACCGTGACAAGTCCGTGACAAATGTTGTCACGGACTTGTCATGGTCATTGACCGTGACAATTCTGGGCAGAATTTAAAAAAAATCTGTTGGGCAGTATGGCCACCGCCACTGCCCAGCAGTATATTTGTACCTGTTATAGCAACGTTGTACCTGTTCCAAACATCATATATCCAACACAAACTAAAGATAATGCAAATATATATTCATGACAGTATAATCCAAATCTTCAAAGTAAAAATAATATACATGATGATATAATCCAAATATAATTAAAATGGACAAACTTAAAAATAATGTTACTACATGTCTTAGATAAAACTGAGGAGGTGAGTAGGCCACACGACATACGAATTGACGCACCCACTAATATACGTCGTGCCGCATTGTTCGCGCAACCACAATAGGGAGTTCTCCTTCCTGGGTATGACATGCGTGACGAGCACCCTGGACTCCATCTGTTGAAGCACACGTCCATGGACGATTCCACCCTCGACGATATTCGGGTCCCTCAACCCCCGCCCTATCCGCTGGCCATCAAATATGTCCAATATGAACACGCTCGGCCAACCAATTGTCGATAATGGTCTGTTGGAGGGCGTCAAATAGGGAAGTGGATCGTCGAAGTACGAACGTGTCGGTGATGAAGCAGCGAGGTCCACATCCTCGTCATCCTGCGCCTCGTCCTCCCGCACCTCCTCCTCCACCGCCTTCTCCTTCCCTTTCCCTTTACCTTTCTCTTTACGGTCTCCACCCAACGTACGCTTCATGAATGCGTACATATCTTAGATCGTCGCCTCCAAACGGGACAGCTTCGCGTCGTGTGAATCCACCGTTCGAGCCAACCCGGTGTCGCTCGTCTCCAATCCGATGATCCTAGATTTGGCCACCTGCGAGCTCACTCCCCTTGTCCTCCCCTTGCGATCAGAGCCAAGCACTTGGCTGAGTGCGTCTGTGGACAAAGATGCCTTGTCGGCATCAGACTGCGACTCATGCACTTCCTTAAGCTTTGCCTGAAACGACAAAAAGCACATGATTAGTAAACTAAAAAATTATAACGTAATTAACAATAATTAAACTGTCGGATTACTTACAATCGTGGCCGCGACGCTCGGGGACACCTCCTTGTCCTTCCCCTTCTTCGTCCGAAGAGCCACATAAGTATCGAGCCTATGTGGCTTACCCCCTGGCCCACTCCCTACCCCCTGAAATAAAATAAAGTAAAGTAAAATTAGTATCGGCCCCGCAAAGTAAAATAATATCCAATAATATATTTCTGTAGTTATAGATAAATTAAATATTACCTTCATCCTATGCTCCACCTCAGCGTAAGAGGTCCGGCCGGAGTAGTGCACGTCCGTCTTTTTAGCCCGATTTTCCCTCCCCGATTGGCGAGATGCCAATTGTCGATCCTCGATCTCATTGTCAATGAACTTTTGCCATTGTGCCAATGAGATCGGCTCCTTGGGCGGGACGGATCCGCGCCATTGTAAAATGGTCTCTCGTGTTTTTCCAAAGTATCGTGTCCGCATATTTTTTTTCCACGTCTTGTGTTGCTCCCTCAACTGCTCGAAGACGGAATCGCGTAGCTTTGGATCCAAGTTGAATTGTTCCTGTCCAACAAATACAATGTTAGTTGCGAATAAATATAAATATAAATATAAATATAAATATAAATATAAATATAAATATAAATATAAATATAAATATAAATATAAATATAAATATAAATATAAATATAAATATAAATATAAATATAAATATAAATTGAAATTGAAATTGAAATATTCATATAAATATTACCTGTAGTGCCGCCCAAACAGCTAACTTGAGCTCATACGGCACCTCCTTCCAACTCATAAACCCCGGGCCGATGACCGTCTTTAGCAGCTCGAGGGATCTCGCTAAAAGCTCCGACTTGTTTTCAACGGTAATCCCAAATTTTCCATATTTGGGGAGCCTAGGGGCGGAGGAGCCCTCGTCGCCTCCACTACCACCGAACCCAGACGACGACATCATCATAAACAGCATCATCATCTTCGCCCTAACATCTGAAGGAGACATTTTTGCTGTAAAAAAATGTTATTAGTACAGATAAAAAAAAATGTTATTAGTACAGATAAAAAAATGTTTCGTCTATATTATAACGTATGTGTAAGTTCCGTCAATACCACCCCCACCACACGCACACACACACACACACACACCACCCCCACCCCCTCCCCCCACCACGACCGTGACAACTACATAAAATTATGACATGAGATAATTGTAGCATAAATTTCATTATCATGGGTTTTACCTAATTGAATTAATTTCATGAATAAAATTATTATCAATTTAAATGAAAATATCAATTATTATCCAATATTTTTGAATGAAATATTTATTTTGAATGAAATATTTATTTTGAATGAAAATATCAATTATTTATAAAATTGATGTCTACTTTTAGTGTTGTGTATATATGTTAGTCTACTTTTGCTTTTTTTTTTTAAATAATCAATTAACCAAATTTCATAATAGTGAATAAGGGTTAATCCTAGCCATTGATTAAGTGTATTATTAGTAAGTACAAAAATTAATTATGGACTCTTAATCTAGGATATAAGGAGTATTTGTTAGTGAAATAATAATTTAGTGATAAAAACACACTCGAACACTACCAAGTTTTGACGACACGGGTCTCTAGAAAGAAAAACAAGCATTTACAAATTAATATGTCCTCTTTCTTGTTTAGTGTCTCGTGAATTGATAGTATGATTTTAAAAATAGTATACAAAACTAGGTGAGATTTTAGAATTACACGTCGAAATAATACATGTTGTATAATAATAATACAAGTGCATGCTTTGCAATCAAAGGTATTTATCTTTATAAGGATAAAATTATCTTAAAATGATTGGTAGGGAATGTCTATGGGGTGGATGATAATTTATTTGATATTTTATTTTATTTCTTTTGGTTAGGTTATTAAGACTTTATTTGAATTGATATCTTAGTAATTATTATTTAATATTTATTTTGAGAAATTATTTTATAGTAGGATTATTATCCTAGAAACAATTCTAACATTCCATGAAGGAAAACTTTTATTGGATGGTTGAAAAGACAATAGTTCCAATTCATTTTCATTTATTCCCTTAGTGCTACAACAATAATTTGAATTCATTTCATATGATTTCCCACCCCACCCCACCCCTCCACCACCCCCTCCCCCACCACACACCACCACACACACACACACCCCACCCCACCCCACCCCACCCCCTGCCCCCCTCCACCACCACACACCACCACACACACACACACCCCACCCCACCCCCTCCCCCACCACACACACACACACACCCCACCCCACCCCCTGCCCCACCCCTCCACCACCCCCTCCCCCACCACACACCACCACACACACACACACACACACCCCACCCCACCCCACCCCCTCCCCCACCACACACCACCACCACACACACACACACACCCCACCCCACCCTCCACCACCCCCTCCCCCACCCTGCCCCACCCCGCCCCACCCCCCTCCACGCACACACATATATATATACACATACACACAAATATACACACAAATATATATATAAATGAAAGAGAGAGAGAGAGAGAGAGAAAATGGACCTGAAAGTAGAGAGAGAGAGAGAGAGAGAGAAATGGAGGGAACGGCGCGGGAGGGAAAAAAGAAGGGGGATAGGGTTTTTGCTGCGAACATTGTCACGGTCGTGTCAAGGTCTTTGACCGTGACACGCATTGTCACGGTCAATGACCATGACAATTAGTTGTCACGGTCGTGTCAAGGTCAATGACCGTGACATAAAACGCGTGTTTTTTTGTCACGGTCAAGTCAATGACCTTGACAAGGGCTGGCCGGCTGAAAGGTGACAATTTGCCCATTTTGGTGTAGTGATAAATATATGTACCTGTGATTCATCTACTGTACTTGTAAGTAGATAAAATTGAATAATTGATATTAAATAATTTAAGTGTTTGAGGACTTAAGGTTGTATTGAGATGTACATAGCTGGCTTGATAAATTCATAAGACAAAGTTTATAATGTATAAATTATAGTTATACGACCACAATGAATCAGGATTTATGAGAGGAGATCGGGTTAGACTAGTTAACTGGGTTAGCTTTATCTAGATTAATTCAGTAGTACGTTAGGCGTGCACATTAGTTGAGAGGTGAGAATTCTCAAATGAGTGTCGAGGAACTAACATGCATGTAATATCCATTAGTAAGAATTTTATATACTTGCTAAACTATTTTAAAGCTATTTTACACTCGGTCTTTGACCCATTTCTTATCATCTCCTCTTTCTCTTGTATGTATATATATATGTATTACAGTTGCCCAACCACAGGGGTGTTAGACTTAGATCTTTGGACTGTTGACGTGTTGTAGCTAGCGTGGGAGTTGCAGGTCTTTATATTTAGATGACTTCATCATTGTCATCTCATCTCTTAACTTAGTCATTTTAGGTAGGTCACGTGTCGCCCATTTCCAGTTTCTATTTAGTTTAGAGAGACTTTATACTTTTTTTTATTATTATTTCAGTATTTAGTTTTAGTTGGGATTGTTTTAATTCATACATTGTCCTTCGATTTGGGATATTTTATTTGGATTGATTAATCTAGCCTATTTATCCCACTTGGATGCTTTGGTATTCAATATTATTATCTGTGTTCATGAAATGGTTTATGTCTATAAACTCACAACAATGGAACGTAATCTATAAATTAAATGTTTTAACACTTAGCCTAATTATTTATTAGGTGATAAATAAAGAAAAAAAAATTATTCTCGAGAGTGATGCTAAGAATGAACCAACCGGACACTTTCATTTAATTTAATAAAGGACTGATCGCCCGGTATTTAATTAGGCGGGGTGTCACAGAAGAATTAGGTTTATTGCACATGTGATAAGGTTCATGATTAATTTTTCATAAGATATAAATACACATGTGTTAAGATTGTTTTCCATGTTAGTTTTATTTACTACCATTTAATGTGGATTTTTTTCAAACTAAATTTCGGTATTTCTATATTGGGTAGTGCAACACTTATGTTAGGAAAAAACTCAACAAGTTGGAGGAAGCATAAATGTCTAAATTTATATTCAAGAGAACATTGCTAAAAGGATTATTTAGACCCAATTAAGGTCTAATAGTCTTATGTGAATTTTTTTCACACCATCAGTATATGTGGAAACATCACAAAGAAATGAGTATGGCATTTTACTTCCTTATCATAGTGGAAGCATCATCAATTCTCATAATGGTGAAAACCATATAAACACATCACGATTTGTATACCCATAAAGGGGTCATTTTAACGTAGTGGGGGTGTTTCTTATTCTTAGGATTGTTACACATCATGACCCCTAGAGAGGAAGAAAAGTGTAACTATAATAAGGTATTCCTTAACAAGGATGCATAAAATTCTTTGAAAAGTTATGATATATGGTACCATATAGATTATATGTGAGGGGTCAAACACATTTTAAGTGCGTAGAGCCCACCCCCCCACCCCCCCGCGATTTTAAACTCTTTTAAAATTAGATTTCCTTTTTATGAAATAGATGCGGAAGCGTAAAGGTGATGGTTCAACTTAAAACTAATTTTAATTTCTGTACAAATTAAAATTAAACCGAGTGAAATAAATTCACAACACACACACAATTCAAATTTCACTTAAACACAATTAATTAATCCAAGTCCTAGAATTTGCATAAGTCATATTTATGAATATTTCCAAATTAGGCCAAACTAGTTTTAACAATAGACTTGAATTAAATAAACAATTACCCAAATTTAATTAGCACCCAATTAAATTAAGTGTGACAATTAAAATTATTTTTATCTTGAATTATCCTAAGCATGAGTTCTAAGTTATTAAGTAAGATAAAAAATAAATAAATCACACTACGCCGCGATGTACGAGGAAAAATCCAAAACGGGAAACAACCTCGGACGGACCTAGCCTCAAATCCACTAAGTACGAAATTTACAATTACAAGACAAAAGACTTACATCACACGACCTGATCCCTCCCAAGCCTCGATGTTCCACCTTAGCGAATAACCACGGAGCTCCACCGCGATCTCGAAATCCACCGATCGGACTTTATGTGGTCACCTTCACCCGAACTAGGATCCTTTCTCCAAGTGGGTAAATCACGAAAAACCTCTTCTTCTTTGTGGGATTTAGAAGTAAACTCAAACTTCTCTTCTTTAATGGTGTAGAGAAAACCGGTGCCAAAACTCCAAGCAAGATGTATATATATATGAACTTGGATAAACAAAACTATGGGTGTAAACTAAAGTGTATATTGATTTTCCTTTAAAAATTGACACTTTAAACAATGAACTTTTCCCTAAAACAATTTTTCTCTCAAACACTCTCTAGAGGTTGGTAGGATGTGAAAAATTGAATTAGAAAAAATGGTTTCCCGCACATAATAAATTCTGAGAAAAATAAGTTAAGAAACAAGTGGGGAAGTGGGAGAAAACTGCTTAAAATTGCCAAAAAAACTGTTCCCGCCAAATCTTGTTTGAACGACATTTCGTTCGAATGGCATTCTCGTTCGAACGAGTCTTCTAACAAAGTTCCAGTATGAACTCGTTAGAAATCTCGTTAGAACGACCATCTCGTTCGAACGACATTTCGAACGAAGTTCTAGTATGCCATAATGGGAAGTCGTTGGCAATCTCGTTCGAACGACTTGTGGTTCGAACGACAATCTCGTTCGAATGACATTTCGAACGAACTCACAGAATGTTCAAAAAAAAAATTTTAAGCCCAGAAACTTTTATGTACTTTACATATATAAGTCTTAATAGAAAACATTCTGAAACCAAAACACGATTTTTAGACCTAACACCCAATATAAATAGTTCCAAGCTCCTATATATATATGTAATGCATTCATACCTTGGGAGCATGGAACCACTGTTGATGACGTTGAAACAAGGCACATAAACCACGATATTTTGATGAAGTTTTATACACTTGGCCGCTACGTCTTCAACAAACACGTCATAGGTTTGAAAGATGATTAATATACTTTATCCTATGACTCAAACGTTTTTGTCCGGAATTAAGCCAAAACTACAAAGGGCTCAATTGGAAATTTGCATCCTTACACCCATCAGTTGCTAGTGAATCTAGTAAGAAAAGTAATAAATCCATGATTTTGATAAAAAAAAATTTGGATGTTTGCACTGTGTATGAAAAGAGTGTTTAAAGCATGGTGGTGTTTCTAGATACTAGATGGATGGATATATTTATCGTCGCACACGATGTAGGGAAATGTCATACAATTAAAATGTGGTTGTCCAAGCATTTGAATATGGAAATATAAGAAAATATTATTATATTTTTGGATAAAATTATCATTTGATCACTAGCAACAATGTTCTTTTACTTATATAAGTTATCATTTTGATATTATTCTTTCGAAACTTTGTTATGCAATATTTCTAGAAAGACTTTCGCTCTTTCAAATTTGGAATTTGTATAAATCTAGAATAGAATATTGTTTTTGGTAGACTAAATATTCAAGTACATGAAAAAGATTATTGAATATATATTTGGTTGACAAATAAAGACGTAAGAAACTTGTAGGTTACTACCTCATGTATTCAGTCAGATTTAAGATTCCAGAAAGTGTGTACTATGCCTTGTATAAGAAATTACATGTAAAGGTGTTTCTTTTGGTTATGATTGCAGTGGTTGACAACCATGCGCACTTACATATCTTTAAGTATATGTGGGAGATTGTTGGGGTTGTATAATAAAAGTTATGGATCATTTATGAATTTAGTATGTCTATTAATTGAGAATTTTCACATGTAATATTTGCATCATATTATTAATATGATTGTGCATAGGTGTCTTTGATTCTAAATAGTAGTTGATTTGGTGTGTAGAGTTTGACTTACACATGGAAGATCGAATCATCAGTTCTTGTATAAATGGAGATGGGAACACCATCGGTATGATTGTATCACAATATTTTAGTAGGTCTATCTTGATTACAGGAAACAACATAGTTTCAACTTATTGTGCTAGTACACATTGTGTGCATTAAACGGAACCAATTTGAGATAATTGTCTTTATATTGACTATTTAAGATAATGCATATCTCTTGGTTATTATGAGAGACTAAGATCTTAATCCGAACATAATTGAGGGACACATGCATGAATTCTCCAATACTTTGACCCAATGGGTGAGATTCATTTATGGATTAATAAGCTTGGTAGATTGGGTAATGGTGATTAGTGTATCGTTAAAGTTAATTATGAATGGAATCTATGTCTTTGCATAGATATTGATGACACCTGCTTGATTTAGATTATAGGTTTTGATTATGTCAAAACACGACCAATGGATTTAATTATCCGACATATCAAATAAGTTAATAAGATGGTCTAAATGAATTTATAAGAGGTCGATTAAATATAATTATCAGTAATTTAATTTAATCAACAGGTACCTATAATCTTAACATGGTGAGTTTATTAAGCATTTAATAACAAGGAGCACGAAATTATAATTTTCAGATTGTAGACATGAGTGAATTTTTTTTTTTTTTTTGTAATGAGTAATAATTAATAGAATTATGGCATTAATTAAAGAATTTAATTAGGATTCCTAATTCTATAGGAAGCTAGTCTCCTATTTCTCATGCGGGTCCTCATGCTAGCCTATATAAGCAACCCCTTTTCTCCAAAAAAGTGTGGGATCATTATAAATCAGAAAAATATGTAAAAAGGAGTGATAGGGTTATGATCCTTGGCGCCCACCCACCATTGACATGTATTATATTAAAAGAATGACATGGAAGATCTCGAGGTCTCTTTTAAAGCTCTCATATTGTAAAATCGATTTTGGGTAATTGGAAGTCCAAAAATTATTAAATTGGAAGCATGGGTTACTGACATATAGAGTAAGAGGCACAAGAAATTTCAAGTCATTTGGAGATTGTTTGGTCTTCCTTCTTAACGTATCTTTACAAAATAGTGTTATAGAGTAAGAGGCACAAGAAATTTCAAGTCATTTGGAGATTGTTTGGTCTTCCTTCTTAACGTATCTTTACAAAATAATGATTCATTGTAGATCTGACAACACCGATCTGGAATTGAATTAAGAATGGATCAAGAAGGTTGATTAAATATTCAAGAAATTATTATAATGCACATAAATCTTGATATAATACTTTGGGAGGCTTAAGAAATTTCAAGTCATTCGAAGATTTTTTTATCTTCCTGCTTTACGTATCTTTACGAAACAATGATTGATGATGTGGATCTGACAACACAGATTTAGAATCGAATTAAGAACGGATCAAGAATGTGAATTAAATATTCAAGAAAGTATTATAATACACATAAATCCTGATATAATTCTTTGGGATTTATGGATATGAAGGTTTAGGGATGAAATCAATTCAAGAACACATGATTTCATCAACCCACACAAATTTGTGGCACATCACAATGACTACTTGTTGAAGCCATAACTTGAGATCCGTTAATCGTATGGGGATGGAAATTTTTCTACGAGTTTCAAAGGCAAAACATATAAAAATGCATGAAAGATGTTATATTGACGCTGTTAAGAGTTTTGAAAACAAATATTTCGAGTTTGTGTCTACCTCGCCATTAAATTTACAACACGGATCGGTGTAACACGAAAGAGATCAAATCTCTACAGTTCAAGCCCGAAGGAATCGCAAAGGTATGGGATCTTGAATCTTGTTTGTAGATCCACCATAATTATTTTTTTTACTGAAACCCAATTATCATATAAATCAATGATTTGGTATTTTATTTTGAGCCCTACATAATTCATAATGGTCGTTCAAAAAAGATATGAATTTCATTAAAACGACCTTCAAAAGAACACCAATAAGAAATTTCTATTTCTCATATCTATATCGTTCGAAGCTAGTTCAAAGTGTGTTGGAACGAGATCGAAATGTTTGTTCTAACGAGTTCCTGTTTGGTTTAAATGAGATTGCATTTTTGTTCGAACAAACTCTTATTTTTGTTCGAACAAGTAGCCTCAAAACGTGCCACCTCAAAAATGTGTTTTCTATAAATTGGAGTGCTGACATTAGTTTCTATTGAGAATTTTGGCAAAAACACTTTCTAATCATTAACCAAAAGCCTCCACACCCTAGTTTCAACCAAACTCTTATATCCAAGATTCAATCTTTATATGCTTTAAGATCTCGTTTGGCATCAAGGTTTTTCTCATCATCATCTTTATAATGTACGTTTCATACGGTGCATTATGTATTTATTGTTTACATATGGTGGATTACGTATTCGTGCCATTATGATGAAGTATAGGTGTTCCCATGTTCCAAATCAGCAGGCGGTGGTTGAGCCTTATTAGTGGACATCAGGTGTGTGTGGACTCATATGTAGTGGAAGCTTCATGAGTGGAGTTCTGCTTGTCGTTGTGGAGGATAGGTTAGAGATAAAAGATGTGTCAAGGCTTATAAGGTCATCGAGTCATGTTGTAAGTCATTTGTCGACTTTTATAATTCCTTATCCTAGTGAATTTGTATGACTAGGCAGCCTTTGATTTTTTTCGTTGTGGGTTTTCCTCATAGATCGACGTGTTGTGATTTTTTTCCCATTGATAAATCGTTTATCACAAAACTATATAAAATTGTGCTCATGGTTTATTTTGTTTCAGCTTGATATTTAATTTGATAAATTAAAATTTGACTTTTGTTTAGATCACTTCGTATATTATTTTAGATCGGTTTGTAGCGCCCCCACATCTTCAGGCACTTTGAGTAAATATATACTCTAGCAAACTTAGTATTATGGGTGGTTATGGAATAATCATGGGCTAGGTGTCGGGGGATTCTTGGTTTAGATTAGGTTCTTATAATACCAAGTCACAGTAATTAAAATCTAAACTTAAGCAATGCATATTGACTGACTAATTAATTTAACAAAATAATTAACTTATAAAACTTGTTAACTTTCAGGTTTGATGATACTAGAAATAGCACCACCCTTCAAGGTGTTTGTAAGATCAATTTAATGTCAACAATGGCAGTATAAGGTTATTTAGTAGAAGGAGGTGATGAGAAGAGGATTCACACTGGAATATAAGTGGTTCAGCCAATTAGGCCTACACCCACTGTGCAAGTGTATGATATATATCACTCTATGTGGGCTCTAATGGCCATAGATACAATCTCTTAAGCTTTCTCTCTCTACTGTGTGTTTTTACAGAGTCTCAGCTAGGGTTGCTAATTTCGGGGATCCCTCTCCAAGAAGGAGAATACAACTATATATAATACCTGGGGGGTGTAATACACCCCCATGCATGCAATGAGAATGTGTGTGTTGATCTAGCCAATCGGATGAAGACATTTGTCACTGTCACATGTAGAGAATGACGATGAAATATTCCCTCACATGAGGGGAATGATTCGGTTATAACTGATTGTGTACATGTGTTCCCAATCGAGCATATGCTGATAAGAACTCGTACATCTGTCAATTGTCCCAACCTTGGCCTGGGAGAGGACGAGGTGGTGACCTTGGCTTAGTGGGAGAGCCTAGGTAAGGCATGTTGAGCTATAACGTCGTCCTTGGCTGAGGTAGTGGTGGCAAAGCAGGAGCATCGGCAGTTCCCTAGCCGAGATTGATGCTAATGATTGGATGGCAACCTCTTCATCTTTTGAGTCGATATTGAAATTCTTGGAAGACCAGGTGGATAAACGCCCTAGGATCATGGTGACCTCACCTGCCGAGGTAGTTAGCAACGTCGGCCATGGCCGACCTTACCTAGGACAAGACTACTAGTGATGAATCCAAGGTCCCTCTAACATCGGCCATCTCCGTGGCCGAGGTTGATGTCTCTGAGACGAGGGGGTACATTCATGGTATATCAATCACCCCCGAGCCCTTAGTTATGTGTGGGAGCAGGTGACTATGGGGTCTACAACTCTCAGGTCCTTTTATTTTGTACCAATATTCCTTTTTTGACACTTGTCAATTACTGAAGTGGCTTGCGTGCCTGACAAGGGTAATGATGTTGGTTGTCTCTTGGGCTCCCAAGTCAATGATGGGCCTTGGGAAGTGTGCACTCACACTTAGGGTTTAAACCCTATTTTTCTTCTATTTCTTCCTCATTTCTCCCTTTCTCCTGATTCGACTATTTCTGCAACTCTCTCTCTAGAAGAGCTCTGACTTGAAGTTGCATTGGGTGGTCATTTCTTACAATATCTTCCTTCTTCCTTACCACTTTTCTTCAGGTATCTTCTACCATCCTTTCTTCTTCATTTTTCCTGCCTTCTTCTTATTTTCGGTGAGCTTCAAGAGGTTTTCGGCGAGATTATTAGTTTTCCGACGACACTGTTCTTACTGTTCTTGGTAGCTGATGTTCAAAGTTGATAGTTTGATCTTTAATCCCATTTGCCAATCCTGTTTGTTGTTTAAGAGAGTTTCAAGTGTAGGGTCTGCCTCATATGCTCAGACCTCTTTACCAACTCTTAGAGGAATTCCCCTCTCTTAGAGAGAAGACCTTAGAGAAAATTATGCAAATAAAAAGAGTGCAAGAGGAAGCTCGTAGGGTAGAGGAATTCCCCCTCAGACCTATCTTTCCACCACCTCTGAAGGCCATATACCCTGAACCAGCCGAACCAGTTAACCAAGCAGAGGTCCCAGCTGAACCTTCCCTAATGTCAGAGTCTGAGTCATCCACCTTAGACCCTATGTCTGTGGACTCCTTCCAAAAGGCCATGGACTTCTCAAATCGGCAAGATCAGGTCCCTGATCAGGCAGAGGTTTCCAGTCGAGCCTCGTCTCATAAAAGTTGAAGCACATCAACCTCTTCCTCAGAGGTTGAAATTGTTGGACCAAGTGTGGTTGTTCCTCTGACTCTTAAAGACATTCCTCTATCGGCAGTCACAGGGGCTGAGTTTGCTCAGAGGTTTCCAGTTAGTGCCCCATCATCTGCTCGAGATGACGTTGAGCTAGATGATGATGATGATGGTTTTGAGAGTGATGTTAACACCTCTAAGGCGGTCGATATTGAGAGTACAGTCAGTGAGGTCGACCTTCTGTCCTTCAGACATCTATATTCCATAAGTCCCTCCATAAAACTCAAGAGACTCTGAGGGAAGAGAGGGCTTATGACGGCCGAGATGGTGAGATCTGCCTATATGAGCAGATATTCAAGTTGGGATTTTGTCTGCCCATCCATCCCATCATCAGGGCTATATTGGCCTACATCAACTTGGCTCCTTCCCAGCTGTCACCCAATGCTTGGAGGGTGATAATTGGAGCCATTATCCTATGGAGGGATATCCATCACTCAGACCTTCATGTCCAAGTCTTTACAGGGTGCTATATCCCTTCATCTGCCAGAAACCATCCAAGCTATTATCATTTCTTAGCTCGAAAGTCAAACAAAAAGATGCTTCAGATTACTCAAACCTTAAACCATAACTAGAAGCCACATTATTTCTTCGCATCAGGGTCATGTGGATTTGGTCCATGTGCCCCCTCTTCCTCATTATAGCCGAGAATACCCCTGAGATGGGGAAAGGTTACAATGGCTGCCGGGGCCGACCCTGGGCTAAGCCAACACAATCTTCAGAAGGTCAAGGACCTTCAAGATTAGGGGGATTATGGTCTGTTTGTCAAATTCGAGCACTTGATGACCCCCTACTATCTCTCTGAGACAAGGCTTGGGGGAAGCCCTATAACAGAGCTTCGTAAGTCCTTTTTATTTCAACAAGTTTTACCTCTGAATTTTTTATATCTAATTTTCTAACCCAGACCTATTTATTCTGTAGAGCGCCCAAAAGGAATATCTGAAGAATTGTGGGAGATGGCAGCCCCAAGTCTAACGAAGCTCGTCAAGAAAGCTAGTTTGAATGCTCCTCCTCCCCCTCCTTATACCTCGAGGGATGCGGCTACCAAGAAGAGGAAGGTTATTGATGCAGCCCTTGAGGATCAAAGGCAGAAGAAGAAAGGGGGGGATCGTGCCATCCCCATTTCTTTTAAGGATGCCTTGATTGCTCGTCTTGAGTAATTAAAGATTGGTGATAGTGTCATTGGCCAAAGTTTAAAGGCCTTGGATGCTATCGACGGTGTGATGACCGAGTCTCACAAGCGCTTTTGTCCGTCCCTGGATAAGCCCCTACTGGTTGAATTCTCTATTCACTATACTATTCAGGTAAGACCTTTAACTCTTGCTTCTGAATTTATTCAAGTGTAACATCGTCATTGAACCATATCAGATCTTAAAATGACATATTTGCAAATGTTCTGCAGGGTCTCCTCACCATGCATCACTATGTTAATTGGACCTTAGAGAAGCTTCCCCTGATTGAGAAGGGCCAAGAGGCCGAGAAGACTGAAGCCACCTTGAACGCCGAAGTGGAGTGTCTGAAGGTTGCTCTAAAGAAGGTCGAGAACAAGGTGAAGGGATTGCAAAAGGATATGGACAAGCAGAGGGAAGATTATAATAATGCTATGAAGACTCAGGATGACTCTCTTCAGCATAAAGTCGATGTGGCTGTCAAGGCTGCCTTGGATAATGCCTCCGAGAAGATCTTGGAGGAGTACAAGGTCTCTGACAAGTTTGTCATCTTTGGCTTTGAATATCTGGAGAGAGGGGTCAAGGCCACTGGTAAATGGGCTGCCATGAAGGAAAAAGAGTCAGGAAGCCTTACAACTGCTAACTTCATCGTCCTGGATTATGCCGACCCTAAGTTTTCTCAGGCCCTGCAGGAGGTTGAAGAGGAGGGAGGTGCTGCACCCACCGAGACTTCCCCTCAAGGAGACACCATGACTAAAGATGTTGGTGCTCAAGACTATGGGGTGTAAGTAGAAACCCTCGGCCAAGGAAATGCACACGTGACTACCAGCCCTGAGGCTGCGAACCCTTAAATTTTTGTGAAGCTTTAAGCAATCTTTTATAACTCTCTGTTGTAACCTCTGATAAACACTGTTACTTTATCTTTGCATTTTGTAACTTCATCTGTCAACCTCTGAGGAGGGCTTTTGTTTCTTCTCTTGTTGAATTGTTTATTGGATGATTTTCTTTTCCTTGTAGTGTATGTTCAGTTCTCAAGTCTCGATACAATGATATCTTTGTTGAGCCAAATGAATGGTTTTTAAGGTCTGAGGTCACCCAAGTATGATATCTGACCTCAGACCTTGTCACCAAATCATGATGTTATAAGGTCTGAGGTCATCACCTAAGATGTTATCCTCATAATATTTTCACAAAATTAATGATGTTAAGGGTCTGAGGTCATCCAAGTATGATGTCTGACCTCAGACCTTGTCACCAAATCATGATGTTATAAGGTCTGAGGTCATCACCTAAGATGTTATCCTCATAAATAGTTTTCACCAAATAAATGATGTTAAGGGTCTGAGGTCATCCAAGTATGATGTCTGATCTCAGACCTTGTCACCAAATCATGATGTTATAAGATCTGAGGTCATCACCTAAGATGTTATCCTCATAAATAATTTTCACCAAATAAATGATGTTAAAGGTCTGAGGTCATCCAAGTATAATTTCTGACCTCAGACCTTATCACCAAATCATGATGTTATAAGGTCTGAGGTCATCACCTAAGATGTTATCCTCATAAAAAAATTTCACCAAATAAATGATGTTAAGGGTCTAAGGTCATCCAAGTATGATGTCTGACCTCAGACCTTGTTACCAAATCATGATGTCATAAGGTCTGAGGTCATCACCTAAGATGTTATCCTCATAAATAATTTTCACCAAATAAATGATGTTAAGGGTCTGAGGTCATCTAAGTATGATGTCTGACCTTAGACCTTGTCACCAAATCATGATGTTATAAAGTCTGAGGTCATCACCTAAGATGTTATCCTCATAAATTCTACCATTAGAGCACAATAAACCAAGAATTGACATGGAAACTGATCTTCTCATTAATAATCTCTTCCTAAGATGATACGTTTACACACTCTCTTGTAACATCACATGTAATACTTCTTTAGATTAGAAAAACGTTCCCCCTTGAGGCTTTTTAGCCTGTAGGTTCCGGGTATAACCTCCTCAATTACTCTGTAAGGACCAAGCCAATTTGGGTGGATCTTGTTCACCTTCTATAACTTCTTCTTCAGCACCAGGTCCCCTATAGCTATGGGCCTTGATTTTACCCTTTGATTGTAGAACTTTGTTGTTCTGTTATGGTAAGCTTCTTGTCTGACTTCTGCGTCTTCCCTTTTCTCTTCAATCAAGTCTATGTTGAGTCTTCTTTCCTCTTCATTCTTCTCGGGGTCGTAGGTCTGAACCCTATGAGTAGGGAGTCCTACCTCTGTGGGTATAATGGCCTCTGAGCCATGTGATAATATAAATGGGGTCTCCCCATAGGTTTCCTAGTCGTCGTTCTATAGGCCCACAGAACAGCATAAACCTCTTCAGTCCATCTTCCATTAGCCTCTTCCAACCTCTTCTTAATCCCATCGAGGATTATTCTGTTGGTGACTTTGGTCTGACCGTTTGCCTGAGGTCGTCCAGGAGAAGAGAAAAATTACTTTATCCCAACTCTTTCGTAGTATTTTTTTGGGGAATAATTCTTAAACTGGGTTCCGTTGTCCGAAATGAGGGTATTCGGGAGGCCATGTCTGCATATGATGTTCTTCCAAATAAATTGGAAGGTATTGTGCTCTGTAATCATGATCATCCGCTCTACCTCTACCCACTTGGAGAAGTAATCAGTGGCAACTATCAGAAATCAGTAATTATTTGCTTCCCTTGGCAGGGGACCTACTAAGTCAATCCCCCATACTGCGAATGGCCAATGGGAACTGATGGATGTCATAGGTTAAAGAGGTTGATGGGGGATTATGGAGAATATTTGACATTTATCGCACCTTTTCACGTAAGCTGCAGCGTCTTTTGCTAAGGTCGGCCACCAATATCCTTACGTGAGAATCTTCTTGGCCAAAGGTCTCCCTTCGATGTGACTGGAGCAAGAACCCTCATGTACCTCCTGTAGGGCGTGGGGAACTTCGTTGGGATGAACGCATCTGAGAAGAGGTAATAGGAATCCCTTTCAATACAGGGCATCTCCTACTATTGAGAACTTTGCAGCTTTGTACCTCAATTTCCTCCTCTCTAACTTTAAATCCGGTAGTACCCCCTCTCTGATGTATCTGATAAGGGGATCCATCCATGAGTCCCCTAGGCTCAAATTGAGGCAAGGGTTACTGACCTCTTCTTCTTCAATGGTTGCTCTGGGAAAGATCTCAATAAGGACTGTCCTTTTGATATCTATCCTCGTTGCCGAAGCTAGCCTTGCTAATGCGTCTGCATGACTATTATTTTGTCGAGGTATTCTCTTTATTTTTACATGTTCAAATCCTTGTAGTATCGTTCTCACCCTCTTCAGGTATTTGGCCATCCTTTCGTCCTTAGCCTCATAAACTCCCAATACTTGATTAACAACCAACCTTGAGTCACTGTGAATGAGGAATCATCTTGTACCAATGGTCCTTGCCAAAGAGAGGCCTGCTATCATGGCTTCATATTCTGACTCATTGTTTAATGCCTTGAAGTTAAACCTTAGGGAGTATTCGATGTTGGTACCATTCGGGGCTGAGGGTATCAACCTCGTACCGCTCCCACTTTCGCAAGAGGACCCATCGACAAAGAGGTTCCAAATTTTTTTATCTGATGAGGAGCCACCTTCTAACATTATTCCTTGCCTGAAGAAGTACCGGTCTTCCTCATTATCGGTTGTTATATCTATGTCTCCCTTGGTCATAACCTCTTCTGGGTGCCAGAAGACGTTGCTATATGACTCTTCTACAGTCTCTTGATTATTCTCAACTTTGACCTCTTTCCATGTGAACTCTGTGATGAAGTTTGCAAGCGCCTGCCCTTTGATGTTCGTCCTAGGCTGATAGGTAAGGTCATACTTCCTTAGTTCAATGGCCCATGCCATCAATCTTCCTGACTTCTCAGGTTTATGGAGGACCTGTCTTAGTGGGGAGTCATTGAGGATGACCATAGAATGGGCTTGAAAGTAGGGCTTCATCTTTCTAGAGGCATGTATCAAGGCGTAGGCTAACTTTTCCATGCGAGGGTAATTCTGTTCAGATCCCTGAAGGGCCTTACTGTTGAAGTATATGGGCCTTTGAACCCCGACGTCCTCTCGCACAATGGCCTCACTTATATCCTATTCAGAGACCGCTAAGTAAACAAACAGCCTCTCTCCCACTATTGGTCGAGATAGGAGCAAGGGAGACCCAAGGTATGACTTGAGTTGATCAAAATCCTCATCACACTCTTTGTCCCACTCGAAAGCCTTTCCAAGAACCTTGAAGGACGAAAGACACTTGTCGATCGCCCTGGAAACAAATCTGTTGAGCGTAGACACTCTTCTAGTGAGCCTCTGAACGTCCTTAATACTCCTAGGTGTCTTTATGTCGAGCAAAGCCTTGATTTTCTCAGGGTTCGCCTCTATTCCTCTTTGATTGACGATGAATCCAAGAAACTTCCCATCTTCTACCTCGAAGACACACTTTTTCGGGTTGAGTTTCATCTTGTACAAGTCCATGGTATTGAAGGTCTTTTTGAGGTCTGCCACGTGAGTGCAGGCCTTTAACCTCTTCGTCAACATATCGTCTACATACACCTCCATAGTTTTGCCTATTTGGTCTTCGAACATCTTATTCACCAGACGTTGATATGTTGCCCCTGCATTTTTCAATCCGAAGGGAATCACCTTGTAGCAATACGTCCCTTTGTTAGTAATGAAGGCTGTCTTTTCTGAATCTTCAGCATCCATGAAGATCGGATTGTAGCCTGAATACGCATCCATGAAGCTCATGAGCTCATGTCCTGTAGTTGCATCTACCATCTGGTCGATCCGGGGTAGGGGATAACTATCTTTTGGGAAAGACTTGTTCAGGTCAGTAAAATCTACGCACATTCTCCACTTTCCATTGGCCTTGGGCACAATGACCACATTTGATAGCCACTCCAGATATATCACTTCCCTGATGAAGTCAGCCTCTTCTAACTTTCGACCCTCTTCTCAGATGATGTCATACTTATCCCTGGAGTATACTCTTCATCTCTGTTTGATTGTCTTAGAATCCTTAGTCACATTCAGCTTGTTGCACATAACTTCAGGGCTGATGCCTGGCATGTCCGCGTGACTCCATGCGAAGACACTCTGCCTCTTCCTCTGGAAGTCTACCAGTTCTTCCTTGATTTCTACCTTTAAGGCTTTGCCGATCTAGACGGTATTTTTTGGCTCGTCCTCATTGAGGACGATGGATTCTACCTTTTCTGCGGCCTCTCCTTTCTTCAACTTCGTTTCATCTCTAGGGTCGAGCGTATCGATGTTATAAGTGGTAGTTTCTCTCTTATGAGCCTCTCTCTCTTCAGTTGAGTTGAAGTATCATTCTCGTGCTATGGTCTGGTCACCCTGCACATCCCCTACCCCATAGGGGGTTGGAAATTTTAGCGTCTGGTGTACCGTTGACGGCACAACTTCAAACTCCTTAAGGGCTACTCTTCCCATGATAAGGTTATAGGCCGAGAAAACATTTTCCTCCATAATGAAAAAATTAATCTTCTAAGTTAACCTCATAGGCCACTTATCGCCCATTCGTACATCCATCTGATACATGCCCAGCGGATGGACCTTTTCATTACTAAAACCCATTAACAGATGATGATAGGGTACCAACCTAGCTCTGCTTAGACCTAGGCTTTTGAAGCAGGGCCAGAACATCACATCTGCTAAACTTCCTCCGTCTACAAGAATTCTTTGCACCTCACATCCACGAACTCTTATCGTGATCACCAAAGGGTCATCATGTGGAGCTAGGATGCCTTTGAAGTCGAGTTGGGAGAACCCAACTACGAGTGTCCTTGTTTACCTTCTTTCTCTTCTGCATAGTCTCGAAAGATGTCAGGTTTACCACTTCAAGTTTGGTCGTTGATTTGGCCTCTGCCACATGAGCTTTTTTGTCAGCAACCTCAGATCCACCCCCCGCAAGTCCTCTACATATGGTGCTAATGACAAATGAGATCATACCAACCCTCATCACCGAGGTGTCGTTGTCTTTCGGTGGGAGGTATGGATCGTCCTCATCATCGTCATCCGTGCCATTATCTCTTCTTGCTATGGTGTCCTCACGATATATGTCGTGTCTCTTATTCTTGGGGTCTTCTCTTCCCCTTTTGGGAGCTTTACCATCAACATATTTCCTCAACTTTCCTGACTTCAACTTCTTCTCGATCTCATCCTTCAAGGAGAAGAACTTGTCTGTTATATGGCCATAGTCTTGGTGGAATTCACACCATAAGTTATGGTTCCTCTTATATGGAGGAGCCTTCAACTTCTCTGGTCATCTTAGGGATCGATCATTCTTGATCTCATTGAAGATGTGTTAGCAGCTAACCGTAAGAGGGGTATAACGAGTAAACTTATCATCAGCTGACCTCTTTTTCCCATCCTTCTTTTTTTGGAGCTTTCCACTGCCACCGCCATTCTCATCCTCATACTTGGCGGTCATGGCCTCTTTAGCGTTCATGACCTTCCCCGTAGTTGCCAATAGCTCCGCCATGGACTTTGGAGGGTCTTCTGCAAGTTTCCATAACAAATTCTCCTTCTGAAGACCTCCTATGAGGGAGGTCATGGAAATATTCTCTTCGTAGTCTTCAACCTCAAGTTTTTCTTTGTTGAACCTGGAAATGTAGTCTCTTAGGCTCTCATGCTTTCCTTGTTTGATGTACAACAGATGGGTGGTCTTCTTTTGAGGTCTTACCCCAAAGAAGAAATTGTGAATGAACCGTTCAGCCAAGCCCTTAAAGTTCGCAATTGAATTCTTCAGAAGAGAAATAAACCAGATGTGCGATGCTCCTGTCAAAGTCCCGGAGAAGGTGCGGCACCTTATCTCATCTGGTATCGAATAGATGTACGCCGTCGATTGATACATATCAATGTGATGTACAGGGTTGGTGCTACCGTCATACTTGGGAGTTACTGTAGGTGGCTTGAACTTGGCTGGGGTAGGAAAGCTTACTATCTTAGCCACGAATGGGGAGCCTTTTGAGAAACCTCTTTTCAGTGGATCTCAACTTTTGATGAGGTCTCCTATCTTGTCCTCAAGACATTGGATGGAGTCATTCCATAGTTTCGCAACATCGGCCTGGCCGAGGTTATCTCCAGCCACCTCCAAGGGGTGAACTGAGGATTCCCCAACCATGGCACAACGTCTGATATTCACTTCTTCTTGGTCTATACCTCTTCCTGCATGGGGTCAGCCTTGATGAGGCCGGCGTTGCCCCTCTTCCCTTTGTGAGCCTGTTTTACTTCTCGACCTTGATAGCCTTTTGTCTTAGGTCATTTACTAGGCCCATCCTTTCAAAGGATTACCCTTTGCTTAGGTGATCAAAAGTTGATCCTCGTTGTTGGGCTTCGTCACCCCTTCGGCCTTCACAACCTTGGCTCTGGTTGGTAGGACGAACTGTGTTGTTCGAAACTTAATATGGCTCCCAACAATCTTCTAGGATGTCTTTTGCCTCTAGATCATCATACCTGTCCACAGGGTAAGGGTTTCCTTGTCTCCCCAGGCACAAGTGCCTATGGTCAGCAATGTCCCTCCTCCGCTGGGGTGTAGTTTGGTCTTGCCGCGGTGCCTGGGGTGGTCCCCTAGCATTAGGATGGGGCTGAGTAGTCGCCGGGGTGATCATCTCCGGCGAGACTCTAGATGGCCTCATCATATTTTGGCTGAGCTGTGAAAATTTCTCCTGCATTGCTTGTTGCGTCATAGCCAAAGACCTCAAGGCTGCATCCACCTCTGCCATTTTGAATTGGGACGGTGCCTGGCTGGAGCTGGGTCCTCCCGCACCAGGCGGAGGAAGAGGTGGTGGTAATTCTGATGCCATGTGTTAACACAAAAGAGCTGGTCTAGTAAATGAGCTTAATACCTTATAGGACCTCTTTCAATGGTGAAATAGCTCCATGCAAGGGGGGAGGCCTGGTTCACCACCAGAGTCTCCGGTGAGGTTAAGCAAATAAAGAGTAAGAGACAGCTTCTCGTTCCCACAGACGATGCCAAAATGATGATGCTAGAAACAACACCACCCTTCAAGGTGTTTGTAAGCTCAGTTTAATGTCAACAATGGCAGTATAAGGGTATTTAGTAGAAGGAGGCGAGGAGAAGAGGATTCACACCAGAATATAAGTGGTTCAGCCAATTAGGCCTACGTCCACTGTGCAAGTGTATGATATATATCACTGTATGTGGGCTTTAATGGCCATAGATACAATCTCTCAAGCTTTCTCTCTCTATTGTGTGTTTTTACAGAGTCTCAGCTAGGGTTGCTAATTTCTAGGATCCTTCTCCAAGAAGAAGAAGACAACTATATATAATACCTGGGGGGTGTAATACACCCCCCATACATGCAATGAGCATGTGTGTGTTGATCTAGCCAATCGGATGAAGACATTTATCGCTGTCGCATGTAGAGAATGATGACAAAATATTCCCTCACGTGAGGGCAATGATTCGGTTATAACTGATTGTGTACACGTGTTCCCAACCGAGCATATGCTGATAAGAACTCGGCTATCTGTTAATGGTCCCAACCTTGGCCTGTGAGAGGACGAGGTGGTGACCTTGGCTCAGCGGGAGAGCTGAGGTAAAGCATGTTGAGCTATAACGCCGGCCTTGGCCGAGGTAGTGGTGGCAAAGCAGGAACGTCGGTCAATCGCTAGCCGAGATTTATGCTAATGATTGGATGGCAACCTCTTCATCTTTAGAGTCGATGTTGCAATATTTGGAAGACCAGGTGGATAACCGCCCCTGGATCATGGTGACCTCACCTGCTGAGGTAGTTAGAAACGTCAGTCGTGGCCGACCTTACCTAGGACGAGACTGCTAGTGATGAATCCAAGGTCCCTCTAACATCGCCATCTCCGTGGCCGAGGTTGATGTCTCTGAGCCGAGGGGGTACATTCAGGGCATATCAAGGTTGATTCTTGAGACATTTAGAAAACCTAGTTTGAGTTAAAAATAGTGTAATATTTGTCCATTGTGTAATTTTTCGTCTTTTGGGGGTATATTTTGGGTCTTTTTGGTTGAGGTTATTTTGGGGCTTAAACCTAATTTTGGTTTTGGTTACTATTTTAACCTACTTAACATAAGCTAATATACGAAACACATAATGAGAGAACCCTAACTTCTAAGAACTCTATTTTTGAAGATTTCTTGATTGATTTCATATAAGCATCCTAAGGCAAGTTTACATTTTGTAGAAATATAGTTAGGTTTGTGTAGTGTTAGTAATCATATGTTGGAATTTGTGAATATAATCATATAATCTAATTTTAGTTCTTAACCAAACATCAACTCGTAATTACAATTAATAAAACTCGGAACCTTAATTTACGTTATTGAAGTACATATAAGATTCTTTAATGCAACAACAAATTAACTTGTGAATCATTGTAATCTAACTTCAGAATTATAAGATATATATCATTCAAGTTGAAATATGTAAAATCTTTAAGTTTATTATGTTAATTGATTAGAATTTGTAGGTTGAAATATCCTTTTGTAGAAGATGAAGTTAGGCTCTACAATTTCTATAATGAGACCAATAATAGTGTTTTAAATCATCTAAAGCTTTTGGAATTATATTGCTACCATTTATATGTTGACAATCTAGGAAGGAGATGGGATAATTTGTTGATTAGAGTTTTTAGGGTCTGGAACTTTTAGCAATGGACACTATAGGAGAAGCAAGGAGGATGTAAACCACACTAGGCCCAATTAATTGATTCTTCCTAGGTTTGAATCGATCTGACTGTCACACCCCGCAAAATTTGATAGACGGGGTGTCCAGCCACCGCAGCCGAACTATGTCGGGCGTGAACTAAATAAATACCATTCTTAGCATGAGACAGATATGAGACATAAATAATCAGTCCATAAGATAAATAATTTAATCAATCTCAAATGATCATAAACCACTAAGCAATGAAAGATCCATCACATGCTAACTCTGAATAAATCCAACCTCCAAAAATGATTAAATAAAACCTGAGTAATAAAGATCTGAATAATCCATCATAAATCCTCTAAACAAATTTGGAACCGAATGGCCCAATAAAACTCCAATGAAGTCTCATAATACGACTAGAAAAGAAAGTCTAACTAAACTATGCCATAAAATAAATAACTCCAGCAGCACCTCCAATGATAACTCCGATAAACTTATACAGCTTCTCCAAATCAAATCCTAAAAAAGATTAGTCAACGTATGGGTCAGAGCCAAAGCCCTGAGAAAGAATACACACTACTCTCCTCAAATAGGATCCTTGAATCCAGATAGTAGCATTATACGCAATAAATATCACGATAGAATATTTTAAATTAAATGGAATAATTAAATGAGATAAATATAAATCACTAACTACCCACAGAAATCCCCATTTATAATGGCACACCAATATGATTTGAAATTCCCAAGTCCCATGATGTTAATTTAATTAAATTAACCAACTTTTATTATTGTTCTCACTTTTTATTAAAGTGTCACACTTCCCCTTGTCAATCGTCCTCTGACCCGTTTAAACTATTGGCCCCGGCACATGACAAGGTTCCACACATGACACGGCATAAATCATCCTCTGACCCGTTTAAACTGCCGGCCCCGACACATTATGTCGCCACAAATTTTAATACCTATTTTTATCTTAGGTATTAATTCTCAATTTCTCAATTTCATAATTTATAAATTACCCCACCCTTTTAATCGATGTGAGATCCTCAAAATACCCCTTAGTCCCATACCTAAGGGTCCCCAAGTTATCAATACGTACTAACCTATGTATAAGAGGATTTTATAACATAAATCTCAACCTACTCTCGTACCTAGACTAGCGTAACAACGATAAAGTAATAATAATCAACCCACCCTCAAGATGATAAAAACACAATAATCTATCCTCATTAGTCCCCTACCTACAAGGCGTAAATCATTAAAAGGCTTACCCACTAGTCCCATACCTAGAAGGTATACTAAAGTATAGGGAGAGAAAAATTACCCAACAAACCGTCGTCACAAGGCAATATAATAATACCAAAGAGTAACACAACCAAGCATAATTAATCAACATATAAAACTACGCATGATAGTCCAATTCAATTAAATCTTAATTTAATTATCACCTTGTCAATAATACCCAATTACTCTCATTTAATTATTTAAATTAAATATACCAAGTTTTCATCATATATACATCAAAAACCAAATTTTATCATCTCTACATGTATTAATTGAGTTATACCCCCCCCCCCCCCAAAAAAAAAAAAAAAAAAAAAAAATCATTTATTTTAAAACGAGGGTTTTTCTACATGCAACCTACACGAATAAAACCCAAAAGCACTCATGAATACTACGCACCCAAAGGGTTATGAATATTATTCAGATTAAAAAATTTAATAAATACATCCCCATAATTAGTTTCCACTTTTTCTGATTAAGTCACTACTTTATTTTAAGAAAACATGTAATTAAGTGTTTATGAGAAACTTAAAACGTATAATACTAAAGGAAAAGAATAGAATATTCATGCCTGTGATTTCAGAATCAAATATCTGGGTTGACGATTGGATTCCTTGCGAAAAATTAGCAAAAGAGTGTACTTGAACGATCTTGATTAAACCCCAATTAAGCCTTCAAAACCTTGTGCCAAAACTTGTGACAAAAACTTGATCTTTTTGAAGGTTTATGATTATGGTTGAGAGGAAAAATATTTGGAATTGTTTTCTGCTAAAAAACTGAAGAAAAAGTGATTATGAGAAGTCCCCCTATGGATTAACAAGGTTATATAGTGATTAGGAGTCCTAATCCTACACAAATTCTAATAAAATCTAACTGAATTGCGCAAAACTAGGCATGGTCGATCGATCTACCAAAAGGGTCAATCGATCGACCCTACAGAAAATCTGACACCTTTCCCAAAAAATGCCTATAAGGCAAAATATTAAAATTCCACTAAAAATCCATTTTAAATCCGCTTTTAATTCCGCTTGAAGTTCTATTCTTCTAAAATCATAACCAGCATATTTAGCCAATAAAATTATTAAATTCAATTTTTTTTAATATTCCAATTAATTAATTAAATTAAATAATAAAAACATGAGGTGTTACACTGACCCAGGGCCTTGGCCAGTAGGGGTTAGTTAGGGGATTTTTAGGTGGGGTTTGCAATTTTTCTTAGGCTGGGGACCTTGGGTTATAAAGGCAGTAGGTTTGGGAAATAATACCCAGTATAGATATATTTGGGTTCGAGTCAAAATTTGCAATGTGAGTTAACGTTTAACGATTTTGTAGATCATAAAATCAATGAGAACGTATTCGTAACCCATCGACTAGGGTAGTATTTTATTTAAAATAAGTATATAAATGGTAAGTGAGGTACAATATATATTTTTAGGAATTGTAGGGGATATGAAACCCATAAAAAATGCAATATTGTGAAATATCTCCAATAATATGAATGCAATAAAATAAAGGACACTGTATGTACATAGTTCAGAAGATCGATTTTCCTACACCCACGGAGAAGGGAACAAGGGATTTTTATTACTTGGAATAATCAAGTACCATTGGAGTGTTACGATTACTAGTTTAGAATCCAATTCTCCGTGAGCAAGATACAAATCAATAACCCAAAATAGGGTGAGTTCGCCTTTATTTATAAGCACAAGGTTCTTATAAATATAGGTCTCTCTACTTTGAATATATCCCTAGGTGGTAGAATTATGTTACAATTAAATCTCCCATAACTTGTTGTGGTTTTCCTAGATTCTAAGTTAGCTCTTTTGTTATACTCAACCATCTATACCTCTTAGCACTTAAGAGCCATATGTCAGCCCATATGGAATGATCGACATCAGTTCCCTTAAATTTCCCCCAAGGTTAGGATGATTATCCTTGTAGGTCAGGTCTCTCTGGTCTTATTATTACTTGGACACATATTGACCTGGGTTCCCTTAATTGTTGCCACTTAACTTAACACGTGCTCACTTCCAGAAGTGGATCGTAATCATTTTCCTTCTGATGTGCACTATTTCCTTGCCCAGGGTCATAAAAATCATCAATGGATTATCCCTAAGCAATCATCGCGCATTAGGTCATGACCTAGCGATCGATTAGCATAGGTCCCTGCCCAATTCCATATCGTCACTTGATTTGATTTTGGAAAAAAGAAGGTATAAGAACTTAGGATCCTTATAGCTTCTTCATCCAATAAAATTTCAAGGTATACTCCATTTTTATATCTCTTTCTCTCTCGAATTTTTCAAAGCATAAAACGTTTCTCGTTCATTTCCTTTATCTTTTTTATCCTCACACTCTATCACATGTCTAGGAGATTGAGGAAGAATGAGGTTTCTTCAAAAAATGACTTTGAAAAACTTTTCAGAAAGTATTTGATTCTAAATAACTTTTATATTATAACTTCATCGAAAGAGGGGGATACATTCTGACTTAACTATGAAGTTTATTTTATGACAACCCTATAATGGAAGGGGAGTTGACTTTCTTCAGCACTCATTATTAGTGGAAGTAACCTACTATTAAGGAATTTTTTCAATCCAGGTGTTGATACCAAAATTAATATGCTGATATAGACGAATCATAAGAAGACACGTGTTGATCTACGTGGCACAATATCAACGAGGAGGTTTATTTCCCCGACCAAGTCTTACTCATTCCGAGGAACTCAACACTCCGAGGAACTCATGAACAACGAGCAACTAAGGCGGTCCGAGATGCATCTCGGCCACAACATTAATTGCCAGAAAATCAACAGTTCAACTATTCATTGAATGCTTATCATACAGACGTATATTCTTAAAGGGCATTAATTGTTTACCCTTTCACATGTACATCCTAAGGGCTATAAATACCTTGTATCACCCTCATTCTAAGGGACCGGATTTTCTTGATAGAAATACATATCGAGAATTCCAAAACACTTGGCAATAACATAAATAGTGGATGTAGGCCATTCTTATAAGGCTGAACCACTTTAAAATTCTTTGTCTCATTTATATTTATCTGTGATTAAATAATTAGAAGCCATCTAAATTTTTACATCAACAGATTGGCGCCGTCTGTGGGAAATGACTGTTGTTATCGTTTTTCACCAGAAATCATTCATCAATGGCAGATAATCCGGAATCCAGCAATTGAAACGCTGGAAATGCTGGAAATCCTCCAAATCCCTCTGCACCTCCAGATCTGGCTAGAATTATGACGAATCTGGCTCAAGGACAAACCGCCATGCAAGAAACAATGCGGCAACTCATACAAACTCTCCATGGCGGTGCACCTGCTCATTCGGGATAGCGAAGTGGTCAGAGGCAAACCTATTTACTTTCTTCACGATCCAGGCATACTGAGTCATATCACAGTGAAGGATCTGATGATATCTCTTATCAACTTGGGCGAACTTCGTCAATACGGGCTACATATACTGATCAACTTATCACTCTCTCTCCAGAAAGACCTAGTGCCTTAGAAAGACCGAGAAGGGTGTCTCCTTTCAGTCGATTAGGCCCTATGAGGAATAGGAGTCCACCTAAGACCACGTCGAAGAGTTTTCGACGACCATCTGATCTAAGAGAAGGATCAACACAATCACGACCAGTTGCTCGTCAAGATAGATCTCAGGAGGCCACTTCAGAACAATCAATTGCTCGAACTAATAGGCCCGAGGAGGGAAATGATGCGTGTAAAGGGTCCATTCAGCGGTTGGAGGATAGATTAGGAGAAATGGCTAAGGCGAAAAATCCCCTACAACGAACTTTTGTTCAAGGGACACCTTTTGTCCAGGCCATTGTAGATTTTCCTACACCATCAAAGTTTAAATCCCCTGTGGTGACCCACAAATATGATGGAAAGACGGATCCTGTTCTTCACATAGAGCAATATCAAGTTGCTACCGACATCTATGATGTCCCCGACGAGATGAGATGTAGAGCATTCTCAGGAACTCTTACTGGATCTGTCCAGATATGGTACAACAATCTTCCTCGGGGTAAGATTTCAAATTTCTTTCAACTGTCCGAGTTGTTCATCGGCAATTTCTATTTTGGAGCAAAGACAGTAAAACAAGTAGCACACTTGTTAAGTGTTAGACAAAAATCTGGTGAGAGTACTAGAGATTACATAACTCGTTTCAATAACGAGAAGCTGGAGGTCATAGATTATCAAGAAAAGACAGTAATCACCGCCTTGATGAGTGGGTTATTGCCTAACAAGTTGTATTACACTTTGGCGAAAGATCCACCTATAACTATGTCAGAGTTGATGGCAAAAGCGGCCAAAATCATGAATGTCGAGGAGGCTATGGCTGCGAAGAAGAATATGGATAAAGAAACCAAGGTGGAAGTATACAAATCTAAGAAGAAAGAGCATAAAGGCAATGGCGGTGACAATCATTCCAAAAATAATAAGTCGTCATGGGAAGTCCTGAAGAAATTCGATAATTATACTCCTTTGAAAATGGGTATTAATCATGTTTTGGAAGAAATCAAGAATAACGAGGAAGTAAGGTGGCCAAAGAAGCTGAGGTCAGACCCTGACAAAATAAATAGAGATAAATATTGCGAGTTTCATAAGGATCATGGTCATATGACTAAAAATTGCATAGCCCTCCAGAATGAGATTGAAACGCTCATTAGACGAGGAAAGTTGTCGAAGTATGTTGACCATAGAAATGAAAGAGGAAATAAAGACCGAGCAAGAGAGAGATCTAGATCTCCTCGTCGGGCAGAAAAAACCAGGAAAAGAGATCATGAAGATGATACAGAGGATGACCCCGATCTTCCCAAAAGGCCAAGGCAACCAGAACGCGAGGAATTTTCAATACGTTTTGGAACATTTGATTGTAATGTTATTACAGGCGGAGATGCAGGAGGAGGAAATCTTACTGCAGAAAGAAAAGCTTACCTCGGTGAGGCTCAGGCTTGCTCATACATTCAACGGATAAATTTGGCTGAGGAGGATCGCCCGAGGAAGGTAAACAAAGAGAAGCTAGTCATTGGTTTTTCAAAAAATGACCTTACAGGTGTTCTTTACCCTCACGAAGACCCTTTGGTGATCAAAATGAGGATGAAAGAAGTAATGATTTCAAGGGTTTTGGTAGATAATGGTAGTTCGGCAGACATCATGTTCTACTCATGCTTTGACAGTTTAAATTTAAAATTATCTCAATTGGAGCCCTATCACAGACCTCTCCTAGGTTTTGCTGGCGAGAAACTTTTTCCACTTGGGACGATCAAGTTGGATATATTCATTGGAACTTGGCCTGCTTGTCGAACAGAAAGAATACGCTTCTTTGTGATGGATAAGAATGTGCAATCAACTTACAACATCATCATGGGAAGAGTTGGTTTGAAGAAGTTCGAAGCAGTTCCATCTACAGTACATCAGTGCTTAAAATTCCCAACAAATTTTGGAGTAGGAGTTGTGAAAGGTGATCAAAAAGTAGCTCGGGAATGCTATTATTCATCTGCCAAGCAAGAGGAGCTTGAAGAGTCAAGGAAAAAGACTACTACCTACCAGGTGGACGAAGGTACAGAAATTGAAACACTGGATCCTAGAGATGAATCCCAACTTGTAAAAGGACAGGTGGTGGAATCTGCAAAAAATGTTATTCTGAACGAAGAACACCCTGAACGAACAACTCAGATAGGTTCGTCGTTGGATGCTTCAATAAAACAGGAGTTGATAACTTTCTTGAGAAACAGAAAGAAAACTTTTGCATGGAGTCATGAAGATATGCCAGGAATAGATCCAAACTTCTTATGTCATAAGCTCAATGTGAATAAGGAGATCAAGCCTGTGAAACAGAGAAGAAGAGTATTTAGTCCAGAGAAGAATCAAGCTATACGAGAGGAGGTCGAGAAGCTCCAGAAAGCTCGATCCATCGAAGATGTAAAATATCCAGACTGGTTAGCAAATGTGGTGATGGTAAAGAAGAAAAACAATAAATGGAGAATGTGTGTTGATTTCACCGATCTCAACAAGGCATGCCCAAAAGATCACTTTCCATTGCCCAGAATTGATCAACTAGTGGATGCTACCTCGGGACACGAGCTGCTCAGCTTCATGGATGCTTACTCTGGCTACAATCAGATCAAAATGAAACCTGAAGATAGGGAAAGTACTTCTTTTATCACCCCTAGGGGAACTTATTGTTATAATGTTATGCCTTTTGGTTTGAAAAATGCAGGAGCGACATACCAACGGCTGATGAACAAGGTTTTTGCCTAACAAATTAGTTGCAATATGGAAGTCTATGTCGATGATATGCTGACAAAGAGCAAGAAAGTTGCTGATCATCTAGTTAACTTAGGTCAGACCTTTGATCAACTGGATAAATACCAAATGAAGCTCAATCCGACGAAGTGCACATTCGGAGTACGAGAAGGAATGTTCCTCGGGTACATTGTCAACCAGCGATGCATTGAGGCGAATCCAGAAAAGATTAAAGCTCTTTTAGGGTTGCGATCTCCAACGACGAAGAAAGAAGTGCAGAGTATTACAGGACGAGTTACAACGCTCAACCAATTTGTATCCCGAGCAACTGATAAATGCCTCCCATTCTTCAAAACACTTCGAAAAACTTTCGAGTGGAATGATGAATGTGAAAAAGCCTTTCAAGACTTGAAGAAATATTTGGGAGCACCTCCACTGTTGTCCAAACCAATAATGGGAGAAAAGTTGTACTTGTATCTGGCAGTATCAGAGAATGCAGTCAACTCAGCATTGATCAGAATGGAGAATGGAGTCCAAAAGCCAATTTATTACACAAGTAAGGCCTTCCGAGGTGCAGAGATCAGGTACCCAAAATTGGAAAAATTGGCATTGGCATTAATTGAGGCAAGTAGAAGAATGAGGCCATATTTCCAGGCCCATACCGTCATCGTGTATACCGACATGCCATTGAGACAAGCCCTTCATAAGCCAGAAAAATTAGGGAGACTGATGTATTGGGCAATAGAACTCGGTGAATATGATATTGTGTATGAAACCAGATCATCACTGAAAGGGCAAGCTGTAGTAGATTTTATAGCAGAATTTACTTATCCTGATACCCTCGAGGAGCAAAAGTTGCTCGCTGATCAACCTGTGGATGTTACAGGATCAACAGACATAAGCTCAGACCAACTCCGGTTGGTAAAAGGGCTCGTGGATGTAGAAGGATCATCAAATTCGAACTCAGACCAACTCCAGTTGGTAAAAGGGCGAGAAGGGATGGTCGACGAAGAGCGAGAAATCACTGGGGAGGATGAAAAGAAACAGCAAATATTCCACCGAGGAACTCTGTCAGATAAGAAATTTGAAGACGAGTTGATTATATGGAGATTATATGTAGATGGGTCATCTTGCACAACAGGTTGTGGAGAAAGGATTGTTTTGAACACCCCAGACGAGATTGATATGGAATATGCCCTTTGATTCCAATTCAAAACCTCCAATAATGAGGCTGAGTATGAAGCCATGATAGTAGGTCTTAATTTAGCAAAAATTATGGAAGCGCAACAAGTGATGGTGTTCAGCGATTCTCAATTAATTATGAATCAGATGATGGGAACATATGCAGTTAAAGGAGAATTAATGGTCAAGTATCATGCAAAGGTGATGGAGTTGTAGGCAGAATTTGATGATATTCAGTTGATCAGAATACCAGGAATGGAGAATGCACGAGCAGACGCACTGGCCCGACTAGCATCAGCTACTCGTACCGAGCTGCGAAGAACGATACCAATTGAAGTATTAAAAAGTCAGAGCATAGATGAAGAGCTGACGATGAATATTATTACCCTTGATTTAGGACCATCTTGGATGGATCCCATCAGGGCATATATTGAGGAGGGAAAATTACCGAAGGATAAGCTCGTTGCCAAGAAATTGAAGTTTAAAGCTGCTCGGTATGTACTAATTAATGGTGTTTTGTATAGATGAGGAATTATGGCAGGTTTGCAAAGATGTGTACATCCCTCCGAGGTGAAGGAATTGATTGAAGAGATCCATGAAGGGTCCTGTGGAGCCCATGTAGCAGGTCAGACACTTTTGCAAAGGGTGATGACGCAAGGATACTACTGGCCAACGATGAGGGCTGATTGTATAGCCTATGCTAAGAGATGTGATAAATGCCAACATTTTTCCTCCATCCGACGAACTCCACAAGCACTGTTGACACCCATAACTTCCCCTTGGCCATTTGCCATGTGGGGAATTGATTTGGTTGGACCATTGCCAATGACCCGAGGAAGATTCAAGTACCTCATCGTCGCAGTGGATTATTTTACTAAGTGGGTAGAAGCTGAGCCCCTCATTGATATGACATACGAGAAGGTGTACCAGTTCGTTTGGAAGAACATCATCTGCCGATATGGTCTCCCTCATGCCTTCATCACAGACCATGGAACACAATTTGATAACGAGGAGTTTGCCGCTTATTGTCATCAGTCAAATATTTTGAAGGTTCATTCAGCACTAGGCCATCCTCAAAGCAATGGACAGACTAAAGTGACGAACAGAACATTACTAAATGGTTTGAAGAAGAGGCTAAGTGAGGCTAAAGCTAATTGGATTAATGAGCTACAGTCAGTATTGTGGGCTTACCGAACAACTCCCCGAGCAGCAACTGGAGAATCACCATATATACTGGCGTTTGGAAGTGAGGCCGTAATACCTGCCGAGTTGGGTATTCCAACACACAGAGTGCTGAACTTCAATTCCCCAGTCAGCGACTTAATGAGAAGATTAGATTTGTACATGCTCGAGGAAGTTTGAGAAGAGGCAGCCATTGGGAATGTTGCTTACCAATAACGAATAGCCCTGTTCTACAACAAGAGGGTGAAAAATGCGACTTAAAAGAAGGAGATTACGTGCTAAAAAGGGTCATTCAGAAGCACAATAAGTTGGAAGCAAACTGGCATGGACCTTACCGAGTTACAGAAGTTGTTCGACCAGGAACTTATCGAATAGCAACTCTAGAAGGAGAGGAATTTAAGAATGCATGGAATGCTGAAAACCTACGCAAGTATTATCAGTGATGTAAAATGAAAAGCAGTTCCATCAATATGAATAAAACGATGACATTTTGCCATCTTCTCTCCTTTTATTGAAAGTTTTTCGGGGAATATAGTGTATAACACTACGCTACTGCTAGGCAGTAAAAACAACACGATAGTTCAAACTCAGACCAACTCCGATTGGTAAAAGAGCGAGAACAAACCTACTCATTTGGTTAGGAGGCGCACACTGGCTTAGACCAACTCCGGTTGGTAAAAGAGTGAGTGGACATGATAGTTCGAACTCAGACCAACTCCGGTTGGTAAAAGAGCGAGAATAAACATACTCCTTTGGTTAGGAGGCATACACTAGCTCAGACCAACTCCGGTTGGTAAAAGAGTGAGTGGACATGATAGTTCGAACTCAGACCAACTCCGGTTGGTAAAAGAGTGAGAACAAACCTACTCCTTTGGTTAGGAGGCTGACACTGGCTCAGACCAATTTTGGTAAAAGGGCAAGTGGATATGATAGTTCGAACTCAGATCAAATCCGGTTGGTAGAAGGGCGACAACAATACTCCTAAAAATGCCAATCTCGGTTGGTTAGGAAATAAGATATGCTCTCAAATGCCAACTTATGTTGGTCGGGAGGTAAGATTATTCCAGAAAATACAAAAGTTCCTCGTAGAACGAAATATTCCAAACTGAACCAAGTATGGTTGGTCGGGGATAAAAACCCATTAACTGTAGTTGGTCGACGAGGAGAATTTATCGACCTTGGTTGGTCGAACACATTCTATGAAAAAGACAAAAATTTACCAAGTATGGTTAGTCGGGGATAAACTCTCACTAACTATAATTGGTCGACAAGCATAATTTAACAACCTTGATTGGTTGAAATTTTTTTAAACATTTTTGTACTCATTACTTTATTATTAAGTGATCGAGCAACATTACTAATACTTGTAATTTTTTAAGTAAGAACAAATATAAAGTGTTTGACAAATACAAGACAATAGCAATACAAATATGCGAACAAAAATGAAACTCTTTCATTAAATACAAACTGAATTACACAAATTTATTACATTAATTATGTACTAATTATTACATCAGAATTTCCTATTCTACTGGTTTTTTCCCTTCTGTTTTTGAAATAGGCTCCTCGCCAGCAGGAGGATCTTCCAGGAAAAGGCGAGAATTAATGAAGTTAGGATCTCGAAGCATTCTGACGTTCATTATTGAAGGTGTGTCCAGAAGATGCTCGGGACGAGATACCTCGATATGAGAATGAAGATTGTAGTCACCGAGGTATTTTACAATTAAGCTCCGAGGAATGGCACGAGCTGGGATCCATTCCATCTCCAAATTATATGGTGGCACAGGCAAGTCAAGTACCCCAGGATCATAATAGTCCCAAAGGTAGTGTCCCTGTTCGAGTTTTAGTACGCCCAAGGCATTCAGCCAACCTTGCTTGTAGCCCTCGTTATTGGCATTCTGGATACGATCATCCAAATGGAATAATGCTTCGTTGTATCCAGCCATCCAGAACTCCCTGGGCTGTTTATGAAATTGAAATGTCATCTTCTCGAGCTTCTCGTGAAGACTCTGGATGAAAAGTTCATTAGTCTCCAACACTGAATTCTTTGAAGAGAGTTGTTGTTCCAGTACTCTAATTTTCTTTGACATGTCGGACAAGGCTTAATTCTTTGCCATCAATTGGAATGCTTGGTTTTCCAATACTGACTGAGTACGAGCTTCTTCAACAGTACGACGAAGACCTCTTGGTCGTCCCCGAGAAGAATGAGTACTTTATTCCTCATCAACATTCTGAGCAACTCTTCCTCGCCCACGATAACCCCTTCCTCGTCCCCGAATAGCAGTAGAAGGCCCAACTCTTCTCAAAGCCTCTAACTCTTCTCGCAATTTAGCATTTTCCACTTCTAAAAATGAAAATCCTTCATCGGTGACAGGTACCAAGGCAGTGGAAGATGAAGCTGTAGACTTATATTGTGCTAACTCTTTCTGCAAATTATTATTCTCTTGCTCCAGCAGCTCTGCAATTTGTCTACATGCTTCAATTTCACCCTTTAGGGTTCTCTCCCTGATATCGTACCCAGCAAGGAGCTTTTTGTGTCCCTTCTCGGTAGAAAGCTGCTGATACCTCTTCTCATATCCCTCATGCAACAGGGCAGTTGATTCTTTATATTGCTGCTGAAGTTCATCGAGATTAACTTGCAGGTCTTCAATCATTTCGTAATAAGCCACATTGTTGGCTACAGCTCGGTCAAGTAAACCTTTCAGGTACTGATAAGCTTTAACTGCCTGCTCTGAAGCATCATGACCAAGGATGTCGACAACTTCTGATGCACTCAATTCAGTATGACCAGTCTTATAATATTCCTGGCATTGCTGCATCAACTTTGTATCATTAGCAGATAGCATATCCATCCTGGCCAGAAACTAGCAGAGAAAGAAAAAGTAATCATCAAAAAGAAGTTCAAGACAGAGTACAGATAGAAAAGAGACAATCATATGGAAGAAAAGAACTCAAATTTTATTAGATCATAATGTAGAATTACAAAGATATTGACTACACTTGAAAAAGAAGAAAAATGGAAATAGAATACCGAACAACTTCACACCTTTTCCTTGTCTCCCAAAACTTTCTCGAGAGGTTGGGACGAGGAGCTCGGTTGCTCGGTTAGAACAATGAGTTGATCTGCTGAAGCTGGAACTTATTCAGGAGGAGCAGGAAGAGATGAAAGCTCCTCGTCGGTAGGCTGAGTAAGGATTGGATCACCCACTGCCATTGAAGATTCTTCTGAGGCAGCTTCGTCCTCTTCTTCATCTTCAATAACTGGGGGAGGACCAGGGAGGTGCTGTTGAAACAATTCTGAGTCCTCATTAACTTTCAATTCTTGGAAGGCATCCACCCAACCATCTCGGAATTATTTCAAACTCCCATACTGCACCTGAGTCATCATTGCTGCTACCCCCCTGTCCCATCCTTTATCCCAACCAGTACGAAAAGATTTTTTCACCACCATTTTTCTTTTCATTTTCTCCGAGGAGAGCTTCTCGGATAGAAGATCCTCGGTGGCCTTCAATTTAGCTTCCACCTCTTCCTTCTGGCGGTTCGCTTCTCGCAAAAGGGATAATTCTTCTTCTGCCATTTTCATCTTGGCCTCAAGCTCCTCAAAGCTCTTGATCTTCTCGTCATACTTCTTCTTCTCTTCCTCCAATTCTTTCACTTTATTTTCTAGCTGCACCTTTTTTGCCTCAACTGCAGCCAACTTCTTCGCCCATTCATCCTTATCCTCGTCATACTTTTGATGAGAATCCTTCAAAGATTTGGTTAACCTCGACAAAGCATCCTCCACTCCAGACGAGGAGCTAGAAGCCTTGATTGCTTCATATTTCTTCACAATGGTGTTAAAATAACTCACCAGCTGAAAAAAGAAGATAATGATAAGTCATCACAGAGATACATGTATTGATGGAAAGGAAGAAAATTCAGAATAAGAGAAACTTGCTGAAGCAATGTGACGAGTAGCTAGGGATGTAAGCATATCCCTAGACATATTCTCTTCGATTCCTTGGACCTCAGGAATAATCCAAGTCTTTACCGAGCTCATCGCAGAGCTCGGAGGAATAGTGGTTGGAACACCATCTCCACTAACTGGGAGCTGGGGAATGGTTTCAACCAAATTGACCGAGGAGGATTTCTTCAATCTTCTCGATGGCATTTCAACAATCTCAACCAAAGAAGAGCTTTTGGTTGGGACCACTTTCATAGGTGCATTTATCTTACTCGGAGCCACCGGGGGCTTCTCGGCAGCCTTCTGAGGAGCAACAGAAGGAGAAACATCTACTCTCTTTGTCCCCTTTAGGACTTCAGTCTTGTTTCTCTTTCCATCTCCAGCAGAGGTGGTCTCCTCAAAAAGAGCAGGAACTCTTCTTTTCCCCATTTTCTGGGGAAGAGTCCTCAAGAATTGACACCGGATCACTAGTGCTGACTACAGGGAGAGCAGTAAAGGATGATGTATAGCTCATGTACTGCAACAAATAGGAAGAATACCTAATGTGCTCCTCTGCAACTTTCTTATGCAAATTCCAGATATGTTTCAAATGCTTAATATTCACTTCTGATTCTTTTGGAGTCTTTCTCTTACTGTCAACTGCAAACAAATACATAGTGAAATATCAGTCATACATTTTATCAAATATAATGAAATCATAATTTCAGAAACAACATAAGATGAAAATAACCTATCCCATTGCCATATGGGGGGCATCTGGGACCTTGATATACTTCATCTCCAACCAAAGGGGCATGTTGCCAATTTTTGATAATTACCCCATGTTCAAAATAATCCCTATTTGCATCAGGGAGGTTGACTACTAAGGCCCTATTCAAAAATCTAGTTTTTAAATAAAAAATATTGTCTAGAACAGCCCATCTATAACAATACATAATCTCAGGAATTCCTATGCGGGTTCCATGAGTTTGATTTAATTTATACACCCCATTAACTATTCTCCAGGTGATGGGGGCTATTTTTGCAGGGACAACATCGAAATATTGACAGAACTCTAAGCACAAAGGGTTTGGTGGAAAAGAAAATCCACATTCAGCAATAAAGAGGCTGGGGAACCAGTGCCCCTCAGCCAAACGAAAATAATCTAAAGGCTCAGAAAGATTTTCCAAAGTTACCCAAAATGGAATAGAAAAATCAGAACAGAACTTCTCAAGAGATTCAATAAAATAAACCATGGCGAATAAAAAATGAAGAAGAAGGAAGAAGATCTTACAGGAAAAAAGGAGATCTGTTGACAACGAATGAAGAAAAAGATGAACGCACAAGAGAGAGAAAGACTATGAAAACTCGAAAGCAGAAATTGGAAAAGGTAGAAGACGGTGAGATTGCCTATGAAGCTTAAATACTTTGACTTGGGAAACGGCGAAAGAAATGATTACAAAAAGAAACTATTACGCTACCGGTGGTTAAAAGGACAAAAAGTGCGCGAAGATCGAAGCGCTTATAAAAATTCAAAAAGGCGGATTCGGCGAATTTGGAAGACATTCGAACAAGGAGAAAATGCTCCTAAACACCAGGAAGGTCATTTAATATTGCCATATACTGAGAAAGAATGTTCCATATACCTCAAAGTTCGAAAAATGAAACATTGGGGGCTTCTGTTGATACCAAAATTAATATGCTGATATAGACGAATCATAAGAAGACACTACGTGGCACAATATCAACGAGGAGGTTTATTTCCCCGACCAAGTCTTACTCAACACTCCGAGGAACTCAGCACTCCGAGGAACTCATGAACGACGAGCAACTAAGGCCGTCCGAGCTGCATCTCGGCCACAGCATTAATTACCAGATAATCAACAGTTCAACTATTCATGTAATTCTTATCATACAGACGTATATTCTTAAAGGGCATTAATTGTTTACCCTTTCACATGTACAGCCTAAGGGCTATAAATACCTTGTATCACCCTCATTCTAAGGGACCGAATTTTCTTGATAGAACTATATATCGAGAATTCCAAAACACTTGGCAATAACAGAAACAGTGGATGTAGGTCATTCTTATAAGGCTGAACCACTTTAAAATTCTTTGTCTCATTTATATTTATCTGTGATTAAATAATTAGAAGCCATCTAATTTTTTACATCAACACCAGGAAAACATAAAATTCCTCCATGTTTTATGGGCATAGTTTCCATAAACTAAATTTATAGGACCAACCTTAGTCTGAACAAAGTCAGCTAATGTTTTTACTTGAAGGGTCCCCCTAGGTCTGACATGTACCATTTCTAAGTCAGGCATAAGTTTCGCAACTTGGTTACGTGGTTACATAGATCACAAAAATACATTGAAAAGAATGTCCTCATGTTTTCTAAGATTTTATATGGTGAGAACTACATAGTTCTTTGTGTGCCGGTTAGGGACGGATCTTCTGGTAGGTCGGCCACATTTCTAACATCAAACCTTATTTTAAATTTTGTGACTAATCATCTTGCTTCCTGTGTAGGTTATCATCGAAACACAAAACCTCATGACTTTGAAGTTACTCTTTAATATCTTAATATCATTTGGAAAAGGAGAATGGATCAATATGAGTCTTCATTGAAGAGTGACCCATGTGTTACTCAGTCACAATCTTATAATCAATTCGTCCCATAATTTCACAGCGATACTTGAGGTTATTGTGATCGATTACTCAGTGGTAGAGGACTCCTATGTTCCAATTTCCACCCCCATTCCAAATGAGGCTACAAGGGGCATTTACATTAGGTATTTCTCTACCGTTTATGTTTTATCAATTGATTCTAGGGAAGACACGGGGAATGTATAAGAAGAATAAAATCTTATCTTCAATGATCTCGACCCTTTTTTCCTCATACGAAGAGATCAGTGTGTATGGTATCCCCTGTAAGGAGGTTGAAGAATAGGATAAATTTAGGCTAAAAGACTTTATCTTCCCTCTCTTCCATATAATGTCGAAGAGAGAGTAGTCGTACCAGATGAAGTGTTGAATTAGCAGCCATCAGGGAAAACTAGAAGAAGAAGGGAGACCAAGACAACCTGTCCACCCAAGTCCTGGTAATTAAAAAAAGAGGGTAATAACCCTCACAAAAAAATCTCCCTCAAGATGGAGCAGTAGAGGGAGAAGAAAGGCAGGTTGAGAAGGACACAAAAAGGAGAACAGACAAATCTCGTCCTAATACCCGTGTTCCACCATCCACCACAAACTGACCTTTGGCCATCCACCCTCATCCACAGGGTCATCAAAAGACTCCTTCACGATCCACTTCCAAGTCATATCCATGGGAGATCACCTTCTAAAATGGCAAGGAGCCAATCATTTTTATTGATTTGACTCATTGAGATTTAAAGGTTGCATACTCTGTTACACAAGCGTCCATATTACCTTTTGACATTGATAATCTAAGAGGTTTACCTTTGGATCCCCTTCACGAGGAAGGGCTCAATCACATCATTGGTACGACTTTTATCTCTTTACAGTTTTGATTTCAAATATATTATTTTGTGTAATTATTTGTCTTCTTTATACTGTCTATGCAGGTCATGCAAGATATCACCCACCGGGTCGACCACCTAAAAAAAAGTAATGACGTTCTTCTTAATAATAACAACACCTTGAATAACACCTTTACATGGAGACCAAAGAGGTGACTGATCTCACAAATAAGCTTTTGTAAGAGACTGCCACAAAGGACAAAGTTATTGAAGAGGAAGAGAGGATTCATTTATAGTTCAGCTGGATTGATAGTGAGCTAGACGTGCTCAATAAATCCTACTGATGGAAAACTCTACAAAAAAAATATCTTATAGTGGAAAACTTTTAATCTGGAGAGGAATGCCAATACTGATCACGACAAGTCATATAATGATGGTTTTGAAGTTATCATCTAGAAGATTTTTGTGAAATTGGACTACCACGAGTTCGCTGCGTACATCTTGGGTTTGTTACCTAGGATTCAAGGGGGAATTTCTCCCAAGGTCTATCTAGATTATGCTTAGAGGATATAATTAAAAGGGGGAACAATGTTATTAAAGCCCCATCGACCAATGCCTTTTCTACTGAGACCGATAAAGATATTGAGGAGGTCGGCCAGGATGTCAATCCTGTTAGTGCCCCACTTGAGAAAGTGCATACATTGAGTAAACACTCTTCTAGCAAGCTATAGGGAGGTCACTCCTGAGAATACACTTCTGATAGGTCAGGGGGAGGTCACCCCCAACCTTTATTCTTTTAAACTTTTGTAGACCACTTGGTCCTCCCTTTTTAGAATTTGAGTCATTTTAATATTAAATGAAAGTAGTTATGTTTCCTCTATTATTATTTTTCTGCATTTCTTTTTTACTTATAACATGCTCAGTAACAATCGTCTAAATATACTGAATGAAATTAATTGATCATAGAAAACATTGGCATAATTGAGTAGCCGATCATTTTAACTCATAGATCATGTTAATTAAATATTACACGTTAGACTAATAGTCCAATTCCAAATTACACCACTTAACTATTAGGTGAATTTATGCATGTTTTCTGTCAATTACCCAACTTGGGATTTACAACCATTTTTGGGTGGTTTTTTTTCCAAATATAAGACTCCAACTTATTTATAAGTTGTACCATTTATTCTTAACTAGGTTTATTCCTATTCTAGGATGACCAATAAAACTTGAATTGTAACACCAATTTCAGATGGGTTTTATGCCAAATGTTAGCCCCCAAATATTTTTAAGCTATACCACTTAATTCTTAACTGGGTTTATGCCTATCCTAGGTCGACGACCCACCTTAGGATGAACCATCATTTCAGGTGGGTTTTATGTCAAACGTTGTCCCCATCTTATTTCTAAGTTATACAACTTAATTCTTAAATGGGTTTATGCTTATTCTAGGATGACCATCCTAACTTGGGTTGTATAGACATTTTGGGGTGGGTTTTATGCCAAAGCCCCAACTTATTTTTAAGTTGTACTGCTTGAATCTAAAGTGGGTTTATACATATTCTAGGCCGACTAACACAACTTGGGTTGTACCATCATTTTCAGGTGGGTTTTATGCCAAATGTAGACCATGAACTTAATCTAAGTTGTATGACTTAATTCTTAAGTAGATTTATGCCTACCAACCAAACTTCGGTTGTACTACCATTTTAAATTGGGTTTTATGCTTGATGAATAGTACCAGGTCCACAGTCATAAATGATAAACAGTTTGAAACATTTTCAAGAAATAAGAAAATGTCTAATTACAAAGTTCCTAAAGTTCAGGGTATTCCATGACCCTGGTACTACTGTTCCATATAATTCTTCTAAGTGATAAGATCTATCACCTCCATGCAACACTATTCCATATGGGCCCTGCCAATTCGATGCTAACTTTCCATCTGATGGATTTTCAGTGGGATGAGCTTCTCGAGAACCAAGTCATCGACCTAGAATGTTCTAACTATAACCTCTTATCATGTTACCTAGATAGTTATTATTGGTAACTGGTCAAGTGTATAAGGGCTTGCTCTTTTTATTCTTCTACTAGATCCAACTCGTGAGCTATGTAGTCATCATTTTGACCATCTTCAAATATGTCTTTCCTCATAGTTGAAATCCTGATTTCCAAAGAGATGATTACGTCCATTTCATATTCTAGAGAGTATAGATTTCCTCGGTTAATATCCTAGGTGTTATTTTGTAGGTTCAAATGACGAAGGGAGTTCATCCACCATCTTCCCTTTGAACTTTCCAGCCAATTCTTAATTCCTAATGGTAGAGTATTGGTAGTGATCTCAGCCTAGCCATTACACTGTAGGAACATAATTGATGCATAGTGGATCCTAATCCCATATTCGGCACAAAAATATCTAAATATGTCGATGTCAAAATGTGTTCTGTTATCGGTTACCAGTTATCTTAGAATCCTAAACCTTATGATAATGTTCCTCCATACGAACCTCCTAACATCTGATTCTTTGAGGTGGGTAAGTGGTCCTATCTCCACTCACTTTGTGATGCAGTTGGTAGTAGTTATTAGGTACTTTGATTGAAGGGATCTACAGGTAGAGGTCCCATGATGTCCATGACCCATTGAGCAAAGGCCAAGGACGCATAAGGAGGTTTAAATATCTAGTCATCTACATAATAATTGGGGTGAACTACTAGCATTTGTCTTACTCATGGACGGAATGAAGAACATCATTATATATGAAAGGCCACCAGTATCCCTGATAAATCGCCCTATAGGAGTGTGATCTTCCACCTACATGAGCTCCTCAACTACCTTCCACTAGTAGAAAAATAACAATTAAGGACAGCTAATTTGCTATCCCAAAATCTCATCTACTATCCCCAATAGTATTTAAAACAATCATAAGGATATGAAGAGATGTCCTAATAGATGGGTATTATGAAAGGCTAAAGGGACAATAACCACTGTCTTTTTTGAGTTTTAGGATAGCAACCACCGTCCTTTTAAATCCAAATACAACTATATGTTTATAAGGACAGATGTTCATGTCCTTTAAAATGAAGTATTATGAACATAAGTAGCTGTCCCAAATAGATTTTGGTGCATAAAATATGGCTCCAAATTAATACTTTAAATGACAACTATAGTTGTCCTAATATATATATATATATATATATAGAGAGAGAGATAGATAGATAGATAGATAGATAGATAGATAAACTATATTGTATTCAGCCTAAATTCAATCTCTAATATAATAACAATAAACTAAAAAATAAAAATGCAAAATCATATTATACCAAAATTTAACCTTTAAAATAATAATAAAGCCAAATAGTATCTAATCACACTTCACAAAATAAACACCACCACATACTTTCAAATTTTCATTTCCACTTCAAAGTCATCGATACATAATCAAGCGTGGTTATCGAAAGTATAAATTGTTATTGGTTGTGGTGATAGCGCGATGCCCGCCTCTTATATCATACGATCGATTTCAATCCTAGATTCTACTAGAGTTTCTCTCTTTGCCCTCATGACTCTTTCTTGTATCTAATTTTCATAATTGGCATACACAATATCAATTTCTTCTTAATGATGATTCTATCGTGCCTCAACCTCTTCCCGATAACGAGTCTATCGCTCATTGGCCTCCTTCTCTAATCGAGCAATCTGATTATGATAATAATTAGATGATATGTTTTATCGTGAAGAAGTTGGTTTAATACATACTCCCTTACATAATGCTCATCCATATTCATCTGGTCTTATCACGTCCTCACATATAACATCCCTCACTTCTACCATATTTTGTTGATCTAGTGGTAGCACATCCAGTTGTCTATTAATCATTTGCTAAAAATTGAGAAAAAAAAATAGATAGCACAATCAACCTCTTTTGGTGATTGAAATTTTCAAATTTCCATCGAAATAAAATTTAGAACGTAATTAAGTCGTTTACGTTGCAATTATTGACATATTTATATCTTTCTACCAACTGCTCGATCATCGACATCGTATTGGAGATCATTTTTCTTATGTGTACATCTCAAAACACTCAATTAGTCAAATGGGATCCTATTTTGACTTCATCTAATTTAATTAAAAATAGAAAACATGTTAACAAAATTCAAAATTAACATATTTATAATCATATTAAAGTAACAACATAAATACTAACTTGTTTTTTTACGACAATTGAAGTTCTCCAAATTCTAGGGTGTGAACACGGATATGATCAGTTAATGATATTCCTATCTACCACTCTCTGGAAGTGAAATTGAATAATGTTAATAACATTTCAAGTTACTTGTCGCTATTTGTATATTCTCCCCACCGATACAATGTATTATTTTTAGAAAATTTTGACGGAGTTTCCTTTGTTTTTACATGTAATCCAACAAGTTTAATCATCAACATAACATCAGTAATAAAAAAACACAGTATAAAATCCATTCCACTCACCCTCCTCCACACACCTCGCCCGAACTCAAAACACCCCCCACACCCCACCCGAATGCAAAAAAAAAACACCCTTTCCACTAATGTAATGTATTATTTTTAAAATATTCGACAGAGTTTCCTCTACTTTTACATGTAATACAACCTATTTAATCATCAAAATATCATCAATAATTATAAAAGACATATAAAATCCCATCCACCGATTTAAAACAACCCCCGCACTCCCCACACACTTGGTCGAACTCAAAACATCCCACTCACCCCACCCTTACCCAAAATAGCCTCCATTTCCCACATGAACCCAAAATAGCCCCCACCCACCCCACTTGAACCCAAAACATCCTCCACTGTCCTCCACACACCCCACCCGAACCCAAAATAGTCCCCACACCCCACCCGAACAAAAATCAACCCCCCCATCCTCCCCACTATATTCAATGTATTATTTTTAAAATAATTTGACATGATTTCCTTTAGTTTTGCATGTAATCCAACTTGTTTAATCATGAACATAGCATAAATAATTAAAAAGACATATAAAATCCCTTCCCCAAATTCAAAATAGCCCCAACAACCCACCTAAACTCAAAATAAACCCCACAACCCACCCGAACCCAAAATAACCCCCACCCGACAGAGTTTCTTTTATTTTTACATGTAATTCAAAATGTTTAATCAAAAAGTTCTAACATATTTTTTCATTTACTCCAAAATGTTTTTACATGTAATCCAAAAGGGTCTAACCAAGAAAGAGATGTGAAACCATTGATATTTTTTGACCCCAAAGTTTCACTTAAACTTTCCATTGGTCCGGGTTAACTTGGAGGTGTAATTGCTAAACGCTTCGCATACATGTTCAATTTCGTAGAGTAATGTATTTTGGTCTAATACTTAAAGGATCTATATTTAATTGCAATCTTATGCCAACATAGGTTTTGGTAATTGTCTTGTGCATTTGTATTAATCTAAGAACAAGAAAAGCATTACATAGTAATATTAATTATTCTAAATAATCAATATTACTAATACAAGATTAATTTAATATTAGTTGCACTCGTTCCAAAATAAAATCGAGCTTTTTTTGATCCATTTTAGTCTAAGAAGGCAAAGTTAAAGGAAACAAATCCCCTTGACGTGCATAATAGCTGAGTTGACTTGCCATCTTCTTCGCATATGGTCCATGTAGTTGGTAATCTTCATCCAGCTAATTATCGTTTTCTCACCGCTTCCCCATTCATCGCATTGTTTGTAATTACCTCTAACTTTCCTCTTAAGAGATGATGTATCACTTGCATCACTTGTACAAAGAAATGAGTAAGCATATATAAATATTTATAAAATCCTAATGTATATATCTTTTAGTATATACCCTCATGTGAGATGAACTAAAACTCATTTTATTGCACGAGAGGGTGTTCCATCGATACTACCTTTTGAAAAAATATTACTAACAAAAGAAGATAAGAAGTGGCTCAAATGAGTATATTATGTTTAATTCATTATTAGATCTCCTAGAGAAATAAAAAATTTATAAACCGAAATCTGAGGTGGGGGGTGTATATGCCACTCTGCTAGTAAACGAGGATCTAACCATAATGAATCTATTACAACAAAATAATATATATGATTACTCAGTATATTAATATAAAAATATGATAAAAATAAGAGAAGCATATGTCATATGCCATAGTGCTTAGATATATTTATGTTAATTTACAATTTAGTAACCTTCATTCTTCGTCCATATCATCCTCACATTCATCACCATCAGGCATAGATGTATCAATTATAGATTCTTCTATATCTTGTCTCACCGAATACATATTTTGATCATCTTCCAACTCTTGCATACTAAACGGCTCAAATGGATGAACATATAATTCTTCTTCTGCGATAACTATCAAACCTATCTCTAGGCAGCATTTGGGGATCTATATGCCAATGTGGTTCCAAAAGGTCTTTCAGGTACCACACTTGTTCTTATTCAAATTCTAAGATAAAAGGCTAATCACTTGATCAACTATCTTTGGATAACAAGTGGTTGAAATTTACTAATGTAAAGTTGAACTCGTCTACTCGTTTCCCCAATTGATTTTCTATCCAATTGCATTTGAATATTACAAACTTTTTGTTATTAAAATAATGAATTTCAATAATGTCAGTCAATTGTCCACAGAAAGTAACATCCCTAAACAGAGGAATAGAGTCTCTTCGACTAGCATAGCTCTTCTGTTCTGCTTTTAAAATAACTCCACTATTCTGAGTTTTCCAGAGAATATCAACTCCCATTGCTTAAAATTGAAACCCTCGAATAATATAATACTTGAAGCTCAATGCATCCTCCGGAGGACCCAATGCTAAACTCAATATTTAACTGGATAATTCGATATCTTTTGACAATCAATCCACTTAATATTTTAATAAAAAAGAAACTACAATCTGGAAATATAATTAGAATTCAAAAAATGAATAAACCTACTTACATAATCTTTAAACCACGTGTGGAAATGTTCACTGTGAAGGAGTTGCACTAAATGTTGTTGTGAAATGTGAGGATATTCTTTTGTAAGTTCAACAATGTATTTATTAAAAATATCATGCGCATGTCAAGTTACAAAGGGCATTTGATAATGCATTTTATCTAAAAATTACTTAAGGTTGATAGAGAACTTACTTAATGAATGGTGCAACCACGTCGATGTTAGTAAGCACATATCGATGCCTTTGTATACGAGTTACTAAATAAAATCATAATTTAAGGCCTTTCCTCACATCGTGCCCAGAGTCATTACCTCCATTATCATTTCTAGAAGGCCGACTAGACTTAGTTTCCACATCATCAGCCATATACCTCGAACAAAAAATGGTGTATTCGTCCATAGAATTGATTTAGAAATTAAGGCCTTGGGATGAGCACGATTATGAACAAAGAGTTTTAGAGTATACAAATACCTTTCAATTGGACACATCCAATGGTAGATTACTGCACCAACAATTACTAACTCCTCGGCCAAATGTATAGGCAAGTGCTCCATCACGTCAAAGAATCCCAGCGGGAATATTTTCTCAACAGTGCAAAGTGTAAGAGACATATGATTGTCTAATTTTTCTAAATTATCTAAAGTATTTACACTTGAGAATAACACAAAAAAGAAGTTTCTTAGTTCAAATAATGGTTTGACAACATGTTTGGCAGTACCTTATATAGTGCCATCGAAAGTAACTATTGCATTAGAATGTGATTGTCGTGGCTCTTAAGCCTCCTTATATATCGCTCTTAAGGGTGAACACATATCAAAATATTTGATGAATAACTATCTGGTACTTTAACATCCTGCAATACTTGTGTGATTGGGGATGTAGTTGTCGTCTGATGCGCATCTATTATTGGTCTTTCATTGCCTTCAAAATACCTTTTATTTTATCTTTAGTGCCCAGTAATGTAAATAAGATGTTGTCACACATATTGTTTTAAATATGCATAACATCGAGATTGTGGCGGATCAAATTACGCTTCCAATATGGAAATTAAAAAAAAAGATACCTCTTTTTCTAACTGAATCTTGTCTTGGGCACCACACCTTTTTTTGTCTTCTCACACTCCTTTTCTAATTGTTCTTTTTTCCTCTTTCAAAAAAAATCTTCCTTATTGTATTCATTTTCAATGTCGAGCTCGAGGTCTGAAATCAACATTGCCATTAAAAGTTATTTTCTCTTTTTGAAACCTATGGTGCAACGGTAGGAATCGACGATGACCCTAATAACAATAAATTTTACCATTCGTTAATCAAGTCACTTTATGATCATTGTTACAACAAGAACAAGAAAATTTATCTTTCGTGCTCCATCGTGATAGCATAGCATATGCTAAGAAATCACTAATTGTCCATAACAATGCTACATACAACTGGAAAACTTTCTTACTCGATACATCGTAAGTAGTGACTCCATCACTCTATAACTCTTTTAGCTCCTCAATCAATGCTTTTAAAAATACCTCAATCTTATCACCATGACCTTTTGGCCCATCAATAAGAATCGATAAAATTAGATATTGCTACTTCATACACAACCATAGGCCCATGTTCAAGGGCATGAGCACCATCGGCTAAGTACTATGAGCAACTCTCATATTACTAAAAGGATTGAATCCGTTCATTGCTAACCCAAGTCTAACAGTGTAACTGACACTTGCAAAAGATGGCTTACTATCATCAAATGTTTTTCAAGCACGAGAGTCTATCGGATGCCTTTGCACACCATCATCAATGCGATCTTCGGTGTGCCATTTTAATAGAGAAGCAATTTTTACCATTTCAAGAATAAGGATTAAACCTAATAAGTCTATACTGAGTAAGAATATATTATAATTTAGCCAAAATAATAATGAAATATCTTACTCCCATCCTAAGTGGGTTTTAAGTTATTTAAGTTACCTAACCTAAATAACCTAAATTAAATATGTGGTTCTTCTCCCGAACCCCAGTGAGTCTCATGTGTTCGAAGTTTATATCTTTATTAAGTATTCTTTACATTGACATTATTAAGTTCATCTCTTGTATTACGAATCATTTATTATATAAAATATCTTATATTAAAAACAAATCAATTACAATTCATAATAATCAATAGCAGTCTTTAATTATAATTCTGAAAAGTGTCTCAAGTCTAATAGTCATAAATAGTCACATGCCACTGATTTAGTATATACATGTCTAGTATATTCATTACATTATTCTCGAGTCATAAGCTTATAGTTATACATCTCTAGTATAACCATAAACCGGTTCAACAATCTCAATTTCTACAATACTTAATCACATAACCCAGCATATATATGAGTGTACGAACCCACATAATTTCCCATGGTCTATGCTTTAGCCCGTAAATAAAAGTACAAAGGCCTAACCTGATTGCCTTCAAAGATCACTTATGCATACTATGTATAGATATAGGTCGCTCAAACCTATAACTTTAAAGCCTAAGTAAGGGATAATCACTATGCATTCTCGTGATAACGCACGACTTCCATACCCAAGGCTATACTCTAGAACTCCACCATTTATTCCCCTAGGAAATACATGAACGTCATCCATAGGATCAGGGTAAATAGGACCTACGTGGATCCCATCTCATCACTGGTAATATCACGCACGATCAACATCATATGTACCCCATTAAAATCCCTCCTAGTACGTCCCCCGCAAGCACACACACCACCTTGGTAAGAGTGAACATAAATCAAGCTAATAAGCAAAAGCCCTACTCAATTAGGTTGCACATAATATCTCTTTAATCATAAGTTAATATGCACGTTAATTTTAATCACACACACACACACACACACACACACACACACATATATATATATATATATATATATATATATATATATATATATATATAGAGAGAGAGAGAGAGAGAGAGAGGCTCATATGCACACTATGTTTGCACATCATTTTTTTAAAATAGTAAAAAAAATATTTTTGAGTTGATTTTTTTATGTGATATTTAAACATTTCAAAGGACCCGTGTAAAAAAAATCAGCAAAAAAAAAACTTGTTTTGCTATTTTTAAAAAATCGGTCAAACTTTCTCTACTTTTAAGCATTTTAAAAGCTGCGAAAGTTTGATCGATTTTGTAAAAATATCAAAAGAAGTTTTTTTGAGCTGATTGTTTTTACATGGGTTCGTTGAAATGTTTAAATATCACATAAAAAAAATCAACTCAAAATAAGTTTTTTTAATGCCTTAAAAAAATTGGTGTGCACCGGCACTGTGCAAACTTAGTGTGCACAGGAGCCTGCCTCTCTCTCTCTCTCTCTCTCTCTCTCTCTCTCTATATATATATATATATATATATATATATATATATATTTACACACTTAAAATGCTAGTCTGAACTCCTAAGGTTAGAAATTCTCAGTGTCCTCTTACCTAACATTCATAAGAATCATTCTAAAACAAACGTTACCCTACTCGTTGGGCTATGAACATGTTCTAAACTGTCGTAGGATCTGCAAAATCACTAAGCATCTTTCGGTATCATAAAGATCATAATTCTTAACCCTATAATTAGGTCCCCATAAATTAGGATCCATCTCCAACCTATTACTTACGTAGTCATTCCAAATCAGTCAATGCCCTACTCAATAGATCACAGCTACATCCTCACCTCATATATAATAAACTCTATCGATAAATGTTACCCGACTGAAAAAACTTTCACTAAAATTTTAAGCTCCTTAACATGATTTCCATACTCAAACCTACTACCTATAAACTCATCTCAATTGATTAAAATTATAAAACAACTCCCCAATCGAAACCCTAACAAAATTAGCACAACGAAATACCCACACCCAAAATAAGCCATCCAAAATTTCAACTATACATATTATTGGGAAAATATTCACAACAAATTTAGAAAAAAATAAAAAAATTACGAAACCAATGACCACACATTCATAATTAAATTATCAATAATTCCATGGGTTGGGTCGATCTGGAGCTAGGTTAGATCAATATGATGGGTGCAAATCCCCTTCTCTTCAACCTTATAACTAGTGCAGGCATGAATGCCTCTATAACTTAAAATTGGCCCTTACCCTTCACAGATAAGCATACTAAAAGTTCTAATAACAATACATTATATTATTTATGTGATCCTAAACTTTTTTAAAGATCCCAACCTTAAAATTATGATTTTAGACCCTAAGTTCATCATTAGAGCATCACTCAACAAATTAGCCAATGATTTCAATTCTTTGATCAATATAAGTTGAGGCTTTTTGGTTATTAACATCAATGGGATTATTATATAATAATTATATTGTTTGATTTCATATATTCATGCTTTAATACGAGGATTTAATGAAAAACAATTACAAAGTTCTTCATTACAAAACTACACTTAAACATGTAATTAAATATAATTTTGAAACTAAGTGATTGTAGGAGGGTAGTGGTACAATGGTGTATGAAATTATGTAAATGGGTGATGTGTGACCCACTCTAATGGAAACTACCTTTAAGATAACAATATTTCAATGAAAAGAGTATAGACAAAAAATAACTTTTCCAATATAATAATGATGTTTTTTTTATTACAAGAGTGGATGACTAATGATTGAATACAATTTTTACCAATAAAGTAAAGTAATGAAATCTTGAGAGCAATTATTCTTTAAAAACATATAGGTAAGGACCTAATGATCTGGGAGAGAGTAAGTAGATAACATTCTAGTTTTGAGATAATATTACAGTGAAATAATTTTGTAGGGTAATGATGCTAAAAAGTTGATACATCTGTCTTGTTATAAATGTACACCTAATTCTCGTATTTATAGTAAAATGTTTATGACACATGTGGCACCTGAGGAGCCTAGTAATATTCCTATGTGACAAAATATTTGAATTTTTTTTGTCCTTATCACTGTCATCTATGATTTGTGTGTTGTGGAGACTCCTGGCATTATAATATGAATAAAGTTGATCTTGTTGTACATGATGGAAAAAAGTGCTATTTTTTATGTTTGTAAATTTTTCTCACTGAGTCAGTTTGAAAACTTTCAAGTGTGCTCGAGGGTCATTCGATATTTGTATGATGAAAACTATTTGACGAGCATGTTAATGACTGATCACAATTTCGTAATGTGAACTGTGTGGTGTGAGTGAGTGCGAGTGACTTCTTGGGTACGTTGCCTCAGTATTGTCTCTATCCTAAGATTTTAAAGTGGTTGAACCTTATCTTGATCAACGAGGCTTACTTCTTAACCTCTAAACCAAAGCTCTGAAAAAGTCCCAACTAGAGATCTGCTCGATCCCGTCTTGCTCGACCAAGGCTTCTTGCTAAGTAAACATGTGTAAAATAAGTATAATGAAATATTAGTGAAGGAAGTGCTCGTTTATAATTTTGTATTGCTTGAGTCACTTCTCATAACTTTAAATCACTAGTCTGGTAAGGCCTGCTTGTATACTTGCTCCTAAGACAACATCTAACTTGGGGTTGCTACCTTAGCCCCCTTGTTAGTATTGCTCTTAGGTTGAGTTTGTTTCCTAGGGCTGTCTGTAAGGCTTTGCTAAAATTTTCCTATAAATCTTGGATCTCAATTGAATATGATAAAAATAGGTACGCTATGTAATCTCGCAATTTATTTCATGTGAAGTTTACTCAATTGTTGAAAATAATCGGTGGATCTGGTTGGTAAAAAATGGGTAGATTTTTTAAGATGAATGACGAGAACCCATATCTTATTGAAACCTAGAATTGTTCGGGGTAATTCGCTGACAAAGTCCATGGTTATATGATCCCATTTTTATTCTGGGATAGGAAGTGGTTAGAGTAAACCATTGGGATATCGGTGCTCAATCTTTACCTGCTAACACGTTAGACACTTGGCTACGAGGTGTACAATATCTTTCTTTATGCTGGGCCACGGATAATGTTACTTGAGATTCTAGTACCTTTGGTTCTACCGGGGGGGCACCATGAATTTAGAATAATGAGCTTCATGAAAAATTTCTTCTCGAATTGAAGATATGAGGGGAGCACATACTTGGTTTTTGAATTTTAACCCATGCTCAGGGTCCAAAGTCCAATATTTTTTCGGAATGTGAAGTTTTTGCATTTGGTAATGCAAAAATTCATCTTGATCTTGAAGGTCCGTGCTTGTGTAAAATAGGGCGAGCGAAAATGTTTTGTAACGCAATGCAGTTGTAGAGGAGTTCCGTTGTAAATTAAAATCTCTAATAGTTTCTAAAAATATAAGCATATTATGAAGGCTTCCTTGGGCTCTGCGACTTAAGGCATCAGAAACTACGTTACATTTTTCAAGAAAGTAAAGTAAGTTAAATTTATAATCTTCTAAAAATTATATCCATCATCATTGTCGAAGATTAATATCTTTCTGCATGAATATGTACTTCAGACTATTATGATCGGAGAAGACTTGAAATTCTCCTCTATGCAAATAACATCTCCAAATCTTTAGATCAAAGACTAATGCGGCTAATTCCAAATCGTGTACCGAATAGTTACTTTTATGAGTTTTCAATTGTTGAGATCCATACTCGATTACTTTTCCTTATTTCATCAACACACAATCAAGTCCTTATAGAAAAGAGTCAATATAAACATCTTAGTTGATATTACTGGAGGGAATAGTTAAGACAGGGGAAGTGTTCAATTTTTCTTTTAAAATGCAAAAGCTTGTTCACACTCAGGGTTCCATATAAATTGGACATCTTTTCTGGTCAACTCATTAATGGTAGGGCTATTCGGGAAAATCCTCCCATAAAATATTGGTAGTATTCGGCAAGACCTAGAAAGCTTCATAGTTCTGTGATGGTGGTAGATTGAGGCAATTCAACTACTGTAGTGATTTTGTCTGGATCTACTTGTATGCCTACTTTCGTAACTATATGCACGTGAAACTTCACTTCTTTCATAAGAAAATCACATTTTCTTTTCTTTGCGTACAACTGATTTTTACGAAGAGTTTCCAGTACTATGCACAGATGTTCTATGTGTTCTACCCGGGTCTTGGAATAAATTTGAATGTCATCTAATAAAATGACCTAGGAAAGGTTGAAAGATTCTTTGCATCAAAATAATAAAGGTAGCAGGGGCATTGGTTAAACCAAAAGACATGACTAAAAATTCAAAATGGCCATAACAGGTTTGGAAAGCGGTTTTGGATATAATTTCTTCCTTCCCATTTAGTTGGTGATACCCAGATCATATATCAATTTTAGAATATATCCTTGCTCCTCTCAATTAGTTAGTCAAATCTCCTACCCTAAGCAATGGATATATATATTCTTGACGGTAACTTGGTTCAATTTTCGATAATCAATACATAGCTGAAAACATCCGTCTTTCTTTCATACGAATAAAACTGGGGCTCCCCATAGGGATGTGCTAAGGAGTATAAATCCTTTACCTATTTAGTCGTCTAATTCTGTTCAAAGTTCTCTTAATTCCAAAGGAGCCATACGATAAGGGGGAAATAAAATAGGGGAAGTATTTGGTAACAAGTTAATGAAAAACTCAATCTCTCAAGGGGGACAGGATCCAAGTAAATCTTTCAGAAACACATCTTTGTATTAGGTCAAAATATTAGAAAGGGAGGAGGTACGTTTTTCACTTATCTGAAAAAGTAAAGGTTGATGGAGATTTCTTCCTTGAAAAAAAACAAAATTTGGTGAGGTGGTTTAAATGTTACCGTCTTTGTATAATAGTCAATGTGAGCATAGTTTGGAGATAAAACATCCATTCTTATTATTAAATCAAGGACAATTAAATCCAGGGTTAATGTCTTACATCCAAAACGCAAGGTATGACATTTATAAATTCTATTGGTAATGAAAATTTCTCCTATTGGAATTCCTATAGTGATAGGATAAGATAACAGACTACAAGATAGTAGTAACCTAGTCAGACATGACTAACTAATGAAATAATGTGTGGATCCAGAATCAAACAATACACGTGCTAAATTATTATAAAAAGGAATATTACCTTTGACCACAATGTGGTAATCTGGATTTTTTGCTAGGAGAAGGGAGGAATTCCAACTTTGATTCTTATTACTTGGTTCCTGCTTCTTCTCACGGGGATTTGATTGCAACGGGGGGTTAAAGTTATTAGTGGGATTTTTGAAAGGAGGTTTAATAATTTAGGGGAGGTAGAAGAAGGAGGCATATGTAGAATTAAGCATTAGTGTCTTAGGTGTCCTACTTGGATACATTCATGGCAACATATAAAACTTCTATAGTTATTGTGTTGATTTTGACAGAATGCTCAACCATCCTTGGGTTTGTTGTAAGGTTTATCTCGTTGATTTGGTTGATTCCTAATAACATATGGATTTCCAGGATGGATTAGAAATTTGAATTGGGTTAGTAACTACGGGATTTTTCTCTGTAAGAGAGGATATTTCAACAATTCACTTAAACTCTCGGACCTGCAAAGGGATAATAAAGGATTATATGGATTGGCATAAACCACATTCAAAATGCTTGCACGTTTTGGGCTTGGTGTCAATGTATTCCTAGGCATACTGAGATAGTTCTATAAACTTGGCCTCATACTGGGCCACTATCATTTGTTGTTGCTGTTGTAGGTTTAAGAAATCTACGATCATGTGATCTCTTATAGTCTATAAAAATTATTTGTTGCAGAAAATTTCTTCAAATTGTCCCCAGGTTAGGTCACTCACATTTCGAGAACGTGCGATGGATTGCCATAAAAAATATGCTTCTCCTTCGAATAGATATGAAGCTAACTTTACCTTAAGTTAAAGCATAATTCTAACTCAATCAAGTACCTTAAGGCCTAGTTTGGTTGCGCAAATTGTTTGATTATGTAAATTGGTTTATTGTGAATTAGTGAATTATAAATGAGTGAATTTGAAATGAGTTAAATTCAATTTTACATAATGTTTGGTAATTTAAAATTGATGTTAAGGTTCTATGAAAAAAAAATAAAAACAAATAAAGAGAGGGGGGGGGGGAAAGAGAGGGAGAGGGGGAGGGGAAGAGGGAGAGGGAGAGGGGACATGCACTTAATGTGACTCCTATTTCAAATGGATTCATTTCACATTTTTTGTCAAATGATCCAATTTCAGATTTTGCACATGAGCTAAAATGGGACAATTAATGAATCATTTCATTAATGAAACCAAACACAATTAATGAGTCAATTTATAAATGGGGCAATTTATTAATGATCCAATCTACAATTTTGGGACAACCAAATGGGGCCTAAGTGTTTGGCAAATCCATTTCTCTACTTCAAATGCATTGGGAATTCTAAGAAGTGTTGGAGGCTTTTTTCTTAAAAATTCCTTAAAAGCGTTTATCTTCCAAGTTTCTTCTGGAAAGTCATTATTATATTTTGTTTATTCTATCATCACTAGGTTAGGGTAATTAACTTTTGGAGACAACGTAGGATTCCTTCATTGGGTGTAGTTGGATTTGGCATTTGTGGAATAGAATGTTCATATTGAGTTCCACTAGTAGTTGCTCGAGTAATAACCATCCTATATAAATAATATTGTAATAAATAAATTATAAGTAAAGATACTGCAAACAACTCATTATTTTATATCATCACAGTTGACATAGAGAAAAAAAGAAGAAAAAAAATACATGGCAGTTAGTATTTTTTAAAACGACAAAAAAAAGAACAAAAGAACTATTAGGTTCTATGGTGGTGATCCAGGAATGAGGGTTGTCATCTACTTGAAAACTTAAACTTGTAGAGATTCTTAAATCATAACCGCATTCTGGTTATTGTTCTATGCCATTAGGGGAACTACTTGATCATATTCGGGACCAATGTCATCTTTGAAAGGATCAGAGTCATTATTTATGGAGTCTGGCGAAGCATTAGTATCGGTAGGGGTGAAGATAGTAGTAACGGGGGAAAGAGGTCTATATTCTATCGGGGAAGCAGGAGGAGTCATGGTAACTTCATTCGATAGCATGACATCCCATGCGAGATGGATTACTTGTTGTAAAAATTCAAGATCTTCGAAAAAACTTTTAGCCAGTTAGGTGGCCTGAGCTTCTCCCATTAGATGGTAAATGAGTTAATTGTGTTTAATTTCTGGAATGGTAATTGCCCTGTCATGATCGATGCTTATGATATGTTGGCACAGCATGGCATATCCAACTTCTTTGATATCTCACTCAAATCTTTCATGCATCAAGTCATGAATGTTAATATAGATGCCGTCCTAAATATTCATTGTTGCAAAATAATATGAGTAGCAAAATATAATAAGTAAAATAATTAAAATAATAATCATATAAGACATAGGTGAAGATCCTCATATTTGTCTTGTACAAGCATAAATCCAGTTACGCTCTGATACTATGTCGTCGCATCTGCAAATTTTATGTGTTGATGATAAATAAGAATAAAATGAAACGCAACAATGATTTTAATGCAGCGGAATTTATAAGACTTTTATTATGGGGATGCTTAGCATCTTATTACAGAAGGAAGAAAACAATTAAGCAAACATGCCAAGTAGATAGTTTTTACTTCTATACAAGATATGGAAGATGATAAGGTGTTAGAAAAATGGCAGAAGGAAATTATTGAAATTATACCTATTGAAAAAAATAAAATATCATAGGACTATCAACGGTATACTGAAGTCTATTGATATGTAAATGAATAATATGGTGAAGAAAACTCGATAAATTGAGTATCAAGTTAGTATGATATTGGTTCAAATTATAACATGATAACCCATAAATTATCGATAATAAACTTGAACAGGCAATCCCAATAATCGAGGTATACTAAAATATAGCTCAACACACTTAGCTAGAGTGACACTCATACGTATGTGGCAAGTATTACTCAACATTTAAGACCAACAAGCCAATTATAATTATCATGGTATATCGGGGTCTAATCCCTGAATCATAAGGTATGTTACTTGGGGTTTTACTAATAAGGATAATAAATTAGAGGTTATATGCAATTATTCATAATAGGTTGTAGGGTTAAACCACAATGAAGGGTAAAGAGGTTTAGCAATTCGGGTATAATGGTTTATCAGTTTTGAGAATAATTGAGAATATCGAGGGAATAAATTATACGATATAAATCTGAACTACTCAAAGGAGTTCGTATTTGAATCAGGAGTTCAAAATTATCACGGAGTAATATAGCAATCAGTAATTAAAATACATAAGCTCATATTGTCTAATATTGAAATTGAAATCACCTGCGTTGCCTTTTATGAATTCCGATTGGTTGTGGAGCTAATTTTCTGGGTAGACTGGGTAGTCTTAAACCATAACAAGTGTAAGTAGATAATAAATGTTCCAAACCATGTTTTTATGATGTACTAGAATGTAATTTCAAAAGAGATTTCAGTGTAAAATTAACTAAGAAGGTATAAAGTATAAATTCAAAAACTTTTTAAATAAATGTTAACCTTTGCTCTATTAGGATTTAAATTTACTGATCGAAGAAAAATTAGGTCTATTTATACTCAAGTTATTATATAAAACTTTGGGAAAGTTTTGAAATACTTGAAAAAATGGACAAGGGGGTTATGTGTAAACATATAAGTTAACATTTTAAACTTAAAACTGATTTTCTTGGGAAAAGATATTCCTATAATCCAAACATGGTGATGTAATATACCAATTTGTTTAGAATAAAAAAATAAAATTATTGGAAAAAAATTAGAATTTTTTTTCGAAGACGCGCCCACAAGCATTCAGTCAAATATGTGATGCGCCTGATTTAACTTTCAATCATGCGCATGTAGGTCAGTCACCTTTAACCTCTCGATCTTTTGACTTAAGTGTTTCAAAACTTTTACCTTGATTTCAAAGCATTTTTTATCTAACCATATTAGTTTTAAGAATTTTGGTGGGCTAAAAATTTCAACCCATAACTTATGGGCCAAAAATTTCGACCCGTGATTTAAGGTATCAAAGGCCATTTTTGTTCAATTAAAAATTACACGTAGGTTTCTGAGAACCTAATCTCAACTTACCTCACTCTAAAACTGCTTCAAAGTCACGGAAGAAGAATCCATCATTGAAGCTCAAGATTTAACGGTATTTTCTGGTTTTTGAGCTATTTTAGTGCATATTCACGTTAACTTTCACATGTAAATACATATTTCTACTCTATATATATGTATAAACATAAACACATTCAAGAAATAAACATTTATGCATAAAAATACTAAAATGTAAAAACTCTCAAACGATTACTTTGAAATTGCACTCGATTGGGGTATATATAGGATTCAAAAAGAGGAATTGATTGGTTATTTTAGAGGTAAAGTTTGGGATTTTTTACACAAGTTTACATTGGTGTTTAATTGGAAGAAAAATGGGTACCATAGGTTACCCAAATGGTACAACCTATGTTGGTTGTTCATCTGGTTCCATGTCACCGAGGTGTGTACAGTAAATAATGTTGAGTTAAAATTTAAGTCCATTCATACTTTTCGTAGAGGTTTTATGGTTTTTAGTTTATTTAATCAGTGTTTAGGGGTTTTTGTATAATTATAAAAACTTAATGGATTTTTTTATAAAATCCTACAAAATATATGTCATTAGGTCAAACTTTGAGTGAAAGTTGGGGTCAAATAGGTATAGGAATTTCTAAGGTATCGTAATTTTATTTATAGGGGAATATTGGTAATTTAGGTTTTTGCCTAGAATTTTGTCTATTTAAGGGACTAAAGGTTAATTTAAGGTGTATTTTTACATTCTTCCTACCAAAAAAAATTTCATCCTCGAAATTACCTGGGAAAAGCGTGGGGTAATGTTGCCTCATCCTGTCTTCTATTTCCCATGTAGCTTCTTCAGCTCCGTGATGTCGCCAAACAACTTTGACTAGTTGAATGGTTTTCCCTCGAAGAACTTTTTCTTATCGATCGAAAAATTTAGATAGGAATTTCTTCAAATTTGTGGTTGGGTTCAACGGTGATACCTTTCCAATCAATTATGTGACTTGCGTCAGGGATGTATTTTCTTACTTGTGAAACATGAAATATGTTATGAAGATTAGATAGTTCGGGAGGTAATTCCAGACGATAAGCTGTTGGTCCAATACGTTCGACAATTTTGCAAGGACCAATATAGTAGGATGATAATTTTCTTTTCATTCCAAATTGTATTATCCCTTTTCGTGAAGATATTTGTAAGAAAACTTAATTATTTACTTGAAATTCTAAGTGCTTTCGCCGAATGTCAGCATAACTCTATTATTGACTCTAGGCTGAATGTAATCTTTCTCGAATGAGGCGTATCTTTCCTACGGTTTTGGTAATGATTTAGGTTCCAAGTGACTGATTATCTCCGAAATCATTCTAGCATAAAGGCGAACGACATGATCATCCATACAGAGCTTTGTATGGGGTCGTTTGAATGTTGGTTTGATAAATATTATTGTAGGAGATTTCGATCAAGGCAAGATGGTTGTTCCATGAACCTAAAAAGTCTAATTTTCGAGCTCGTTACATGTCTTCTGGAGTTTGAATTGCTCGTTTGGATTGTCCATCGGTCTGGGAATGAAAGGCGACTCATAGGTAGAGTTTGGTTCCCAGGGTTCTCTATAACGCTTGCCACATGGCACAACCTATATTGGCTATCTAGCTGGTGCTATATCTCCAGATGTGTAGGGTATATAAGTTTGGGTTTAAGTTTAGGTCCTTGGATAGTTTTCATATAGGTTTTAAAGCTTTTAGTTTATTTAATCAAAGTTTAGGGGATTTTGTGTAATTATACAAACTTAATTTATTTGTCTATAAAATCCTATAAAATATATGTGCTTATGCCAAACTTTGAGTGAAAGTTGGGGTCAAATAAGCATAGGAATTTGTAAAGTATTTGAATTCTATTTCTAGGGGCAATCTGATAATTTAGGAAAATTTATGATTTTGCTTAGAAATTTATCTATTTAAATGAATAAAGGGTAATTTAAGGTGTGTTGTTACATATATCCAATCCATCCTAAATAATATATCTGACTCTTCCCTTTAAAATTTTTTATTATAATTCTTCGAGAATTTTTCAGCCTTGTTAAACTTCTTTAAATTTGTTTCCATAATAGCTTAGAGTTATGTTTATCAAACTTGAGAAATTTCCTAAACTTCTCATAAAACATGGCCATATCATTAGAATCCATGTCTGACTCATCCTCATAAATGTGTATTTCCTCCTTCTGGGATTTCAATGTAATGCCTGTATCTTTATTCTTCTTATTTTGTGGAAACATGTTAAGCTCATAAGTTTGAAGGTCACCAGCACTCTCCTCAAGTTTCATCAAGTCAATAATGACTGAATTAAATCTTTTAGATAAAGACGTTAGGATTTCTACATAACTTTGGTTTCGATAATTCTCTCTCTCAAGTTTAAAGATGCATTAATGAAACCCAAAAGTCTCTCGTTGAACTCATCGAAGGTTTTTACTTCATCCGTCCTAATGGTTTCAAACTGATTAGCACTACACCAAAACTTTCAACTTTCCACGATCAAACACCGTGATAAGGCAAACTTATCATGGTAAAAAATCATGACGAGTTTGGGGGTGACAAAGAAAAATGTCACAGACTTGTCACAGTCAAAGTCCGTGACAAGAATTTGATTTGTCACAAACTTTGACCGTGAAAAGTTTGTGATAAAAGAAAACTTGTCACGGTCAAAGTCCATGACAAATAAAAATTATCATGAAATTCGTCTGTGACAAGTTCGCAATAATTTTCATTTGTCATGTACTTATCACGGTCAAATTCCATGACAAATATGGGCAGAATTAAAAAAAAATATTGGGCAGTATGGCCATTGGCACTACCCAACAGTATATTTCAACCTGTTACTGCATATTTAAACATGTTCAAACAATATATATATATATATCAAGAAACATTCAACAACTCATAAAAGCTACATATGAATTAACCAACAAATATTCATAACTAACCAACATTCAATATTCAAATAAAATAAATACAAATAATATCCAACATTTAATATTCAATATTCAAATCAAATAAATAAAAATAATATCAAGGGCTTGAGTTTTGAACCGGTTTGAGAAGGAAGGTAGGCTACACTACATATGAATTGATACTTCCATCAATTCATCGAATGTTGCATTGCTCTTCTAACCACAAAGGTGCATTCTCTCTTTCGGGCACAATATGTATGACGCGAACCCTTGCCTCAATATCTTACAACACACGTCCATGAACCACACTACCCGAGTGTGTGTCCGGGTACCTCAACCCCCTAGATGCAAACGTGCCACCAAAGAGTTCAATTAAATAGACACTCGACCAATCCATTCTTAACATAAGCCGTTCGATGAGGGTTAAGGTGGAAAATAGATTATATGCAGGCGGTGAGTGAGTGCGTATCGTCGATGAGGGTGAGAGAGACGAAGTAGTGGCGTCCTCATCTACCACCTTCCTATTGCCCTTAGATGAGATGCACCCCAACTGATGCTTCACTTACTCGAAGAAATTGAGGACCTTAGCCTCTAACCATTCTAACTTGTCACCATGTGTGTCCACCATATGAGCCAACCCGGTGTTACTCATCTCAATCCCGACGAGCTTCAATTTCCCCACTCGAGAGCTTACCCCTTATCCTCCCTTGTGATTTTCCTCGAGCACTTGGCTTAGTGCGTCCGTAGCTAAAGATGCCTTGTTGACATTAGACTAGGAGTCCTTCGCATCCTTAAACTTTGCTTGAAACGAAAAAAGTACACGATTAGTTAAGTTAATAAAAAAATTAAAACATAATTAAAGAAATAAAATAATTGTAAGATATTTTTATAATTTACAATCGTGGTTGCCACGCTCGGGGAAACCTCCTTATCCTTACCCTTCTTCATCTGAATTTCCACATAGGCATCGAGCCTATATGGCCTACCCCCAGGGCCATTCCGTGTCTCTAGAAATATAATAATGCAAAATTAGTACACTTAGCATTCCTCATCTTAACAAGGTTGCATAGGGACAAAAGGAACTTTCGATTCCCCGTGAAAAATAAAAAATCGATAATTATCTTGCATAACCCATCTTAACAAATGTAGTTCAACTGTTTTCCACTCAAACACCTTCTCATTCCTACACTTAGCACACGGGCACGGGAACTCTTCATCATTACAACATCTCTTTGCATATTTCACAAGTTCATTAGCACCTCTGCGAAATACATCCCCTAGTCTATTTGTCTCACCCATCCACTCATTGTATTAAGGATATCCCATCACTATAACTACAAAAGACTATATTCATGAATTATTATAAACAAAAGCGTATATTCATTTATTCGATAGTAATGTTTATAGTGATGATTTATACATAGTTATGTTTCATTCTGCATTATTAATCGTTTAACAACAAGCTTTTAAATTTTATAGTACGTTTCATTTTTGTCTTATTTATATTCGGTAGAATCACAACCCTAAATGCTAAAAATGCCTAGGGCCAACCAACTCAATGGTCATTTAAATATTCAAATCCACAGTCAACAAAAATTTAAGAATCTCAAACAACAATTCAGATAATAATGCAAAATATTAGAAATGCCTAGGTCAAACCAACTCAATGGCCATCTAAATATTCAAATATACCAGTCAATAACAATTCAAGAATCCCAGAGGACAATTTAAATAATGATGAGAAATATTATAAATGCCTAGGGCCAACCAACTCAATGGCCATCTAAATGTTCAAATCCACCAATTAACAACTTATGAAGTGAACATGAGAATATGAAAAGCATTATATCATGTTATAGTACCGTTATGTCATGCATTCACATAATAATGCATGCATGCACCCCCCAAAGCAAGTGTTATATTATAAGTAACGAGGGTGAAAAGGTAATAAGTAATTGTATTCCAGTTGATTTAGTGTAAATTTAAGCCTGTCTAGTTTATAGTAACGAGAATCACAATAGATAGTCATTAGCTCCTATTTCACTCACCTATTTATCATTATCTAGGTGAGTGAAATAGGAGCCAATGGCTATCAATTGCAATTCTCGTTACTATAATCTAGGCAGGTTTAAATTTACGCTAAATCAACTAGTATACAATTTCTTATTACATTTTCACCCTCATTACTTATTATATAACAATTGTTTTGGGGGCGCATGCATGATGTATTCTATAACAATTTATGAGAACAAGCCATAACATATTGAACATGGAGTCCGCCAATTCAAACAACCACACACATAGAATCCACCATATGTAAACAAACTCAGCAAAGATAAAGAATAAATAGATATTGGATCCAAACAATAGATTTTACACTAGCATCGTCAGTTGAAACTTAGATCTCAAAATTATTGGGTGAAACTAGGGTTTGGAGGCTCTAAGATATTTTTTGGGAAATATTTTTTGCTAAAACAAGCACTTAAAACTTATGCTACCAGTCCTTTTTATAGAAAACACGAAAATCAATCTCGTGCAATATCGTTCGAACAAAATCAATATGATCGTTCGAAAAAATAATCTCATTTGAATAAAAATCAAACGAGCTTTGAACGATATTTTTCTGTTAGATAGGAAAATTTTGTTTGATCCTCATTTCAAGGTCATTTGAATGACTTTCCCAAACTTGTTTGAAGAGGGTAAAATTGTCGTTCAAATGAAATCAATATGACTATTTGAAAAACTTTCCCAAATTCGTTCAAACAAGGTGAAATTCTCGTTCGAACGACTTTAACAAAACTCAATTTTTTAAAAAATATTTTTATGATAAATGGCCTCAAACAAATTAAAAAAAAAAACACCCAAATGAATCCAGGGATCAGACCAAATACTCATTCATACCTCCTGAGATCCCATGGACATTGAGTATGAAACTCGGCACAAAAAATGGAACAATGATGTATACGCTTTAACTTGGCGCTACGATCTCCAATCACATATCATAGGCTTAAAGGATGAACAACTCATGTCCTGACTTGTGAATCAAACACGCTTTGTTCAATCGAAATTAGGCCAATGTACCTACAAAATGACTATGTTGACTTGCCCTTACATGCAGCGCTATTTAATTATTGACACTCTTCTCGGATAATGTCGTGTGAAAGAGTGGATAATTAGTTAGCACATCACGTGATTAAGAATATCTACCATAGTGCATTTGTCCTTTCATTTGGCTCGAGGTTCTTTCCTATTATGAGGTTTTAGTCATACAACTTGATGTTATGTGATTGTTTTACCTTATTCCACATTTGGATTAAATCATCTAACTTTGTAGACAAAATCTAGTGTAATATAATAGGTAAAATTTTCATCACATAGACATAGGTTATTGTATTTGTACCTAAAAGGAACCAAAGGAAAATATTTCTTCTATTATGAGGATAATTTTAATTAGGTGTCTACATTCTATTAAGGTTTGGAACATAGTGCACTCTTACAATATACTAATATAACATATATCAATGCAACAAATATCATAAATATAAACACTTAAAGTTCAACATGACGACTAATTCTACCTCAAACACTAAATTATCTAATAAATTCGTAAACAATTCCAGCCATGGGCATTATTGGGAAAATAATCATAAATTCTTCATGCAAGCTCCAAAAATTATGAAAACAATGCCCACACAATGTGAATTATATTATATACGACTTATAGTTCACCTTGAAGTAATACTCATAGAGATGTCATCTCGAAACTAGTTTGGAAATTATGGATTTTGTCTAAAAAATTTAACGCCACTCTTACTCATTTCTTCTTCCACTACATTTGTTGAGATTTTCTCCATTTCTTCCTTGCATTTTCTCTTCTTCTCTAATATTTTATGTCCCCATATATGATTTTCTAAAGCCATGGGAGTTGTAATTTTTTAGCTGATATCAATCCTAAAATAATGATAAATGATAGTTTGAACATAAATATTAGGGTGGTATCAAAATAAACACACAGATTTTTGTGGTCGATAGGTCGATATGTCTATGTCCACAAGGAAGGGAGAGCGGAGTTTTAATAATAGAACGAAGACTTAAAGTATTAAGGTTTCCAGTTGAGAGTCCAAGCCATGGATACAAGTGTGTGCAAATCGATTTCTTAGAACCTTAAGGTTATATATAGATATAAGAGGCTTAGGGATTCAATCGTTTCTCATAGTAATCGACCTTTATCTTTGGCCTTATCCTTTAGGTGATTGAATAATTCTAAAATTGTATCCTTCCATATCCATTGACATCATCCCTAATTCTTATCTATCCACTCCATAATCTCAGGGCAACCTGACCAAAAAAATTCTCCTTGTGACACATGCCATGCCACGTGCCTTGCTAGACTTATAGTCGTTTCAATTTCCCCCAGAATTAGGGGTTTGATATTTAGGCCTAGTCAATCTGATTATGCCTTATTAAATTATCCATATATAATGTGGTTTTCTTCATTAGTTGTATATTATCCTTCATATTTCCTACTTCTCCTTAATAAGATCGTAATTGTAGAAAGGAATCACCAAAACGAACACCTCCAGGGCGAGAGGGTCCACCATGAGTGGCCCCTTCTGCTAAACTCACCACAAGGCGTAACTTGTGATGAAGGGGTTCACTTTGAGTGGCCCCTCAACGAAAACCAGTACAAATGACATTTTAGGGGCGAGGGGTTACACCATAGATGGCCCCTCAGCCAAGATATTCAACATCAATAGTTTTGTGGTGAGGGAGTCCACCACGAGTAACCCCTCATCCAAGAGCAAAGTAAATAATATTAACTAGTGGCGAGAGAGCCCACCACGAGTGGCCTCTCAGCCATAATCAATGTTAAAGGATATTTTTGGTGAGGGAGTTCGAGACAATCGACCCCTCTACCAATGAAATATATTAAAACGAGGGGTTCACCTCTAGTATCCCCCTCACAATGCATTAACCAAGTATAAGGCAAAATGTATCAGGGCGAGGTGACTCACCTTAACCGGCCCCTCTCCCCAAAAGTAATATTGTAAAGAGAAATGACTGAGGACGGGGTGGTCAACCACGAGTTTCCCCTCGTCTAAAGAATTATTTACTTTTTAAGATATAAAGTACTATTGGTTATTTTCTTTCACAGGTAGCCTAGTTAAGGAAGCAGGGCTCATTGACGCGACTAAGAATGTGTCTGAAGTGCGTGCTTTATAGGCTCAAGTGCAAGCCTGTCGCATTAGTAATAATCCAATAAGTCGGGATTATATCCACAGGGAGTAGGACTTACAAATCTTAATGAAGAAGGAGTTATGAATTTTAACCTTTACTTGATTCTTAAAAAGAAAAGAAAAGATGAGTATTTGTGATTTTTGAAACTCTTTTATGACTAAATTGCAATGAAAATAAATTCTAAATTAACTATGCTAATAGGAATAGTTACACAAATGGAAAGATGCTTGTTATGAATATAAGAGAAATTAGGTTGGAATACAATCCCTCAATCCTTAGTAATTACTTAGCAGAATGCTAAAATTATAAATTAGAAGTTTGAATGAATCCAGTCTTTATAGATCCTAAGCATTACATATATGAGGTTCAATCCCACATCATATGAAATCAAAGGGAAATATAAAGTTGTGCTAAAAAATTTTACACACATTATATTCTTAAACATCCTATGTACCTAGGGAAAGATATATTAAAATACCTATAATGACAGTAGAATTATCTTGCACAACTCTTTCAAAATTTTAATTTAAATTCTACTTTCTACATATGTAATTCACATTGGGACGGGTTCATGAATTCCAACCCTAAAAAAACTTCGCTGGGCATGATTTTATTAAATGCAAACAAAATTCTAAATGTGCAAGAAATCATAGGCCTATTATGCATTGAAAAGAAACTTGAATTGAGAAACAAAAATTAAACTACAAGAGCAATTTAAACTTACAATATGGAAGAAATGGAAAGTAGAAACTAGCAATACTTGAATAGAAGAAAGAAATCTGAACTTGAAACTTGAATCTTGAATAACTCTTGTTCAACTTAAAAACTAGGGTTTCTAAATCCTAAGAAAATATGAAATTATATGCCAAAAGGAACTCTCTCTCTTCCTTTCTTCATTACTCTAGGGCTAGGCTTTTTGTAATACCCAAATATGACTTTTCCAATGCCTCTCCATGTTTTACAACTAATAAAAAGGAATTATACAAGAAATTTCAAGAGTTAAAACTCTTCAGCTTCCAGAATTAATTTCAACTTTGACTTTCTGTCTCCAACTTTAACTTGCCATATCTTTTAATCCAGAGCTCCGATTTGACTGTCATATCTTCCTACACTCTTGTGATTTGATTATGTACAACTTTCATTCAGGCTTCAAATCCGAACTTCGGGGGTAGAGTTACTCTTTTGCCCTTTGTCTTGTCTTCCTTTTTTCTCTTCTTTTCTTCCGATTTCTTTCTCTCTTTTCTTTGCACTAAATATCTGTAAAAATAGTAAGAAATAAACGAAACTTGGGGTATTTGTTAGAAGAAGTCATTAGCAATGACATGGGATAAAAACAAATCAATTACGTTGTTCGAGGTACTAAAACTACCAACTTAGGAGGATAAATTCAGAAGAATTTATGCTTAGACAAATCCCCCTAACTTAGAACTTTGCAAGTCCCGGGAAATGTAAGAGAAATGTGTTAACTTTTGAAATTCCCTTTATTAAAATAAAATTCCACTTTCGCAGTCAAGCGATTGCATTGAGCATATGCAATAAGCCTTTGAACCCCCTAGGTTACCCTAATAGGATGAGTTTTGTCTCGTGAGGGTTTGCAGTGAATACACCCACAAAATTCTTTATTGACTCAAATAAATATCAAAATACTTAAAAATTATACAATTTAAACTTTTCAAAAAATAATCACCATAAATTCAAATTCAAATGTCTCAAACCATAGTGTTTGTGTGCAAAGCCAGAAATTAAACCTTAAATTTCCACCGATTGAGCATTACGTTACTTTTCAAAAATTCGTTTTGATTCAAATTCTTACGGATGCACTCACAAATGAATCACTCAGATTGTGATTGTTTTCTCTCAGTATGCATGATAAGAGTAAATATAATGGACACAAATTCACACATACAAAATTGAAAAGAAGGAAATATATGGTGAAAAGATCTCATAATCGGAATACAGTTATTAGGAAATGGGAAACATCATCTCTTACTCACACCATTTTAATATAATTTATTATTTTTTCATGTCTTAGCTCTCCATGTAGTAATTATTTTTGCCATTCAGACTCGGTTAGGACTTTTCGGGTTAAAAAGTGTAAAGGGTAAAAATGGGAATGGATGGAATGTTCGGAATTGGAAAATGTCCTTATGACGTCCACTAGTGCTTTTTCGGGCATTTGCTCATTTTTCTCTTTCTTTTTCTATTTTCATTTTTTTTCTTGCTATTTTTCTTTTCTTGCCCTTTTTTTATTACACACTTTGGACTTGATGAATTTCTAATTTTTCACAATTCTGGGCTATTTGGGTTTTTTGGGTTATCAAACGAAATGGAAATATTTTATTAGGCTCAAAGGGGGTTGCAAAGGGATAATTTTTTCACAATTTTATTATGGCTAATATTTTTGGGTTAAACAAAAGAGGGACTACTTCATTGTCCAAATTGCTAATCACATTACCATATGCATCTCGAGATTAATTAAGTTTAGAGATATATTTAGCACGAATTTCGAGACAACATTTCACACATTTCCCATAACCGATCAAAACAAAGGATTGAGATCATCAACGACTTATTAAAATACTGAAAAGGACTTCGAGTTAATCATAAACTCGGATTGATTTAAAAACTCATAAAAAATTGAAAGGCTCGAAATCTCACCGGGTTTTATTAATCTCCACACTTATTCATTAAGTCGTCAATTTTCTTTCAATTTTCATCTTCGGTCAATATTGGCTTTGTGCATTTTGATTGTTAACAATTTGAGACTTTAAATGGAATAAAGGTGATATTTTTGAAAATTTTAAATTCCAATTTTTATTCATTTTGAACAAAAATATTTTTGGTTTTTCAAAATTTTTCAATATTTTTTTGTTGGAATTTTAAAGTTTGTGATGTTTTAGAAAGACGCACTTATCACCCCCCCCCCCAAAAAAAAAAAAAAAAAAAAACTTAGACTTTTGCATTGTCCTCAATCAAAGGACTAAAATCTAAAGAATAAAAAGAATAAGTGCGACAAATAAAACAAGAAAATTATCAAAACGCACTAAGACACTATATGACACTCATACATGACTCAAAAATACAATAAAAATCACGCCATACGCGTCGGGCGACGACCTCTCATTTCTCTCCACAAATCACCCAACCCCTAATACAGGATCCGTTGCTCTCCTAGTCTCTCCCATCTACCTGTCATACACCAATAACTGTAATAAGTTGGGACCTTGCCCATAAATAAAGGAAAGACTGGGAGACTCATCATGATTAATCGAAAATGGATCCTCGTGATACGTACTACGCGGGTCGGGATATAAGTCAGACGAGACTTGAGTATTATCTTCAATTACCTCTGAGGACTCAAGTTGCATGGGTGGATGGTCATTGCGAAGAAACTCATCAATTTTATCTTTTCACTCGCTCTCTGCTAAATGAATCCATAAGTCCAATAGATATTGGACTTCGTCGTTAAGGCTCTCATCCACTTGCCCGAATTCTCTCAAATTCCGTTAGGCTCAAGTCCTCTAGATCTCTTTCTTGTTTTGTTTCCACATCCTTTCTTCCTCGCTCCATCCAAAAATTATTAGGTGGTGTGGGTGGCTAGCAATCGAGGAGAAAAGTATTTATCGTGTCACGTCGTTCGCTCTCCTTTAAGCACTCATACAAACCTCTCTCGATGCCCTCTAAATTGTCCCTCTCTCTCACACTCAAGGGCTCACTCACACTCTTCATTTTAGTTACTATGCATACATCCCCTACCCTTCGCTCCATGTTACATTTGTCTCTCTCACTTAATGTAACAAGGCATACCCCTATCGGCTCTCGCGTGTGGTTCCTCCCATGATCGTGTGCTTCCTCTAAATGATATGTCTCTCGCGGTTCTCCTTCATCACCATCGTTCTTAATATTATTAAAAATATTTGTCTCGAGGGTCATGTTCCCAAATGTTAATTGCATTCGCCCACTCTGAGTATTGATGAGTACATTAGTCGTAGCTAAGAATGGGCGACCAAGGAAAATTGGAACATGATTGCTCGGGAGAATAGAGGGCTCCTCGTCCCAAATGATAAAATCCAGCGGGAAGTAGAAAGTGTCTATTTGAACAATCACATCCTCATCGATTCCCCGAGGCTTCTTCACAGAACGATCCGCGAGCTGGAGAGTCATATTTATAGGCTTAAGGGCTCAAAAATATTGTTTCTTATAGATGGAATAGGGTAGAATGTTAACACTCGCCCATAAATCTATTAGCGCCCTTTCAATTCGGTTCTTCCCCATGATGCACGAGATGGTGGGTGTACCCGAATCTTTATACTTTAACGGTAGGTCACTCGATAAAATCAAACTAACATTCTGGGCCAAAAAGACGTTCTTATTTACCTTTAGCTTGCGTTTCACTGTAAGTCCTTAATGAACTTAGCGTATGCGGGAATTTTCTGTATAGTCTCGAGAAAAGGTAAATTAATCTATACTTGCTTGAGGACGTCCAAAACATCATCCCGATAAGTCTCTTTGTAGTATGGGACCAACCGTTGAGGGTATGGGGTAGAGGTTGGGGGTTTCACTATGACCTTGGGTCTGCCAGTGTTATCTTTGGCCTCTTTCGTACCGGGCGAAACCTCTTTATTTTTAGGTATGTATTTTGGGGGAGGTGACAAGTCAACTACTCTCCCACTACGTAGAGTGGTAATTGCGCTACATTTCTTAGGATGGTCACGGGGTGTGGAACTAACACTAGTTTGACCTTAGAGAGGTCTTTGACCTTGAGCCGAAAATTTACCCTTCTCTTGGATATTCAATGCATCTTGCAACCTAGAGATGCTAGTATGAATTTTAGTGAACATTCAATCATACCTAGCATTGTTCTCCTTTTGTGATTGGATGAATTGATTTAATTTATCCTCAATAGATCGCCTAGGTTGGGTAACATACGGACCAGGAGATGGTGCTTGCCTTTGGGGCTGCATATGAGGCATTTGCTGAAGTTGAGGAGGTGGGTTGAGGTAAAGAAACATTTGAAGTAGGATTTATCACACCTTGTTGTTTCCCATAGTTTAAACTAGGATGATTCCTCCAAGATGGATTTTATGCGTTCCCTTAAGGAGTGTTAAAATTTCCTCGAAACCCTCCTATAGCTTCCACTTTATTAGTGTACTTTTCCTTGTAGGCGGGTATAGCAGGACATCCTTTTATGGAATGACCCACCGCACAAATAGTACACACCTTATCTTGGATAGTTCCCATAGTGTCTCTCAATCGAACCTCAAGTATGTCTTTCAAATTCTTTTCCAACTGGTCAAGTCGACGATCTAACAAAGTGTCCTTATCCAGTTGATAAATACCGGACAAAGCAGACGAGTTGGACACTAGTCGATGTCTATTTTGGCTATTGGGGTCGGAAATGTCCCATGCCTGAGTGGTCTCGGGTATATATTTCAAATGAGCCTCAGCATCGCTCGAGTCGATATCCTAAAATGGTCTTTCACACATTGTTTGCACGAGTTGTTTAGACGCTACAGTAAGCCCTAGATGAAAGAATCAAATGAGATGGTGTTTTTCAAACCCATGGTGTGTACAAGTGCTAACTAACTCTTGAAAACGATCCCAACATTTATCGAAGGCTTCATTATAATTTTGGCGAAAAGCTTGGATTTGGGCCTTGACAGAGTTGGTTTTATGATGTGGAAAGAATTTTGAGAGAAATTTAGTGTGCATATCCCTCCACGACAGAACAGAGTTCGCGGGTAAAGACCACCGCCAGGTCTTAGCTTTATCCTTTAAGGAAAAAAGAAAAATCTTCAAACGGATAACATCTTGTGAACATGTTTGATCACCAAATGTTTCACACGCTGAAAGAGTTAGCGCTTGCGTTCAATTAAGAAATAATATAATAACTGCCATTTTTAACCCAAATTAACCCTAAGCATGCAACTAGGTGTGTTTGAAACAATATGAAATCATGCACAAGATATTCAACACACAAAGTCAAGGAAAAATCCCCCACAGGGGCAAAACCATTTGTATATCACTATAATTTGTAAAAGACGGTTTACAATCGGATTACAATGAAATACAGGTTGACTAAGAATTACCCTCGGGTATCGGATTCTGTAGTCGCGACTGGAATATCCCTTTCCAGTAGGGTTGGCGGCTGGAACTATCCCTGTCCAGTAGGGCTGCAATGAAGAGGAAGAAGCGGTCCACTTCACAAGGGTTGAACAACAGCAATAGTGTTCTTGGGTTACCAAATTTTATTCACATGGATATGGAAGATGTGTGAATCTAAAAACCTAGAATCATAGGACTCAATAGGTGAAGACTTTAGGGTTGATATACTCTGAACAACGTGGGAAAGTCTTAAGAAAACCAACTGCTGATCGTGGTTTAAATAAGGGATCGAAACCCTAAAAAATCTCCTGCACGATCTGGCCGTGATTATCCTCGCCGGATCGGTCCGGTCGATTAGGCGGATCGGTCCGGTCAAGTCGGATCGGTTCTTTTTCTGAAACCGGATCGGTTCGGTTGTCATCGGATCGGTCCGGAACTTTTGCCTTCATCGGTTCGCTATGGATCCGGTGGCTACTGGATCTTGATAAATCGGATCGGTCCGGTGAACCGGATCGGTTCTTTTATCTGATCCGGATCGGTCCGGTACTCAGAAATCAGATTCCTTCTTCTTTTGATCTTCGGATTTTGTTGATGACGATGTGATCTTTTCAACTAGCATTCTTGTAACGGCGTATGACATATCATATACATAATGATGGACAAATTGTCCTTACAAATCTCCCCCTATGTCTATGCCGGAACAAACATAAAAAATCCGAATTATCAAATATGAAATTTCCTATACAAATCTACCCTTCCATGAACCCAAAACTGAAAGAGTACAAGTGAATAAGACTGCATCGTTTGATCTTCAAATCTTAAGGAATCTTCACGCTTTTCTCATCAGGGTGTGTATCATGGGATTATCAATGATGTACCTACACACATGAGATAAAGCAAATACCAAGTGACGTATCGAGTTTGAAATGAGATAATAAACATATGCATATATACCAGATTTATGATGAACCTCAAATTTCAAAACTCCCCCATAATCAGATAATTCATCAATCTCCCCCTATGTCTATGCCGGAACAAACATAAAAAATCCGAATTATCAAATATGAAATTTCCTATACAAATCTACCCTTCCATGAACCCAAAACTGAAAGAGTACAAGTGAATAAGACTGCATCGTTTGATCTTCAAATCTTAAGGAATCTTCACGCTTTTCTCATCAGGGTGTGTATCATGGGATTATCAATGATGTACCTACACACATGAGATAAAGCAAATACCAAGTGACGTATCGAGTTTGAAATGAGATAATAAACATATGCATATATACCAGATTTATGATGAACCTCAAATTTCAAAACTCCCCCATAATCAGATAATTCATTCTCCCCCTTTTTATGATGTCCCCAAATAGACAAATGAGAGAAATAAATCAAGCAATCAAGTACCGGGGTGACACAAGGTATAAATCACACCATGAATGAACATAAAACAAACAAGTCGGTGATAGCGTAATGAATGGGTGTGATCATAATTCGATAGGAAAATCAAAGCATACAAGCATGACATATGTGCACGATGAATATTGGATATTCCTAACGAATGAACTCAAATGCTTCCTTCGGTGTAAAAGAGTGGAAATATAAGATATTGACTATATCAAATCTACAAATCAAAGCTCAAAGTGATTTCTACACCAATAACGTCCAAAATGTTTTGCATGCTGTTTCAGGACTTTCAAGGAAGTGCAAACCCGTTTAGATTCTCCAACCAAACTCCCTCAGATATTGTATTGAATAGAGGCATTCTAAATTCTCAAACTTTGGAGAATCGATGGTGAAACCTACAATGGCCCATATTTGGCATGAATTGCTTTTTATTGCCTTTAAATTTTTTCGGGCTCTTTTAACCTCTTTGGACCTCGGATATTAAAATTCCTCCATTTTTTAGGTCCTTTTTAACGGTGGCTTTTGTGCAAAGGATAGATGATTACCTTTCGCAGCCCCTCCCCGTTATACAAAAACACACAGTCTCACCAGAACGGTTTTTACATGCATTCCAATCTTGTCAAGTTTTATCGCATATTGTACATTGTATAGACATGATTGAGATGGAAACACTCAAGCCAACATGAGATTGACAAGTGCAATAATCAAATATAGCCGTGCATGTGTGCAATAAAGGATATAGGAGTCAAGCATGTAGGAAATATCACTAATTACATCTCATGGACTCCAATCAATGTTAAGCACATGGATGAAATGATGTAGCCTCTTAAATCTCTATCAAACAGTCACATGGATATATGGAATGAAGTTGTGACAAGGCTATCTTAAATGCTCATCCATAAACGGTGAATCTCTTTTTGAATTTTTCAAAAATTTTATCAAAATAAAATCTTTTTGTGTTTTTCTAAAAATTTTCTAAAAAGAAAATCTTTTTGTATTTTTCAAAGAATAATGAAAAGCAAAAATACGTAAAACACACTAATAGTACAATCTAGCAATAGGCATCAGAGGATATGAAAAAGGCAATGCAACCTACGCTAGACATGGACCAACCCCTCAGTCAACTGTACAAATCCCCAAAGACTTCCTAAGACTCTCAAATCTAAGGGCATCTAAAGGTTTCGTGAAAATATCGGCTAACTGACGGTCCGTGAGAACAAAACTCAGGGTTACGACCTTCTCCTCAACTAACTGACGTATAAAGTGCTCGTGTAACCTGATGTGCTTTGTGCGCGAATGTTGGACAGGATTGCGGGATATGTGTATCGCGCTCGTGTTATCACAGGAAATGAACATGGTGTCCTGTGAAATCCCATAATCCTCCAACATTTGCTTCATCCACATGAGTTGCGTGCAACAACTCCCGGCGGCGATGTACTCAGCCTCCGCAGTGGACAAAGAGATGGAGTTTTGCTTCTTGCTCAACCAAGTGACAAGAGCAGAACCAAAGTAGAAACACCCACCCGAAGTGCTCTTACATCCATCTACGTCCCCGGCCCAATCGGCATCCGAATAGGCGGACAAACGGTCATCGGTATCAAAGGAATACCAAATACCGTATGAGAGAGTCCCACTCACGTATTTGATAATACGTTTTAGAGCGAGTAAGTGTGACTCTTTAGGAGACGCCTGATAACGCGCACCATTTAGGACTTTAAGATAGAGAGAATGCAAGTAGATCGACTCTAGGAGTCACTAAAGTCCTCACACAACTCACACTTAGTTAAAAATGTGGTGAGTAGCCAAGAGACTACTCACAAGAAAAAATACTTTTACAAAATCATTTTAGAGAGAGTGTACCTCAAGGTCACTATCAAGTTTTACAAAGTTTGTACAACAAGTTACCATTTGAAATGATATTTACCAAATCACATATTTTGTCACCATTAGGAGACGCATTTGCTTTTTAACTTTGGTTTGCACCCAGGTGTCGCCTGTTAGATGGGACAAGAGGATGCATCCATATAGGGACAAAAGGTACATTAAAGACCTTGTCCCTCAGATTACCTCTTATTTTTGGAACCCCAAAAGGCCCAAATCGGCCATAGTATTCGCCTATAAATAGGACCCTTTGGTAAGGTCAAGTCATATTAGGAATTCGAGTTCAAGTCGTTACTCTGCCAAAATCACACCAAACCTATTATTCTCTCCCTGCTCTCTCATTTAAGTTCTAAGTTCTTGTCTCTTCACTCCCATCATTACAGCCATCATTATCATAAGATCTCTTTCTCTAAGCTACTTTTATTATTTGTGAAGTTCATCTTCTTTCAAGAAGAGGTTATAGCATTTACTCCATTTTTGCCATAAGGGGAAGGTTTTTTATCAGAGCTTCTCCTAGGAATTTAAAGATCTTGAAGACAGAGTCCATTTAAGTGGCTCACGCCTCACCCATTTTAGTTCTTCCCAGACCCCAGTCACACTACCATCCTATGTTTGGTGACTCCACCGAGGAGGTTGTGACACCCTGCTCAATAAAATACCGGGTGATTAACCCTATATCAAATTAAAATAGGAATCTCATCTAGTTCATTCTTAGCATCACTATTGAAAACTTTTTAAAACTTTCAAACCACCTAGTACTCAAAATCTCATGTCAAAATTTTAATCTTTTTATTTAACAACAACAACGATAGAAATATCAATACGAACCATTCACACAAACCATGAATCTAAAGCAATACTGAATAAATCAATAAACGATCGGCCGAATAAACCATCGGCAGAAAACCAATATCCACTAATATAATCCAATAAATAATAGTAACCAGTACAAAGTCCGACTGAAATAAAAATAATTGGGGAAACATTCCCGAAAGAAATACCAAGCTGCATCCTACTCTAGGAATGAAATAACTGGAGCGTCTATGTCCAAATCCTGCAACATCCACACCTATTGCAGCTACGCATCAGTAGAAAAGATCTTCAAGTTTGGCATCCCTGTGGCTAGAAACCTAAAAAGTTTTGAAAAGATTTTGCAAGTATGGTTCAGAGCCCAAAGTCCTTTTGAAAATATTTTGCAAGTGAATTAAAATGCAACAATTAAAATGTATGAATGCTCTTCATATTTAAGTTAGTGTCGCACTCCCTTGAGATACATCTCACTCCTCCTCCTCCTCTAAAGTGCACACCTAACACTTTTTTCCTGACCGTCCTAGTTACACCACCCCGGCTAACTAGCCATGTCATGAAACTCCTTGAACTCTACTCTAACCCGAGAAATTTGTATCTTTACTTCGTAAGTTATTTATCACATTAACTTAATTAATCATTTCTTAAAAGTCATATAACATTCACTAGTTATATAAGTAATACAAATTATCTTCATGTATTTAATTACCCATATATAATTATCTACTCCATTATATACGTAGAACTATATTCAACAATTATTCATATGTTGAATATAAGCCATATAACATTCACTAGTTATATAAGTAATACAAATTCTCTTCACGTATTTAATTACCCTTATATAATTATGTACTCCATTATATACGTAGAAATACATTCCACAATTATTCATATGTTGAATATAAATAAAGCTTCTCTTAAAAGCCATATAACATTCACTAGTTATATAAGTAATACAAATTCTCTTCATGTACTTAATTACCCATATATAATAATCTACTCCATTATATATGTAGAACTATATTCCACAATCTCACAAATGTTGAATATAATTAAAACCATCCTTCCGAATAATACCTTATCGGATGCATTCTCTAAAGTGCTATCTTCCTAGGTCTACTCAGTCCCACTTGGATTTCTGAGATAACTAGCCACCACCGAATCAGAACATAGAAATATAAATGTATTGGAGGCGGTCATATTCCCTCGAGTGTGAAGACAATAATCTCAATGCCCACCTCTATTTGGACGCTATGACCTGGGGATATACTCGCCCTACTCCTCAAGCTTGGGGATTCACCCACATCGCGCAACCTCCCCCGATAGCACTAGCACTAGAGCATATATTCTAAATAAAAACCTAGCCACCCGTATTGATGATCACACAAAATATATATACTATCACACTACCGTTTATATATATATATATATATATATATATATATATATATATATATATATATATATATATATATATATATATATATATATATATATATAATTTTATCTCGGCTTTACCGTGTACAGAGTCCGTAACACTAGCCAACATATTCCCGAGTCTATGGTCCGACTCTAATTTAATTAATTTACCCATTAATTAAATTAATATCTCCCCGAGTCTATGGTTCGACTCTAATTTAATTAATATGCTCATTAATTAACTTAATATCTACCCGAGTTTATGGTGCGACTCTAATTTAATTAATATGCCCATTAATTAACTTATTATCTCCCCTAGTCTATGGTCCAACTCTAATTAAATTAATATACTTATTAATTAATTTAATATCTCCCTGGTGTCACACAACCAATGTACCCGGACTTGCTCACCTGGCCCGAATTTCCATCTCTTAGAACGTACTCCTCAAAATTCCATTATAAAGAGGACGTTCCTAATTAAATAATATTCAACAATTTATCATATCATCCTATAATAAATTATTCTAGCTATAAGCTCTAATTAATTCATCCCCCATTAATTAATCTATTATCATGGCATCACTCAACCAAAATATTTGGGCACCCCTTTGATCTATAATACAATATCCCTAAATCTGAGGTTTTCAATTTACTCAATTTGCCTAGATTTTTAAAATACCGTTTGGGGGCATTTTGGGGCCGTTTTGAAAAAAAAAAGTATTAGAGAACGAAAATTAGAAAACACCCTTTTTTAGAGGGCAGGGCGGACAAAATTTCCATTAACGTCTTCTGTGAAGAGTTTTACCTAGAATTATCCATTAAAATCCTTACGAATCAAAACGAGTCCTAATAACACTATTCGTAACTTCCCCTAATCAAAACCCAATTTGTATTAACCCAATCCAAAAATCATTTGTATAACACCTACTATGATATGAATTGAATATCACCAATTTACATTGAAGCAATTTAACCACTTGCCTTATAAATTTGTAGTGTCTAATTATCCTTTGGTGTAGAGATCGTTGTGTGATGAAGAACACCTTCCTTGTTCTTCCTCTTTAGCTCTCAAGAGTCCTCCCTCTTTGTCCCTTATGTTCTCAAATTTCTCCCAAATGAGTTCTAGCTGCCCACAACTCCAAAACTTAGGTTTTTATCTCCAAATTCCATTTTTAATCATATGGGCCTAATTAAAATGGCCCAAATACTCCCGAGTGGGCTCGGTTATGCCCAAAAATATCCCGTGACCCATTTACCACCCTCGGGTACACTTTTTCGAGTATCTCGGCCCATTCGGACTCAACCGTGCACTCAGAATTGATATGTGAATTAATTTATAAAATGTTCTCATCTCACACCCAACTTAGTCTATATCCGACTTCCGGCTGAGATAAATAAATGCCACATCACTTATACACGTTATGACATAAATAAATTATGACTATTCACTTAGTAATTTAATTTCTGTAAATATTAACCATCTTCTCTCTGATTAATATTTAAATAAATATTAACATAACTAATTCAATTAAATTACGACACACAAGTAATTTAAAATTTTCTCGAATTAATTAAATATTAAATGCACAGAAATACGGGTTGTTACATACTCCCCCCCTTACAAAGGAATTTCGTCCCCGAAATTTGGTCATAACTGTGGCGAATAAATCTGGATACTACTCTAACATATCGTACTCCCGCTCCCATGTATACTCATCAAACCTGTGATGACCCCACTCCATTATACTCTAACTGGTAGTACTACCTTAGACTGCAGCTTGCGCTCACATAACTAATAGTATCTCTTCATATGAGGTGTCTTATTGCAAGTTATTATCCTCGAGTGGAGCATGCCCAAAAATCCCTATCGTTCCTCATGTATCTCTCCAGCTATGCCACGTGGGACACATCATGTATCCACTGAAAGTGTTTTGGAAAATCCAATCGATAAGCCACCGGTCCCACCCTCTCAAAGATAGGGAAAGGACCCACATACCTTGATGCTAGATTCCCTTTCTTGTCGAACTTTACCACTCCTTTCATAGGAGACACCCGAACCAATACCTAGTCACAAATCTTTAATTCGATGGCCCCTGACAACATAATGCCCCAAAAGATGAGCCTATACTCCACTATCTCTAGGTTAGGAAATTTCCCTCCTTAAGTTCCTGAACTATACGAAAGGATACAACTTACTCAATTCCCGTTGTTGGACCATAACCCATATCGGGTCCTAGCAGCTTGTTATTTCCCCACCTCTTATCAACCAAAGATGGATAATGAAACATTTTCCATAAAGTTTCCCAAGGTGTCACGCAGATACTAAACTGTTACGAGGCATCACACGTAACACTACCTGTGGTAATTACTACTCCCGAATTACCCAAAAATCTAGAATGCACAATCCCTGCTTCCCGTCTACCCATTAACTTATGGGAGACACGTTCAACCCAATATGTAACTCTGACCCTATCACCTCCTGACATTTTTTTTTACCAGAGGTCTCACCCAAATTCTCAATAATATTGAACGACACCTTGTTCTGTTTCACTCTTTCCCATTAATAGTAAAGTTGGGCATACTACTCGATAGTATAACCCATTTCGAGACAATAATTCATGTGCAGGTCAATCCATTCAACAACCCGATGGAAACCTTGACCCCTCTACAATTTTTACCAACTTGAGCATTAATTCCATCGCTGGAACCATAAAATTACAAAAACTTCTTGTTTGATACCCTTAAATCAACCTTTTTCCCATTCATAAATGGTCTATCCGGAGACAAATTCAATATGTCTCACTCAACACCAATTCCCATGCTCAAGAACTATATTCCTTGTGCAGTTTTCATCAGATAGGAATCTACACCTTGTCTATGCGTAAGACCACTCTAAGCATATAACTAAGTGATACTCTTTTCTATTTTTCCAGAAACATGACTTCTTTCTTGATTTAAGATATCTTGTTACATGCGCCTCCACCATCTTTACACTCCTTACGATGGATATAGTTCACCTTGATACGCATATAGTCGAATTGTTTCCTCTTTCAAACGAATTTCAGTTCACTGCACTTTTCCACTTATTTTCTGACTGCCCTCCAGGCATACATTCAATATGTTTATTCACACATCCCTTTATTTAAGACGAATCTGAAATCCCACTAACCAGGGCGCCCATGCACCCTAAATCCCATGCATATTTGCACAACATCACAGACGTCACATACGTAATATTTTTATTTCAAGGTTATCCCATATATCATATTATATCATATGATTACATTCTATATTTCCCAAAATCGCAATTTAATCTTCTCAATGTTGCCCCGCCCATTAACTTGCGGTGCAAAAGTTTTCTCAGCGCTTCTTTCGCAACACTATCCGGTTATACTGGCCTTATAGCGTAATAGCTTTCACCTCAAAGTGTAACTCAACACGTTCAAAAATCACCCTTTAAACTAGTGTCCTAGCATCATATAATGTATTTCCACTACTGACATTTATTAGGGCTTATGGGCAAAACGTTTCACAAAAAAGCCCAAAAAAAAACTTTCCCCAATGCATTAAACACTAGCATTGTCATTCATTAATTTTTGTAGACTCGAGCATATAATCGGGACACCCAAAACTATGTCCCTGTACTCAAAGGCCTAATTGTCGATTCCCGCATCTCTAAAGGAGTTATAAAATGCCGCGCTCACACTATCACTAAGTCCTCAGTGCTAAGTCACTAATGAGCTAAATCTCTTTGCTCCGTGGTAAATAAGACATGCCCCGAATCACATCAGTAAATATCCCTACGCACTGGGATACCCTACCCTCTGAAGTCTATTTTATAAAATATTTCCGCGAGCCCAACCTTCTTTCGGGTGGTCGCAAAGAATACACATCCTGTCCTGGAATAGCGAACACGATAGTCTTGTTATAATCGCCCACTATCACGTACCTCTCGCTAACCAATCTCTACCCAGGATAAAATCATGCTTGCATAGCACTTCTCAAAATGAGTTAACCTTATAAAATATACCCTCTCAGTGTTCACACCTGCTCCTCTGTAGGTAAAATAAAAGAGATCCATGTTACCCTACGGTAAACATATACTTAACAGTAACACTACGATACACCCACTAAACTCGTCTCCCTTGCGAATATAGTGTTAAGAAGAATACTGTGACCACTCGTGTCACAAATTTTTCCCTATCTATCCGAGGATAAAACTCATACTTCCACTTGCCTATACACCAGTGGCTCTGATGGTTCGTGGACATAATATTCTCATCCAACCAAACCAAAACTTCATAATTGTTGTCCTTACTAGGCATCCCACTCCTATGCCCTGATTCACTGTGGACATAATCAATTGTTGTGGTACCACTTTCCACACATAAGACACTTCTCTTTGTCAATCCCCTGCCTCTGTCCCCAATGGCCATGTCGGGGTTGTCCCTCTCACTTACTTGGTAGTCTTGATCCAAATTGTTACCCTCGTTGTCCCTTTGGCTTTGCTAGCCCTATGGGACTCGTTGTTGGCCTCGATGACCCGGATTAAATCCACCGCCAATCGATAGGAATTTAACTAATATAAATCATATAGATGGGTTACGTTACTGGGTACCCCCTTGTTGTGACTCACTAGCACTGTTAAATACGATCTTGCCTTTTGGTCAGATACTCCACCTCCCTTGGCTTCCTTCTCATAAAAGTATTGATATCAAATTGAAAAACATACTACCTTGATGACTATAGCCCCAGTAATCCTAGTCGGAGTTTTCTATCCACGCTTGTGTATTACCCACAATTCCATTATTAACTCATGGAACCCTTATTGACTTCCGCATACACCTCATTGGGTATGAAGTTTATTGCATAATTCAACTTTCCCTTATGTCCAGCCACTGTCCGGCCCTTCTAAAGTAAGTACTGAAATATCCTTTGTTTACCGATTCAAATGGATGATGCGAAGATTTGTGGTCAAACCGCACCCTAAATTTCTTACTATTTATGATATATCTCCATGGTTGTGGTGACTGACTCCTACCACAACAACACCGCCCCACTGGGCCAAAATTTTCATTCAAAATTTAATCATGGGTGCCACCGCACATCACCCTACACAATTATATTTGGTCCCATTGACTTATCGCGCTACTCTTCTACTCGAATCCTTACAGATAGACTTTAAAAAAGGGTCCTTACACACTTTCCCTACCCTTTGCTGACTACGTTGGGTGAGACTGAAATTGTACCACCATTATCTACAATAGTGATTTGGGAGACTCTGCCTCCCAGGTGATTATTCTATCCCCACTGGGCTGAACAACATTCAAAGTGATTCCTATCACGATCACCATTTATAGACTACCCTATGTCTTCGGTTGAGCCTCTCCACCTGCAATTCTCCTATGGCCATCGTTGGTCGTCCCAAAGAAAGTTCGGTATACAAATCTCAACTGAACTCAGGTATGAATCACCTTACTATACTTGATAGCAGGAGAATGTAACTCGCATATGTAGAGGAATAAAATAATCCTATCATAAGGCTCTACATCAAAGAACGCTAATGTGACACCCCAACTAATTAAATACCGGGTAGCTACTCCTTTATTAAATTAATTCAAAATGCCAAGTTGGTCCAGTTAATAGCATCACTGTCGAAAACATTTTAATGATTACTAACCACCTAGTATTTAAAAAGTAAGTGCCAAATTTTATTTAAAGTATGATTAACATGCAACAAGTGTAATAAAGAATAATAACACCATTCACCATGATGAAGTAAATAGAATAACCATCACATAACGTAAATAAAGTCTGGAGGAAAACTCCTCACTACAAATCCCACAACTGATAAGTAATCTGAATACTAAATCAATACATGCAAAAGTTTGAAAACTGTAAATGGAAAGATGTCTAAAAGAAATGGGCAACATGCCCTACAACTGATAGATAATGACTCTGGAATCCAAATGATAGAAGTGTCTACAAGCAAATTCCCTGTAGCTTCCACAAACAGCTACAGCTCGTCACCTGAATGAGTATCCTATGCTTGGTGTCCTTGTGGCTGGGCACCTAAAATGGTTTTACAAAGAAAATAGATTTGAAAGCAAACGGGTCAAAGCCCGAATGTGAAGTTATATTTTAAAAACCTGCAAGTGCTTTAAAAACATTTAAAACATTAAATGCAAAGTACATGTTAGGACGTGCACTCACATGATATTCTCACCTCTCGTTTAACTGTGCACTCCTAACGTAAGTACCCATCTACAACGACACAAACCACTAGCTAAGTGACATCATATCTAGCTAGACTGTCATAGGTCCTACCCTTATTACTCGGTTCTATTAACATTATAACGCTCGTAATTAAATAGGGATTTAACGTAAACTCAGATGCTCAATATGCAATATATTTCATTGTCAGCTAACTCGTTATGTTTCTTGAAACAATACCATAATTATTTATACAACATTAACATGAAGGTTTCCATTAATTAAGTGTATATTATTCACATCATAAATATACAATACAAGCACACCGAGAACTAAGCTGTGGTGCACACATACTCTGCTATCCATCCCGGTACATCACGTACATAAGGATTACATATTCCGAATCTCTCAGGAATAGTTCACAGATAACAACATCACAAATAATGGAGGCGAACACAGTCACATCACATGGGTCACGCACATACCTACGCTCCCACGATCAGCGGACTTATTAATATCCCAATAAGTCTTTCTATGACCTATGTTCATCAAGGTAACCAGTCTAAATCCGGGCAACACAAGGATTAGAGGGCCCTAAGCGATCGCAAACCTCCCGTGATAGCAAGTATGGTAGGTATGTCATACACACAATTCATATACCAATACTAAGTAAACACACGTCTTAGTAATCCCGTAGTTTAATTGTAGTACTATTCTCATTCTAGTACCAATATATAAATTTACACATAAGATTCTGGTTTATAATCATACGCGCCCTAAATTTATTCTCACGTCGTAGTAGACACTCACATCTCAACCCAAACGGTTCATTGATTTAAATCACTCGTATATAATTTACTCCTCATAATAACCCAAAAGTCCCAAATCCATCAATACATCATCAAAGGAATGTTAACTCTACTCTCGAACAAGTTTACGGGACTCCAAAAATCAAAACAGGCCAAAAAGGCCCAAACTGTCAACTCGTTAGAAGTCTCGTTCGAACGAGGCTGTTCGAACGAGATTCCACTGTCAGCTCGTTAGAAGTCTCGTTCGAACAAGGCTGTTCGAACGAGATCAGTTCGTTCGAACGAACTATACCTTCTAACGATATCTCGTTCGAACGAGATTATCAAACGAAGTTCCTTTTCGTTAGCAGCGACTGGTCAACTTGTTCGAACGACCTGGGGAGGGGCTTCTAACGACCTGCCAGTTTCGTCCCAGATTTTTCTAAATCTCGTTTTTCATCATTTTTACTCCTCAAATCTCTTCTAAAATTTGTCCCAACAATACTTTAAGGTCTCTAATCAATCCTAAACATATCAAGGTTATAAACTAATGTAGTTTACGGAGTTAATTCTTCCCAATCATCATTAAACCATCAAATCTCATCACTTTCCCCCAATATTTCAAGAACACAACCCTAAAATTTTAAATCATGAATTTACCCAATTTAAGTCCGTTTTAAATTTTCATCCAATCATAAATATCATCAGTATGAACATCTACCTATCATTCTACATGCAAATCCTCCTCAAGATTTCAAGTTCTAAGTTTCAAAATACATGGGTTTTCATTATCTTTCAAGAACAATTGATACTTTTCAATTTTCTAACATGGAAGGAACATTCTACGAATTTAAATATAATTAAAACACTTGCCTTGATTGTCTCTGAATTTGGTGTTGATTTTTGTAAAGGTTTTTGCAGAATTCCTTCTCTTTCTTTCCCTCTCTAAGCTTCCTTCTCCAAAAGTGGCTATGGTGGCTAGGGTTTTCTTTGGGAAAGTTGGAAACCTAAATGATAACCTCCGTAGCTTAATGGGTTAATATGGGTTGGTTAGTGGGTTAGTGGGTTAATTCCCAATCAAATTAAAACTCCCAATTTTCGTCACTTTTAATTCCTCAAAATATAAAATTACCAAAATACCCTTTATGATGCCGGTATGGCCTAAAAATACCCCGGAATCCAAACTACACCCCCGGCTAGTGTTTTCTGACTATCTCGACCCTTCCGGACGCGTTGGCGCACTCAAAACGACTATACGGATAATAGAAATAAAAATCACTTTTATAATTAAAATAATATACCATGACGCGACGGTCACACGCGTCTCAACAAAATTCCCAAATTGTCGTATATTACTCTGACGACAAATTTCATAATTCCAAATTCGTATATAATCATATATGCACATAATCAAATACCAACTCGCATCTCGTTAGTATTTTTAACCTGGATTAATTTCCAATTAATTCACATTTAATTAATTAATCCTAAAAATAAATATAGCCAAAAATACGGGGTATTACATACTCCCCCCCTAATAACTGAATTTCATCCCAAAATTCGAAACTAGAAAGTACCTGGTATGAACAACTCTGGATAACATTCGTGCATCTCATCCTCGCGCTCCCATGTGGACTCCTCGACATTGTGATGTCTCCACTGAACACGCACTTACGGTACTATCTTTGACCGCAGTTTCCTCTCGCTTCGGTCCAAAATAGAAATTGGCCCCTCCTCGTAGGAGCTCTCCAGCTGGAGATTTATGTCCTCCAAAGGAATGTGAGAGTGAGCTAAATTATCTCTAAGGTATTTCCTTAGTGAGGAAATATGGAACACATCATGAATCCGATGCAAATGCTCCGGTAACCCAAGTCTATACGCAATCGGTCTGATCCGCTCAATAATAGGAAACGGCCCCACATACCTTGGTGCCAACTTCCCCTTCTTCCCGAATCGCATAATCCCCTTCATAGGAGATACTCTGAGCAAAACCTGGTCTCCCACTTGGAACTCCCTGAAAAATCTCTTCGCATCAGCATAACTCTTCTGCCTGTCTTGAGCTACCCGAATGCGACTCTGAATCAGCTCAATCCTTGCCAAAGTATCCTGAATCACTTCCGGTCCAAGCAGTTTGTTGTCTCCCACCTCTAACCAACATGCTGGGGAACGACAAGGCCTACCGTACAATGCCTCAAACGGAGCCATGTCAATAGTGAACTGATAGGAGTTGTTGTAAGCAAACTCCACCAGTGGAAGGTACTGCTCCCATCCACCCCCGAAGTAAAAAATGCACATGCGTAGCATGTCCTCCAACATCTGATTTGTGCGCTCGGTCTGCCCATCAGTCTGCGGATGATAAGCCGTACTCAACCGCAATTCCGTGCCCATGGCCTCCTGGAAACTCTCCCAAAACCTCGAAACAAATATCTTGTCTCTGTCAGACACGATATTTAGTGGCACACCGTGAAGTCTCACAATCTCTGAAATGAAGAGCTGGGCATACTGTCCCGTAGTGTAGTCAGTCCTTACTGATAAAAAGTGAGCGACTTTGGACAACCTGTCCACAATTACCCAAACGGTGTCGTGACCCCTCTGCGACGTAGGCAACCCCGTGATAAAGTCCATGGATATGCTCTCTCACATCCACACCGGGACCTCCAATGGTTGTAGTAATCATGCTGGTCTCTGATGATCCACTTTTACAAGCTGACAAGTGGCGCATTTCGAAATAAACTCAGCGATATCTCTCTTCATACCGCTCCACCAATACTGGCGTCTCATGTCTTGGTACATTTTGTCCCCTTTGGGATGTACCGCGAACCGTGAGCCGTGCGACTCTGCCATCACCTCGTGTCGTAACGTTTCCCCTTCCGAAACTATCAATCTCCCATTGAAGCGTAATCCCCCGTCTGAGCTAACGGTATAGGACTCGGCTCCCTCTGCTAGTAATCGAACTATCTGTTCCTGACAGAACGAGTCATCATCTTGTGCCCGTACTACCTTCGTGACAATCTGCGGTGTAACGGTCATCACAAACATGAAAGATCGGGCCACTGCATCTTGGTGTCCCAACTCCTTCCACTTTGCCTTCCACACCTCTGCCACCTCATCTGCTGGTCTACGGCTCAACGCGTCTGCTACCACGTTAGCCTTGCCTGGGTGATACTGGATGTCGAACTGGTAGTCCTTCACAAACTCAAGCCACCTACGCTGCCGCATATTCAACTCCTTCTGCGTGAACAGGTACTTATGGTCCATGAATAATTGGAACTTCTCCCCCAAAAGATAATGCCTCCAAATCCATAGGGAAAATACCACAGCTGCCAACTCCAAATCATGCATGGGGTAATTCTTCTCATGAGTCTTAAGCTTACGGGAAGCATAAGCTATGGCATGTCTCTCCTGCTGTAATACACCTCCAAGCCCTTGCAAAGACGCATCGGTGTAAACCAGATACTCAACTCCCGGTCTCGGCAAAGCTAACACAGATGCTGAGGTCAGTTTATCCTTCAATTCATCGAATGCCAACTGACAGGCATCACTCCAGATGAATGGCACACCCTTACGAGTCAGATGTGTCAAAGGACCCGCTATCTTCGAGAAACTCCGAATAAACCTCCTGTAGTATCCTGCTAGGCCCAAGAAACTACGAATCTCCGTCGGTGTCGTGGGCTGTCCCCACTCCCTCACCGCAGATACCTTCCCCGGATCAATAGATATTCCCCGGTCGGAAATAATGTGTCCCAAAAACTGGACTTCCTTCAGCCAAAACCCGCACTTTTCATATTTTGCATACAACTCGTTCTGACGAAGTGTTTGCAAAACTTGCCTCAAATGCTCGGCGTGCTCCTCCTCTGTCTGAGAGTAAACCAGAATATCATCAATGAAGACAATGACAAACTAGTCTAGGAAATCCCTTAACACTCTGTTCATCAAGTCCATAAACACTGCTGGAGCGTTGGTCAAACCGAAAGGCATAACCCGAAACTCGTAAGAACCATATCTCGATAAGAACGCAGTCTTTGAGACATCCTCCTCCCGAATACGCAACTGATGGTAACCCGATCTCAAATCAATCTTTGAGAAGAAAGAAGCTCCTCTCAACTGGTCGAATAAGTCATCGATTCGAGGCAACAGATACTTATTCCGTATCGGGACCTTATTCAACTCTCGATAGTCCACACACAATCTCAGTGAACCGTCCCTCTTCTTCACAAACAAAACTGGAGCGCCCCAAGGTGAGGTACTCCTGCGGATAAAGCCCTGACCTAACAGCTGCTCTATCTGATCCCGTAATTCCCTCATCTCAGCTGGAGCCATACGGTACGGTGCGCGTGCTATAGGTCTCGTACCCGATAGCAAATCTATAACAAAGTCTATCTCTCAACTGGGGGGTAAGCCTGGTATCTCCTGAAACACATCCGAATACTCCCTGACAACTGGGATAGAATATAAAGGAATCACAACCTCCTTAGAGGTATCCTCCTCTATGTAATACAAATGAGCGGTCGATCCTCCCTCTGGGCGAGGCATCGCCACTACAAACATCTCTTGCCCCGGAATGGAAAAAACAATGCTCCCGCTGAAGCAATCAATCATGGCCCTATAAGCTACGAGCCAATCCATACCGATAATCACATCGTGAACATGCATATCTAATACCAACATGTCTGCAGGTAATACCAAAGCACCAATCTCTACCCCCACTCCCCGGCATATAAAGAAAATAAGTGGCCCACTCCCCAATGGTGAGTCAACACACGTCACTGTGCTCTCTTCCTTAGCTAACAATCCTAAAGCTTTCGCGAAGTGTGTAGCTATAAAACAATGTGTAGCACCCGTATCAAATAACACCCGACCCATAGTGCCATGGATAGGAAACGTACCCTCAATCGCGGGCAGTGCCTATGGAACTGTAGCCTGGTGGACGTTGTAGACATGTCCATACTGTAGCTGCCCCTGCTGTACTGGGACTGCTGGAATGGGTGGCAATGCTTCCATCTGTGGTGGCGCGGGAAGAGCGGCGGGAAACATCGGCCTCTATGGCTCCTGGCGAGCACCCTGCTGCTGCTGCTGTGGGGCCCTGCCCCTATCAGGACAATCCTGTCGCTTATGGCCAGTCTTGCCATAAACAAAACACTTCCCTGGGAAGTTCCCTCCTCTCTGCCCCTGCTGTCCCCGGCCCTGGTGGCCGTTACCGTTCCTGCCTTGGCCCTGCTGGCCCTGGTGAAACTGCTGCCATTCTACCCCTGTTGGCCCTGATGGCCGTTTGGACCCTGATGGCCCTAACGGAAACCTCCCTGTCCCTGTCTGTAGTTCCTTGACCGGAACCTCTTATTATCCCCCTGCTGGGAGCCCTGCTCATTCTGTCTCTGCCCCTCACCAGATTGTCCCCTGCTGGCACCATGTCCTCCGATCCTGCCCTGATGGCTAGACTCCACCGACCTCTTGCCCTCGTCCATATGAAAACGGTGGTCCTGGCAGTGTAATAATGCAGCGTTAACCACATCAGAATAAGTGGCCAACGATTGGTTCCCTAGCAGATGCTGACGGATCCTCCATGTCAATCCGTCCGTGAACTTCTCAATCTTCTTCTTCTCTGTCGGTATCTCATCTGGAACGATATTCAACAGATTAGTGAACTCGGCCTCATACTCGGCCACTATCTTACCTTCTTGCCTCAGATTCATCAGTTTCCTCCTCATTTCCGTGTGAACAGCCGACGGAAAGTACTTGCGGTCAAACCGCACCAAGAAGTCCTGAATAGTGAGAGTATCCCTCTCCTCCACGGTGGTAATAGACTCCCACACTGTAGCGCAGATCCAACTAGCTTGAAAGTAGCTATCACCTGCTTCTGGACGTCCGTGCACTCATACATCCTCAAGTGCCTCTGCATGTCCTTCCTCCACTGGCTCGAGACTACCACATCTGAGCTACCTGCAAACTCTGGCGGATGCGCTTTCTGAAAAGTGTCACGCACACGTTCCCAAGCAGACGGGAATGCATTTGCCTGTACTGGCGCGGCAATCGGTGCCTAATGTGGTGCCGGCTGAACAACGACAATTGCGGCATTTACCGCTTGGGCTACTATAGCTGTAACCTCAGCGGCGTTCATCATGCCCTGAACTGGAGCGGGCTAGGGTTCGGGTGTTGCATCCCTGGGAACTTGTCATGCACGTCGTGGAGGCATCTGAAATAAGAACAAAGTTTATAAGTTCGCTATTTATAAACTTAAGATAGCTGAAGAACGAAGCATACACAAAAAGAGTACAACAGTCCTAAAATATAGGGCTCTATATCAAAGAAACTTAGCGGAAACATAATAAGCCGTCAGATCCTAAAGGACACTAGAACCTGATGCTCTGATACCACCTCTGACACCCCGACTAATTAAATACCGGGTAGCTACTCCTTTATTAAATTAATTCAAAATGCCAAGTTGGTCCAGTTAATAGCATCACTGTCGAAAACATTTTAATGATTACTAACCACCTAGTATTTAAAAAGTAAGTGCCAAATTTTATTTAAAGTCTGATTAACATGCAACAAGTGTAATAAAGAATAATAACACCATTCACCATAATGAAGTAAATAGAATAACCATCACATAACGTAAATAAAGTCTGGAGGAAAACTCCTCACTACAAATCCCACAACTGATAAGTAATCTGAATACTAAATCAATATATGCAAAAGTCTGAAAACTGTAAATGGAAAGATGTCTAAAAGAAATGGGCAACATGCCCTACAACTGATAGATAATGACTCTGGAATCCAAATGATAGAAGTGTCTACAAGCAAATTCCCTGTAGCTTCCACAAACAGCTACAGCTCGTCACCTGAATGAGTATCCTATGCTTGGTGTCCTTGTGGCTGGGCACCTAAAATGGTTTTACAAAGAAAATAGATTTGAAAGCAAACGGGTCAGAGCCCGAATGTGGAGTTATATTTTAAAAACCTGCAAGTGCTTTAAAAACATTTAAAACATTAAATGCAAAGTACATGTTAGGACGTGCACTCACATGATATTCTCACCTCTCGTTTAACTGTGCACTCCTAACGTAAGTACCCATCTACAACGACACAAACCACTAGTTAAGTGACATCATATCTAGCTAGACTGTCATAGGTCCTACCCTTATTACTCGGTTCTATTAACATTATAACGCTCGTAATTAAATAGGGATTTAACGTAAACTCAGATGCTCAATATGCAATATATTTCATTATCAGCTAACTCATTATGTTTCTCGAAACAATACCGTAATTATTTATACAACATTAACATGAAGGTTTCCATTAATTAAGTGTATATTATTCACATCATAAATATACAATACAAGCACACCGAGAACTAAGCTGTGGTGCACACATACTCTGCTATCCATCCCGGTACATCACGTACATAAGGATTACATATTCCGAATCTCTCAGGAATAGTTCACAGATAACAACATCACAAATAATGGAGGCGAACACAGTCACATCACATGGTTCACGCACATACCTACGCTCCCACGATCAGCGGACTTATTAATATCCCAATAAGTCTTTCTATGACCTATGTTCATCAAGGTAACCAGTCTAAATCCGGACAACACAAGGATTAGAGGGCCCTAAGTGATCGCAAACCTCCCGTGATAGCAAGTATGGTAGGTATGTCATACACACAATTCATATACCAATACTAAGTAAACACACGTCTTAGTAATCCCGTAGTTTAATTGTAGTACTATTCTCATTCTAGTACCAATATATAAATTTACACATTATACGATTCCGGTTTATAATCATATGCGCCCTAAATTTATTCTCACGTCGTTGTAGACACTCACGTCTCAACCCAAACGGTTCATTGATTTAAATCACTCGTATATAATTTACTCCTCATAATAACCCAAAAGTCCCAAATCCATCAATACATCATCAAAGGAATGTTAACTCTACTCTCGAACAAGTTTACGGGACTCCAAAAATCAAAACAGGCCAAAAAGGCCCAAACTGTCAACTCGTTAGAAGTCTCGTTCGAACGAGGCTGTTCGAACGAGATCAGTTCGTTCGAACGAACTGTACCTTCTAACGATATCTCGTTCGAACGAGATTATCGAATGAAGTTCCTTTTCGTTAGCAGCGACTGGTCAACTCGTTAGAAGCTCGTTCGAACGAGTTCGTTCGAACGACCTGGGGAGGGGCTTCTAACGACCTGCCAGTTTCGTCCCAGATTTTTCTAAATCTCGTTTTTCACCATTTTTACTCCTCAAATCTCTTCTAAAATTTGTCCCAACAATACTTTAAGGTCTCTAATCAATCCTAAACATATCAAGGTTATAAAATAATGTAGTTTACGGAGTTAATTCTTCCCAATCATCATTAAACCATCAAATCTCATCACTTTCCCCCAATATTTCAAGAACACAACCCTAAAGTTTTAAATCATGAATTTACCCAATTTAAGTCCGTTTTAAATTTTCATCCAATCATAAATATCATCAGTATGAACATCTACCTATCATTCTACATGCAAATCCTCCTCAAGATTTCAAGTTCTAAGTTTCAAAATACATGGGTTTTCATTATCTTTCAAGAACAATTGATACTCTTCAATTTTCTAATATGGAAGGAACATTCTACGAATTTAAATATAATTAAAACACTTGCCTTGATTGTCTCTGAATTTTGTGTTGATTTCTGTAAAGGTTTCTGCAGAATTCCTTCTCTTTCTTTCCCTCTCTAAGCTTCCTTCTCCAAAGGTGGCTATGGTGGCTAGGGTTTTCTTTGGGAAAGTTGGAAACCTAAATGATAACCTCCGTAGCTTAATGGGTTAATATGGGTTGGTTAGTGGCTTAGTGGGTCAATTCCCAATCAGATTAAAACTCCCAATTTTCGTCACTTTTAATTCCTCAAAATATAAAATTACCAAAATACCCTTTATGATGCCGGTATGGCCTAAAAATACCCCGGAATCCAAACTACACCCTCGGCTAGTGTTTTCTGACTATCTTGACCCTTCCGAACGCGTTGGAGCACTCAAAACGACTATACGGATAATAGAAATAAAAATCACTTTTATAATTAAAATAATATACCATGACGCGGCGGTCACACGCGTCTCAACAAAATTCCCAAATTGCCGTATATTACTCTGACGACAAATTTCATAATTCCAAATTCGTATATAATCATATATGCACATAATCAAATACCAACTCGCATCTCGTTAGTATTTTTAACCCGGATTAATTTCCAATTAATTCACATTTAATTAATTAATCCTAAAAATAAATATAGCCAAAAATACGGGGTATTACAGCTAAGCTGAAATGTCAAAAGCCACAAAGATACTAAGGACACTAGAACCTGATGCTCTGATACCATCTGTGACACCCCGCTCAATGAAACACTGGGTGATCAGTCCTTTATCAAATTAAAATAGGAATCTTATATGGTTCATTCTTAGCATCACTGTCAAAAACTTTTTAAAATTTACTAACCACCTAGTATTCAAAAGCTGATGTCAAGATTTCAATCTTTTTATTTAACAACAACAACCACAAAAAATATCAATACGAACTATTCACACAAACCATGAATCTAAAGTGATACTGAATAAATCAATAAATGATCGGCCGAATAAACCATCGACAGAAAACCAACATCCACTAATATAATCCAATTAAGAATAATAACCAGTACAAAGTCCGACTGAAATCAAAATAGCTGGGGCAACATGCCCGAAAGAAATACCAAGTTGCATCCTACTCTAGAAATGAAATGACTGAAGCGTCTATGTCCAAATCCTGCAACATCCACACCTATTGCAGCTACGCATTGTTGGAATAGATCTTCAAGTTTGGCATCCCTGTGGCTGGATACCTAAAAGGTTTTGAAAATCTTTTGCAAGTATGAGTGAGATCTCAAAGTCCTTTTGAAAATATTTTGCAAGTGAATTAAAATGCAACAATCAAAATGTATGAATGCTCTTCATATTTAAGTTAGTATCGTACTCCCTTAAGATACATCTCACCCCTCCTCTAAAGTGCACACCTAACGCTTTCTTTCTGACCCTCCTAGTTACACCACCCCGGCTAACTAGCCTTTTCATGAAACTCCTTGAACTCTACTCTAACCCGAGTAATTTGTATCTTTACTTCGTAATTTATTTATCACATTAACTTAATTAATCATTTATTAAAAGTCATATAACATTCACTAGTTAGATAAGAAATACAAATTCTCTTCATGTACTTAATTATCCGTATATAATTATCTACTCCATTATATACGTAGAACTATATTCCACAATTATTCATATGTTGAATATAAATAAAACCGCTCTTAAAAACCATATAACATTCACTAGTTATATAAATAATACAAATTATCTTCATGTATTTAATTACCCGTATATAATTATCTACTCCATTATATACGTAGAACTATATTCCACAATTATTCATATGTTGAATATAAATAAAACCGCTCTTAAAAGCCATATAACGTTCACTAGTTATATAAGTAATACAAATTATCCTTTGTACTTAATTACCCATATATAATTATCTACTCCATTATATACGTAGAACTTTATTCCACAATCACACATATTGTGAATATAATTAAAAACATCCTTTCGAGTAATACCTCATCAGATGCATTCTCAAAAGTGCTATCTTCCGAGGCCTACTCAGTCCCGCCTGGATTTTTGAGACAGCTAGCCACCGCCGAATCAGAACATAGAAATATAAACGTATTGGAGGGGGTCATACTTCCCTGAGTGTGAAGACAATCATCTCAATGAACACCTCTATTTGGACGATATGACCTGGGGATATACTCTCCCTACTCCTCAACCTAGGGGATTCACCCACATCCTGCAACCTCCGCCGATAGCACTAGAGCATATAATTCTAAATAAATACCTAGACATCGGTATTTATGAGCACACAATATATATATATATATATATACTATCACACTACCGTTTATATATATATATATATATATATATATAATTTTATCTCGGTTTTACCATGTAGAAAGTCCGTAACACTAACCAACATATTCCCGAGTCTATGGTCCAACTCTCATTTAATTAATTTACCCATTAATTAAGTTAATATCTCCCCAAGTCTAAGGTCCGACTCTAATTTAATTAATATGCCCATTAATTAAATTAATATCTCCCTAAGTCTATGGTCCAACTCTAATTTAATTAATATGCCCATTAATTAACTTATTATCTGCCCGAGTCTATGGTCCAACTCTAATTTAATTAATATACTCATTAATTAATTTAATATCTCCCTGGTGTCACACAACCAATGTAACCGGACTTGCTCATCTGGACCGAATTTCCATCTGTTAAAACGTATTCCTCAATACTCCATTATAAAGAGAACGCACCTAATTAAATAATATTTAATAATTTATTATATCATCCGATAATAAATTATTCTAGCTATAAGCTTTAATTAATTAATCCCCCATTAATTAATCTATTATCATGGCATCACTCAACCAAAATATCCGAACACCCCCTTGGTCCACAATACAATATCCCCAAATCTGAGATTTTCAATTTACTCAATCTGCCCAGATTTTTAAAATGCCATTTTGGGGCATTTTGGGGCCGTTTTGGAAAAAACGTATTAGAGAAAGAAATTTAGAAAACGCCCTTTTCTAGAGGGCATTGCGGACAAAATTTCCATTAACATCTTTTGTGAAGATTTCTACCCAGAATTATCCATTAAAATCCTTTCGAATCAAAACCAGTCCCAAGAACACTATTCGTAACTTCCCCAAATCAAAACCCAATTTGTATTAACCCAATCCAAAAATTATTTGTATAACACCTACTATGATATGAATTGAATATCACCAATTTACATTGAAGCAATTTAACCACTTGCCTTATAAATTCGTAGTGTCTGATTATCCTTTGGTGTAGAGATCGTTGTGTGATGAAGAACACCTTCCTTATTCTTCCTCTTTGGCTCTCAAGAGTCCTCCCTCTTTGTCCCTTATGTTCTCAAATTTCTCCCAAATGAGTTATGGATGCCCACAACTCCAAAAGTTAGGTTTTTATCTCCAAATCCCGTTTTTAATTATATGGGCCTAATTAAAATGGTTCAAATACTCCCGAGTGGGCTCGGTTATGCCCAAAAATGTCTTGTGACCCATTTACTACCCCCGGGTGTATTTTTTCGCCTATCTCGGCCCATTTGGACTCAACCGTTCACTCAGAATTGACATCCAAATTAATTTATAAAATGTTCCTATCTCACACCCAACTTAGTCTATATTCGACTTCCGACTGAGATAAAAAAATGCTACATCACTTATACACGTTATGACGTAAATAAATTATTACTATTCACTTAGTAATTTAATTTTCGTAAATACTAACCATCTTCTCTCTGATGAATATTTAAATAAATATTAACATAACAAATTCAATTAAATTACGACACACAAGTAATTTAAAATTTTCTCAAATTAATTAAATATTAAATACACAGAAATATGGGGTGTTACAGAGGTATCCTCATTACCATCGACAAAGAAGGTCATAATATTTCTTAGAAGTTAATTTTTAAAGATACTCCGACCGATAATGGAGTTCAGAGTGACCATGCCACATAAGAAGAGGTGGTGGTGACAGTAATTTCAGCACCTTCTCCTCAAGTAAGACAAACTTGCGCGACAGCGGAAATGCCGCTGGTAGGTATGAATTTGACGAGTTTGTTTTTTGAGTTTTTAAATTAAAATAATGTTGATTAAGAAAGCTTGAACCAATCATGCATGACACCGACGGTAATCTCCGTCGGAGGAGTGGTCGCTGTAACAGCAGGAACCAAAGAAGTGGCTTCACCGCAGAAAATGGTAGTGGAGCAAGTAGTAGTACCAGTAAGTTCACCAGCAATGATTAAAGTTGGATTGGAGGAGTATCCGTCTAAATCTATTCCTATAAAGGAAGTGAAGAAGTTGTTTTCCTCTCAAAGGGAATTCTCCCACTTGTATCGGGAGCTATTAAATTCCTACCCCGAAAGTATTAATGAGAAGCCCTACCCTGAGAGGGGTATATTCCACCCAATTTCATAATGTTCAATGATAACGGAGAAAATCCTCGAGAGCATGTAAAGAGGTTTGTGGAATATTTGGGCATACATGTAAATGATAAGGACATGAAGTTGAGGGAGTTCTCCAAAACTCTTATGGAAAATCATATATGTGGTATTCCCACCTTGAACCCAATAGCATTCCCACATAGGAGGTGATGCGCATACAATTCCTCCAAAAGTTTTTCAAGACGGAGGATGAGTTCACATTGAGTCACTTCACCTAAAAAGGTCAGTTTCTCGATGAAGAACTAATGCAATACATCAAACGTTTTCACGAGAGAGCGTTGGGTGTTCACGAAGACGTGGTTAAAGCGCGATTGTTGTAAATTTGTATCGAGGGGCTCCTAGAGGAGTACAAGCTTCATCTAATCAATGAGACTAGATATGGAACATTAGAAGAATTCACCAGAGCAGCAAGTAATATTTCCATTATCATAAAGCCTAGGCAGTCAAATTGGAGGACACAAGTTCCTCTGACCTTAGGGAGGTTGCAGATCTCTAGGAGACAAGATGTTAACAATGTAAATAGGAACGCAAAGGACAAGAAATTAGGTATAGGATTCAAAGGAGGTAGCCCGATAAACTAGAGGAAGTTTGGAGATAACATCCCACCACTGCTACCGTGTAGTTTGGTGGAGGCTATGGACTATTATCACACTTTGGTGTGAGAAGGGGTAGCGGGTCCACCCCATTCCAACGAGAAAATACCAATAGCAGTAGATAAACAAGATGCCAAATATTGTGAGCTACACCATAGGGTGTATCACGCCACCAAAAATTATTTCTACCTATGGAGGATCATTGGCGAGCAAGTGTTGTACTTTGCAGATACCACTTGTGGATGTCAATCAAAACCTACTCTGAACACATCATTATGGCACTCCCAATATGGTGGTAGAATATGATGAAGAAGAAGCTCGAGATCTGAAAGAAAGGTGGGACAGCGAGAGGGTATGTGAAGAGCTGAGGGGGCTGATCCTTGGTAGAGAACAGAAAGTTAAAAATAAGAGTATGCGTGAAGAATGGTTTTTCATCCCTGATAAAGAAGAAGTTGAAGGTAAGGGGGTTGAGCAAGTGAACCCCCAGAAGGTAAAGTAGATGTAATCCTTGATCTAGATGAAGGAGGAATATCTGAGGTAGAGTACGTATATAATGCTCAAACTTATGAGGTAGACTTGGACTCTGAGTGTGTAGCCATAGCAAGGAGTCCCAAGTTTAAGTGATTTTTCGACTAGATAAGGGTGAAGTATGATACTTGGGTGGTCATTACAAGAAAGATTCTAGAATCGGTACAAAAATGTGGGTATCCCTCGCTAAATTAATAGGGACCCATTGGGTGACTGATAAAAAGATACACCTTCGAGGTTTTCTTTTTTGAGGAAGATAAATAAGTAATATATTTTCACAACCGCTCACTCTATGTGACAAATTTGATTAATGGGATTTATTTTCATATGTCATTGGTGGGTGTAGGAGCATCCATTAACATCATGCCCATTAACATGTTATATGAGATAAGGATCTCTCAAGACAAGATAGTTCCAGTACCATTGATGATCTCGGGGTTTGACAGTGCAGGCGAGCAGTCACTTGGGTACGTGAATGTGGGTATCAAGAGGTGGAACTTCACTTCCCATATTAAAATTCATGTCAATAATGCCAACACAAGCTATAAGTTTCTCATAAGGAGAGTGTGGATGCACACTCTCGAGATAGTGCCCTCCAAATCTCATTAATGTGCCAAAGCCAATATTTGAGGTACCGAGATTGTAATCAAAGAAAATCAAAAACCATTTTCTGTTGAGGATGCCCATCTGGTGGATACGACATTCTATAATTAGCTTGATGAAGAAAGAAAGAGCTCGATCATAAAATTAGAGGGGATGCAAGTGGTTGGAGGAATACCCAGCCAAAGATGTTTGTTCATAATTGCTTGGGCCAAATAATGATCCCCCAAATGGAAAAGGTAAAAAGGAAGGTAGATGAGGTATCCAAGCCCCCTCAAAAATGTAAGAAGTTCGTCCTTCCAAACGGAAAATTTATATACCGCTTATAAATATATGTGTGGGTGATGTTCTCAGATGAGAACATTGACCCGACACCATAATGTTTCGTGTTAGATGAGTTACATATTATAAAGCATGTAGAGGAACCTGAAAAAGTGCCCGAATGCATGCAAGACGGTCCAAGAGAGCAGTTATAGGAGCTAGAAGAGATAAAGTTGGGTTTAGAAGGGGAAGAAAGTATACCCATTCTAATTTCCAAAGGCTTGGACCCAAAGCAAAAAGAGGGATCATTCCTTTGCTCAAAGAATTCACTGATGTGTTTGTTTGGAAGTACATGGAGATGACGGGGATAGATCCGAAAGAGAGCTCATAAACACTAAATGTTATTCCCAATGCTCTACCAGTGAGGCAAGCTACTCGCACGTATAAAGTATAACTAAACCTCAAGATTAAGGAAGAGGTGGAAAAGTTACTAACAACAAGGTTCATCAAACCCATCCAGCATCCGGTATGGCTTTCCAGCATTGTACCGGTGGTGAAGAAAGATAAGAGATAAATACAAATTTACATGGACTTCCGTGATTTGATCCGTGCCTGCCCAAAGGATAAATTCCCATTGCCTAATATTTATAGTTTAGTAGATGCTACTACGGGTCATGAAATGTATATTTTCATGGATGGGTAAATTAGCTACAATCAGATTATAATGGATCCAGCCGATGCGAAAAAGACTGCCTTTCTCATATCGTTGGGAAATTTTCACTACACCGTTATGCCATTCGGGCTGAAGAATGTAGGCACCATGTACCAAGGCATTACGATGGAAATATTCCATGATTTATTTCATGATGTATTGGACTTGTACGTGGATGACCTAATGGTGAAATCAAATAAGGAAAGCAAGCACATCCAAGACTTGAGGCGGGTGTTGGAAAGGTGATGCAAATGTTTGAAAGGTGACGTAGGTATAAGATGAAAATGAACCCTTCAAAATGTTCTTTTGGAGTAACAACTAGAAAGTTACTGGAATTTATAGTATATCGGTAGGGGGTGCAAGTAGATGAGGAGAAGAAGAAGGCCATCCTACTGATCCCACCGCCGAAGATCCAGATGGAGAATAAAAGATACTTAGGGAAGGTTTCTTAACTAATAAAGTTTATACCAACACTAGCAGAGGTGACCCACCCATCTTCTCTACTGATGAAGGAAAAATCCAAATGGGTTTGGGGAGATTCACAGAATAAGGCCTTTGAGAAAATTAAAGAGATATTAGTTTCACCCTCTACAATTGTACTGCCAGAGGTAGGTGCACCGCTACTACTCTACCTAACTTCGACGGAGAGGTCCATAAGGGATTTTCTTGACCAAGAAAGAGCAGGGGTAGAGAGACCCATTTATTACTTATCGCGTGTAATCTTGAGTACTGAATGTAGATAAACCCATGTAGAAAGTCACTATTTAGCCTTGGTGTTTGTTGCCCAAAATTTAAGCCATTATCGGCTAGCATTTACAGTCCATATTGTCACCAAGTGTGATCCTATTAAGTACCTTCTGGCGTGAATGATCTTATTATGAAGATCAATAAGGTAGTTCTTAATCTTATCAGAGTATGATTTGAAGTGCATAGTCCCAGAGGCTATTAAGAGCTAGGCAATAGAAAATCTATTAGTGCACTTCCCAAGATAGAATTTTGAGCCTTCTAGTGAGAAGTTGCCAGAGGAAAACTTCCAAGCCTGCCTAGCGGAGGAAATGGAAGAATTGAAAATGTAATTTGATGGTTATTGCGCCCAGGGGACCGGTAGAGCATGTATTATTCTCTTTAATGGGAAGGATAAGATCTACCTCTCGTTCAAGCTTGATTTCAAATGTTTAAATAAGACGCTGAGTATGAAGCTCTTATTCTAGGATTGTTGGAGGCATGAAAAAAGGCATTAGATGGTTGTGCATACGAGGGGACTCCAGACTGGTAGTAAAATAGGTTAACATGGAGTTTTCCCTCAAGCATGCTAACTTAGCATCATACAGGTCCATCTTCCTGAAATTACTGAGTTAGTTCTTGAAGATCTCCATTAAGAGGCACACACGCACGATGAACAAACAACCAGGTGCACAACTATTATAGCCCAGAAGTTTGAAATGGACAATATAAAAGAGACCATAATGGTACGGAAAAGAACAATGCTTACCACAATTAAGTCTTTGTTTCCTAGTGAATAATTAGAGGATTGGAGGTGTCCGATAGTGAAGCAGTTAGAAACTAGGGAAGAACGATGATAATGTTAGAGTTGGCAAACTACCATCTACTCCAGGGGAATCTCTATTTTAAGAGTCGTGGGAGATATTTATCGACATGTGTGGGAGAATAATAGGTCAAGGAGATTCTAGCAACAATGCATGAAAATCATTATGGGGATAGAGACATCCCCTTCCATCGGTCGCAACGAGGGGATACTATTAGCCCATCAGGAGCACAAATTTTGCTCATCTGTAGCAAGGTTTCTTGAAATGCAAGACCCAATATGACCAACCAACTGAGGCAAATGTTATAGAAGTGTTAAAAGATTGGAGGATACCCTATATAGCAAATTCAAAGGATAAAGAATTGCCAACAGAAAGAGCAAATGAGATCTACCTCACGAAGAGAATGGACCGCCTCTACCTGATAGAAGGGGTACTCTATAGGAAATGATATAATGACAAGGCACTAAAGTGTATATCCAAGGAACATATAGAGATAATTTTGACGGAGGCACACAAGCCCTCTCATATGGGAGGTGCAAAGTTAAATGATTAACTAATGACACTGGAGTACTACTGGCCCACGATAAAGGCTGACTTTATCATCTATGTAAAGCAATGTAGGGAATGCCAAGTGCATGGCAACATGATGCATGGCCCCTAAGTAAGTCTATAAAGCCTATAATCCCCTTATCCCTTCAAATCTTGGGCATTTGATCTGGTGGCAAAGATCAGCCCAGCCTCTTACGGTAAATCTTTTATCATTATTTCCACAGAGTTGTACACCAAGCTAGCAGAATAAATCCCTCTAAGGATAGTGACTGCTCAAGAGGTGACCTAATTCCTTAGGGAATATATCATATGCAGGTTTGGTATACCTAAGGCGATCCTAACAGATAATGGGAAGAAGTTTGTGTGTAAGGAGATGGGGTTATTGATGGATAAGTACCAAATTGTGCATAACAGCTTAACCATTTCATACCTAAAAGGGAATGGATAGGTAGAGGCTACAAACAAGACACAAATTAATATTCTAAAGAAGATAATTGAGGACATGTCAGGGTCTTGGGATGAAAAGCTATTGACGGTGCTTTGGGCCTACATAACTTTGAAGAGGAAGCCGATGGGGTTTACTCCATTCTCACCAGTTTATGGGACCAAAATTGTCCTCATGGTGGAACTAGCAATACCCTTTTATAGGATTTCTCTAAGCAATGGCCTCATATTAGACCCTCGACATCTGAAGTTAGAGGCTTTGGATGAGCACATAGACAAGGCCAAAGAAAATTTCAAAGTCTACATCCAGAAGCTCTCTAGTGAATATAAGAACTTGGTCAAACCTAGGGAATTTCAAGTAGGGGACTTGGTCCTATGTGCGTCCACTCACCATCTTCGAAGCATGACATCATCTAAATTCAATCCTAAATGCGAAAGCCCCTTTGTGGTACGAGGGGTGGGCAAGTCGAGTTACCACCAGATATCTGAACCTGAGAGTGACTAACTCTAATATATCAATTGTAAGCGGTTGAAAAGTAGTATGCCTAGTTCTTGTCAAATTTCATTTCTTTTGAAAGTTTAAATGGTGAGCTTTGATACAAAAATGTTTTATGTAAAGATAGTCATGAGCACAGTTTTGTCAACAGAATACAATACTAAAGAAATGAATACCAATTATTTTGATCATTGCTTGATAATTTGTGCATTATTTATTTACTTGCTTTATGAGGTGGGTACACTAGATTAATGCTTTCTCTTTCTTCATAATAGGAATAGATACACTCTCTACTAGATTAAAAGAGGGTCCATGACAAAAGGAACTTTCCTTATTATACTTGGGGGTATATACATCCCATAGGCAAAGTATAATGAGAAAAGTCCCTATAGGCACAATAAGCTGAGTATTTACACAGACTAACAGTAGATTGTTCTCCAGGTAATAATAATTTTTTTAAGAAACTATTTCCTACAAATTTATAACATGGAGAACAAGTTATAATCTCTGTTCTCAAGAAAGTAAATTTCACTTGCTTGTTTACATGAAAATGCATAGAAAGGGGGTTTACCCCCTCTCTAAGAGCGATATTTTCAAAAAAAAAAGAAAGTAGTAAAAGTTCTCCAGTTAAAGTTCGAAATAAGGACCCCGCAAACTAGGGGCAGCCTACTAAAAAAAGGAAATAGTTATTCTCTTTGTTTAGTTACATCTTTATAATTATTCGTTATGTATTTGGGAAGGAGAAAGGGGTCACCCTCCTCCAAGTTATTCCCCTAAAATGTATGTACACGCAAGTACCCCACAGTTAGAGGGCAACTTTTAAAAGATAAACTGCTCAGTTCATATGCAAGCATCCCATGGTTAGAGGGGTATCCCTGAAATGATAACTTACTTAAAGCATATGCAAGAACCACACAGACTATGGGGTAGTGTAATATTGATGTTCTCACAAAAATTAGAGAAGCTCACAGTAAACAGATACCCGAATACGTAGAGACGGAGAGAAGAGAAATAAATGAAGAAAATATTATCATTTCCATTAATATACCAATAGATTTTTACATGAACAAGAAGCAATGAAAAATACACAAAAGAAAAGGAAAATTATACATATCACAAGTACATCAAATAGATAAAATAAAAAATAGGCTCTCCCGTGAGTGATTGTCACAAAAAAGGGGCCTGCCTCCTGAACAAATTTCTCCTCCAGGATGGCCATCCTAGCCTCATCATCGATATCACCAGCCTAAATCTTTGCCAATTTTTCCTCTAGTAGATTAATTTGGCCTCGAATTCGCACAGCCTCAACCTGGCCCTATTGAACTCTAGTATGTCCGGAAGTGTGAAGCCTTATCATCTTCCTAAAGGGATCACTCAGAAAGTGATGAACTGTAGATTCAAGCCAGTATAATTGGAAGTGGTAGAACCACTAGAAGTCATGAAGAGCTTATAAGAATAGGGAAGTCCTGCCACTAGTCAGATCAACTGGAGGAATAGATAAGAAATAATGGAAGTGACTGGCTAGGGCCTTCAGATTGAAGACCGTGAGGCTAATAATATTAAGCACACTCTGAGACATTAAAGTCTTAAGATGATGCTCAAGGATCATCACTAGCACATCGCGCTCATGACACCTGAAACTCGCAGGCAACTCCTCTCGCTATAAAGTGCTCATGAAAACACGAGGTGTATCCACCTCAATATCATCGTAGCCTGTGTTCCGGGAATCAAGCTCAAAAAGAGGGAGGGAGGCATCGTCGCCAAAACATGAGGGAGATATATACAATAGGTAATAGCGGATATTTATAAGTATGTGAAGTGAAAAATGGGTGAGAAGTGACATAAACATGAAGGATATATATACAATTTTGTAATATAGTAAGACGAAAATATACAGGTAGGTGCATACGCACACATGCAGACAATAATAACGCCCATGTAAAAATAGAGTCTAATCCTCTTATGACAAATTGTCCCCAGTAGATTCGCCACTGTGTCCATCCCTCCCAGTCAGTGCGGGTGCACGAAGGACTCGCATCCTTTCTTGGGGCATTTCGATCGTCTTCAATTAGTGTGATGTAAAGAAATAGAGTCACCATCTTATTTTTCACAACACATGCAAAAAAAGTGTTGTCACCTCGAGAGAACGACGTCAAGAACATACTGATGCTTATGAAACCAATTAGTTCAAGGATTTGGGGACTAATTTATGAAATGGGAAGGTGTTAGGCACCCATCTCGCCCTTATCTCGCCCTTTTGATCTCTCATGGGCATGTGTTATTCTTCTCCTTAATAACTCCGTGAAGTGTGCGCATGTATATATAAATGGAGAGCAGAATCACTCGATTCGCTTCATGGATAAAGACGGAGTGATGTCATCACTAGGAGTGTTCCCAAAATAGTAAAAAAAAATATATGATATGTGTTCTTATTGGGACAACGATCATTATGGTGAAACGGTGGTATATGTTGGACAAAACACGAGCATGAATCATAAGTATAATATATGAAAATAATATATGAACAAAAATTAGAGGGGATGACTCAAATCTCGAATTTACCACGAGATGCCTATGTAGCCTAAAAAGGCATCAAAGTCCACATAGTTCGCATAAAACACAGGGGTGGGGTTTATCCCATAAATCAAACCGGGGACTTTTGAAAAAAATGCCACTTAAGTTGTTTAAAAGATTTAAGATAGATTAAATGGCTCCGAACAGTTTGTTTGAGAAACTCCTTTTTTACAAAACAAGAACTAACACAAGATGTGTAAAAAAATTATGAATGAGATATTTCAGTTATTAAGAATCCCAGTTTTGAAAAACAAAACTAAATAATTTCTAAATTATCACACAAGTAGAAGGTGATGAGAGGAAGATGAAATATGCAAGAACACAAGAATTTAACGTGGTAAAACCCTGCCCAATTGGGGAAACATCCACGGAGGTCTTTACACCTCAAAACAAAAATCCACTAAAAAAGAATATAGGTTACAAGATATATAACAAACTAAACACACAATCAGACCTATTCTAAGTCAAGAAAATAGAACAGCTCAGTTAGGTTATTCTAACTTCTCTGAAGGCTCTGATGTTGAAGTTGTTCTCCCAGCTTTGTTCCTCTTCTCCTTTTTTAGCTTTCAGTTGACTCCGACGTCAATGATCTCTCTACCAACACTTCTTTAGTGTTGTAGTGTGAATAGTGTAAGTGATGAAATTCCTAAACACATGCATGCAACACGCACACACTTATACAGACAATATACCAATCAAATTATAACTTTCGTTCTAAAATGCATATGTGATTTTTGAATCTCAGTTTATTTGAAAATCTCAGACTTCTGATATTTATTTGTATCCACAAATCTCAAGGGAGCCTTGCTATCAAAAGGAGCCAAGGTCCCAAACCTAAACACTTTCTTTATTTTATTTACACAGTATATGAAAGTTTAAAACCCCAATCAAGATCTTAATGAGATCTACGTTTTATTTTTCTCAGAAACTGAAAAAAGAAAAAGATTTATTGAATCTGTTTTTAAAATAAACATTTAATAGTAAAAAAAACAACAAATAAAGATTTCTTGAAGAAACAAATCAAACTAAGTATGTAAACGAGTTTTGTATCACACACAGTCCAGATCTCCACTTTCTATGAAGAGAAAATGAAATCTAAACTTAGTGACTTAGTTGGACAATAGATTAAAGACCAGAGAGGATGGATCTTCACACGATCAAACACACTCAAACTCACAAAGGTTTTTTCTGAAGAAAAATTCCAAGATTTTGGTTTAGGGTTTGAATTTATATCTTTTTTTCTTTTCTCTCTCCTCTCTTTCTCTTATTTTCTCTCAAAACACAATTGATCCAAAGATTGTGAACATATAACCAAGGTCATCTATTTATACTACTGGATGGAAGGGTCTGGAATATCGAAGCAAAATAACGGCTGAGATTAACTCTGGTTGATCGATGTAAATCTAATGGCTTACAATGCACCGCAATTAAATGGCATATGATTGGACACAAGGTTAAGACTTGGATTTATAAAAACAAGATGCTGAACATAGGTAAAATACATCCAAGGGCTAGTAATGGTTCTCAATAATGTGAGAGTAAACACTATCTAGACCGTTGTGGATGCAACACGTTTGTGGCTCAGATGGGCTAACAAACGCGTGTTTTGGCAGTTTAAATAATTCCATTTTGTACCACACAATTCTCTACCTCTTTCGGATTCTACCCAGCCTAAGTTTTTAGAACTAATTGATATTGCAAATAAGCCTACGATATTTTTAAATCAAGTTTTAATTGTTTTAAAAATGTTTATAAATTCCTAAAAATTATTTAAAAATCCCAAAAAATTATTAGAAAAAATATTTTAATGGCAATTAATACTCATACTCCTAATATGCTATGAATGCAACATAGAAATTCAATCCTAGGTGCAGTGTTGGAATTATACCTTTGAGACTATTAGAGAAAAAATCATGTAGAGTCTGAGGTTCTTTGGTAGACTAGGGTATGACTCAAATTTTATCACTATTTCCAAACTAGACAAGTACCTATATAATATAGACTCAAGTGAGTCAAATATATAGGTTGCTTCAATCTCCAACTTTGGAAATATGAGACAAAATATCCTTTGAGTAATCGAGGACTCGTAGGGATACTAGAGAATAATAAAATCTTATTCTTATACAAAATTCTATCTACCCCATATCCTAAAAAAGAAAATTACATTACTCAATTAAATACAAACCAATACCCTAACAATATTCGGATAAAACGAGGTCATGATTTCTTGAAAATAAGAAAACTAAGATCAAGTATTTTAGTTGAAGTATTCAAGATAACGTCCAAGTCGACTCAAAGTTTTTCCCCAATTTTGTCTCAAATGGACAAAGGGTGGGAAAAAATATACATGAACACATAAAATATAAGATAAATATTCATCAACGCATCAACATCAATCGAGTGACATCAAGGATATCCTATATAAAATAGATATAGGATGTGTCTTTTGTCATTTTGAAACATTCATGCCCTATATCCTCAAAGATCAATTATGAGTGTGAATATAACTGGATGATATTTTATGAGATGGCAAACATTTATTCAAGAAATATCATGCCAGTATATTTTCATAAAGACTCAAATCTGATATTATCTAAAGGCTTTATGAACCAATCAGCTAATTGAAGATCGGTAGGAAAATACATAATTTCCAATTCCTTAGATTCTACTGATTTACGGATAAAGTGATATCGAATCATAATGTATTTTGTGCGAGAGTGTTGCACAGGATTTTTGGAAATATTAATTGCACTTTGATTATCACAACAGATGTGCAACTTATCTTCAATTATGCCATAATACTTTAACATGTTATTTATCCAAAGTAATTGCGAATAACAGCTTCAAGCTTTCAACAGCGGATAACAATGTACAATTATATTTTTTACTAGCCCATCCTACTAAATTATTTTTTATATAATAACACGCTCCTGATTACTCTTACTATTATCAGAACACCCTGCCCAATTAGCATTGGTGTAACCAATTACAGTGGTGGATGTGTCATTGGTGTACCAAAGTCATAAATTGAGAGTTCCTTTAATATATTTAGCGATTCTCTTAACACGGGATAAATAACTCTCTTTAGTTGTATTCTGATATCTAGCGCATACACAAACAACATACATAATGTCAGGGCATGAAGCAGTAAGATATAGTAAGCTTCCTATCATACTACGGTAAAGAGTGGGATCAATAGATTTCCCATGTCCATCCTTAGACATTTTTATGGAGGTACTCATAGGTGTCCTAGCATCTTTTACATTTTATAGGCCGAATTTCTCAACAATCTCTAAAGCATATTTGGATTGCGAATTGAATAAACCTTCTGAATTCGGTTTGACTTGAAGTCCTAAAAAGAATTGCAACTCCCTCATAAGAGACATTTGAAATTTTACATGCATAACTATGGAGAAATTTTTAACTTCAGTTAAGGATGTTAATCCAAAAATGATATCATCTACGTAGACTTAGGGTATAACCAAAAATGGTTAGTTTACCAATGGATCTACCCAATAGCTATTGACACATAAACTAACCATTCTAGCAGGACTTGTTAGCTCCATATGGATAAGTTCTAGAGGTTAAGTAGTCAAAACGTCTTTGACTTTCTTAGAGGCAAACTTAACCATTTTTCCTTCTTGGCAAGGTCCACAAACAATGTTTGTTATAGACTTTATCTTAGGAAGACCTCTAACTATTTTCTGAGAACACAATTTACCAAGGCTATCAAAATTTATGTGACCCAACCTATTATGGCAAATCTCATTGTCATCTATTTTGGCAATATTACAAACTTCGTTATTTGGATTAACTGTATAATAGTTTTATAGGATACGAAGGACTATAATAATGCAGCCAGCATTTTTATTTAAAATTTTGCAATTATTCTTTAAAAATGTGACAGTATGGTTGGTGTCACAAAATTGTGATATACTTAATAAATTTACTTTAAGACCTTTTACTAGAAGAACATCTTTTAAGATAAGTAACCCTTGTTTGTGAAGAGTCCCTTTACCAATGATCTGGGTTGATACCCCATCTCCAAACAAAAATTTTCCTCATGAGAAGTTAGTTTTATTTAGAAGTTTGGTTTCATCCCCGGTCATGTGTTTAGAACATCCTGAATCTAAATACCATCCAGATTCTGTGTGCTCAGGTTTTCAAGAGCTGATCACAATATTTCATTTCATCTAGGGTCTTAGTTCATCCTTACGAACCCAAATTACTCTAGTTTTTAAAATTTTGCGCTAATTAGATCGAATAAGGTAAAATTTGAGATCATTACCTTTTCTTTAAAAGATTTTTGTGCAAATTTATTTTTCTCAAATTTCGGAGCATTTGATTTAGGCATGAATCTAGGATTTTCTCTTGTTGATGATCTTTTAGTATTAGATCTTCTCTTCCTATTTCGATAGTTAGAGTTCTTATCTGGTTGCTTAGAAAGAATATAGTTATTTCTGCCTTTTTTAGAATAGTTGAAATTATGATAGACAAGTGAACTAAAAATAGGTTTGTATAGACGTTTGGAAAAACATCCATCAAGGGAATGTCCAAAGACATTGCAGTATGAGAAATAAAGATGGCTCGTAGGAGGCGTATCCTTAGGAAAATTATTAGACAAAGGTTTGTCCAAAAATTTAACTCTAACCTTATTCCTAGAAGGTACAAGTTGAAAAGATGGATCACTTTTCCTAATAGGAGGGCAGACGTATTTAGCCTTATATTTAACATTACGCTTAGAGGTGATGGACTCACTAATGTCTATCTTTTGTTGTTTCAAATCAAAGTTATTTTTCAAGGAATGAAAATCTGGACAGGTTTCAATAGGTCATCAGAATTGGTTTTACTTTCAGCAAATAAAATCTTCAAAACGGTTTAAGTTATTTTCAAATTTTGCAAATTTTTTGACAACTGTTGATGTCTTTTTTTTAGTTTGTTCCAATTTTAATAACGTCCCTTTATATTTCTTTTCTAGAATTTCATTTGAGTCAAACAGTTCCTTGATTTTTTTGAGCAAAGCCTTTGTCACATTCTCATGATCTAGACATTGAGAGGTGTACTCTTCAAAATTTTGTTTAATCATTCGGCTTAGAGCTTCTATTTTCCAAGTAAGGTCCTTGACTACTTTTTCAAGTTTAGTACTCTTCTTGAGGGTTTTCGTGTATAGTATGTGAATATCTGGGAGGTCCTCATTGTTAGAGTAACTAAGTGTACAGTGTGCAGTGTCCCTTAGCGATTCATTTTTAGGACTCGCACACACATTTTCATAATCAATAGAACGTTCCCTTTGAATCACACACATGGCATTAGAATTACTAGTAGCGTTCTCCAGTAACAAAGCAGATAAACCATTAGGAACAATTTCATTCAACATAGCATGGTTAGAGATACTACTATCAGGTTCAGTACTAGTCATAGGATCTTCAGTATAAATGATTTTGGCAAAGAATGACATACAAGGGTAAAAAAAAAAAATGACTCAGGCTCATCAGTTTCTGATTCACTTGAGTCATCCCAAGTCTTGCATAAATTAGCCCTATTATTTTTGTTTTTATTCAAATTGACTCTATAGTCATTTGCCATATGTCCTAATTTCCCACACCTATAACACTCAACATTTTTAGGCCTTTTCCAGGCTTGTTTTGGTTATCAGTCTGGTGTTTGTCATGCCTTTTCTCATGAGGCCTATTATTAGAGAACTTTGGATAATTAGGTTTGCCTTGTCCACTTATAATTTTATTTTGAAATTTCATAATTTTCGTGAACTGTTTAGACATTAAGGCAATGTGATTATCCAAACTGTCTAAGTTACAGTCCTTATCAGAGTCTAAGTCAATTTTAGGCAAATTAAACTCAGGTTTGGTCAACTTAGAGGTGAAAACAAGATTAAAAATGGACTATATCTTTTGAGTCTGAGTTAATTGCTTCTTAAACTTTAATTCCATTTCCACTGTCCATAGCTTGCTAATGAGGATTTCAGGTGTTAAATTTGGATCGTCCATCTCCTCAATGGCATAACGCTTATTGTCAAATTTTTGTGGAAGTGACCTTAGAATTTTGGAAATAATTTCCTTCCTATCATAAATTATACCATTATCATGTAGCTTAGTCACTATGTCTTCCAGCTGTAATACCTCGAATTTTTGTGGAATTTTATTTTAATTATGGAATTGGGATTAATTAATTTAAATGGAGGAAATTTAACTTATAATTAATCAAGATTTAATTATAATAATTATTAGCGTGACGAGAGTTAGTATTTATCAGAAATAACTACGTGGAATATTACTTAGCGAGTAAACTAATATATGAATACGAGAATATTATTTTGGCCAGGAATGAAATATACGGCAGTTAAAATATACTTAGTTGGGAGGCGCGTGTGAGTCATGTCAGCATCACTTTATTGAGCTAAAAATGATAATTTATTTTTAAGTAAATCGTATGGCCATTTTGAGCGGGCCAGTGTGTCCGAAAGGGTCAAAATAGTCAGAAAATACTACTCTGGTGTTTTAATTGGAGTCCGGGACATTTTAGCCCAAAACGACACCCCGGAGGGGTATTTTGGTCTTTGGGGATTTTTGGGAAATTAATTGGACAAAAATTAGGAATTAAATAAGGGTTGTACGTGGGTTATAAGACGTTATCAATTTCCATCTAACGTGAGAGAGAAGGAGAGAACCAAATAGGGAGAACACATAAGAGATTTGGGCCAAGGATTCAAGTTCTCCCATCGAAAATCATAGCAACACGTAGATCGTGAAGAGAGGAGCAACTACATACCAATTTCGTTCAACAATTCAGAGGATCGAACAAATGCAAGTGTTTATCTTTCTAAAATTAGGCAAATATATTATTCATGTTAACCTAGATTATGAGATAACCATTGATGCTATGAATTTGAGACTGAATCGCCATTAAATTGTGAAATTGGAAGATAGGTTTGCATATAGATGAATAGCACTATTGTAGGAATGATAAATCTGGAAATTTTATGTTTTAATCACGAAATAATTGGGGATTTTGAGTGAATGTTCATGGTGGGTATAATACTAATGAACTTTTAGAGATTTAAGACATTAGTTTGGATTCCCTATGATTATGTAAAGATTTATCATGAAAATTATGTTAGAAAGTACCCTATTATAATTAACAATGCTTTAAATCATTGATTGGGAGTTGGGATAAATTTTAGATGAGTTTGGATGAGGAAAGAATGGGGAAAAATGAAGTTTGGATGAACAGGGCTACTCTCGTAATTCTCGTTCGAAGACATGCCTAGGTGGTTTGAACTACCTCGTTCGAACGAGATTTTTGAGTTCGTTCGAATGACCTCATTCTAACGAGAATTCTAGCGAGATTTCAGAACACTTATTTTTCTCTAGGTTAATTTAGAACCTTTATAAGTTAGTCCAAGTGAGAAAAATTAACCTACACTATCATTAAATGACTTAAATTCCTAGTTAGTAATGAGTTGAGGGAGAGAATAATCATTGGGATATAGCAGGGTAACCAAACCTTAAGGTAGGTTTTAGCGAGATAAGTCAAAGTGTGGTAATAATATGAATAGTAGAGACGATGATATTATCTATAAACTCGAGGAAATTGGGTTGTGAGAATACTTATTGTACATATGTTAAGCTGTATGTATGCTTACTGAATAAACTATTATGTGTATAACATACCTACGCTACTTGCTATCGAGCGGAGGTTGCGCGTTACGGACAATCTTGCCTTGAGGAGCCTTCGGGTGGGATATTGATTGGTATCACTAGAGCATAGAACCTAGGTACGGGCTATCAGTGAGAACGATAGTTATGATGGTCGTATGGGTTCATAGGCATGTGCGTAGCCCATCAGCTTAGGACTATGTTCGCCTCCAAAATATGTGTTTTGTTTTGATAGTTCATGAGAGACTGAACCTTTAGTCCTTAATGCAAATGAGAGATGTAACAGGACATGATAGCAGCGTATTCAGGCACCGCAGTTGTGTCTCTGGGTGCAATATTTTATATATATACATATATATGAATAGAGTGAATATGTGTATATACTTGTGTTGATATCTACTGTGTGAATTTAGTAGGTAAAATTGGAAATGAAATTCGAAATGAATTAAGTAGTGGACACTTAACTGTATTAAACTGAAAAAAACCTATTTAAACTAAAGTGGGATTGATTATATGCATTATACATTGCGAGGAAAATAATCGGGAACAATATCGGACTATGATGGGTTATTAGGCAGGAAGAATTAGTTAGTATGGGAATAGAACTAGTGGGATTTGAATATTCGTTAGGCGTGCACACTATATGAGAGGTGATCATTCTCAAGTGAGTTCGATAATTTAATATGATAAATATATGTGCTAATAAATCATTGTAAGCACTTGCTGATTTTTAAACTGTTTTCAACTCGGGCTCTGACCCGTTTTCTAACAAAATCTCTTTTCTTGTCAAACCCCTTTCAGGTGACCAGCCACAGGGACACCAAGCATAGTAGATTCACTCATTCGACGAGTTGTACCACTGTGAAAGCTACAGAGTTTTAGTAGTAGACGCTTCAGAGTCTATTATTCCTTACTTTTGAGTATTTACATCAGTTGGACATGTTGTCCCTTCCTATTTACATATTCAGACATTTGAGATTTAGTTCATTACTCTTCTCAGTTGTTGGTTTTATTTAGTTGGACTATCGTATTTGACTTTAGGCTGGAAGTGTTTACTCTAGTCCCTTTTTCTATGCCAGTATTTCATTTCTAAGGTGATTGGATTAAATGGTGAATGTTTAGTTATTCTTATCAAATGGTTTTTATAATTAGTTGAATAGCTAAAATTTTGACATCAACCTTTTTAAATATTAGGTGGCTAGTTTTAATAATATAGTCTTTCGAAAGTGGTGCACAATCTGAACCAACTGGATATTCTGAATTAATTAATAATGGACTGATCACCCGGTATTTAATTAGGCGGGGTGTCACAGGTGGTATCAGAGCATCAGGTTCTTGTGTCCTTAGGATCTGTGCGGCTTATTATTCTTCCAGTGTTTCTTTGTCTGATATAGGGACCTATGTTTAGGATTGTTGATTTCTATGGAGAGATTTCGTTCTCCTGCTATAACATATAAATATTAGTGAACCTTATTTACGTTTGGTCGTGTTCGAACAATGAAGTAAGACAGGTAAGGTACGTTGGGCGGACAACAGGAGGCAGGGCTTAGTTGAGATTGTAGAGTATATTCGAGGATGATGACCGTAGTCGAGGTCACCCCTATTATGCCACGAGAAGCCAAGACTGTAAAGACGGATAAGGCGCAGTATATGATTTCCAAGTGCAGCTATAGTTAAAAATGGTCCCAAAGTAGACTCACCCAACATGGTAGTATTGGGAGAGAGTCAGACGAAGCATTGAGGAGAACCATCAGTGGAAGATCTAGAAATGCGGGAATTGTGTGTATTAACCAATGAAGGTAAAAATTTCCAAAGGCCTGGGCATATGGCGGAGTGTGGTTAACTGGAAGTGGAAATTTGGGGTAAATTTTTTCTTGACTCGTCGGAGCAAAGTTATAATGATGGAAGTCACCCACCACATTTAGAAGTGGAATGTTGTGTCAATGGAAGGATCTTAGGTACGATTTACGGTTTGACCGCATGTTCCTTCATCAGATGTTCAGGTTAAGATGTGAATGTTGTTCTGAACTCATCACAGGAAGGCCGGACAGAGGTCCATGTGTGAAAATGAATTTTATTATTAATGAACCTTATGCCGGATGAAGTAGATACAAATGGAGAAGATGATTTCAATTGGGAAATTCACTTGTAAGAAAAGTTGATGACACTTAAACGAAAACCTACTGGATAGTCGACCCATATGGTGACAATGTCCCGCATCGTCCATAGAAATGTTAACACTTTTTTATAAAGGGAGTTATAGGAATCGAAAGATTTAGCTGGGGAGTAAGTCTGGATGAAATGATGGTAGTGAAGAACCACAAGGGGAAACAATCAGGGGATCTATTTAAATGGTTCGGATAGTTGAATTCTTACCAAGCGATGGTGAATTAAGTAAGGGCTATTAAAGCCAGTAGCACGCTCCTTACTTCCAACAAAGCTAAGGGAACAACATGGGTAGCCATCAGTAATTGAGCCTACCAAAGTCCGAGAGAAGGACAACCCTAATATGGTCAGTATGACCAGTGATAAGTGGATTATGTAGAGAGGTATTTTGCATAGAGCGAAATCACATGCATTAATGTTTTTCAATGCGAGTAAAGGGACAATAGTATGGTGATAGTAAAGGTAAATGATAAAAGTAGTTTTTGTTTTGGTTCGGATAGGCGTGTTAAGTCCGGAAACCATTTGAGCGGCCAGGGCGACTGGCAAGGTAGAAGTATGAGTTTTACCCTCTGAGGATGAGGCGTGTTTTATGTGACACGAACGAGTCCCTTTATTTTGATTTCTTCTAAATTCGCATGTGAGACGAGCTTAATGCGTATATCGTTAACGTATTATAATTTGAATGTTCTCCCTGGTATAGTAGGGTTATCTTTAGTGTTATCCATGGAGGATGAATGGGTGTATCGATAGTAGTATATGCCTAATTGAGACTACTCGTTTTAGTGATGTGTTATACGAGTATGATAGTGTCCTGATTATGGTTTTATAGAAATGATTAGACCGATAGTGGGCGGATATCGCAAGTCTATTGGGGTTACTTTTCTAGTGCGGTATGTTTTGTTCTGACGAAGCCTCATCCATGAGAGGGTCGGACTCACACGTATATCATATATAATAGAGACTTCGAAGAGTATAGTGGTATTAAAATGTTTAATCCCGGGGTGTGTAGGGACGTTGTTGTTATAATTCAGTGTATTGGGCTCACTATTAAGCGGAAAGATTTAACTCATTATCAGGTATAGTGCTCAGGACTGGGTCATAAGAAGAGTGCATTGTTATATCGATTTTTAGAGACTTGGGAGTTAAGAATTATATTCATATATTTGGGGTTATGATTTCGAGAGTCCCGATTGTATGTGTACGAGGTTTATGGAATGTAATTACCACCAATGCTAAGCGATAGTGTAATTGGCAAAAAGTTCTTTGTTTAAGTGTAATTGCGAGAGTAGATGTAGCTTTTATGTCAAGACACTGGAATATAGGAGTACATGTCATGGACGGAGGGCCTAACGAATTTCGATAACAGACAATGCTAGGAAGGAGTGTATCGGGGGGTTTGTTGTTTAGATTTTCCCATGCATGAAACTTAGTGTAAGGTTAGAAGTACGGAGATGTTTGGTCATTAGTCCATGAGTTCGATACCTCGGTCGTTATAGGAGCAGGTAGTTATAATTGTAGGTTGGAAGTTAAATTATGATTTAAAGCCAGTGGAGCCGGTTGGGCGATAAGGAAGCATTGAAAATTTCATTTTATCACCATGAGTTAAAGGGTGGAACGATGTTAAGAGGGATTTGAAATTTTAATTTTAGGGTAATTGAGAGTACCCAAGTGTTGTATCCACGTTGGGACTACAGGGGAAATAAAGAACGGGTGAAGCATATGTGATGCTTATGCTAGTAATCACGGTTTATAGGTTGTGTGGGAACCCTAGTTAGCTGATGTCAGAATCGTTCGGGTTAAAGGGATGTGGGAATAAATGTGTGGAATATATGTTGGTGGGACTAATATAACAAGGTGGAAGTGGTGGAGTGGAATAAGCGTCGATTGAGAAGGAAGATAATCCATATATGCATGTGGGATCACAATAGCACACCCAAAATTGGTTGAAAGGCTTTGGGAAGCAATTTAAAAAGGGGTATTTCTTGAGAGAGGTAAAATTTAACTATTATGGGAAAAACTTGGAGAGAAGTTTCACCTAGTCAAATGTGGAAAGCGACTTACGCGTGGAAGAATGATGATGTTAGTAAGGTATAAAAAGTCCAAAAGTGTACATAGTGGAGAAAATTTCAATGGTCAAAACGTTTGGTATACACCGAGGAAAGAAGCGGAGTATCAAGTGTCCATTACAAGTAGAAGTTGATGTTGAGCGGGATATAGTGAGTAGTCTTCGCGAGCACCACTCATAGATAGAATTCGATTGGAGCAAGAGGTTCATCCAGAAAACTTGTATCAATCATGCGATTCAGGTAATGGAAGAGGGCAATCAAGTCCGTAAAAATTTCTTTGAGGAGTTGCCAACCTCAAGGTAAGGTCAAGAGTCCCTTCGAATGTGTGGAACAAGTTGACCAAGAAGAAAGCGATTGATAATCCTTTGGGGTGATTCACAATATTAGATAGTGTACCCAGTCTACCTTTAAAAAGAAGAATCGCGCTGGTACGTGGTCCTGCCCGGCAATGTTGTGAACTAGGATGAGATTTTTGAACCCCCCCCCCCCCCCCTTAAATATGGGATTTCAAGAAGTAGTGGGGATAACATTTCGTTTGGAAGCAGGTTGTATCACCTATAGCCGGGGAGTATGCGAAAGGTGATTAACGACTAGTGGAACTGTATGAAACTAATTTCAGACTCATTATGGCCTTTCATATCTGTAGCAATTATACCTGGTTAGTAAAGTATATTACGGTACTTGGGAGAAGTTATTACCTAATGGTAGAGTTGTGTGTAAGCACTCATACCTGTTTAGGGTGGACAAAGAACTTATTGAGGCTTTGTACAAAGAATCTTAACTATTCTCCCTCTGAATATTTAGGGGGTGAGTGAATAATCAGAATTTTTATTGGTCGAGCTAGAGTCTGATGATTGTAGTGGAATTACCACAGATAATTTTAGGTGGCTTGTGAGTTACAACGCCAGGAATCGAAATTCGAAGAACTTACAAGAGTGGTCAAATGATCATATGGTTTCTCTCAGGATGGGAGTTTTGTGTTTAGATAAATACGAGTAGTTGGCACGTAGTGAGGTACGATGTCCCAATAATATTATGACAATGGGAGACAATTATGTATGGGCTCATCTGATTCGAATGTCTTCGCGTAGGAGCAAGGTGAAGTGTTGTTGTTAAGGTGTGACCTTGTAACAGATAAGTGTTGAGAAAGTTAAACAATCTTTTCGTGAGGCGGGGGGCTACAATGATTAAGCGCCTTACTCGAAAGTTAGTTTTGCATACTAATAAAGTATCCAGAATTATTTTACGAGGTATTCCTTATTTTTTGAATTTTAGGACGAAATTCTATAATTAGGGGGGAAGTATGTAATACCCCGTATTTTTGTGGAATTTTATTTTAATTATGGAATTGGGATTAATTAATTTAAATGGAGGAAATTTTACTTATAATTAATCTGAATTTAATTATAATAATTACTAGCGTGATGAGAGTTAGTATTTATCGGAAATAACTACGTGGAATATTACTTAGCGGGTAAAGTAATATATGAATACGAGAATATTATTTTGGCCAGGAATGAAATATACGGCAGTTATAATATACTTAGTCGGGATGCGCGTGTGAGTCGTGTCAGCAACACTTCAATGAGCTAAAAACGATAATTTATTTTTAAGTAATCGTATGGCCATTTTGAGAGCGCCAGTGTGTCCGGAAGTGTCAAAATAGTAGGAAAACCCTACTCGAGTGTTTTAAGGAGTTCGGGGCATTTTAGCCCAAAACGACACCTCGGAGAGGTATTTTGGTCTTTTGGGATTTTTAGGAAATCAATTGGACGAAAATTAGGAATTAAATAAAGGTTGAACGTGGGTTAGAAGAAGTTATCAGATTCCATCTTACGTGAGAGAGAAGGAGATAACCAAAGAGGGAAAATAACACATAGGAGATTTGGGCCAAGGATTCAAGTTCTCCCCCCCCCCCCCCCCCCCCGAAAATCACACCAATGCGTAGATCGTGAAGAGAGGAGCACCGACATACCAATTTCATTCAACAATTCAGAGGATCGCAAAAAGGTAAGTGTTTATCTTGCTAAAATTAGGAGCATATATGATTCATGTTAACATAGATTATGAGATAACCATTAATGCTATGAATTTGAAACTGAATCACCATTAAATTGTGAAATTGGAAGATAGGTTTGCATGTAGATGAGTAACACTATTGTATGAAAGATAAATCTGGAAATTTTATATTGTAATCACGAAATAATTGGGAGTTTTGAGTGAATGTTCATGGTGGGTATATTATTAATGGACTTTTAGAGATTTCAGACATTAGTTTGGATTCCCTATGATTATGTAAAGATTTGTCATGAAAATTATGTTAGAAAGTACCCTATTATAATTAGCAATGCTTTAAATCATTGATTGGGAGTTGGGATAAATTTTAGAGGAGTTTGGATGAGGAAAGAATGGGGAAAAACGATGTTTGGAAGAACAGGGCTACTCTCAAAATTCTTGTTCGAATACCTGCCCAGGTGGTTTGAACGACCTCGTTCGAACGAGAATTCTAACAAGATTTTTGAGTTCATTCGAACGAGAAATCTTGTGAGTTTCATAACACTTATTTTTGGCCCGGTTAAGTTAGAACCTTTATAAGTTAGTCCAAGTGAGAGAAATTAACCTACACTATTATGAAATGACTTAAATTCCTAGTTAGTAATGAGTTGAGGGAGAGAAGAATCATTGGGATATAGGAGGGTAACCGAGCCTTAGAGAAAAGGTAGGTGTTAGCAAGATAAGTCAAAGTGTGGTAACAATATGAATAGTAGATACGATAATATTATCTATAAACTCAAGGAAATTGGGTTGCGAGAATACCTATTGTACATATGTTAAGTTGTCTATATGCTTGTTGAATAAACTATTATGTGTATAACATACCTACACTACTTGCTATCGAGTGGAGGTTGCGCCTTGTGGACTATTATGCCTCGAGGAGCCTTCGGGTGGGATATTGATTAGTATCACTAGAGCATATAACCTAGGTACGGGTTATCTAGGTGAACGATAGTCATGACGGTCGTATGGGTGCATACGTATATGCGTACCAATCGGCTTGGGACTATGTTCGCCTCTAATTTATTACAAATGTTTAAGGATAAATCTAAATGTTCATGCTTTAGTAAAAAGTCCAAAAGACAAAACTCTACTCTTACAAAGCAGTACAAATGATGCTAATATTCAAGTCCCTAGGTCAATAAATTGGAAAGATATTAATTTCCCAAACGATTGGTTATTAGAGAATGAAAATCATCCTCGAAAAATGCAAAACAATGCTATTAATCTTGAACGAATCCAAGAATACCTTGACGATCAGTTAGAAAAAGTTTTGATCAACCACGATTTAAAAATTTCCATATTAGAGATGATAGTAAATCCCAAACGAGTAATTAAACAAGAAAAGATGATGATCTAATGACAAATGTGACCTCGAGGAATATCTTTACTGTTTATGAATAGTAACTCATCATTAAATTTTAACCAAATATTATCCTATAAAAATAAATTTTATTACAAACTGTAAGGGTCTTGGGCATCTTGAAATAATGAACTCGAATATGGATCTGCTGTGTTAACTTGGTGACTATTTGTTGACTAGGTAGAAGAGGTGGGAGAACAATAATTTTCCTCTTCGGCTTCAGCTTGTAGAAGAAGCTGTTTTGCCAAATCTTTGAGCTGCTGGGACTTTTTTGACTTGGCTAATGTTGTATCCATAGAACTTTGACTAGATTTCTTAACTGCTTGGACTGCTTGGACGGGAATGACTGGTTGGCACGGAAACTCCATTTGGACAGCATTAATAATCCTTTCTTGATTGAAAGAGTCCCACCATTTAACATAAAAATGTTGAACTATTGTTGACTGCTGTATTGCATATTGCCATTTGAATATCCATGGAACTTTGTATTTATTACAGAACAAGAGTAAAACTGGGAACTGAGAATTATGTTCATTTAGTTTAAAGACTGTGCAAAAATATTTAACTTGTTCTTGGAGGTCTGCAGGTAGGATATCTGGGATAGAACCATGCTGTGTCCACCACCGGGAAAACCAAGAAGGAATTTTACTTTTAAATTTTTGATCAAAGCAAAGAAACCAAGAATGAGTGAATGACTCATTTTGGTAAAAGAGAACTTTAAACCATGCTTCAATATAATCATAATAACAAAACTGAATTTGATGACTTGGGAGGGTTTTTAGAATGGAGGGATGGGATCCCCGGTCTTGAAGAGAGATTATATTATTAATGTGCAAGGAATGGTACAGAATCCTTGATGAATCGTTGCGATCGGTGATTGCTTTAATACGAACTAATTCTGAGGAATAAAGAATATCCATGTAAAATTTTAAAGTCTTGGCAGGATAGTGGGGAGTGAAGTGCCAAGAGGGAGGAAAATAGTTTTTTACTAAATCAATTGGATTTTTAATATGGCTATGATTTGGCTCAATAGAAAATAAATTTGAAAAATTTGGTTTGAGCACATAATCAGTTTTAGCAGGGTGATTATAAAATTTGGTTTTAGTAATCTGTTGAATGGGTTGTGTAGCAAATGGGTCATTGACTAGGTATTGACTAGAAGAAGGCCCAAACTCTGCAGGGGTTGCAAGAGTGGAACTGTAACTAAAATTTGGTCTTGGAATGTTTCCAAGGACCTGGTATCTGTTTGTTACTTGGAGAGGGGATGCAATTTTAGTAGAAGGTTGGCTTGTGGGTAGAGCGAGGGCTTTAGTTGTCTTCTGGGGATTTTTCTCCGTCATTGTTATTCTGTAGAAATTCACGTGTGAGAAAATCAGGGATGGAATTCTTACTTCCCTTAATATACTCAATATCAAAATAAAAAATGCTCAGTATAGATTGCCATCTAGCAAAAATTTGTTTAGAAGCAATATTGTGGACATCCTTTTCTAAAACATATTTTGCACTTTTACAATCCACACGGACTAAAAAATTTTGATTTAAAATGTCACTTTGAAATTTCGAAACACATAAAACAATAGATAATATTTCTTTTTTAATAGTACTATAATTACTTTGCGCTTTGTTCCAGACTCCGGAATAAAATAGAATAATTTGTTCAGGAGAATGAGGGTGAATTTTCTGTTTAAGAATACCCCCGTAGGCAATGTCAGAGGCATCAGTTACAATGATTTTGAATGAATTTGGTGTACAAAGACCAAGACAAGGTAGGGTTTTAACATGTTTCTTGACATTTTGAACTATCGACGAATGTTCTATAGTCCAAGGGGGAGGGTTACTTTGTAGCCTTTCAAATAATGGTTTGCATTGTTTGCGAAGATTTGGATAAAATTCAATAATGTAGTTCAATGATCCTAGAAATCTTTGAAGTTGCGTTTTCTCGAGGATTTCATCAGGAAATTTATCAGCAAATTGGATGGCCCTATCTATGGGAATAATTTTTCCTTGGTGAATATTATGACCTTAAAATCTAACTTTTGTTTGGAATAGATTGACTTTCAAGGCTGAAACCACTAAACCATTAATCTTTATTAGTTCAAAAAATAAATTTAAGTGTTTCCAATGTTCATCGATTGTGTGGGAATAGATGAGGACATCATCAATGTAGACAATTGTAAAATGGGATGAAAGGTTAAATATTTCATTCATGATATTCTGGAATTCACTAGGTGCATTTTTTAGGCCAAATGGCATGACACACCATTCATAGTGACCAAAGGGGGTTGTGAATGCAGTTTTGTATCAATCTTTTTCATGGATTTGTATTTGCCAAAATCCACTCTTCATGTCAAACTTGGAAAAAATAGTTGCTTGATTTAATCGGTTCATGAGGTCACGTTTATTTGGGATTGGATATCTTATCCATTCTAAAACTTTATTAAGTGGTTTGTAATTGATGACTAGCCTGGGTGCTCCGCGTTCTAATTTGGCATTTTTTCTCACATAGAATGCAGGGCATGACCAAGGAGATTTACTTTTTCTTATAATTCCTTTTTGTAATAAACCATTAATTTCATCTTTACATAGTTCCATATCTTCTTGATTCATTTGGATTAGTCACGCTTTGGTAGGGATGAATTTTTCATTAAAATCTTTGATGTATGGCAAAGTTACTATATGTTTCTTTCTATGTAAAAAGGCATTTGGTAGATCGGAACAGATTTCATTTGTTAGTTTTAATTTGAAATTTTCTATTTTATCTTGGAGAATCTTTTTATTAAGTTGATCTTCAATCCTTTTGTATCTTACTTCTTCATTTAAAAATTTTAATTATTTTCTGTTGTATTGGAGACGGTTTACTGATATTGAAAAATCTTTGAGTGTTTTTAAATCTCTGACTTCTGGTTTCGAAAGAAATTCAAATTTTACTTGTTGGCCTAAGGCTAGGGAGGTTATTCCAGTATCACTAGTTGTGAACGGATATAGAAGGCAAAGAAAAGGGATTCCTAAGATTACCTTGTCAGTCATGTTTTTTACTAAGACAAACGGAGTTTTGTAACATACATTATTTTGACAAATATATGCTTTGGGTAGTTTGTATTTGATTTGCATTTTCTTCCATTGGCTGAGTTTAATCGTTCAGATGTTTTATGATAATACCTGGTAGGAATTAATCCTTCTTTTAGACAATTCAAATCTGCACCAGAATCAATTAATGCTATGACTTTTATCTCATATTCTTTGTTAATAATTAAAGTTACTTATACATGCCATTTTTGTAAATTAATTTGGTTTATGATATTTATTAGATGATCAGGTTCTTCTGTTGTTACTATTTTAGGTTCTTGTTCAGCTTCTGGATCACTTTCTTCTGAGGAGATGGCTTGTTGCTTTTGGAAAGTTCGGTCTACTTTTAAAATAGTGATATCTTGTTTTAATTCTTTACTTTCTATTTTGATGTCTTTGATATCTTGTTTAATTATGTTGACTTCTCGTTGGAGATCTTGTAATGTAACTTCCTTGTGAGTTTTAAATCGTTTTAAAGTATTATTAAGACTTATCTTGTTTTGTGTATTTATACCAATTTCTTCTCTGGATAATAATTTTTTAAATTTTGAAAGGTATTGTGATTTTAATTCTCTATTTTCTATTTTTCCAATTAAATCAATTAGTAATTCTTCCTGTTCTTCTTGTTTAGTCAGAACATTGATAGTTTTACAGTAGTTGTCTTTGCATCTTAATTTTATATTTGGAGAACTAGAGGTTGTACCTGATTCATACTAAATTGATGATTCATAATCAGTATTTTGTTCACCTTCACTAGAAGAATATTTTAGTTCAAAAATTTTGTATATTTCTTGTGTTACTTCAGATGATAGTTGTAACTGGTTAATTTTGGATTTTACCTTACATTCCGATTTGTAATGACCTGTTTTTCCACATTTATAACATTTTACTTTACTTTTGTCATTTTTCTTATATTGTGATTAGTTTGTGGTTTTTTATGTTTTTTATAAAATTCCTTATTTTCTTTATTGTAAAATTTGTTATTTTTGAAATAGTTTTTTCTATGTCTTTTGTATTGTTTTGGGTATGACTTGTAATTTTTATTTCTTGATGGTGCAACAAGGTTTAAACCATATTGTTCACAAAAATTTCCCATTTCATATTTTGCCTTTAATTTTTCTTTATTAGCCTGGTTGCTTATTTTCATATCTATACACATTTTTAATCCCTCTTTCTGGATTGTACTTATTATGTCTCCATATGTAAGATTGTTATAATCAATGTGTCCATTTGTGCTACTCAGAACTTCTCTTTTTTATGAGCAAATAAATTTGGTAAACCATTAATAAATTTTTCTTTCCAAAATCGTTCATTACTATCATCTCTAAGCATTACTCGTGATGTGAAAACATTTTTGTACCATCTAAAATCGCTTAAAGTTGGGCATCTAAAGTTAGTTAGTTGATCATGAATTCTTGAGGTTATATTACTCGGTGTTCCTAAAAAATATTTTATTATTGTAAAAACTAGAGTGTTAACTCCATCTGGAATTCCCATTCCAATGTTTTCATCAAAAATTGGGAGGCCATTGGCATCTTGTTGGACGGCAGATTTAATTTGTTCCTTTGATTCTTCGGTAAGATGTTTATCCCACCAAGATTTTAATGTACCGGTGAATCCTGTGGTTAATAGCTCCACTATTTCTGTTTGGGGAATATTTTGATTGTTTAGGTAATTGTTGGCAACCATAGATATGTGTTGCATTTTATTTAAGATTTCTTGTTCAGATAATCCATCTATGTTCCATTCGTAAATTCTATCTGATGAAACCAAAATTGATTGTGTATATTTCTTTCTTCATATTGCATATCTGGGGGTGTTGGTCTTGTATACCAATTTTTTGTTAAGGTGGTTGGAGTTACTCTGGAGTATTTTATTCTATTTAATTCAACATTAGTAAATTGTTTTTCAATAGTCTGGATATCTTCATCTGTAGTAGATTCTTGGTATGAGTCTGTTTGGTTAATATAGGTATTTTTGTTGATAGTTGTAATAGTCTTTGATGATTCTGCTTCGATATCTTTAAGCATTTTTTCTATTTTATCCAGAGTTTTCTGAGACTTTGTTTGTAAATTTATTCCTTTTTGGACCTCGGGAAGTTGGATTAAAGGTATTTCTTTTTTATATGGTGGGTTTGGTTTGTGTAACTTGTTTTCAATGGATTCTAGTTGTTTTCCTAAATTATTCAGGAATTGGTTTGTGTAATTATTTTGTTCAATAACTTTTTTGATTTCATCATTAGTAGAAGTGACTTTAAATGGTCTAGCAATTACTTCTGTTCCCATGTGATTTACTAAAATGGTTTCTAGTGGAGGGTGACTAGACGAGACTGTAGTTTTGTCTTGTTTTGTCCATTTTACTTTTGTTAGGACATTTATTTTGTGATAATAGTTATCTAAATAGTCAAAGAACTTTATGTACGTTCTTATTTCATTCATTAAAGTTTTCCACTTTCTTATTATTTTATCCTTTTCTCTTGGGGAGTACTTTTCTCGATATGCTCGTCGTTTAGTACGGTTTTCTTTTGACTCAAAATCTTCTCCTAATATAATCATGTCAATTTTATTGTCTTTATTGATTGATAATAATTGGTGATTTACTGAACCTGTTTCAAAATCTGTTTGAGTGGGGAATGTTGATCTTCATCATCATTAAAATTTGAGGTCGCTGTATAACAAGGTTTACATGAGGTCACGTTTATTTGGGATTGTATATCTTATCCATTCTAAAACTTTATTAAGTGGTTTGTAATTGATGACTTGCCTGGGTGCTCCGCGTTCTAATTCGGCATTTTTTCTCACATAGAATGCAGGGCATGACCAAGGAGATTTACTTTTTCTTATAATTCCTTTTTTGTAATAAACCATTAATTTCATCTTTACATAGTTCCATATCTTCTTGATTCATTTGGATTGGTCTCGCTTTGGTAGGGATGAATTTTTCATTAAAATCTTTGATGTATGGCAAAGTTACTATATGTTTCTTTCTATGTAAAAAGGCATTTGGTAGATCGGAACATATTTCATTTGTTAGTTTTAATTTGAAATTTTCTATTTTATCTTGGAGAATCTTGTTATTAAGTTGATCTTCAATCCTTTTGTATCTTACTTCTTCATTTAAAATTTTTAATTATTTTCTGTTGTATTGGAGACGGTTTACTGATATTGAAAAATCTTTGAGTGTTTTTAAATCTCTGACTTCTGGTTTTCAAAGAAATTCAAATTTTACTTGTTGGCCTAAGGCTAGGGAGGTTATTCCAGTATCACTAGTTGTGAACGGATATAGAAGGCAAAGAAAAGGGATTCCTAAGATTACCTTGTTAGTCATGTTTTTTACTAAGACAAACGGAGTTTTGTAACATACATTATTTTGACAAATATGTGCTTTGGGTAGTTTGTATTTGATTTGCATTTTACTTCCATTGGCTGAGTTTAATCGTTCAGATGTTTTATGATAATACCTGGTTGGAATTAATCCTTCTTGTAGACAATTTAAATCTGCATCGGAATCAATTAATGCTGTGACTTTTATCTCATATTCTTTGTTAATAATTAAAGTTACTTGTACATGCCATTTTTGTAAATTAATTTGGTTTATGATATTTATTTGGTGATCAGGTTCTTCTGTTGTTACTATTTTAGGTTCTTGTTCAGCTTCTGGATCACTTTCTTCTGAGGAGATGGCTTGTTGCTTTTGGAAAGTTCGGTCTACTTTTAAAATAGTGATATCTTGTTTTAATTCTTTACTTTTTATTTTGATGTCTTTGATATCTTGTTTAATTATGTTGACTTCTCGTTGGAGATCTTGTAATGTAACTTCCTTATGAGTTTTAAATCGTTTTAAAGTATTATCAAGACTTATCTTGTTTTGTGTATTTATACCAATTTCTTCTTTGGACAATAATTTTTAAAATTTTGAAAGGTATTGTGATTTTAATTCTCTATTTTCTATTTTTCCAATTAAATCAATTAGTAATTCTTCTTGTTCTTCTTGTTTAGTGAGAACATTGATAGTTTTACATCAGTTGTCTTTGCATCCTAATTTTATATCTGGAGAACTAGAGTTTATACCTGATTCATAGTAACTTGATGATTCATAATCAGTATTTTGTTCACCTTCACTAGAAGAATTTTTTAGTTCAAAAATTTTGTATATTTCTTGTGTTACTTCAGATGATAGTTGTAACTAATTAATTTTGGATTTTACCTTACATTCCGATTTGTAATGACCTGTTTTTCCACATTTATAAATTTTACTTTACTTTTGTCATTTTTCTTATATTGTGGATTAGTTTGTGGTTTTTTATGTTTTTTATAAAATTCCTTATTTTCTTTATTGTAAAATTTGTTATTTTTGAAATAGTTTTTTCTATGTCTTTTGTATTGTTTTGGGTATGACTTGTAATTTTTATTTCTTGATGGTGCAACAGGGTTTAAACCATATTGTTCACAAAAATTTCCCATTTCATATTTTGCCTTTAATTTTTCTTTATTAGCCTGGTTGCTTATTTTCATATCTATACACATTTTTAATCCCTCTTTCTGGATTGTACTTATTATGTCTCCATATGTAAGATTGTTATAATCAATGTGTCCATTTGTGTTACTCAGAACTTCTCTTATTTTATGAGCAAATAAATTTGGTAAACCATTAATAAATTTTTCTTTCCAAAATGGTTCATTACTATCGTCTCTAAGCATTACTCGTGATGTGAAAACATTTTTGTACCATCTAAAATCGCTTAAAGTTGGGCATCTAAGGTTAGTTAGTTGATCATGAATTCTTGAGGTTATATTACTCGGTGTTCCTAAAAAATGGTTTATTATTGTAAAAACTAGAGTGTTAACTCCATCTGGAATTCCCATTCCAATATTTTCATCAAAAATTGGGAGGTCATTAGCATCTTGTTGGACGACAGATTTAATTTGTTCCTTTGATTCTTCGGTAAGATGTTTATCCCACCAAGATTTTAATGTACCGGTGAATCCTGTTGTTAAAAGCTCCACTATTTCTGTTTGTGGAATATTTTGATTGTTTAGGTAATTGTTGGCAACCATAGATATGTTTTGCATTTTATTTAAGATTTCTTGTTCAGATAATCCATCTATGTTCCATTCGTAAATTCTATCCGATGAAACCAAAATTGATTGTGTATATTTCTTTCTTCATATTGCATATCTGGGGGTGTTGGTCTTGTATACCAATTTTTTGTTAAGGTGGTTGGAGTTACTTTGGAGTATTTTATTCTATTTAATTCAACATTAGTAAATTGTTTTTCAATAGTCTGGATATCTTCATCTGTAGTAGATTCTTGGGATGAGTCTGTTTGGTTAATATAGGTATTTTTGTTGATAGTTGTAATAGTCTTTGATGATTCTGCTTTGATATCTTTAAACATTTTTTCTATTTTATCCAGAGTTTTCTCAGACTTTGTTTGTAAATGTATTCCTTTTCGGACCTCAGGAAGTTGGATTAAAGGTATTTCTCTTTTATATGGTGGGTTTGGTTTGTCTAACTTATTTTCAATGGATTCTAGTCGTTTTCCTAAAGTATTCAGGTATTGGTTAGTGTAATTATTTTGTTCAATAACTTTTTTGATTTCATCATTAGTAGAAGTGACTTTAAATGGTGTAGCAACTACTTCTGTTCCCATGTGATTTACTAAAATGGTTTCTAGTGGAGGGTGACTAGACGAGACTGTAGTTTTGTCTTGTTTTGTCCATTTTACTTTTGTTAGGACATTTATTTTGTGATAATAGTTATCTAAATAGTCAAAGAACTTTATGTCCGTTCTTATTTCATTCATTAAAGTTTTCCACTTTCTTATTATTTTATCCTTTTCTCTTGGGGAGTACTTTTCTCGATATGCTCGTCGTTTAGTATGGTTTTCTTTTGACTCAAAATCTTCTCCTAATTTAATCATGTTAATTTTATTGTCTTTATTGATTTTTAATAATTGGTGATTTACTGAACCTGTTTCAAAATCTGTTTGACTGGGGGAATGTTGATCTTCATCATCATTAAAATTTGAGGTCGCTGTATAACAAGGTTTACATGAGGTCACGTTCATTTGGGATTGGATATCTTATCCATTCTAAAACTTTATTAAGTGGTTTGTAATTGATGACTAGCCTAGGTGCTCCGCGTTCTAATTCGGCATTTTTTCTCACATAGAATGCAGGGCATGACCAAGGAGATTTACTTTTTCTTATAATTCCTTTTTGTAATAAACCATTAATTTCATCTTTACATAGTTCCATATCTTCTTGATTCATTTGGATTGGTCTCGCTTTGGTAGGGATGAATTTTTCAATAAAATCTTTGATGTATGGCAAAGTTATTATATGTTTCTTTCTATGTAAAAAGGCATTTGGTAGATCGGAACAGATTTCATTTGTTAGTTTTAATTTGAAATTTTCAATTTTATCTTGGAGAATCTTGTTGGTAAGTTGATCTTCAATCCTTTTGTATCTTACTTCTTCATTTAAAAAATTTAATTGTTTTCTCTTGTATTGGAGACGGTTTACTGATATTGAAAAATCTTTGAGTGTTTTTAAATCTCTGACTTCTGGTTTTGAAAGAAATTCAGATTTAACTTGTTGGCCTAAGGCTAGGGAGGTTATTCCCGTATCACTAGTTGTGAACGGATATAGAAGGCAAAGAAAAGGGATTCCTAAGATTACCTTGTCAGTCATGTTTTTTACTAAGACAAACGGAGTTTTGTAACATACATTATTTTGACAAATATGTGCTTTGGGTAGTTTGTATTTGATTTTCATTTTACTTCCATTGGCTGAGTTTAATCGTTGAGATGTTTTATGATAATACCTGGTTGGAATTAATCCTTCTTGTAGACAATTTAAATCTGCACCGGAATCAATTAATGCTATAACTTTTATCTCATATTCTTTGTTAATAATTAAAGTTACTTGTACATGCCATTTTTGTAAATTAATTTGGTTTATGATATTTATTTGATGATCAGGTTCTTCTGTTGTTACTATTTTAGGTTCTTGTTCAGCTTCTGGATCACTTTCTTTTGAGGAGAGGGCTTGTTGCTTTTGGAAAGTTTGGTCTACTTTTAAAATAGTGATATCTTGTTTTAATTCTTTACTTTCTATTTTGATGTCTTTGATATCTTGTTTAATTATGTTGACTTCTCGTTGGAGATCTTTCTAATGTAACTTCCTTGTGAGTTTTAAATCGTTTTAAAGTATTATCAAGACTTATATTGTTTTGTGTATTTATACTAATTTCTTCTTTGGATAATAATTTTTAAAATTTTGAAAGGTATTGTGATTTTAATTCTCTATTTTCTATTTTTCCAATTAAATCAATTAATAATTCTTCCTGTTCTTCTTGTTTAGTGAGAATATTGATAGTTTTACAGCAGTTGTCTTTGCATCCTAATTTTATATCTGGAGAACTAGAGTTTGTACCTGATTCATAGTAACTTGATGATTCATAATCAGTGTTTTGTTCACCTTCACTAGAAGAATTTTTTAGTTCAAAATTTTTGTATATTTCTTGTGTTACTTCAGATGATAGTTGTAACTTGTTAATTTTGGATTTTACCTTACATTCCGATTTGTAATGACCTGTTTTTTCACATTTATAACATTTTACTTTACTTTTGTCATTTTTCTTATATTGTGGATTAGTTTGTGGTTTTTTATGTTTTTTATAAAATTCCTTATTTTCTTTATTGTAAAATTTGTTATTTTTGAAATAGTTTTTTCTATGTCTTTTGTATTGTTTTGGGTATGACTTGTAATTTTTATTTCTTGATGGTGCAACAGGGTTTAAACCATTTTGTTCACAAAAATTTCCCATTTCTTACTTTGCCTTTAATTTTTCTTTATTAGCCTGGTTGCTTATTTTCATATCTATACACATTTTAGTCCCTCTTTCTGGATTGTACTTATTATGTCTCCATATGTAATAAAACAAACCAGTCAAACCATTACTCGTGATGTTGAATTATCAACTAAGTAACCTTTGATGCCCAACTTTAAGCGATTTTAGATGGTACAAAGATGTTTTCACATCACGAGTAATGCTTAGAGACGATAGTAATGAACCATTTTCGAAAGAAAAATTTATTAATGGTTTACAAAATTTATTTGCTCATAAAATAAGAGAAGTTCTGAGTAACACAAATGGACACATTGATTATAACAATCTTACATATGGAGTCATAATAAGTACAATCCAGAAAGAGGGATTAAAAATGTGTATAGATATGAAAATAAGCAACCAGGCTAATAAAGAAAAATTAAAGGCAAAATATGAAATGGGAAATTTTTGTGAACAATATGGTTTAAACCCTATTGCACCATCAAGAAATAAAAATTACAAGTCATACCCAAAACAATACAAAAGACATAGAAAAAACTATTTCAAAAATAACAAATTTTACAATAAAGAAAATAAGGAATTTTATAAAAAACATAAAAAACCACAAACTAATCCACAATATAAGAAAAATGACAAAAGTAAAGTAAAATGTTATAAATGTGGAAAAACAAGTCATTACAAATCGGAATGTAAGTTAAAATCCAAAATTAACCAGTTACAACTATCATCTGAAGTAACACAAGAAATATACAAAAATTTTGAACTAAAAAATTCTTCTAGTGGAGGTGAACAAAACACTGATTATGAATCATCAAGTTACTATGAATCACGTACAAACTCTAGTTCTCCAGATATAATATTAGGATGCAAAAACAACTGCTGTAAAACTATTAGTGTTATCACTAAACAAGAAGAACAGGAAGAATTACTAATTGATTTAATTGGAAAAGTAGAAAATAGAGAATTAAAATCACAATACCTTTCAAAATTTTAAAAATTATTATCCAAAGAAGAAATTGGTACACAAAACAAGATAAGTCTTGATAATACTTTAAAACGATTTAAAACTCACAAGGAAGTTACATTACAAGATCTCCAACGAGAAGTCAACATTATTAAACAAGATTTAAAAGACATCAAAATAGAAACTAAAGAATTAAAACAAGATATCACTATTTTAAAAGTAGACCAAACTTTCCAAAAGAAACAAGCCATATCCTCAGAAGAAAGTGATCCAGAAGTTGAACAAGAACCTAAAATAGTAACTACAGAAGAACCTGATCATCAAATAAATATCATAAACCAAATTAATTTACAAAAATGGCATGTACAAGTAACTTTAATTATTAACGAAGAATATGAGATAAGAGTCATAATCCAACTTCCTGAGGTCCGAAAAGGAATAAATTTACAAACAAAGTCTGAGAAAACTCTGGATAAAATAGAAAAAATGCTTAAAGATATCAAAGCAAAATCATCAAAGACTATTACAACTATCAACAAAAATACTTATATTAACCAAACAGACTCATCCCAAGAATCTACTACAGATGAAGATATCCAGACTATTGAAAAACAATTTACTAATGTTGAATTAAATAGAATAAAAAACTCCAGAGTAACTCCAACCACCTTAACAAAAAATTGGTAGAATTCAACTATTAACTAGTGAAGCTATTACAAAATAAAGAAAAAATGAATTCAATTTCCTACACATAGGATTAATACAAGTAGCAGTCAAACCATTAACCAGTAAAGGAATAAATGCCTCTATCCTCTTATGTCTTAGAGATGCTAGACATACTAATTACAACACTTGTATTTTAGGAATGATGGAATCAAGCCTTTTTAATGGTCCAATACATTTTAATTATTTTCCTGATTTTACATTAAGTTTAACTGACCCTCACATATTAAAAACCATGACACTAAATATTAAAACATCTGGATATGAAATGTTAGAAGGAAGTAAACCACTTGCTTTAATTTATAGAATTTATTACAAATGTTTAAGGACAAATCTAATTGTCCACGCTTTAGTAAAAAGTCCAAAAGACAAAACTCTACTCATACAAAGCAGTACAAATGATACTAATATTCAAGTCCCTAGGTTAATAAATTGGAAAGATATTAATTTACCAAACCAATGGTTATTAGAGAATGAAAATCATCCTCGAAAAATGCAAAACAATGCTATTAATCTTGAACGAATCCAAGAATACCTTGACGGATCAGTTAGAATAAGTTTTGATCAACCACGATTTAAAAATCTCCATATTAGAGATGATAGTAAATCCCAAACGAGTAATTCAACAAGAAAAGATGATGATCTAATCCCAAACGTGACCTCGAGGAATATCTTTACTGTTTATGAATAGTAACTCATCATTAAATTTTAACCAAATATTATCCTGTAAAAATAAATTTTATTACAAACTGTAAGGGTCTTGGGCATCTTGAAATAATGAACTCGAATATGGATCTCATGTGTTAACTTGGTGATTATTTGTTGACTCGGAAGAAGAGGTGGGAGAACAATAATTTTGCTCTTCGGCTTCAGCTTGAAGAAGAAGCTGTTGTGCCAAATCCTTGAGGAGCTGGGACTTTTTTGACTTGGCTAATGTTGTATCCATAGAACTTTGACTAGATTTCTTAACTGCTTGGTCTGCTTGGACGGGAATGACTGGTTGGCACGGAAACTCCATTTGGACAGCATTAATAATCCTTTCTTGATTGAAAGAGTCCCACCATTTAACATAAAAATGTCGAACTATTGTTGACTGTTGTATTACATATTTCCATTTGAATATCCATGGAACTTTGTATTTACTACAGAACAAGAGTAAAAACTGGGAACTGAGAATTATGTTCATTTAGTTTAAAGACTGTGGAAAAATATTTAACTTGTTCTTAGAGGTCTGCAGGTAGGATATCTGGGATTGAACCATGTTGTGTCCACCACCGGGAAAACCAAGAAGGAATTTGACTTTTAAATTTTTGATAAATGCAAAGAAACCAAGAATGAGTGAATGACTCATTTTGGTAAAAGAGGACTTTAAACCATGCTTCAATATAATCATAATAACTAAACTGAATTTGATGACTTGGGAGGGTTTTTAGAATGGAGGGATTGGATCCCCAATCTTGAAGAGAGATTATATTATTAATGTGCAAGGAATGGTAAAGAATCCTTTATGAATCGTTGCGATCGGTGATCGCTTTAATACGAACTGATTCTGCGGAATAAAGAATATCCATGTAAAATTTTAAAGTCTTGGCAGGATGGTGGGGAGTGAAGTGCCAAGAGGGAGGAAAATAGTTTTTTACTAAATCAATTGGATTTTTAATATGGCTATGATTTGGCTCAATAATAAATTTGAAAAATTTGGTTTGAGCACATAATCAGTTTTAGCAGGGTGATTATAAAATTTGGTTTTAGTAATCTGTTGAATGGGCTGTGTAGCAAATGGGTCATTGACTAGGTATTGACTAGAAGAAGGCCCAAACTCTGCAGGGGTTGCAAGAGTGGAACTGTAACTAAAATTTGTTCTTGGAATGTTTCCAAGGACCTGGTATCTGTTTGTTACTTGGAGAGGGGATGCAATTTTAGTATAAGGTTGGCTTGTGGGTAGAGCGAGGGCTCTAGTTGTCTTCTGGGGATTTTTCTCCGTCATTGTTATTCTGTAGAAATTCACGTGTGAGAAAATCAGGGATGGAATTTTTACTTCCCTTAATATACTCAATATCAAAATAAAAAATGCTCAGTATAGATTGCCATCTAGAAAAAATTTGTTTAGAAGATGTGGACATCCTTTTCTAAAACATATTTTGCACTTTTACAATCCACACGGACTAAAAATTTTTGATTTAAAATGTCACTTTGAAATTTCGAAACACATAAAACAATAGATAATATTTCTTTTTTAATAGTACTATAATTACTTTGCGCTTTGTTCCAGACTCCGGAATAGAATCAAACAATTTGTTCAGGAGAATGAGGGTGAATTTTCTGTTTAAGAATACCTCCGTAGCCAATGTCAGAGGCATCGGTTTCAATGATTTTGAATGAATTTGGTGTACAAAGACCAAGACAAGGTAGGGTTTTAACATGTTTCTTGACATTTTGAACTATCGACGTATGTTCTATAGTCCAAGGGGGAGGGTTACTTTGTAGCCTTTCAAATAATGGTTTGCATTGTTTGCGAAGATTTGGATAAAATTCAGCAATGTAGTTCAATGATCCTAGAAATCTTTAAAGTTGCGTTTTCTCGAGGATTTCATCAGGAAATTTATCAGCAAATTGGATGGCCCTATCTATGGGACTAATTTTTCCTTGGTGAATATTATGACCTAAAAATCTAACTTTTGTTTGGAATAGATTGACTTTCGAGGCTGAAACCACTAAACCATTAATTTTTATTAGTTCAAAAAATAAATTTAAGTGTTTCCAATGTTCATCGATTGTGTGGGAATAGATGAGGACATCATCAATGTAGACAATTGTAAAATGGGATGAAGGGTTAAATATTTCATTCATGATATTCTGGAATTCACTAGGTGCATTTTTTAGGCCAAATGGCATGACACACCATTCATAGTGACCAAAGGGGGTTATGAATGCAGTTTTGTTATATATATATATATATATATATATATATATATATATATATATATATATATACTTGTGTTGATATCTACTGTGTGGATTTAGTAGGTAAAATTTATAATGAAATTCGAAATGAATTAAGTAGCTGATACTTAATTGTATTAAACTGAAAATACCTATTTAAACTAAAGTGGGATTGATTATATGCATTATACATTGTGATGGAAATAATCGGGAACGATATCAGACTATGATGGGTTATTAGGAAGGAAGAATAAGTTAGTATTGGAATAGAACTAGTGGTATTGAATATTCGTTAGGCGTGCACACTAGATGAGAGGTGAGCATTCTCAAATGAGTTAGATAATTTAACATGATAAATATATGTCTTAATAAATCATTTTAAGCACTTGATGATTTTTGAACTGTTTTCAACTCGGGCTCTGACCCGTTTTCTACTAAATCTCTTTTCTTGTCAAACCACTTTCAGGTGACCCGCCACAGGGACACCAAGCATAAGAGATTCACTCATTCGACGAGTTGTACCACTGTGAAAGCTACATAATTTTAGTAGTAGACGCTTCAGAGTCTATTATTCCTTACTTTTGAGTATTTACATCAGTTGGACATGTTGTCCCTTCCTATTTACATATTCGGAGGTTTGAGATTTAGTTCATTACTCTTCTGAGTTGTTGGTTTTATTTAGTTGGCCTATCGTATTTGACTTTACGCTGTAAGTGTTTACTCCAGTACCTTTTTCTACGCCAGTATTTCATTTCTCAGGTGATTGGATTAAATGGTGAATGTTTAGTTATTCTTCTTAAATGGTTTTATAATTTGTTGAAAAGATAAAATTTTGACATCAACCTTTTTAAATATTAGGTGTTTAGTTTTAATAATTTAATCTTTCGACAGTGATGCATAATTCGATATTCTGAATTAATTAATAAAGGACTGATCACCTGATATTTTATTAGGCGGGGTGTCACATCAGCGAAATGTAGAAGTCATCAAATGACTGAGTCTCAATAATGACCAAAGTGTTGTACTACTGAATTAACATTTGGGTTTTAGCAGCTTTAACACGTGTGTCTCCTTCATGTGCAGTCTTTAGAGTGTCCCATGCTTCCTTAGAGGTCGTACAGAAAGATATCCTCTTAAATTCGTGTTCATTAATAGACATGAATATGGCATTTTTGCCTTTATTATTATTAAAGGAGGTTTGTTTCTCTTATTTGGTGAATTCACTTAGTATTTTCCTTATCCTCACAATACTTCCTTTTGCCACGGGTTCAGTAGGGAAAGTGTAACCATTTTTAATAGCATCCCAGATATCATCTCCCAATGTCCCTTGGATGAATGCAGCCATACTCACTTTCTAGTAAGGAAAGTTGGTTCCATCAAAGAGTGGGGGTCTGGATAGGTTACCTAATCTCTCAAATTTCTCGTCCATTATTTTGTTTTGAAAAAACACAATTTTAGAAACTCAGGATCAAAAATATTTTATAAAGCCAAAGCTCTGATACCAATTGAAAAAAATGCCACTTAAGTTGTTTAAAAGATTTAAGACAGATTAAATGGCTCCGAACAGTTTGTTTGAGAAACTCCTTTTTTTACAAAACAAGAACTAACGCAAGATGAGTAAAAAACTTATGAACGAGATATTTCAGTTATTAAGTATCCAAGTTTTAAAAAAAAAAACTAAATAATTTCTAAATCAGCACATAAGTAGAAGGTGATGAGAGGAAGATGAAACATGCAAGAACACAAGATTTTAATGTGGTAAAACTCCAACCAATTGGGAAAACATCCACGGAGGTCTCTACACCTAAAAAAAATCCACAAAAAATAATATAGGTTACAAGCTATATAACAAACTAAACACGCAATCAGACCTATTCTAAGTCAAGAAAATATACTAGCTTCGTTAGGTTATTATGACTTCTCTCAAGGCTCCGATATTGAAGTTGTTCTCCCAGATTTGTTCCTCTTCTCCTTTTTATCTTTCACTCGACTCTAAAGTCAATGATATCTATACCAACACTTCTTTAGTGTTGTAGTGTGAATAGTGTAAGTAGTGAAGCGCCTAAACACATGCATGCAACACACACACACATACACACATATATAGACAATATACATATCAAGTTATAGAATTCGTTCTAAAATGTAGATATGATTTCTGAATCTCAGTTTGTTTGAAAATATCGGACTTCTGATCTTTATTTATATCCACAGATCTCGAGGAAACCTTGTTATCAAAAGGAGCCAAGGTTATAAACACTTTCTTTATTTTACTTACACAGTTATTTCACAAAATGTGAAATGTATGAAAGCGTAAAATCCGAATCAAGATCTCAACTAAATCTAAGTCTGGTTTTTCTCAGAAACAAAAAATAAGAAAATATTTGTTGGTTCTGGTTTTAATATAAGACTAAAACAACCAAAAAATAAATATTTCTTGAAGAAAGAAATCAAACAAAGTATGTAAACGTGTGTTGTATCACACACAGTATAGATCTCCACTTTCTATGAAGAGAAAATGAAATCCAAACTTCGTGACTTAGTCGAATAAGAGATTAAAGACCAGAGAGGATGGATATTCACATGATCAAACACACTCAAACTCACAAAGGTTTTTTCTGAAGAAAAATTGCAAGAGTTTGGTTTAAGGTCCGAATTTCTCTATTTTTCTTCTCTCTCTCTCTCTCTCACTCTCTCTTATTTTCTCTCAAAACACAATTGATCGGAAGATTGTAAACATATAACCAAGGTCATCTATTTATAGTGCTGGATGGAAGGGTCTAGAATATCGAAGCAAAATAATGGCTGAGATTAACTATGGATGATTTATGAAAATCTAATGGCTTACAACGCTGCGCAATTAAATGACATCTGAATGGCCACAAGGTTGAGACTTAGATTGTTAAAAATAACATGCAGATCATAGATAAAATAGATCCAAGTGCTGGTAATGGCTCTCAGGAATGTGAGAGTAAGAAAACACAATCTGGACTGTTACGGATGCAACACGTGTGTGGCTCAGATAGGCTAACAAACGCGTATTTTGGAAGTTTAAATAATTTTATTTTGTACCACACAATTCTCTGTCACTTTTGAATTTTACCCATCCTAAGTTTTTAGAACTAAATGATATTACAAATAAGCCCACAACATTTTAAAACCAAATTTTAATCATTTTAAAATTGTTTATAAACTCCTAAAAATTATTTTAAAATCCTAAAAATTATTTAGAAAAAATATTTTAATGGGAATTAAAAGTCACACCCCTAATATGATATGAATGCAACATAGAAATGCAATCCTACGTCCAGTGTTGGTATTATACCTTTGAGACTATTCGAGGAAAAATCATGTAGAGTCTGAGGTTCTTGGGTAGACTTGGGTATAACTCAAATTTTGTCACTATTTCCAAACTAGACAAGAACCTATGTACTATAGAATCAAGTGATTCAAAGCTATAGGGTGCTTCAACTTTATTATATGTGTGTATGTAGAAAATGATATTTTAGTGTGAGAAAATATAGTGAGAAATACCCGTTTGGAATTTACAAGCAAACCCTCTTTTTCTTATTTTTGGATTTTTTTATCGAATATTTTGTATATGCAATACTACTAATAATAAGTTGGATATTAATATATGTGATCTAATAAATATGGAATGCTAAATTAAGAATTAAATAACTAGTGCAAAAATAAGAGAATTTAAAGAAAGAGTGAAAGATTTGGACCTTCTTTAGAAGATGTAAAGTTGATCTTGATTCTTGAAGGGATACCCTTGCAAGTGGATGAAGGTGGTAGGAGGAGAGGGAGGAGAATTTTTCAAATTAGGTAAATAAAAGAAGAAAATGGAATGTGGGGAAGAGGTTTCAATATGGAAACCACGCTGACTTCTAGAGAATGTTGTTGAAATCACTAAGAGGGATATTTTTAGGTGCCTTTCGAAGTGATCTCATGCTCCCTTTATATAGGGTCAAGGGGGGTAATGATAGGCACTATTCTTGACATACCTATTGGCAGGCAACCCTAGACACACTACCGATAAACAGGGAAATGGGTTTGCCATTCGACAATTTCATGTAGATTTTTCAAAAAAATGATCGTAAAACGCAATCCGTAAGTCCAAATTGTGCACGGGATGAACCATTGAAAAGGGTATTTAGAGTTCTTTAATGATCCATTGGGTCGCTCATAGGTTCATGAATTGACTATGTCCAAATGGGGCTCAAACGTGCACGACGGTCTTTTAAATAGGAGGAAAATGGATCGTTCGTCTGAATTGTAAGGCCGATTCGCTCATGGGATGGATCGTTAGAAAGGCTATGTGAGTATCTTCCATGTTACAAAGATCTTTTCTCGGTTCAGACAGTTGATCTTAGTCAAATGGGACCCAAAAGATGTCGGTGACCCTTCGAAGTAAAACGGATCGTTCATCCGTACCGTAAGGCTGATTTGCGAACGGGGTAGACCATTGGAACGGGTATTCATAGAACTTATAAGATTCATTCAGTCTCATTGGAGTTGAAGAGTTGGAGGGAGTGACGCCCGATGGCCTCTAGATCAATTTTCTGGGTAAAATGGTTCGTTCGTTGGAACCATAAGGTTGATTTTCTCATAGGACGAACCATTGGAAAGGGGATTTAGATACCTTCAAAGATTCACTAATTTTTTTCTTAGACGAGAAATTCTACTAGAGTCAAGCGAGGCCCGAGGGCGTCGAGTGACCTTTAGATCGGTACTAGAGTATGACCAAGGGTTTTATGGTGAAGGCAGAAGTACTAGGAATCTAAGGAGATGCTTAGGGGGTCCTCGAATGTGGAGTCTACAGAACTGATATAATTACCATTAATTTAGTGATCATTTATCATATGTTAATTTTATGTAGGCATTACAATTTAAGTTCTTGTAATATTTTCTTGTGTTAAAAATTGTGTATAATGCAATATGTATTCATATTGTTGTGCCTGTTCAAAATGAAAAAAATGTGTGGAAAGTCCAATGGGACTAATTTTTAGTCTGGATAATAATAAATGGTATTCTACTTTTTATGGAATTTGACAAGATCTCCCACTACACCAAAATTGTCGACTTGTCACGATCATTGATCCTGACAAATCCAACTTAAGTGTTGAAAGACGATGGCCATCGTGGACATATGAATACACATATACTTTTATTCATAAGTGTTGCATCCTTATTGAATTGTACTATGAATTAATTCTTTTAGTGTCTGATGAGAACTACAAAAGATTTTAGATTCTTTAATAGATATAAGGTGAAATATGCATTTTCGAAGGGAATAAATTCATTTTTGAAGAATTTTTTCTTCCAAATTAATATGTTTACCTATGTGATTGCTAATTATACTCTTCAACAATGGCAAACTCTTGTGGTGTGATTATAGATCTATTAATTAGATTTATTATTTAAAATTCAGAACCGAGCGGTTTAACGACTGCTTTAAAGATGGTATAATTAAACCACAAATGCATATAAATGATCAAAGGATTTAGAACTGAGCAGTTTATGACTGCTTTAAAGAAGGTAAAATCAAATTATTAGCTCATTGATAGAGAAATTGAGAATAACCAAAGACAAACGTGTCTTAAAATGGAAATATATTAACTCCACAAGTATAAAACCAAGGAAAGGGGAAGTAACCTAATTACATATTTTATTTTACGATCCCTTTAAAGTTTATAATCAAAGAGTTATGTTCTAAGGGTTTTGAGATATATATAATGTGTGTGATACAATTTAGGTTTAACGCTAAGAATTATCAGGAGAGAGAATTTTTAGGCATATGGAATGATAAAGGAATATACCATTACATGTCGAAAAAGTAGAGTAACTTATCTCAGCTAACTTTTCTTTAGGATGAAAAGAATGATTTACCTTCTAAATGGACAAATGTTGGTCCAAATAAACATTAATATATCAACACGTGATTTTATATGCCAAGGTCTTTGCACTTTAAAAATAGTAATAATAAAGTCTTTAGAGGTTGAGAATAAATGTAGCGATTTTGTATAATTTAAAATTTATATTTGAAATTGTGGGGGAAGCATTGTTTTCTATAAGTTATATTCTCAACACACTAACCTACAAAAATATTTTATGGGAAAGGTTGAGACTCTTTGTATAAATTATAATAAATGTGGGGGTATTTATCTAAACCAGTGAATCTATCCAAAATAGTAACAAGACCTGATTCCTATCAAAAATAGGAATAACACCATTTGAATGTATATTCATTAGTTATATAAAATTATTTAATGTAATTTAATATTTTCAATATGCATTTTTGTCTTGACAAGTTTATATATCCGTAATTCATTGAATGTTAGTTAATAATAAACTACTTTGATCGTATTCTAAGATTGGAAAATTATTAAGCATGTAAACGAATCTTAAAAAAGGAAAATAATGGATTAAAGACTCCAAAGTATAAATAATTCATTGCATATATTCGTATGGTTACAAAGATAATAATGGCAAATGACATACCATTAGAAAATCATAGATTTCTCTCAAACTATATATATGATTCTTGAGGGTCGTAGTTCCGAGTGAATATGATAGCACAATTGGAAGTGTTAATGTTTGAAAATCCTCTTAATAACTTCTTTTTTGCTAGATTAATTATGGAATATGAAATATTTTCTTGAAAAAGTTAGGTAGCGTTGATTATTTTAAAGAGAATGATCCTAGGTAACAATTTTAATGCCCATTGTTGCAATTGACCATTTTTTGTTTAAAAAAGGGCATAGAATAATCTGGCAAGTCACGAATTATTAGTCATGACATAAGGACATAATATAAATCACTCTATTTTTGTGATAGTATTAGGTCTAATAAGATAGATGTGAATCCGATAAAAAGAGAGTAAGAGAAGTTCATCAAGCAGAATGGGCTTAAAGCCGACTAAAACCTAAAAGAGTTGTTCTAATTTAAACCCAGCCTAAATGACTAGAGATCCCAAGAATTAGGTTCAACGAGACAACCTAATTATGTTAAATGCAGTTAGCACTGAGAAGAAAACAAATTCTTCCTCCCAATCATAATATGAGTCAGTGCACTATCTGCCACGTGTAACATGACGAATTTTAATTTAATTATTTCTATATCTTGAACATTTGGGTCAAGTGGAGTATTCGTAGGATAATCTTTATAGAAATTACCTATGTGAGTGGGAAGGGACCGCTTCTATGAGAATAATCAACGGATACACTACTAAATTTTCTCACACACTCATGAAACTAGGAGGCGCCTAAGGCCAAAACGGACACAATAATGAGAATCAAGAATGTTCGGAGAAGAACTGTGTGAATTCTACTATCTAGGTTTATAAAAAAAGTTTGCTCAATTCAAGACATCGCATTCACTGATTGGCTAGTAAATCCAATAGTCTCCCATAAGAAAAGATTCAAGGCCAAAAACTATCTTTACCAATGTAACTCTTTTCCACTTATACTCGCTCTAATTTTCTTGTTCATTTAATTTCTAACCCAAATTTCATTCATATGGGGGATTGTTGAAAAATATTTGTGTTTTTACACATATTAATATTTTGACCAAATTAACACATTGGTCAAATTTGAGGCATTATAAAAGTAGGATTCACACTTCAAACGTTGTGGGACCAAATACGTATCCGTTCCTTGTAGTAAGACCAGTCAGATGATGCATTCATTTGTTAAAAATGGAAAAATGATGAATAAAAAATTTAACTTCAAAGTTCCCCATTGGGTATGAAAATTATTAAGAATTTTATTTAATTTTGAAAGTTCCCAATATATGTGTTTCAAACAAAACCAATTTTTTTACTGAAAATTATCCAACTTTTAACTATGCGCCAAACCAAGTTGTGAAAGCCCAATTCTTACTTTAAACCAATTTTATCTTGATTAATCCTAAACATGCATCTAGTGATTAAAGCAAGTAAAATAAATTAAAGAATACTCACAACGCCAGATGTACCAGGAAAAAACCCAAAACGGGAAAACAACCTCGGACGGCCCAAGCCAGACAATCACTGTAAACAATGGTTTTACAAAGACAGATTAGCCTTACACTAAGATTCGATCCCCAAGGGTCTTGACTCTCCTTCTGATCTTCTACCACTCTTCAATAGTGCCCACTCATAAATTCCATCTTTCATGATACCTGTTCCCAACACACGCGTCCACGTATGTCTCGGTGTCTACCGATTGGCTTTGATTCGTCTACGACGTCGAACAAGAAGTTCATCTCTTTTTTCACCGCAAAAACCTCTGATGTTCAATGTGTAGAACAAACAACTTTGGTGATGCAAGATCAGTAAAACATGTAAGAATGATATCTCAGATCTTTGCAAATTCTAAGGATGTTTTTAATCTTTGTAAACCTTAAAAAACATGTGCAAACTACGTACTGGAATGTATTCTATTTTTTCCAGTCACACACCTACGAAACTCTGATAGAAATACGCTTTAAATCACAATTTAACGCCGTCTCAAAATGCGTGTCATTCGAACGACTTAAGGCTCTCGTTTGAGCGACATAGGTATCTCGTTCGCGCGAGATCTAATGTCGTTCGAGCGAGAAGTTTGACTTTTTAACTTTTTAATTAAAACGTTTCTTTAAAGAGACCCATTAAAGTCAAATTCCTTTTTCGAGCTTATCAGAATTAAAACGTAGTGTAAACCTTTAAAACACTTTTAAAAACATTTTAAAATATATTTCTTTATAAAAATGCATCCTTATCTTTTATAAAAATAATTCCGAGCACCATTAATTATACGCATTCATACCTGAGTGATCTCGGAATGCAATTAACTTTGAAGACGAGTAAACTTGCACCAATTAAACATCGGCATGATAAATTCTTTGAAGCTTTTTCGCAACGTCTTCAATTTTCTTCAATATGACATAGACCAAGTGGGATCGTGACAAATTAAAAATATCCCTATGACATATTACAAACAAGTTTTATTCACGGAATTAAGTCAAAACAATATAGCGACTCAATTGGAAATTTATGTCCTTACAAATCTCCCCCTTGGACTATTCCAGGACAAAACTAAACTAGAGAAATGCTTAACCGGTCCGTTAAGCCGTATGACGCCTAACTCCCATCCCATAAACCCAAAGTAAAAAATACAGGACACGGACTAGAATATGTAGCACCGACAAGCATGAACTATCTGAATGTGATGTAGGCTTGAAATCTCGAATCACTGAAGCATACCTACATGCATGAAACAGACAAACAAATACCCAGTGAAGTATGGAGGAACAAATGATACCAAAATATATTTCCAATAAGAACAAATCATTTGAAACATGTGAGAAATTTTTTGATACCAATTAGGAAGAATTATAATCAAACAATATGTACATCCAGATATCAATAGAGACGCACAACAAATCTCTCCCTACATCACATACATCTCTCCCCCTTTTTGTCTCGGATAGACAATCCGGTGGCAAGATAAACCAATTTTGAAATTTCTAGCATCATAATAGATACCAATTTGAATCAATTTGAGAATTGAAAACGCTAGATAACCCTGAAACAACCAGCTAAATATGATCAAGTAATGACAAATCAGTAGCTAGTAAACCAAGAATCACACAAAGAGTGTAGCAATCTAATCAGGTGTGATAAATGGATTATATGCAAAAAATCAATTTTGAACCAATTATAACCTGCATATAAACTAGTCAGTCTAGAAAAACTTCCAGCAATACCAAAAAAAATATCAAATTAACTAGTGGACTGCAAACCAATCAGAAGCAACAAAACAGCATGTCGTTCAAACGATCTAGGGACATCGCTCAAACGAGTTGAGGATGTCGCTCGAACGAAGTACATCTATCGTTCGCACGAGATGGATAAGTCGTTTGAACGACTTCTCGTGACCTGTCAGAATTTCCCAGATTCCCATAAATATTGTAAATTATTGCCCAGTGAAAAAATTTCCATAAAAAAATTCCAGGAAGGGCCTGACAGAAGCAAAACAGTTTTAAAACACTAGGCTTTTTACATAAAACGCAAAAACTCATAAAAACTAAACAATGCGAGTTACATGCAAACATAGTACCGATGTGCTCAAACATAAATATGGAATGAATATGAGTGAAACTAAAACAAATAAGTCACAATTCCAACACATCGAAATGATCAAGCAGCTCTAATTGATAGCGATAACTCATCAAACATTATCATAGCCATATGACAATAAAAGTGTGAGCTTAATGAACTAAACATACTATATGCACACAAATTTAGAATTTTGACGATTATACAAACAATAACGTCAAATTGTAATGTTTCAACATCAGGATTAGTTGTGCAAACCCGTTTAAATATTTAATCCATCCAAACTCCCTCAATAATATCATTTTTTTTAATGAACTAAACTAATTTGGCCCTTTTCTTAGCATATTTCATTTTCTTTTGGGCTCTTTTAAACGGTGGCTTTCACGATGAGTTAAGTTTGAACTCTCGCAGCCCTTTTTTCGTGAATCACTCACCATTTTTACCAATTTAAATCCTCACAGCAAACGGTTCTTACATGCACACTTCTCCTTAAGTCTACTTACGCATAGATGACAAGATTGAGATAAGAACACCTCACCAAATTCAAATATGCAAGAGAAGTCCAACATCCATATAAACTCGTGCATGTGTGAAATGCTGGCATATATACAAAGTCGAATCAAAATTCATATCAACTTCGAAACAACCCCATATAAACAATGGTTAAGATCATTCTAAGCATCGATAATAATGACCAAATGTCCTAGCCACATGGATAATGAAATGATGGGGGGGGGGGGGGTCCAAGCACACTAATATACCACATCAAACATGTAAACTCAAAAACAAAAAACAAAAATCTTTTTGGCTTTTCATATTTTGACTCAAATAAAAGCAAAAAAAATTTGGTTTTTCAAAAGTTTTCTAAAAAACAAAATCTGTTTGTATTTTTCAATAAGACTCAAACAAATGAAAAATATAATACAAAGAGATAAGCATGTCATAACACTAGAAAATTATAAACATGATGCAAGGGCTAGAGTATGACAAAACATGCAAGCTATTATCCAAAAGAAACGGCAAGAGATGAATCATGTGCATGCATGTGAGAATCAACCAACGAAGCATTTAGAATCTCCAAAACGAATTTTCTAACCCAAACAGGTGAATACCTAATAAAACGGGTTTCGGGAACCAATGGGACACTACGTTTAATCTTCCTAGGGTCCTTTTTAAGATAAAAAAAAACTCCTAAGGTGACCTTTCCTACCACAATGTGAACAACATGTGAAAACACGATGAGGAACGGGACCTTTAGGTTGACCTTTTCTAATACCCTCGGATGTGGTTGACGCCCTAAAACAAACTATGGTTTTGGCTTTTACATTCAAACCACTAGAACAAGATAAGTCGCTACCAACACTACTCGAGTCATTTAAATTATTTTTTAACTTCAAAACTTTTGACTCAAGCAAACGATTAGACTCCTCAAACTTTCGGGACTCCTTTTTAAAATTTTCAATTTCCCCTAGATGGTTATCTCGCTCCCCCTCAATGTGAGCAAACTTATCCCTAGGAGCCTTTTCTCGTGCCACAAAATCATTAATCGAATTATTTTCCTCAACGTCACAAACTTTAGAATTTTTTAAATCCTCTAACTCTTTTTCTAAAACGAGGATTCTATCATCACTCTCCTTTTTGCCCAATCTTAATATATTAAAATCTTTAGACAAGGAACTAAAGTGCTCACCACAAATATCTCTTTGAATTTGAAAATTTTTCAAATATTCAATCCTATTTTTAAAATCGGAATTTTCTTTTTCCAAAACTTCAATACGTTTTGCAAACTTTAAATTCAAACGATGTAAATCGTCAAAGATTAGAAAATCCTTCGAGAGAAAACAGACACTGGAGAGATAAGCAAACACATGGGATCACAAAACAAACATGTTTTCTAGATCTGATACCAATTTGAAAACGTGAGTAGTCAAAATGTATCAGACAAACAAAAATCAGGATCACGCGATAAATTAGCGTAAACCGCTCTGATACCAATTTGAAAGTTCCCAATATGGGTGTTTCAAACAAAACCAAATTTTTCACCAAAAATTATCCAACTTATAATTATGCACCAAACCAAGTTGTGAAAACCCAATTCTTACTTTAAACTAATATTATCTTGATTAATCCTAAACATGCATCCAGTGATTAAAGCAAGTAAAATAAAGTAAAGAATACTCACAACGCCGGATATACGAGGAAAAAACCCAAAATGGAAAAACAACCTCAGACGGCCCAAGCCAGACAATCACCATGAATAATGGTTTTACAAAGACAGATTAGCCTTACACTAAGAATCGATCCCCACGGGTCTTGATGCTCCTTCTGGTCTTTTATCGTTCTTCAATAGTACCCACGCAAAAATTCCTTCTTCCACGATACCTGTCAACAACACACGCGTCCACGTATGTCTCGGTGTCCACCGATTGGCTTTGATTCGTCTACGATGTCGAACAAGAAGGCCTTCTCTTTTCTTTACCGCAAAACCCTTTGATCTTAAATGTGTAGAACAAACAACTTTGGTGCAACAAGATCACTAAACATATAAGAATGATATCTCGGATCTTTGCAAACTCTAAAGATGTTTTTAAGCTTTGTAATCCTTAGAAAACATGTGCAAACAATGTACTGGAATGTATTCTGTTTTTTCCAGTTGCACACCTACGAAACTCTGATAGAAACACGCTTTAAATAACAATTTAGCACCGCCTCGAAATGCGTGTCATTCGAACGACTGAAGGCTCTCGTTCGAGCGACATAGGTATCTCGATCGCGCGAGATCTAATGTCGTTCGAGCGAGAAGTTTGACTTTTTGACTTTTCAATTAAAACGTTTCTTTAAAGAGACTCAGTAAAGTCAAACTCATTTTTTGAGTTTATCAGAATTTAAACGTAGTGTAAACCTTTAAAATAATTTTAAAAACATTTTAAAATATATTTCTTTATAAAAATATATCCTTATCTTTTATAAAAATAATTCTGACCGCCATTAATTATATGCATTCATACCTCAGTGATCTCGGAATGCAATTAATTTGAAGACGAGTAAACTTACACCAATTAAACATCGGCATGATAAATTCTTTGAAGCTTTTCCGCAACGTCTTTAATTTTCTTCAATACGTCATAGACCAAGTGAGATCGTGACAAATTAAAAATCTCCCTATGACATATTACAAACAAGTTTTGTTCACGGAATTAAGTCAAAACAATATAGGGACTCAATTGGAAATTTATGTCCTTACAAATCTCTCCTTGGACTATTCCGAGACAAAACTAAACCAGTGAAATGCCTAACTGAGCAGTCAAGTCATATGACGCCTAAATCCCATCCCATAAACCCAAAGTAAAAAATACAGGACACAGACTAGAATATGTAGCACCGACAAGCATGAACTATCTGAATGTGAGGTAGACTTGAAATCTCAAATCGCTGAAGCATACCTACACACATGAAATAGACAAACAAATACCGAGTGAAGTATGGAGGAACAAATGATTCCAAAATATATTTCCAACAAGAACAAATCATTTGAAACATGTGAGCAATTTTTTTATACCAATTACAAAGAATTATAATCAAACATTATGTACATCCAGATATCAATAGAGACGCTCAACAAATCTCCCCCTACATCACATACATTACACACATCTCTCCCCCTTTTTATCTCGGATAGACAATTCGGTGACAAGATAAACCAATTTTGAAATATCTAGCATGAGAATATATACCAATTTGAATCAATTTGAGAATTGAAAACGCTAGATAACCATGAAACACCCAGTTAAATATGATCATGTAATGACAAATCAGTAGCTAGTAAACTAATAATCACACAAAGAGTGTGGCAATCTAATAACGTGTGCTAAACGGACTATATGCAAAAAATCAATTTTGAACCAATTATAACCTGCATATAAACTAGTCAGTCCAGAAAAACTTTCAGTATTCCCAAAAAAAATACCAAATTAACCAGTGCACGACAAACCAATCAGAAGCAACAAAATAGCCTGTCGTTCGAACGAGCCAGGGACATCGCTCGAACGAAGTACAACTGTCATTCGTGCGAGATGGATAAGTCATTTGAATGACTTCTCATGACCTGTCAGAATTTTCAAGATTCCCATACATATTATAAGTTATTGCCCCGTGAAAAAAATTCTACAAAAAAAATTCAGGAAGGGATTGACAGAAGCAAAACAGTGTTAAAACAGTAGGCTTTTAACTAAAAATGCAAAAACTCATAAAAACTAAAAAAGGCGAGTTACATGCAAACATAGTACCGATGTGCTCAAACATGGATACGAAATGAATATGAGTGAAACTAAAACAAATGAGTCACAATTCCAACACATCGAAACGGTCAAGAAGCTCTAATTGATAGCGATAAATCATCAAACTTTATCATATCCATATGAAAATAAAAGTGTGATCTTAATGAACTAAACATACTACATGCACATAAATCCAGAATTTTGACGATTCTACAAACAATAGCGTCAAATTACAATGTTTCAACATTAGGATTAGTTGTGCAAACCCGTTTAAATTTTTAATCCATCCAAACTCCCTCAATAATATCATATATTTTTTTGGAATGAACTAAACTAATTTGGCCCTTTTCTTAGCATATTGCATTTTCTTTGGGGCTCTTTTAAACGGTGGCTTTCACGACGAGTTAAGTTTGAACTCTCGGAGTCCTTTTCCGTGAATCACTCATAATTTTTACCAATTTAAATCCTCACGGTAAACGGTTCTTACATGCACATTTATCCTTAAGTCTACTTCCGCATAGAAGACAAGATTGTGATAAGAACGCCTCACCAAATTCAAATATGCAAGAGAAGTCAAACATCCATATAAACTCATGCATGTGTGCGATGTTGGCATATATACAAAGTCGAATCAAAATGCATATCAACTTCGAAACAACCCCATATAAACAATGGTTAAGATCATTCTAAGCATCGATAATAATGACCAAATGTCCTAGCCACATGGATAATGAAACGATAGGGGGGTCCAAGCACACCAATGTGCCACATCACACATGTAAACTCAAAAACAAAAATAGAAAATATTTTTGGCTTTTCATATTTTGACTCAAATAAAAGCAAAAAAATTTTGGTTTTTCAAAAGTTTTCTAAAAAATAAAATCTTTTTGTATTTTTAATAAGACTCAAACAAATGAAAAATATAATACAAAGAGATAAATATGTCATAACACTAGCAAATAATAAACATGATGCAAGGGCTAGTGTATGACAAAACATTCATGCTACTATCCATAAGAAATAGCAAGAGATGAATTATGTGCATGCATGTGAGAAACACCAACGAAGCATTTATTATCTCCAAAACGGATTTCCTAACCCAAACAGGTGTATACCTAACAAAGCGGGTTTGGGGAACCAATGGGACACTACGTTTAATCTTCCTAGGGTCCTTTTTAATATCAAAATAAAAACTTCTAAGGTGACCTTTCCTACCACAATATGAACATGTAAAAACACGACGAGGAACGGGACCTTTAGATTGACCTATTCTAATACCCTCGGATGTGGTTGACGCTCTAAAATAAACTATGGTTTTAGCTTTTACAGTCAAACCACTAGAACAAGATAAGCCGCTACCAACACTACTCGAGTCATTTAAATCATTTTTTAACTTCAAAACATTCGACTCAAGCAAACGATTAGACTCCTCAAACTTTCGGAACTCCTTTTTTAAATTTTCAATTACCCCTAGATGGTTATCTCGCTCCCCCTCAATGTGAGCAAACTTATACCTAAGAGCCTTTTCTCGTGCCACAAAATCATTAATCGAATTATTTTCCTCAACTGCACAAACTTTAGAATTTTTTAAATCCTCTAACTCTTTTTCTAAAACGAGGATTCCATTATCACTCTCCTTTTTGCCCAATTTTAATATATTAAAATATTTAAACAAGGAACTAAAGTGCTCACGACAAATATCTCTTTGAATTTGAAATTTTTTCGAATATTCAATCCTATTTTTAAAACCAGAATTTTCTTTTTCCAAAACTTCAATACGTTTTGCAAACTTTAAATTCAAACGATGTAAATCGTCAAAGCTTAGAGAATCCATCGAGAGAAAACAGACACATGAGAGATAAACAAACACACGGGATCACAAAACAAATATGTTTTCTAGCTCTGATACCAATATGAAAACGTGAGTAGTCAAAATGTACCAGACAAACAAAAATCAGGATCACGCGATAAATTAGCGTAACCCTCTCTGATACTAATTTGAAAGTTCCCAATATGTGTGTTTTAAACAAATCCAAATTTTTCACCGAAAATTATCCAACTTATAATTATGCACCAAACCAAGTTGTGAAAACCCAATTCTTACTTTAAACCAATTTTATCTTGATTAATCCTAAGCATGCATCTAGTGATTAAAGAAAGTAAAATAAATTAAAGACTACTCACAACGCTAGATGTACGAGGAAAAAACCCAAAACGGGAAAACAACCTCGGACGGCCCAAGCCAGACAATCACTGTGAACAATGGTTTTACAAAGATAGATTAGCCTTACACTAAGATTCGATCCCCAAGGGTCTTGACTCTCCTTCTGATCTTCTACCACTCTTCAATAGTTCCCACGCAGAAATTCTATCTTCTACGATACCTATTCACAACACACACGTCCACGTATGTCTCGGTGTCCACCGATTGGCTTTGATTCGTCTACGATGTCGAACAAGAAGTTCTTCTCTTTTCTTCACCACAAAACCTTTTGATATTCAATGTGTAAAACAAACAAATTTGGTGCTGCAAGATCAGTAAATCATGTAAGAATGATATCTCAGATCTTTGCAAACTCTAAGGATGTTTTTAAGCTTTGTACACCTTAGAAAAGATGTGCAAACAACGTACTGGAATGTATTCTATTTTTTCCTTTTGCACACCTACGAAACTCAGATAGAAACACACTTTAAATAACAATTTAGCACCGCCTCAAAATGCGTGTCATCCGAACGATTTAAGGCTCTCGTTCGAGCGACATAGGTATCTTGTTTGCGCGAGATCTAATGTCGTTCGAGCGAGAAGTTTGACTTTTTAACTTTTTGATTAAAACGTTTCTTTAAAGAGACCCAGTAAAGTCAAACTCCTTTTTCGAGTTTATCAGAATTAAAACGTAGTGTAAACCTTTAAAACACTTTTAAAAACATTTTAAAATATATTTCTTTATAAAAATACATACTTATCTTTTATAAAAACAATTCCGAGCACCATTAATTATACGCATTCATACCCGAGTGATCTCAAAATGCAATTAACTTTGAAGACGAGTAAACTTGCACCAATTAAACATCGTCATGATAAATTCTTTGAAGCTTTGCCACAACGTCTTCAATTTTCTTCAATACATCATAGACCAAGTGGGATCGTGACAAATTAAAAATCTCCCCATGACATATTACAAACAAGTTTTGTTCACGGAATTAAGTCAAAACAATACAGGGACTCAATTGAAAATTTATATCCCTACAAATTTCTTGAGCCGAATTTTCTGAACTGTTGCTAAAGGTTGTGACTATTCATTATATAGTGACTGCTTTTTAGAACCATTGATAAATGTCATGATTGTTCACTATATAGTGATTACTTTTTAGAACTGTCGCTAAAGGTCATGATTGTCACCATTAGTTGTAAGTGTTTGTGAAAAAAGTCCCTAAAGTGACTATTAAGAAAAAGACGCATCTTTTCTTGAAAGGACACTTTCTTTCCAACAAACACAAGACTTGTCTTCATCTGGAAAAAAAAAATTCAATACTTTCCATTCCAAATCTTGTCAAAGAGAGGAGAGGATAAAATATAATTGGTTCGTGGGAAACACAAATTCAAGTGCTTCCTGCACGTGTCGAGACCATTTTATCCAGAGAGGTAGACACTAATTTTTCATTACCGTAAACATCGTAGAAAGAGCGCATATTGTCCTAAGTAAAGAATGTCCAACAGTAGACTCGATCATTTTTTATTTTAAAGTTGTTTATTGATCTAAATTTGTTATTGCACAAATATGATTTCTTTCATATTCTATATTTATTTAACATAATTAAAACATAATTATGAATAACAGTGTAAGCCTCTAACCTTTCAACTTGATTATTTTCTAAATTTTACAAGTTCTTAATAATGGGAGAATGAAACCCTAGTGTGAGGGAAAATTGTTATGCTTACCCTTTTTAGAAACTTTGAAGTGGTTCGATAAGACGAAGCACCTCAAAAGTGAGAAGTGTATGAAGCACAAGAAGGAAGTCAGAAAAATGTTGAAAAATAGGTTGTTTAATAATATGGCATACCTATACTCACATTGAAGTAAACATGTCTCGTTAATCCCAACATTCATAAAAACAATAAATTGATACAAATAATGAAATTAAGAAGCATTCATAATTGTACAAGAGCTAAGGGAATGGCAATTAATCAGAGGTCGTGTGCATAAAAACTTAATGAAAATGAACCACCAGCCTATTATTAGTGTAAATAATCAATTAATTAAAACAAAATCCACTAATTAATAGCACAAAACTCAGCCCACATCAGTAACTCTTTCTTGCAATCACCGCCGTGCCCACTCCCTCGCCGATGAAATCATCTTCGCCTTTGTTTCTCGCTCTCTTACATACACATATACACAACGGGAGAGAGGGAGAGAGAAATTAATAAACACATGGGAAATCAAACTCCCCAAAGTATATTTAAAATGACCGAAATAGAATTAAAGTTTCACAAATGATCTCTCTCTCTCTCTCTCTCTCTCTATATATATATATATATATATATATATATATATATATATATATACAAGGTGCAAGTGCGGCGATTCGAAAATTTTCAAAAAAAGTATAATTCAGGTGCGTTAGGAAATATAATAAAAATATAAATATATTATAATATTCCTTAATTTTATGTAGATTGTGCATTAGGTTATATAGAAATCAATAACTACTTTTATAAATATCCGAAATAAAAATTGGATCATAAAGAAAACAATTTAAGTGATAATATCATTCTTGAAAAAGATATATTCTCAAACAACTTATCATTACTTAATTTTAGCTTCCGTACTATGTATCTAACTTTCGAACACCACTCGTGTAAACAACTATGGAACTATTATTCAGTGTCACCACTCGAGGTCGGAAAATATTTGAAAGTTAATTTACAATAACATGACAATGTTGAGCTTGAAGATCAACATCAATAAAATTCACGTCAATTGATTTCAATTCCGTATGTAGTTTTCTAACTCTCAAAACTCTGTCTTTAGTCAACTCTTACCCTCTCTCCATCTCAAAGCTCCATCTGTAATACCCCGTATTTTTATGGCTTTTAAAATTTAGGGATTTATTAAATTTAAATTGAGATATTAATTTAATATTAATCCGAAAATTTATTTTTATATTTACTAACGTGATGTGAGTTAGTAATTATTGGAGAATTGTTGAATATTAATAGACGAGTAAAGTAATATATGATATTTATTTTATTAAAATTGTCACGAGTGAATAAGATGGAAATTATGGAAATTTAAGTTGGGACGCGCTTGTGTCGTGTCAGGACTAAATTATTATTATTATTATATAAAGTGAATAAATTATAAGTTGCTCGTATGGTCGTTTTGAGTGCGACAAAGTGTCCAGAAGGGTCGAGATAGTCAGAAAAGTGTACCCGGGGATTTAGTTTGGGTCTCGGGGCATTTTTAGGCCTAATTGACATCCCGGGAGGGTATTTTAGACACTTTATATTTTTGGGTAATTAAACCCACGAATTGAATTAGGTTATATCAGCCATTTGGAATTGTCTCTTAGGGTTAGCAAACTCAAAACCTTAGAACGACCATTAGAGAGGAAGGTAGAAAGCTTTCCAAGCAATCCAAGGCCAAGAACTCATCCGGTCGCACCGCCACCACCACCAAAACGTAGATCGCGCGACGGGGAACGCAACCATACCATTTCATCCACGAAATCAGAACCTTGGATTTCAGGCAAGTATCTATCTTGCTTTATTTTTTGTTAATGCCTCACCCATGTTAGTTTAGGATTGCCAAGATCATGTTTTATGAAAGAAATTATAAATTTGGAGACCTTAAATCGCATGTTTAGAGAGATTTAATATATTCTGGATATACCCATCATATGTAGAGGATTACCCACGAGTTATTATGAGTTTAGAAACAAGAAATCTAGAAATTAATTAGAGGAATTGATATTTCTTCCAAAATTAGGGTTCTTAAAGATTATGTCAATTTGACCCCATTAATTCGACATAGTTGATGAAATTACACATGTTTCACATTGGAAACCTTATATATATGTATATGGAACTTGTAGTATTGTTATTTGAGAATTCTGGAGTTGTTAATGACGTTTTTAGAGGAATTAGAAGATGAAACCCGTAGGTTCAATTTGCCCTTTCTGGGCAAGAACTGCTTGATCGATCGATCGAGCCCAGAGCATCGATCGATCGACTGATCGATCGATCGAACCCTTTTCTTCGATCGATCGACCCATCCTGGAAAACTGCATATTTCTCATCCGATAGTTTAATCCGATTAAAATGTATGAGAACCCTTGATTGTTGTTATTGGAATATAATGGGATATCGAAATGACTAGTAGGGCCTAGGTAGACCCCGTTGAGTAACATCCTAGTGTAGGACGAGATTTTGGATTAACGGGGAATGATTAATGTGTATAAGAAATCATGCTTATTATTTAATAAAAAGATCGGGACTCGTAAGGGAGTTAGCTCGTAACGTGAGTGAGTAAATTCCTACTGAAATTACACTTAGAATACTTCGAGAGAGGAGAAGTGGGTATGAGGTGAAAACTAAATGAGAATACAAATAACGAGTCCGTTATTGAAATAATTGAGTAAAATGTGTAATAACGGATAATTATAATTATGGGTCGTGAGCACACCTAATTTAGCAATGTGGATGTGTGTGTATATATATATATGACTGTGTGATTGTGCATATATTATATCTGTATAAAAATCATACTCGGACTACTTGCTATCACGGGGGTTTCCGCGCCGTAATAGCCTTATCTAGATGGAACATTTATGGGGGATATTGACTCGTACCCTAGAACATAGGATTCCTTGGTACAGACTATCTGATTGGTAGTCAGACGGTTCTAAGATACATGAGAGTATGTGCTGACCTCTTAGTGACTTGGAACTATGCTTCGCCTCCATTTGTATGTGTTTTATTTTAATGGAGTTCGAGAGTGATTCCGAACTAGCATTTCCCTAAATATGTGTGATACAGGGACTTGATAGCAGAGTATGTCAGCACCATAGTTTTTATGTGGGGTGTAGATAGTATATATATATTATATGAGTGATTGGTATACATATACTTATATATGGAAACCTTGCACCATAGATTTTATGCGGGATGCCGTTTGTATATATATCATACGTGTAACAAATATATATATATATATATATATATATATATATATATATACGTATATCTATATGAGAACTTTCTACTGTGCGTTATAGTAGTTAAGTAATGTATAAACTCTTCAATTTCACTATAAGTATCCGAAAACTTTATGACAGTACGGGGTTATTCTAAATAACGTAATAAATCCTGAAGAGATTGATTTTCTAAAGTGAATATCATAACCTTATTTTCAAGTGATAAAACCTTATGGAGAATAAGTTAGAGAGACTTATGAGATTCATTAGTACGGTAGGCGTGCACACTAGGCGAGAGGTGAGAATTCTCAAGAGAGTGCCGCATACAAACATGGTTGTTGCATTAGCAGGTAAGCATTTTAAATACTTGCTAAACTATTTTTAAACTGTTTTACAATCGGGCTTTGACCCGTTTTCTATTACCTCTTCTCTCTTGTATATATATGTATATATTACAGGTGCCCAGTCACAGGGGCTTCATGCATAGGTTCTTTAGATTGGACGTGTTGTAGCTTATGTGGGAGTTGCCGACCTTTATTTTAGACGACCTCTTCATTGATTCGGTTCTTGTATAGTTCTCCATATATAGGGCATGTGTTGCCCATTTCCCATTCAGTGTAGAATTGTCAGAGATGTATGTTTACTCATTTTTCAGTATTCGGTACTCTTTGGGTATTAACTCTTGTCAGGATGATTTCATTTGTAGTTTAAATTTAGTTTGGTTAATCTAGATGGATTAATTCTTTTGTGTTAATGGATATCCGCAGCACTTATGCGATTCTTAAACTGTTAGTTATTTAAAAGGTTTTCAAATTGGAATAAAATAAAGATGGAAATAAAGTTTTAAATTGTTTTGACACTTAGCTTAATTATTTAGGGTGTTTAAATTGGAAAATTTTATTTTGCGACAGTGATGCTAAGAATGAACCAACTGTTCACCTTGATTTTAATTTAATAAAGGATTGATCACTCGGTATTTAATTAGGCGGGGTGTCACAGGTGGTATCAGAGCATCAAGTTCTAGTGTCATTTAGGATCTGTGCGGCTTATTATACTTCCAGCGTTGCTTTGTTTGATATAGAGCCCTATGTTTAGGATTGTTGATTTCTACGATGAGATTTCGTTCTCCTGCTATAACGTATGTATCTTAGTGAATTCTATTACATTCGGATGTGTGCGTGTGCTGAGCGATGACGGATGTTAGACGAGGGCCGTTAAGCGGACATCAGGAGGCAAGGCTTAGTTGAGGTTGTAGAGCATATTCGAGGATGATGACCGTAGTTAAGGTCACCCCTATTATGGCACGGGAAGCCAGGACTGTAAAGACGGATCGAACGCAGCCTAGGATTTCCAAGTGTTTCTATAGTCAAAAGAGGTGCGAGAGTAGACTCAACCAACATGGTACGACTGGGAAAAGTCAGACAAAGCATTGTAGAAAATTATTAGTGGAAATTCTAGAAATGAAAAATTGTGTGTGTTAACCCAAGGAGGAAAAGTATCTAGAGGCTTGGACATAGGACGGAGTGTGGCTAACTGAAAGTGAAAATTTGGAGACAAATTTTCTTGACTTGTCGAAATTAAGTTATCATGGTAGGAGTCAGCCACTACTTTTAGAAGGGGAATGTTACGCCTGTAGGAGAATCTTAGGTACAGTTTGACCACAAGTTCCTTCATCAGATGTTCAGGATAAGAAGTGAATGTTGTCCTGAACTCATCACAGGAGGAACTGACAAAGGTCCATTTGTTAATATGAGTATAAACCATTAGTGAATCTTGTATCGGAAGATGTAGATACAAAGGGAGGAAAGAACTCCAAGTGGGAGATCGACTCGTAATAATAGTTGATAACACTTGAAAAGAGAATTCTACTCGACGGTCGATTCAAAAGTTATCCATGTCGTGCTTTGACAATAAAGATGTTAATGCTTCTTTGTGTGGGAAGCTAAAAGAATCGAAGAAGTTAGTCAAGAATAAGACTGGATGCAATAATGGTAGTGTAGCACCACAAGGGGGTGGGGATACACGTCAGGGGACCCATTTTAATGATTCGAATAACTGAATTCTTACCAAAGCGATGGCGAACTGAGTAAGGACTATTGTAACCAGTAGCATGTTCTTCAGGGCCAACAAGGCTAAGGGAACCACGGGGAATAGCCGACATGAATTGAGCCTACCAAAGTTCGAGAGAAGGATAATCCTAATATGGTCGGTATGACAGGTGATAAGTGGATTATGTGTAGAGGCATTTTGTGGAGAGTGAAATCGCACGCGTTGATGTTTTCTCGAAGTGAGTAAAGGGAAAAGAGTATGGTGCCTAGTAAAAGACAACGATTAAAGTAGTTTTGTGTTGGTTGGGCAGGCGTGTTGCGTCCGGAAACCATTTGTGCAATCAAGACGATTGGAAAGGTATAAGTATAAGTTTTATCCTCAGAGGCTGAGGCGTGTTTTATGTGACACGAGCGAGTCATTATATTTCGTTCATTGCTAGATTAACAATGTGAAACGAGTTTAATGCGTATAACTACAAACGGTATTATTATGTGAATATTTTTCCCTAGTGTAGCGGGATTCTCCTTAGTGCTATCCGTGGAGGATGAATGAGTATATTAATAGTGTTATATACTTTATTGAGGTTACTTGTTTTAGTGATGTGATATACGAGTACAATATGGTATTGATTACAACTTTATAGAAATGGTCAGTACGATAGTAGGCAGTTATTGCAAGGCTATCGGAGTGGTTGCATTAGTACAACATGTTCTGTTCTGGCGAGGCCTCACCTGCAAGAGGGTTGGACTCGCACTTATATATTATCTATCCTAGAGACTTTGGAGGGGATAGTGGGCTCGAGATGTTCGATACCGGTGTGTAGGGACTTTGTTGTTATGATTCAGTATGTATCGGGTTTACGATTGAGCGAAAAGATTTAACTCAGTATTATGTTTAGCGCTCAGGACTTGGTGATAGAAAGAGTGCATTGTTATATCTATCCTTTAGAGATGTGGGAGTTAAGATTTATACCCCTCTGATTGGGGAAAGGGATTTCGAGAATCCCGATTGCATGTACTCAAGGTTTATGGAATGCAATCACCACTAATACTATACGATGGTGCAATTGGCGAAATGTTCTTTGTTAAGTGTAATTTTGAGAGGAGATGTAATTTTCTACCAAGAAACGGGAAAATACGGGTACATGTTATGGACGGAGGGCCTAACGAATTTCAATAACCGTCAATGCTAGGTAGTAGTGTATCGGGGGGGTTCCTTGTTTGAATTTCGCTTTGCGAGACATCCCATGCATAAAACTTAGTGTATATTGGAAATAGGGAGATGTTTGGTCATTAGTCCATGAGTTTAGTATCTCGGTCATAATGAGAGCAAATAATTATATGTGTAAGTTAGTAGTTGAATTATAATGTAGGGCCAGTGGAGCCGGCTGCGTGGTAAGAAAGCAATGAAAGTTTTGTTTTACCACCACGAGTTGAGGGGTAGAACGATGATAAGGAGGATTTAGAATTTCGTTTTCTAGGGTGAGTGAGAGTACCCAAGAGTTGCAATAACGTTGTGAACACTAGGAAAATAAAAGAATTGGGTATTAGGTGTGACACATAGGTCATGCTTACGTAAGTATGCACGGTTTATAGGGTGTGTGGACATCCTGGTTAGTTAATGTTAAAAGTCGTCCGAGTTGAAGGGATATGGGAATAGACGTATACAATATATATTTATGGGACTAACTTAACGAAGTTAAAGTGGTAGAGTGGATTAAGCACCGTGTGAAATATGATAAATCCATATGTACGTGTGCAATCAGAGTAGCACACCGAATCTGGTGGGAAGGCTGTGGGAAGCCGTTTACAAAGGGGTATTCCTTGAGAAGGGTAGAATGTAACTATATGAAGAACACCCGGGACGGAGTTGTAATTAGTCAAATATTAAGAACGAGTTGTGCATACAAAAAGTGATAATGTTAATATGGTACAAAAAATCCAGAAGTGCACATCGTGGAGAAAAGTGCACGGGTCAGAACTTTCGATAGACACCAAGGAAGGAAGGGGAGTATTAAGTATCACTTAATGTGAGACATTTCAAAGAAAGTCGATGTTGAGCGGGACGTAGTGAGTAGTCTCTGCATGCACCACTCATTAATCGAGATCGGTTGGAATAAGGGGATCAACTAGAGAATTTTGTGGTTATCAACAAATTCCTGTAACGGAAGAGGGCAGTAAAGTCGGTAAAGTCCTTGGATGGGTTACCATCTTCAAGGTAAGATGAAGGGTTCATCCGAACAAGTGGAGTAAGTCGCCCAATAAGGAAGTGATTGACATTCCGTTGGGGTGATTTACTATATTAACTAGTGTGCCCCAGTCTTCCTTTGAAAGGAAGGGATCGCGCCGGTACGTAGTCCTACACGGTATTATTTTTCCAAATCAGGATGAAATTTGTGAATCCCACCTTCAATATGGGATTTTAGGAAACAACGGAGATAACGTTTCGTTTTGAGTAGGAGGTATCACCCATAGCCGAGGAGCAGGCACACGGTGATTAACGAGTAGTGGAGCCGCGTGAAGGTGATTTTAGAATCTTGGTGATCATTTCGTTTCCACAATGGTGATAGCTAACAAGTGGAACAGTATGGTAATTGGGGGAGGATATTACATAATGGTAGAGTTCCGTGGAAGCACTCGTACTTGTTTGTCATGAACGAGGTGCTTATTGAAGTTTTGGTGGGGAAAAACCTTAAATACTCTCCCTTTGCGTATGTTTAGAGTTGAGTGGATAATCAGAATTTTGGATCGGTCGAGAAAAATCCGACGACTATGGTGGAATTCCACGATTGTTTTAGGCGAACAATAGTGGTCAGATGTTCGTATGGTTTCTCTCAGAATGAGAGTTTTGTGTTTAGATAAATCCGAGTAGTTGTCATGTGGTGAGGTGCGGCCTCCCAATGATATTAAAACAATGGGAATTAATAGTGTATATGTGTGTCTTATGCGAATGTTGTCGGATAGGAGCACAATGTGAAGTATCTTTAATGAAGAGTGTTAAACAAGCTTTCTGTGAGGCGGGGGCTATAGTGATTGAGGGCCTTACTATATGGATAGGTTGCGTACTGTCAAAGTATCCAAAAGGTGTTTTACCAGGTAGGTCTTATTTTCCAAATTTCGGGACGAAATTCCGTTATTAGGAGGGAAGTATGTAATACCCCATATTTTTATGGCTTTTAAAATTTGGGAATTTATTAAATTCAAATTAAGATATTAATTTAATATTAATCCGAAAATTTATTTTTATATTTACTAACGTGATGTGAGTTAGTAATTATTGGAAAATTGTTGAATATTACTAGACGAGTAAAGTAATATATGAGATTTATTTTATTAAAATTGTCACGAGTGAATAAGATGACAATTATGGAAATTTAAGTCGGGACGCGCCTGTGTCGTGTCAGGACTAAATTATTATTATATAAAGTGAATAAATTATAAGTTGCTCGTATGGTCGTTTTGAGTGCATCAAAGTGTCCGGAAGGGTCGAGATAGTCAGAAAAGTGTACCCGGGGGTTTAGTTTGGGTCTCGGGGCATTTTTAGGCCTAATTGACATCCTGAGAGAGTATTTTAGACATTTTATATTTTTGGGTAATTAAACCCACGAATTGAATTAGGTTATATCTTCCATTTGGAATTGTCTCTTAGGGTTAGCAAACTCAAAACCTTAGAATGTCCATTAATGAGGAAGGTAGAAAGCTTTCCAAGCAATCCAAGGCCAAGAACTCATCCGGTCACACCGCCAACACCACCAAAACGTAGATCGCGCGACGAGGAACGCAACCATACCATTTCATCCACGAAATCAGAACCTTAGATTTCAGGAAAGTATCTATCTTGCTTTATTTTTTGTTAATGCCTCACCCATGTTAGTTTAGAATTGCCAAGATCATATTTTATGAAAGGAATTGTAAATTTGGAGACCTTAAATCGCATGTTTAGAGAGATTTAATATATTCTGGATATACCCATCATATGTACAGGATTACCCACGACTTATTATGAGTTTAGAAACAAGAAATCTAGAAATTAATTAGAGGAATGGATATTTCTTTCAAAATTAGGGTTCTTAAAGATTATGTCAATTTTACCCCATTAATTCGACATCGTTGATGAAATTACACATGTTTCACCTTGGAAACCTTATATATATGTATATGGAACTTGTAGTATTGTTATTTGAGAATTCTGGAGTTGTTAATGACGTTTTTGGAGGAATTGAAAGATGAAACCCGTAGGTTTAATTTACAGTTTCTGGGCAAGAACTGCTTGATCGATCGATCGAGCCCAAAGCATCGATCGATCGACCCCTCCTGGAAAACTGCATATTTCTCATCCGATAGTTTAATCCGATTAAAATGTAAGGGAACCCTTGATTGTTTTTGTTGGAATATAATGGCATATGGAAATGACCAGTAGGGCCTAGGTAGACCCCGTTGAGTAACATCCTAGTGTAGGACGAGATTTTGGGTTAACGAGGAATGATTCATGTGTATAAGAAATTATGCTTATTATTTAATAAAAAGATCGGGACTTGTAAGGGAGTTAGGCCGGAACGTAAGTGAGTAAATGCCTACTGAAATTACACTTTGAATACGTCGAGAGAGGAGAAGTGAGTATGAGGTGAAAACTAAATGAGAATACAAATAACGAGTCCGTTATATGAAATAATTGAGTAAAATGTGTAATAACGGATAATTATAATTATGGGTCGTGAGCGCACCTAATTTAGCAATGTGGATGTGTGTGTGTGTATATATATATATATATATATATATATATATGACTGTGTGATTGTGCATATATTATATCTGTATAAAAATCATACTCGGACTACTTGCTATCATGGGGGTTTTCGCGCCAGAACAGTCTTATCTCAATGGGATCTTTATGGGGGATATTGACTCGTACCCTAGAACATAGGATTCCTTGGTACAGGCTATCTGATTGGTAGTCAGACGGTCTTAAGAGATGTGAGGGTATGTGCTAACCTCTTAGTGACTTGGTACTATGCTTCGCCTCCATTTGTATGTGTTTTATGTTAATGCAGTTCGAGAGTGATTCCGAACTAGCATTTCCCTAAATATGTGTGATACAGGGACTTGATAGCAGAGTATGCCAGCACCATAGTTTTTATGTGGGGTGCAGATAGTATATATATATATATATATATATATATATTATATGAGTGATTGGTATACATATACTTATATATGGAAACCTTGCACCATAGATTTTATGCGGGGTGTCGTTTGTATATATATCATACGTGTAACAAATATATATATATATATATATATATATATATATGAGAACTTTCTACTGTGCGTTATAGTAGTTAAGTAATGTATAAATTCTTCAATTTCACTATAAGTATCCGAAAACTTTATGACGGTACGGGGTTATTCTAAATAACGGAATAAATCCTGAAGAGATTGATTTTCTAAAGTGAATATCATAACCTTATTTTCAAGTGATAAAACCTTATGGAGAATAAGTTAGAGAGACTTATGAGATTCATTAGTATGGTAGGCGTGCACACTAGGCGAGAGGTGAGAATTCTCAAGAGAGTGTCGCATACTAACATGGTTGTTGCATTAGCAGGTAAGCATTTTAAATACTTGCTAAACTATTTTTAAACTGTTTTACAATCGGGCTCTGACCCGTTTTCTGTTACCTCTTCTCTCTTGTATATATATGTATATATTACAGGTGCCCAGCCACAGGGGCGTCATGCATAGGTTCTTTGGATTGGACGTGTTGTAGCTTATGTGGGAGTTGCAGGCCTTTGTTTTAAACGACCTCTTCATTGATTCGGTTCTTGTATAGTTCTTCATTGATAGGGCATGTGTTGCCCATTTCCCATTCAGTGTAGAATTGTCAGAGATGCATGTTTACTTATATTTCAGTATTCGGTACTCTTTGGGTATTAACTCTTGTCAGGATGATTTCATTTGTAGTTTAAATATGGGTTGGTTAATCTAGATGGATTAATTCTTTTGTGTTAATGGATACCCGTAGCACTTATGTGATTCTTAAACTGTTAGTTATTTAAAAGGTTTTCAAATTGGAATTAAATAAAGATGGAAATAAAGTTTTAAATTGTTTTGACACTTAGCTTAATTATTTAGGGTGTTTAAATTGGAAAATTTTATTTTGCGACAGTGATTCTAAGAATGAACCAACTGTTCACCTTAATTTTAATTTAATAAAGGATTGATCACCTGGTGGGTGTCACACCATCCAATCTAGACTAGATATCCTCATAGCTTCACAAAGTATGTTGATAAAAAAATACTAGAAAAATTGATTGACCTGGGTATTCTTCACGAGAAATATCAGGATTATTAAAGAACCCGTAATTAAATTTAATTAAAATAATTTGATACGTGGTGGGTGCGAATCGAGTGAGAATCGCACCCGAGTCAGGTGCGATTCAGATTCGTTTACCATTTTAAAGAATTCGTGCTTCATAGATATGTACACACTTATTTTAAAATTAAAAATATCCAAAATCTATTGGTTTCTGGGTTTGCAAATGGGTATGCAATTTTTTATATGAGATTTATACTTTTTCAACTGTTTGGTGATGCTATTGCTTTTCCTCTCTCTCTCTCTCTCTCTCTCTCTCTCTCTCTCTCTCTCTCTCTCTCTCTCTCTTTGTGTGTGTGTGTGTGTGTGTGTGTATGTGTGCGATACCATGTATGTACATGTGTGTGAGTATTTATATATATTGGTTTACGGAGAGTGGTGGTGGGTTAGTGAGAGTGTATTTTTTTTTCATTTTGTGGTGAGTGTTAGTGGTGGTTATGGCAGTTTAGTGGCGTTGGTGGTTTCCAGTTTAGTAGTGAGTGTTGGTGGGGGAGTTTGAGTGGTGGTATTGAATTTTGATTGGTGGGGTATTGTTATTGTTGATTGTCGTGGTGGTATCTTTCCGTCTCATGGTGGGTTGTTGGGTGTTGTAGTGGTGTTGATTTTTATTTTGCTGGAGCGTTGTTTTTAGTGGTAATGATTTAGTGGTAGTAGTGGTGTTTTGATTTCATGGTGAGTGTTGGCGGTGGAGGTTCAGTACTTTTATTAATTTTTTATTTGGTGAGGGTATTGTTGGTGGTTTTAGTGATTGTGGTGGTTTTTGGTTTAATGGTGAGTGATGGTGGTGCTGGTGTGTTGGTAACAGAGAGAGAGAGAGAGAGAGAGAGAGAGAGAGAGAGAGAGAGAGAGAGAGAGAGAGAGAGTTCATTTTTCTTTTTGGAATTAACGAATAAATAACATTAACATTAAGATGACCGGACATTTTTGTTAAGGTACTTGATAGAGACTTTAATTGTAGTACATAATAAACTTCAAGGTTGATATTGTAAAAATCAAAAGAGTTGGCTTGACATTCTAAAACACTCCAAACCTCATAGTTAAAGTTGCAATTCGATGTACATAGATTTTCAGCACGTGCTTTACTTCCAAAAGATCTTTATTAACAACTATAGAAAAGGAAATTTTTTTTGCAATAGATATTATTTACATATCTTACGTGATATTTTGTTGCGTAAAAAATGAATTATATTACTTTAATATGGAGATAGTGTATATGCCATGTTCTTTATTTTTAAATTTATTTAAATATGATTAATAATTTGTATTATATATCTTTAAATAGTCAACTAACCATCTTGAATGTGATTTTAATTCGAATTTGAAATCTCAAAATTACAATCAATATAATATTAGGAACAATGCATCTCCCCATTAATATTTTATTTTCATTACTTCTAAAAATGTATCCTTTGAATGTTTTTTTTCTTCTTGAAATCCAAGTAACAAAAAAAAGAGGGGGGAGGAATAACCTACGGTAACATTGTCCATCAGAATTGCCCCTTAAATTCAACTCCAGGTAGAAACCACACTTCTTTGTAAAGTATCTCTTTTAGGAATTTCCATGGTTAGAAAACCAATTGACCCCATAATCCTTTCCAGCAGTAAGAGGGATGTCTTGGATTATTTTTTGGTGACCCTTTGGATAATAAATTCCCGTCCGATCATCGGGAATCCAACAGTTACAATCTTGATTTCCCACAAGGTTCTTGTTCTTCAATTCCTCCCCATTCAGTTTGATAGAGTCACTCGCTATATCTGACGAACTACTTCTTCTATGGTAGGACTTTCGTAGCATCGACCTGTATATATGTAGAGAGAGCATTTTAAAGTGATTCTTGAAAGTAAGTTAAAAGAGAATTTTTTAAAGGGTGTTTTCATTTAAAGTGTTCTCTTTATAATTTTCATTTTTATTAAGTTTAAAAAATAATTAAGAGTGTCTAGAGTGTGTTTTCATTTTGTTTTGACTACTCTTCAATTGTAACGATCGTGAACTTCAATTTGAAAAATATTGTACAATGTTAGAAAAGAAATATTGTCAATGTTTGGTCACGGTCTAAGGGCTTATTCTGCCAGAGATTTTATGACTTCCCAAATTTTGTATTGGTAAATTCAGTGAAGTATTTGTGTTGAAAATAAAAAAAGTGGGATCGAAAACTTCCTAAGTATTAACTAATTGGGAATCTAATCAATTTTTTTTATCATGTGGTTCCTTGTGAGCCACCCATGAGAAGTTACTTTGGTCAATTTTTGTTTGATTCTTTATAAATATCATTTTAATTTTTCCAAACTTTAATATGATCATTTCATGTGTTTTTAGACTTCTGTATACCAATATCTATATCTATATTACACCTCTAATTTATATTATATCTCTAATACAATAATATTAAAAGCTTTAATGTCCATTAATACAATCAATTGTTATATACATTCCACTTCAACTGCTTTTATTATCTCAACTCCCTAGGAAAAACAAATAGGCGATGAAATCATAATTCCCAATTGCGTGAAATGAGAATACCAAACGTCCACATTAATTGCATCCCTCTACCTCCTTTTTCGTTCTTTTCCCAAGTCCCTCTATATACAGTTTACACGCGTTTAACATTGTTGTTTCAAAAGAGATTTTCTCTCTCATCAATCCTCTTTAGTTTTTTCCTCTCTTTGCGATTAGGCCTTCCTCCAGAGGTAAACTAATCCTTTGTCTGATCTTACATTCCATCATTATTCTTTCTCATATCAAGGATTGAAGACCTACTATTCGAAGGTTCTGTTGAATGTATCGCTTCTTCTGAATTGGTCCTTTATTTTTTAAATGTATAAACTTATAATATGTTTATGTAATTGATGTTTATTTGTAAAGGTAATTTGGGCAAAGAGTTTAGTTTATTATTTTGTAGGATTTGAATTACTTTGGCTTTTGTCATATGATTCTATTCAGTTATATTTTACTTTGTTACTGTTTTTGTATATCGACTTATAGAGGTTGAGATTTGCATCTAGCTAGGGTTGTGAAGATATTTGTGGTTTACATAGAAATAGGCTATAATTATAATTTGTATTTGTTTTATTTTTTGATTTAGCCCTGCTAACTTATCCATCTTATGCCTTGGGTTTGGGCAGTATTTAAGGTAGGTTTGTAGAGATTTTTTTACTTAACGAGAGACCGGATTTTGGTCAGATTACGGGTTTATGGTCGTGGCAGTTAGGAGAATGGGTTAAACATGGATTGGATTCTAGAGTTGGTCGAAGCAGATAGATGGGGTCAAGGCTGGAGGATTAGGTTAGGGTTTAAAGGAAGCGGGTCGTGGGTTTAAGGTTATGGTTTGGTTCAAGACGAAATGGGTTTTATGGGTTTTGGTTCGAGTATGTTGGTCGGATTATGGCCGGAATGGTTCAGCTGGTTAAGGTGGTTCACCGGCCGGAGTAGTGTTGGCCGGAATTGGTTGCTTGGGTCGGTTTTTATGGGTGCGGGCTGTTGGATCGTGGGCCACTGGAGATATAAGGATGGATATAATGGCTATAAGGTGGAGCAGGTATTCGTTTCAAACCGGGGAGGAAGTTGGAGAGAGAAGATGGATTTCGTGGGGAAGATGATTGGAGGTTAGTTTATCAGGAATAGTGGTGGAAAAAAGTTTGATAATATTCGTAACATATATTTCCGCCCGCGCGGAATACATGCTAGTACGATAGTAGTAGAGATTGTAATAACATTTAATATAATAATTTATATCTATATAAATATTCTAAAGTCTTTTATTCAATCCTTCGTATGATCTCTCTCTCTCTCTCTCTTCCTCTTCCCACCCCTCTATAACCAAGGTATTATACTATTATCAAAGTTCATATTTTCTGCAGTTTCTTGATATTGTTCTTATGTGTTTAATAGAATTGATATTAGAACTTTGTATATATAATGTAATTGTTGTTGCTATTATAAGTCACATCACCTTATGTTGTAAATTGCATTTTTTTTGCATCGAAAATGATTTTATTATCATGTTTTCGAAAATTCACTCATTACACTGGATTGATGCAACACACTAGCTTTCAACTGCATTTGACTTTACAACAAAGGGAATTCTTCACGTATTTTTCTTGGAATTATTTGAAGATCGTTTTATTTGACCAGAAGATAGTTACACTAAAATCCGTATGTGGTAAATATTTGAAATTTCTCGCCCCTGTTTTATTTGGTTGGAAGCATCATTTTATGGTAGTTTTGTCTTTAGCATATCCATAATTTCCATATTTACACTTTAGTACCTAAATAATTTCCACATTTTGTATTTAGTACCTCCATAATTGCCATCCAGGAAGTTGTTAAGGGGGAATTATGGCGGTTGCGTGATTCTCAAGGCAAGCCACTAGGCGTGATTGGGGGGGGGGGGGGGGGGGGGGCTTCGAGAGCTGTCACTTTCCTCGATAACCATGATAAAGGCTCAACTCAAGTACTTATTTGTCTCATTATTTCTCAAATTTTCCTAGAAATCAAGCTCATGTTCCTCAAGTAATGTCTTTTTTCACCTAAAATCATTTCATTTTTGCAGGCGAATTGGCCTTTTCCCGAAAATCATTTCATTTTTGCAGGCGAATTGACCTTTCCCCGAAAATCATGTCATGGAGGTATATTAATTTCTCTTTTGTTTAGATTGTTTTCTCATCTTAGGTAATTTACGTTATATTTCTTTGGTTGCATGTCTAGAAAATTCTTTGGTTGTATGTAGACCGGACACATCCTCTTTCTTAATTCACGTTATATTTCTAGACCATTACTTCTTAATTTTGCAGGTTTGTGTTGCAGGTAGGAAGTGGAGGTCGATTCGGTTTATGGGGTTGCAGAAATAGGTTATGGTTGAGTAGACTTCCGAATTAAGGTATTGTAGATGTATACGTTTTGAAGAACATAAGATGTTTGGTAATGTATACTTTTTGAAGAACATAAGATGTTTGGTAATATTACTAAAAGAGTATATCATAGGAAATTGTATTTTACTTGATAAATGATGTGCCTTTGTTTTATTTAGACATGAACATAAAACGATTTAATTTTTTTAAGATAACATGAATAAGAGCAAAATAGGACACGACACGATATGACACTACACAGCACGAATAACATCATTTCTAAAATTTACATTATATTGGGCTTAAATAGAGACGATAGCATGAATGAAACATGATCGGTCAACAATATTTGTACTATATATTTGTGCGCGCATCGCGTTGAGTACATGTTAGTTTTACTAATTATGTTAGATTTTGATAAGTCCTGCTAAAGCTTAAAGTCACATGTGAACTATGACATGTGACCTTTAAATATTTAAAATAATTAATTAAGAGACTATAAAATCAGGATCTAAATAAACCATAACTTTTCTGATTTTAAAAATAATTTTATATTTTCAAAAGTCGGCGTCTTTGAGAAGCGACTGTTAACTTGGAACCAAAGTTCAACGTAATTAGGAGAAAAAGCATAAGAGTCTAGAAGCATCCTAGGTGTTTTTAATTTACTGTAGTCGATATGATTTTCAATATTTTACAATTTAAAATGGAAAAAAACTACTATGATCACTAAACACCGTAGATGGTTGTGAATTTAAAATATATGTTTGTTATAATAATATTTTTTTTAACTAACATTACCTTTTAATGAGATTTAGAGGCAATGGCGAATCAATCATTAATGTATGGAGATTTGAGGGTGCAATGTGTAGGATAGGAATGCGGATAGAAGACGGATAGTATAACGAACCCTTACGATTTATTAAGTTTCAGGCAGGACAAACGTTGGCAGGTGGAGAACCGTCCAAATTCATGACGAAGAATATAAGCTTGAATGATTCAACTCAAAGATGAAGAAAAAATGAGATGGTTTGAAACTGCCTCACTAGTTTTCTTGGAGGATGTAGAATAGTAGTTTATATATTTTTATTCTACTCCCAACCATATTTTTATTGCACTAGCTATTTGTTACACTATCCTTGTGAAGAAGGATGGTCGTCATTGGTCTGTCAAATCACCCGGAATATTCTCTCTTTCCACACGCATACCCAAAATACATAAAAGTGATTTTACCATAAGTATGACTCACCCCAATGTAAACTTTGGGAGAGATTTTGGGAGTATGTTTGATAATCATATCATTCTTCTAATTTAAATTGTTTCCACCCATTATGAACATTTATTCATGGTCTGGCCCTCGTCGTAGGCTTATCAATTATGTAGTACAAATCATGAGATAATACTATTATGGCATTTGGGAATTGGGATTTTATTAGATTTTAACTCATACTTTACAAGTTAGATTAAAAAGTCATTTTTATTCTAAAATTAAATTTTGTTGCATGATTTAAAATCACATTCTTTCAAAATTAATGTTTCCAAATGGACATATAATCTGATTAGCTCATATAATATTTAACTCTGAGTTCTGATCTAATAGCTTGCTTTAATGGAAAATAAATTTCCTCATCCTCAACATCTTCGTAATAATAATAATAATAATAATAATAATAATAATAATAATAATAATAATAATAATAATAATAATAATAATAATAATATCAGGATTTCAACTAAAGTGAGGGTTTTCTTCACAAGTTTAAACCACATTTTCTCATACTATCTGTTAAGTTAATTATCACTTTCAAAATAACTTGTTTCATGAAGAGATATTTTCCATCTAGCCTCCCCAAATTAAGATAAAAATAATATGTAGTCTAACATACTTTTTAAATAATGTTTAATTCGACACAATGCTTTTTGCTAACCCCAAACCCCCACACGAGCGAGCGTTTTGAACTAGCTGATTCGAGCTAAACAAGATAAACATTGTGTTCGAGTTAACCTAATACACATCCGCTTAAAGTCTTGTATCTGTTGGGGGTCTCAAACTCTAGACCTTTGGCCTAATAAATTTGCCCCTTACCGCTAAAGAAATTAGGGTGGATTCAACACGGATATGAATGTACATATAATGACATTAGTTTAAAATGCTGACTTTATAAATTAAAATAATGACTGCCGTATCATCATTAGTGGTGATGTGATAGTTAAAAACATCGAGTTATGTTGAATCTCGTGTAATTGTTAAAGGTATAACATGACTGTTGGACCAATCATTGTTTTTTAAACTAAGGTGAATCTAATATATATATATATATATATATATATATATATATATATATATATATATATATATATATATACAGTCGTGCTCTTGTGTGGATTAGTCCGCATTTTAACAATGCGAACTGGATATGTGTCACCTGGCGGTGAGCCCAGAAAAGAGAGAGAGAGTGCCTATAATTTAGGCGATAATTTCTAGGCGCACCTTTAGGTGACACATGTCTGGTCCGCATTCTTAAAATGCGGACTAGTCCGCACAAGAGCATTATTATATATATATATATATGTATATATATATATACATATATATATAAAGTTTCCTGTAAGCACTCTTTATAGTGCAGTCACGGTACATACCATTTTTTTAAAATAATAAAAAAATAATTTTTTTTTTATGAAACTTCATGGATATGATGTCCATGGGTAGAAGATCATATCAAATTTTTTTCATCAAAAAATTCAATAAAAAAACTTATGAGATGAGGTGATATGTAAAAAAATGGTATAAATACGCATTTTCAACCGTTGAAATATTGGATCGAGGCCACCCACTTTATTGATTGAATTTTTTGATGAAATTTCATGTATATGATCTTTTCACTGTCAAGATCATATTCATGAAGTTTCATAAAAAACTTAAATGAAAAAGTGGGTGAGATGATCCCCAACATTTCAATGGTCGAAAATGCATATTTATACTATTTTTTACATATTACCTAATCTCAACGTTTTATTTATTAAATTTTTTGATGAAAAAAATTGAAAATGATCTTCTCACCGTGGAGGGCATATCCATGAAGTTTTATCCAAAAGTTTATTTTTTTACTAATTAAAAAAAATGGTATATACCGATGTCTGCACCATAAGGAGTCCTTATAGGAGTCTCTCTCTCTCTCTCTCTCTCTCTCTATATATATATATATATATATATATATATATAGGGAGAGGTTCACAAGTGGACCAAAAGAATGGACTTTTTAATGGACTTGACAAAAAAGACTAATAAGTCTCGGTTATTGGGTGCCGCTAGCGCGGACCCATTACAACAAGGAATTAAAATTAGTGGGTTATTAGTCTTTTTTGTTAAGTCCATTAAAAAGTCCATTCTTTTGGTCCACTTGTGATCCTTCTCCTATATATATATATATATATATATATATATATATACATGACAATTCTCACCTAGATCATGAGCTATACATCCTTCATACATCGCACCTAATTATACACTTTAAAAAACTTTTTTTTCAAATTCTTTATTTTTCTCTTAAAATTAACATTCCAATAAGCCTATGTTAAAAAAAACTTAGGTCGAAAAATATTATGTAGTTATTTTTAAAAAACTGCTCAAATAAGGTTTGAGCTAGCATTGTTTTATGGATTTTTCAAAAGTAGCTACAAAATTTATTTTGACCTAGTTTTTTAAATATGAGTTGATTAAAAGATTAATTTCAAGAGAAAAATAAAAGATTTTGAAAAAAAATTCTTAGGACCTAGAATTAGGTGTGATTTCTGATGTGATGTATACATCATGATGTAAGTGTGATTTTCCTATTTAAAAAAAATAGTCAAACTATGACCGTTATTTTGTTAAAAACTGACATAGTTTGATTGATTTTTTTAAAATAGTCAACAAATTTATTTTAAGTTGATTTTTGTGGTGAAATCTCTTGAAGTATTTAAATACCATACAAAAAAAATCAAAACCAATATATATATATATATATATATATATATATATATATATATATATATATATATATATAGAGAGAGAGAGAGAGAGAGAGAGAGAATTATTATTTTTTAAGTAAAGTCACCAAACACACTAAAAAAAATGTTACAATTAGCATAATTCTTCTATTTTCAATTTATATTTTTGGAAATGCACAAGTAGCATTAGAGCAGCTCGAAGTAATTGGGTACTCATATTCTCAAGTTAATTCTACTCCCACTCATTAGTAAAATAGAGTTATCTATTTTTTAACCTCAATTTTGAGTTATTGTGGCTGTGTTAATATATGGGTTGGGTTTTTACCCGATGCCGATATTCGCCCACGATAAATATGAATTATCCATTTTGTATCAGATAATTCATTATTATATTAGATAAATCTATTAGATAATTAGAGTCCAACTTTAGTTGGCTTAGGATTCTTATATTTTTCTAATATATATATATATATATATTAGGGGAGTCAAATATGGGTGTGCATCAATAGACAATCAATTTGGTATTAATATGATTTTCTCTCTCCTCCTGCACTCTCTCTCTCTTCAAAATTTCGTGGGTCTCTCTCTCTCTCTCTCTCTCGGTTCATCATGCAAGAACTTTGGATTTGTGATCGTGAAGATCAAAGGGGCAACTCTCGTAGCGAATTCAGACATTCACGAGTCGCAAAGCATACACGGAGGAAGAACAAGAGTGCGTATCAGATATCTCGGTGTTCGACAGGAGTTTACATTCCGCAAATAAGGTAATCCTCAAACCCATATGTGCTACGTGTATATATAATGTCAAAATTTTCTTTCAGGCTGGAATTTAGTTTGACGGGTGGGGGTAAATTTAGGCATCAAGCATCTATACTATTGCCTTTAATTATGAACTTTTTAGTTTGAATTATATTTCTTGTCACCCTCTTTTTTATAGGAACAGGCTCCTGAGCACGTTCGAGTATGTATATTAAGTTTACACAATGATTTTTGACATAGTAAACAAATTATATTTGAGTTAACTTTTTGGATCAAAAATCAAAAAGTCCCTCAAATATTTTTTTAATACACTTTTACTCCAAGCATTTTATTTTGTATCAAAAAGTCTCTTATTCTCTTATCTTTAAAGGTCCGTGCAAAATAAAAAGGCTTGGACTAAATGTGTATTAAAAAAAAGTTCGAGGGACTATTTGGTATATGCCTCCCAATTTTTTTATGTGGTATTTAAATATTTTAAGTAAAAAAAACTTTTTTACTATTTTAAAAAAATCGGTCAGACTTTAACCGCTTTAAAGCACTTTAAAAGCTTCAAATGTTCGACGCTTTTTTTTTAAAATAACAAAATATATTTTTTTAAGCAGATTTTTTTATATGGGTCTCTTGATATGTTTAAATATCACATAAAAAAATTCAACTAAAAAATATTTTTTTAATATTTAAAAAAAATATATTTACACCAACAAGTATGCAAACTTGGTGTGCACAAAAATCTGTCACCTTTTTTATGTATATAAAAAGAAGAAAGACAATAGTATGACATCAAAATCATTGTCCTGTCCAACCTTTATATTTGAGAGAGGAATTGTTCTACACCGACACAAATTTGCGATACATTTTGTGCGATACAGTGACGTATTGCATTCATATTGATAAATGTCGCTGGCACAAATCTATATCAATAATCAATCACGATGCGACACTTCAATATATCGTAAATTTGTGTCAATCTAGCATTTTTGTCTAGAGAAATGTTACTTGACGTTTAACTAATGCCCAAAGGTCTCCAATGGTCTTTGCGTTCTAATAATAAACAAGGAGTCGTTAAATTGCGATACCCATCTCAAGATTCGTAAATCAAATTCTTGCATTTCAACAAAAACAATTTTGATGTCTTCTCCAATTTGAAATCAAAGTAACCTAAGAATGAAGACCTTACTTGAGATACATGGAATTCATGGTCTGTGCTCCTCTACCAGCTGCAGCTGCCATATTACACTCTCTCTCTCTCTTGAATGGACAGTGACTTGGATGCTGCAACCCATACGATTTCTCTCTTTTATACCGGGAATTATTGGGTAAGGCCAATTTGGTTTCCCAAGATAAATGGCTTTAGGCGTTTGAGCTTACGTCATTGCCTGTGCAGAATGTTAGCTAAGGATCATATAACAACATGCAGTTTCCAGAAAATAGGAAGGTCCATGCTTTTGCAACGAGACATGGACCCCATCTTTATTATGGGCTACCTAAGCCTTAACCAGTTCTCACCTGCAATGAACTTTTTTTCGCTAAACTGCACGTTTGTTTTTCCTTAAATATTTATTTCTTTAATTTTAGAATTGGCTTCTAAAATAGCGTGTGTGATTATTATTTCCTTGTTGTAACTTTAATTACTTGTCCAAATTGCTTGCATTCGTAAAGTGTTAACAACTCATCTAATGAATATTCAAACACCAGTTTTATAATTTTAAAAATAAATTCTTGTACATTTGTAGTAGCGAAAGGGGCTAAGAGCATTTAAAATGATTGAGAAAGATCCCAGCACAAATGACAACTTTACCTTAAACTGAGCTCGCTAATCGGTGCAAAAAATGTTTCTGAAAAGGAATTGTGTGCTCCGCTAACCCTGTTAGCTCCACTGAAGATAACATATCTGCTAAAATTAAGGGGGAGATAAAGTCGATTAACAAGGGATAACTATGACACTAATGACAGTCGAAGAAACTCTATGAGTTCCCACTATAAATGTAAACCTCGCCCCTAGGAAAAAGGGGAATGTAATCACGAGTGTTGAAACTTTGTAAATAAAAGAAGAAGAACCACTCATGGACGAGGCACATTGCCAAACCACGTACATCTTGTTCTTCTGTGTTTGTGTGTGATTTTTCTATTTCCTAGATTGGTTTGCCTTGAAACTTGATGAGTAGGACTTTTCCACTTATAATTGGCGTCATTTGTGTGAAACAATTTCTTTTCTCAATCTTACTAGCCAACAATAATCAAATCATGTATCATTCACACGTCGAGCACTTGCAATCTCATGATGATCATCATGATTATCGCACTGAACACATCCCGCCCAGGGCCAAATCCATTGCAAGGATCCACAAAGGCCTAAGTACCCCAAGATCTCGCTACCGTTATCGTGAGGAGCAAACGGTGGAGAGAAATGATCCAACACGGTTTAATAAAATAATATGGCTCATAAACACTTACGAGTTATGCCTTCGCAAGCAAGATGTAACTATACGCCATCAATAGGATGAGAATGCTCGCCTCTAGTGCGGTATGGACAGGATAGAGCAGGAGATCCTCAAGGATAAGTGTAGACACCAAAAGATCGCATGCACCCCTATCCCTTAAGCAGGAAAAACTTGTAGTCGAGGAAGGAGTTTGCGACGCGATCTAAACCACTCTCAACAAATGAGATCATAAGAAAGGGGAGATTAACCTAGTAGTCTCCATGGAAAGAAAACCTTTGTAATCTTATACGGAGGGAAATAGATAACCACCCAACTCATTAAGGAGCCAAAACTACCAAGGAGTTATTCGAAAGAGTTGTTGTCAGCCAGATGAAGTCGTCGTTTACTCGGTCAATTAAAGACTCTGAATCGTCGAAGAAATTCACTGCCTCAGTGTTCAAAATATATGTTAGGAGAATAAATCCCACCGACCATGTTCACTAGTACCACCAGGCCATGACACTCTCTAAACAACAACAAACCTTTTATGTACCAAATATTTCCCTAGAGTTTGGGGGATGTAATGCAAAAGAGGCCCGGGAATATACCTCATAGACCCATCTCATATTTCAAACAGCTCACGAAGTCCTTCATCACGACGTTAATTACAAGCAACATCCACCCAAAGAGGTTGGATTCTCTCATCATGCTGACGAAGAAACCGCAGGAGACCCTACGCGATATTGAAATATTTATAATGAGGTAGGAGACTGCTCCAGAAAAGTTACAGCGGCCTCATCTATGATAGGTTTTCAAAATAATCCCACGTTATTCCATTCCCTAAAAAAAAGAAAGCGACAATATAAGGTCGAGGATCGAAAATACATCAAAGCTGAAGATATAGTCATGAGAAAAATTAAGGATAGTGTCTAGATGATCAAGAATGGATACAAAGGCGTTACTCCAAAAAAAGGGGCAAAAAACATAATGGCGGGTAAAAAGGAGACGAGATCCCAGTAAAGCTCATCGTGCCATCAATATAGTCTTCGAGGTGCCAATATAGATCTTGACTAAGATCAAGGACCAAAAATATTTTCAAGTGGATAAGAAATATGGCATGAGACCCTTCCAAAAGGAACACCGCCCTAAGATGTATATGATGTTACTACAACAAGGAACACGGACACCTAAGATTTATTACAAGGAACACGGACACAAGAATTACTATTTAAAAAAAATAGGTCCGCAAAGGTCCTCATTTAAGGACCTCAGAGGAGCCTATATATATATATATATATATATATATATACGAGAACATCTCATAGAAACTTATATATATAATGTGTGTGTATTTTGAGTGTTAACAATTAAGATGATGTTTTATGCTTAGCATGCATATATTTTAGTTATCACTTTAAAAGGCATTCACTAATTAAAAAATTAAATCGAATGAAACTACCATGTAAGCATGATTATATCAAATGAAGAAATTAAAGAAAGAATACAACCTAGTGGGGGAATGATTGAGATATTGTTATGTATGGAAGAAAATAGAAGATGGTAGATAATAAATGAAAAGACATATGTTAGTTCATGACTAGCCATAAACCTTAAGCATGCGCCAATTTATAAATAGGCATAACCATTAATATATGTCTATTCATGAACTAACACGACCATTAGTATAATGTTTATTCATGAAATGGAATGAATAAGTCTATAAATGGATATCATCAAACCATTTTTTGGCTTAGAATTTTTTAGATTATTCTATCCATTCTCTATTCTTTTGATCTTTAAATTTTATTTTCACAAGTTTTAGATAAAAATATCATGATTGCTACGTAAAAATTTATTGGAAGGAATGGGAGAGTGGAGGTCTTTTCAGTGGGGGAAATCGAAAAGAGAGAGAGAGAGAGAGAGAGAGAGAGGGGGGGGGGAGATTAGAAGGCTGCAATGGTTAATTAATTATGAGGGGGAGGGGAGGAAGGGGGAGAGGAGGATTATTAATTCTAATGAAGAAGTGAATTATTTCATGGAATGTTAAGGGGTTAAATGACCTTGACTAGAGAAATATTGTTATGCAAGCGATTTCTTTATAGAGATCAAATGTCGTGTGTTCACAGGAGACAAAAACAAGTAAGATGAGTAAAGACGTGGCCCATGGCATTTGGGGGATAGTTGAGTAGAGTATTGTACTCTTGACTCTTGTGGTGCTTCATGGGGTGATTTTATGGGATTAAAGAGTTGTGGAGTTGATGGATAGTCTGGTAGGGATTCAGTCGTTGCCTTGTTTGTTTAAAGATGTCGAAGACAGGTTTGTGTGGAGCTTTTCGAGGGTGTATGGGTCGATGGATGATGCAGTTATATGGGATCTTTGGGAAGAGATATGTGGGGTTAAGGGGGTTTAGGGAGTCCCTTAGTGCATGAGCGGGGATTTTAATGTGATTTATTTTATGTGGGATAATAGGGGTAAAGATTGCCTAGACCGATGAGGGAGTTTTCAGAGTTCATTGATGGCATGGAGTTGGTGAATAGGCCACTTATGGGAGGCCCTTTTACTTAGTCTAGTAATAGGGACCCACCTTAGTGGTCTTAGTGATTAGTTTAAAAATCGTTAGATTGGGAGGAGCACTTTCCAGGAGCGACGCAGTTAGGATTATCGAGAGTATTTTTTATCATGTCCTGGATGAGGTGGAGGATCCCTTATCGATTTGAGAATATATGGTTGAAGGAAGAGGGTTTAATAGAGAGAGTGAAGATGTGGTGGGATGGTTATCATTTGGAGGGAACCATGGGCTTCATATTGGCAAAGAAGCGGGTCTTTTCTTAAGCAGAACCTAAAAAGGTGGAATAAAAAGAGATTTAGGAATGTGAGGGAATCCATCATTAGAGGTCTTGAAGAGATTAAGGATCTCAATGTTAAGGAGGCGAAGGGTTTTTCTCCTAGAGAATAATGGTTGAGGAAAGACGTGAGAAAAGTGGAATTGGGGTGAAATATGATTCAGGAGAAGATTTGTTAGAGACAAAAGCCTCGAGCTTTGTACTTGAAGGGAGGAGATAGGAACACCAATTTTTTTCACAAAATAGCCAACTTCCACTGTAGATTCAATCATATAGGGAAGGTAATGGCGGTCTGGATGGAGTATACCGCAGAAGTTGAGATTTTATCGGAGGTTAAGGAATTCAATGGATCTTTTTTCTTAAAAGAGGAGGAGTGTATACCATCGCTAGATGGATTTGAGTTTGGGGCTATATTGAGGGAGAGTAATGAGGATTTGGAGAGGCCTTTTTCATAGTAGGAAATGGTTTTAGAATTGAAGTGTATGAGGGGGATAAGGCATCGGGACCATGTGGATGCTCGATGGATTTATTCCAGTTATGTTGGCCGATGGTGCAAAATGATGAATTAGCCTTTTGGGGGGGGGGGGGGGGGGGTCATGCGAGTGATAGATTTCAACGAAGATTGAATTCTTTCTTTATTAATTTGATCCAAAAAAAAAAGGGTGGTGGATGTGAGGGATTTTTTGTCAATTAGTTTGGTAGGAAGCATCTATACGTTATTGGTTAAGGTGTTATCAATCAAACCAATGAGGGTTTTAGATCCCATTATATCTGAGTCCCTGAGTGATTTTATTAGGGGGCGAAGATAAATCTTGTACATAGCTTTAAAGGGTAATGAATGTGCAGAGGGGAGAATAAGAAGTTGGGTACTAGTACTTGTGCGTAAACTTGATATAGAGAGGGCTTATGACTATGTGAATTGGCATTTTTTTATTTGCTTAGGAGAATGGGGTTTGATCAACGGTGGCAGTTATGGATGAAGAGTTTCATTACCACTGTTAAGTCTTCGGTGCTGGTGAATGGATCACCAGAGGGCTTCTTTTAAAGTTCACGAGGGTCACAATAGGAGGATCCACTCTCACATTTCTTTTTATTTTATTGATTGAGGGGTTAAGTAAATTTTGGCAATAGTGGTAGAGGCAAGTAGGTTAAGTAGTTTTGAGGTGGGGAATCAAAGAGGCACTATATGTCGAGAATCCCATGTTTTATTTGACAATGACACTATCATTATTTATAGAGGGGATAAGGCTAAAGTAAGAAATCTCAAGTTCATTTTGATGAGTTTTGAGGCAGTTTCAAGGCTACATATCAATGTGGGCAAGTGTAAGATGATTCCGGCAGGGGCGGAGGGTGTCAATGTTCTGGAAGAGGTGATTGGATGTAATTTGGATTCTTTACCATCTACTTATTTGTGACCTCCATTGGTGGCTTCGTTATCCGATTACTGAGAAGGTGGAGAAGAGGTTGACGAGATTGGGTAAATTGATATTAATAAAGATTACCCTTTCTAGTTTACTGCCTTAATACCTATCCATACTTCCATTAGTATCTTCCGTTAGTGGAAATTTGGATAGGTTAATAAGGAACTTCTTTTGGTGTGGGAACGAAGATGGATTCATGCATAGTTTAGTGAGTTGGGAGATATACAAACCGGTGAGGAAGGGAGGAATAAGAGTAAAAAAATTGATTTGTTTCAATAAAGATTTTTTGGGAAATTAGTTGTGGAGGTTCTCGGTTGAGATATAGAAGTTATGGATAAATTTGGTGGTGGAGAGTTTTGGGTTTGGTCACAATGGGTGAGGATCAGGTGAAAGGCAATTCCCACACGGGGTGGGGCTGTGGAGGAACATTGCAGGGGGGTGGAAGGGTTCCTTAGATACTTCCTTGCGCACGAGGAATGGGGAGAGGGTCAGGTTTTGGAGAGATATTTGAGGGGAAGATCGATCATTAGAAGATATGGTTATTTCACATAGAGAGTGAGAGGAGAGGATCGGTGATGAGATATATTTGGACGGATAGAGACAGGATGGGATGGAATTCTAGGTTTGGAATGAGGCTCAGGGATTGGGAGTTGGAGGAGGCGGAGGATATGTTTGATTAGTTGGGTGGGAGGGGTTTTCCTCAGGGTGGGGGGAGGATTGTGTATGGTGGAGGAGCGATAAGAAATGGGTATTTTGGTGCGATCTTATTATGGGGAATTTATAGACAGATGAGGGGTTGACTTTCCTTAGAGAAGCATTTGGAATATGCGTGCTCCACCAAAAGTAGATTTCTTCACCTAGACATTAGTAAGACAGGCAATCGTGATGACAGATGGGATAATGAAGAGAGGAAGGTGCATGTCAAGTAGGTGTTGGATGTGTAAGCAGGCCGAGAAAATGGTCAATCATTTTTATTGCATTGTTGGGTTGTTAGAGGATTATTGGATTGTTGGGTTTTTAGAGGATTATTGGAGATCATTTATTCCATTATTAGGGTTGAAATGGGTGTCTGCCAAGTTATTGAGAGGTGAGATGAAGTTTGGGGTTAGATGGCGAGGGGGCGAGGTATGGTCCGTGTGGAAAATAATTCGTTTATGCCTTTTTAGATGATTTGGATTAAGGGATAGGAGGTGCTTTGAGGGAAAAGAGACTGAGACGGAAAGACTTCAATACGCTCTTTTGTGCTATTCGCATGTGTGGTTCAAGGAAGAGTCATGTTCTATACTCCAGTGCTTGTTAAAGTTTTTGTGTTAGTTGGGGATGGGTAACTGATTATTGGTTTCTTAGATATTATTTGGTGTTGAGGGGTGGATGGGATGGGCTTTGTCTCCCTATCCCCATTTTTTTATTTTCAGTCTCCCGTCCAATCTTTGAATACCTCTTGTATACGGGATTACGCCCTCTTAGGTGGCTTCTTTTAATACATTTTGCTTACTTATGAAAAAAATTGCAAGAACCCGCTAGCGAACTAATATCGTGGGGTAAATAAGACATTTAGCAAAGTATTTCTTCATGTCTCAATCTGCTATATAATTCGACTCTACTATTTTCTTTAACAAACACTACTTGAGTTAATGTTGGGAATTCAACGGGGGTGTTAGAGTAGTAATAGTCCTACTAGTATTATAAGGGTAGTATTCGTATTACATATTATATATTTTAAGGCATTTGTACTTAATTGTAATAGGAGTAGTAATCCACTTTTTTATAAGCTGAAATTGTGTTTTTTTATATTGAAACTAAAGATTAAAATTAGAATTTCAAGTGTGAAATTCTAATCTGGAAAAATACATTTTTCATTAACCTCCGAATGAATATATTTAGTCAAACTCAAATTTAGTGCTCAAATTCAGGAAGACTTTAACTTCATGATTCAATTATATCATATTTATCTTTTATATATGTTCTTATGATTTTGCATAGGAAAACTCTATGTAGGTCTAAATTTAGGACTTCATGGGAATTTAATGTTTATGTGGTAACCACGTATTATTTTTTATATCACTATTATTCATATTACATAATTCTCAAACTTGAATTGGCAAATACAATATAAAGTATTTATCTTTCTTCCCTTTTTTCTTCTGCAAAGTTTACGGATAAGACATTATAAGTTCAAAAAAAAATTGATGTCTTAGAGATGCGATTGATTATTTAATTGGTGTGAATTCACATTCATTAAATGATGTGGGTTAGCGTCAGCGACACTAACCAATCACATCTATAAAACATCAAAATTTTAATATCATAGAGAAATCGAAAGTTCTTCCTATAAACCGAGAGACCATAAAACTTTATTCACTTCTCATGCAACCAAATTTACGGTTAAGCTTATTTTTACTCTCCATACAAAAGGCATTCACTTTCTTCTCCTCCGATTCGGGTATCTTTGTTAATTTGGTGGCTTGAGTTGTACACCCATATTGGAAATGAATTCACTGAATAGGTGATGGCAATGGGAGGCCCTTCCCATGACTTTGGGAAAATCCAATGATAAAAAATGAGTAATAATATTCTTAACGGGTTCAAGTATCGGTTTAGTACCAAATTCACTTTATTTGATTGTACATTAGTGGAACCTACAACATTTCCTGATGGGATCCACATCATAGTACAAACAAATAAAACAGTATCGGTACTAAATCGATACTAACACCCGATGTGTCTAACATTTTCCATAAAAAAATTGGTCTGTTATTATCCTTTATGCCCTTTTGGTAGCCTGTGGATCCTGCACTTTTTGTGTCCCCTATAGCTTCTTTATCCTTGTTATCGGTGTTGTCACAACCTCTACAAATTAGCATGTCAATACAAAATCAATTTAAGTGTTCTCCATCCTACTATCATAGAGATGCAATTGTCTGTCTTATCCTTTACCTCGAGTCATGTACTATCTCTCACATACACACTACAAAAGTTAAATTATGAATAAAATAGTTATCTCCGCCTTTGTTATTTAAGAAAACAACTCCAACCTTACTTTTTTCCCTATTTATTTTATTTACCCAAAGTTAAATTTGAAAAAAAAACTAAAATATATGTTTTTAAAGTGACTTTTTTTTATGAAAATGAGAAAGTGGTGTAAGAGTCTATTTGGAAAAACAATTGCATATCACATAACCGAATGGGTTTTAAACAAAGAGGAAATGGGGAAAATAACTTGTGTTTGGGAATTTCAAATTCATAACTTGTAAAACTTGAATTGAAAATATTTTAATTTTAATTTTCAAGGCAGGGAATTAGGTTTCTTAAATTACACTAGGAAGCGCGGATATGGATATGCCTACTACATTTGATCCAATATGCAAGCAAGAATACGACAAATCTTAAAAAATTAAAATACGATATGATGGAGATGGAGTAATAAAATAATTGGTTTTGTGACTTTAATACCCTGTTAACATCAATTATCAATTATCAATCATTAGATTGTGTTAATTCTTTATTTGAATAACAAATTTGATTTGGACTCTGAAATATAAACATAAAAAACATGTTCTTTTATGTTTGAATTAACCTATAAATTAACATGTTAAGTCAAATTTACTCTTAAAATTCAGAGGCAATTATACCTCTTAATCATTGAGAGACAAAAATGTAGTCATTAAACACATTATTTATTTAAAAAACTAAATAGTATTTGGTATTTGTTAAATATTAATGGCTTAAACTTAATGTCCAAAAACAAGCAATCCCTTAAACTAAGTACTTCGGCGTAATTCTTATTATTTTTGCCTCGTATCCATTAGATTTAAAAGACATGAGCCTACCTCTTAAAAAGAAAAAAATATAGAATATAAAAAAATAAAAGTTAACAAAAATAAGAAGACAATACTCTTAGTGTTGTCAATTCGTGTTTTTGAGCTGTGTTTTGGCAGACATGTCATGATACGACAATAATTTTTTACACGAACACTTCGTGTGTGTTTTCATCTAACATGAACACGAACTGTATAGAACAGGACACATCACGACTAATACGATTTCTTCAATTTTGCACGCAATTATATATGATTAGACACAATAATCTGAATAAAAACATTATTAACACGACAAGACACAATATCATGAATAACACGAATCATAATTCTGAAACGAATATGACGCGACTTTGTGTCAAAAAGACCCGTCACGACACGACATATCGTGTTAATTTCAAGTCAATTTTGTGTCGTGTTTTCGTGTTATTTCTAACATTATCACCCCTACTACATATTAATGGAGGGGAAGGTGCGATGTTTTTATTTGAAGCACCTTATACCCTTGACTCACTTGAGTCTGTATTGTATAAGTGTTAATCTAGTTTGGAAATAGTGACAAAATTATGTCTTTCCTAGAAACCAAAGAACCTTAGAGATTGGTTTCCAAATTATTCCTCTTGATTGATTGATCTAGGTATATTTACCAACACTCACACACATTAGAATTGCATTCATACATTTCATATTGCATATAATTGTATGTATACATGTTTAGTGTGTTTAAATCCCTAAAATTGATTCTTAATATTTTTTGGGGAATTTAATAAAGTTTTAAAATAAGGTTTTTATTAATTATAATTTGGTTTTAAAAGTTTTGGGGTCAAACTGCTATTTTGGTTTATTGGTTTTATTGGCTAAAAGTTCACTTGGGTAGAATCCGAAAGCGCCAGAGACTATAAGGCATGCTGTGTAATTATTTTTAGACACGCGTGTATCATCCAATCTCATGCCTACACCTGTCGAGCTATAATCGTTCCAAATTGTGTTTTTTGTGTGAGACGATTGCTGTGTGTTATTTCAACCCTTGGATTAGATTTAATCGATGACCTGCATGCATTCTTATACAATCCTGGTGAAACCAATTTGAGCCAATCAGAAGCATTTTAATCACCGCCTTTGTTTAAACCATTGGATCAAAGTCAATCCTCCAAGACCAGATCGTAGCCCTTGATTTTGGTCTGTATTCTCGAATCTTCTCAGCCTCCTATAAAAGGAACCCTACCCTCAGCCATCTGAGATTTTTGCCACTTTGTTCATTAGAGTGATAAAGAGAGAAGAGAGAGAGAGAGAGAGAGAAAGAGAACAAAGTTAGGAAACCCTAACCCAAAATCGTCCAAAACTATTTCCAAACCCTAACCTCTTTCAAAAATAGTATATACCAAAAAAACCTTGAGTGTTTGAGAGATTTTGAGTGATTAATTTGATTTGATTTTAAGAAAAGAGTTTCCTCAAAAAACAGTTCGAAGTTACTTAAATAGTTTAATTTTATATTAAACGTCTTTAGTAACAGCATTTCAATTGGTATCAGAGCTTTGTAAACTTCTTTTAAAAGATCATGTGTTTCTGAAATTGTTTTTTGAAAATCAAACATGGATGAGAAAAATGAAAGATTTGGTAACTTGACCAGACCTTCTATCTTTGATGGAACTAATTTTCTTATTGGAAAGTAAGGATGATTTCTTTCATTCAAGGAACTTTAGGAGATGATGTCTGGGACATTGTTGAAAATAGTTACATTTATCCTACTAAACCAGCCACTGAAGGAAGTAATGAGAGGATTAAGAAAGCATTAAGTGAGTTCACACAAAGAGAGAAGAAAGTTTCTCGCAACAATAACAAAGAAAAGAATGCCATATTTATGTCCATAAATGAACATGAGTTCAAAAGAATCTCATCCTGTACCACTTCTAAGGAAGCTTGGGACACTTTGGTTACTGCTCACGAAGGTGACACTAGAGTTAAGGCTGCTAAAACACAAATGCTCATTCAACAGTATAACTCTTTAATTATGTCTGATTCTGAGTCATTTGATGACTTTTATATGAATTTGACTGATATTGTGACCAAACTGCATGCTAATGGGATAACATATGACAAACATGAAATTGTATCTAAAATTCTGAGATCATTACCACAGAAATTTGACAACAAAAGATATGTTATTGAGGAAATGAGTGACCAAAATCTCACTCCTGAGTTACTCAGTAGTAAACTGAGAACTGTGGAAATGGAATTAGAATTTAAGAAACAATTGACCCAGTCCCATAGGAAACAGACTAGTTCCAATCTGAGTTTTTCTTCTAAGCTGATTAAGCCTGAGCTTAACATCCCTAACTATGACACTGATGAGGAATGTGACAGAGAGTTTGGACAATCAGATTGACTTAATGTCAAAACAGTTTAAGAAAATTATAAAGTTTAGAAATAACATGGAGAACAAATAAGGCAAGTCCAATTATCCATCTCACTCTAATCACAAACCTCATGAGAAAGGTCAAGACAAACATCACAAGGACATTCATGCTAGACCTAACAAAGACCTTAAGAAGATTGAATGCTTTAGATATGGAAAACTAGGACACATTGCACAAGACTGTAGAGTTAATTTGAACACTCACAATAAACACACTAGGGCAAACATTTGCAAGACATGGGATGATACAAGCGACTCTGAAAATGAGGAACTTGAGTCATCTGATGCTTTTGATCCTTGCATGTCTTTCTTTGCTAAGATAATTTACAATGATGATATGCCTATGTATGAGAATGATGATAGTATCACTACTCCTGCTGTTGTGAATCATGCTACTACTGGTTTAGATGCTTTACTCTCTGAGAATATTGTTAGCTCAACCACGGGGTGTGTGAGTCAAAGGGAATGCGATAATGAAAATGTCCATGGCTGCGTGAGTTTAAGAAATGAAGCCTTAGGGGTCACTTCACATACTACACTTAGTGAATCGGAAGATGAAGACCTCCTTGATATTCACACACTTTATACGAAAACTCTCAAGAAAAGCACTAGACTAGAGAAGATAGTGAAAGATCTCACTAAAAAGCTAGAAGATCTAAGTCTGATGGTCAAACTTAATGCTGAAGAGTATACTACCTAATGTCTTACTCATGAAAGTGAAATCAAAATGTTTGATCAAAAACTGAAAGATTTGACTGAAACAAATAAAACTCTGGAGAAAAAATACAAAGGGACATTGTTAGTATTGGAACAAACAAAAGAGAAGACAACAACAGTTTTCAAAAAATTTATAAAATTTGAAAATAACTCAAACTGTTTTGATGGTTTTGTTGTTGAGTCAAAAATCAATTCTGATGATCAAACTGGAATAGGGTTTTGCCCCAATTTAAAGACACAAACAAAACCTTTTGAATCTATTAAGTTTGTGTCAGGAGGCAAAAGACCTATAGAAACTTGCCCAGACTTTCATTCTCTGAAAACTAATTTTGATTCAAAGCATCAAAAGTTTGATATTGGGGAATCAAGTTACTCCAAACATGAAAGTTCACTTAAGGCTAAATATGTCTGCCCCTCTATTAGGAAGAGTGAATCTACTTTCAAAACTGCTCTATCTAGGAATAGGGTTCAACCTCAAAATTCCTTAAAGCCTATGTTTAGAGACTTTCCTAAGGATATGCCCTCTTCAAGCAATCTTTATTGCTCCTACTACGATATATACGATCATTCTTTTGATAGATGCTATGCTAGAAGACTAGTTAAACCTGTCTGTAATCCTCATATCTATCAAAACTTTAGCTATTCTAGGAGAAGTCGTAACAATTATATTCTGCCTAGACAACCAGACAAAAACTCTAACTATAGGAAGAGAAAGACCAAACCTAAAAGAACATTCCCTAAAAGGATTCTTAAACACTTTCCTAAACCAAATGCTCATGTGTTTCATAAGATTCAAAATCATGCGCAAAACATTTTTCAACAAAAATCGAATGCTCGCAAATTTTATCAATTGAGAGCAAATAAGCGCAAAATGAAAACAAGAGCAATTTGGGTTAGAAAAGATGATCTGTTACCCCAGATTAAGTGTAACATTGTTATTACTGCTTTAAAAGCTGAACACACATCTTCTGGTTGGTATTTAGATTCTGGATATTCAAAACACATGATTGGTGATGATACAAAACTCTTAAACAAAACCAGCTTTGCTGGAGGAAAAGTTATTTTTGGTGATGGAGTATCATCTCAGATCATAGGTAAAGGAACACTCTAAGAGAAAGGACTTCCTGTTCTTCAAAATGTTCTTCTAGTCAAAGGTCTTAAGTCTAATCTACTTAGCATCTCGCAATTTTGCGACTCATATCATACTGTTACCTTTTCAAAAAACAATTGCAAAATTTTAAATGAAAAGGGTGAATGCATATTTACAGGATTCAGGACTCCTGACAATTGTTATACTGTCATGAATAGTTCTGAAAACTGTAATGTTGCTAGAATGGATGACAATGAGATATGAAATAACATGATGGGTCACATAAATTACAATAATCTTAGTAGATTGACTTCTCAAGAAATAGCTAGAGGATTTCCAAAAATCAAACTGATTTCTAATATTATCTGTGGTTCCTGTCAGGAAGTAAAAATTGTTAAGGCACCTCATAAGAAAGTCAAAGATATCCTTACCTCTAACCCCTTAGAGCTCATACATATGGACCTAATAGGTCCCTCTCAAACTGTTAGTCTCTGTGGACACAGTTACATTCTTGTTATGGTTGATGACTTCACTAGATTTACTTGGGTAGCCTTCTTAAAATAAAAGTCTGACACTTTTCAAACTTTCTTAAAAATACTTCTTCGGATTGAAAATGAGGACGCTCAAGTAAATATAATTTGTAGTGATAGAGGTGGAGAATTCAAAGACACCGGAATAATAGAGTATTGTGACTATAATGGTTACAAACATGAGTTTAGTGCTCCTAAGACTCCTCAATAAAATGGTATCGCCGAGAGAAAGAATCGTACTCTTCAAGATATGGCACGTGTTATGTTACATGCCAAGAGTTTACCTAAATATTTTTAGGTAGAATCTATTCGTATTGCGTGTCACATTATCAATAGGGTCTATCTTAGAAAGAATTAGAAACAAGCTCCTTACGAGCTTTGGTATAAGAAAAAACCCAATCTTAAATACCTTAGAACCTTTGGTAGTACTTGTTATGTCTGCAAAGATAGAGAATACTTATCCAAATTTGAGAGTCGGGGAGATAAAGCTATTTTTCTAGGATACTCGCCTAACAGTAGAGCCTACCGTGTTTATAATCTTCGCACTAAGACCATGATGGAATCCATAAATGTAATTGTAACTGACACTACTGTAGAGAGTAAGACTGGTGAATCAACTATTGTGGAAGAGCCTACAAATGTTTTAGAAAATAAATCTCCATAAATAAATGATTCATTACCAATTGAGACACCTGAAGTACCTAACTGGGTTTCTAAAGACCATCCCATAGATAACGTTGTTGGTAATCCTAGTGAGCCTATGCATACAAGATCTCAATTAAGAAATTATGCTCACTATTCATGTTTTGTTTCCCTTGTGGAACCAAATAATGTAAATGAGGCATTGAATGACTCTCACTGAATTTCTGCTATGCAGGAAGAACTTATTCAATTTGTAATTCATGATGTTTGGTATCTTGTACCTAGGCCTAATCACAAAAAGGTTATTGGCACACGTTAGATATTTAATATTAAATCTAATGAAAGTGGGATAATCATTAGAAACAAAGCTAGATTAGTTGCTCAAGGATATTCTCAAATTGAAGGAATAGATTTTAACGAAACTTTTGCTCCTGTTACTCGTTTAGAAATTGTTCGTCTTCTCTTTGTCATAGCTTGCCACTTGCATTTTACACTCTATCAAATGGATGTCAAATATGCATTCCTTATTGGAATATTGACTTAGGAGACCTATGTAGAACAATCAAAAGGGTTTATTGACCCTCAATATCCAAATCATGTATTTTGTCTCAAAAAGGCTTTGTATGGCCTAAAACAAGCGCCTAGAGCCTGGTATGAGCGCCTTTCCAACTTTCTCTTAGATAAAGGTTTTAAGAGAGGAGGAAATGATCAAACCTTATTTGTCAAACATTTTGACAAACACATCATTATAACTCAAGTTTATGTTGACGATATTATCTTTGGAGTAACTTCTCCCTCAGAAGTTAAATCCTTTTCTGAAATTATGCATAAAGAGTTTCAAATGTCTCTTATGGGGGAGTTGCAATTTTTCTTTGGTCTTAAAGTCAAACAAAATTCAGAAGGATTATTTGTTTCGCAATCAATTTACGCATTAGATATTGTAAAAAAATCCGGCCTTGAGAGTGCTAAAGATACAAAAACTCCCATGAGTACTATGGTCAAACTATCTAAAGATGAAACTGGAAAATCTATAGATCCAACTCTATATCGTAGTATGATAGGAACCTTGCTCTACCTTACTGCCTCGCGTCCTGATATAATGTATGTTGTTTTTGTTTGTTCTCGTCATCAAAATAATTCTAAAGAGATCCACATATCTTCTGTTAAAAGAATTATTAAATACATAAAAGGCAATCTGAATCTAGGACTTTGGTACACTGGTGATACATCTAGCACAATAATCGGGTACACTGATGCTGATTGGACTAGGTGTACTGATGATAGTAAAAGCACATCAGGAGCATGTTATTATATAGGTAATAATCTAGTAGGATGGAGTAGTAAGAAACATAACTGCACTTCTCTATCAACAGCCGAATCTGAATACATAGCAACTGGAAGCTGCTGTGCTCAATTACTTTGGCTTAAACAAATGCTAAGTGATTATGGTATTCAAGAAAACCAATTGCTTCTATATTGTGATAATCAAAGTGCGATCAATATGTCTAAAAATCATGTTCAACACTCGCGAACAAAACACATAAAAATAAGGCATCATTTTATACGCGAATTGGTTGAAACTAAGGAATTAGAAATCAATTATCTTCCTACTGATTTGCAACTTGCAGATATGTTTACCAAACCTTTAGATTACAATAGATTTATTTCTTTACGTAAATCAATAGGTATGGTGTGTGCTGATTAATCTCTTTGGTGTCTATAAAATTTTTTCCTTTGTCAATTTGAGACAAAATGGAGGAGAAATTTGAGTCCTATGAATTTTTTTACATATTCTAAAAAGCTTGTTCTTAGTGATTCATTGCAGGATTCTGTACTGTTATTCTCAACAGTTGGAATTTTTAATAGGGTATTCAATTGTAATTAATTGAGTTATGTACTTTTATTTTCTAGGAAATGGGTAGATAAATTTTTTATAGGAATAGGTTTTTCTTAATTTTGTTGCCCTACGAGTCCTAGATGACTCAAACGAGATTTTGTCTCATATTTCCAAAGGGGGAGATTGAAGCACCTTATACCCTTGACTCACTTGAGTCTGTATTGTATAAGTATTCATCTAGTTTGGAAATCGTGACAAAATTGTGTCTTTCCTAGAAACCAAAGAACCTCAGAGATTGGTTTCCAAATTATTCCTCTTGATTGATTGATCTAGATATATTTACCAACACTCACACACATTAGAATTGCGTTCATACATATGAAATATTGCATATAATTGTATGTATACATGTTGAGTGTGTTTAAATCCCTAAAATTGATTCTTAATATTTTTTTGGGAATTTAATAAACTTTTAAAATAAGGTTTTTATTAATTATAGTTTTAAAAGTTTTGGGGTCAAACTGTTATTTTGGTTTATTGGTTTTATTGGCTAAAAGTTCACTTGGGTAGAATCCGAAAGCGCCAGAGACTATAAGGCATGTTGTGTAATTATTTTTAGACACGCGTGTATCATCCAATCTCATGCCTACACCTGTCGAGCTATAATCGTTCCAAATTGTGTTTTTTGTGTGAAACGATTGTTGTGTGTTATTTCAACCCTTGGATTAGATTTAATCGATGACCTGCATGCGTTCTTATACAATCCTAGTGAAACCAATTTGAGCCAATCAGAAGCGTTTTAATCACCGCCTTTGTTTAAACCATTAGATCAAAGTCAATCCTCCAAGACCAGATCGTAGCCCTTGATTTTGGTATGTATTCTCGAATCTTCTCAGCCTCCTATAAAAGGAACCCTACCCTCAGCCATCTAAGATTTTTTTTCACTTTGTTCATTAGAGTGAGAAAGAGAGAAGAGAGAGAGAGAGAAAACAGAGTTAGGAAACCCTAACCCAAAATCGTCCAAAACTATTTTCAAACCATAACCTCTTTCAAAAACAATATATACCAAACACAACCGTGAGTGTTTGAGAGATTTTGAGTGATTAATTTGATTTGATTTTAAGAAAAGAGTTTCCTCAAAAAACAGTTCGCAGTTACTTAAATAGTTTAATTTTATATTAAACGGCTTTAGTAACAACATTTCATTATTTTATTAAGACTTTATAAATTCCATTACATCCTTAAAATTTTAAAGTTCTTAGTTATCTATAGAAATAAATAATGGTATTTTCAGCAGTTCTTTGTTGAATTTTTAAAAAATAGTTAGAAATTATATTTTGACCTATTTTTTTAATATGTGTTGATTGGAAGGTTAACACCATGGGTAAAATAAAAGAAATTGAAAAAAAAAATTAGGGCCTAGAACTATGTGTGCTGTATGGGTGATGTAAGAAGCATGATGCATATGAACCTCTCACTCTTTATATATACATAGTACATTTGAAAAAACTATTTTTTTTAATACAATCCTGTATATAACTTTACTGTTTAAAACTGTTTTAATTTTTTTTAAATAACTTTACCTTTTTTAACATTTTCTTTCAAAAAGAAAAAACTATATATATATATATATATATATATTAATTTTAAATATATTTTTAAATAAAAGTTTTCAATTTAAAATTGTTTTATGTTTTTAAAAAATAGCTTTACCTTTTCGAACAATTTTTTAAAATGTTTCTTTTTTATATAAAAGATACAGCTTTATATATAAATTTAATGTTTAAAATTATTTTATTTGTATTTTAAATTAGTTTACTTTGTTTAAATATTTTTACAAAAATAAAAAATGTATAGTTTTTTTTAATTTGTTTTCTTATATTTTTTAAAATGTTGTTTATTTATAACTTTGTGGTTTAAAATTATTTTCATTTAAAAAAAAACTTTACCATTTTTAATTGTTTTCTACCAAAAGAAAAAATTGTATGATTTGTACATTTACCTTTTGTAACGTTCAAAACAGTTTATAAATAAATAAATAAATGATAATTTTATTTTACAATAATAAATTTATTATTTTAACGAATTTTAATAACAAAAATGTAAGTTATTACAAAATAATTTTAAAAGGTAAAGTTATATACAAAACTCTATTTAAAAAAAAAAAGAAATAAATAAAATAGTTCTTTTTTACTGTACATTTTTTATATATGTAAAAAAAATTAAAAAGGTAAAGTTGTCTTTTTAAAATTAAAACAGTTTTAAACGATAAAGTTATGCATAAAACTGTATTTAAGAAAAAATTATTTTTTTTAATTGTACAATTTTTTATTTTTATAAAAAAATAGTTTAAAATAACGTGGAGTTAATATAATACAGTTTTTTCTCTTTATAAAAAACAGTTAACAAGTTATTTTTAAAATTATAAAATAGTTTTTTAATAATATACAATTTATTTTTTCATAAAACAAATATTTTTGTAAAATATAGTTAAAATGTAATGTATATTTTTTTTAATACACTAATATACACATAGTAATGTGCATTAATGTATTTAGGGGTAAAAGAGCGTTTTTTTATTGAAAAAGTGGGTCAACTCACAGTTAAACCGGTCAAGTGGCGATTTTCATTAGTTTTGGATTCCAACCAACTAGTACGAAAATAAATGGACCCAATTTCTAAATAGTGAGAACTAGTGGACCCCACATGATAAAAGATCATAATCAGTTTATTAGACTTTAGTACATTTTTCATTGCTAAATGTCACCAAAGATCAGTTTTAGTGGCAAAATTTTTACATTTAGTGACGAAAAATGTATTATAGTCTAATAAATTAATTAAGTTGTATTAAAGTCTAAAATCAAAAATTAATAATGTATTAAAGTAAAAAAAACTAAAAATGATCAAATCAAAATAGTCCCCAAAAAATGGCCCCACTTAGAATAAGTCCATAGACCCTAAACTAAATAACCCTAGGGGTGACAATTCGGGTTAGTCGTGTCATTTTCGAGTCGCGTTGATTTTGAATTGAGTATAAGTTTTGGGTACTCTTAAATCTATACAAGCTAATCACGTCATGTTCGGGTCATGTTCAGATTATTACCATAAACGGGTTATCGTGCTAAAAATTGCCAGCCCTAAATAACCCTAACCTCCATTAATCTCTCTATCTCTCTCTCTCATTTTTAGTCCTCGCCTCATTCAAACATGATTTGAAGGAATTACAGATTTATTCAAGCAGTCAATATTTAAAGACTATGGTTTCAATTTCGAAGGCTAAGCCTTTTCAAATGCTTGGACTGCTTATAGAATAATTTTGATTATACCTTGCCTAGGCTGAAAGAAACTTTTCAAGGTTAATGATAATATTCTACCCTATTTCTGATGTATAAAAATGAAGTGGGTCCACTTTTATAATCACCGATAAATAATAAGAGCAATCTAAACAAATACACAAGAGACAAAACATTTTTAAAGTGGTTCAGTTGTTAAAAGCTTGCGTCCACTGTTGGTATTACTATTGATGTTTACAAGATCTCAGTATGGTGTGCTTGAAATTGATTAAATTGTCCCCTTGAGCTAAGGCATATTATCTATTAATAATGGTCTGGAACCCTAGAGAAGAAATGCATTTATATTTCCAGGCATTTACATCTGTATATAATGAATGATACTCCTGGCATTCAATGTTCGTCGCCCTTCCCTCTGAGTAACTTATGCTATTCCTAATGGTTCACATTCTGGAGTTGGTCTGCATTCTAGCTTACTTGGTTCCTCTGATGCCGATCAAGATAGCTGAATGGCTAAATAGGATGACAAGTCATCTATTGTTCATTGGTCCACATGTGAAGGTAATTTTTACATACAACAAAATCCCCCAATACTCTAGGTTTGATGATTGATCAAAAGTATGGAGTATTTGTTCAAAATGTTGCTCGGCGTGTGATCTGAGTGTTGGTCGGCAGCCGACCTTCCGGACTTGTAAAAAAATTTACTAGCACTATTGGTAATGGCATTTTTACAAATAATTCAAACTTTTCGAATCGGCAAAAGGTACGCTGGTCTTTTTGCGCTTTAGGAAGCATGCAATCAGCGGTAGTTCAATCGCTCGTGCAGTTAATCATTTCGTCTTTATTATCTAGGCAACCTATAAATAGGTAGAAATTTCCCTCCTTTTCTTTTTACCTCAAATCTTCTGCACTTAGAACTTTCCCTTATTTTCGTGCTTTCTTTATGCGATCTCTTGTTGCCTGTTACCTGTCATCGTTTTTCCATCATTGTTGTTGTCTTTAGATTTTTGTAATCTTTTTTTTCGTTTTCTCTATTTTCACTATTTTCTCTATTTCAACTTATGGTTTACATCATTGATGAGGATTCATTAGAGGAGTTTAGAGAGAAATGGAAAATTGTTGACTGGGTAAATCTAGAGATTGCTCAGGTCCTGTGAATGTTTATTCTTTGGCAGAGAGTCATTGGATTCCCACTCTTTTCATTATTGAGTATTGTATTACCTTTTACCTAAATCTTCTCTTTCTTCAGTTTTGTCAGTATTTCAATGTAGTTCCTTCTAGGATAGCTCCAAACATGTGGAGGGTGGTGAACGGAGTAACTAGGTTAAATAAGATTTATGGGACTCATATTGGTATCTTTGAGTTAATATTCTACTACAAATTGGAAGCCATTGGAGATAACACTTACTATTAGAAGATTAGACAAGCCAATAGGGCTATAGTAGTTAATCTTCCATATTTTAATAAAGATTATTGGGATTATGGTGTTGTTGTCAATAATTGCCAATATGCCCCCCTTCCTGTGGGGGTATCCTACATTAGTCCCACTTGCCGACTAACTTTCTTATTTTGTTTCCTTTGCAGAGGAGAGTAAGAAGAAGTGTCCAAAAGAGGTAAAAGTCAACCTTACATATGTCAAATATCTTTAGGGTCTTAATCAAAGGGTAGGATAAGAATACCCAAGATTTTCTTAAGTACCGTTAGAGTAAAAGAGCTCAATTACATCTTTTGTTGCTCGGCCATCACTTGCACTACCTTAGGTTGTTATCAACTTAGACGAGGAACCTGTATCCACCTCTTCGGCTGCAGAATCAGACGGATTTGATTTCATCCAAGGAGGAACTTCTTTTTCCTTTGAGTCTTTGGATATTACTACTATCCCCACATCCCCTTCTACCGAGATTAATAAGTCCTCTCTCTAGCTACTAAGAAAACCAACCCAACCGAGAAGAAATCTCATGCCAGTGATAAGAGACCACTGGTTTTGAACACTGAGGAGGCCTGAACTAAAGTGACTCAATATAAAAGGTTAAAGAAAAATCATCTGAATTAGCCAAAGTTTCTTAGTTGGCTAAAAAGTCTTCTATTAAACAAGGCATAATTGAAAATGCTTCTGTTTCCATTGACCCTAGGCTGGTTAGGGAGTTAATAAAAGATGGGACTCTTCCTGCTGATAGTTCGGTTGCAGCTCCCTAACGCGGGCCCCTTTAATTGAGAGAGTTGCCCATAATTTGTCTTTGGTAAGTTATCAACTTCTATATTGGCGTGAAGTAACTTTAAATGATTTTCTTCTAATAAGACTTTCATTTCCCTTGCATTTCATGGTCGACTTCAACCAAATGATGGAAAAGGATAACCAAATAAGATATTCTTCCTCGACTGATGTTGAGGAAGCTTTAAAGGGTTTTAAAAAAATCCTTACAAGCATTCAGAGAAGCCTTAGAGAAAGAAAAATTATCCTGACAAGATAAAGTCAAGACTGTCGAGAACTAGGCAATAGTAGCAGAGGATGCTCAAAAAATTGCTCGATAAAATTTCCATTGATCTACATCTTTTAAATGGATCCCCTACTGGGCATCCTTTTGTGGTGTATTACTATCACCAATTACCTTTAGTCTGGCCATTCTGATTATACTCTCCAACCCTCTTGGCTCCATTCCCATGGAAGCGTTGATATAAATTTGTAAAAGTGCATTATAGATACCATGTGCATAAGTCATCTAAGACCGACTTCCCATAAATTCAAGGGACTCCTACTCATAAGTTCATCATCACTTTTCAGAACCTTCCTCTCCAATACCTATCTCCCCAGGTACGAAGTTGATTCACATAAATAAATTTTTCATCACAATCAACCTTTATTTGTCCCTTTCGTAAAAAGTCCATAAACTTCCTTCGCACCTCCGTCTGAGCAGCAAATGAAAGAACTTATGGTTATATCGTGCCCAAAATTTCTCGATTAATTCTTATCTAATTCCTTATATATGGTGGCTATCTCCTATTATGCCACCCTGCTCCTACGAGCAAAAATTTACTCAAAAAATTTAAACCTTGGGTGCCTCTTTACCTCACTATACGCAACTGCCTTTGAGTTATATCCTTCCATTGTCCCATCGCACTTCCTCTTTTACTCGAATCCTTGCAGGTGGCTCATCGAGAGAGCTCCTCCGACTTTCCCCTGCCGACTACACTGGGTGGGTTTGAATTTAAACTACAGTTATATACTATAGTGCTTGGGGAGGCTACTGCCCATGAGTGATTATCCCTTCATCGTTTGCCTGAGAAATAATAATGGTGACTCCTATTACTATCGTCATTTTCAGTATACTCTATGGTTTTGCTAAGCCTTTCCTCCTGCAGTCCTTCTAACTACCCTCGTTAGTCATCCTATATTGTTCGATTTATGAAACCCAACCAAGCTCACATTTGATTCATATCAATTATATTTAGTAGTAGGATAGCGTAGACGTGCGTACGAAGAGGAATACAACAATCCTATAATAGGGCTTTATATTAAAGAACCCTGCTCTGAAATGCAATAAGCTGCACAGATCTTAAAAACAATTGAACCTAGCTCTGATACCATCTGTAACACGCCGCCTAATTAAATACCGAGTGATCAGTCCTTTATTAAATTAAAACAGAATATCCAGTTGGTTCATTCTTAGCATCATTGTTGAAAGCTTTTTAATGTTTACTAACCACCGAGTATTTGAAAAGCCGGTGCCAATTTTTATCTTTATAATTAACATGAAACCACATAAATTTGTTATATCACATTCAACATTCAATAATCAAACACATAATGAATATAGTGACAGAATAATACAAAGGTGTCTGCAATACACAATCCAATTTGAAATAATAATACAGTCATCCATAATAAAAACTAGCCCAACAGTCTAAGAAATAAAATAAAATGAAAGTCCTCTATCCCTGAATGGAGTCTGGAAAAAAGGGGCAACATGCCCAACTAAAATAAGTAGCTCACAATTAAGATATGATGAATGCGGAGGTGTCTAATATCAAGGTCCTGCAACTTCCACAGCAACTATAACACGTCAATTGCTAAAATTTGCTAAGCCTGGTGTCCCTGTGGCTTGGCACCTAAAATATTTACAGATATATAAATTTAAATAAAACGGGCCAGAGCCCGAGTAAAACATTTTAAAAAGGTTTAGCACGTATTTAAAATGTAAAATCAGTAGATATTATATACATGTTAGGTTTACGTGCCCTCACTCGAGTTCTTTACCTCTCAACTAATGTGCACACCTAACGTATGTTATCTAACCCGTCCTGGTCATGCTACCCCACCTAACTAGTCCGAACCAAATCTATTCATTCACAATCTATCTCATTATGCCCACCCGTATCGCCCTTACTATACGTTACCAAAATCATAATATCAATTAGACAATTATGAATTTCTCATTATAAGTTTAATTTTCCATATACTAGGGTTATTAAAGATGTCACTCTTTTTCTCATCTACGAAGCACACACAATGGAATATATCACAAGTATATATCTTTATCACTCTATTATATATATACATACTAATACCACACCCCTAGACAGAGTTACGGTGCGTGCATGCATGCTCTGCTATCAAGTCCCTGTACATCATGTACTCAATAAAGGACTATTGGTTCAGTATCTATCTCGAACCATAATTACAAGTCACATATATTAGAGGCGAACATAGTCCCCATCCAAATGGGTCACGCACATACTTACGCTCCCATTCAACCGTGGAAACTATCATACTCTTGTATAGCACGTATCCAAGGTCCTATGTTCTAGGTACAAGTCAATATCCCCCCTAATGGGCTCATCAGAATAAAACTCTCCACGTCGCGTATCCTTCCGTGATAGTAAGCAACGTAGGTATGTCAATAAACATAATATCACAATCAACATAATATATGCATACACTCATCCTATACATACATAGAGTATATTTCAAGTTTATCCCATAAACTAATAATTCACATTCTATTCCCATTTCTCATTATTCCTAACATCTCTTGTTAACTAAAAGGATGTAAATAATTTAATTAATTATTTCAGTAGCTACCTTCAACCCATACTTATTGGTCCAAAACCCATAATCATTATAACAAGCCCGAATTATATTTTAATTCCCAATTATCTTTTTTCTCGATAAAGTTACATTCTTCCTAGAAATATAAAATTACAATTTAAGGCTTTTTTTTTTTATCCGATTTTGAAAAAAATTAGAAGTACAAAGTTTTTCAAAACATGATTTCAAGAACACACAAGCACACTACCAATTTCCACTTAAAACACTCCTAAAATTATCATACAATGTTCGTCCTTTTTCTAATACGATTTTACACGTGTTTGACTTTCGGATTCATATAATTTCACTTCATTTCTAGTTAGATAGTTGAACCTCCAATTTAATCACATGCTTTTCCCATATTTCAAAATCATCAACAAGCCTTAAAATCCTAATCATGAGTTCTAAAATCCTAAATGATGTTATCTCAAATCAAAACCTTCATTACATAATCCCATACTCCCAATCAAACCTACCAAACATCATCCCTACCTATATACATGATTTTTAATGTTTCATAATCATCAAATCATCAAGAAACATCATATAATTGGAATTAAATCAAGAATGATTTTCAAAAACCTAGTTTATTATTTATCCTCAAGAACCTCTATAAAACCCAAATTTTCTTCATGTTTAATCTTCTAAAATTCATCGAAATTCGTCAGATTACATAAGGGATTAAATTCCAATGTTAATTCAACCCAAAACATGATTCAATCTCCCAATTGAGCCATCAAAACGCATAAAACCAAGATACTAAACATCCTATTCTAACATGGATGATATATCCTTCATGAATTAAACAAGATAAATACTTGCCTTTGTGTGTAGGTCTGAATTCCATAAAATTATTGATATGGTTGTGTTCTTCTCCCTCTGATCTATGCAACGATGGTGTTTGGTGGTGGTGCAAGGTGGCTCTAGGTGTTGCTCCTCCTCTAAGACCCTTCACCTTCTTGAGAAGCTCTTCACTTTCCGATAAAAGCTCTAACACTTTCTCTCCTTTGATTTCCTCTGACTTTGATTTTTCAATTACCCATTTGATTAGACAAGGAGTTTGTTTTAATGTAGCAAATCCCGTATCTCTTCATAGGTTGGAAATCTAAAGGTCAAAAATTGACTTTTCACTTGTCGGGTCAACCCAGAAATGACCCTATACATATGCCTGAATATAGTTTTCTGACTAATTCGACCCTTTTGGACACTTTGGCGCACTCAAAATGACCATATGGAATATCAAAAGTAAAATTATCTTTTATTTCCCAAATTAAGTCCCTACACGGCTGACACGCGCGTCCTGACTAAATTTATCGTAACTATCGTATTTTTCACTCACGCTAATTACAATATTTCCTTATCATTTTTATTACTCATTCACTAAATAATATTCAACATAAATAAATAATAACCCTAATCTCTCTAATTAATATTTAATTAATCCCAATTAATTACTAATATAAAAATCAATAAAATTACGAGGTGTTATATACTTCCCCCCTAATAACGGAATTTCTCCCCGAAATTCGAAAAAATAATTGGTATAGATGAGTTTAGATATTTGTTGCGCATCTCATCTTTGCACTCCCAAATAGACTCGTCGGCATTATGATGCCCCATAATATTACCTCAGATTTTTATACATAACTGCATTCGAACATGTTCTATATTTACTCCTAATGATCTTTCGGTATTTCCACTATACCTACATCAATGGTACCGTTTCAACCGAAGGTCTACTTACTACAACCCATGATTTAGCGACAAATTCATTCAAGTCATTACATACCGATATATTTCCTTATTCTGAAGGTCTTAATTATATAATGACACGCAAAACTATGGTGAATTCGATGACAATGTCTCAAAAGGCAAGCCTATACTTATTAATGGAAATTGTTGACACGATAACCCATTTGTGGTAATAACCGGAACATAAACATAAAAATTACACGACTAACCGAATTTCCATCCTTGCCTATTCCCCACTGACTCTATCATCTCTTTGTTATAAAGGACCTCACTTTTATAGGTATCAATTTCACTCATTGTTGTACCAAGCCATTTCTCCTCATTAGGTACACCATCAACAATCCCCGCTTACTCATGTTAGGCCTTAAAGCTTTAGTTCCCATTAAAGTACTCTCACTACGAAAATGATGTGGATTGATTTAATCCTAGTCGACGGATCATGAATCACTTCCGACAAGCTTGTTATTTCCCTTTTTTTTTACAACTATTCAAAGGTAAGCGAAAAAAAAGTTATCCCTATTAATCCTCAAAATTTACTTAACAATTAATATCCTTTTACGGGAAATCACTTGCAGCCTACAAGTTGTAGTTAATATTTATGATTACTCCAAAAGTCCAAGACATTCATCCTTGCATTATGCCACTTTCTATATCACCCCTCCCGACTATACATCGGCTTACGGTTGATACACCTAGCTCAGGGCTCAACTCCGCCCCCATTGCCTCTTGATACTCCCTATTTAAGGTGGGGAACCTTATGGCGATTCATTTGTTCTCTTTAATAACATGCTGGGCACACTGTCCGTCAATATAACACACCCCAAACGAATAATGATTATTTTGTTCCTGGACAATCCACTTCACAACCCAAAGAAAATCATGTCCACTCCACGATTTCTATAATCCAATAATGGACTTTATCCATTCGCATACCCATTCTGTGTAACACCCTGCCTAATTAAATACCGGGTGGCCAGTCCCATACCAAATTAAAATAGAATATACAGTTGGCTCATTCTTAGCATCACTGTCGAAAACATTTACTAATCACCCAATACCCAATTAAGCTGGTGTTAAAAACTTTCCAAATTTTAATTTCAACAAAAACCATTTTTAGTTTTTAGTTTATGAATAACACTATGGGTAAGTCTAATTTTGCATCACCTTCAACTATAGCAGTACTTGGAATTTGTAGGTTGCGTCCTAACCGTCTTTACAGTCCTAGCCTCTCGTGCCATAATAGGGGTGACCTCGACTACGGTCATCATACTCGAACATACTTCCTAACCTCCTAAGTACGATCTCCGCTATCCGTCCAATGGCCCTCATCTTCCATACTTCTTGTACGAACCCGTCCGAACGCAAATAAGCTTCACTAATATATACATTATAACAGGAGAACGAAATCTTACCAAAGAAATCAATAATCCTGAACATAGGGCTCTACAGCAAAAAACGCTAAGCTAAAAACACAGTACGCCGTACAGACCCTAAAGGACACTGGAACCTGATGCTCTGATACCACCTGTAACACCCCGCCTAATTAAATATCGGGTGGCCAGTCCTATACCAAATTAAAATAGAATATACAGTTGGCTCATTCGTAGCATCACTGTTGAAAATATTTACTAATCACCCAATACTCAATTAAGCTGTTGTTAAAAACTTTCCAAATTTTAATTTCAATAAAAACCATTTTTAGTTTATGAATAACACTACACATATTATTCTACAACACTAATAACTGAACAGATAACACAAAAGAATTCAAATGCATTTGGAATAAACATTCCCAAATAATTATGCAATACAGTAATCCCAAAAATAATAAATGTATTAAAATGATACGAATACAATAGTATTTGACTCAGATAGAAAGAGATGACTGAATTCCTTTGGGCGACATGCCCTAAACAAAAGAACACTACAAAATGTGAATCAAATGAAGATAGGCGTCTAATCAATACTCCATAGCTCCATAGCTCGTCATAATCCTTTAAGGTTGGCATCCCTGCTACTGGACACCTGATATAGAAGGTACAATAGAAAAGAGAATATGCAAGGAAACAGGTCAAAGCCCGATGTAAAATGATTTTGAAAATAGAAAGTATTTAACAAGTGCAATAAAGTATTTATTATGTACATGTTAGTATCCATACTCTCACTTGATATTCTCACCTCTCAGCTAGAGTGCACGCTTATCATTTTCTATTAACCTCCTAGTTAATGGTTCCTCTTCACTAGTTTACATAATATGATTTTATCCCATATCATAACCCCGTATGTCCCATACCATACGTAGTATAATCGTTCATATACGTTTCTCATTAATATGAATTAAGCTTTTCAAATCTATAAGAGTAAATATACATTAACTTAATTCAATTCTTTTTCTCTATTTACCGTCATCTACAATTATCACACAGTAGATTGATCTAACCATTATATATACATTCATTTAATTCATTATATATATATACATATATAATACGGCACCCCGAGTCACAGCTGCGGTGCATGCATTACTCTGCTATCACGTCCCAACATCGCTGGTCACCGAATAGGGAGCTAAAGGTTCGGTTAGGATTCCTCGAACCACAAACAACAACACAAATATTGGAGGCGAACATAGTACTCATACCCACGGGTCACGCACATACCTGCGTTCCCATAGTCAGCGGACTTATCAACTCCCCGATAAGTCTTTCATAGACCTATGTTCTCGAGCGACAAATCAAAAATCCCATGGATTCATCAGGATATGACTGCCCTCGCGCGCAAACCTCCCATCGATAGCAAGTAAGCTAGGTATGTCATACACATAAATCATCAATCAATCAAATAGGCATTATCATCTACCTATAGATATAATATCAACAAGGTAATCACACTACCCTAAGATAATTCTCATACGTATCATTATATCTCTTTAAATCCTACGTATTAAATTATTATAACTTTACTTATTTAATTTAATTATTCCAGAATCTCACTCATTACTCAAGGTTTAAGTAGGTTCTTTCCTCAATATATTTATTCAGTAAGAATTCACTAATATCCAACTGGTCCATCTCATCTTATCTCCCAAATTACTACGAATTAAACTCTTCTTTTAATTAGGGTTATAACCGATTGTTTTTAATCTCTTATCAACACATCTTTTATCACTTAGGATTAAACCCTCTTGTAAACTAAGGCTACCCACGTAATTTATAACAATATCCCCAACTGGACCTATCCTTAATCCTCATGCATACAAATTAGAATCCAACACATGAATCTAGCAACAGAAATTTCTGTCAATTTAATTATCATAATTCCCATCAATTAAATCCCAATCACATTAATTCGATTCTTATCTAAGGCTTACTGATCTTCCCTAAGTCCCATTATATCCAATTAATAATCACCAAAGATTTAGAAAAGGTTTGGGATACGAACAAGCATTAAAAGAAACAACTTCACAAATTCTGGGGAGGTCGATCGATCGAAGGTAGGGGTCGATCGATCGATCGCCCAGATACCAACCCAGTTTTTTACATTTCTTATACTTCGGGTTTCATAACTTTTGATCATTCAAACCTTCATATTAACATTCCAAATTCCTTATAATCCTTACCACATGATATAGAAACATATGTGAATGATTTCTAATGCTCTATACATCCTAGAATCATCAAGAGTTTGAATTAAAAGCATATATTTATCCTCTTTTTTCAGAAAATTATATACATGATATCTTCAAGAACACACCATTGATTCTCATAATTTCTTCAACAGATTTATGATTATTTCGTGGATTACTATCTACCTACAACATAAGTTTGATTCCTATATATTTTCATATTTCCAGAAATCCATTAACAACTCCATCTTTATCTTCCAAACATGAAAAATCTCATCTTTTTATAACTATTCTAACATGGACAATATACAAAATTAGATTGCAATCATTAAATACTTGCCTCTAATGAAGATCCAATCCTTTGGGATTGAATAACACAGGTGGTTCTCCCATTCTCCGATCACTTCCGGTGGTGGGTGGTGGTGGTGACCTTTGGTTTTTTGGTTCTCCTCCTTTCCAAGCAAGCTTTTCTTCTCCCAAGCAACCTTTCACTCTCTCTCACAAGGTGACCTCTCAAGTTTTGTGTAGAAGAGATGAATGAACCCACGTATAACTAATATCCAAATATTTCTAATAAGACAAAATCCGAACACACTATTCATCCCCCTTGTAAAAAATGACCAAAATGCCCTTTGGGGTTGTCTTTTCATTTCCAAATGACCCGAGACCCAAAATCAACATTCAAATAGACTTTTCTGACTATTTCAACCCTTCCGGATGCAACGACGCACTCAAAATGACTATAAGGTTGATGTAAGAATAAGTTTCATTTTTAATTTAACAAATTAGTCCCGACACGTCCCATACCGCGTCTGACTAAAAATTCAAATTACTGAATTTATAACTCACAACAATTTCAATAATAATCACATTCATATATTACCTAAATATCTTTAAGTAATAAGCAGAATCATACATTTTAATATCCACAATTCGGATAAAATCCAAATGAATTAATTTATAATAAAATCCAATTAATCCATTAATTTAAAATGTAACCCATTTTAAAAGTCATAAAAATCACGGGGTATTACATTATGTCCTTAGAATCATCAATTATCACCATATTTGGGTCGCTAGAATCGAACCAACCTTTTCCTTTTACGAGTGACAAACTTGAAAACAACTTCACTATGTCTCACTCAACCCGACATCATCACACTCAACATCTCACATCACGTGAAACATCTTATGTCCCTTATTCTAAGATATATAAAAATTATGGCCCGTGCATTTACTCCAAAACTGCGTACTTTCTAGGCCCTTTTTCCGTCTATTAGAATCTTAGCAACCTATCTATGTGCGAACTACTCTACGCATTCGACTAAGTGAGACTTCGTTTTTTCCCAACGTATTTTGACTCACCTTTTAGCTCACTTCGGTTGTGGGAGCTTTCTCGTGACATACACACAGTCGGTCTATTTCCTTTCCTCGAATAAAGTTTAACTTCGCCTACATTTCCACTTGTTTTCCTACCAGTTCCATAGGCACATTTACAACATCTTTCTAAGCCTCCTTATCACAGATGATACCGAAAGTTGAATATACCAGGGAGCCCATACACCATATATCCCGTGCACAACTGCACAATCATTTATATGTTCCATATATAACATACTTATCTCAAATTCGACCTCGCATTCTCAGTGTGGCTTTACACTATGTCTAACCTCAGTTATTTTATTAAAATGATTTAATTCCACTCGATACTGCCCCACCCATCAACTAGAGGTGCAAAAAAAAAATCCCCGATGTTCCCCATACACAGCATTACTCAACTCACCGGTCTTATATCATAGAATAACTCTCAGGTAATGCATTACCCACATACATGTGTAATAATTTAAATTGATAAATTCATTCCCTAGTGACCAATAAATCTCTCGACTCCCGACATTTGCTGGGATTCATGCGTGGGATGTCTCGCAAGCGAAATCCAAACGAGGGACCCCCCCGATACACTACTACCTAGCATTATCGGTCATAGAGATTCGTAAGTCCTACACACACATGAGCAGAGCATCCAAAATAATAGCCCCTGGTGTACAAGTCTAACCGTCCACTCCCACATCACTAAAGGAGTTATACAACAGGACGCCCTCACTGTCACTATTTTTCCTGTGCCCAGTCGATAACGAGCGAAATTTCTCCGCTCAACAGTTAACTTAATATCCCCGAATCATATTAGTACAGTCTTTACACATTGGGATCAAATATAACAAGACAACTATAACCTCCGAGATCGCCTCCATGATATAATATAAACGCGATCTCAACTTTCTTCGAGTTGACACATTATTAATCAACATATCCAGCCCTGAAATAGCGAACACGATTGCCTTGCTGTAACATCCCACCATCGCTCAACACATCGCTAACCAGCACATACCCAAGATAACATCATACTCGAATATCATCTCTTGAAATGACATAACCCAATAAAATATATCCTCTCAACGATTATACTCACTTTCCTACAAATGGTACAAAAATCCATGTATTAAATAGTAAAATTGTATCCGCACAATAGTAATACTAACAATACACCCACTAAACCTGTTCCACGCGCGAATTTAGTGCTAATGAAATATTGTGACTCGCTCGTGTCACACAAACATACATCATTTACCCTAGGATATTGAAGAGTGCGTGACTGTGTGATAATTGATTAAATTCATAAATTTCTACATTGGCACACTTATTTAATTATTGTCTATTTTTAAACCAAAATAAATCAGCCCCAAATCATTCAACTGCGTGTGTGCGTGTGTCAAACCATAAAATAAATAAAGCATACGACACAAGCTTAAGGAAAAATCCCCTCAGGGCAAAACCTTTTATTTCTAGAACTTTGAAAAGTTTACAAGACCATTGACTTACATACCATCTTGCTTTCGCCCACAAGAGTAACGCCCGGTGTCTTCGTCAAACCTTCAAAGCAACGGCTAGAAATCTGCAGTGGTTCACGCGCAGCTATACCACAAGGATCGCAATCCTAGACACGCAGTCTGAAATCTTCATAAGGACTCCCTCCACAATTGCACGCAGCTGTCGGTTGTAGAGCTCTCCCCTCAAAGAATAAACAAGGGCAAAAGTTGTGTTCTTGAACACCAAAACAATTCACTAAAGCATATGGGAGTTTTGTGAATTGAAAACAAAAAGGGATTAAAACCCTAAAGGAAGAAGCCTAAAGATTACTGCTTTAACAGTGTTTCTGTGCTGGAAAACGTATGGACTTTTTAATGAAAACTTTACCATTTAATGAGTATTTATACAAAAATGCACCGCCTCGAAATTCGAGCTCGTTCGAACGAGAAGCATATATCGCTCGAACGAAGTACGCATGTCGTTCAAACGACATCGCGCGACTACCAATATCGTTCGAACGAGATGTTGATCTCGCGCGAACGACCTAGGCGTTAAAATCGAGGTCCGCTTCAAAACTTAGAAAAATACTCATTCTCAATATTTGACAAAAAAGTTTACTCCAACACTTAGAAAATATTTTGTAAAAATCTCCCAAAAGCTCTAAGTGAAAAGTTAAGGTATTTAAAACATAACCTTACCAAAGTAAACTTTGCGGAGTCTTGAATGATGAAGAACTTGAGTAATTCGGATCCGTCTTTGATGTATATGTCTCTTGAATGCTCTTCGATGGTGTAGCGGTATATGACATAACAAATTGATAACGGACCTATGAAAATATGTCCTTACAAATCTCCCCCTATGTCTATGCCGGTACATACATAAAAAAATCTGAATTATCAAAAAAACCAAAATTGTCTATACAAATCTACCCTCCCATGAATAAATTTCCAAGAACTCAAAACTGTTCTTCAATCATCTTCGTCAAATCTCAAAGCTTTTCTCATCAGGGTGTGCAACATCATGATATTCAATCTTTGTACCTACACACATGAGAAAAAGCAAAAACCTTCGTGACGCATCAAGTTTTAAATGATATAAGAATATAGCATTAATAATCAAATCTCCCCCATAATGCAAAAACTCACCCATAACATGATAATTCTTTATCCCCCTTTTTATGATGTCCCCAAATAGACAGATAAGAAGAAACAATCAAAACATGGAGTGTCACGATAAAAATGCATAGCAAAAAAGAATCAAGCTACGCGTATGCAAAGGAGTATCTCACAAATTTCACAAACTATTTTTGGATTTTTTAATTTTTAATACAAAAATAAGATACCACTTTGAAAAATATGATACAAAAGTCACACCATGGATTTAAACTCAAACAACCAAGTCATGGAAACGAAATGAAAGGGTGTGAACACATTCGATAGGTAAATCAACTCAATCAATTATATGTGCACGATGCATATGTGTACTCCTAACGAATGAACATCAAAAGTATCCTTAGGTGTAAAAAAATTGTTGAATTTAAATGACATCGACTTATACAAATCAACAAATCAAAGTCAAATGATTTCTACACCAATAACATCCAAAACTATTTAGCGCATTTTCAAGACTATTAAGGACGTGCATTATCCATCCAAACACCGTCAGATTTATATTTTAAATAGAGGCTTTCTAAATTCTCAAACTTTGGAGACTTGGTGCAAAAACCTAATTGGCCCATAATTGACATAAATTTCTTTTTATTGCCTTTAAATTTTTTCGGGCTCTTTTAAACCTCTTTGGACCCCGGATAATAAAATTTCTCCATTTTTTAGGTCCAATTTAACGGTGGCTTAGTATTCGTAAAGGCAAAATAAACCTTTCGCAGCCCTTCCCCGTTTTCAAACAAAACACACAAACTCACAAGGCGGTTTTTATATGCACAATTTCCTTATCAAAATTTATCGCGCTTGGTTCGTTTTAATGACAGGATTGAAGTGAAAACACCCAAAAAACATGTGATAAGACAAGCACAATAATCAAAAAAATCCGTGCATGTGTGCAATAAAGGAAACATGAGTCAAACATGTAGGAAGTAACACTTAATTACATCTTAATGACTCCAAACATTATAAAGCACAAGGATCAATTGACCTATTGTCTCAAAACACTATCAAATTGTCACATGAAGAATGGAATGATGTTGTGTCTTGGTCATCCAAATTGTCCATCCATAAACGGTGCAAACAAAATACAAAAATATTTTTGGATTTTTTTTTAAAAAATTTTTATCAAAATAAAATCTTTTTGTATTTTTCAAAACAAAAAAATATACAAAAAGTACATGTCAACACACTAGCTAATATACATCATGAAATCACAACTAGTGTATGACAAACATGCGAACACAATCATCTATATGATATGGCAAGAGAAGAATCATGTGCAAGCAAACGAGAATCAACTATTCTAAAATCTAGCGTATCCAAAAGTGATTTCCTAACCCAAATAGATGTGAAACGTCGTGTGGGGGCTTTGGGAACCACGGGAACACTAGACATAAATTTCCTAGGACTTTTTCCAAGATCAAAAGAAAAACTCCTAAGGTGACCTTTCCTACCACAATATGAACATGTGTAAACGGGTGAGTTGACACCTAAAGTGTGATATTTTCTAACATCCTTTGGAACGGTTGACCCTCTAAAATAAATAATGATTTTGGCTTTAACACTAGAAGCATGAGAAGAAGATGAGCTATTACCATCACTATCAAATCTACTTGAGTCTGTCAAATCATTTTTTAACTTCAAAATTTTTGACTCAAGCAAAGAATTAGACTCTTCCAATTTATGGGACTTCTTTTTCAAATTTTCAATTAAACTTAACAGTTTATCACGCTCCCCCTCAATTAAAGCAATTTGTTTCCTAAGAGTCTCTTCATGTGCCACAAACTTATTAACTAAAATATTTTTATCATCTTTGGCACAAACACACACCATCAAATTTTTAAGGTCCTCCAATTCTTTTTCTAAAAATAGGACCCTATCATGACTCTCCTTTTTTGACAATTTTAAAGAAACAAAGTCATGGTCCAAGGAAACAAATTTTTCACAATAAAAATCTAGTTGATTTTGAACTGTTTGCAAAAGATCCATCGCAGATTTAAAACGAGAATTTTCTTTTTTCAAAACTTTAATTCTTTTGCAAAGTTTCAAATTCAAACTTTTTATTTTTTCAGCACGGTCGTGAACTTTTTCAAAAATAGGCTCCTCATTAAACGGGCGTACTATTGAAAAAATTGCGATTTTTCACAAATCTGATTTAAAAAAAATCAATATCACACGATTTTGCGAAAAATAGGAATACGCGATAAATTAGCGTAACCTTCTCTGATACCAATTTGAAGAGTGCGTGACTGTGTGATAATTGATTAAATTCGCACATTTCTACGTTGGCACACTTATTTAATTATTGTCTATTTTTAAACCAAAATAAATCTGCTTGAAATCATTCAACTGCGTGTGTGCGTGTGTTAAACCATAAAATAAATAAAGCATGCGACACAAGCTTAAGGAAAAATCCCCTCAGGGCAAAACCTTTTATTTCTAGAACTTTGAAAAGTTTACAAGACCATTGACTTACATACCATCTTGCTTTCGCCCACAAGAGTAACGCCCGGTGTCTTCGTCAAACCTTCAAAGCAACGGCTAGAAATCTGCAGTGGTTCACGCGCAACTATAACACAAGGACCGCAATCCTAGACACGTAGTCTAAAATCTTCACAAGGACTCCCTCCACAATAGCACGCAGTTGTCGGTTGTAGAGCTCTCCCCACAAAGAATAAACAAGGGCAAAAGTTGTGTTCTTGAACACCAAAACAATTCACTAAAGCATATGGGAGTTTTGTGAATTGAAAATAAAAAGGGATTAAAACCCTAAAGGAAGAAGCCTAAAGATTACTTCTTTGGCAGTGTTTCTATTCTGGAAAACGTATGGACTTCTTAATGAAAACGTTACCATTTAATGAGTATTTATACAAAAATGCACCGCCTCGAAATTCGAACGAGAAGCATATGTCGCTCGAACGAAGTACGCATGTCGTTCAAACGACATCGCACGACTACCAATCTCATTCGAACGAGATGCTGATCTTGCGCGAACGACCTGGGCGTCAAAATCGAGGTCCACTTCAAAACTTAGAAAAAATACTCATTCTCAATATTTGACGAAAAAATCCGCTCCAACACTTAGAAAATATTTTGTAAAAATCTCTCAAAATCTCTAAGTGAAAAGTTAAGGTATTTAAAACATAACCTTACCAAAGTAAACTTTACGGAGTCTTGAATGATGAAGAACTTGAGTAATTCGGATCCGTCTTTGATGTAGATGTCTCTTGAATGCTCTTCGATGGTGTAGCGGTATATGACGTAACAAATTGATAACGGACCTATGAAAATATGTCCTTACAGATATAACTCACACTTTTAATTGTCAATAGCACTGGTGGTCCAAATGCTTTCTAGGCATAACACTCTCATCCATACTGATCCCACAAACTTTCACAACTATTTCCCTGTTAGACATCCTGCTCCTGTCCCCTAACTAGTTGCGGACAAGGTCAATACATGTGGCCCTACACTCCACACATAGGACACCTCTTAGTGTCATTTCCTCATCTCTGGACCCACTAGACATATCAGGATTGCCCTTCTCTCGGACCTGGTAATCTTGGCCCTAATTTCTACCCCCGTTGTTCCTTTGACATTGCTGGCCCTGTGGAACACACTATTATTCCTGGTGGCCCTAATTGAAACCATCGTCAATCGATAGAATTTCCATTAATCTACATAATTTAAATGGATCCCCTGCTGAGCAAACCTATGTGGTGTATTAATCTCTCCAACCCTCTTGGTTCCATTCCCATGAAAGCATTGATATAAATTTGTAAAAGTGAATTATAGATACCATGTGCATAAGTCGTCCAAGACTGACTTCCCATAAATACTAAGGACTCCTACGCATAAGTTCATCATCACTTTTCATAACATTCCTTCCCAATACCTATCTCCCCGGGTACGAAGTTGAATCACACAAATAAATTTTTCATCACAATCAACCTCTATTCGTCCCTTTCATAAAAAGTCCATAAACTTCCTTCGCACCTTCGTCTGAGTAGCAGATGAAAGAACTTGTGGTTAGACCACACCCAAAATTTCTCGATTAATTCCTTATCTACTTCATTATATGTGGTTGTTATCTCCTGTTATGGCCACCCTGCTCCTACGAGCAAAAAATTACACCAAAATTTAAACTTTGGGTGCCTCTGCACCTCACTATACACAACTGCCTTTGAGTTATCTCCGTCCATTGGGCCATCGTACTTCCTTTTTTACTCGAATCCTTGCAGGTGGCTCTTCGAGAGAGCTCCTACGACTTACCCCTGTCGACTAAACTGGGTGAGTATGAATTTGCACTACTGTTATATACTACAGTGCTTGGGGAGGCTACTGCCCTCGAGTGATTCTCCCTTCATCGTTTGCCTGAGTAATAATCATGGTGACTTCTATTACTATCGTCATTTTATGTATACTCTATGGATTTTTCAAAGCCTCTCCTCCCATAGCCCTTCTAACGGCCCTCGCTAGTCGTCCTATATTATTTGATTTACAAATCCCCATCGACCTCGCATATGATTCATATCAATTATACTTAGTAGAAGGATAACGTAGATGTGCGTACGAAGAGGAATACAATAATCCTATAACAGGGCTCTATATCAAAGAACGCTACACTGAAACGCAATAAGCTGCACAAATCCTAAAGACACTAGAACCTGGCTCTTATGTCATCTGTGACACCCCGCCTAATTAAATACCGAGTGATCAGTCCTTTACTAAATTAAAACGTAATATCCAGTTGGTTCATTCTTAGCATCACTGTCGAAAACTTTTTAATGTTTACTAACCACCTAGTATTTGAAAAGCTGGTGCCAAATTTTATCTTTATGCAACCATATAAATTTGAACATAATAAACAAATTTATATGGACTATTTTGAAAATTTATATCACATTCAACATTCAATAATCAAACACATAATGAATATTGTGACAGAATAATACAAAGGTGTCTGAAATACACAATCCAATTTGAAATAATAATACAGTCATCCATAATAAAACTACCCGTCTGAGAAATAAAATAAAATGAAAGTCCTCTATCTCTGAATGGAGTCTGAATATAAGGGACAACATGCCCGACTGAAATAAGTAGCTCACAAGTAAGTAATGATGAATACGGAGGCGTCTAATATCAAGGTCCCGCAACTTCCACAGCAGCTGCAACATGCCAATTGCTAAGATCTGCTAAGCCTAGTGTCTCTGTGGCTGGGCACCTAAAATGTTTTACAAAAATATAGATTTGGAGAAAACGGGTCAGAGCCCGAGTAAAACAGTTTAAAAAGGTTTAGCAAGTATTTAAAATGCAAAATCAGCAGATATTATATACATGTTAGATTTACGTGCCCTCACTCGAGGTCCTCACCTCTCAACTATTGTGCACACCTAACGTATGTTATCAAACCCTTCCTGGTCATGCTACCCCACCTAACTAGTCTGAACCAAATATATTCCTTCACAATATATCTCGTTATGCTCACCCATATTGCCCTTACTATACGTTACCAAAATCTTTATATCCATTCGACAATTATGAATTTCTCATTATAATTTTAATTCTCCATATACTAGGGTTATGAAAGATGTCACTATATTTCTCATCTACTAAGCACATATAGTGGAATATATCACACGTAAATATATTTATCACTCTATTATATATACACTAATACGGCACCCCTATGCTGAGCTGCGGTGCATACATACTCTGCTATCAAGTCCATGTACATCACGTACTCAATAACGGACCATTGGTTGAGTATCTCTCTCGAACCATAATTTACAAGTCGCATATATTGGAGGCAAACATAGTCCCCATCCAATCGGGTCACATACATACCTACGCTCCCATTCAACCGTCAAAACTATCATACTCTCAGATAGTACGTATCTAAGATCCTATGTTATGGGTACAAGTCAATATCCCCCTAAATGGGCTCATCAGAATAAGACTGTCCATGTCGCAAAACCTCCCGTGATAGTAAGCAGCGTAGGTATGTCAATACACATAATATCACAATCAACATAATATATGCATACACTCATCCTACGCATACATAAAGTATATTTCATGTTTATCCCATAAACTAATGATTCACATTTTATTCCCATTTCTCATTATTCCTAACATCTCTTATTAATCGGAAGGATATAAATAATTTAATTAATTATTTCAGTAGTTATCTTCAACCCATACTTATTGGTCCCAAACCTATAATCATTATAACAAGCCCAAATTATATTTTAATTCCCAATAATCATTTTTTTCGATAAAGTTACGTTTTGCCCAGAAATATAAAATTACAAATTTGAGGTTTTTTTATCCGATTTTGGAAAAACTTAAAACTAAAAAGTTTCCCAGAACATGATTTTATACAAGAACTCGCGAGCACACTACCAATTTTCGCTTAAAATAGTCCTAAAATTATCATACAACGTTTGTCATTTTTCTAAAATGATTTTACATGCGTTTGACTTTCGAATTCGTATGAGTTCACTTCATTTCTAGTTAGATAGTTGAAACTTCAATTTAATCACATGCTTTTCTCATATTTTAAAATCATCAAGAAATCATAAAATCCTATTTATGAGTTCTAATATCCCAAATGATGTTATCTCAAATCAAAACCTTCATTACATAATCCCATACTCCCAATCAAACCTACCAAACATCATCCCTACCTATATGCATGGCTTCTAACATTTCATAATCATCAAGTAATATCATATAATTGGAATTAAATCAATAATCATCTTCGAAAAACTAGTTTATTATTTATCCTCAAGAGCCTCTATTAAACCTAAATTTTCTTCATGTTTAATCTTCTGAAATTCATCCAAATTCATCAGATTACATAAGGGATTAAATTCCAATGTTAATTCAACCCAAAACATAATTTAGTCTCCCAATTTAGTTGTCAAAACACATAAAATCAATATATTAAACATCATATTCTAACATATATGAATGATATACATTTCATGAATTAAGCAACATAAATACTTACCTTTGTGTATAGGTCTAAATTCCATGAATTTGTTTATATGGTTGTGTTCCTCTCCCTCCGATTTATGCAACAATGGTGTTTGGTGGTGATGCAAGGTGGCTCTAGGTGTTGCTCTTCCTCTAAGACCCTTCACCTTCTTGACAAGCTCTTCACTTTCTGGTAAAAGCTCTCACACTTTCTCTCCTTTGGTTTCCTTTCACTTTGATTTTTCAATTTCCTATTTGATTAGCTAAAGAGTTGGTTTTAAAGTAGCAAATCATGTATCTCTTCATAGGTTGGAAATTCAAATGTCAAAAATTGACTTTTCACTTGTCTGGTCGACCCAGAAATGACCCAAGACCCTATACATATGCTCGAATATAATTTTCTGACTATTTCCACCCTTCCGGACACTTTGGCACACTTAAAACGACCATATGGATTATCAAAAGTAAAATTATCTTTTATTTCCCAAATTAAATTTCGACACGGCTGACACGCGCGTCCCGACTAAATTTATCGTAACTGCTGTATTTTTCACTCATGACAATTATAATATTTCCTTATCATTATTATTAATCGTTCACTAAATAATATTTAACATAAATAAATACTAACCCTTATCTCGCTAATTAATATTTAATTAATCTCAATTAATTACCAATATAAAAATCAATAAAATTATGGGGTGTTACAGTTGGTACTCTAATAGACTTTGAGCATTTTCAGAGATATGAACCAACCTCCCATCTTGGATGAATATTTTGAAGATGAGGAGGAGGGTTATGGAGAATCCTCCATGGTACCTGTTGAGAATGCTAACCTACTCGCTACCGACCATGATATGACCCAGGATCAGGAGAAGGACGAGGAAAAGGTGTAGCTCCTTTTAGTTAGTTTATTTTTTCCTTTCCCTTTATGTATTTTTCATTTTTCTTCTTTGTTCTTTCTGATGTACTCAGCTCTGTAACCATGACATGATCAATGAAAGGACATTTTTTGCTCAATTGCTTCCAATTTCAAGTGATGTTGATTTCTTGTTGGTTATTGTCTTCAATATTATGTGTGATGTTTATTTTTCTTGATCGGCCCCATAAACTTATACTTATAAATTTCCAGTTTAATGCCAGGAAGAAAGCTATATTTTTTGTTGAATCTGACCTACTCAGGTGGTGTAAAAACCTTCTTGAGGCTCGCCATGTCGCATTGACTGAGGAAGATCCAATAGGGTTGCCCGGTCCATATGCCTCCGACGAAGTGAGGGAGTCTTATCCCTATCTTCATTGCCTTTTGGGCAGAGTTATAGCGAATAAAGCTAGTTATTACGAGGCGATTGAGCAGATACAAAAAGATCATAAACTCTCCAAGGCACTATTTCATTCTGACCATGAGGCTAGGTATTAAGCCTTGAGTGAATCCTGTAGATTTGATAAGAAGTTACAAGATAGCGCTTATGCCCTAAATAAGAAGGAATTGGATTTGAAACAAGAACTAGAGAGTGCCCGATCAATTGGTGACCTATTGGAGAAAAAAAATAATGCATTGAGGAATAAACTTGATAGTTTGAAGAAATCAACCATCACTGGTCCAGATGAAGGGGTATCATTTTTGGAGACTGAAAATTCTAGGCTACTAGAAGACTTGGAGGCCTTGCAGAAGAAGAAAACCAAGCTAGGAAAAATTTCTAGGCAAAGCATAGTTATTCGGCCAACCGATGATGAAGAGAGAACCAAAAAAATCCTGGCTGACCAATCTGCTAAGCTCAAAGAGAAGGATAAGGCCATCATAAATCTTGAAGATAGAATGGACCAACTTACTTTCCATTTCCATAAGTAACCCAAAGCCTTTTGGATGGACAAATATAACGAAGCCCTGACTTACTTGGACAAGTGCATGGAGAAAGCCAGGAATGAGGGCTATAAATGGGGTTGGATTAATCTATTTGCTCTGATGAAGATACCCGAGGGCAATGAATTATGGTACCAGCATGACCCATGAATCTTGGAGTATCCTAATACTCCTTTCTCTATTAATGTTAATTGGATTCCTCCAGATGCCATCTTGGAGTATCCTGATCCTCCTTTCTCAGAGCTTAATCAAAAAATACATTGGGGATTTCGGCCTTGAATGAGAAGTGGAGTATGTTCATCCCCAGCATATACTTGACCGGACGAGCAGCAGTAGGCATACTAGGAGGAGAGATTTTAGATTTATCAATCATCTGAGCACCCTAGATGAACCTCCTGTTGGGATGGCAAAGCTGATGGAAAGCGCCCGGTATAATAAACTTGTATTCTGTGTTTTGTTGATGTTCGCTTTGTAATTCATAGTCGTTATAATAAAATGAAGCTATCTCATACACTTTGTCTTCTTTATTTAAGCTTATGGTTTCTATTAATCTTATTACCGACTAGGTAATCTGTATAATGACTAGTTAATCTACTTATTAACTATATGTACTTATTAAATGTTTGATTCATGACTGAATCTAATTATAATGCCTTAGAGTTTACTAATATTTTTCTTAGATAAAACTATAAATAGTTTTGTTGAACTAAGTTGTAGCATTAGTTATCAGTGGCAACCAAGTGTATTAGGAATGTATAGTTATCCTTGTGTTTTACTTTGGTCGGGTAAAACCTCTTGTGTTTAACTTTGAGTCTTACATGAGGTTTTACTAACTTCTTATTCTTGATTTGTCGAAGACGAAATCATACATGAAGTTGTTAAAGAGAATATTTTCTGAAGTTGGAGAAGTTTGAAAATGACTTTTTTGAAGTTGGAAAAGTTTAAATAAGCCTTTAAGTTAAAGTGGTGCCACACCATACTCCAAAAAATAAAACATAAAAAGGAAGTATAATGGAGATAAATATGCAATTTCATTCACTTGAATAACTAATTACATTAACAACGAAATTACTTGTAATATTTGTGAAGATGGTAGGTGTTCCATGGGTTTTTAAACTACTCTCCTTCCAATGTTTCCAGGAGATATGTTCATGGTCGGATTTCTGTCGTGATACAATAAGGACCATACAGTTGGGTTCCAACTTGTTATTTTTCTAAATCACTTTCTTCATTAACAAATCTCCCTGTTTCAAGTTTTTCGGGTTGACTTGTCGATTATAGAACCTAGCAGTCCTTTGTTGATAGGCAACCATCTGAATTGAAACATCTTTTCTGACTTTTTCAACCATATCCAGATCTAGTCGTCTCATTAGATCACTATTGGGGGAGTCAAAATTCAGTACCCTGTGAGCTGAAAGACCTGCCGAAAGCGAGCATATATAGAGTATATCATGTTGCTATTATTGGTGTAGTCCTATAAGCCCAAAGAAAGTTATGCAGTTCATTGATCCAATTCCCATTATCATCATCTAAGAGCTTCTTCAATCCATCGAGCAAACTTTTATTAGTCATCTCTATTTGACCCTTTCATTGTGGATGTCCATGTACTGAATGCAGTTTCTAAATTTTATATCTGATGTAATAGTCTTTAAATTCTTCATTGTCAAACTAAGTACCATGATCAATGATAAGAGCATAGGTCATTTTATATCTACATATGATCTGCTTCCATATGAACTCAAACACTCTTTGATAGGGCATATCGATAAAAGGCTCAGCCTCACCCATTTAGTGAAGTAATCCACTGCGATAACTAAGTACTTGAACCTTCCTTTGGTGGTCGGCAATGGTCTGACCAAGTCTATTCCCCAAATAGAAAAATTCTAAGGAGAAGTAATAGGAGTTATGGAAGCCTATGGTTTTCTGAGAATGACAATAAACCTTTGGCACTTGTCACACCTCTTGGCGAAGGAAACACAGTCTGCTTTCATTGATGGCCAATGGTAGTCTTGTATGACTATCCTTTGTACCAAAGATCTTTCAGCTGAGTGGGAACCACATGAACCTTCATGGATATCTTTAATCAAATCATCTACTTCAGTTGGATGGACACACCTAAGTAAAGAGACTGTGTAGACCCTTCTATACATAACACCTTTCTCTAGGACGTAGTTGGTTGCCTTATATCTCAATTTCCTTGCTTCCTTTTGGTCGGGTGGTAAAAGTCATTTCTCAATATATTCTTTAATTAGATACATCTAGGAAGACCCTAATTCTATAGAAATAATGTTGACTTCTTTCACATCAATACTCCTTCTGGTGAGAATCTCTATCAGAATGGTTCTTGTGAGCTCCATTGGGATTACTAAGGCAAGTCGAGTAAGAGCATCTGCTCGGGCATTATCCACTTTTGGAATTCGGACCATTTTGACTACAAGAAATGAGGAGATAACCACCTTGGCCCTATTCAAGTATCTCACCATTATTTTGTCCCTTAACTCCATATATTTTAAGTAACTGGTGAACAATAAGTTGAGAAGCACTGTGGGCTATCACCTGCTCGGCGCCTAGTGATGAAGCTAGCTCCCAACTAGTAATTAATGCTTTTTATTTGACTTCATTATTTGAGGCTTGAAATTGAAATTTCAATGCATACTCTACATCCAAATCATCTGGAGTGTTGAGAATGAGTCCATCTCCACTGCTAGTACTGCACGAAGAGCTATCAATGAACAATTTACAAATTCGAACATCACTGTTGAAGTATTCATCCACTAGTACTCCTTAAATTATTCGGATAGTCGTTGAGCTCTTTCTTATACAACCGATAAATTGGGTCGGTCGACGACCATATTAGTTTACTTTTGAGCCATCTACGAACAATTTCCAAACTAGTACATTACTGTTAAAGTCTTCATCCACCAGTAATCCTTACTTTATTTATCTAGTCGCAAAGCTCTTTCTTGAACAGTCGATGATTCGGGTTGGTCGGCGACCATCTTAGTTTGCTTTTGAGCTGAGCTCTCTTCCAAAGAAGTCTACTTGAAAGGCAAACTTGGCTTGTTGGGTACCTCTGCATAAGTGAATTATGTTATGAAATCTACCAATTCTTACCCTTTTAATAAGAATACGAGCTCATAAATAATTTCATATTCTCCAAATTCAACCGCCCAAGACATTAGTCTTCCGATTTTTTAGGTTTATGCAAAGTTTATAGCAGAGGTTAATCAGTGTATACAATAATGGTATGGGTATGAAAGTATGGCCTCATTCTTCTGGATGCTTCAATAAGTGTCAATGTCAACTTCTCCAACTGTGGGTATCTGATTTCTTCTCCTTGGAACGTTATACTGGTAGTTGAACACATTTCTTTACTTGGATCAAGGTTGAACTAAGAAACATCTATATATAAGTACAACTTCTCATCCAAAACTGGTCGGGAGAGTAGTGAGGGAGATCCCAAGTACTTCTTCAAGTTCAAAAAATCTTTTTCAAATTCATCATTCCACTCAAAGGTCTTTTTAAGCACCTTAAAGAATGGAAAACATTTTTCTGTGGCTCTAGAAACGAAGCGATTTTGTGATGTCACTCTTCCTGTTGATTTTTGCACATCCTTCTTGCTGGTCGAGGATTACATCTCCAGTAAAGATTTTATTTTATTAGTTATGGCTTCAATTCCTCTTTGATTTACGATATACCCCAAGAACATACCTTGCAGTACTTCGAATATACACTTGGTCGGATTGAGCTTCATTTGATGTTTTTCCAATTGGTCAAATGTTTGGGCCAATTCAGAAATATGGTTGACAACAAATTTTCTCTTTATATCAACGTATACATCCATGTTCTCGCTAATCTAGTCCTCGGATACTTTATTTACTAACCTTTGATGTGTTTTTTAAGCCCAAAGGGCATAACATTGTAGCAGTAAGTTCCTCGGGTCGTGATAAAGGATGTTCTCTCCTTATCCTCTTGCTTCATCTTAACCTCATTATAACCAGAATAAACATCCATGAAGCTGAGTATATCATGACCGACTGTTGCATCTACTAATTAACCAATACTTGGTAAAGGAAAGTGATCTTTTGGGCATGCTTTTTTTAAGTCAGTGAAATCCACACACATGCGCCAGTTGTTATTATTCTTCTTAACCATTACCACGTTGGCCAACCAAGTCGGATTTTTAACATCCTCTATAAACTGTGCTTTCTGCAACTTTACCACCTCTTCTTGGATTGCCATAATCTTCTCGAGACTGAAAACTATGTGCTTCTGCTTGATTGGTCTGGCATCCTTATAAATATTGAGTTCGTGCCAGATGAAGTTGGGATCAATCCCTAGAATATCCTCATGACTCCACGCAAACGCATTCTTCCTATCTCTAAAAAGTATAATTAATTCATGTTTGAGAGATGGTGTTAGTCTTGAGCCAATATGAGTGGTCCTTTCTAGTTTCACATCGTCAAACAAAATAGATTTTATTTCTTCCATAACCTATCCCTTCACTAAGTCCTCTTCGCGGGGATCTAAAGTATCAATATGGAAATTAGTTGTGCCTATATGTATCTCCTGTTGGTCGACTGGGGTATAATAAAATTCCACGGCTTCCATCTGGTTACTATTCACTACACCGACTCCACAATTGGTTGAAAACTTCATGAACTGATGCACAGTTTATGGCACTACTTCTAATTACGTCATCCCTACCCTTCCAAGGATTATGTTATAAGCTGAAGGTAGGTTTTTGTCTAGTACAAAGAAAATAATTCTTTCATTTCTGCTTGCTAGCCAAGTGACGACTGACACATCCAGCATGATTGTTCCCAAGGGATATATCATTTCTCTTGAGAACCCTATGAAAAGTCTGTGGTATGGTTCTAGCTTATTGTCTCGTAGCCTTAATCTTTTGAAACCTTTGTAGAACATGACATCTGTCGAACTGCAATTATCGACCAAAACTCTTCCCACTCTACTGTGGTGAACTCTGCAGGTGATGACTAATAGATCAACATGAGGATATAACACCCCACTCAGATCATTTTTGGAGAAACCGATAACCAATCTGTCTTTGTTAACTTTCCTAAGCCGACTACCACTTCTCTCAGTCATGTTAATCTTCCTGATAGTGGAACATGCTTTGGCCTAATTTAGGTAGGCGTTCCTTTCATCAAGTCCATCTCCTCCTCCAACGTCTCCCCCTGTGATAAAATGGCAATCAAAGGAAATCATATCTAAATCCATCTTTGGTTCATCAGGCTTCTTCGACAGGTCAAGAGCATTCTCATAGTTATTATAGCGTGCCCTTTTGGTGTTGTCTTTTCCTTGATCGGGTGATTCATATTTCTCCTAGTATCTCGGTTACTATTCCGATCAACAAATTTTTCCAACATTCCCGAATAAGAGTCTCAGTTTCATTCTTATGAAACTGTCAGTAGTGTGTCCATGATCTCGATAAAAATCGCAGTATTTGAACGTATTCCTCCTGTTGGGAGGTGACCTCAATTTTCAAGTCCATTTCAGATATTTGTTGCCTCTGATTTCCTCCAGGATGTGGTAAACACATTTAGTCAGTGGACTCAACGTACTTCTTGATCCTTCCAGACTTCTTATATTTTTTTTTATCTTTTTTGAATGAATTATTCTTCTGAGCTTAAGCTTTTCTCTCAGCACTTCTTTTGTTGTCATAGCCTCCTCGGCGTTCATAATCTTTCCAGCCTTAGCCATCAACTATGTCATAGTTTTAGGTGGGTTTTTTTTTCTAGAGCATAATAAAGATCCTTGGTCATTAGCCCACTCATCAAGGCTACAAATGGCAGTCTTTTCTTTATAATCCACCACTTCTAGTTTCTCATTATTGAAACGTGTGATATACTCCTTGGTACTCTCTCCAAGTTTTTGGTATACGGTCAAAAGATAAGTAACACTCTTGAGTTTATCCCCAAAGCAAAAGTTATAAATGAATAATTCAACAAATTAATGGAAACTATAAATTTTCCCTTTAGGCAGATTGTTGTACCGTATTTGAGCTGGACGTATGATGGAACTGGAGAAATCCATGTACCTCATCTCATCGGGGACAGAATAAATGTCGACAGCAGTTTGATACTACTCAATGTGGAGGACTGGATCAATTTTTCCATCATATTTAGGAGTGACAACAAGCGTTTTGAATTTGGAAGGTGTGGGATAGTTCACAATAACTTGGACAAAAGGCAAACATTTAATAAAACTTATTTGCAAAGGATTTTTTATTTTGGCCATTTCCCCCAGTCGATCCTCCAGTCGCTGAATAGATACCTTCTAAGAGTGTTCCTCTGGTTAAGATTTGGCAGAAGCAGATTTTATGGCTTTGATGTGCATATATGCTGAAAACTCTTCCTGAGAAGTTTTCTCGGCACGCACAGATCCCATCATGCTAGCTTTAGATCTCACAGATCCATTTTTGTGCTTACGGTGATGCTCTTGCTCCTTGTGATGACCTCTGGTTACTCGAGAACTTAAATGGTCAAAAGAATATTCCATACTTAGCCTCTCCAATATGTTTGGCCTCTCTTGGGAGAGAGATTTACCATCATAGTAATCCGTTGATCGGAATGAAGATGTTGTGCCAGGAGGGTATGACATATCATGAGAAGACCGAGAGAGGTAACTCCTTTCATTCCTTGTTGGTGGAGGTGGCATATCTTTTCGGAATTAGAGGATTTATCTTACATCGTACGAGACAAATGTCTAACTGACTTTTGCATGGCTTACTATCCTTTAGCCAAATTGAGTAAAATCATGTCGAGGTCTGTCTCACTAGGGGGAGCAGTCATATCTCCAGGTTGTTTTTCAGAACGGTGGTCATTCTTCAAGACAAAGAATGAATAGAGAAATGTATGAGGTAGAGAACAATGACAAGGAGACGTTCCCATAGACGGCGCCAATCTATTGATGTTTAAAAATGGAGTGGGTCCACTTTTATAATCACAGATAAATAAAAAGAGAAATCTAAACAAACACATAAGAGACAAAATATTTTTAAAGTGGTTCAACTGTTAAAAGCCTACGTCCACTGTTGCTATTACTATTTATGTTTACAAGAGCTCAGTATGGTGTGCTTGATATTGATTGAATTGTCCCCTTGAGCTAAGGGAGATTATTTATTAATAGTGGTTCAGAACCCTAGAGACGGAATGCATTTATATTTCTAGGCATTTAAACTCTTGGCATTCAGTGTTGGTCCCTCTTCCATTCGAGTAACTTTTGTTATTCCTGATGGTTCACATTTGGTAGTTGGTCGGTATTCTAGCCGACTAGGTTCCTCTAATGCCGATCAAGATAGTTGAATGTCTAAATAGGATGAGAGTTGTCTATTGTTCATTAGTCCACGTGGAAACGTAATTTTTAGATACAACACTTGTCATAAGAAAGATGATATGGATTAGTTATGTATCAATTGAATCAGATTTGCTGAAAAAATAAACTTTAATCACTCAATCGATGCTTTAGCATCACAAAATGCGAGAAGAACACATTTTATCTAATTCATATGATTTTTTTATTCTTTGTGAATATGTATAGGGGTTGAGTTCATTTAATGCCCTTAAAATGTCAGGAACTACCTTAAATCACATGTCTATATTGTAATTTTTCAGAGCTTTCATATTTCATATAGGTTTTATATTTGAAGGGTTTTTGTTTGAGATTTATTTGTGTGTGTGTGTGTGTGTGAGAGAGAGAGAGAGAGAGAGAGAGAGAGAGAGAGAGAGTATGTTTTCACATGGGAGGGGTGGTTGAAGGTGAGCAAGAGACAAAGGGGAGTGGTTTAATATTTTTATAAGTTTTTCTTTAAATTTATTTTCATATTTTTCCTTCTTTCAATTAGTTTCTTCAAAAGGTGATGTGATTGTTAAATTTGACGAATACATGACCATCAAGTTTGGATAATGTATTTGGGAAAAAATCAACCAAATTGGGAGAAGGTACTAAAGTATAGAGATGTAGTAAAGTAAAAAAAACTCTAAATTATAATCAAATTTATGTCTATATGAATAAAATTTTACTAATTTAACAAGTTTATGAATAATATGACTTGAAAAATGTTAAGTTAATAAAAATGTATAAAAAAAGAAAAGACAAAATTACACTTATGCCTCCTAAATTATTACGAGATCTTTTTTTTCCTTAAACTATTTTCTGTTTCAATGCACCCCTTAAAATATCCAACGGTTTTAGAATGCCTCTTCCATTAGGTTCCGTTAAAAAACTAACAGATAGTTTAAAACCCATATCTCTTTCTCTCTTTCTCTTCCTTCTTTCTTCTTCGTCTTCTTCCATCGCTCTTCTCTCACTCACAAACCACACATAAAAGTAGCTACCACACATTATGTCTATGTGCAAGAATACACATTAGTGTCAAACACACACACCCCTACACACACACACACATATGTGTGTGTGTGTGTGTGTGAACTATGAGTTACGACCATGTATGCAATTCAGCGAGGGCTTAAGAAAATTGAAGTAAGTCATGTTTTTATATTTTTGTGATTTTGGAGGAATTATTGTGATGCTTTGTTGCAAAATCACATTATTTATTGCAATGATATATAGTTATTGTTCATGTTCACTAGAGACTATCGTACAAGAGACTAGGAGAATCCATGCTAATGGAAAAAATGAGATCTAAAGTAAGAAGGATTTTAACATAAATTTGCACCTTGAATTCAGTTTGGTTAAAAAGAAAAGTTTGGTCATAGTTTTTCAGTAAAAATTGATAGATGCTAATAGCATAGAAGGTGTAATTGGCTATATGTTTGATAATTCAGGTCAACCTGATTTAATTAGCAAGAATATTGGGAATGGATTATGATGTAACTACCTTAATGTTTTTTAAAATATTTTTTGGTGTGGGTTTCCCATTTCCAAAATTTTGTTGCACTCATATCCCCTGTATTTTTTAAATTGTATTAAGTCTTGTAACCACCAAAAATTGTCCATAACCTCTCTTTAATCACCTCTAACCACATATCTTCCTTTTTGTAAAGAATGACTCTAGTTTTATAGTTGTTACAACAAGATCAACAACTAAAATAAAAAGTACACGAGAGAGGCTGCAAATGAATTATTTAAAATGGGGCTATATACTTAATATCCCTAAGCAATACAAATCGTTATTGGTCCATTTAACTCTTATTTGAGTATTAATATAGGTTTAACATATTTAGAGGAAGTAGAGAAAGAAAAGGGATACATGTTGGGCTCGTGTGATGTGTGTGTGAGTTTTATATGTATGTGTGTCCATGTTTAAAGAAATATGGAAGAAGAGTGTGTGTGTGTGTGTGTGTGTGTGTGTGTGTGTGAAAGAGAGAGAGAAAGAAAGAGATAGAGAGGAGATCTAAAATTTTCATTAATTTTTTAAATAGAACCTAAAGGAGTGGGTATTTTAATGCTCTTGGATAGTTTGGGAGTGAATCGAAACCAAAAATAAATTAGGGGGAAAATGTGACATTGAAATAGTTTAGGGGTAATAAGTGTATTTTACTCATGATAAAAAAAACAAGTTTTTTGACTTTAATACATTACTAATTGTGGATTTCAGACTAAAATACAATTTTAATTAAAAATTAGACTTTGACCGTTTTTCGTCAATATAATGTCAATGTGAACTGACACATGTCATTTTTAAATTTAAAATACTTTAAATGAGTTAATAATCCAAAAAATCTTTTAAAAAAAAAAGAAAAAGAAAAGGAAATCTAAAAAAAATAACAAATACTAACAACCACCCTAGAAATTCATGCAATCACTCCACCCCCAGGCGAAAACTCCGCCTTCATCTTCTCTCTCTCTCTCTCTCTCTCTCTCTCTCCACACCTCAATCAAGAACCTATCACAACCCTCTGACTCCACCCACAAACCTCCCCCACACTACTGTTATCATGATACTTCCCGAATACTACGTATTTGTGCCCTTTATCTTTATTCATTCTAGAACTTTTGTGTTCATTATGACTATATTTATGCTCGTTAATTATACAAACTCTATTTTGTATGTTTATATGTTTTACAAGGTAGAATTGAGCGTTTGTAGGTATTGGAATGCTTAACATGTGGATTGGTTGCTTTTCAAGGAAGTTTCATCGTCAAACTCAACTTCAGGGGAATTTTATTCATTTCATACTTCATCTCTAGCTCAGTTGAATTCCACAAAAGCGTATTTCGTTAAGTTATCTTCGCGTGGTCTCAAACGGCACATCGTTTCGAGTTCGGACGAAAAAGTTAGAGCCAAATCTATAAAACACCTTACCTCCCAAGTAAAGACCCAAGCTTCCAAGAAAACAGAGTGCTGGTCGACTAGTCTTTTATCTTTTACCTATGTAAGAAGATAGAGGGGATTTCTCTCTACCACCGGTCGACCGATATCCTGGCCGTGATTGATCGGTCCTCCCAGATTTTTTACCTTTTTTCCTATTTTATTTCCTTTTCTTTTATTTTACTTTCCAATTACTATATAAACCAAAATTTGTTTGTTTTGTGAATATCATTCATTTTACATAGTTTTTAGGGTGTGTTGTTGGGATCCACCCTCTCCTTCACCCCTTTGGGTTTATGCCTATTTATGTAAGTACATTTTACTATTCATTATCTTATTTACTTGTTTTAAGCTTTAGTTCCTTTATTTCATGCTTGTCCTTCATTTACTTGCATTGTATTTACATTTTGTTGGTTAATTAGTTGTTTTCATTTGTTAACAAGGTTTATTTCTTGTTTTAAATATGTGTTGCAGCTAGTTTAAGGATTGGGGTCATTTTTCTGCCATTAATGGGTCTCGAGCTTTGAAATCTAGGTTTTGTGTAAAAAAACATTTAATTGAAACCTCGGTATTAAAGTTGGAATATTATACGTTTAACTCTCTTTGTCATGCAATGTTAGTGTTTAAAGAGATAATCGGATTTTAATCCCTGTGTGACTATTTTCGATTAAATGTTTAATCTTTCATTGTTGAATAAATTTTCTTCATGTTGGATGTTTATAATTAATTGAATATGCTCGGTTAATTATTTACGAAGCGAAAAACTTTTTACCCATTGTTTTGCCCACAACGGGGATGTGACACTAATCATGATTTATTGTCCTTGTCTATTTTTATTTCTCTTTTTTTCCTTTTCCCCTTTTAAACCACCATCATCTTTTACACTTTTATTTGAGAAGTAATAAATCAATTGAAGTCTGTCAAACATTCCCTGTGGATTTTTTTATACCTAGACTAGCCGCTATACTCCATTTGAGTGTAGTTAAAGTTTAGGTTTTTTGCATTGCGGTCGGAATTCGATAACAACGATTAGCGTATATACATGGATGCTCGATTTTCGCCACATCAAAATGGCGCCGTTACTGGGAGTGTTTGTTATAGATTGTAATTCTTTTATTATTTTATAATAGTCTTTTCTTTATATTTGCATTCTTTATTTTTCCTTTTTTTTTTTACTTAAGCTAAATTATTTCAAGAACCTTGAAATTTTGGTGCTCATCGCGTTTTTTTAATTGCCTAATTTGAAATGTCTCGCTATAACTCATTAGATAACCTTAATTGTTATGAGAATAATTTTCCAAGTTACACTCCCAAGACTATGCAATAATGCCAACAAATTTTTGAAAAAGAACTACTTGAGGGTGAAATTCAAGAATTTGTAAGTAATCCCTCATCGCCTTGGGAAGAAACTTTGGGAAGCGGAGAATCCTCCAGCTATGAGCAACCCTCCCAAGAAGATCACTAAACCAAAACATGTCTTTAGTAACGGTATTTTACCATTATTAAAACTATTAGTAATGGAATTTTTCCATTAAAAAAAAGGAGTAGGGCATAGAATTAGTAACAAAATTTTACCCTTAGGTAAATTCAGAATTAGTAACAGAATTTTACCCTTACTAATAGTAATGGTAAAATTCTGTTACTAATTCTGAATTTACCAATAGTATTTTACCGTTACTAATTTTAAATTAGAAACGAAATTTTGTGTTACTATTTAAACCTTATTACACCCTTTTTGCAAAACTTTTTTCTGATTTTGTAGCGGTAAAAGTGCGTTAGTAATATTAATACATATTAAAAAAATATTTTTCAATATCTAATATCCCGAAATTAAATAAATTCAATTATTCTTACTGTAGTATCAAAAAATATTGCAATAGAGGTTTTACGAAGAATAATCACAATCAAGCATGCCTAGGGGTGGGCACGGTCCGGTCCGGTCCGGTTTTTGGCCATTTTAGGTGTCGGACCGAATTATTCGGTCCTATATTTGAGAAGACCGTATTTGGACCGATTTAATCGGTTTAGCCTATTTATTCGGTCTAGGCTATTTTCGGTCCGGTTCGGTTAATAATCGGTCGACATTTAGCAATTTATAAAGGTTATATGAACTAACTGTAACAAAAAAAAAAGAGTTGCAAAAACAGAGGTACAAATGGGTTTACCCTGAAATAAACCTAAGCAAAAAATAAAATCAGTTTGTAAATGGGTTTGTAAGCAAAAAGAAACATTTGGGTGGGTTTGTAAAAAATAATTTGCAAAAATCAGTTTATTGTTGTCAGCGTCGGATCGGCAACAATCAGTTTGTTGTTGTTGTCAGTTTGTAAATGGGTTTGTAAGTAAACTGAAGCAAAAACTGAAGCAAAAAAACTGAAGCAAAAAATCAGTTTGTAAACGTCGGTTTGCTGTTGTCAGCGTCGGATCGGCTGAAGCAAAAAAACTGAAGCAAAAAACCAGCGTCAAACCACAATATTACCTACCGTGGGCGTGGAGGCGAGGTGAGTCAGCGTCGCCGTCGGATCGGCTGCTGTGGTGGCGACGAGGTGCGCCGGATCAGCTGCTGGGGCCGTTTGTTTTGGGCTACCGTGGTGGCCGTGGCTATGTTGATGGGATCGTGTGTTCATGGTGTTGGCCGTGGCTATGTCGATCGTAGAGTTGGAGTGGAGAGAGAGAGTGAGCAAAAGTGAGGAGGAGAGTTGTTTTGTTAGAGAGAAAGTGAGGAAAGGTGAGGAGCGGCCGTGCGTGATATATTGAAAGGTTAAGTCAAGTTTAGGGTTTTGGTATTTAGTATAACATATATGGTATATTTATATATAATTAATATATATTATATAATATTAAATTAAACGGTCCGGTCCGGTCTTAAGACCGAATTTATAATGAATTTTTTGGACCGAACCGAATATTTCGGGTCTCTTAATTTAGGACCGAATTAGGACCGATTTATAAAAAAGCCTACAAAAATGGGTTCGGTCCGGTCCGGTCCAATCGGGTCAATCGGGTCGGTCTTTTTTTTGTCCACCCCTAAGCATGCCTACGTCCACAAAGATGTCTACTGCTTTATTAAGTATCTCTCAATATGCTCTGTTACATACCCCTATGCCCTGGGCTAGGGTTTACAATTTATAGATGTAGAATTTCAATTATTCAAGTAAATCCACGATGTCCATGTTGATCCATGAATCCCTTGAATATCTACACGAGATTATAGGGGATTGAATTGGTCTTGGGGAGGTGTGGATTGCACATACTCGTAGCTTATTCCCACGATTTGGGTCGGGCATCTTTCAAGATTTATTGGGCCAGGTCGGCTACTCTCGTGGGCTGAGAATAAAATTGGTCCCCACACTTCCAATATTATTCAAATCCTAAGAAAAAAATACAATCACCCTGAAAGTTGTATTATCTTTATACTTGCATACATTATAACATCCTAATACAATCATCCTGAAATGAGATGTTTTTATATTATAACAAAGAAAATGAAATATAAAAAAGAAGTCCATTATGGAAGAAAATGGGCTCATGTACTTTGCAATGGTTCATCGAAAGTTTCCAAACACTCGTATGGACTGGAATAGATAGTCCTCTTACTTTGGCCTCTCCAGAAACACTACTCTTCTTTTCGGTCTCCCCATACGATCTGCATGAAATATTTTTCACCTGTGTGGAAAGTAAAATGGTGAAAACTGTTTACTGTTTCATATTGAAAAAACGTAAGGATTACATAAAAATGCAAACAAGCTTATGCATTTTAGATAAAAATATACATATTTAGTTTGTGTGATGTTTGCTGTCGCAAGTGAAATAGTATAGCTCACTATCAACTAAGAGTAATTATTCACTTCAATACTGGTTAGCCGGGAAAATAATATAATTCACCATCATTATAGAGTAACTTAATCATATAGTTTATCGATAAAGAAAAAAGAGTAACTCAATCATAATGCAAGTGAAAACTCAACGAGCCACTCCAAGTGGGAGTTTTGGCATATCTACCATATTCAGATAATGCATCAATGTCATTTTATTATTCCTAGCTCGTGTATCAGACAATTTAAGAAGGTTGTCCAATTTGAATCCTACTACAGAACCTGAAATGTGTATATATATATATATATATATATATATATATATATATATATATATAGAGAGAGAGAGAGAGAGAGAGAGAGAGACACACACACACACACACACACACACACACACACAAGAAGAGATTTATAAACTCATAGTTTTCTAACAATAGTTAAAACCCATGTAGAAGTATTAACGAAGCAACAACACAATACCTCGAGTAGTGCCCTAATTCAATGCATTTCCCAAAGTGAGAATTGTTTGCATTATCTGGCGCAATTTCATGGATTCTTTTACCTATATTATGAATGACAATTAAAGATGTGGTTGATAATACATGTCCATTAATATTAGATATTAGAATGCATATAATAAAGATACCTCTCTAATAGCATCATTGATTGTATTCAGGATATATCTCAAGTCTTTCACCTGGGAAAATTTAAAGAAATATACATAAACATCAATACAAAATGAAGTATGCACACTCAAATAACATACAACATGTGTCAGATCAATATACCTGACTAGAAAACATAATACTAAATGAAATACTCGTAATTTGGCTTCCACTCGCGGAACCTTCATTAACTCTAGAAAAAACTGAAATGTTCATTCACCAAAATGATTGTTAGTAATAAGAATAGATATTTATGCAATTCCTTAGACCCGTTACCAAAGCAGGAAGAAGAAGAAGAAGAAGAAGAAGAAGAAGGGACATGTTCAGTCTTTCCAAGTAATTCCTTGTCCCCATTATAGTTTAGAAAGATAAAATTACGAATAAGAATAAGAATAAGAATTCAATGAGGGTTCAACTTACACCACTGTAAAAGTAAGTTCACAGCCACCAATAACTATTTCCAAATTCGTAACTCATTAATTCAACTGTTAAATGAAACAATCATTCCAAACTGATTAGCAGTGTTTGATTGTGCATGCCAAAAATTCAATTAGTCAGAGATCGAGTGATGCATCATTGTAATTATGTTTTAAACTAAATTTTAGTTTATAAAATTAAGAGGAATGTATCCAGATTCCTTAACATAAAGCATAAAAGGAAGATTGTTAGAACTAATAAGTATTATCACAGGAACATGGGATGTTTTTGTAATTTCTGATTCAGGTAGAAGTATATAATCAGGAATGAAGTAGTCCCTTTAAACATTGTCCTCTTCGGAATCATCAACTACTACTCCCTGACAGCAAGATTATATTATAACTGCTCATTAAGTTTAGGATTTAGCTAGAAGGTTTAGCACGAGCCAAACATCTGAATTGTGAGCCATTCCCAAAGAACACTAGTGCTTCCTCTTTTCTATTTGCTGCAGTATAAGACACCTTCTGCTAAAGTTCCCTCTTTGTACTACAGATGGATCCAATGGAACTAAGTATTTTGGTTTAAAAATAGATCTCTCGTCACTTGTCTCATACCTCTCTTTTATGAAGTAAATCAGGTCTCCTGAATATGAAATTAAACCTTATGCCTTCTGAATTTCAAGAGAGAAACTTCACTATCTCGTCAATTATTATGACGGAATGAAAGATACAAGACAACATTCCAATCAACCCATGTTGATGGCGTCCCAGATAATAGAATATATAGTGGATGCACATATGAAATATATGAAATCAGCACGTGAAGGAGCATTATTATGATGATCGAACTAAGAAGCCACATATTACTCCAGGGAGGGATAACATAAACGGACTGATTTTCACTGAGATTATTCGATGCATAAATCATTTCAATAACAACAAGAATTGTCATTGACACTATTGATGAATGACAATCATTAAATATACTGCATGGATAGGCAGTTTCTCTTGCTGAACAGGTGTTAAAACTCTTCAACTCACTGTATGACAGTTTAGGCCCACTATCGGAGTAAACAAACCACCATATGAACCCCGCAACAATTGCATAATTGATTCTCTTTACATGCCTCCGAAATCCTCACAAATTTTGTATTAGAAACAAAAAGAGAAGTACTAATTAGCAAGTTATGCATAACTGTACGGTGAGGGCAAGTGAGCGGTTCGCACAGTCTAAAAGGAGACTGTTCACACGCAGCTGTACCTGCTTAGGCTTATGATATTCTAGCCTTGCATAAGTTTCAATTCAAGGAAATTGTAATAAACATTGTATTGACATTACTTTAAATTACTCCCTACATGTAATGAGTTGAAAAGTCACCTAATGGTTTCTAAAATCTCATAAATCAACTTCGAAAATTAAACTGAGTAATCTGCATACCAACCAACACATGGTCATGAACAAAATAAAATCTAGCTTCTTGCATAAACTCTATTCTATAACCGAGAGAATGAACAAATTTAATTATCATGATAAGATGAATCAAGTCCAGTTTTTTATATGCTCACCTAGGGAGATCCAAATAGAATTCCATCAAAGCTTGTAACAAACCACTTACCATTTTCCAAACAAAACACCTAATCATTATTAAATTTCCCGAAATTTATTAGAACAAAGTCCATAGTTAGATGCAATAGGTCATAAAATATATTCCCCAGCACATTGGAATACTAAAGAATACAGAAAACAAGTCAAAAGTATAGTAAATGCTGATATACATAAATTCCATACTACTTACTCAGTGAAAGATAACTATTAAAATGATTGGTACCCAGCCATGATCATCTATATTTGACCTTAAATAGTCGTCCTTAACCAAATTAGAATCACTGCAATTGATAAGCAATTGAATGAGAAATTATAAAATTTCCAAACAACAAAAAAAATGTCGTAAAACATAAGACTAAGAAGTGAGACGATAACATTTTGTCTAAGCAAAGCAGGCCATCAATGTCCAAATACCTGAAATAGTTGTGTACTTATTTAGGACCTAAGGAATTTCTATCATCCCACATAGTATCATATAAGCGGCATGAGTGAATCACAAAAAAGTACCGCAGTCAGTAGCAAACCCAAGATTTGTCTCAATTTATAATGATAAATTGAGACATAAATATAATACTTAAAGAATTGTTAGAGTCGTAGCATCCTTTTCCTTAAGCCATCCACCAGTAATCCCAAAGACAGGAGGATAACAAGGATAGAATGAGCATTATATATTCCCATCAACTATAAAATTAATGAGCATGGGTCCAAAAATAAAGAAGTATGGATTGTCTATGATAATTGCATACCTAAAATTGACTTTGTCATGTCCTAGTACCAAAGGGACCAACAAAAGAATGCGTGACCTATCAATTTTACCTCTCGAAAACTCAACGCAACGGCTAAAGGCATCTTTAATACAAACAAAAAGAGATCTGCCTTGTTCCCCTTCTTCGATAGACATACTTAATAATAAATCCATTCACTTTAAATGTCAATATTATGCCATACATACCCCTCCCACACCAGCAGCCATAGAAGGCGCAATTAGAACATTAGCATTCCTCGAAGCACTAATTGCTTCAGGGGTACAAAGCATGTTTGAACCCAAATTAAGACGACAACAATAGTTTAGTAACAAATTACTCCCTCCCATCTCACATTAGCAATCATATTTTTCTTTTTGGGATGTAGCCTATTAAGTGTTTTGTTTGAAAATCAACGTTGACGTTTAAATACGATGGTTCATATAAACTTTAATGAAAAAGTTTGAAAGTCATATAGAGACTCTTAATTTCAAACTTAAGGAGCAATTAAGTGATGACGACGAAAAAAATTAAAGGAATAAAACATGATGAGAATCGATACCTTCTACCAGTATACGACAACCTGAATTAACCAAATTAATTGCATTGGATTGATCAATTTCATTTTGTGAAGCAAAAGGAAATGCAACATCACACTTTTCACTTCAAGGTTTCGTTTCGTTATAGAACTTTGAGCGTGCGTACATCTTTGAAAAGTCTCTACAGATGCCACTTCTTGATTAAAATCATAACATAAATCAAACTTCTCATAAAATGATATATAGTTATTGTTGGAACTTAATATAAATGTTTCATTCATGAAGCCCTTACAAACCAAAGAATAATGAATTTGATTACGTGAAATGTGAAAAGGAAGTAGAGGTGAAGAATTGTTTAGGAAATAACACTATATGGACTCTATATTTTGAAATTTAAAGGAGTCGTATGTTACTCATAAACTGATCTTATATTGAGAAAATTTATTCAACTGATAAATTTTGTTCTTAAAATATTTGACATCGAAACCGATATTTACTTGATACTGTGAAGGGAAGAGTGTCGTAAGCAATAACCTTCTTTAAAACATGCAATGCAATCTTTCCATAACCACTAACTACACACCTGAGCATAAAAAAAGGTAAAGAGAAACTTCTAAACTATCATTTTTTTGGTAGACTTCACTTGTATTCACACACCATTGTGTTCAAGTATATCACTAACTTGCAAAACCTCCATAAATTTCCCCAATAATGACTTCAATTTCATGATGTCAATTTATATGACGATATAAATTTGTGCACAACATTTGTATAATTAGTAGGTGACATGATTGACCCTCCTCCATTTTTTTCATTAAGACACTTAGAAGAAAAAAGAACAATACTCCAAATCTCCTAAAATTTGATACAAATGACTACTTCAAGCCAGAAATCGATATTTAAAATATAAATGCAATTCATACCTGGTTTAAGAATACGCTGAATTTCAAATAAATCAAACCTTAATTTTAAATGACTAAAACATAGTGTGGATTAATTTGTATCCTTTTATTAAATGTACAACCCCAAAAATTTTCCACATCAATAAAAAGTGATTTTAGATACTAATGACATCCATTGTTGATTCTCATAAATATAAACATCTAGGGACAAAGATTTTTTGGAATCAGTTATGCCAAATGGAAAGTATGATGAATCAGAACCTAAATTGATTATTAATTGAAACAAAACCTAATAATGATTATGAATCGGTAAATCGTAACCAACAAATTGAATTTGAATCAGTACCTAAATTAATTGATGAATCCATAAATCATAAACCCAAACAAAAATCATAAAATACCAAATTCTGGACCGACCCCCCCCCCCCCCCCCCTCCCCCCCCCCAAAAAAAAAAACTAAGACCCTATTAATGATTCAGAATCGATTAAGAGAAGTAAAGAAAGAAGGGTTTACCTTGTAAATGTTTCATCAAGGTGAGGGTTTTGACAGCATGAGCTTCATTTGTGTTACAAGAAAATGAGAGAAGTGGGGAGCGGACAAATAGGGCGGGAAGTATCCTGCTTCTATTTTGTGAGAGATCCGGCATCTATTTTGTGAGGTCTCTTATGAAATTCATTTTTATTCAATTACTTTTAAAATTCTAAACTAATTAGTAACACATATGTTAATTTAGTAACGGTCTATAATTGTTAAAATTAGTAATAGTAGGATACCGTTAGCGATCAATAAATTAGTCTATTACAAAATGCTTGTTTTGGTGTATTGGATGTTATGTCTTCTTGTTGGTTTGATCATGAGTTAGCTTTCAAGAAATGGAATGACCAATCCGAGAGTTTTAAAACTTGGTCTTTAGAAATAAATGGACAACTCGATGAGATTATTTCTTCTTCACAAAGCCCAGTTGAGGTTGAAACTTGCATTTGCCCTCAACCCCGTTTTGAGGAAGAAATAATTGAGAGTGATCCAAGAACTTTCAAATTTCAACCTATTATTAATATTTTATTCTTTTGAGGTTGAAGGTTCTTCCTTTCCTGTATTCCTTACTATTATTGAACCATTAAATTTATCACAAGAATCAATTGAAAGTCTTGAGATCTTTGACCCGATTCTTGAACGAGAATATTATTTTGAGATGCTTCATCTCATGGGCTATTCGCTTACACGTGCCCCACCTCCCCTTCCAATTGAAAAACCTTGGGAATGTGATTTTAATTTTTTCGAGATCAATTTGGTCATGTCCCCACTAGTATCCAAATCCCCCATCATCTACCTAATTTTTTTAATTGGTGATGGTTCATTTCTTACGCCTTACACATGCCTTAAGTTGTTCAAATGAAATTCTGATTTTTCGGAAGGCTTGCATTTTAGTTAGGGGACACCAATTATCAATCAAAGTCAAATTGTGTTTTAGGTGGACCCTCAAAAATTTCAACTTCTAGTGCATGTAATACCCCGCATTTTTATCGATATTTATTTATGGGTTAAATATGAATTAATTGAGAATTAATCCGGATAAAATACTAACGAGATGTGAGTTGGTATTTGATTATAATGTGTACATATGGAAATATATGAATATTGAAAATATTGAAATTGTCGTGAGGCTGAAATACGGCAATTTGAAAAATTTTGTCGCGACGCGCGTGACAGTCGCGTCAGGAATGTAATTATTTGAATTAAAAAGTGAATTTTATTTTTATTAACCGTATGGTCATTTTGAGTGCGCCAACGTGTCCGGAAGGGTCAAAATGTCAGAAAACACTAGCCGGGGGTTTAGTTTGGGTCCCGGGGCATTTTTAGGCCATACCGGCAACCCAAAAGGGTAGTTTGGTAATTTCGGAAATTTAGTAATTAAAACCCACGAAAATCAGACTTTAATTATAACTTATCATTAAACCCACTAACCCATTTTCAACCCCAATCTAAGTAGTGGGCTACGGGAGAAGTTAAGAAAATATTTTTAACTTACCAAAAACCAACCCCCACCTCCATTGTCATCTTGTGAGAGGAACTTGTAGAGAGAGAGAGAGAGGAGAATTCTGCAGAGAAAGAGAGAGGAATCCAACCATCTCCAACCAACAACAAATCTGAAGAACATAAGGCAAGTGATTTAGTTACAATTAATTCCATGAATGTGTTCATCCATGTTTAGGTAATTATCGAATTTTCTCTTGGAAGATTGATATAGACCCATGAATTTGAGGATTATAACTATGAACCATGTTAGGAATTGCATGTAGACATATTCTGGATGAATTATGAATTCAAATTATAACCCTTAATGATCTAAAAACGTATTTAAGAAGAGATTTATTATTGTTCTTGAAAGAAATAGAAAACTAGGGTTCTTGATGAAGTTTTGATCCAAATAAAGCCCTTGGTTGATGATTTATTGGTTTTAGAACGTTAGCAATGTTGTAGGATGGTTGTATGATGATATTATAACGTTAAATTAGAGTTTCATGCATTATAATGGAGTTTTGGGACGATTTGAGGACTGCAAAACGAAGCAGTCCGTAGCCTACCTGGTGCGATCGATCGATCGACATTCATCAGTCGATCGATCGACCACCATCGATCGATCGAGGTTCAAGGTCGATCGATCGACCTTCCCAGAATGAGTAAAATTTTCCTAGTTAAATTTTAATGATGTTAACCCTTAGAAAATTATCATTGGAGACTTTATGAATATCCTTAGACTTAAGGAAGACCAGTAGGTATGGTTATAAAATTTGGACCTTAATTAGAATTCAATTTGAGGAATTATTCTAAAATCTAATGAAATTCGATGAGTGAGATAATATTAGGGTTGAAAGAGTAAATTTGAATGATTTGATGAAATGAGGATTGGGGCAGAAGTAAGGACCTTAAGAATAATGATGTTGTATATGGGAATAATAGGAAACTTAATAATCCCTTTGAGATAAGTCTTAAGTACAAGAAACTATGACGTGAGAGGTGTCGACAGCCTACATTATGTATTATCGGAAGACTTAAAATGTATAAAATTGGAATAATGGTATAAGGATGTAAAATATACCTTTATTATATTGAGACATCTAAGATGTGTGCATGCTTAGTTTATGTATATGATTTTATGTGTATGACATACCTACCATACTTGCTATCACGGGAGGTTTACGTTCTCTTAGGGCCATCTAATCTTTGTGTGCCCGGATTTAGATTGGTACCTTAAGAACATAATGATAGAATGACTTATTTGTGAGTTAATAAGTCAGCTGACTATGGAGCGTAGGTATGTACGTGACCCATGGATATGTTGAATTATGTTCGCCTCCATTTTTATGTGTTGTGCTTATTTTAACAATTCCTGAGAGATTTGGAATTTGTAATCCTTATATACGTGATGTACCGGGATGGATAGCAAAGTATGTGTGCACCGCAGCTTAGCCTCGGGGTGCTTATATTGTATATTTAGGATGTGAATAATATACGGTTAAATGAAAAGTAATTGTCATGTTTAATTATGAATAATTAATAGTAACTCCTTGAGAAGATAAATAAGGGGATAACCTCCAGTAAACGGTAATGCTAATTATTGATAATCTGAGTTTAAGTAAAGCTATCTATTTAAGTGATAACATCGGGGATTCATATTGTGAGTCGAGTAGTTGGGTTAGAACTTACGACGGTTTAATTAGATATAAATAACACATGAATGGGTACAGGAACGTTAGGAGTGCACAGTTAGACGAGAGGTGAGTATTTCATGTGAGAGCACGTCCTAACATGTATTTTGCATTCGTTGTTTTAAATGTTATTAAAGCACTTGCTGTTTTTAAAATACTCTCCACTTTCGGGCTCTGACCTGTTTGCTTTCAAATCTATTTTTGTAAAAAAATCTTTTTAGGTGCCCAGCCACAAGGACACCATGCATAGGATCTCTATTCAGGTGACGAGCTGTAGCTGTTGTGGAAGTTACAGGGCTTTGCTAGTAGACGCCTCTTTTCTAGTCTTGACTCCATATTCAGTTTCATCATTGTAGGGCATGTCGCCCATTTCTTTAGAGACATTTTATATTTCAGTTATTCAGACTTTGATTTGTATTTAATTCAGGATTTAGACTTGTTTTATTTATTTCCATATTGGGATTGTGGTGAGGAGTATTTCCTCCGGACTTATTATTATTCGTTGGTTATTCTATTGCTTCTTTATGGTGAATGGTTATGTTATTCTTTCATAATTCTTTTATTGCATGTTAATCAGATTTAATTTAAAATTTGACAACTTAATTTTTAAATACTAGGTGGTTAGAAATCATTAAAATGTTTTCGACAGTGATGCTATTAACTGAACCAACTTAGCATTGCGTATTAATTTAATAAAGGAGTAGCTACCCAGTATTTAATTAGTCGGGGTGTCACAGGTGGTATCAGAGCATCGGGTTCTAGTGTCCTTTAGGATCTGTACGGCTTATTATGTTTCCGCTGAGCTTTCTTTGATGTAGAGCCCTATATTTTAGGAATGTTGTATTCCTTTATGTATGCTTCGCTCTTCAGCTATTTTAAGTTTATAACTGCGAACTTATAAACTTTACTCTTATTTCAGATGCCTCCACGACGAGCACCACGGGTTCCTAGGGATGCACAGCCCGAGCCACAGCCAGCACCAGTACAGGGCACCATGAATACCGCCGAGGTTGCAGCCATTATAGCCCAAGCGGTAAATGCCGCTCTCGCCGTTGTACAGCAGGCACCACCTCAGGCGCCAGTAGCCGCGCCAGTTCAGGCACATGCGTTCCCGTCTGCTTGGGAACGTGTTCGGGATGATTTTCAGAAAGCACACCCTCCGGAGTTCGTGGGTAGCTCCGATGTTGTGGTATCTAGTCAGTGGAGGAAAGATATTCAGAGGCACTTGAGGATGTATGAGTGCATCGATGTTCAGAGGCAGATACTAGCTACTTTCAAGCTAGTGGGATCTGCATTGCAGTGGTGGGAGTCTATTACCACCGCAGAGGAGAGAGATGCTCTCACGATACAGGAGTTCTGGGTGCGGTTTGACCGCAAATATTTTTCGTCAGCTGTTCATACGGAAATGAGGAGGAAATTGATGAACCTTAGACAGAAGGGTAAGACTGTGGCCGAGTATGAGGCCAAATTCACAAATTTGCTGAATATTGTCCCGGATGAGATACCGACAGAAGAGAAAAAGATTCAGAAGTTTACAGATGGGTTGACTTGGAGGATCCGTCAGCACTTGTTGGGGAATCTATCGTTGGCCACTTATTCTGATGTGGTTAACGCTGCACTGCTCCATTGCCAGGACCACCGCTTTTACATGGCTGAGAGAAAGAGATCAGGAGAGTTCAGCCATCAGGGCAGGACTGGGGGAAATGGTGCCAGTGGGGCACAATCTGCTCAGGGACAAAGGCAGGGTGACCAGCAGGGGGATCATAAGAGGTTCAGATCGGGGAACTTCAGGCACGGACAGGGAGGTTTTAGGCAGGGCCATCAGGGTCTGAACGACCATCAGGGCCAGAATGGTCAACAGCAGTTTCAGCCGGGCCAGCAGGGCCAGGGGAGTAATGGTAACGACCACCAGGGCCGAGGGCAGCAGGGACAGCGAGGGGGAAACTTCCAGGGGAATTGTTTCATTTGTGGTAAGATTGGCCACAAATTTCAGGAGTGTCCTGATAAGGGCAAGGCCCCACAGCAGCAGCAGTAGGGTGCTCGACACGAGCCACAGAGGCCTAAGTTTCCCACCGCCCTCCCAGCACCACAGATGGAAGCATTACCACCCATTCCAGCAGTCCCAGTTCAGCAAGGACAGCTTCAGTATGGGAGAGTGTATCAGCTCCAGCAGGTTGCAGCGCCCACAGAATCCACCGACCATTGAGGGTATGTTCTCTATTCAGGGGACTATGGGGCGCATTTTATTTGACACGGGGGCTACACACTGTTTTATTTCTATGAGATTTGCACGCACCATTGGATTGTTAGACACCGCAGAGAGCACCGCTACTTGTGTAGACTCACCGTTGAGTAGGGGTTCCATGATTTCGCTTATGTGTAGAGGTGTGGGTATAGAGATCGGGAGGTTTACTTTACCCGCTGATATGTTAGTGTTAGAGATGACCGAGTATGATGCCATTATTGGTATGGATTGGCTAGTTGCGTACCGAGCCATGATTGACTGTTTTAGTAGGAGTATTATCTTTGCCATTCCAGGGCAGGAGATGTTTTTAGTGGCGATGCCTCGTCCTGAGGGAGGATCGTCCACTCACTTGTACTATATAGAGGAGGAGACCTCTAAGGAAGTGGTGATACCACTTGATTCGATACCCGTTGTTAGTGAGTTCGCCGATGTATTTCAGGATATACCTGGACTACCTCCGAGTTAGGAGATAGATTTTGTGATTGATTTGACGTCTGGCACTCGGCCTATTGCCCGCGCACCTTACCGTATGGCTCCAGTTGAGATGAGAGAGTTACGGGATCAGATAGAGCAGTTGTTGGGTCAGGGGTTTATACGGAGGAGTACTTCGCCGTGGGGTGCCATGTGTTATTCGTAAAGAAGAGGGATGGATCGTTGAGGTTGTGTGTGGATTACCGAGAGTTGAATAAGGTCACGATACGAAATAAGTATCCGTTGCCCCGAATCGATGACTTATTCGACCAGTTGAGAGGAGCTTCTTTCTTCTCAAAGATTGATTTACGATCGGGATACCATCAATTGCGTATCAGGGAAGAGGACGTCTCGAAGACTGCTTTCTTAACGAGATATGGTTCCTACGAGTTTCGAGTTATGCCTTTTGGTTTGACCAACGCTCCAGCAGTGTTTATGGACTTAATGAATAGGGTGTTCAGAGAGTTCCTGGACCAGTTCATCATTGTTTTCATTGATGACATTTTGGTTTACTCCCAGACAGAGGAGGAGCACGCCGAGCATTTGAGGCAGGTTTTGTAGACGCTACGTCAAAACGAGCTATATGCAAAGTATGAGAAGTGCGGGTTTTGGCTGAAGGAGGTTCAATTTTTGGGGCATATTATTTCCGACCGGGGGATATCTATTGATCCGGGGAAGGTATCCGCGGTGAGGGAGTGGGGATAACCCACGACACCGACTGAGATCCGTAGTTTCTTGGGCTTAGCAGGATACTACAGGAGGTTTATTCGGGGATTTTCAAAGATAGCGGGTCCTTTGACACATCTGACTCGTAAAGGTGTGCCATTTATTTGGAGTGATGCCTGTCAGTTGGCATTCGATGAGTTGAAGGACAAGTTGACTTCAGCACCTGTGTTAGCATTGCCGAGACTGGGAGTTGAGTATCTAGTTTACACCGATGCGTCCTTACAAGGACTTGGAGGTGTATTGCAATAGGAGAGTCAGGCCATAGCTTATGCTTCCCGTAAGCTTAAGCCTCACGAGAAGAATTACCCCACTCATGATTTGGAGTTAGCGGCAGTTGTATTTGCCCTTAGGATTTGGAGACATTATCTTTTGGGGGAGAAGTTTCGATTGTTCACGGACCATAAGTCCCTACAGTACCTATTCACGCAGAAGGAGTTGAATATGCGGCAGCGAAGGTGGCTTGAGTTTGTGAAGAATTATCAGTTCGATATCCAATATCACCCGGGGAAGGCTAACGTGGTAGCAGACGCGTTGAGCCGTAAGCCAGTAGATGAGGTGGCAGGGGTATGGAAGGCAAAGTGGAAGGAGTTGGGACACCAGGATGCAGTGGCCCGATCATTCATGTCGGTGATGACTGTTACACTGCAGATTGTCACGAGAGTGGTAAAGGCACAAGAAGATGACTCGTTCTGTCAGGAGCAGATAGTTCGATTATTAGCAGAGGGAGCCGAGTCCTATACCATTAGCTCAGACGGGGGATTACGCTTAAATGGGAGACTAGTAGTGCCGGAAGGGGAGGAATTGCGACACGAGGTGATGGCAGAGTCGCACGGCTCACGGTTCGCGGTACATCCCGATGGGGACAAAATGTACCAAGATATGAGACGTCAGTATTGGTGGAGCGGGATGAAGAGAGATATTGCCGTATTTGTTTCTAAATGTGCCACTTGTCAGCTGGTAAAAGTGGATCATCAGAGACCGACAGGACTTCTACAGCCATTAGAGGTCCCGATGTGGATGTGGGAGAGCATATCCATGGACTTTATCACGGGGTTACCTACGTCACAGAGGGGTCACGACTCCATTTGGGTAATTGTGGACAGGTTGACCAAAGTTGCTCATTTTCTACCCGTAAGGACAGACTACACTACGGGACAATATGCCCAGATCTTTATTGCAGAAATAGTGAGACTTCACGGTGTACCCCTAAATATCGTGTCTGACCGAGACAAGATATTCGTTTCACGGTTTTAGGAGAGTTTTCAGGAGGCCATGGTCACGAAATTGCGGTTGAGTACGGCTTATCATTCGCAGACCGATGGGCAAACCGAGCGTACAAACCAGATGTTGGAGGACATGTTGCGTATGTGCATCGTTGATTTTGGGGGTGGATGGGAGCAGTATCTTCCACTGGTGGAGTTTGCTTACAATAACTCCTACCAGTTCACCATTGGCATGGCTCCATTTAAGGCGTTGTACGATAGACCTTGTCGTTCCCCAGCATGTTGGTTGGAGGTGGGGGACAACAAACTACTTGGGCCGGAAGTGATTCAGGATACTTCAGCGAGGATAGAATTGATACGGGGTCACATTCGGGTAGCTCAGGATCGGCAGAAGAGCTACGCTGATGCGAAGAGGTTCTTCAGGGAGTTCCAAGTGGGGGACCAGGTTTTACTCAGAGTATCTCCTATGAAGGGGATTATGCGATTTGGGAAGAAGGGGAAGTTGGCACCGAGATATGTGGGGCCATTTCCTATCATCGAGCGGATTGGATCTGTTGCCTATAGACTTGGATTACCGGAGCATTGGCATCGGATTAATGATGTGATTCATATTTCCTCGCTAAGGAAATATCTTAGAGACGATTTGGCTCATTCTCACATTGCTTTGGAGGACATCGATCTCCAGCCTGATAGCTCCTATGAGGAGGGGTCGATTGCTATTTTGGACCGAAGTGAGTGGAAACTGCGGTCAAAGATAGTTTCGTTAGTGCGTGTTCAGTGGCGACATCATAATGTCGAGGAGTCCACATGGGAGCGCGAGGATGAGATGCACGAACGTTATCCAGAGTTATTTTTACCAGGTACTTTCTAGTTTCGAATTTCGGGGCGAAATTCTGTTATTAGGGGGAAAGTATGTAATACCCCGCATTTTTATCGATATTTATTTATGGGATTAATTAAATTAAATATGAATTAATTGAGAATTAATCCGGATAAAATACTAACGAGATGTGAGTTGGTATTTGATTATAATGTGTACATATGGAAATATATGAATATTGAAAATATTGAAATTGTCGCGAGGCTGAAATACGGCAATTTGGAAAAATTTGTCGCGACGAGCGTGACAGTCGCGTCAGGAATGTAATTATTTGAATTAAAAAGTGAATTTTATTTTTATTAACCGTATGGTCATTTTGAGTGCACCAACGTGTTCGGAAGGGTCAAAATAGTCAGAAAACACTAGCCGGGGGTTTAGTTTGGGTCCCGGGGCATTTTTAGGCCATACCGGCAACCCAAAAGGGTAGTTTGGTAATTTCAGAAATTTAGTAATTAAAACCCACGAAAATCAGACTTTAATTATAACTTATCATTAAACCCACTAACCCATTTTCAACCCCAATCTAAGTAGTGGGCTACGGGAGTAGTTAAGAAAATATTTTTAACTTACCAAAAACCAACCCCCACCTCCATTGTCATCTTGTGAGAGGAACTTGTAGAGAGAGAGAGAGAGGAGAATTCTGCAGAGAAAGAGAGAGGAATCCAACCATATCCAACCAACAACAAATCTGCATAGCATAATACAAGTGATTTAGTTAAAATTAATTCCATGAATGTGTTCTTCCATGTTTAGGTAATTATCGAATTTTGTCTTGGAAGATTGATATAGACCCATGAATTTGAGGATTATAACTATGAACCATTTTAGGAATTTCATGTAGACACATTTTGGACGAATTATGAATTCAAATTATAACCCTTAATGATCTAAAAACGAATTTAAGAAGAGATTTATTATTGTTCTTGAAAGAAATAGAAAACTAGGGTTCTTGATGAGGTTTTGATCCAAATAAAGCCCTTGGTTGATGATTTATTGGTTTTAGAACGTTAACAATGTTGTAGGATGGTTGTATGATGATATTATAACGTTAAATTAGAGTTTCATGCATTATAATGGAGTTTTGGGACGATTTGAGGACTGCAAAACGAAGCAGTCCGTAGCCTACCTGGTGCGATCGATCGATCGACATTCATCAGTCGATCGATCGACCACCATCGATCGATCGAGGTTCAAGGTCGATCGATCGACCTTCCCAGAATGAGTAAAATTTTCCTAGTTAAATTTTAATGATGTTAACCCTTAGAAAATTATCATTGGAGACTTTATGAATATCCTTAGACTTAAGGAAGACCAGTAGGTATGGTTATAAAATTTGGACCTTAATTAGAATTCAATTTGAGGAATTATTCTAAAATCTAATGAAATTCGATGAGTGAGATAATATTAGGGTTGAAAGAGTAAATTTGAATGATTTGATGAAATGAGGATTGGGGCAGAAGTAAGGACCTTAAGAATAATGATGTTGTATATGGGAATAATAGGAAACTTAATAATCCCTTTGAGATAAGTCTTAAGTACAAGAAACTATGACGTGAGAGGTGTCGACGGCCTACATTATGTATTATCGGAAGACTTAAAATGTATAAAATTGGAATAATGGTATAAGGATGTAAAATATACCTTTATTATATTGAGACATCTAAGATGTGTGCATGCTTAGTTTATGTATATGATTTTATGTGTATGACATACCTACCATACTTGCTATCACGGGAGGTTTACGTTCGCTTAGGGCCATCTAATCTTTGTGTGCCCGAATTTAGATTGGTACCTTAAGAACATAATGATAGAATGACTTATTTGTGAGTTAATAAGTCAGCTGACTATGGAGCGTAGGTATGTACGTGACCCATGGATATGTTGAATTATGTTCGCCTCCATTTTTATGTGTTGTGCTTATTCTAACAATTCCTGAGAGATTTGGAATTTTTAATCCTTATATACGTGATGTACCGGGATGGATAGCAGAGTATGTGTGCATCGCAACTTAGCCTCGGGGTGCTTATATTGTATATTTAGGATGTGTATAATATACGGTTAAATGAAAAGGAATTGTCATGTTTAATTATGAATAATTAATAGTAACTCCTTGAGAAGATAAATAAGGGGATAACCTCCAGTAAACGGTAATGCTAATAATTGATAATCTGAGTTTAAGTAAAGCTATCTATTTAAGTGATAACATTGGGGATTCATATTGTGAGTCGAGTAGTTGGGTTAGAACTTACGACGGTTTAGTTAGATATAAATAACACATGAATGGGTACAGGAACGTTAGGAGTGAACAGTTAGACGAGAGGTGAGTATTTCATGTGAGAGCACGTCCTAACATGTATTTTGCATTCGTTGTTTTAAATGTTATTAAAGCACTTGCTGTTTTTAAAATACTCTCCACTTTCGGGCTCTGCCCCGTTTGCTTTCAAATCTATTTTTGTAAAAAAACCTTTTTAGGTGCCCAGCCACAAGGACACCATGCATAGGATCTCTATTCAAGTGACGAGCTGTAGCTGTTGTGGAAGTTACAGGGCTTTGCTAGTAGACGCCTCTTTTCTAGTCTTGACTCCATATTCAGTTTCATCATTGTAGGGCATGTCGCCCATTTCTTTAGAGACATTTTATATTTAAGTTATTCAGAATTTGGTTTGTATTTAATTCAGGATGCAAACTTGTTTTATTTATTTCCATATTGGGATTGTGGTGAGGAGTATTTCCTCCAGACTTATTATTATTCATTGGTTATTCTATTGCTTCTTTATGGTGAATGGTTATGTTATTCTTTCATAATTCTTTTATTGCATGTTAATCAGATTTAATTTAAAATTTGACAACTTACTTTTTAAATACTAGGTGGTTAGAAATCATTAAAATGTTTTCGACAGTGATGCTATTAACTGAACCAACTTGGCATTTTGTATTAGTTTAATAAAGGAGTAGCTACCCGGTATTTAATTAGTCAGGGTGTCACAGTGCATAGTTAGTTAAAAGTTCAAATTGTAGGTTGTAAATAGTTAGGTTTTCTTTCTTTCTTTTTCTCTCCTTTTCATATTAGTCTATTGTAATTAGTTATAGTTTTTGTTATTCTTTTTGTTATGTTTGGTTCTAACTTGTTTTGTAGATTCAATGGACTCGTACTTATCGGGGATCGCTCCACTTTGGGTAATATCTTTCTTTTTCTCTCTTTATGTTGTGTTCTTGATTTGCATTAATGATAATGCAACATTTAAGTTAGGGGATGTGGGATATTCTTTCCATTTATTATTTAGTTCCATTGATTTGATTACAAGTCATTTACTAATCATGCTTTATTGAAAAAAATTGAAAATTTTCAAAAATATTTTCTTTCTTTTTTGTCTTTTGTTGGATATTTTACCTTTGTCGATGATAAATTTTAATAAATGCCCAATCCAATAGACAATTCAACGATGCATGTTCTTGATTTTAGAAGTTATTAGACTTTACTCCTCAAATCGTTGATTTTATGAATAACTTCATGAATTAAATTTTAATCCCATGAGTCCATGTGTTTTTCTTATTTTATTGATTTGGTTTAAGGCCTTTTTAACTCGTTCCTGCCCCACTGGATGAACTCCCCTACTCTCTTTCTTCCCTTCAGATGGAAGCGGTGATCTTGACAGTGTAGTAAGGCAACGCGAAGCACATCGATGTATGACCTCAATGAAATATTACCCAAATGGTGCTAACGAATCCTCCAAGTCAAGCCATCCATAAACATCTGAATCCTCTTATCTTCAGTAAGTACCTCATCTGGCACCAGATTAGTCAATCTCGTAAATTCCTCCTCATATTTAGCAACAGTCTTCCCCTCCTAGGTGAGGTCTAACAATTTCCACCTCATCTCAGTCTGAAAGGCAGAAGAAAAATATTTACGGTCAAACTGTACCTAGAAGTCATGAATCGTTGTGTCATCTCTCTCCACAGCTGTGGTGATAGAATCCCACCACTACAGTGCTACTCCCACTAGCTTCAATGTATCTAGTATGTGCCTTTGAACCTCTGTGCACTCGTATATTCTAAGGTGCCGCCGGATGTCTTTCTTCCATTGGCTAGCTACCACAACATCGGAACCCCCTGTGGACTTCGAAGGATGTGCCTTCTGGAAGGCATCCCTAACTCGCTCCCAAGAGGAAGGGAACGCGTGAACTAGTTCTAGTGCCACCGCCTGTGCCTTGGGTAGTGCCTGCTATACGACTGTTAATACTTCATTTACCGCTTATGCCACTATAGCGGCAACCTCCCCAGCATTCATAGTACCCTGGACCAGAGTTGGCTGAGGCTCGGGCTCTACACCTCTACGGGCTCTTTTTGCACGTCTGAAGGCATCTGAATGAGAGAGAAGTTTTATAAGTCCACAGTTATTATCTCAAAATAGTTGAAGGCGTAAAATGTGCAATTAGTGAATACAATAATCCTAAATATAGGGCTCTATATCAAAGAACACTACACTGAAAGCATAATAAGACGAATCTAGAACCTGATGCTCTAATACCACCTGAGACACCCCGCCTAACTAAATATCGGGTGATCAGTCATTTATTAAATTTAAAACAAAATATTCAGTTGGTTCAGTCTTAGCATCACTGTCGAAAAGTATTTATTAATTACTAGCCACCTAGTAGATAAAAAGTCTGGTGCCAAATTTTATCTTTTAAATTAACATACCACTAAATAAATAAATAATTAACCATTCACCATCTAATTAAAAATCTCATAGCAAGAAATTGTCACGAAGAAATAACTGAGTCTGAAATAAACATTTCCAGTCTAAATCCCAAATACAATAGTCTGAAATGAAATAAATCCCAACAACTGAAATATAAATAAATGTCTGCACTCGCTATCTCTGGATACATTTGAATAATGATGGGAAACATGCCCGACAGAAGTAAATAACTCAAAAAGAATCAAAGATAGGTGTGGAGGTATCTAGTAATCGAACTCTTATAAGTTCCACAGCAGCTACAACACGTCAACTGGTAAGAACTCCTACGCTTGGCGTCCCTATGGCTGGGCACCTAAAAGGTTCTTACAAAAACAAAATAGATTTGGAAGAAAACGGGTGAGAGCCGAAGTTGAAAATATTTTAAAATCAACAACTATTTAAAATGCATTGAATAGTAAATATTATATGCATGTTAGTTCCACGTGCCCTCAGTTGAGATTCTCACCTCTCAATAAATGTGCATACCTAACGTATAATCCTAACCCATCCTCATTATGATATCCCACTTATTTAGTTTAAATCGAGTCTCTTACGATAATGCCTAAGTCATTGTGCCCACTCGTATTGCTCGAATAATACATTCTTTCATTTTCAATATTAGTTTAATGGAATTTAAGTATCTCATTAATCCTTCAAGATTCCACTTTTTTAATTAATAAAAGATGGGGTAATCTTTCTCATTTACTAAGCAACACGGTATATATATATATATATATATATATATATATATATATATATATATATATCACTATCAAACATATATACTAATACGACACCCCAAAAGGCTAAACCTACGGTGCGTGCATACTCTGTTATCAAATCCTGGTACATAAGGATTACATGTTCCGAATCACTCTAGAACTGTATTAATACAAATCACACATATTGAAGCCAACATAGTTCCCATCCCAATAGGACACGCACATACCTACGCACCCACACAACTGCAAACTTATCAACTCACCGATAAGTCTTTCCCAGACCTATGTTCTCAGGCACCAATCCAAAATCCCCACGAAGGCTCATCGAGATAAGAATGTCCCCTTTCTAAGACCTCTCGTGATAGTAAGTATGGTAGGTATGTCATACATACAGTCTATCAATCATACATTAGGTATTCACACAACCTTAGTACATAAATCTCTATCTATAATATAGGTGTACGCACATCCAATAACATATGTTTTATACGTAGTATATCTATCTCACGAATATCCTATGTGTTAATGAAATATATTACTGCTCTCATCGTACGCTCCTGAGTAATTCTTGTCATTCGAAGTGTCTCCTTTATTTCCTAAAACAATATCAGTAAGTAACTCACTTATATCCTACTGGTCTAAGTCATCATATCCTTTGGATTTGTGGGATTTGAATTACTCTCTGATTTAGGTATTTCTCTCGATTAAACCTAATTAAGTTTAACCCTTAATTCGTTATCTTGGAACTAAACCCAAATTACGATCTAGGTCTACTGGTAATCCATGATTAAATCCCAAACATCTCCCAAAAAATTTAAACAAAAAGGGGAAAGGAAAATAATTTTGGGCAGTAAATTGATTCGGCCTGGTTCGAATAGATTCGCTCGTACAAGTATAGGAAATCTGTATCTGTGTTTCTTACGGGTTTCTATCATTTTCAATGTCAGATCCTCAATTTAATCATCCCAAGATCCCAATAAATCATAATAAATGTTTTACTAACATAATTACATGAGTTCTAATGTATAAGAATCATAAAATCATCATGGTGCATCGATGTCTTGGATTAATTTATAAATATTTCTTAAGAACCCTACTTTCTCAATTTGTATTCAAGAACACCATAATTCTCAGATTTAATTGGTGATTTCTAACACTTAGGTTATAATTTCATTTTTCCAATGATTCCAGAAATTTATCTACATGCAAAACCTACCCATCATAATCATGATTCAACTCTCCAAATTTATGAAATATCAATTATTCATGGTTATTTCTTTCAATCTAAACTACCATGGATAATATATACACTGAATATTTTTAAGATAAAACACTTGACTTTAATGGAAGTTCTGATCCGATGAAGATGATGGTATGGGGGTGAAGCTATCTTTCCGATCTATGCGTTGGTGGCGACGGTGGTGCAAGAGGTGTAGGAAAGCCTTGAATCTCCTTTGGAATTTTCCTCCTTCCTTCCCTGGATAGCCTCTCTCAATTTTTTATTATGATAACCCTAACTTCCTCGACACACCATCTGATTTAACCTTATAAAATTTGTGGGTTTATTTCCTCTAAAATTTCAAAAGACTAAAATAACCTTTCAGGGTGTCGGTTTGGCCTAAAACTGCCCTGGACCCAAACTAAACCCCCAGGCAGACTTTCCTTATTATCTCGATCCTTTTGGACACTTTGGTGCACTCAGAATGACCATTTGGATGACTTAAAAATAAATTACCTTTTTATTTCATAAAATTGAGTCCTGACACGACTGACATTCGCGACTCGATTTAATTACTGAAACTATCGTATTTTTCACTCACGATAATTTTAATAAATTCATAATCACATATTACTTTATTGACTCAGTAATATTCAATATAATTCACATAAATAAATACTAACCCTCGTCTCACTCGTTAATATTCATTTAATTCCGGATTAATTTTAAGTAAATTTCTCATATTTAATTCAATTACTCCTACAATTACAAATTAATAAAATTACGGGGTATTACATACTTACCTCTAATAACGGAATTTTGTCTTGAAATTCAAAAATTAAAGTATACGTGGTAAGAATAACTCTGGATATTTTTCGCGCATCTCATCCTCGCACTCCTAAGTAGACTTTTCGACATTATGATGCTGCCACTGAACACGACTAACAGTACTACCTTCGACCTCAGTTTCCTCTCGCTACGATCTAGGATAGCAACTGGACACTCCTCGTAGGAATTATCTGGCTGTAGAACAATCTACTCTAAATAAATATGAGTGTGCGCCAACTCATCCCGAAGATATCTCCTCGACGAAGAAATACGGAACACATCATGAAGCCTATGCAAGTGCTCGAGTACCTCAAGTCTGTAAACCACTGGACCAATCCGCTCAATAATAGGGAATGGCCCTACATACCTCGGTGCCAACTTCCCTTTTTTCCTAAACCTCATTATCCCCTTCATAGGAGATACTCATAGCAATACATGGTCCCCCGTACTAAACTCCCTGAAGAACCTCTTGGCATCGTCATAGCTCCTCTGTCTATCCTGAGCAACCCGTATACGGCTCCGAGTCACCTCAATCATGGCTGAAGTATCCTGGATCACCTCTTGCCCAAGTAGCTTATTGTCCCCCACCTCTAGCTAACAAGATGGAGAACAATAAGGCCTATCATATAGTGCCTCAAATGGATCCATGTCAATAGTAAACTGGTAGGAGTTATTATAAGCAAACTCTATTAGTGCAAGATATTGCTCCCAGCCCCCGCAAAAATCAAGGGCACACATCCGCAACATATCCTCTAAGATCTTATTCATCCGTTCAATCTACCCATCAGTCTGTGGGTGATAGTTCGTACTCAATCGTAACTCACTACCCATAGCCTCTTGGAATCGCTGCCAAAATCGAGATACAAAATTCTTGTCCCTATCGAACACAATATCAAGGGGCACCCCGCGAAGTCTCACTATCTTATCTATAAAGATTAGGGCATACTGTCCCATAGTGTAATCTGTTCGGACTGGCAGAAAATGATCTACCTTAGTCAATCGATCCACAATCATCCATATGGAATCGTTACCCCTCCGAGAAGTAGGCAACCGTGTAATAAAGTCCATGGAAATGCTCTCCTATTTCTATATAGGAATCTTTAGCGACTGAACAAGCCCTGCTGACTTCTAGTGTTCCACCTTCTTTAGTTGACAAGTGGGACATTTTGAAACAAACTCGATAATGTCCTTCTTCATACCACTCCACAAGTACTGCCGTCGCAATTCTTGGTAAATTTTATCCGCTCCGGGATGTACAGTAAAGCGTGAACCGTGTGACTCTATCATCACTGCATATTGCAAGTTCTCCCCTTCTGGAACTACTAGTCTCTCGTTAAATCGGAATCCCCCATATGAACCCACATAATAAGACTCAGCTTCCTCAGATAGAATATGTACAATTCGATCCTGGTAGAATGGATTTGTTGCCTGGGCTGTACAACCCTCATTACTATCTGAAGCGTAACGTTCATAACCGACATAAAAGATCGGGCCACTGCATCGTGGTGTCCCAACTCCTTCCATTTCACCTTCCATGCCTCGACCACCTCACCTGCTGGCCTACGGCTCAATGCGTCTGCTACCAAGTTAGCCTTCCCCGAGTGATATTGGATATGGAACTGATAGTCCTTCATAAATTTAAGCCATCTCCGCTGACGCATGTTCCTCTCTCGCTGAGTGAACATGTACTGTAGTGATTTGTGATCTGCGAATAGGCAAAATTTCTCCCCAAAGATAATGTTTCCATATCCAAAGTGCAAACACAACTGCCGCTAACTCCAATTCGTGGGTGGGGTAATTCCTCTCATGAGGCTTAAGCTTATGGGAGTCATAAGCTATAGCATGATCCTCCTGCTGAAGCACACCCTCGAGTCCCTGCAGGGACGCATCAGTATAGACTAAGTACTCCACTCCTGGCCTAGGCAAAGCTAGAACTGGTGTTGTAGTTAGCTTGTCCTCAGCTCATCGAACGCCAACTGACAAGCCTCATCCCAAATGAATGGCACCCCCTTGCGAGTCAAGTTAGTCAACGAACCCGCCTGTAGTATATGGTTAGCCCCAAGAAATTGGGCACCTCCGTCGGTGTCATGGGCTGTCCCCACTCCCTTACCGATGATACTTTCCCTGGATCTATGGATATCCCATTATCATATACAATGTACCCTAAAAACTGAATCTCCTTCAGCCAAAACCCCCATTTCTCATATTTTTCATACAACTGATTCTCCTGCCTGACGTAAATACTCGAGATGCTCTTCCTCATCTTGGGAATAAGTCAGGATGTCATCTATAAAGACAATGGCAAACTGATCTAAGAACCTCTGAACACCCTATTAATTAAGTCCATGAACACAATCGATGCGTTGGTTATCCTAAATGGCATAACCTGAAACTTGTAGGACCCATATCTCGTTAGGAAAGCAATCTTCGACACGTCTTGTTCCCTGATTAGTAATTGATGGTATCCCGACCTTTAGTCTATCTTTGAGAAGTAGGCATCTCCTCTCAACAGGTCGAATAAGTCACTGATTCGGGGCAACGGATATTTATTTTGTATCATGACTTTATTCAACTCTCGATAGTCAACACACAACTGTAATGACCCATCTCTCTTCTTTACAAATAGCACAGAATCACCCCAAGGTGAGTTACTCTTACAGATGAATCCCTACCCCAATAGCTGCTCAATCTGATCTCGTAACTCCCTCATCTTCGCCGGAGCTATAAGGTAAGGTGCACGGGCTATCGGTCGAGTGCTTAGCATCAAATCTATCTTTCTGCTAGGTGACAACCTCGGTATATCCTGAAACACATTATCAAACTCGTAGACCACTAAAATTTAATCAAGTGGGATCACCATGTCCTTAGAGGGATCAACCTCTATGAATTACAAGTGAGTGGACGATCCTCCCTCAGGGTGAGGTATTGCCACCAGGAACATCTCTTGACCCAGTGTAGAAAATATAATACTATGACTATATAAATCAATCATGGATCTATATGAAACTAGCCAATCCATCCCAATAATAGTTTCATACTCTGACATATCCAACACAAGCATATCGGCAGGAAAATAAATCCCCCAATTTCTATACCCACGTCCCGACAGATAAAGAAAATCAATGTTCCATTACCTAACGGCGAGTCTACATGCGTAACAGTACTATCCATTATATCTAATAACCCCATAGCATGTGAAAATTTAATGGAAATAAATGAGTGTGAAGCCCCCGTGTGAAATAAAATGCGCCCCATAGTCTCCTGGATAGAAACATACCCTCAATTGTGAGTGGAGCCTGTGGGAGTGCGACCTGCTGGAAGTTGTAAACACGCCCATACTTTAGTTGTCCCTGTTGAACTGGAACTACTAGAATGGTAGGAAAAGCTGGCATCTGTGGTGGTGTTGGGAGGGCGGCGGGAAATATAGGTCGCTGGGGCTCCTGACGAGCACCCTGTTGCTGCTGATGTGGGGCTCTGCCCTTATCAGTACACTCGTGATGCTTGTGTCCAGTTTTACCACATGCGTAACATTTACCAATAAAGTTTCCTCCTCTTTATCCCTACTGACCTCGGCCCTAGTGGTCGTTATCGCCCCTCCATTATCCCTGCTGGCCCTGTTGTGCACACTGCTTGCCCTGTTGATTCTGCTGACCAGGATGGCTTTATTGGCCCTGCCTAAAACCTCCCTATCCCTGCCTATAATTATCGAGTCTGTGTCTCTTAGCAGGGTCCCCCTGATGGGAACTCTGCTCACCCTGAGCTAGTTGTGCCCCACTGGCACCACTACCTCTAGTCCTCCCTGCTGGCTGGACTCCTCTGCTCACTTGCTTCCCTTCAAATGGACACGATGATCCTAGAAGTGTAGTAAGGCAATGCTAATCACATCACTGTATGAACTCAATAAAATATTACGTAAAAGGTGCTAACGAATCCTTTAAGTTAAGCTATGCATACACATCTGAATCCTCTTTTCTTCAGTAGGTACCTCATCTGGCACCAGGTTAGCCAATCTCGTAAATTCCTCCTCATATTCAGAAACAGTCTTCCCCTTCTGGGTGAGGTCTAACAATTTTTGCCTCATCTCTGTCTAAACGGTAGGACGGAAATATTTATGGTCAAATCGTACCCAGAAGTCCTAAATCATCATGTCATCTCTCTCCCCAGCAGTGGTAATAGACTCCCATCACTGCAATGTCGCTCCCACTAGCTTAAATTTAGCTAGTATCTGTCTCTGAACCTCTGTGAACTCATACATTCTCAGGTGTCTCTGAATGTCTTTCTTCCATTGGCTAGCTACCACAATATCGAAACCCCCTGTGAACTGCGGAGCATGTGCCTTTTGGAAGGCATCCCCGACTCACTCCCAAGCGGAAGGGAACATGGGAGCGGGTGTTGGTGCCACCACTTGTGCCTGGGGTGGTTCATGTTGTACGACTGCTAAAGTTGTATTTACCATTTGTGACACTATAGCGGTAACCTCCCCGGCATTCATATTACCCTAGGTCAGAGCTGGCTAAGTCTCGATATCTACACATCTATGGGCTCTCTATGCATGTATGGGAGGCATCTAAAATGAGAGAGAAGTTTTATATGTCATTAGTTATTATCTCAAAATAGCTGAAACCGTAAAATGCGCAATTAGTGAATACAGCAGTCCTAAATATACAGCTCTATATCAAAGAACGCTACACTGAAAGCATAATAAGCCGAACAGATCCTAAAGACTCTAGAACCTGATGCTCTGATACCACCTCAGACACCCCGCCTAATTAAATACCGGTTGATCAGGCCTTTATTAAATTTAAAAATGAATATCTAGTTGGTTCTGTTTTAGCATCACTATCGAAAAATATTTATTAATTACTAACCACCTAGTAGTTAAAAAGTCGGGTGTTAAATTTTATCTTCTAAATTAACATACCACTAAATAAATAATTAACTAACCATTCACCATCTAATTAACAATCTCATAGAAAGAAATTATCACGAAGAAATAACTGAGTTTTAAATTAACATTTCCAGTCTAAATCCCAAATACAATAGTCTGAAAAGAAATAAATCCCAAAAACCAAAATATCAATAAATGTCAGCACTCGCTATCTCTGGATACATCTGAATAATGATGGGCAACATGGCCGACTGAAGTAAATAACTCGAGAAAAAGTAAAGATAGGTATGTCGGCGTCTAGTAAGAGAGCTCATGTAACTTTCACAGCAGCTACAGCACGTCAACTGGTAAGAACTCCTATGCTTGGAAACTTGTGGCTGGGCATCTAAAAGATTTTTACAAAAATAAAAAAGATTTGGAAGAAAACGGGTCAGAGCCAAAGTTAAAAATATTTTAAAATCAACAACTGTTTAAAATGCATTAAACAGTAAATATTGTATACATGTTAGTTCCATGTTCCCTCACTTGAGATTCTCACATCTCAACTAATGTGAACGCCTAACGTATACTCCTCACCCATCCTTATTATGCTATCCCACTTATTTAGTTTAAATCGAGTCTCTTACGATAATGCCTAAGTCATTGTGACCACCCGTATTACCCGAATAATACATTCGTGCATTTTGAATATTAGTTTAATCGAATTTAAGTATCTCATTGATCCTTCAAGTTTCCACATTTTTAATTAATATAAGATGTCGTAATCTTCCTCATTTACTAAGTAACATGGTAGAATAATCACAAGTACGTATATATATAACAAGGCACTCTAAAAGGCTAAACCTATCGTGCGTGCATACTCTTCTATCAAATCATGGTACATCACGTACATAAGGATTACGAGTTTCAAATCACTCTGGAACCGTATCAATACAAATCACACATATTGGAGGCAAATATAGTCCCCAGCCCAATGGTATACGCACATATCTATGCACCCACATGATCGCAAACCTATCTTCTCATCGATAAGTCTTTCCCAGACCTATGTTCTGAGGCACCAATCCAAAATCCCCCCAAAGGCTCATCAAGATAAGACTGTCCCTTTTCTAAGACCTCCCATGATAGCAAGTATGGTAGGTATGTCAAACACACAGTATATCAATCATACATTAGGTATTTAAACAACCTTAGTACATAAATATCTATCTATACTATAGGTATACGCACATCCTATTTCATATGTTTTTACGTAGTATATTTATCTCACGAATATCCCATGTGTTAATGAAATATATTACTGCTCTCTTCGTACGCTCTTGAGTAATTATAGCCACTCGAAGTGTCTCCTTTATTTCCTAACATAATATCAGCAAGTAACTCACTTATATCATACTGGTCTTAGTCATCATATCCTTTAGATTTTTGGGATTTGAATTAGTCTCCGATTTGTGTATTTCTCTCGATTAACCTAATTAAGTTTATCCCTTAATTCGTTATCCCGGAACTAAACCCAAATTACGATATAGGTCTACTGGTATTCCCAAATACTCTTCAATGTGTTTACTATCAAAATCCACGATTAAATCCCAAACATCTCCCAAAAAAATTTAACAAAAAGGGGGAAGTAAAACATTTCTGGACAGCCGAATCGGCCTAATCTGAATCGATTCGCTCGTACAGGTATGGAAAATCCGCATATGTGTTTCTTACGAGTTTTTCCCATTTTCAACCTCAAATCCTCAATTTAATCATCCCAAACTCCCAATCAATCATACTAAATGTTGCACTAACATAATTAGACGAGTTCTAACATATAAGAATCATAAAATAATTATGGGGCATCGACTTCTTGGATTAATTCATGAATATTTCTTAAGAACCCTACTTTCTCAATTTGTATTCAAGAACACCATAATTCCCAGATTTAATCCATGATTTCTAACACTTAGATTATAATTTCATTTTTCCAATGATTACAGAAATTCATCTACATGAAAAACCTACTCGTAATCATGATTCAATTCTCCAAATTTATGAAATATCAATTATTCATGGTTATTTCTTTCAATCTAAACTACCGTGGATAATATATGCAATGAATATTTGCAAGATAAAACATTTTCCTTTAATGGAAGTTCTGATCCGATGAAGAAGATGGTATGGGGGTGATGCTCTCTTTTTAATCTACGCGTTGGTGGTGACGGTGGTGCAAGAGGTGTAAGAAAGCCTTGAATCTCCTTTGGAATTCTCCTCCTTCCTTCCCTGGATAGCCTCTCTCAAATTTTGATTATGATAACCCTAACTTCCTCGACACACCATCTGATTTAACCTTATAAAATTCGTGGTTAATTTCCTCTAAAATTTCAAAATACTAGTACCCCTCCGGGGTGTCGGTTTGGCCTAAAACTGCCTCGGGACCCAAACTAAACCCCCGGGCAGTCTTTCCTGACTATCTCGACCCTTTAGAACACTTTGGCGCACTCGAAATGACCATCTTACTGACTTAAAAATAAATTACCTTTTTATTTCATAAAATTGAGCCCTGACATGACTAACCCGCGCATCCTGATTTAATTATCGAAATTATCATATTTTTCACTCGAGATAATTTTACAAAAATTCATAAACACGTATTAATTTATTCAGTCAATAATATTCAATATAATTCACATCAATAAATACAAACCCTCGTCTCGCTAGTTAATATTCATTTAAATCCGGATTTATTTTAAGTTAATTTCTCATATTTAATTCAATTAATCCCACAATTAAAAATCAATAAAATTACGGGATATTACACATTGTTTGTAATGATACTCGGGATTGAATGGTTTTATTGTTATGTGGTTGCAATTAAGCATGTGAGAGTGAGAAAAGTGAAAAAAAAGAAGCAAGTGAAAAAGAAAAGAAAAAAACAAAGGAAGACAAAAGAAAAATATGAGAAAAAGAAGAAAAGAAAAGGAAGGAAAATTTTGTATATGATGTATATAGTGTTCAGTAATCCTTATTGCTCTCCAATTTCATATCTAATGCTTGTTATGGAAATCATATTCCAATTTTGAAATAGCCCCCAATTTTCCATTATCCCAAGTTTTTCATCCCCGAACACCTTTGAATCTGTACATATTCTTTTCTTTCATAACCTTAACCCTAAATCTACATTACAACCCTATAAAGTCCTATGTGATCCCAGGGTGAATTCAATTCAAAAGGTTAAATAGTTTTGATAATCGGTGAAAATACATTTCGCATCCTTTAATGACGGTATCTTTCTTTGAGATTACATATTTTTCATTTTATATATAGATTTCTTCATTAGTGACATGTGTGAGGCCTAGTTTCCATTTATATTTACTCTTTATGCCCGCATGTCCTGTGTATTACCTCCCATTCATAGTGATTTCATTTGTTGAGTGTATACACCAGTGAGGATTTATTTATATCCACGCTTTAATGCTTATCCGGTTTATAAAAGTTTTTCCAACTCATACCTTGCATATGCTCGCTCTTCCACTTTTAAGGTTTCATTTCGACGAAGTTCATTCTATAACGTTACTAATACGGACTTTTGTTCAAATTTATTCATTTTGATAATAATGTGTTTCAAATATTTTTCTCTATTGTTAGGCTTATCGCATGTGGTTGGACATACTTTTTTAAGAAACTTTGATGGCTTATTGTATATGCTAAATGCAATCGTGTTCCCTACGAAAGTGGCATTTATATTTTATGCTATACGTTTTGCACCTCCTTTAGTTGGACTAGTTTTATTTTGTTTCATTACTAAAGACTAACAATGTTTAACTTAGGGGGTGTGATACGTCACAAATACTGCATATTTGTTCCCTTTATCTTTATGCATTCTAGCACTTTTGTGTTCCTTATGCCTATATTTATGATTGTTAACCAGACAACCTCTATTTTTTATGTGTATATACTTTGCGAGGTATGATTGAGCTTGTGTAGGTATTGGAATGCTTAACGCGTGGATTGGTTGCTTTTCGAGAAATTTTCGTCGTCATACTCAACTTCAACGGAACTTTAGTCATTTTATAATTCATTTTTGGCTCAGTGGAATTCCACGAAAGCGTAGTTCACTGAGTTTTCTTCGCGTGGCCATAAACGGTACGTTGTTTCGAGTTCGGACGAAGAATTTATAGCTACATCCGTAAAGCACATTTTCTCCCATGTAAAGACCCAAGCTTCCAACAAAATAGAGTGTTGGTCGACTAGTCTTTCGTCTTTTGCCTATGTTAGAAGATAGAGGGGATTTCTCACTACCACTGGTCAACCAGCTCCCTGGCCGCCGTCGATCGATCCTCCCAGATTTTAGATGTTTTTTCCTATTTCATTTCTTTTTCTTTTATTTTACTTTACACTTACTATATAAATCGAACTTTGTTTTCTTTATAAGTATCCTTCATTTTCGATAATTTTTAGGGTTTGTTGTTGGGAGTCACCCTCTCCTTCACTTCGTTGGGTTTATACCCATTTATGTAAGTATATTTTACTATTCATTATCTTCTTTACTTGTTTTGAGCTTTAGTTCCTTTATTTCATGGTTTGTCCTTCGTTTACTTGTCTTGTATTTACTTTTTGTTGGTTAATTAGTTGTTTTCATTTGTTAACTAGATTTATTTCTTGCATTAAATATGTGTTGTGTCTAGTTTAAAGGTTAGGGTCATGTTTCCGCCATTAATGGCACTCGAGCATTGAAATCTGGGTTTTGGGTTAAAATGCATTTAATTGAAACCGCGTGTATTAAAGTTGAAATATTATGCATTTAAATCTCTTTGTCACGCAACGTTACTGTTTAAAGAGATAATCCGATGTTAATCCATGTGTGACCCATTTTCGATTAAATGTTTAATCTTTCATTATTGAATTAATTTTCTTCATGTTTGATGTTTATAATTAATTGAATATGATCGGTTAAATGTTTACAAACCAATATCCTTTTTACGCATTCTTTATCCCACGACGAGGATGTGACCCTACTCCCATTTTATTATTTTTTCTAGTTTTATTTCTCTTTTTTCCCTTTATCCCTTTTAAACCACCATCACCTTTTACACATTTTTTTTTCATAAGTAATAAATCAATTAAAGTCTGTCAAACATTCCCAGTGGATTTTTTATATCCGGACTAGCTGCTATACTCTATTTGAGTGTAGTCAAAGTTTAGGGTTTTTGCATTACGGTCAGAAGTTGATTGCAATGATTAGAGTATCTACACGGACGCTTGATTTCCACCTCATCACACCACCCACTCCTTCCCCTAGCCCCTTGGCCATCATCCACGCTGCCCTCCCCCACAACCACTCAACCCCTCATAAAAAAAATAATGACACCCAACTATTATGACCTCCACCAAGCCCCCGATACCCTCAAAACCTCTGCCATGCCTAAAAGTACCACCATTAGCCAATGAATTTCCCAAACTATTCAACTGAATTGAAAACTTAGAACTCCAACCACCGTCCATTAAAATAGAAAATCTTGAAATCGGTATTCAATATATTTCAATCTATAGTGGGTTTGACTTCTAGATCTTTAAATGGGATTTTTTATTTCCAGATCTACAGTGGAGGGGTGGTGAGGGAATGATGGGCATGGGATTATTGATGGTTATGTGTATATGTGTGTGTGTGTGTATGTTTGTGTGTGTGCATGTTTTTGTATGAGAGAGAGAAAGAGAGAGAGGAGATACGGTGAAGGTTGGGTTGCCACCGGAGGTGATTGCCGGTATTTTTGGGGTGATTATTACTTTTTATTTTTTTCTAGATTTTTTATTTCTCACTTTTTATTTTTTTCCCCGAGATTTTTTATTTATTAATTCATTTAAAGTATTTTAGATTTAAAAATGACACGTGTTAGTTAACTTTGACACTCTATTGACGAAAGATAGGCAAAGTCTAATTTTTAATTTAAAATGTATTTAAGTCTAAAATTGACAATTAGTAATGTATTAAAGTAAAAAAAACAAGTAACACATAAGTTCATCGTACATGTTTAAACGCTAGTTGCTTACATAAAAAGTCATAATTTTATTGGCAGAGAGACGAGTCATATTGTTTTTTTCTTTATATTTTGTTCTATAATGAGATAAATAATCCTTTGAGTTTAGCTTATGAAATAGGGAGTTAACCCATTTAGTCCCTTAAACATATATTCATAAATGATTAATCTACCACTTTCACACATCACACGTTTCGTCCTTCTTCAAAACTTTAGTGCCTTTTCTTATTTGTCCAAAGATCATTTTACCCCTCAACATCACTTACATGTGTACTCTTATCATATTCCACATTTACGTTTCTTCTTTTCCTAAAAACAAATTAAAACGATCAAAATGCACACTTGATCATAAAACTAGCATTACAAACACAAATTGAAGCCTTAAAGTTCATTTTAATTGTTCGATTGAGCACAAGCAGACTTACATTAGGTATTTTTGAATGTCTTGTTCAATTTTAATGGAACACTTGCCAATTACAAACCCTAACTTTGCAAAATCAACAAAAATCGCATTTACAATTCTATTCTCTTCATATTTAATCAAATATATTCCATATATGTCAATAATAAAGAAATTTCTACATAAGATCTTAAATTAGGATTGTATTCCATAATTTGCATGCAATTAGTTTTAGATACATTTACATTATATGAAAAGAAAAATATGTTAAGAACAAACTTTGTAAATCTATGAGATAATTAATTAGTTGTACTCATATTTGACTAAATTTGGGTGATTTTACATTAAACACATGTGTGTTTAGTATGTTGAGTATCTTATTACAAATACATTAGGTACATTACATTGATAATAGTATAACTTCAAGTATAAACTAACAAATTCAGTGTGTTTTATGTCGTATACAATAATTAGGTATGTTATGTGTAATTTTATTCTAATTTAACTATGCAATCAAAGTAACTAATTATTTGTGTGATGCACGGATAAATTTTCTATTGTTTGTTTGTCATTTCCATGAAAATTGCTCATTATGTATGAGATAATTAGATATGATTTGAGTAATTTTGACATTGAACTCTTATCCTCTTTCTTTCTTGATTATCTTATTACAAATACAACCCAATTTACTTTTGGAATTCAAATTCATCTTTATGTCTTATTACTCAATAATCTTATCATATACTTGAAAATAACTATAACTATGTGTTTTCTCCGCTATACAATAATTAGGTCTTTAATATGTAATTTTATTTTGATTTAACTATATATTCAAAGTAACTAATTGCTTTTATGTTGCATGAATAACCTTTTTATTCTTTGTTAGTCATAACAATTAAAACAAATGACTGCTCAAGTCACAAATTTGACTTTTAGTAACTACCTTATTTCAGTGTTGTTAATTAACCTTAATATAAAATTTGAGTTATAGTAATGATTAAGTAACTATGATGTTCAACTGTTGATAATTAACCTCAATATATTGCATAATTGAATCCACTAATCATTATTAAATTCATTAACATGTACTTTGAAAATAGTTTTAACTATGCGCTTTCCTGCGAACAATAATTAGGTTTGTAATATGTAATTTTATTTTGCATTGTCTATATATTAAAGTAACTAATTGTTCTTCTGGTGCATGAATAATTTTTTTATTAATTTTTTTCATTATAATTACAATCAATGACTCTTAAAGTCACAAAGATGACTTTTACTAACTACTAAAGTAACTAACTTGTTAATTTGTTATTAATTAACCTCAATATATTGCGTCGATGAGTCCATTGATCATTATGAAATTAATTATTGTTTGGAATTGAAAACAAGTAACTAAAATTATTATTTTAATCCATAAAGTTGTATTATTCATATGTTTCAATATAAAGTGAATGCTTAGGATATGAATGTTGAATATTTAAGTAACTATTTGGATTACTTATATCAAAATGATGCCAGTAAAAGTAATTAGTTATTATGCTAACAATTATTAAAGTCACTGTTTTTATATATGGTAATTGAAGATCAATAATTTATATTAGTTATTTGCTCTGATCATTTAAATTGTAGGTATAGTGATGAATAGAAGTCCACAAACATCGTCGCATGCTAGTTCAGCTAATGAAGAATATGTAAATAATCAAGAATTGGAATAAGATAATCAAAATGATGAAGGTGAAGATGTGGTACATTTTGATCAAATAAGGTCTATCTTTTTACCTTTCAATAACGTAACGAGGGTCATTAAAGCAAATATTTAGCTTAATCACTTAACATTAATGAAGAAAACTTCTTTTGGAAACTTTTTAATATGATTTTTGATGGGGCCCTTGCGACGGAGAGTTTTATATAATGAAATGTATATACTTGCTCGACTATATCAACGTTTGATGTAGAGGCGAATAAATTAAGGTTGGGGGTCGTCTGATTGAAATACATGAACATCAGATTGAAACTATTTTTTTGAATAAAAACAAGTGGGAAAGTGTTTATCATCTCCCTAAAAAATAAACAAGACACTTCTTTTGCAAAAAAGATATTTTGGCAAAATCAAGAAACTCATAAGGGTTCTAATTGAAAGGGCGATTAAGAAAGATGTGAAAGGAAATTCATCAAGAGGACACAAAGACTTTGTCAGACTATTTTTTACCATCTTTGTTACATCCTATTATTTACAAACAAGTGATAAAAAATTACTTGGATCTTTGCTAATTACATTGAGAAGTTAGAGAAAATTTCAACGTTTGATTGGGCGAATTCGGTAAAGACTTTCCTAATGAAGTCAATCAAGAAACACCATGGAACTCCATTGAAAGTGATTGGTTATGTTATCCTATTGCTTGTAAGTTACATATATGTAAATTTATATTTTCCATTTAGACTTACTGAATTAATATAATACAATCTTATTTCAGTTTTGGCTTTGTGAGAGCATGCACATTATTGAACAATTGGTTGTCATTAACGACGAATATTCATCTTTTACAAGATGGAATATTCAAGATCTAAACAATAAGCTTTAAGATGTCCCCATTAAGATTTACAATTCCAATAGGTAAATAATTATAGTTATATCTGGTAAGCATTTATATATAAACTAACTTTATTTGTAGCATTATACAAAAAGATATTGGTAATGTATGTTTTCAAATTGTTTGTATATTGATCTATTTTATTGTTTCATATTAATAAGATGATTACTAGCTTTGGAAGTAACTTCTCTGCTGCACTTCTAATATTATAAGTAAATATTTTTGTTTGTATCGAGATATAAAATAACTAGTGTTATTTCTTTTAGGTCATAAAATAACTATCATTGCATGGCAAAAAAAACCGTGGCTTCAAAATAGTAACTAATATGTCAATTGTATATTGTGAAAGTAACTACTTTTGCATATGAAAATTGTAAAGGTTACTCATAAGTATTAGTCCATTTATTAAGATGCCTATTAAGATTATTACTGACTTCTAAAGTCAATAATCTGAGTTTTAGTACTGTTAAAGTAACGACTCTGCTGAACTTCTGATATTATGAGTCAATATTTTTGTTTGTGTTGATATATGAAGTAACTACGGTTACTTTTTACGGGTCATATAATTATTATCATTGCATGATAAAAATAACTGTGGTTTCAAATTAGTAACTAATGTATTATTGTTATCTTGTGAAAATAACTACTTTGCATAGGAAAATTATAATGGTCATTAATAAGTATCAGCCCGTTTATTTAAGTTTAGTATTATGAAGTAATTACTATTACTTGTTGTGCGTCATAAACTAACTAACATTGCATGGCAAAAAAAATTGTGGCTTCAAAATGTAACACCATGTGTTTTTAAAAGAAAAATCTATTGGGAATTTAAAATTTCGGGTAAGAATAAATTTTTGAAAATGAACTATTTTCATATATAAAAATGATGATCTTGAGTTATATAAAAAGGTATTTTCATCGAAATTAAAATCGAGTTTATAATAAGACAGTTTTGCATTTTTTATATAATAAAAGGAGGGAATTCATATTCAGGGGATCCGAACTAGTTTGCAGGGAAGGGCGAATCGGTTCTCTTAGGCTGTTTTGGAAAATTAAAACGCTTTTGTTTTAGAATTGTGTTGGACTCAAATTCTTTTTCGCATAAAAATATAAAGTGACGGGTTTAGGGTTTTTAAAACAGATTTTATCCTTCTCCAAAAGCAAGAACCTCTCATAATTCTCATCATCTCTTTTCTTACAAACTTAAACCTTTTAAGCTCAACTTCTAACACAAGATTTGAAGAACTAAACCAAGATTTTTCAAGATCGTCCAAGAATGTGTTTTCATTATTTGTGCGAGAGGAAATCAATCATTAAATTAGATTCTTCAAACAATTTTTACCGGCATGAATACTTCTATTATTTCCCTTTGGTACTATGCATTTTAAATGTTGCTTAAACACTAATAATTATTGTTTTCTTAAAATCAAGTATAAAGACCAATTAGGAAAATTGAAACTAAAGTTTGATAGTGATTTTATTGAAATCCTTAATAATAATTAAGACTCAAAACTCTTTCATGCTTAGATTAGAGGGTAGGATTCCGTTAGAATTTATGACGTTCGCATATAGAATAAATTGTAGGTATGTTATAAATTAATTTCAGCATGTAAAACTATGTTAATTATGTACATTATGTAGAGTAGAGATTTATTGTTGCATGAACCCAAAAAATATGCATGTAAATAGAGACTTATAAATTGATGAGAAAATAAATTATTTAATTGATATTATAATTAAACAGACATAATTTGGATAAATAATTATCTTGCGATTTATTTAAAGAATTGTTGTGATAAATTGGAAATATGCCATATGTGTTTTGTTAATGTTATTAAGAATTGACACTGTGGGGACGACGCGATTGTTGGGGTAGTTCTTGCTCTCACCTTATATTTTAAGGTTGCTTTCTAGGTATGTGACTAGTAGGTAGGCCTTAGTTGTTGGTAACACTTTCTAGATATGGGACTAGATAGTGTGAGATTTTACGGATGAATGATTAAGGGGTGGGGATGAATTGTATATCATTTTGTTGGTTCGTGAGCCTAGGTGCAAGACTAGGGAGTAGCTATTGGTAGGTATTCTTCCTAAATGATATGCTACGATATACTGGCATTTTAAAGACCTCTAAGTATGGGACTAGGGGTAGTTTGAGGAATTCATGCTCAATAAAGGTGGGGCGAATAGAAGATAATGATAACTTGATAATAATTTGAGAACTAATGCCTAAGACTTAGAATAAGTATCAATATGAATTTTCTTCGTGATTATGTTCAGGGCTGACAGTTATCGGGTTGACTGACTGTAGCGTCAGGAGTATGTGCAGGGCAGACAGAATATGAACATACTGGATATAGTGATGTGTCTTACATGGAACATCACGATTATGTGCAGAGCTGATAGAAATCAGGTTGGCTTGCTAATTTGAGGGGAATGGGTGTGATGTGTAGAACCTTAGGCGCTCCAGGAGTGTGTGCAGGATCGATAAAGGGTCTACTGACCATAGTAGTGTCACATGAATAAAAATATTTTGGATAATTAAATTTAGTAAGAATAAGAGTTAATGTTTTAATTATAGTTGAAATGGAATAATTGGACTGGAACATTAGGGTGGCTTAGTTATGTGGGAAAATGTTAGTAGTTTATTTTTACTCGCATGTTAATATATCTCATTTAATTTAAAATACTCTATTGTGATGTTTATCATGTATAATGCTATTGTGTGGGTCCACGGACCCTAATTAGGAGGAGTATCTAGTATTCATGTGGTGGGCTCTGTCCTATTGCGTTGACTAACATTTCAGGTTTAGTTGTTGGAATAGCTGCATCGGATGCATTGGAGATCTTTGGAGTATAGTTGAATCTTTTTTTATTTGATTTACTAGTTTATATTTACTTTCTAATGTGTCACATTTATTATGAAAATTTATTTTATGGAATTGGTGGGCCAATCGGTTCCACAGTGCTTATGGTTGCAGTCAGATACTTATTGTTCAATTGCTTCATTTGAGTTTTAAATACAATTGGAGTTGGATTTATTTTGGAGATTAGCATGGTGACGGATATTATTGGTTGGATGTTTTTGTATATTCATTGGATTTAATTGCATTAATGTTTTATATTTCTGTCACAGGCTAAGAATGGTATTTTATTTAGTGATGCATGGCGTAGTTTGGCGATTTCCGATGCTAGAATGTGTAGGGTGTCACATATGGTATCAGAGCATGGTCTTAGGTCTCGTAGTTCATGAGTCTGTTTAGCTTCCTCATTACCGATCTTTGATTCCCTTTGTTGATTTGTACTCCATAAGGTACTAGGTCTAGCATACGTGTTAACGATAGGGAGTTTTGCAGTAAGGATGTTGGAGGCATTAGGTTAGAACTAGTAATCTTGATGAGAGAATACTTAGAATTTATTTTAGAGACGAGATTTATTTTCGGAGATCATTAGTGAAAATGTTAGGTATCATAAGTATCAATTTGAGGATGTTATTTGATTTGAAGACTTAAGTTTTGCGATGACTTTTGGAGAGAGAACCAAGTGGTGATTTGTGGGGTAGCAGGGTACATAATTATTTTCCTAGATATGAATAGTTAAGATATGTATATATATTGTATTTTCATTTGTGCGATAGGGGCGTGTAGGGTTGGGTGTATGGGCACACAATCGTGGCATTCTACAGGTAGTCATATGTGAGTCTTATTTTATTTTGCATATTTTGCTTCGTCGAATTTCGAGGAAGAAATTCATGTGCTAGTGGGAAAATATGTAACTCCCCGTATTTTTTAAACAAAAATTTGTTGGGAATTTAAAATATTGGCTATGAATTAATTTTTGGAAATTAACTGTTTTCATATTTAAAAATGATGATCTTGAGTTATATAAAAGGGTATTTTTATTGGAATTGAAATCGGGTTTATGATAAGAGAGTTTTGTATTTTATATACAATAAATGGGCAAAATTCGAATTCAGGGGATCCGAACCGGTTCACTTGAGCTATTTTGGAAAATTAAAACTCTTTCGTTTTAGAATTGTATAGAACTCAAATTCTTTTTGGTATAAAAACACAAAGTGACAAGTTTAGGGTTTTTAAAACATATTTTAGCATTCTTCAAAAGAAACAACCTCCCATAAATTTCATCCTCTATTTTCTTCCAAACCTAAACCCTTTAAACTCAACTTCCAACACAATATTTGAAGAACGAAATCAAGATTTCTCAAAATCGTCCAAGAACGTGTTTTCATTGATTTCGCGAAAGGAATGCAATCATCAAATCAGATCCTTCAAACGATTTTTATAGGCATGAATACTTATATCGTTCTCGTTTGGTATTATGCATTTTAAATATTACCTAAACACTAATAATAATAATTTTCTTAAAATCAAGTAGAAAGACTAATTAGGGAAATTGAAACTACAGTTTGGTACAGATTTTATTCAAATCCTTAATACGAATTATGACTCAAAATCCTTACATGCTTTGATTAGAGGTTGGGATTCCATTAAAATTTATAACGTTCGCACGTAGAATAAATTGTAGGGATGTTATAAATTGATTTCAACATGTAAATCTACATTAATTATTTGCATCTTATAGAGTAGAGATTTATTTTTTTATTCTCACAAAAATATGTATGTAAATAGAGACTTCTATATTGATGAGAAAACAAATTGTTTAATTGATATTAAAATTACATGGACATAATTTGGATAAATAATGATCTTGCGATTAAATTGAAGAATTGTTGTGATAAATTGGAAATAGGTCATATGTGTTTTGTTAACGTTATTAATAATTGACACCGAGGGGACGACGGGATTGTTAGGGTAGTTCTAGCTCTTACCTTATACTTTTAGGCTCCTTTCTAGGTATGGGACTAGTAAATAGGCTTTAGTTGTTGGTAGCGCTTTCTACGTATGGGACTAGATAGTGTGGGTTTTTACGAATGAATGATTTTTAGGTACGGATGAATTGTATGTCATTTTGTTGGTGCGTGGATCTAGGTGCGAGACTAGGTAGTAGCTATTGGAAGTTATTCTTCCTAAATGATAGACTACGATACATTTGAATTTGGAGACCTCTAGGTATGGAACTAGGGGTAGTTTGAGGAATTTATGCTCGATAAGGGTGGGGCTAAAAGAAGGTAATGATAACTTTATAATAAATTGAGAATTAATGCCTAAGACTTAGAACGGGTATTAAAATAAATTTGCGTTGTGATTATGTTCTGGGCTGACAGTTATCGGGTCGATTGGCTATAGCGACATGGGTATGTGTTGGCGTCACGAGTATGTGCATGGCTGACAGAATACGGGTCGACTGGATATAGTAGCGCATCGTGTGTGGAACTTCACGAGTTTATGCAGAGCTGACAGAAATCGAGTTGACTAGTTATAGTTAGGAGAATGGGCGTGATGTGTAGAATCTCAAACGCGCCAGGAGTGTGTACAGGACCGATAAGGGGTCGACTGGCCATAGTGGTGTCGTATGAATAAAAATAATTTGGATAATTAAATTTAGTAAGAATTAGTGCTAATTGTGACCCCCGCCTATTTTAACCACGGGTGATCGGTCCTTTATTAAAATAAACAGGAATTTCATTTGGTTCATTCTCAGCATTACTGTCGAAAACTTTTTGAATTACTAACCAGTAATGTTAAATTAAGCCGGTGCCAAATTTTATCTTTCATTAATCTAACAATATACGAAAAACTAAATACATTCACCAAACCATCCACACAATTATAATAGTCTTAATCCATCATATGATAACTAAGTGAATAAATAATACCGAATAAACCATCGGTTCCCAAAAGAAAATCCAACAAAAAATCTAAAGGAAATAAAATATATAACTGAAAAATTGTATCAATTGAAGGGGCAACATGCCCAAATGAAATGTTGAATAGTAAATCCTAGTCTAAGAATAAATAATTAAAGTGTCTAAACAAACTCCTGCAAGCCTTCACAAATGTTGCAGCTACGTATCCCTGGAATGAGTCATCAAGCTTGGCCTCCATGTGGATGGACACCTGAAATATTTTTAGAAAATATTTTGACATGGGTCGGAGCCCCAAACCATTTAAAAATATTTAGCAAGTGTTACAAATGCAGTAAGAGCAATTATTGGATATACATGTTAGTTTCACGCACTCTCCCTTGAGTTCCGCACCTATCAACTAAAGTGCATACCTAACGTCTCCTAATAGCCCTCCTAGTTATGCTACCCAGCCTAACTAGACATAAGTATATATCTAACCTCATTTAGTTTGGCTCTCTCATACCACTCAAACAGTACGCAACCGTATTTAATATTTCTAGTATGTTATCACTAAACCATTTCATTGAGTTCTTCATACTTAAGTTATCTTTAGATATACGATATATATCTAATCTACCATCACACAAAAGTAGATAAGTCACGTAAGACTATATATATATATATATATATATATATATATATATACTACGATGGCATATCCAGAATGGGCACCGCGATCCATGCATACTCTGCTATCAAGTCCATGTACCTCTCGTATCATATCAAGGACCATCGATTTGGAATGTCACCTCGAACTATAAATCAAATAACACACAATGGAGGCGAACATCGTTATAAGCCTTTTGGATACACATATACCTAATGTACCCAAATGACACGTCGGTCCCACTAATACATAGCACATAGTGAGCCTCCCTAAGTTCTATGTTCTAGGGTACACATCCAGACCTCACTGGAAACGCCAAAGTGGGATCGCCCTCTGCACGAAACTTTTCGTGATAGTAAGGAGAGTAGGTATGTTCACACATATAAAAAAATCACAACAATAGGTATTAACCCAACCTATATATACATATATTCAGTAGGTATACACATAAACTATCATATAAACCCGTACGTAGTATATATCACTCGAATACTCAACATGCTATTGATCTACGATTATAACTTCTTATTATATATTTTGGATTATCACTCAATACTCGAAGGGTCCCCTTAAGTTATTTCAGTAGCTAATGCACTCATACACTACTGGTCTGAATCATAGGTTCACTCATACTTTCCATGGCCCGTTCTAAGTCTCGCGAATTCATTAAATATCAAAATATGCTCGATAATTCCTAGCCTTAATTCTTCTAAATTGGGTAAAACTTAACCCTACCATAGTCCTACTAGAATTTACTATATCCCTCACTATAGTTTAAGAATATCTCAAAAGTCTTCCTATAAATTATGTTTGGATTCAGGTCTTAAAATAAATAAATTGGCCAAATCTGGGCAACCAAATCGATTTGGCATCGACTCGAATCGATTTGCCTGACCAAATCAATTGGGCGAAAGAACCAAATGGATTGGCGACGAGCAGGTCGCCTTCCTCGTTTTCACTGTTTAGAGTTTCTTCCATTTTTATCCAATACAAACTCCATGGATTGTACCCAAACACCCATATAATTCAACCCATAATTAAACGTGCGTATATAAACAGTTTCTAATGAATTTCCATTACTAAAACATCATTAAATCCATAATTAACAAGAATTTATCAATGATTTGTCTACATAATTCTAGTTCTTCCTTTTCATACATGTTCTTCATAAAACCAAGAACTAAATCTCTTATGTCATCCCAAAAATCATATTTCGTTTTATTAAACCCATAAATCAAATCTCTAATATACATTCCAATTAATAACATGAATTTAGTCCATCTTATTATCTCAAAATCATATGTTCATGCTAGATTGCATCTAATTCAACCATGGATATTATAACTATTCAAGAACATCCAAGATTAACACTTGCCTCTTATGAAGGTGATATGATTTCATTTTCAGATGATGAATATGTCCTCCTCCTCTTTCGATCCACACTCCGATAGTAATGACGATCCAAGAATGGTGTTGAATCTCTATGAACTCTCACTTCTTCTTCTCTAATGGCCTCTCCTCTATCAAGGTAGTGGTAACCCTAGCCATTAAATCAAAAGGGCTCATATAACTTTTCAATTTTAGGAGTTCTTTCTATCTTAGGCTACCAAATGATCGAAACGCCCTCATATGGTGCCGGGTTGGTTAAAAATCGCCCAGAGACCCACATAATATACCCTGGTATACTGACTATTTTGACCAATTAAAAATCAACCATGACCTCAAAATCGTTATCCAAGTGACTCTACACTTATTTTCTTTCTCGACGTCATATAGTCTACACACGACACCCGGTTGAGAGATAACACTGTCACGTCACTATCACTTGCTATGACGTAAAATAATTATTTATTATTCACTTAGTAATTTTATTCATAAACATTAATCATTATCTTTCTCGCTTAATATTTTAATACTCACATAATATTTAATTCAATTAAATTACGTCACCCATGTAATTTAAAATATTCGAATTAATTAAATTTTAAATACTCAAAAATACGGGCTTTTACAATAATGCTTAAATTATAGTTGAAATGGAATAATTGGACTGGAACATTAGGGTGGCGTAATTATGTGGGTAGATGATAGTAGTTTATTGTTACTCGTGTGTTAAGATATCTCGTTTAATTTAAAATACTCAATTGTGATGTTTATAATGTATAATGTTATTGTCTGGGTTTACAGATCCTAATGGGGAGGAGTAGATAGTATTCATGCGGTGGCCTCTGACCTATTACGTTGACTAACAATTTAGGTATAGTTGCTAAGGTAGCTGCATAGGATGCATTTCATTTTCTTTACTAGTTTAGATTTACATTCTGTTCCGTCGCTTTTATTATGAGACTTTATTTTATGAAATTGGTGGGCCAATCGGTTCCACAGCTGTATATGGTTGCTGTCAGATACTTATTGTTGGATTCCTTCATTTTAGTTTTAAATACAATTGGAGTTGGATTTATTTTGGAGATTAGCATGGTGATGGATATTATTGATTGGATGTTTTTGTATATTCGTTGAATTTAATTGCATTATACCTTTTAGATTAAAGTTTTAACTGTCTTATATTTATATCATATGCTAAGAATGGTATTTTATTTAGTAATGCTTGGCTTAGTTTGGCGGTGGAGGCGGGCGCCAGAATGCCCGGGGTGTCACACAAAACAATAATAAATATATTATTTTTATCATGTAAAAGTAACTACTTTTGCATATGAAACTTGTATTGGTCCATTTATTTATGTTTGGTATTATTAAGATGATTACTCACTTATATAGTCAATAATCTGAGCTTTAGTACCTGTTGAATGAACTACTCTACTGCATTTCTGATATTATGAGTCAATATTTTTGTATGTATCGACATATTAAGTAACTGTTGTTACTTCTTGTGGGTTATAAAGTAACTATCATTGCATAGCAAAAACGGTCTGGGCTTCAAAATAGTAAATAATATGTTATTTCTATATTGTGAAAATAACTACTTTTGCATATAAAAATTATAAAAAGGCAACAATAAGTACACGTCTATTTATTTAAGTAATTATCCAATAATATAATTTTTTTCCATATGTATTGTCAATAGGAACATGATGGGGCACAAAATATAGGTGGATGAGGACAATAAGACAATGAAGAACATGAAACAAATGTGCACCTTTCAAACTAAAGTGTTAGTAGAATGATGAATAAAGACGAGATAACAAAGAAAATAGATGTACATGAACAGATGGAAGTTGAAGAGTAAGAAAAAGAAGAATAGAATTACATAATGAATAGTGGCATGTTCAATAAAGAAAAAAATTGTGAAATAAATGACAACATGTTCAATGAATATGAAATTCACAAGAACTGTTGTAAAGAGCTTAATTTCAAGATATTTGAGCTCATTGAAGAGATGGAAAAGTTGAAGGAAGATAATGCAGCTAAAATTTATAAAATAATAGAGGAAAACAAAAAGAAAATTAAAAGAATAAAAATTTAGAATAGAGAAAAGTGATTTTGCTACCTAGATCAGTTATAGTGTCTATCACTTGAAGTAGGATAGTTAAAGGATGAAGAACAAAACAAGAATAGCGTATATAGTGACGAGGTAACTATTTTAACTTGTGAAATAATTGAGAAAAACAGTGAAATCAAAAAGTTGGAAGAAGAAATAAACATTTTCAAATCTGCCAACAAGTGTAGAGACATAATTAAAATACCAATTAGCTTGGAACCCTTATCCCAAATAAAAAAAATGTTGGACCAAGTTCTATGGTTAAACGTGTAAAGGTGAGGGCTAATAGAATTACAAACATAAATGAAGATTACACTTATGGCAAGAACAAAAGAAAAATGGGGGCTAAGGAAGAAATTATTGTGGATCAAAGTTCAAAACAACAAGAAGAACCCATTAGACAAAGAATTTTTTTTGGATTAATGGTGTTGATAGAGTGAATATTATGGAAGACTGTTGAATTCACATTCACATTCCAAAACAAGACAAGAAGAAACTTCAAAACAAATTTGATAATTCAAATGTCTAGTAAGTTTAGTTATGAATTTTGTTTTATTTTTAGATTCATTAGAATTGAATACCATTGCAATCTTTCATGTTTTAATTCCAATTTGCTAAGCACTTGCTTTGGGGCTTGAGTAGGAGTTTATATAGGTAGAAGAGACACATCCGCCATTATAAAAAAAAGCAAGCAATTACAAGCCACTTAAGTACAAAACTTCACTTATTGTGTATTTTTTATATGATAACTACTAATGTCAAATGCAAATTACTGTTAAAGTCACTTATTAAGTATTATTTTACAATTAAAGTCACTAATGTTCTTCTCTTAAGTTCTCTAGTTACTTATTCAATTCCTGCTATAGTCACTACTTTATTATTTATAAAATATAATTCATAAATGCTAATATCATTTTTTGTGCAGGCCATTGATGCTTATGCAGAGTTTCTTTGTAACAAAGCTCTTCAAGATGATAAAATCTGAAATAAGTTATTGTTCATCACAAGTTATTCTTTGGTAAGATTACATAATTCATGTTATTTTATGTGGACACATAAAAAGAATGGATAACACAACGTGTCATGATTTCTTTTAATCTTTAGGTTTAAATATTTAACAACTAAAGTTACTAATTTTGTATCATGTTACTCTTACAGTCCCTAATCATATATGTTGATTAATATAATGAAATAAATAAATTATAATATTAATGAATTAACTACTACTCAAATATTTCATGGAGTTGTATTTGTAAAATTTATTAATGTATAAAATAACTCATAAAGTAAGTTTTACTCCACCTATAAACAACGAAATTCACTTATGTTATTTTTTTTCTATTAGAATTATATGCAGAAGGGGAAGACAATTGTTGCGAATGGACAAATATTTAAAAGGATGATAATGTATATTGGAAGTGTACGATTTGTCTTCTTCCTTATATTCCATGATAAGGAAGTCATCAAGTGGGGCATTATGATTTATCCAAATTTGGAGGTGGAAGAAATCAAGAAAAATACTTAAAGGAAGCTCTCTTACTCGTCAAAATTCATCTAAATACTTCCTCAAATTCATTTTTATATAATGCTAAATTTATACAATTGATTTTAATCAGATTAAACATATTACAAATATGTTAAAGAAAAGAAGAATCAAATGAAATAAAATCCAACTATGAAGTTGGTAGAGCTGCCAAAGAAAGTAGGATCTTCTGCAAGTTCTTCAACTTGCATGCAAATATATTTGAATCTGGATGGGATATGGATACAATGGTACAAACAAAGCCAACTTCAATCTACAGTAATTTGCCCTCAGCGAAAAGAGAATTCATAAGTTAAAATGCAAACTTGATTTTTTTAAATAAATAGGGATGATTGTGGAATAGAAGTGACATACTACATGGAAAAATTATAAACAAAAAAGTGAACTTTGTGGAGAATACGATGGATGAAATGCGTGCGAAGATGCTTATCGTGTTACTTTATTCTCTTGAGCATCAAAAATCACAAAAGTGATTAAAATTAGAAAAGATGGATATCTCTGAAAAACAATGTTTCAAACATCATTTTCAGTGATCCCAATTCTGTAACTCATATATTTAGTTCTTAGTTTTCGGCTTCTATTGTAGTTAACAATTAAACTCATGTTTGCTAAATATATATACGTCTCATATTTCTATCTGATGAATGAGTGTTTATTTTATTTAATTAATTAAATATATTTGGAAGATACAATATATTTTTATTAATAAACATTCAAGCATAAAAAATAAAGTTGCAAAAGAAAATAAAAATATTAGTGTATCATATTACTCTTAAAGCACTGATTTTTTCAATTTCACAAATACAGTCACCAATATCACTTTTGAATTATATGTCTTATTACAAAGTTAAAGTAACTATATTTAATTTATAATAATGAATAAATTAACTTATTTTCTATAAAATCAAATGATAAATAATTATATTACCTTTCAAAGGCATCTAAACTTGGTACTTTTTATTTTTTTTCAATGATAAAGTCACCCACTTTTTATTCTTAATTGTTAAAAAAAGAATCTTAATAACATTTGTTATTACATTAACTGATTAAGTGAGCGCACTAATTTAATATGACAAAAAAGTAACTAAAAGCATATGTTGTGATTACGAACACAACAATATTAAATTGACTAAATATTGATGGAAAATACATCAACTATTTTACTTTCAACAATATTTTATTTTCAAAATATACAAATGTCTCAAACTCATAGAATTTGATTCATAACAAAAAAGAAAAATATGAAAAGTAAAAATATACTCAACTTATTTTTTCTTAATTACTAAAACTCCAATATAAGCTGATATATCCAATCAAATGTCAAATCATATATACAAATCAAATGAAAAACAATTCTAAATAGAAAATTACATAAAAAAAATTGTGCTCAAGAAGCTCACATGGTCGCTTTACAATTTTTCTTATTATGATTCCCAACCAATTGATACCTACTATACTTCATGGGCCTTCGGTATTCACGATGAGATGTTATTATATGCTTTCTTAATCTCTCTAGAGTAATTTTTATTATAAGGCCTTCAAAATCAAATCATTGCTAACAACTTCCTCTTCTTTTATACTCATCACAAGACAATAGGAAATGCGTAAGACTTCTTGAAATAACTAATAATAGGGAAATACCCCTCAACATACTGAAATATATCTTCATAATTTGACTCTATTGCAACCAAAGTAGGTGAGAATTTAAATCCACTTAATTGCCATTTGTAACAAGAATAAACACGATCCAACAAATTTACAGTATTAAATTTCTTGCTATGAACTTAAAAAATAACTCATTAGTCCAAGTAACATTTTATCCCCTAACAACTGATAATAACTCATTCAACCTCTTCGTCATCTCAGGGCACAATATCATTGTCGACTTATTTAACTCTTGACATTATAGACACCACATTTTAGGACCCTCCTAAGCATCTCCTTAGGTCCCTAGCACTTCCTCCTTCATCATAAATCCTAAGTCATACTCCGAGTACTGATCTAGAGACCACCGAGCGCCCTCGAGCCCCATTTAACTCTGGTTAACTTTCTCATTTGAGCAGAAGCTCAGTGAATATTTCAAGGTCTCGAAAACCCCTTTCCAACAGTATGCCCCATGTGCAAATGGACCTTACGATTCAGACAAACAGTTTGCTTTAATATCAAAAAATGATTTGGAGACCATCGAGAAATATCGAGACCCGTTCAACCCCAATCAACTTCCTTGCATGAGTGAAAGGTCAATAAATCTTTGAAGAGCTCTGAATCCTCTTTCTAATAGTCTACTCCATGTGCAAAATCGACCTTAGGGTTAAGACGAACGGACTATTTTCCCTCGAAAAATTGCTACGGAGGCCACCGAGAGGTCTCGCACACCATTTTGACTATCTTAATCTCTTCATCTCAAATAAGACTAACTAAATCTTCGAAGGGCTATGAATCCCCTTTCCAATGGTCTACCCGTGTGCGAATCAGCCTTACGATACGGACGAACGACTCGTTTTACTCTGAAGGGACACCGGGGCCCATTTGACCAAGGTCAACTCTCCGAACCGAAAAAGACTAAATAAATCTTTGAAGGTCTCTGAATATCCATTCCAACGATGCATCCCGTGCACGAATCGACCTTATAGTTCGGACGAACGATCCGTTTTTCTCTGGGAATGTCTTGCCCAAAAGATCTTTGGGCATTTTGAGCCCCGTTTGACCACATTAAATTCCGAAACCTAAAAGCGTCCCAATTGATTCTTAAAGGGATCCAAATACCCTTTCTAATGGTACATCCCGTGCACGATTTGGACTTACAGATTGCGGTCTACGACCATTTTTCCAAAAAATCTGGATGAGACTGTTGAATGCCAAACCCATTTCCTTGCCTATCGGCAGTGTATCTGGGGTTTTCTTCCGACAGGTATGCCAAGGATATTTTTGATAGGCACCCCCTGACCCTATATAAAGAGACCATGAGCTCACTTTGAATGGAACCTCAAAATCATCCCTCTCAGTGACCTCCGCAACATTCTCTCGAAGTCAGCGTTGTTTCCATATTGAAACTTCTCCTCCACATTCCATTTCCATCCTTTTCTTACTCAATTTAGAAAATACCATTCCCTCTCCTCATATCGCATCCATCCACTTGCAAGAGAATCCCTTCAACAATAAAGATCAATCTCAAAGCTTCCGAAGAAGGTCCAAACCTTTCCCTCTCTCTTTCAACTTCCTTATTTTCGCATTAGTTATTCAATTCTTACTTTAGCATTTTCATCTTTTTTAGTTCACACACATTAATATCCAACTTTTTATTAGTAGTATTGCATATACTATATTTTCTATAAAAAAAAATAAAAAACAAGAAAAAGATGGTTTGCTTATAAATTTCAAACAGGGATTTCTCACTGCATTTTCTCACACCAAAACATCATTTTTCTACACACACACATATAATAAAATCCCCGGTTAGATTTATAGGATAAACCCACCCCCCGTGTTGCATGCGAACTATGTGGACTTTGATGCCTTTTTAGGCTAGATAGGCATCTCGAGTAGAATCCAAGATTCAAGTCATCTTTTCCTATTTTTGTTCATATGTTATTTCCACTTATTATATTTGTGATTCATGCTTGCATTTTATCCAATTTATGCCATCGTCTTTCTATAAACAATCGGTGACCCAAAAAATGCAAACATTATATTTTATTATTATTATTTTGGGAACACTCCTATGGATGACCTCACTCCGCCTTTATCCATGACGCGAGTCGAGAATTTCATTCTCCATTTCTATATACACGCACACACTTCACAGAGTTATTAACGAGAAGAATAACACATGCTCATGAGAGACCAAAAGGGCGGGATGGGTGCCTACACCTTCCCATTCTGTAACTTAGCCCCCGAATCCTTAAACTAATTGGTTTTCCAAGCATCAGTATGTCTTTGATGTTGTTCTCTCGAGACAACAACATTTCTTTTGCCTATTTTGTGAAAAATCGAATGGCAACTTAATTATTCATCACCCCATATCATCACATTTTCGACGAAGGTCAAAGCACCCCAAGGAAGGACGCGAGATCCCCGCACATGCGGGCCGATCAGGGATGGGATGGCCACAGTAGCGACTCCATTGGGGATTGTTTTTCATAAGAGGGCTAGACTCTATTCTTACATGGGTGTTTTTATTTTCTGCATGTGTGTGTATGTACCTACCTGTATATTCCATTTTTCCCTTATTACTTCTTGTCTATATCTACCTCATGCTTATATCACTTTTTACTTTCACACACTTGTAAATACCCTCTATGTACACCTCACACTACTTACACTTGTACGTAGGATCACTTATATCCACATATTTCACACACCACTTAAATAATCCATGCTTAGGTATCACCAGCATACACCTCCATTTATCAAAGTTGTATATATCCATGCTCACTTGCACATATAACAAGCCACTTGTAGGTAATCCATGCTTAGGATCACTACCATACACTCACTTATAGATAATCACACATCACTCACTCACATGTATCCATTATTAGTTTAATCTTCATGCTCCATGATAGATTTACTTTTCATAATACTTGTACATGTTTCCCCATAGTACTTCTTGTACTCATCATGCCAAATAAAAGACTCTTTTCATAATATACTAATCAAGAATCCTGCATTTTGCAAACTACATCACTATGAGCACGGATATTGACCAAAATTTTATCCCATGCTTGAGGGTCATTTTGTGATGTGTGATGGTCTAGCAGGTCGCAGTTAGCCTAAGAAATATGACTTTCACCTTCCATTGGCCTAGTACCTTTGACGTATATCGAACGGCTCCCCCCATATCGTACCGCTTGATCGAACTCATAATGAGAGGTATATAGCAGGGAACTCGTTCACATACGTTAATTATATCGAATTCACTCCCACACATATTGTACCCATGAGGTATATAGTGAGACAATTCACGTGCACTCAGGTACATCAAATGGCTTGTTCACACATACCGATTGCCCTCAAAAGAAAGAAGTATATCGTGGAAGTCATGCCAAAGAAGGGAACACTTCCATTAACCTAATAACTGCATAAACCTCATTTAAGCGTCAGACCTAGGGCACTCATATTTAGTTTGTCAGTTACCATATGAAACTCTGTTAAAATATCAGGTCAGTATGCCACCCAAATTTTTGCGCCATTTTGTTATTGTTTTTCAAAACAAGACCCTATCCATGAGCCTGAAAATAAGTCAAACCCTATCTTACCTATTTTTCAAACCTAATTTTCCCATGCTTGGGTCCTGTCTGGAATTTCTTTTGCATTTAGGTATACCTAATACAAGTGAAAACATAAACATAATAATAATCATGCTGAGACTCTTCTCTCCTCTCTTCCTCTTGATTCTTAAAAAACTGAAACACTAAAAGGCTCTTTTCCCTCCTTTCATCAAAAATACAAAACAAAACATTTTCCCTCCATTTATCATAAATGCCAAAAATATTTTTTCTCCTTTTTACCAGAAGTGTCAATAACATCTTTCCTCTTTTTCAAAAATACCAAAAAAAACAATCCTTTCTTCCTTTTTTTAAAAATAAATTCAATCATTTTCCTTCTCAGGTCGATCGCATACCCGATTCTTAGCCTGGCTACCTATTGGCTTCAATATTCTATTAACCCCCCACCCATGAAGCTTCGCTAGTTCCCCTACAACATCATTCGAGTCTGGAATCTACCTTCACTAATCTTTCATGGAAAACTTCGATCAAGCACCGAACATACAGCCTGATCTGATGGCAGTCCTAGTCCAACTCAATGCCAAGATTGACAACCTTCAAACCAGGTTCATGAGATGCAACGAAACTAAGTTAAGTTCCCGAAGAACCTGAGGTTATATTTCCTCGAGACATGGGTTCGCCCGCTCCCAAGCCTGTCTGGGTCTCGGAGGAATGTCAACATACTCCGCACACCCCACCTGCCAATGGGTCGCCGCTATCTCAGCCCCCTATGTCAAACCTTGCCCATCCAGGGTCTAATTTTTTGATATCCATTGAACCTAAGGAGGAAGAACTGAACAAGGTCAAGGAAGACCTTAAGATATTGTCGAAGAAGTTTGACCAAGTTAAGATATTCGAGAAAAATATGGCCTACACCCACATGTCTCCCTAACCTAAACCAAGATTGCCTAAAACATTCAAGATGCCAACCATCAAGAAGTTTAGAGGCAATGGGCCCCCAATTGTTCACCTTCGCAATTATCACCGAGTCATGACCCTTGTCGGTGCCTCTAAAGAGATAATGGCCCATATGTTTCAACAGACTTTAGAGAAAAGCGCCCTCTATTGGCTCCTATCCTTCTAAGAATCTAGAATCTGCAGTTGGGAAGATATTGCACGATAATCCATGTTACAGTACAAGTACAATAAATAACTAAAGGTTACATGCCATGATCTAGAGCTTCTCAAGTAGAACCCTAAAAAAACTATCAGTAACTTCATAGCAAGGTGGAGGGAGAAAGCTGCCACCATGATCAACCAGCCATCCGAAGAAGAACAAGTCAGCGTAGTGAAGAAGAATTTCCAGCCCCATATCGAAAAAATTATGTGTGGTCAGTATTATCTGCACTTTTGAGATCTCTAGGAAGCGGGTGTAGAAATTAAAGAAAGTGTTACCAATGTAGAAGCCGAGCCAAAGAGGATGAACAAACAGTTCATTCCCAAAAAGGGCGAGAAGCCTTCCAATATGACAGTCTCAACCATTAATAATATCTCCCAACGTGCTACCTCTTGGGCATCATAAAGTCGCACTAATCCTTCTCGAAAGTAATATACCAATCTCTATGCTCCCTTATCCAAAGTTTACCAATCCTTGTTAAGTCGAAAAATCATCAAACCCTTGGACCCACCTCCATTACCAAACCCACTTCCCAATAACTTCAAAACTGATGCCAATTTTACTTCCACCAATTTTTCAGCCCTACTACCGATCAGTGCTTTCATCTCTGAAATATGGTCCAAGGTTTAATTGATCGGGGCATTATCGCCCCACCAGCTAATCCTAAACCAAACACCACTCATAACCCACTTCCAACCCACATAAATGTCATATTTATAGAGAATGACTATGAATTTGATCTATCTACCCAAATTGTGCCCAGTAAAGCACCCATCATACCAGTAATCTCACCCAAACCACTGCCCATATTTTCTCCTACACCCTACCTGTTTCATCGAACAAGCTCTGTCACTCATCAAAAGGGCTTCTATTACTATTCGTACCTGATCCGAAGGGAGAGGTGTGGAGTTACCGACTGTTATGAACCAACTTTTGGAGTTCGGGCTGAAATTGCCAACTAAAATGACCATCGACTGTCAGAAATTTAGTGGCTTGTTCATGGAAGTTCGAAAATGGGCTCAAGAATCGAATGATTGGGTGATACCCGTTGATGAAGTTATCTTAGATGACATGGTACAGATTATGGCAGACATGTTTTGACAAATCGATGAGATCAGTAGCATTTTTGAACTACTCACTACTTTAAAGCTTCAAGGGCGATTGGTCCATTCACTCTTGCACCTCCCCATTGAGTGGGAAGACTTATATGAATAAACCATCGAGGTCATGGAATGAACCGATTTCTCTTGTCAAGAAGACATCATTGTCACTGGATGAAAGGACGAATTTGAGAGCTCAGATGGTGAATCGAGTCAAGGAAAAGTCAGTCCAGTAGTCATCATGTGTGGAATGATATCTTTTAAGGATTTATTAGGGTAAATCAATAAAGTAGCCATTCATCCAAAAATAGATGAAGACACGGGGTTCTTATTCTTCCCCGCCTCCATAAACCACATGACCAAGTCAAAACGATGACACTACCAAGATCCGAATCCTCAGAGTCATCAAAAATAGATTAGAGGAAAGGCGTTGTTGAAGAACTTCCCATGCCGTAAATGACCATTGAAGATAGAAAGATTCTCGACCAACTCAAGAAGACTCAAGCCAACATCCCCTCATGGGAAATATTCATGTCTTCACAATTACACCTAAATACTCTGATAAAGATTCTCACTGGGACTAAAGCCCCTCCTTCGACCACTCTAGAAGAAGTTGTAAACGTGGTTGGATCCTTGACCACCACTAGACTCCTTTGCTTCTCCGAAGAAATTTTTTTGAAGGTCGACTGAAACCACAACAATGCTCTCAACATCTCAATTGAAGTGATGGGAAAGACAGTCCCGCTCTCACTCGTTGATAATGGATATGCCCTTAATATTTGCCCACTAAGAACCTTCAATTGATTGGGGTTGAAAGTAAGTGATCTTACTCCTATTTTCATCACAATGCGTGCATATGATAATATTCATCGAGAGGTGATGGGATCCATAACACTCATAATAATGGTTGGCCCTATTAATCTCATTACTGAGTTTCAAGTTATTGGCATACCCACATGCTTTAACCTACTGCTTGGACGATCATGGATTCATTGAATCGATGGGGTATCTTTCTCCCTTCATCAGAAGTTGAAATTATTTGCTAAAGGTCAAGTCATTTCCATTTTAGGGGACGCTGATAGTATAAAAAATTCTAGCACCAACAATTCATTATTAGAAATATAGCATATGATGTATGACATGCTTCTCTCCGACTTCAGAGTTGATCCACTTCCCCTTCCAGAAAGGGATAATTACAAAGATCAAGTATGTCCAGAGCATAGCTCTCACAGTAATGTTGATGTGGTAAATGTTCAAGAATATGAGCCTCTTCTCAATTGGAAAGCTATACAAGTCCCACCTACTGAGATGCAACCCAACCTTATCATTTACCCTATATCTTCACCTATTGTTGTTCCTCCATTTTCTAATAACAATGTAATCGGGACCTCTTTTGACGAGGTTTTCAAAACTGTTTTCCCAAAAGTGAAATAAATGAGGATTTTGAGTATCTTTATGTAACTTACATTAATTGTCTTGATTTAAATCAAACTCTTGAGGATGATAATTTTACAAATGAATAATTCTTAATTGATCTTAATAACGTTAATAACAAATAATATAACCGCGTTAAAATTAATGAGGATAAAACTATTGTTATCAATATCAATTCTAGTAGCCAACAATGCAAAATTAGGATAGGGTCTACCCTTAATGAGCATGAGTGTGCATAATTTGAAGAGCTGCTGAAAAAATTAGGGAACGTCTTCGCATGGTCCTACGATGACATGCCTGGCTTTGATCTCAAAATAGCTCTGCACGAGATCCCAAATCTCCCAGAGTGCGAATCGGTTAAATATAAGTTGAAAAAGCTCTGAACTTAATGGTCACTCAAGGTCAAAGAAGAGGTAATCAAGTAGTTGAACGTAGTCTTCATTCAGATGATTGTATTTCCCACATGGCTAGCTAACATAGTACCCGTACTGAAATCAGGAGAAAGACCACTTGTGTGTCAACTATTGAGATTTGAACAAAGCGAATTCGAGGGATGATTACCCATTGCCCAACATCGACATTAATGTGGACAACACAGTCAGTCATGCCCTCAAGTCATTCATCGATAGATTCTTCGGATACAGTCAGATCAAGATGCATCCTGACCATCTGGAGTAAACTGCCTTCATCACCCCTTGATGAATCTTTTGTTCCACAATTATGTCATTCGGGCTCAATAACGCTGGGGCTAACTACAAAAGGGTTGCCACAACCATCTTACATGATTTGATACACAAGGAGGTCGAAGACTACATAGAAAACATGAATATTAAGTCTCAAACTCAGGAAGGTCACGTGCTCGCCCCCCAGAAGTTCTTAAAACGATTACAATGAGACCAAATGCGTCTAAACCCACAGAAATGTGTTTTCGGTGTCACAAAAGGAAAGTTTTTGGGATTCATAGTCAGTGAAAATGGAATCGTTGAAGACCAAGTCGAGATAAAGGACATACTCAAAATGTCACCACCCCGAACTGAGAAGAAAATTCAAGGATTTTAGGGAAAACTTAGGTTCATCAGTCGGTTCATCACCTAGTTGACTTCTATTTATGAGTCCATATTTAAACTCCTCCAGAAGGATTCTACTAAAGTTTGGAACGAATCCTCTCAGGAATCTTTGATAGAATCATGAAATACCTTACCCGACCTCCAGAACTTATACCTCTATAGCCAAGTCTCCCTTTACTCCTATACTTGACCGTAACAGATACTGTAGTCAACACTTTACTAGCCTAATACATCGAAGAATCGCTCAAGGAAAGGGACATCTATAATGCCAGTAGAAAATTGGCGAATACATTGAAGTCAACTACACTTTCTTGGCAAATGCATGCGTCACCCTAGTCTGGGTCACTCAAAAGTTACGACACTACATGCTCGATTTTCCCATCAGACTTGTGTCCCGAATGGATCCCTCCCTATCTAGATGAATGGCCCGATGGTTAATGCAACTAGCTGAGTTTGATATCATGTATGTCACACAGAAGGCCATAAAAAGGAGAGCCATCTTCGATTACTTTGCTGACTACCCCATCAAAGAAGTTGATGTTTGGGTCTCTAAATTCCAGGACAAAAATATTCTCTACACCTCTTAGGAAGACCTTCGACGGAAAATTTTCTTTAAGAGCGCTGCCAACAAGAAAGGATACAAAATTAGGATAATCCTAATAGCCCTTGATGACTCTCACACTTTCATTTCTATCAAGCTAGATTTTCCCTACACCAACAATATCACCGCATACGAGGCATGCACTATAGGCCTTCAAGTCCCCCTCAAGAAAGGTATCAAATACCTAAATGTCTATGGGGATTATTCCCTCATCATTCTCCAGTCCTTAAAATATGGAAAGTCAAAGATGAAAAAGCTCTTAGCCTTCCACGCCCACCTAGAAGAGTTGGCCACCCAAATATCACCTCCTATTACTTACCCCGCACAAAGAACAGTTTAGTCGATTCCCTTACTACCCTGGCCTCCATGGTCGATATGCTTGAGGGAATAATGATGGCCCCTTTCCTAGTTCAAAAACAAGCTATGTCATCCCACAGCTACCACATTGAGCTCGTCAGAGAGGAGGATTTCAATATGGTAAGGTTCTGGGACTATGACATTTGGTGCATCCTCAAGCACGGTAGGTATCCCCAAGACACCAACAAGAAAAATTCTACGACCCTCCAAAAATTGACTGCCCAATACATCATATGCGATAAACCAATATTCAAGAGAAACTTTGATGGAACCCATTTACACTGCATCGCAGGGGCTGACATTGAATAAATGATGTAGAAGATCCACAGCAGAATGCAAACCCCACGTGAATGGTCATATACTTTCCAAAATGATTATAGGTTAGGAATATTATTGGACCACCATGGTTCCATATTGCACCACCTACGTTTGGAGATGCCTCAAATGCCAGCAATTTGCCAATCTCCAACACTTACCCCCACGAGAATTTTACAACATGACTTTTACCTAGCCTTTCTCCACCTAGGGCATTGACATCATAGGGAAAGTCACACCCAAAGCTTCAAATGGGCATGATTTCATCTTAGTGGTCATTGATTACTTCACCAAATGGATCGAAGTTGAGTCATACACAGCACCGAATGCCAAGAAGTTGGCCAAGTTAATAAGAAAAAATATTATCTACCGATACGGGGTTCCTCACAATCTAGTATCAGATAATGGGTTACATTTCGAAGCTGAGGTTATATAACTGGTAGATGAGTATAGAATCCAAAGGCATAAATCCCCCCTTACCGACCTTAAACCAATGGTGCAGCCGCCAATAAGAACCTCAAAGCCATCATCAACAAAATGATCGGGAGTTGCCAAAAGTGGGCCGATCGGAACCTTTATACCCTCTAGGGCTACCACACATCAATCAAGACATCTACTGGGATACCCCTTACTCTATGGTATACAACATGGAAGCAGACTTACCCATTGAGCTATGAAATACCTTCCTTACGTGTTATACTAGAAAATATAGTCAGTGAGGAAGACTGGTATTATAACCTCTTTGACAAACTTTCACTCTTGAATGAAAAGTGCCTAAAGGCTCTATACCACATATAAGGGAACCATCGATAGATAGCGTGATCATTCAATGAAAGAGTCAAGGACCGTGGTGTCCAAGAAGGAGACTTGGCCCTCAAAGAGATCATAGAACCCGTTTAGGAACTCAGAGGGAAATTTAAGCCAAACTGGAGTGGCCGTTACATAGTGAAGAAAATTCTCTCATGAGGCACCTCTATGCTCGCAGACCTAGACAGAGTAGAAATGGCACATCTAATCAACTTGGATCTTCTCAAGAAGTTCTACCCTTAGTTCGAAATATACGACTCTTCTTATCCCTCTTCTATTCTAAAAAAAATCTCTTCATTTCTCTCCACACAGAACTGCGTGGGGCCTGATCCTCAAAAAAACAATTTTCTTTCAAAATGGAACTCAATAATTTTCCAAACCCCTAGAGGTATGTAGGCAGCTCACACATTTTACATAGGCATGGTCCCTTTCTTTTTCACAAAATGCTATTCTTTTCTAACCTCCGAGAAGGACAATTCATTTTATTATTTACATGAACAAAAGGATTATGTATTCCTTAGCAATTAGTATAGATAATTTAAATGTAAAAATCATCAAAAGGCACAACAATATGACAAAAATCCTTTTTATTTCAAAGAAGTAAGTTCTGTACCATTACACGAAGTATCAGTAAAGGGAGTCAAAATAATCACCCCTCTCTACTGACCAAGCAATTTCTAAACAAGCCTAACCAAACTTCACAAAATTATTTCCAAAACCCCAAATACAAAAACACCCCCAAAATATCCCAAAAGTCATCAAAAGCTTCACATAAAAATACTCCTAACTTCAACCCTATCTGCAGCAGTCGGAAGACCCAGTCCCATCATCATCCGCTCCCTGAGGTCCCTAAACTTCTACTACCTGGTTGATATTTCTAGTACGATCCATAGAGCGGTATGCCCTGACCAACATGGAAAATACCACTACCCCTCCTTCCATGGTGTCAAAAAGAACAAACCATCTCTGGTCAGTCTCGTCCGCTAGGATCTTCACCACTACTCGCTTCCATAACCATTTCAAGTAGTCCCCGAACACATGCCAGACCCTACCTACATATTGATATGGACAGGTCAATTACCGAAGATTCTCCCATAGAGAACCTAACCTCATGCTCAGGGATTCAATTAAAACTTCCACGAGAAAGAAGTCTAGTATCCATGGAGGCACTATCTTCTCCCATCCAACTTGGCATAAAAGTCACCAAGGGAAATAAAACGAGGTCTATCGCTGGCCAACTAATCGAGCATACCGGTACTCTCCCACTTCTAGAATAGGATGCAGTTCCCCCCACCATGGCACCCGACTAGTCAAGGCACCAGGATATATAATCCATGAACCAATCAACCCAGGTCTCTAAAGAAAGATAAAAAAATGATAGAATAACGAGGAAAGAAATTTGGCATGCCTACCAAGGGATACTCAAGAGGAACCTCCAGATGAAATCTCTAAGCCAACCACATGAACAACATCACTAGGCTCCCTATCAGAAAATAGAAGCGACCTTCCTTCCAAGCATAAAGACCATTCATGGTCTCTTCCAGTATCAACTCCGTAGAACTGCAACGGTAGGATATTTGCACTGTGATTATATCCAACTGAGGGTCTACCATTAAGTACCTCGTCACCAATAAGATCCTCAAAGTGAATCCCAATGCAACATCTCCGGTATATCCCGCATCATTGAAGTCCCTCAAGCACGCAAAATACATGACAAACAGAAGAGAAACCATCCCCCTAATAACCAACAGTCGAGTTGGTAAAGGGGAAATGTGTAGCAATTCTATTAGTAGCGCTCGAGGAAACTGAGAAAATTTGGGCATAGCCATCGCTACACTGGTATTAACTCCCAATATGGCTGAGAACTCTTCATAGGTTAGGCAAACCTCATCTAAATCAAAATGGAAAACATGGTCTTCGTGATACTAAAACTGCATTGCTTAACTCCCCTTTTATACACAAATGGTTTGGCAAAAACAAGGGATCTGAGGAGTTCGAATGAATTCCTTCCCTACAAACTACTCTGATCTGCAGGAAATTGTAATCAAAGCCTTAGGGTGATTTGACTTAACCCATATACCGATAGGTAGGACAAGGGGTATTCCGATCAGCAAACCCATATTTTGGAAGATTCTATCTTTCTTTTTTTGTCAAAATTAAATTCTCAAAAAATAAATATTTATTTTTAAAAAGCCTAGGTTATTTCTTCTTACTTATCCGATTATATCTATCATTTCCCAATATAAATCTTTAATTAAGCCCTCATTTTCTAAATAAACATCCAGTCATTTTTACAGTCTCAATAGCAAAGTAAAAGTGCATGTAAGATAAGTCATTAAAACAAGAATTAAAAAATAAAAAAATCCTTTATATATATGTTGTCATTACATTACTTCTTTGTAGGAAAGAAGAAAAACCATAAATACCAATACAACGAGATGCAGCCCGAACCCATGATATCTCTGTCTCTCTCTCTCTCAAACCCTCAATCCCCATGGGGAACATGCTTCCCCTGGCGATGAGTGTATAACCTCCCCTACCAGAGCCCAATCCCTCATCCGAGGGCAGATAGAACCAAGAAAGAAGGAACAGAGTCCTTGATATAAGCAGTCACAGAGGCCACCCAATCCTTGATATCGTTTAGCCAGGTGGTCAACATCCGAACATGCTGCAAGCACAGAAATAAAAAAAAATCAGTCTGTAAAGGGCAAAGAAAGAACCAAAAAGGGACAGGATAAGAAAATTAAAAATATACCTTAGGCTGAAGGACCTCATCTGTAAGCCCCATCAATCTCGACGCCATCGCATTAGGGCGGTGCGGCATGCTCAATGTTCCCCCGCTAGACAACTAGAAATTATAGGAAGAAGGAGAAACCTGAATAAGTAAAGCCTCCTCTACTGCTACTGTTGTTGATGACGTACCACCGGTACTGTGGGAAGATCCCACGGTCCTACTTATACCCCTGCTCAAAGTCGTAGGAGGTGGAGGCATGTTCACCACGTCATAAATGCAAGCGATCATCAACCATCTCGTCACGAAATCTAAGTAGTCATATCTCACTGCCGTGTCCGTGTAGAGCATGCCTTGCCAACCATCGACACTGCCCTAGCCTAGGAAAATATCTCCTTAACCCTCCTCATATACATCGAAGGCAACGACAGTGGGACCGCCACCTCATATTCCACGATTTTCTGCACCACCCTCTCTCCCAAGTACCAGGCATACCCAAACTCATAGGCCATCAACCTCCGTATCTGTGCATGCATACTTGTCACCTCCGTATGCCGAGGAGTCATCCCCCAAGGGTAAAATGTCACCTACAAGCACCCGAAAAAAGATTAGTATTCATGAAAATAAAGAAAATGATAAAAGAGGATTCAAAAAGAAAAACAAAATAACTTGATCACTCATCAGCGTGTTTAGGGCCTGTCGCACCACCGCCAGGGATAAAGACCGGTTCAACCACCTATTGGACTCTCACCACCGGAACATCCGGTAGAAGTCCTTCACATCCTCATCCTTTAGGGATATCAACCTCACATTGATCCCTATAACCTCATAGAACCACGTCTACAAAAAGACAAGAATCTGCAGAAAATAAACTAAGAGGAAATGCAAGGAAAAGCATAAGAAGAAAAAGAATTCGAAAGTTACCTACAAAAGGTACGTGGCCCCCATAAAAGTCTGTCAAAACCATCGGCTGAATGCATCCAGGTAAGAGTAAAGGGTCGCCAAGTTCAGGCTCCAACAAACAATGAGCGGGACGTCAGAAAATGTCCTAAAAAATGTCAAGAACTAAAGATGAATGACGTCGCCATTCTTCGCCACCAAGAAACCACCCAATAAAAGCAGAATAAACAATCGGCCCATCTGTCTCACCTGCCTCCCATTAGTCTCATAAATCATTCGACTCAAGATCACCACCCGAAGAGAAGAGATGAAGATAGAATCCCCAGAAATGATCCTACTCACATCCCCCAATGCCTCCTGAACCGCATCTGGCGTTACCTTTATAAAACGATCCACCTCAATCTCCGTACCCTCACAATCCATCCCCAACCGCTGCTACACGTCAATGGGAGTAACAGTCATCTACCCAAAGTCCAAATGAAAGGTTTGGATAGTGTTCCACCACCTCTCTTCTAAAGCACACAGCACCGCAGTAGAGCACAACGTCTCATCCAAAGACTACGCCAGACGACTTAAGCCAGCAGAAGTAACCATCCAGCGCACCACCATCGAAAGATTCTCCCATACATCCCTTAACCCATTCGTCCCTCTAGAACTTATGCTCAAAGGTGTTATGCCAGTCTGCCAAAGCCAAAGAAAAAAAATTCATCAACACAGGAAAGCAAAGAGAACATGGAAAAGAATACCAAAGGTCAACATACTTACATAGCCACTAGGGTTCCTCACCCTAGAAGAATGGTGGTGCGCAGGCTCACTTATAAGAGTGTGCTTATTAGCAATAGGCTCGAACAAATCAAACATATTATTATTACCCAAGGCAAAGTGCACCCTAGCCTGCCACTTCAGGCGAGCTAAGTCATCAACACTCAACCACTCTAAGATGTATTGCTCACTGAAAAATCCCTCCATTTGAAGTCTTGAAGAAGAAAGGACTTAAGAACAATTTCTAGAGAGGGGAATCATAAGATTTGAACTCTGAAAGATAAGAAAAATGATAAGGGATTGCCCCCTTTTTATAGGGGACTAAATGCCATGCCGATCGTCAGACCCCCTACACATACCGATCGACACCTGCCTATTCCTCTGCCCAAAAAATCTCAGGAGACCGTTCCATTGCCAAATGGAAACCCGTACAACATGTCGGTCGGCAGCCCTGAAACTTTTGTACAAAAATGCCAAAAAATTCAAAAATTACTCAAAAAATTCTTCAAAAATCAAAACAAATATTAGAACATTTCTTCATCAAGAAAATCATTTTTGGAACATTAAACACATTACGAACTCCCGAAATCCCCAGCCGGATCAACACTACGCTCTTACCCCCAGAACAAACCCTACATAATATTCCACAAATAGAATCAACAATGCACCCGCATCCTAAGTCTAACTACGATTCCGCAGCGAAATCTTAAATTTAAAGTCTTCCCCAGCGAATTCCAAACATCAAATCAATGCCTCCCCAGGAAAAATGCAAAATAATACCTTCCCGATTCTCCAGTGAAATTTCAAAGTTAAGCTTTCACCTAATCCTTCATCAGAATTTCACAGTCAAAATCCTTCACAACTTCCCTAGCAAAAACAATCCCCAAACAGATGTCTCAAAGGGTAAAACCTTCCCCAAAAGAGTCTAAAAACAACATGATCCTCAGTGGAACAACATGTGCATCTTCATCCTTGAGATAAGATAAAAATTCCCCAAGAAAATAACTCCCTAGATCTCAACTTTAGGTACTCAGAATTGACCTCGGCCCTCATAATCGATCATCATAAATTTAGGTTCTTAAAATTGACCTCGGACCTCAAAATAGGTCGCTACAAATTTAGGTTCTCATAATTGACCTCGGCCTTTAGAATCGATCATCATAACTTTTGGTCCTCATAATTGACCTTAGCCCTCAAAATCGATCGTCACAACGTTAGGTTCTTAGAATTGACCTCGACCCGCAGAATCGGTCGTCACGACTTTTGGTCCTTAGAATTGACCTCGGTCCTTAGAATTGGTCGCTATAACTTTATGTCCTCAGAATTGACCTCGACCCTCAGAATTGATCACTATAACTTTAGGTCCTCAAAATTAATCTCGGCCCTCAGAATTTGTTGTCAAAGCTTTAGGTCATCAGAATTGACCTCGACGCGCAGAATCGATCTTCATAACTTTAGGTCTTCAGAATTGATCTCGGCCCTCAGAAATGGTCGCTATAACTTTAAATCTTCAGAATTGACCTGAGCCCTCAGAATTAGTCTCTACAACTTTAGGTCCTCATAATTGACATCGGCCCTCAGAATTGACCTTGACCCACAAAATCGATCTTCCCCAGCATTACCTTAGGTCCTCAGAATCGACCTTGACCCTCTCAACCATCCATCCTCATCCCTTTGGTCCTCATAACTGACCTCTTTCCCCAAAACATCAATGTGGTGTCTATTCGATGGCCTTCAGTTATTCCAAGTTCACCCGTTGAGGGGCTATGTAGACACCACATTCTCGGACCCTCGTAAGCATATTTTACAGTCCCTATCACTTCCTCCTTCACCATAAATTCTAGGTCATACTTAGAGTACCGATCTAGAGACCACTAGGCACTCCTGGGGACCATTTGGCCCCAGTCAACACTACACCAAATCTGCCGAATTGTCACGGTCATTGACCTTGACAAGTTCAACTTGTCAAGGTCAATGACCGTGATAATTCTGGCCGAGATAAATTTTTTTGTCATGATCATGTCACCGTCATTGACCGTGACAAGCTCGTTAGAATTGTCACAGTCATGTCACGATCCTTGACCGTGACAAGATTTGTCACGGTTAAGGACCGTGACAAACCCGTGACATTTAATAAAAAATTGTCACAGTCAATGACCTGACAATTCTGGGCAGAATTGAAAAAAAATATGATGGGAAGTATGGTCACTGCCATTTCCCAGCAGTATATATGTACCTGTTATAGCAGCGTTTTACCTGTTCAAACATCATATATCCAAATAAACTAGAGATAATGCAAATATACATTCAAAATCGAAACAGTATGCATCACGATATAATCCAAATATAATTCAAATGTACCAACTTAAAAACAATACAATTCAATTCAAATAATGTCACTACATGTCTTGGGTAAGGTTAAATACGAGGAGGTGAGTAGGCCCACACGATATACGAATTGACACACCCACTGATATGCATCGTGCCACATTGTTCGCGCAACCACAACAGGGAGTTCTCCTTCCCGGGTATCACATGCGTGACGAGCACCTTGGACTCGATGTCTTGAAGCTCACGTCCATGAACTAGTCCACCCTGGACGATATTCGGGTCCCTCAACCCCCGCCCTATCCGCTGGCCATCAAATATGTCCAGTATAAACACACTTGGCAAACCAAATGTCGACATCGGCCTTTAAATATGCAGAATAATATATTTTTGTAGTTATAGAAAAATTAAATCTTACCATCATCCTATGCTCCACCTCGGCGTAAGACGTCCGGCTGGAGTAGTGCACGTCCGTCTTTTTTTTCGGGTTTTCCCTCCCTGATTGGCGAGATGCCAATTGTCGCTCCCCGATCTCATTGTCAACGAACTTTTGTCATTGTGCCAATGAGATCGTCTCCTTCGGCGGGACGGATTCACGCCTTTGGATAATGGACTCTCGTGTCTTCCCAAAGTACCGGGTCTGCATATTTTTCTTTCACGTCTTGTGTTGCTCCCTCAACTGCTCCAAGACGGAATCGCGTAGCTTTGGATCCAGGTTGAATTGTTCCTGTCCAACAAATACAATGTTAGTTGCAAATAAATATAAATATAAATATAAAATGAAATTGAAATCAAAATTGAATTATTCATATGAATATAAATATAAATATAAACACATTACCTGTAGTGCCACCCAAATAGCTAACTTGAGCTTATATGGCACCTCCTTCCAACTAATGTACCCCGGGCTGATGATCGTCTTTACCAGCTCGAGGGATCTCGCTAATAGACCGACTTGTTCTCGATGGCCATCCCCAATTTTCCATATTTTGGGAGCCTAGGGGCCGAGGAACCCTCGTCGCCTCTGCTACCACCGAGCCCAGACGACATCATCATAACAAGCATCATCATCCTTGCCTTAATACCTGAAGGAGACATTTGCTGTAAAAAATGTTATTAATACATATCAAAATGAATTAAAAGAAGACATGCAAATATGTAAAATTACTACAAATAAAAATGAATTGTTACTGTCAAACACCACAGACACACCCGCGCACATTCACACACACACACACACATGCAACCCCCCACCCCTACCCCACCACCCACCACACACACATATGTAATTTAAAGTATGTTTCATTTAATTATCATACTATATATATATTGTTCGATATACAAAGTAATTTTCAAAAAAAAGTTGAAAAATCCCACCCCCATATGGACAATAATCCAGTGGTCATGCCACTTTTAAAACTAACCAACCTAACATCGATCCACTATAATCCAACAGCAATGTCAACAACAAATGTGTATCTCGTACTCCTTCTAATTCATCTACTCAATTAATTATTTTCATCAATTAAACTAACAATTAAAGTATACAATTATTAATTTACTAATTTACAATGAGGGAAAATCATATATTAATTTACTAAAAAAATTAATAACCAATCAATTCATTTACAAGGGACATTACGCACAAACACGCACACTACACACACACATACACACACACGCACATACACACACACCCGTGCACATTCACACACACACACACACACACGCATCCCCTACCCCACCACCCACCCACCCATCCCTTCCCCCTCCCCCCCACCCTTCCCCACCCCTCCCCCACCACATGCACACACACCACTACACATACACGAACACACACCACACACACACACATCCCACACACACAAACAGCTGCCCCATCCCCGCACCCTGCCCCACCCCTTCCCCCACCCTACAACACCCCCTCCCCACCCCCACCCACCAGACACACGCACACACACACAACAAAAAAAACCATCACCGCCCCCTCCACCCCCACCCCCCCTTCCCCCACCCTCCCCCCCTCCCCCCCCCCCCCCCCCCCACACACACACGCACATATATAATTTCAAGTATGTTTCATTTAATTATCATACTATATATATTGTTCGATATACAAAATAATTTTCAAAAAAAGTTGAAAAATCTCACCCCCATATGGACAATAATCCAATGGTCATGCCACTTTTAAAACTAACCAACCCAACATCGATCCACTATAATCCAACAGCAATGTCAACAACAAATGTGTATCCCGTACTCTTTCTAATTCATCTACTCAATTAATTATTTTCATCAATTAAACTAACAATTAAAGTATATAATTATTAATTTACTAATTTACAATGAGGGGCAATTCTACTTTCACAATTAATCATATATTAATTTACTAAAAAAATTAATAACCAATCAATTCGTTTACAAGGGACATTATGCACAAACACGCACACTACACACACGCGCACATACACACACACATCCGCGCAGATTCACACACACACACAGCCCCCCACCCCTACCCCACCACCCACTCACCCATCCCTGCCCCCTTCCCCCCCTCCCGCCCAACCCTACCCCACCCCACCCCCTTCCCTCTCCCCCCACCCTGCCCCACCCCCTTCCCCCACCACACACACACACACACACACACACAACACTACACACACACGCACACACACAACAACCCCCCACCCTGCCCCACCCCCTCGCCACCCCCACGCACCACACACACGCACATATATACACACACACACACATAGATATATATATATATATATAAATGGAAGAGAGAGAGAGAGAGAGAGAGAGAGAGAGAGAGAAAGTAACCTGAAAGTAGAGAGAGAGAGAGAGAGAGAGAAAAGGAGGGAAGAATCAGCGGGGGAAAAAAAGAAGGGGAAAAGGTTTTTTACTGAGTCATTTGTCACGGACGTGTCACGATCGTTGACCATGACAATATTATAAGGTTTTTCACGGTCATTGACCATGACAAGTCCGTGATAAGTACAGTTGTCACGGCCTTGTCACGGTCAATGACCGTGACAAGGCTAGCCGCTGGAAGGGTGATAATTTACCCATTTTGGTGTAATGCAACTTTCTCTCCTAATTGGAAGCTCATGAATCTCTGAAGTGATGTAAATCCCCTTTCCAACGAGCCACCACGTGCGCGAATCGGCCTTAGGGCTCAAACAAACGGACCATTTTCCTTTGAAAACTGATACGAAGGCCATTGGGCTCTGTTTGACTCCCGTCAACTCTTTAGCTTAAAATAGGTTGAATGAATCATCGAAGCTATCTGAATCCTCTTTTCGACGGTCTATCCAGGGTACGAATCGGTCTTATAATATGTACGAACGACTCATTTTACTTCGAAGGGTCACCGGGAATTTCTGAGCCATGTTTGACCAAGGTCAACTCTTCGAACCGAAAGCACTAAATGAATATTATAAGTGCTCTGAATACTCTTTCCAACAGTCCATCCCATTCACAAATCGGCCTTATGGTTCAAACGAGCGGTCTATTTTCCTCCGGGAATCTCTTGGCCAAAAGACTGTCGGGCGCTTTTTAGCCTCGTTTGACCATAGTAAATTCTCAAACCCGGGATAAAAAAAATTATTCTTAAAGATATATAAATACCATTTCCAACGGCATGTCCCGTGTGTGATTCGAACTTACGAATTTCGTTTTATGATCATTTTTTTGGAAAATCTGCATGAGACTCCCGAAGGGCAAACCCATTTCCCTGCCTATCGACAGTGTATCTGGGGTTTCCTGATGATAGACATGTCAAGAAAAATGTCGATCGGCACCCCCATTGATCCTATATAAAATGATCATGATCTCACTTCGAAAGGCACCTCAGAAACATCCCTCTCAGTGATCTCAGCAACATTCTCTCGAAGTCAGTGTGGTTTTCATATTTAAACCCTCCCCCACATTCCATTTCTATCCTTTTCTTACCCAATTTAGTAAATTCCATTCCCTCTCTCCTACCGCCTCCATCCACTTTCTAGAGCAGCCCTTCAACAATTAAGATTAATCTCAAAGCTTCCGAAGAAGGTCCAAACATTTCCCTCTCTCCTTAAATTTTCTTATTTTTGCATTAGTTATGCAATTCTTACTTTAGCCTTTTCATATTTCTTATTTCACATACATTTAATATTCAACTTTTAATTAGTAGTATTGCACATACTATATTTTCTATAAAAAAAATAAGAAAAAGAGGGTTTGCTTATAAATTCCAAACGGCAATTTCTCACTACATTTTTTCACACTAAAACATCCTTTTCCTACACACACATATAATAAAGTCTCCAGTTGGATTATGGGACAAACCCCACCCTCGTGTTGCATGCAAACTACGTGGACTTTGATGCTTTTTAGGCAACGCAGGCCTCTCGGGTAAAATTCGAGATTCGAGTCCTCCTTTCCTATTTTTGTTCATATATTATTTCCACATATTATATTTGTGATTGATGCTCACTTTTTGTACAATTTATACCATCATCTTTTGATAAACGATCAGTGACCCAACAAACACACACATTATATTTTTTTATTATTATTTTGGGAACACTCCTACGGATGATCTCACTCCGCCTTTCTCCATGATGCGAGTCGAGTAATTCCATTCTCCATTTTTAGATACACGTACACACACTTCACGGATATTAAGGAGAAGAATAACACATGCCCATGAGAGACCGAAGGGGCGGGATGGGTGCCTAACACCTTCCCATTCCGTAACTTAGCCCCCGAATCCCTGAACTAATTAGTTTCGCAAGCATCAGTATATCTTTGATGTCATTCTCTCGAGGAGGATACATTTTTTTTTCCTATTTTGTGCAAAATAGGTTGGCGACTCTATTTATATACATCACCCCACATTTCCATCGACGGTCGAAGCGCACGAAGGAAGGGCGTGAGGATGGGATGGCTACAGACATCTTTTTGAGATTCGGTTTATTATTTTAATTTGAATATTTTCAATCAATTGTACATTTGGTAAATATCTAGCCTATTTGATTCAAGCATTGAACGACTCAGTTGCATTCAAATACATCTCCTCGTACCTACGTCCATTAAAAAAATGCACAACACCAATGCTTCTCCGAAAATTTTTGCAAGAAATCTCTCATTAAACCAACTTCCCCATTTATCAATTCATTTCAATGTTTCATATAAGACTCCACTGTTGTAGAAAATATACATATTAAACATCTTCACCATTTTTTCCTTAAAATTTGAACCAAATCCATGATACATATCTTGTATGTTATTTAGAAGATAGTAAAGACAGTAACCATGTGGAGAGTTTGAAAAATATTTGGAAATAGCATCCAAAATTCCTTGATTATGATCCAATATAAATGTTATCTCTCTTACCATAGGATTCAAAATCTTAGCAAGGCATTTTATGAACCAATTTCAATTTCTCTCATTTTCAGCATTAACAATAGCAAAAGAAAGTGGAAATATATCTATAAAAAATTAAAAACACATAACAACAATTGTAAAATTAAACAACATAACATATATTCGTATATGACGATATGTTTCCACATTATTAACAAATTATACTAGTAGAAATATTTTTTCAAAATCATTTTAAGATAATGTAAAAATATTAAAACTCACTGATTTTCAAAACACACTGAATAAAAATTATAAATAGAAGAATAATTATTTTGTTACATTCCTTGATCACCATTTTTCGATGTGGCAGACAACAACATTCCTTTATATTTACTATACAAATGTTCCCGTTCTAAGAATAATATTAGTCTAAATATTGAAATCCCTGTACACATGGCCCAAAGCTTATGAACAATCATTTAAACCGAAAATCAACAACATCATTCTTAATTCAACAGAATTTGGGTTTGTTTCAATTAATCGGTTGCAATACGACATTAGTTAGTTGTAAGATTGTTCTTCATGCCCATGTAACTCAATATTTGCAAAAGTTCCTTTCCTTTCCAAGCTAAATGGTAAGATATATCAAAACCTTATTTTCTCATAAAACTTCTCATTATATTAAAATGACTAATTAAAGGCTTCTAACGAACTTCATCCAGAAACTCCGATGAAATAATTTGAGACAACACCATTTCACTAGTTAACTTATGAATATGGCACCTAAAAGTGTGCGTATTATTTAACGTCCGATTATAGAAAAAACCATTTTCACAATTCACTAATGCATGCATACGCCAACTACATTCAATATCCTCGTCTTGAACACACTGAGCCATCACTCTAACATTATTATTCTATATATACTTGGCCTTAAATCCAGTCTCCACAGCATACTATGCAGTGTTGTCCAAAACTCTTGCGCAACCCCTTCAATATTTTGTCCAACTTTAATAATTACATGTGCCCAAGAATCGGAAAAAAAATATTTGATTTTGATGATGCAGATTCAACCAATTATTCAGTAACAAATGTATTTGTAGCCAATGGATGTTCAACATCTATAAAACTCTTATCAGTCTCACAAACGTCACTACCAACACACTTACAACCTTCTACCTTTATTTCAAAAAAATCACATTTTTACTTCTCGCAACAAAGCAATATAAGTCTAAAATCCCCATCGGATTCCAAAATAACTCTTAAAAAACATCTAACTAAATATGAAAATTTGACACCTTTTCTTTGCAAGATCTTAAATTTTTAACACACTTTATCAAAAAATGAATAATACGAATTTTCAACTTCAATACTTATAGCAGTCGACACATAATCATAAGAACACATACAAACAGGTTTACCATCCATCACTCTACAAGATACGAAAACACATAATACATATCATATTACAATAAAAATTCATAAAATTGTTATCATTCAATACTAAATTAACAAAAATAAGAATAAATAACAAATCATTGTATAAAACATACACATAACAATAACACTAATAACATCTAATAAAAAAGATAATAATACTTTCAAGAAAAGAGCAAAACAAAAAAGACAAAAAACAATAAAGCATATAGAAATATATATACTTACAAAAAATAATCAAAACCATAGATGAAACCGTGAAAGATTAAAAAGAATCCTAACTCTCATAGTAAACAATATACATATAAGACACGTCAATTAAATTCACATAGATTACAACTTCATTACAAACTCAAAGAAAATACATAATGAATAACTTTACAACATAACAAGTATGATATCAATTGAAGCCCTAACTGGTTAATTTGATATAAAACATAAAAACTGATCATCTAAAGCATAGTCTAATTAATAAATAATAATGATGAATCAACAATATAAATAGAAAATAAAACTCAAAACAGAAAACCTAATCACACAAATTCAACATGAAATCAAAAATGAAATCGTAAATAATGAATTAAACATACAAACATGTAAATATGTGAATTGATATTTAAATAAGATTGACAAATGAACAATAAATACCTTCTAATGTAAAGAAAAAAAATAACGAAACGCAATGTGAAGAACAATAATGATAAACTACAGAGTGTTTCAAATGTTATAAGAATTTTTCAAATTGATAAATATTTCAATGGCGTTTTAAACAATTTTGGTAAGAACGGGGAGAGTAATTTTGGAATGGTTTAACAACTCACCTATTTTGGATCCAACGAATTAAGACGTAGAAGTCAGCAAACAATCCTTCCAAAAATGATAAGGTGAAATTTGAAAACATACAATTTAGAATAAATGTGAAGGGACTAAATGGGATAAACTAAAAATAATTGTCTTTTTTAAAAAATATTTATTTATATTAGGCACTATACATTAATTGAACCTATAAAATTTACCAACATATTATAGATTTTTTCTTTTAATTTATAAAGAAGTCTTATTAAATTGAAATGGTGGCATTACTTATTTCCTAATAAGCTTGCCATACTCCCTCACACAGGGTTGCAAAACTAACCCAACTCCTTTAACTCCCTAACTTGCCCACGAAAAATGCCACCTATCCCAACTCAACTCTTTAATTAAATGAATCTCATAGGGTATTCTTTTCTCTTAAAAAAATATTCTACTAAAATTTCAATATACTCTCTCTTAAACTAATTCTCTATAAGATGCTAACACATTCCTCTTGCTCTAAAAAATTATCTTCAACATCATAATCTTTCTCTCTATATAAATTTCCTCTCTGAAATGGTGACCCCTCTCTCTTCCTAAATAATATTATTTCTCTTAAATTGTATTCTTTTTCTCACTCTTAAATTTTATAACTGATTTTTCTCTCACAAAATGTTTAATCTCGTTAAATATTTAAAGACATAAAGAGATTACAAGAAAAAGTTTAAATGTTTTAAAGACAAAGATTTTATCATTCTAGAGTGGCAATTTAGAGCGAATGATGGTTGAATTTTAAAGAAAAACTTTTTTTATAGAGACGGACAAGTGGTTAGAAATTTAGATGTATGAACTTTCTTACAAAGAGAATGTAATTAAAATTTTAAATGGACAAATAATAAAGAGAAAAAGATTTGAAATTTATATAGAAATCTTTTGGGGAGAGAGAAAGATGTTAGATCTTGAGAGATATTGAACTTGTTTATAAAGAAAAATGTTAGAGTTTTGGAAAGAGACCAGTTTTTAAATCGAAAGGATTCGATTTTTTTAGATAGTGAAAAATATTGGTATTTTAATAAAAGAATATATTCTTAGAGGGTAAGAGATTTATTTTATATTACAAACAGGTCAAATGTGCTGACATGGATATGCCTTAATCATTTATGATTAAGTTATTATATTGGGTGGGTTTGTGTTTAACATATTAAAACTTGACCCGCTCAACCAACCTAATTACCATCCTTACCCTCGTGTATCATAATTGTATTAAAAAGAAAATAATAAGGAAGATTCATAATACATACAAGACAAGTTTTCGTATATCTTGATTTATTTTTTAGTTTTCAAATAGATCCTCATATATGTATTTGGGAAAGTATTTATAAAACTTAACAAAGTACCATACTTCAAGTTATCGTGATTTCAAAATAAACCCTAAGCGTATAATTGTTTGCCTCAATATGGATAGATATCAAATAAAACTCTGCATTTTTATACAAATCATAGATTAAACAATCAACTAATAGAGAATGAATAAAAAAATGCTCACTCTTGTTTAGTAAGACCTTCTCCAAGATATCAAGAATATTAGTAAATTGTTATTTTGTGGTTTTTGCTCATTTTGGCTCCAGGGCATAGCACAAAATGCTATCTTTATGGGGACAACCACTTGCACACCCGCAAAGACTAACTGTCACGAGGAGGTATAGCATGGTAGTTGGCATGTCATGGCAACTCAAGACTATTCCACAGTGCAATTGTCTGGCCCCTCCCTCGAGAGGAATGTGTTGTATGTTTTTATTTTTATTTTTATATATTGCATTTCTTTTCAATTCTAATATTTTAACTTTTATGATTGAATGCATTAAAACACGAACATTGATATTTTATAAAGTTTGTAATTATAAAATATATGATCAATAGATAATCACTTGTATATTTAAAAATAACAAGAGTATAAATAAGTAATTCATAAAACATTATAACTTTTACTCAATTTTTACACTTTATACTATACATATTATATTAGTATTATTGTGCGAAAGCGCGGAAGTATATCGAACTAGGGCTCCATGACCAACAAATTAATCACACCAAAATATAAAAATTCCAATAAAAAACAGAAAAGAGATGAGAAAAAATCAATGTGGTTCACCAATTTGACTACGTCTACAGGCGATTTGTGTCACTAAATAGAAGAAGATTACAAATGAAAGGACTTTTTGTTCTTTCCTCACACGGTATAAGTTGTCTTCTCACAAAATAATCCTCACACACAATAAGGGAAGAGTCACGCAATATTAATCTCACTAAAGGCTCATAGGTTCTACATAAATCCTCAATAGAAATAATAAAATGGCCCCTAAACAAATCATTTTTTTTTGTAAAGAGTGAACTCTTAATTTTCACAATCAAAATTCTTTTATTAAGTCACAAGATGGAAATGGCCCAATTTTCTCATATCCAAAATTCGGTGGGGAAGCACTCCTTAAATAGGAGATAAAATCTGTAATACCCCACATTTTTGAGGATTTAAATAATTAAGGGATTTTTATTACAGCGAGATTAATTAAATTTAAATGTGAAGAATTAAATTGTTAATTAATCCGGATCGAATAAAATTAAATATTAACTAGCGTGCTAAGGGTTAATACTTATTAGTTTAATATTACTGTGCGATATGTAATATGGAACTATACACTTTGATAAATTGTCAAGAGATAATAATACGACAGTTTAGTGAATTAAGTCAGACGCGCGTGTGAGTCGTGTCGGGACTAAATTAATGGAATAAATATATCAATTATTTTTAGTAACTCGTATGATGATTTCGAGTGTACCGTTGAGTCCAGAAGGGTCGAAATAGTCAAAATAGTATACTCGGGTGTTTAGTTTGGGTCCCGGCTCAATTTTAGGCCTAACCGGCACCCCAAAAGGGCATTATGATAAATTGGATTGTTAGACCTAATTAATGGACGAAATTAGGACTTAATTTATGAGTCAAAAAAATTGCATGAGGGTTAGAAAGCTGGAGAAAGTAAGAACGGCCATAGGAAGTGTGAGGGAGAGCTTTTTCCAAGAGAAGAGGGCTAAATCGACATCACCTTGCACAACCACCACCACCACCGTGTAGATCGGGACGAGGGGAACACACCCATACCAAAAACATCTAGAAATAAGACTACTCACTCAAGGCAAGTGTTTATAACCTGCTGTATTTCGGTATTAATTTGATTCATGTTAGTGTAGGATTGTTAGGATTATGTTATAGGTTATAAAAATGGTGAAATTGAGGAATTTGAATGTGTAAATAAATTCTGTGATTTAGTAGATTGAAACCCATAATGGATGTAGACTGGAAATCACGTTTTAAGGAATTTATATGTAGAGCAAATCTGGAAATTATGGCTTCTTGAACATGTATAGGAAGAACTAGGGTTTTGATAAATTTAAATTGGGGATTTCACGTTTTATGAATGATTCGTAATGAATTGATGATTCTAGGATGTTAGAATTCATATGTTGTTGATGGGGTTTGATGTAGAATTGTTTATTTTGAGTTTGTAGTGTTGAATGAGAAGATTTGAGGTTAAAAATGGTGGAAAACGTTGGAAAATTTGGGCAGGAGAAGAACCGCGAATTCTCGCGCGAAGTCGCTCGAAGTCGTTCAAGTGAGATTGCAATCTCGCGTGAAGTCGTTCGAGCGACATGTGGCAGTCGTTCAAACGACTTGCCATTTCGTTCGAGCGATAGAGTGAAGTTTTAATAATTTCTTTTAGGGCCCAATTTTAAGTTTATTAGTTCAGAAATGAGAAATATATTTTTAATAATAAACTTGAGTAAGGCAGAATTTCGAAAGAAGTATGAGAAGCTAAATACTTTAATGAGTTAGGTGCGGAGAGGATATGCCGTGGAAATTATGAGAGGGATAATAATTCTAATAACTATTACGGAATGTTGAAATTAAAATGCGTAAGAGAAGAATATATGTAGGTGAGGAAAAATACCTATTTCTTATAATAGGATGTGTGTATGCCTATTATGTATTATTATTATTAAAGGCACAAATGGGAGATGACCCGGGGGTGTGAGAATTCTTATTATTATAAGTGTACTAGTGGGTGATAACCCGGGGGTACAAAAATGTATTGTAAGTGTTCTAATGGGTGATAACCCGGGGGTACAAGATTATTTAAATAAGTGTCCTAAAGGGTGATAACCCGAGGGTACAATATGTTGATTAGTTGCACTAATTGGATATAGCCCGGGGTGTAGTATCATGTTATGTATATATATATAGGGAAGATGTGACTATATGTATATATGTATGAGAGTTGTGAATCAATCTAAGGTGTATAATAATGAATGTGAGTATGAAAACTTGTTAAGAAAATTTTAAATCGTATACTTGAATTATTATGAAAATGGAAAATGTATTAATTAGCCTTTCGTCATAGGCTATTGGATAACGTATTGTATGGGCGATACGGGTTGACTAATAGTGAGGGTAAATACTATTAGGATGGATTCAGACTAGTTATATTGGGAGGTATAGCTAAGGAGAAAATTTAGATATGCGTTGGGCGTGCATAATAGAAGAAGGGTGAGAATCTCAAGAGAGAGTTCGAACTAACATGTACTTGATGCTTGCTTTACTGCAAGTTTTAAATAATTTCTTAAACAAATATTTTTACACATCGGGCTCTGACCTGTTTCTTGTATCTTCTCTCTCCCTTGCTATATATATGTATTATATCAGGTGCTCAGCCATAGGGACATCAGGCTTAGAGTTTCGGATTGCGTGGCGTGCTGTAGCTGTTATGGGAGCTGCAGGACTTTGTTTAGACGCTTTGATTATTTCATTTCTATTCATTATGACATCTTCATTGGGGCATGTGTCCCCCCTTCTTTAGACAGTTTCAGAGATTATATTACTCTATTTCTCGTTCATGTTCATTTGGATTGATGGCTACTATTGTTTTGGTTTAGAGTTTTGAACTGGAATGTTTTATCCAGTCTTATTTATTTCAGTATGTGAATCTGATTCGGTATTTGTATTAATTAATTATGCGTGGATGTTTTACATTAAATAACTTGGTTTGGTAAATAAATGGTTTTTAATTAATAAGAAAAATGTTTGAACACTTAGCTTAATCATATTAGGGAATTAAATAAGTTATTGCGTTTTCGACAGTGATGCTAAGAATGAACCAACTGAACATTTTGTTTTAAATTTTATAAAGGACTGATCACCGGATATTTAATTGGGTGGGGTGTCACAGGTGGTATCAGAGCATCAGGTTCTAGTGTCCATTAGGATCTGTACGCCTTACTATGTTTTCAGCTTTACGTCCTTTGATATAGAGCCCTATTTTTAGGACTGTTGTGATCTTATATTTTGCGGTTACGACTTCAGCTATTTGAGATTTTGAAATAACTGTGGACTAATAATATTCTTTCTCATCTCATATGCCTCCTCGACGTGCACCAAGAGACCGACAGGCCTAGCCAGAACAACCGTCCATACAGGTTCAGGGGACAATGAATGCAACAGAAGTTGCCGCGATAGTTACATAAGCGGTAAATACAGCCTTAGCGGTGGTGCAGCAGGCCCCACCCTAGGTTCAGGCCGTGGCACCAGTTCCAGTGCATCCATTTTCCACAGCATGGGAGAGAGTTAGAGAGTCCTTTTAGAGGGCTTGTCCCCCAGAGTTTTTGGGCAGTTCAGATGTGGTTACCGCGAGTCAGTGGAAGAAGGCCATACAGCGGCATATTCGCATGTATGAGTGCACAGAGGTTCAAAGGCAAATTTTGGCTACCTTTAAGCTGAGAGGGGAATCCTTACAGTGGTGGGAGTCCACTACTACTACCGAGGAGTGAGATTTAATGACTATCGGTGACTTATGGGTGCGGTTTGATCGCAAGTATTTTCCTTCCGCCGTCAAGACTGAGATGAGACGGAAACTTTTAGACCTCACCGGGGAAGGGAAGACCATTGCGGAATACAAGGAAGAGTTTACACGATTGACAAACATGGTATCGGAGGAGGTGCCTACTGAAGATAAGCGCATTCAGATGTTCATGGATGGCTTGACTTGGAAGATACGACAACATTTATTGGGTAACCTTTCCCTACACTCATATACCGACGTTCTGAATGCAGCCTTATTGCATTTTCAGGACAATCGCTTTCATGCTAAGGGAAGAAAGCGAGGGGGATATCCCAACCAGTTGGGAAAGACAGGGGGAGGAAATGCCAGTGGAGTACCAGTTGAGCAGAGTCAGAGGAAGGGTTCCCAGTATGGGGAGTCTGCTAAGAGGTTCCGTTCTGGAGGGTTCAAGCATGGTCATGGGGGTTGGAGACAGGGTCACCAGGGCCAGCCACAGGGCCAACCATAAAATCAGCAGCAGGGCCAACAGCAGGGAGGACAACAAGACCAGCAGGGCCAAGGTAGAGGTGGTAACGGCCAACCGGGCCAAGGCTACCAGGGGCAGAGAGGAGGAAACTTCATTGGGAAATGTTACACTTGTGGCAAGACTGGCCATAAGAAACAGGAGTGCCCGGATAAGAACAGAGTTCCTCGACAGCAAGGTGCTCACCAGGAGCCCCATAGACCCATTTTTCCCGCCGCCCTACCAGCGCCGGCTCCAGTTCCAGCTTTACCCGCAGTTTCGATGCAGTAGGGACAGTTGCAGTATGGACGTGTCTATAACGTCCACCAGGCCGCAAATCCGTAGGCAGCACCCGCAGTGGAGGGTAATTTTTCTATCCATGGTACTTTGGGTCGCATCTTATTTGACACGGGGGCATCACACTCTTTTATAGCCACTAGCTTTGCAAAGGCCACTGGGTTGTTAAGCACGACAAAGAGTACAGTGACTTGTGTAGACTCACCACTTGGTAATGGGTCATTGATTTTCTTTATATGCCGGGGAGTAGGCATAGAGATTGGCAGTTTAATCTTACCGACTGATATTCTAGTATTAGATATGTTCGAGTACGACGCCATTATTGGTAAGGATTGGTTAGTCGAGTATAGGGCCATGATTGATTGCTTCAGTAGGAGTATTGTGTTCTCCATTCTGGGCCAGGAGATGCTCTTAGTAGCAATGCCTCGCTCGGAGGGAGGGTCATCCACCCACTTATTTTATATAGAGGATGAGACCTCTGCAGTCGTGGTTCCACTCGATTCGATTCCGATCGTCTGTGAGTTTACTGATGTATTTCAGGATACACCGGGGTTGCCTCCGAGTAGGGAGATCGAGTTTGTGATAGACTTAGCACCAGGCACTCGTCCAATAGCACGTGCACCTTACCGTATGGCTCTAGTAGAGATGAGGGAGCTACGGGATCAAATAGAACAGTTGTTGGGACAGGGCTTCATCCGTAGGAGTACCTCGCCTTGGGGTGCCCCAGTTCTGTTTGTAAAGAAAATGGATGGGTCCCTACAGATTTGTATTGATTATCGGGAGCTTAACAAAGTCACGATACGAAATAAGTATCCGTTGCCTCGGATCGATGACTTGTTTGATCAGCTGAAAGGAGCGGCCCACTTCTGAAAGATAGATTTGAGATCCGGGTACCATCAGCTACGCATCAGGGAGCAGGACATGGCCAAGACTGCTTTTCTAACGAGGTATGGATCGTACGAATTTAGGGTTATGCCATTTGGGCTAACCAATGCCCCATCAGTATTTATGGACTTAATGAAAGAGTATTCAGAGAGTTCCTAGATGAGTTTGTCATTGCATTCATTGATGACATCCTGATTTATTCCCGCACTGAAGAAGAACATGACGAGCATTTACGTATGGTTCTACAGACCCTATGAGAGCATGAGTTGAATGACAAATACGAGAAGTGTGAGTTTTGGCAGCGGGAGGTACAGTTTTTGGGACACATTGTATCAGAAAAAGGAATATCTGTAGACCCTAGTAAGGTGTCAGCGGTAAGGGAGTGGGGACATCCCACGACACCGACGGAGGTGCGGAGTTTTTTGGGATTAACCGGATACTACAGACGGTATATCCGGGGATTCTCGAAGATTGCGGGTCCTATGATAAATTTGACTCGTAAGGGTGTACCATTTATTTGGGACGATGCATGCCAGTTGGCATTTAATGAGCTGAAGGGCAAGTTAACTTCAGCACCCGTTCTAGCACTTCCCAGAGCAGGAGTGGAATACCTGGTTTATACTGACGCATCATTACAGGGGCTTGGGGGAGTACTCCAGCAAGAGGATAAGTCCATAGCTTTTGCTTCTCGAAATTTTAAGCCTCATGAAAAGAATTACCCCACCCACGACTTAGAGCTAGCAGTAGTTGTGTTTGCGATTCGAACTTGGAGACATTACTTATTAGGAGAACATTTTTGTTTATTTATAGACCACAAGTCACTACACTACTTGTTCACGTAGAAGGAGTTAAATATGCGTCAACGCCGGTGGCTTGAGTTTGTAAAAGATTATCAGTTCGAAATACACTATCACCCAGGAAAGGCTAATATAGTTGTTGATGCATTGAGCCGAAGGCCGGTCGATGAGACGGCCAAGGTGTGGAAAGAAAAATGGAAGGAACTGGGACATCAGGATGTTGTGGCCCGATCATTCATGTCTGCGATGACATTTACACCTCAGATCATTACGCAAATAGTACAGGCACAGGCAGCGGATTCGTTCTGTCAAGATCGGATTAGGCAGCTTTTAGCCGGGGGAGACGAGTCTTATTCAGTAAGTTCTGAGGGTGGTTTGCGCTTTAATGGGAGGCTCATTGTTCCATAGGGGGGGACCTTCGATATGCAGTAATGACGGAGTCGCATGGGTCCCATTTTGCGGTATATCCCGGTGGGGACAAAATGTACCAGGATATGAGGCGGCAGTATTGGTGGAGCGGGATGAAAAAGGATATGGTAGAGTTCGTATCCAAGTGTACCACTTGTCAGCTAGTGAAAGTGGACCATCATAGACCACCAGGTTTACTTCAGTCGTTGTAGATTCCTACCTGGAAATGGGAAGGCATTTCCATGGATTTTATCATCGGGTTGCCCACTTCACAGAGGGGGCATGATTCTATATGGGTTATTATAGATCGATTGACGAAGGTAGCCCACTTCTTGCCCGTCAAGACAGACTACACAGCGGGACAGTATGCTCAGCTATTTATTGCAGATATAGTGAGACTACACGGTGTACCTCTTAACATCGTGTCAAATAGAGACAAGACATTTGTATCTCGTTTTTGGGAAAGCTTCAAGGATACTATGGGTACCGAGTTGCGGTTGAGTACAGCATATCACCCGCAGACCGATGGGCAGACTGAACACACTAATCAGATGCTCGAGGGCATGTTACGCATGTGTATCCTTGATTTCGGGGGAGGTTGGGAACAGTATCTTCCACTGGTAGAGTTTGCTTATAACAACTCCTATCAGTTTACGATTGCCATGCCCCCATTCGAAGCATTGTATGGCAGACCTTGTCGTTCCCCAGTTTGTTGGCTAGAGGTGGGAGACAACAAACTACTCGGTCCAGAAGTAATTCAGGAGATATCGAGCAGGATCGAGGTGATTCGAAATCGCATACGGGTAGCCCAGGACAGACAGAAAAGCTACGCCGATGCAAAAAGGTTCTTCCGTGAGTTTGCAGTGGGGGACCAGGTTTTGTTGAGAGTATCTCCGATGAAGGGGGTAATGAGATTTGGGAAGAAAGGGAAGTTGTCTCCGAGATATGTGGGACCATTTTCTATTATAGAGAGGGTCAGACCCTTGGCATACAGATTGGGATTACTGGAGCACTTGCATCGTATCCATGATGTGTTCCACATTTCGTCACTGAGGCGATACCTTGGAGATGAGTTGGCACACACTCACATTACAATTGAGGAGATTGAACTACATCCAGATAGTTCATATGAGGAAAGACCGATAGCTATTCTAGATTATTGTGAGAAGAGGCTAAGGTCAAAGATAGTTCCACTTGTTCGGGTGCAGTGGCAACATCACAATGTGGAGGAGTCTACTTGGGAGCGTGAGGCGGATATGCGTGAGAAATATCCAGATTTATTCATACCAGGTATGCCGTATTTTTCCGAATTTCGGGACGAAATTCCTTTATTAGGGGGGAAGTATGTAATACCCCACATTTTTTAGAATTCAAATAATTAAGGGATTTTTATTACAACGGGATTAATTAAATTTAAATGTGAAGAATTAAATTGTTAATTAATCCGGATCGAATAAAATTAAATATTAACTAGCGTGCTAAGGGTTAATACTTATTAGTTTAATATTATTGTGCGATATGTAATATGGAACTATACACTTTGATAAATTGTCAAGAGATAATAATACGACAGTTTAGTGAATTAAGTCAGACGCGTGTGTGAGTCGTGTCGGGACTAAATTGATGAAATAAATATATCAATTATTTTTAAAAACTCGTATGATGATTTTGAGTGTACCGTTGAGTCCGGAAGTGTCGAAATAGTCAAAATAGTATACTCGGGTGTTTAGTTTGGGTCTCGTGGCAATTTTAGGCCTAACCGGCACCCCAAAAGGGCATTATGATAAATTGGATTTGTAGACCTAATTAATGGACGAAAATTAGGACTTAATTTATGAGCCAAAACAATTGCATGAGGGTTAGAAAGCTGGAGAAAGTAAGAACGGCCATCGGAAGTGTGAGGGAGAGCTTTTTCCAAGAGAAGAGGGCTAAATCGACATCACCTTGCACAACCACCACCACCACCGTGTAGATCGGGACGAGGGGAACACACCCATACCAAAAACATCAAGAAATCGGACTACTCACTCAAGGCAAGTGTTTATAACTTGCTGTATTTCGGTATTAATTTGACTCATGTTAGTGTAGGATTGTTAGGATTGTGTTATAGGTTATAAAAATGGTGAAATTGAGGAATTTGAATGTTTAAATAAATTCTATGATTTAGTAGATTGAAACCCATAATGTATGTAGACTGGAAATCACGTTTTAAGGAATTTATATGTAGAGCAAATCTGGAAATTATGGCTTCTTGAACATGTATTGGAAGAACTAGGGTTTTGATAAATTTAAATTGGGGATTTCACGTTTTATGAATGATTCGTAATGAATTGATGATTCTAGGATGTTAGAATTCATATGTTGTTGATGGGGTTTGATGTAGAACTATTTATTTGGAGTTTGGGGTGTTGAATGAGAAGATTTGAGGTTAAAAATGGTGGAAAACGTTGGAAAATCTGGGCAGGAGACGAACAGCGAATTCTCGCCCGAAGTCGCTCGAAGTCGCTCTAAGTCGTTTGAGCGAGATTACAATCTCGCGCGAAGTCGTTCGAGCGACAGAGTGAAGTTTTGATAATTTCTTTTAGGGCCCAGTTTTAAGTTTATTAGTTCAGAAATGAGAAATATATTTTTAATAATAAACTTAAGTAAGGAAGAATTTCGAAAGAAGTATGAGAAGCTAATTACTTTAATGAATTAGGTGCGGAGAGGATATGCCGTGGAAATTATGAGAGGGATAATAATCCCAATAACTATTACGGAATGTTGAAATTAAAATGCGTAAGAGAAGCATATATGTAGGTGAGGAAATATACCTATTTCTTATAATAGGACGTGTGTATGCCTATTATGTATTATTATTATTATTAAAGGCACCAATGGGTGATAACCCGGGGGTGTGAGAAATCTTATTATTATAAGTGTACTAATGGGTGATAACCCGGGGGTACAAAAATGTATTGTAAGTGTAATAATGGGTGATAACCAATGGGGTACAAGATTATTTAAATAAGTGTGCTAAAGGGTGATAACCCGGGGGTACAGTATGTTGATTAGGTGCACTAATGGGATATAGCCCGGGGGTGTAGTATCATGGTATGTATATATATATAGGGAAGATGTGACTATATGTATATATGTATGAGAGTTGTGAATCAATCTAACGTGTATAATAATGAATGTGAGTATGAAAACTTGTTAAGAAAATTTTAAACCGTGTACTTGAATTATTATGAAAATGGAAAATGTATTAATTAGCTTTTCGTCATAAGCTAATTGGATAACGTATTGTATGGGCGATACGGGTTGACTAATAGTGAGGGTAAATACTATTAGGATGGATTCATACTAGTTATATTGGGAGGTATAGCTAAGGAGAAAATTTAGATACGCGTTAGGCGTGCACAATAGAAGAGGGGTGAGAATCTCAAGAGAGAGTTCGAACTAACATGTACTTGATACTTGCTTTACTGCAAGTTTTAAATACTTGCTTAAACAAATATTTTTATACATCGGGCTCTGACCCGTTTCTTGCATATTCTCTCTCTCTCTTGCTATATATATGTATTATATCAGGTGCTTAGCCACAGGGACATCAGGCTTAGAGTTTCGGATTGTGTGGCGTGCTGTGGCCGTTGTGGGAGCTGCAGGACTTTGTTTAGACGCTTTGATTATTTCATTTCTATTCATTATGACATCTTCATTAGGGCATGTGTCGCCCCTTCTTTAGACAGTTTTAGAGATTATATTACTCTATTTCTCGTTCATGTTCATTTGGGTTGATGGCTACTATTGTTTTGGTTTAGAGTTTTGAATTGGGATATTTTACCCAGTCTTATTTATTTCAGTATGCGAATCTGATTCAGTATTTGTATTAATTAATTGTATGTGGATGTTTTACATTAAATAACTTGGTTTGGTAAATAAATGGTTTTTAATTAATAAGAGAAATGTTTTGACACTTAGCTTAATCATATTATGTGATTAAATAAGTTATTGCGTTTTCGACAATGATGCTAAGAATGAACCAACCGAACATTCTGTTTTAAATTTTATAAAGGACTGATCACCCGATATTTAATTGGGCGGGGTGTCACAAAATCCAGGAGTTACAAATGGTCTAAACCCTCATAAAGTAGGTAACTACCTAACTTAAACACCAAATGAGTCCTCCAAACTTTACTGTCGAATGTTTGCTGAAGCGGAAAAACCTTCGCTAGCCGCGACCCCATCATTGACATAAAGTGGAACCTTTGCTGAGGTGAATCCATGAGCGTTGGTCGCGCACCAAACCATAGAATTTTTCCACAGAGAAGCAAAAAATATTCGGTGAGGCGAAGACATGTCCGTTGCCCATGAACCCAACTGGAAAATCCTCTTTCACAAAATTGCGTCCAGCAAACTCCAATGAACAACCAGCAAAAAATCATAACGTGAGGATTATCATCCAAAATACATGATCGCAATCACCCAAACACTAATGAAGATTTCTGACTAAGTTTAAGGCCTCCTCAAACCTAACCCTCAGCTAACTCTTCAACTGATGCATATCTCACGTAGCCACAAGAATGCCTAAATTTTCTTTCTCAAATTTTTAATTTTGTATAGCACACTCAGAATCACCCGATTCGACATCACACCTAACAACCTTCATCAACCGACCCTTGATCATCGGTTAGTAATTGAAAACCAACTCACTACTCCAAAAAAACCAAAAAAAGATTTTTGTCATCTTTCACATGGAAAGAGTTGTCATGGTCAAAAACTTTGACAAAAAAACACAGAGATATTGTTAAGGTTAATGAACGTGACACGACCGTGACAATACCTTATCATGTTCGTGTCACGGTCATTAACCTTAACAACAAAGTTATGACTATCGTGTCAAGGTTTTTTACCATGATAACAAATAAAGCTGTCACTATCAAAAAACCTGACACGACCGTGATAAGTTTAAATGTTTTAACCTTAAGGTCGACACAGCAGTTCGGTTACCCCAAATCAAAACACTCTCTCTCTTACTCTCGGGCCATTTCTCTCCCCCTCCTTACTCTCTCAAGCGATTTCTCTCCCCTAGCCCCGCCACCACCACCTCTATCCTCCGCTGCTGATGTCGTTGTGACACCCCGACTAATTAAATATCGGGTAGCTACTTCTTTTTTCAAATTAATACAAAATGCCAAGTCGGTTCAGTTCATAGCATCACTGTCGAAAATATTTTAATAATTACTAGCCACCTAATATTTAAAAAGTGAGTTGTCAATTTTAATTAAATCTGATTAACATACAATCCATTTAAATTATGAAATACTGATACACAACCACATCACAGTCGCAAATAAATAATTATGTAATAAACTAAATCTGGAGGAATACACCTCACAACAATCCGAATACTGAAATGAACAAATACAAAGCCTGAATCCTTAATTTAATTACAACCCAAAATATGAAATAAAAACTGAGTAAGTAAGATGTCTCTGAAAGGAAAGGGGCGACATGCCCTACATATGAATATGTCTGAAGTAGAGTCAAGATAGAAAGTGGAGGCGTCTACTATCGAGGTCCTGTAACTTCCACAGCAGCTACAGCACGTCACCAGAATGGAACTCCTATGCTTGCTGTCCTTGTAGCTGGAACCTAAAAACGTTTTTGCAAAAAAATAGATTTGAAAGCAAATGGGTTAGAGCCCGATTGTGAAAACAATTTAAAATACAGCAAGTGTTTAATATAATTAAATAGTGAACATAAAGTACATGATAGTGGGTACACTCACATGAGTTCCTCACCTCTCAACTAATTGTGCACTCCTATCGTACCCATACTCGTTCTAGTTATTACCATATCTAACTTAGTCCAATGCACAATCTAACATTTCTATACGATTCACTATTTAAGTCCCGACATCTTAATTTAAACAAAGGGTTTTACTTTTCTTCTTAGTTCCCATATTAGTCATGCTAATCACTAGAAATTTTCCATTTTTAACTCTACTAAAATGTTGCTATTATTCACACTTACATTTATACATGACAGTTCATTTCAATTAGCAGTATATTATTCCCATCATAAATATACAATACTGGCACTCCGAGACTAAGTTGCGGTGCACACATACTCTGCTATCCAAATCCCGGTACATCACGTACATAAGGACCACGTATTCTGAATCTCTCAGGAATCGTTTTCAATAAACAACAATCACACATAATGGAGGCGAACATAGTTCACATCACATGGGTCACGCACATACCTACGCTCCCATGATCAGCAGACTTATTAACTTCTCAAAAAGTCCTTCTCTGAGTTATGCCCTCGAGGTACCAATCTAAATCCCCCCCGTAGGCACACAAAGATTAGATAGCCCTGATTGAACGCCGACCTCCTGTGATATCAAGTATGGTAGGTATGTTATACACAGATAACCACATATACTAAGCATTCATACTTCTTAGATATCTCAATATTATTAGGGGTATATTTTACATTTCTATACCGTCATTAAATGGTGCACGATTACAAATCCCCGAATAATATACATTAAAAGTTATTAACCCTTCTCACGAGGTAATTTTAGATACTCATATCCTAATCCATAAATATCATCCAATTTACTATAAAATTCTAAGTTTTAATCCTCGACGAACTTCCAATCTCATAACTATATCCACTAATCAACAAGGGAAGGATTACACTCAATTATATAAGTCTACTGGAGGTCCTAAATAAAATCAGGCCTAAAAGGCCATTCTGTCAACTCATTAGAAATCTCGTTCGAACGAGGTCGTTCGAACAAACTACCAACTCGTTAGAAGGGATACTATCATCTTGTTAGAAACTCGTTCGAACGACTTGGGCAGGTTTTCTAACGAGATGGCAGATTGCGCCCAGAAATCTCCCAATTCGTTTTTCTTCATTATTCTCTTCTCTAAATCCACCCTAAGACAATAAAAATTATATTTTTATGTTTGTAAACTATTTTAGTCACCCTAGGTCATACCCTAACATACTTTTGGGGTCAAATCTTACAAATCAACCTGTCAGAATCATAAACCCCCAATTCTTGCCCCAAACCCTATGAACTTGAATCCAGAATTTTATTATGCTTAAATACTCATCATAAATCCATTTTTTAAATCATCAAAGTTAAGTTTTAAATGACAAATTTCATCCATAATCATTTTACATGCAATTCCTAACCAAGATTAAGGGCTTCTAGCACAATTCCATTGAGTTTTCGCCAAAATATTCACAGCATAAGGTTTCTATACTAAACATGGAAGAAATATTCATTGAAAATATCAAATCACTTGCCTCAGATTTGTTCTTCAGATGTGTTTCCGGTGTTTCAAGGTTGATTCTTCCCTCTTTATGGTCACAATCTCTTCCAAAAATGATGGTGGTGGGTGTTTTTAGTTTGGAACCCTATGATAACTCCTCTCTAACTCCCGTAGCCCACTTCTAATGCTTTTGGCTGGTAATGGCCTTAGTGGCCTCTTTAAAATATAAAAATAAACTCTAAAATTCGTGGATTTTAATCCCTTAATTTTTAAAATTACCAAAATACCCTTCTAGGTTGCCGGTTTGGCCTAAAAATACCCCGGGACCTAAACTAAATCCCCGGCTAGTGTTTTCTGACTATTTCGACCCTTCCGAACACGTTGGCGCACTCAAAATGACCATTTAATTGATAAAAATATAATTCACTTTTTAATTTAAATAATTTCGTTTCTGACGCGACTGACACGCGCGTCTCAACTAAGTTTCCCAAATTGTCGTATTTCTGCCTCGCGATAATTTTAATATTTTCAATACTCATATATTACCATAAATATTCAGAAATATTAAATTTTAACATCATAATCAAATGCTAACTCACATCTCTCTAGTATTTATATCCGGATTAATTCTCAATTAATTCTCATTTAATTTAATTAATCCCTTAAATAAAAATTAATAAAATTACGGGGTATTACATACTCCCCCCCTAATAACAGAATTTCGTCCCGAAATTCAGAACTAAAGAGTACATGGTAAAAATAACTATGGATAACGCTCGCGCATCTCATCCTCACGCTCCCATGTGGACTCCTTGGCATTATGATGTCGCCACTGCACGCGTACTAATGGTACAATCTTCGACCTCAGTTTCCTCTTGCTGTGGTCCAGAATAGCAATCAGGAACTATCGGGTTGTAGATCGATGTCCTCTAAAGCAATGTGAGTATGGGCCAAATCGTCCCTAAGATATTTCCTTAGCGAGGAAATATGGAACACATCATGAATCCTATGCAAGTGCTCCGGTAACCCAAGTCTATACGCAACTGGACCAATCCTCTCGATGATAGAAAATGGCCCCACGTATCTTGGTGCCAGTTTCCCCTTCTTCCCAAAATGCATAATCCCTTTCATAAGAGATACTCTGAGTAACACCTGGTCTCCCACCTTGAATTTTCTGAAGAACCTCTTCTGTCGATCATGAGCTATCCGAATACGGATCCGTATCATCTCTATCCTTGTCGAAGTGTCCTGAATCACTTCCGGCCCAAGGATTTTGTTATCCCCCACCTCTAATCAACATGCTGGGGAACGACAAGGTCTACCATACAACGCCTCGAATGGAGCCATGCCAATGGTGAACTGGTAGGAGTTATTATAAACAAACTCCACCAGTGGAAGGTATTGTTCCCAACCACCTCCAAAGTCTAGGATGCACATACACAACATGTCCTCCAACATCTGGTTTGTCCGCTTTGTTTTCCCATCAGTCTGCGGGTGATATGTCGTACTCAGCCGCAACTCTGTACCCATGACCTCCTGGAAACTCTCCCAAAATCAAGAAACAAATATCTTATCTCGATCTGACACGATATTTAGAGTTACCCCGTGAAGTTTCACTATCTCCGCAATAAAAATCTGGGCATACTATCCCGTAGTGTAGTCTGTCCTCACAGGCAGAAAATGAGCCACTTTGGTCAACCTATCCACAATTACCCATATGGAGTCGTGACTCCTCTGTGACGTAGGTAACCCCGTGATAAATTCCATGGATATGCTCTCCCATATCCACATCGGGACCTCTAACGACTGTAGAAGTCCTATCGGTTTCTGATGATCCACCTTTACTAGTTGACAAGTGGCGCATTTAGAAACGAACACGGCGATATCTCTCTTCATCCCACTCCACCAGTATTGTCGTCTCATGTCTTGGTACATCTTATCCCCACCAGGGTGTACCGCGAACCGTGAGCCGTGCGACTCTGTCATTACCTCGTGTCGCAAGTCTTCCCCTTTCAGAACGATCAGTCTCCTATTGAAGCGTAATCCCCCATCTGAGCTAACGGTATAGGACTCGGCTCCCTCTGCTAGTAATCGAACTATCTGCTCCTGACAGAACGAGTCATTTGCCTGGGCCTTTATCACTCTCGTAACAATCTGAGGTGTAACAGTCATTACAGACATGAACGATCGGGCTACTGTATCTTGGTGTCCCATCTCCTTCCACTTAGATTTCCACACCTCGGCCACCTCATCTACTGGCCTACGGCTCAACGCGTCTGCTACCACATTAGCCTTCCCTGGGTGATATTGGATATCAAATTGATAATCCTTCACAAACTCAAGCCACCGACGTTGACGCATATTCAGTTCCTTCTGCGTGAAGAGGTATTGTAGAGACTCGTGGTCTGTGAACAACCAAAATTTCTCCCCCAGGAGATAGTGTCTCCAAATTCGAAGAGCGAATACGACTGTCGCTAACTCCAAGTCGTGGGTGGGGTAATTCTTCTCGTGAGGCTTAAGCTTACGGAAAGCATAAGCTATAGCCTGACTCTCCTGTTGCAGTACACCTCCAAGTCCTTGTAAGGTCGCATCGGTGTAGACTAGATACTCAACTCCCAGTCTGGGCAATGCTAACACAGGCGCGGAGGTTAACTTGTCCTTCAACTCATCAAATGCCAACTGACAGGCATCGCTCCAGATGAATGGCACACCTTTGCGAGTCAGATGTGTCCGAGGACCCGCTATCTTTGAGAAACCCTGAATAAACCTCTTGTAGTATCCTGTTAGGCCCAAGAAACTACGGATCTCAGTTGGTGTCGTGGGCTGTCCCCACTCCCTCACCGCGGATACCTTCCCCAGATCAACAGATATCCCCCGGTCTGAAATGATATGCCCCAAAAATTGAGCCTCCTTCAGCCAAAACCCACATTTCTCGTACTTTGCATAAAGCTCGTTCTGACGTAGCGTCTGCAAAACCTGCCTCAAATGTTCAGTGTGATCCTCTTCTGTCTGGGAGTAAACCAGAATGTCATAAATAAAGACAATGACGAACTGGTCTAGGAACTCTCTGAATACCCTATTCATCAAGTCCATAAACACGGTTGGAGCGTTGGTCAAGCCAAAAGGCATAACCCAAAACTCGTAGGAACCATATCTCGTTAAGAAAGCAGTCTTCGAGACGTCCTGTTACCTGATAAGCAAATGATGGTATCCCAATCACAAATTAATCTTTGAGAAGAAGCAAGCTCCTCTTAACTGGTCGAATAAGTCATCGATTCGGGGTAACGGATACTTATTTCGTATCGTGACTTTATTCAACTCCCGCTAATTTACACATATTCTCAACGATCCATCCCTCTTCTTTACGAACAACATAGGGGCACCCCACGGCGAAGTAATCCTTCGATTAAACCCCTGACCCAACAACTGCTCTATCTGATCCCTTAGCTCTCTCATCTCCGCTGGAGCCATATAGTACGGTGCGTAGGAAATTAGTCGAGTGCTCGGTGTCAAATCGATAACAAAATCTATCTCTCTATTAAGAGGGAATCCAGGTATATCCTGAAATACATCAGCGAACTCACTAACAACGGGAATCGAATCAAGTGGTATTACCACTTCCTTATAGGTATCCTCCTCTATGTAATACAAGTGTGTGGACGATCCTCCCTCGGGGCGAGTCATCGCCACTAAAAACATCTCCTGCCCGGGAATGGTAAAAATAATACTCCTGCTGAAATAATCAATCATGGCTCGGTACGCAACTAGCCAATCCATACCAATAATCGTATTGTACTCAGTCATCTCTAATACTAACATATCAGCGGGTAAAGTAAATCTGCCGATCTCTATATCCACACCTCTACAAATAAAGGAAATCACGGAACCCCTACTCAACGATGAATCTACGCAAGTAATCGTGCTCTCTGCAGTGTCTAACAACCCCAATGTGCGTGCAAATCTCATGGCAATGAAACAATGTGTGGCCCCCGTATCAAATAAAATACGTCCCATAGTCCCCTGAATAGAGAACATACCCTCAATAGCAGGTGGATCCTGTGGGACTGCGGCATGCTGGAGTTGATAAACTCGCCCGTACTGAAGTTGTCCCTACTGGACTGGGACTGCTGGGATGGGTGGTAAAGATGGCATCTGTGGTAGTGCTGGGAGGGCGGCGGGAAACATAGGTCTCTGGGGCTCATGTCGAGCACCCTGCTGCTGCTTCTGTGGGGCCCTGCCCCTATCAGGACACTCTTGGAGCTTGTGGCCAATCTTGCCACAAGTAGGGCTGTAAATCGGGCTAGGTGATCCCGGCTTGGCGCTGCTCAGGGTCGGCCCGAACTCACATACCCATGCTCAAGCTCGAGCTCGGCCCGAATTATTTATTCCCACCTAGGCCCGAACTCGGCTCATAAATATTACGGGCTTCGGGCCCGATTTCGAGCAGGCCCGATTTCATTTTTTTTTAATTAAAAAATTTTGAATTAATTTTTTTTCTTGTATTTCCATCATGGACAAAATTATACATTAAAATCTAATTGATATTTCATGAAATAAAATATATAATTATGAAATGTATTAAATTAAAACAAGGGAAATAAGAGTGAAAAGCTACAAATGCCTATTAAATTTCAGACATTTAGCATAATTTGATCACTTACAAAGACTTATTGTGACTTGATCAATTATTAAATCAAATACCCATAATGAGATTAACAATAAAATCACAAAATTGAAAATCACATGTAATCTAATGTATTATGACAAATGATTTTTTTTAAGAAAAAATAATAAATGAAATAAAAGGACGAAACCTAATTGAACAATATTAACATAAATATGATTATATAAATTAATTATTTATTTATTTATTAATATGAAGTTTGGGCTTCGGGCCCAATTCGGGCTTGGCGAAGTTCGGCTCAAGCTCGGCCCGAAATTCATTCGGGCTTGGAATTTTGGCTCAGACTCGGCTCGGCTCAAACTCAAATAAAGCTCGGCCCGAAAATAGCGGGTCGAACGGGCTGGCTTCGGGCCTCGGGCACTCAATTTACAGGCCTAGCCACAAGTGAAACATTTCCCCAAAAAATTCCCCCATTTCTGCCCCTGTTGCCCACGGCCCTGGTGACCGTTGCCATTCCTCCCCTGGCCGTGCTGGCCCTGATGAAACTGCTGCTGTTGGCCATGCTGGTCGTGCTGTCCCTGTTGGCCGTGCTGTCCCTGTTGGCAGTGCTGACCCTACTGGCCCTAACGAAAACCTCCCTGACCATTTTTGAAACCCCCAGATTTGTACCTATTAAAATCCCCCTACTGGGAACCCTGATCTCCCTGCCTATGCTGACCTTGAGCAGATTGTGCCCCATTGGCACCATTTCCCCCTGTCCTGCCCTGATGGATGGACTCTCCTGGTCGCTTACTCTCTGACTTGTGAAAGCGGTGGTCCTGGCAGTGAAGCAGTGCTGCGTTAACCACATCAGAATAAGTGGCCAACGAGAGATTACTCAACAAGTGCTGACAGATCCTCCAGGTCAACCCATCCATGAACTTATGAATCTTTTTCTCCTCGGTTGGAATTTCATCGGGAACGATGTTCAAGAGATTAGTGAATTCGGCCTCATACTCGGCCATGGTCCCCCCCTCCTGCTTGAGGTTCATCAACTTCCTCCTCATTTCGGTGTGAACGACTGATGGAAAATATTTGCGGTCGAACAGCACCCATAACTCCTGTATAGAAAGGATGTCTCTCTCCTTTGGGGTGGTAATGGACTCCCACCACTGCAACGCTGATCCTACTAGATTAAAAGTAGCCAGTATTTGTTTTTGTACCTCCGTGCACTCATACATTCTCAAATGTCTTTGAATGTCCTTCTTCCACTGACTAGACACAACGACATTGTAGCTACCTGCAAACTCCGGTGTGCTCTCTGAAAAGCATCACGAACACGTTCCCAAGCAGACGGGAATGCATGAGCCTGAATTGGCACTACTGTCGGTGCCTGGGGTGGTGCCTGCTGTACAACTGCGAGGGCGGCATTTATCGCTTGGGCTACAATAGCGACAACCTCTGCGGCATTCATGGTGCCCTGGACTGGTGCAGGCTGTGGCTCGGGCTGAGCATCCCTGGGAACTCGCTGTGCACGTCGTGGAGGCATACGAAATGAGAGTAAAGTATTATAAGTTCACAGTTATTATCTCAAAATAGCTGAAGAGCGAAACATACACAAAAAAAATACAATAATCCTAAAATATAGGGCCCTATATCAAAGAAAGCCACGCGAAAACATAACAAGCCGTACAAATCCTAAGGACACTAGAACCTGATGCTCTGATACCACCTGTGACACCCCGACTAATTAAATACCGGGTAGCTACTCTTTTATTCAAATTAACACAAAATGCCAAGTCGGTTCAGTTCATAACATCACAGTCGAAAACATTTTAATAATTACTAGCCACCTAATATTTAAAAAGTGAGTTGTCAATTTTAATTAAATTCGGTTAACATACAATCCATTTAAATTATGAAATACTGATACCACAACCACATCACAGTCGGAAATAAATAATGATGTAATAAACTAAATATGGAGGAATACACCTCACAACAATTCGAATAATGAAATGAACAAATACAAAGCCTGAATCCTTAATTTAATTACAACCCAAAATATGAAATAAAAACTGAGTAAGTAAGATGTCTCTAAAAGTAAAGGGGCGACATGCCCTACAGATGAATATGTCTGAAGTAGAGTCAAGATAGAAAGTGGAGGCATCTACTATCGAGGTCCTGTAACTTCCACAGCAGCTACAGCACGTCACCGGAATGGAACTCCTATGTTTGGTGTCCTTGTGGCTGGGCACCTAAAAAGGTTTTTGCAAAAAAAATAGATTTGAAAGCAAACGGGTTAGAGCCCGATTGTGAAAACAATTTAAAATACAACAAGTGTTTAATATAATTAAATAGTGAATATAAAGTACATGATAGTGCGTACACTCACATGAGTTCCTCACCTCTCAACTAATTGTGCACTCCTATCGTACCCGTACCCGTTCTAGTTATTCCTATATATAACTTAGTCCAATGCACAATCTAACATTTCTATACGATTCACTATTTAAGTCCAGACATCTTAATTTAAACAGAGGGTTTTACTTTTCTTCTTAGTTCCCATATTAGTCATGCTAATCACTAGAAATTTTCCATTTTTAACTCTACTAAAATGTTGCTATTATTCATACTTACATTTATACATGATAGTTCATTTTAATTAGCAGTATATTATTCTCATCATAAATATACAATACTGGCACCCCGAGACTAAGCTGCGGTGCACACATACTCTGCTATCCAATTCCGGTACATCACATACATAAGGACCACGTATTCCGAATCTCTCAGGAATCGTTTTCAATAAACAATAATCACACATAATGGAGGCGAACATAGTTCACATCACATGGGTCACGCACATACCTTCTCTCCCATGATCAGCAGACTTATTAACTTCTCAATAAGTCATTCTCTGACCTATGCCCTCGAGGTACCAATCTAAATCCCCCCCGTAGGTACACAAAGATTAGATGGCCCTGATCGAATGTCGACCTCCCGTGATAGCAAGTATGGTAGGTATGTTATACACAGATAACCACATATACTAAGCATTCACACTTCTTAGATATCTCAATATTATTAGGGGTATATTTTACATTTCTATACCATCATTAAATGGTGCACGATTACAAATCCCCGAATAATATACATTAAAAGTTATTAACCCTTCTCACGTTGTAATTTTAGATACTTATATCCTAACCCATAAATATCATCCGATTTACTACAAAATTATAAGTTTTAATCCTTGATGTACTTCCAATCTCACAACTATATCCACTAATCAACAAGGGAAGGATTACACTCAATTATATAAGTTTACTGGAGGTTTGAAATAAAATTAGGCCTAAAAGGCCATTCTGTCAACTCGATAGAAATCTCGTTCGAACGAACGAACTACCAACTCGTTAGACGGGATGCTGTCATCTCGTTAGAAACTCGTTAGAACCATGTCGTTCGAACAACCTGGGCAGGTCTTCTAACGAGATGGCAGATTGGGCCCAGAAATCTCCCAATTCGTTTTTCTTCATTATTCTCTTCTATAAATC